>CM073311.1:1613107-4013107 GCA_037043255.1 Diadegma fenestrale | reverse complement strand
AATTCTGTAAAATGTAATGTGTAAAAATGAAGAAAATTCGCCTGGCACTGTGAAGTCGATTCGACGCGAATCTACACGCTCTCCACGTTTGAATAGAATATTTGGTACTTGTAAATTGGAGCAAATTTTGTAAATAAGCTGCTGGCACAATTTATGTCTTGATGATTTTAAATCAATCATCGCTATGGAACAAACAGTTTCGTCTCGCGATTAATCTTACTCGTATATGTTAATCATTTGTGTTCAATTGTTACGCGCATACAGGAAATTTTGTATGCGATGTGTAGTGAAGATTTTAGGTTGATCAATAAATTAATTTCCTGCGATTGATGGTAAGAGAACCGAAATCGATTTCCTTGATTTCCTGCCCTTTCCATGGTGCAGATTAGACACCCATGATCGTGAATTTTTTAATTTCAAAATTTTCTGCACACCCATTGACCGGCTGTAATGAAAAAAGTGTCGAACTTCGAGACACCCTGTATACTCGATTTTTTTTATTCGTTTCGACATGAAATACCTTTGCGTTTTTCTCGAAGACGCGTTTCGCAAACGAGAGAAGTGAACACTCGCTTTAATGAATTCTGCTGGCTGGAAAGCTCTTCTTCGTGAATTTAAAATTATAATTTTTTTCGTTTCAGTGATTTACGTGATCCACCCACGAGTTGCAGGTGAAAAAAATTTTCTGATAAGATAATGACGCATGTTTGCCTTCAACGTTTTACAACTCTTTTTTTTTCGTCCAAATAAAGAAAACTTTTGCTACGATGTGAGTCAATTTTCGGCCTATGGGACATGCGGAAAATGAAAATTGTGCCATCGTAAGGATCAGCCATACGAAATGCAACATATACGTACATGTTCGTCAAGTCGGCAGCCAGTGCTCGAAGTCTGTTTGAGGATCAAAGCGTCATGATTTTGCATCGCAAAGCTAAACTACTCGAGGTTAAGAAAAACATCGTCCGCGTTCAATTTTTTCGTGTAACTGACATTTTTATATGAAAATTCGACTCTTTTGAGGAATTTGACTCTTTTGACTTTGGGGAATATCGGTTGATCGGTCTAAATTTTCATGGTTTTTCGAATTTTACAAAGATCTCAGTTTTTCGTAAAATCGTCTAACCGCTTCAATTTTTGAAAATTTCTAAGATATTGTATGTAAGTCTGTACTGTCTAAAAAATCTGTCGAAATTATTTTTAAAAAAAACCGAATTTTGGGTAATTTCTTGCATTTGAACCATTTTCTACCCCTTCAGTCAAAATTTACCGTCAGTCGGTAATTCATTGCTAAGATCAGGCACGTCTACAGATTGATCTGGTGCGCCGGTTGTACCGCGCGTTTGGACGGCGCACGATCCATACTCGAAGATCGATTCTTTTCTGTTGTCGGATATTCACAACGTGCTGTTGAGAAAAAAGGACGATCACAGTCTGTTTTACCAACCGTCGGTTTTCTCCAATAGATCTCTGCATGAATTTCCTCTTTCTCGTTGTGTGTGTGTTTTTTTTCATTGCTTATTATTGTTAAAACTCAGTTGATCAGAGTTGGGCACACACTCCTGCGGATGAGAAATATGTTTCTAGGAGCGTGAACTATTCTCTCAATAAACCACATGGTCTGCTCACTCATGTGCATCGGACCAGCCCGGAAGCTGCGCTCGAGCTATCTCCCGCCTGTACATATATGCATAATATACATGTATATCATGCTCGTAATACCTTTCGTTGCGCGTTTGTTGACGTTGCTGTACCTCGACGATAACCACCCGGAGTATGAGCGAGGAATTCCTTTGCGTGGAGATCCGTTCGAATATAAAATCTGCTCGTAGCTCCGCAGCAGTGGTTGTTGGCCCTCGGGTTTGCACCACGCCCGAGATACGTCTTGCAAGGCTTTTCCACGAGAAACACATATAAAAGACACGATAATTTTTTTATAGCGAAAGCGACCGGAGCGGAGATGAAAGAAAAAAAAGCTTTGACCATGGCCAAAAAAAATCGATTCCCCTGTTGAATTATTCGAACGTTTCTCGATTACTTTTTTTTTTTTGCATAAACCAACCAGAACGTAATTCAGGAAATAATTCCAAATTCAAGACTTAGTACCGCTTTTTATATTAATCTCGCTGTATTTTAAGTGGCTCGACTATGCCGGTTCAATGTGAAATGCTCCTCGTTTACAGAGGCAGCCTCGACCGTGACCTCGGAAATAAAAGAAATCTTCTCCGTGTCCGCACGAAGGAAATCATCGTGCATCTGCTCGCTCACCATCGGCACTCTCGTCCCTTTGATGTGGAAAAATAGTTATCAACAATAACTGACAGCAATTCTGATCTGTACGATTTTTTTTCTGCTTCAAAGCTCGCGATGTGATAAGGAAATGAAACTGTTAGAGAAATTTTCATTTAACAATCCAAATACGACATTTAAGTATGAATGATTAATCAATCAAGACCATTGATGAAAATTGATCCCATGAATCGCATTGATTTGAATCATCGACGAACCGAAATACAGAGCAATTATTTTTCCAATTGTTCAAAACGAAAATAAACTCGTTATTTCACGTACACGAGCAAAGTGCAATAAACAAGAATGCAAATATTTCAATAACCGCGTCTGAAAGGCACGATTGATACTGCGTGGTAGGGGAAATCCTTGCGTGAGAGTGCTGACTTTATCGGTTATTAAGATAAGAAGATTGGAGTACTAAGGTCAATCGGTGCTCGACAAATGTAAAAATAATTCAAGTATTTTGTACGTGTCGAACGGCGTAGCGTGACAGTTTTGGACTTTAACGCGAAAATCTGATTCAAATTGACATTTTTTTAAAGAAGATACAATTTGGTGTCTAAATCGATGAACAATTGAACTCGCTGCCTGCAAAATAAAAATCGTCGATATTCAACAAATATTTCGACGCAATCAAGATGGACGAAAAACTAGAACTTTTAATTAATCGATCGAGAATTTCCACCAAAAACCCGCGCAATCATTCGCGTTTAAACTTCTCGGATGACAGTGAAGGCAACAAGTGGGATAACGGGAAAAACATTTTTATCAACGCTCCACCAAAAGATTGCGAAAACGAGTATTACACACTGTTCACTGACGGAGCTATAGAATTTTTAGCCGATTTGCTTATCCGATTCGAAAGTCAAATTGAAAAACTCTACAACGAAAGAATTCGAAAAAAATTGCATCTTCGAAGTTCAATGAAAGTTCCAGAATTCTCGAAATCTTTAAACAGTCTTGATGGAAATTGGAAAATCGCGCCAGTCGGTACGTCAAACATACTTTTATATTGACATACTTCACAGCTTCGTTGACCTCGTTTTTCCCTCCGTAATGGCATCCCAAAAATATTGTGAAATATTTGAAATCTTCAGAGTTTTTGTTCACCTGAAAAATGCGAACTTGGGCCACGAAAAATTTTCTAAATAATTTACAATCTCTATGTATATAAAACTCTACTAAACAATTGTGTTTGTGCCCTTTTCGCGCAAAAGCCACTGACCCAATTTCGATTAATTTTTCCCAGGAATGACGCTTATGAATCAAAAAAGAATTTGAACCTGTATTGCATTCCAATCATTTATTTGTTTCGGGAACCCGAACCGAAAAATCACATTTTGCAACATTTTTTCAATTATCGACATTCACAAGCAATTGGTAATTGTTACTAAATGTAAAAGCTCTAATTACTAATTTAAAGATGAGTTGGAGGGACAGCTTGTAAAATAAAATTGATAGAGATTTTCGTAAAATCAAAGTTGAAAGATTTCGAAAAAAAATTCAACAAATACGCTAACAGCACAATTCGGTGAATTTGATGATTGAAATTTCACCGAAGCTTTGAAGTATGCGGGATGCAAAAAATTGATCGATTTTAATGATTTTTAATCCAACAGGCAAACGGTTGGAGAACCGTCGGGTAGATCTTGGAGATGTGAGCCCAAGCGATCTGTCTCGTTTCAGGGCAGCGTTAAAATCACCTGTGCAAGGTGTTCAGGTAGATTTTGACGATGGCCACTGTCCAACCTGGAAGAATCAGATAACGGGTTTGCACAACGTGGGCTCAGCCGTTCGAGGACTTTTGGCTGGTGTACCAAAAATAGAGGACGCTCCGGTATTGATGCTGCGCCCAAGGGCTTGGAACATGATGGAAAGGAACATGAGTATCAACGGGCGTCTCGTTCCAGGAGCGTTGTTTGATTTTTCTTTCTTGATTTATCACAACGGGCAAGAAATTCTCGAGAAAACAGGAGTCGGGGCTTCATTTTATTTGTCGAAATTGGAGTGTGCCGAGGAAGCTAAGCTGTGGAATGAAATTTTTGTTTGGAGCGAAAAGCGGCTACGTTTGCCCAGAGGAAGCATCAAGGCATGCGTTCTGGTTGAAAACATTTTGTGCGCCTTCGAATTGGATGACATACTCTGGGAGCTGCGTGAACATTCTTTGGGAATGAATTGCGGAGTTTGGGATTACGCAGCGTCGATTATTTCAAAATTTGGAACAAACGACGAACGTTTCGTGCTGGGAGATCGTCGAAAATACGTGAATGTTGAGGAAAAATTTCTCCGTAGTTACATGCAGTTAGTCGTGGACATTTGCCACAAAAGAGGCGCCCACGCCACTGGCGGAATGGCCGCCAATCTTTTGCCGATAGACCCTCGCAATTCAGAACTTTATGACAAAGTTTTGAAAGATGTTTGTCAGGCTAAATTAAAGGAAATACAAATGGGTCTGGACGGAGTCATGATTTATGATTTGGGTCTCGTTGAGTCAATTAACACGCTTTGGCGCCAACAACTTGGCGAGCAACCTAATCAATTGAAAAGTTCAATAGGACGTACAGACGTAGTAATTAAGGAACAAGATCTTTTGAGTCTCTCAAAAGGCGTCGTAACTTTGTCTGGGCTTCGACACAATATTCTCATTGGAATTCTCTTCATATTCCACTGGCTGAATGGGAAAGGCCAATTTGCTTACGACGGTTTTATAGAGGATTCGGCAACTGCCGAAATTTCGAGATCTCAAGTGTGGCAGTGGATCAGATTCGGAGCTAAACTGGAAATCGAGAAAAAACGGGTTACTCGAAATTTAGTGAAAAATCAAGCCCACCAAGTTTTCATTGCGCTCCAAAAACAATACGACACCTGCATCGATTTCAATCGAAAACTCATCGCCGCCTTAGATCTCTTCTTGGATCTAGTTAACCAGCGAGACTTTCCGGAATTTATCACAACCTTTTTGAATGAAGAACAAGTTTTTCGCAAGTTCCATTCGAATTTATAAACTTTTACAATTTGTATTGTATCTGGATTTGGAAATATAAACGGCTCACCGTTTTTATCAAAATGTACTTTGTAATTTGATGAGCAATACATTTCAAACGAATTCCTAGTCAATTATTCATAAAATACGGTGCAAATTAAAGAAAAAAAATCGTCGTTGTTATATCGTAACAACGGAACGTTGCTGCAAACTTTCCAACGATCATGCGCTCCCAATAACGTCAAGTTCAAAGTTTCATGTATTTGCAACTGCCCTTAATGACATGTTTAACGGATACACACGCATCGCGGTAGCTTTACCACCTGACCCAGAACTCAGTCCAGCGGAACTTGCCTATTTGCTGATGAAGATCCATGTCATATTTGTGTTTCGCCAAGCGTAATGTTCATGGGCTTAGAGTCCCTAGCACCTTCGTATATGTGTTTAGGGATCCCGTGCGGCCGTTCTGCTGCATGAAACCCTTCATTCACAGGTGCACAGTGATGCTAGAGCGTTGCTTGATTTCCTTCAAGCATGAGTTTGTATAAAAATCGAAGTGAACGAAAGAAAAATAAACGGGCGACTGTAAATATAAGAGTATGGAATACTCAATAATTATATAATACAAAGCTTTTATGAACTGTGTTTTGCGACTAATATCCGATAAGAAAAAATGTTTACAAGCAACTGAATGCGGCGCGACTGACCCCCTGGATTACTAAAGAAACGAAAGAATGGCACAAAAGGTTTCTTAAGGGTCAATTTCACCGCGTCGTTTCAGACGTGTATTGCACGCAAATGAAGTGGAGAAAAGGGCAATACGCGATGACGAAGGAATGAGAAAACGAGTGGGAGTTTAATGGATGCTGAGAAAGAAAGGGAAAGGAAAGAAAAAGTGAAAGAGACAAAAGGGTCTATAGAATTTGTGGCACCTGAGCCATTTGGGTCCACGCGTTCAGGTGGCTACAATGTTGGCGAAAGTCCTCCGAGGCTGAGGGAATCGGATCACACTCTGTCCCTTCGTAACTGAACTACATGTTTGTCAATGAATTCTAAACCGGAACTGGTCGAATTTCCAACCGACAACATGACATCATACGTGACCTAAGTTCCGGTCCATTTGTGAGAGGGTGACGAAGTGACACGATTAGGTGCGGTGGTCTCGTTCAGTCGGACTGTTCGCAGCCGAGACCCTTTGCAGGTGAAGACGAACGTATTCACAATATGGTGAATATACTGCGTATGCATGTAGACAGTAAAGAAATACGAAGAAACAGGTCCGACGACCCGATATGAGGGTTGGCTCGCACATACTCCCACTTACACACTTTTTCCGTCCTTCTTTTATTCCCTTCCGTTCTTTTCTCTCTTACATTTTCAACTCCACGATATACACATCTTGACTCGAGCTGGACGCGCATACAGCCATATAGAAGCGTTTTAACGCACGTGAAATGCGTCTGTAAGCTACGAAGAGTTCTACAGGTTGTTATGAAAGTCTCGCGACAGTCTGGTACGCACAAACCCCAAATGAATCCAACAACTTTTTGTAAACATTCTTAAAATTATTGTCAACCGTACAAGATTCAGGAGATTCCTTAGAAAGTCATTTTTAACACAAAATTCACAAAATAAAGGACTCTTTAATAATTTTGTAAACATTCTTGCCACCAAAACCAACAATTTGTAAATTGAAATCGCGTTCCTGTTCCAATTAAGTTGCAAAAAAGTCAAAGTCAATTTACGCGCGCTTAGATTGTGAAACTAAAAAATTGCTAATTGAATATCCCAAATTCTAAACGTCAGAAAATTTTTCTTCATAAGAGAAAACTGTGAGTTTCGGTGCTAAAAACGTTTAATTTAATGTTAATTGTTTAATTTACCGAATTTGGCGTTACTTTAGTTGATAATAACAAGTTCGGTATTTTTTCTATCAGATCTTTGAGATGAATTTTGGGACACCCTGTTTGTGTGCATGTATGTATATTATCAGAGAGTCGTGACGTCAAGCAGCGATCCTCGAGCTAATGCGTTGGCGCATGCGCTCACCGGTATCGTTTCACGTGTTCCCCGTTTGTATTCTTGTGGCGCGGTTTTCGCCCCCACACCATAAGCACGACTCACCTTTAGGCGGTAGAAGCGTGCGAGTGAGAGGAAGAAAGAAGCAGAGAGGGAACGGAGAGAGAAAAGGAAACGGCAGCCAGGTAACCAGGGACCCTAAAGTCCGTTTCCATCGGCAGGCTTGCGGCGGTAAGGGAATGCCCGCAAATCCCGCTCGCCCGAGCTCCGTGCACCATCGGTTGTGGTGCTCGTCGACGCAAAACTTGCCGCACATTTTTAAAGCCCTCTTTTTCTCCCCTTTTTCTTTGTCCTCTTTCTCCTCCTCCCGTTCCTTCGATCCCTCTTTTTTTTCGACTCTCCATCTCTTTCCACCAAAAGCCAACCCCGCGATTTTCTTCCTCCCGTCGCGCAACCTTTTTTCCTCTTCTCCCTGTTTCTCTTTCTTATTCGCTTCTTCGCGTCCACCATTCCTCGCGCGGCTTCGCTCGCCCTCTTCTTAAGCCTGCGCCGCGCTATAACACGTTCCCGAGCTCCACGATCGGTCCGATTCACCGGTCAGTACGAAAGATCGAACAGTCAACGGCCAGCCACGGTGAAGGTAACGGCCGTCCCCCAAAATCCAACTCGTAGTGTCGGAAAACTGTTTTGTTTTTTTTTTTTCGTCGTCCCTTTTTCAACCTGTGTCTTCGCAATTTTTTTTTTTTTTAATCTGTGAGCCACTGACGTACATCTACGGAATACGATTTTGTTTGACAATTTTTGTGACGACGAAACTTGGAGTTTGTTTTGTTGACCGAGTGCCATGAGGATCTAGTTTCTTCAATCATCAAGGTGAGTTTTAAACATTTATAGATATTTTATTTCAAATTATACCATTCTTCGTCCCTAAATTCCCAAAGCTTCGTTTTCCCTCGTCATATCCCCTTAATAAATCGCTCAATAAAATTTCCATTTAATTGATCAGTAAAAAATTTTAATCGCCTGTAAAAGCAGATTATTGAGTCATTAAGATCAATCGCTCATAGACGGTCACACGCAGAGAATGTTACATTTCGTTTAATTTCGTTCATTTTGCTAGAGATCATCAACGAACTTTGATATGAGCCAAAAACTTTTGTAGGCCTCTTTCGCGCCCGGTGATTCCAATGCCGGGCCAGGAAATGATGTCATCGTTAGCACACACCAGACTATGATATCTCTCCATCTCTTTTTCTCTCTCTGTTGAGCTCTCTCTCTCTCTCTTTCTCACCTATTCGTTCCATTTGCTAATTCCACGCAGGTACTTTACACGAAAAGACTTTGAAATCATTGTAAATGACTATTTTTGCAGTTTAAAAGTTTCAGTTTCTGCGATTCCAATAGCAACGTTGATGAATAATTTTAATTATTGCACTAATTACCAATTCTCGATAAAAAAATAATTCAACATTTTCATGTTCCATTATTTTTGAAGCTGTTTTCATTCCGACGATCGAAAAAATACGGATTTTTAATGAGTGCTACGAGATTGATATAAATGCCGGAATCGCCGAGTAATTTGCAACGAAATGATCGATTCGTCGATTGGTATTTTTGGTTCTCTCGTTCGCGGCAAAAAAAACTGCTTTCCCTTTCTTCCAAAAGTTCGAAAACTGGCCACCAAAACATCATGTAAATGGATTTCGTCTGGTTCTTTTTTTACGAGTGATATATCTGGACCCGTATCAATAATGTTCTCATTTCGTAACGTTTTGACAATCTTCTTCGGTAAAAAAAACTCGATGCTACAGGTGTTGGTACACGCTGTTCAGGAGCTAACATATATTATATGAAAAGGGGGAGGTGAGAAGACCGGTTGGAGAATTTGAAATTGTGATTCCAGGCGTGTCCATGGGGCTGGACAGTGGCGGAAAAGAAGACACGCCACATCTTAGTATCGAACAACTAACCCCTCGAAAAACCATATGTATGTCAAATTGTAAAGGCAAACATTTTTCATACATAAATATGTGACATACATGGATAAATGGGCCATTCCACGAATGGCTTAACCGAACAATTACAGACTTTCAAGCTCGTAGGAAACTCCCAGGAGTTAACAAAACGCATTGAAAAAGAAATTATACGCGATAGAAACGATGCCTCATTCGAAACTTTTCAAAGAAACTACGTTTTCCATCGAGCAGCGATGTTTGCAAACTCCGATCGAAAAATTATGGAAACAAACAAATTTACACAATTAGGAATGTTCAGTCCCAAATCACAAATGATGAGAAAATTCTCCAAATTTGGTATGGTTTTGTATAAAATATTTAAAACATCACATAAAAATTGCACGATCATTATCAAACTATTAACATTAATCAATTAAATGTAGTCAAATGTAATCTTATGAAAACTTCCGGTATAAGTCTATCGATAATTATTCTCTGTATTTGTTTAAAAAATTGTTTTCAACAGAATGTTCATTTTTAGAGAACAAGCTTCTTAATCATCGTGAAATTTTAACGCAACCTTTTAAACACTTGATACAAAAACATCCCGAATGTTCAGAATGTTCTTATCGTTTTTTATTTCAGGCCTCAAATCGGTTAGAGTAATGATAGAATTTTTAAAATCTGGTACGTTTTTATATGAAGTATTCAGGAGGTCGTGTACAAATTTCACGACGATTGAGAAGCGAATTAGTGAATAATTAACATGAACAAATTTGATAGGCATTCAACATCCTCAATTTCTAATCCTTGATGTATGGACTCGATTGCATAGCAATAGAGAATAAAGTCATTGATAATTTTGCTCCTAAACGAGACTGTTATGAATAAGGTTCCTATGTGGGTTTATGTTCAATGCATACGAATAATTGTAGAGCTTGCCCAAGCCTCCGCACAAATACACGCAACTGCATACAATTACAAAAGTAAATAGTTGTGCATATACGAAAACGACTCGCACCCATATGACTTTCCAGAGAGGAATGACTTTATCCTGTCGGTCCTCGGTCATGTGGGCCTCAACGATTTCCATTCAATTTCGATTCCACGAAACCACGTGCACAATCTCTCACAATCAAAGTATCAGCGCGCCCACGATTGGCACACATGAAATTCTCCGTCGCGAGCGCGTTGTCAGGCATCTCTGCGAGTTGAATACCGCGTTCAGGAATTTCAAATCTGTGTCTTCGAATTATTTGAAAGAATCAATTCTTTGGAAAATCGTATTTAGAAAGTTATTACTGAATAAAAATAATAATCGACGCAACAATTGAAAGACCTGTCTGTCAAATATTTGCCTATCCGGAGTGCAATGCCCCGTGCTTCGTCGCTTAAAATACATATAGATATTCATAGAATGTGTATCCGCTGTACAAAAGTGCTTCGAGACCCACAGGGAAGCAGCAACTTGCAAAGAACGTGCCGAGAAGAAAGGCTCGTAAAATGGCACGTTCTTAAGCACATATCTGTATAGAATTTATTCACATGTATATATATGGTCTTGCACCGACTATATACACACACACGAAGCCACGATCGTTGCACCTTACAGTTCTTGCCGACTGTCAACGATCCCTATAGTTGATTTTAGCACAGCCCGTCTAACTCAACAACTTTATTTAGGGTTCTTTCGAAATTTTGTATAAACGTTCTTGGCATCAAGACTAACAGTTTTCTCCTATATGAAGAAAAATTTTCTAACGTTTAGAATTTGAAACATTTAGTTTGCAATTTTTCATTTTCCCTTTCCAAACGCGTGTAAATTGAAGGCACGTTTCATTGAAAAGTTACAAATATCGAGTTGCAAATTCACGATCATTTTTGCAAATATCCAGAAAGGCTATGAGCCGAAATTTTTTAAGAAAAATTCCAAGCACATTTTTTTACAACCCATGAACGAATCGCGACTTCAATTAACGAGTTGTTAGTTTTGGTGTCAAGAATGTTTATATAAAATTATAAACGAGTCCTTTATTCTGTCATATTATTTTGTGACTTTCGTTCTTGTAGTTTTTGATTAAAAATCATTACTTAGAAATGAGATTGAAATTAAAACGTGAGAATTGATATAAAACAATGATGTTGAACGTGAATTCTAGTCTGGCCATCAATAGGTTGTTAAATAATTAAAAAATTATAATTTCGAACAAGTTTTTGTGTTGCACGAGGCTCGAGGAATTTTTCCTCATTCCACAACAAAACGAGGGCTCGTTTAAATGTTTTGATCGAAGGATGCTGAATCATTTAATGAAAAATGTTACGAAGCAGGATTCTCCATATGTTGTGCATGAATGTTATAATTTTCTGAATAATTGGACGGCAGAGAGATCCGCTTTTGTTTTTTTGCTCGAAAAATAGCATTTTCATCGAAACCTAATGAACAAGATGGCGTAATTTAATAATACTCGTATCATTAATTATTCTTCATATCCGCAAATTCCAATGATCAAAAAACACTAAGTCTCCGTGAACATTGCTCATCTTCATGTGTCGTAAGAACGTGTTTATATAAGTGAATTATTAGTCCATAATTACATTTTTCACCGTGTGCACGTAATTGCGGGAATAAGAAAAAAAATGCATAATTTAATTTGAGACGTAGACAATTACGAGGAACTTAAACTTGTAACTGCGCGTTGAATTTAGCGGATGGTAAAGCTAGACCTTTCGAGACTATGAATTACGAAGAATCATTAAAAATTACAGTACTTTTTGGTCCAAGTCGACGAGTGCATAAGCTGCTTATATAGAAATTCGTATATGGACACCTACACATTTTGGTTCATTTGCCGAAAGGAGCATATAACTGGAATGGCAGGATCGCTTCAGCGTTTCGATGTATTCGGGGAGAGATCGCATCAGGCGGTACTTTCACCGTTTAAAATTTCGTTGCTCTTGTCTTTTCTCGTCGTGTATTTATACACATTATACCGCGCGTGAGCATGTACGAAACGCGATATTTTTTTCGTTGACCGAGTATATTCGTCGGTTGAGCGCGAATCGGTTGGCAAAAGTACCGAAAAGTAGGCCTCGCTAAATACCGCATTACGTTTTCGTCCACGTGTATCAAATATTATATACCTCCACAAGTATATACGCGCTTTCATATATGCGCGTTTATATACGTGTCCTTTATTAAATATATACGTACGGGCATCAGCCGATGGGAAACCCGTGGCGATTTCTGTCCGATATAACAGGACTTGATTCCACGCAAATTCTCTCCATCACACCAACATATATCATATATATTTATATTTACGCGCTCCATATATGTCGCGTCCACGGGCGCCCTGCTACATGCTTGATTAACATTATTATAAACCGGAAACACCGGTGCAACTTGCCTCACACGACCGATCTCCTGCATTTGCCCAGCGACTCGTTCCAATGTTTTCCATCGCGAGAAATCGCTTGGAAAATAACATTGCCGGATTTTCCAGTCGCTTCATCGCGAAACACGATTACCGTCCGGTTATCAAGGTAAATAAGTTTCGATACCGATACCTTTCAAGTTTATATTCCTTGAACTTTATCCACTTTATCCCGATTTCCTGCTCAATCTACATTATCCCTTAATTTCACGCTTTTTTACCGCGAATTGCTTCTCCACCCCGAATCTTCTGATTCCAGTACCTCACAGATGACTTTTGACCCCGAAAATCTTTCCAAATGATTGAACCCATTCGTGCAAAAAAAAACTCGTTAATGCGGCGCTTTGAAAACAATAACAGAAAATGCACAACTAAAGAGTCAACATGCAACGTTGATGAATCGACGATAGATCGTGTTTGCGTTTTTTTGCTGTCTTTCTGCCCACGAAGACGATGATTTCGTAGTTCCTAAACGACTACGTATATTTTTTGCAGTATTCCTCATGAATTGGAGCTGAAATAACGGAGTCACTCGAATGAACGACCAAAAATGAAAAAATTATTAAAAAATCAGGCGATTCCTTAACATCATTTCGTTCATATCGATTTCCTAATATCTCGCAATTAAAATCAATATTACTAGCGACATTTAAAAATACCTTGACCTCGTTACGTGACACGTGAAATTCATGGCCATGCATTGGACGATGAAAGTCCAAAACTCGAGGACATTTCTCGTTTGCTCATTCACTTGTAGAAAATGCATGATGATTTTTTTTCAACTGACTTAAAGTGGCTTGTTTGTTTCCTGATTGTCGCTCGGAATAACCAGAATCCTCGTTCGACATTTTCCGCGGCGACTTAAAACCGCTAATATTCTAAATTTTCTGTGTGCTCTTGAATTCTTGTGCTTGACCGTTTGTTAGCACATCGATATTTCGTTTAAACATACACTCGAATTGACAGGCAAATCGATCTCTTCTGCCGTGCCTCGAGCATCCATCGCTGTCCCCGATTTCCATTCGGCCCATAACCCATAACATTCGAAACCAGAAAGAGCTTCACATTTCCCTCAGAAAAGTTTTCGGTCGACAACGAAATTCTGCATAAATTTCCATAATGCGGCTGAAATGGAAAATGAATTCGTGGGAGATTCAAAGATTTTTGTATTTCTCTGGGAAAAACAAACTGGAGACAAGTAAATTTCCGCTAGCAACAGAATTTTGGAGAAAAGAATGTCTTGCAAAAGTCAACGACATTCGGTAACGATTTAATCAATCGCGGCGATATTTTGTCGCTGAAATAATACCGAAAGGGCTGCCTCGATCGTTTGTTGTACGACATGTAAGAAAAAAGTGTAGTGAGAGCATTGCGTCACGCATGAAGGCTATTACAGTAGCCGCGAGTGGTTGAACCGCAATTGCAGGTACTAGGAGTTTATTTTTTGCTCTCTTTCTTTTTTATTTGTTTCTGCCTCTCCCTCTCATTTCCTCTGATTCAAAGAGGTTTTATTGCTCGTGCGGCTACGCGGTTTAGCTCTGGCAAGGGCTTACGTTCTCTAAAATGTAAACGAAACGTCGCAATCGTTGCTCTTGATTCGAATTCGTTACGCCCTTATTCGACGTTTAAAGCAAAGTAAGATCTCGGTAAAAGCTTAATCGCAGACAAATATACGATCCGTTCGTTCGTTATACACACGTCGTCGACAAGGCAATTATTTGTGTACGTGTATAAAGCAAGGATCGCACACAACTAATTGCGTTAAGCAGTTCCTCTTCTTCTTAGCGACTTCGATAAATGAGTGAACGGACATGAATCTCGTGCCAAATGTTTTCATTTACGACTTCGAACGAGTCAAATGAATTTTTAGAGATTCCTTGACCAAGTTTAGCCATCAGAAAATAAATCAGTTGCACTAACATTAGCCAATAAAGTCACTTTCAAAAGGTAACTAAACTAATTGCCGGATGCAATGAAACGGCTCAGAAATGGCTTTGACGGCTCTTGGGAATTCTATACCGCAAAAAAAAACCCAAAAATTCAACGGGACTTGCAAAGTTAGAAAAACAAGTTCCTGAACGTTGAGTGATAAGGGAAAAGTGATGCTCGCGGAGAACGTTAAATAAAACAATCAAATGGCTGACTCGAACGATTGACGCCGCTACGTGCGAGAGAAGTGCAGACGCGGTACAGAGATCGCGATGTTGAACCGCGGTGAAGAAGAGGGAAGTGAGAGGCGTCGAAACGGGAGAAGAATCGCGACCTTCTTTCTCCTCGGAATACTGAAAAGGCCATGCGAGTCTTCGTGTTGGTGATCTCGTGGCCTTCACTCTTTTTAATTATCATATCAGGATACGCGCGCAAACGACTGTTGAATATATTTGTTATAAAATAAGTATAATCTCAAACGTTCATACGAATACATTTTTAATCTATAAACGGTTTAGATTATTATACTAAATATATTATGAGCGACACATATAGAAAATCCACGTGTTCGTGCCTACTCATAAGTGTTTCTACTGCAAAAAAAAAAAATACAAATGTGTGCGTGCACTGCGATTCGATTTCACATGCACCGGAGCCTGTCCAGCGAGCTCAAATCCGTGAATGTTCTGAAAGTCGTTCTCGAGTCCGGTTTTTCGCGATATCCCATGAGCGAAGATCGGTACAGGCCAAGAGCTTTACCAATATAGTGACTCAAAAGTGGGCCATTCCTGATTACCAAGTCTCATTAGATTTACAGTCGCAGCCTTAGAAAAAGTCTTATCAACTTCAAGTGCCACTTTTCGCGTTTAGACATGTCGGCGCAGAATCCGCTCTGCATTATTGTAGAAGTTGGTAACCTTGATGTCCACTAAAAAGAACATTTTGTTGGAAAAGATCGATATTTTGTTGGACACGTTCGACTAAACGTTTTTTTGAAAAATCACAAAGATTTTGTCAGTGCAGCAAGAAATATTCTAGAAAAACTCTTCGAACAGTCAATTTTTGTCATTCCAATCGTTGACTTTGCTGACGGTTCCGTCAGAGATATAAAATATTGTTAAAAGTACGAAAATTTTCGAATTATCCGAAAATATTCAGTTTTCAGCAAAATATCGAGGTTTTTTGACAGATAATTTTCAGAGTCAAATAAAATGTTATATTTCGGACGGAAATGAATCCTGAAAATGCGTCGAACGTCCTTAAGACTTTATCCACAAGATTGAATATCAAGTTTTACGCGGCCAATGCAAATTGTGAGGGATTACCGGAAAATTGGCGAACCATGAGCACGGTAATGGATCAAGCATTTGCCTCCGGGCTCAGGACACGCGGTAATGCCGGAACAACGTGAATCGATAAGATTTTCTGAATGTCTACACGCGTGCATTGCTATATATATCTCTATAGAAATTCTGTCGACAAAGAGCGAGAGAGAGAGAGAGAAGGAAGCGAGAAGGCAAACTTGATCGAGAGACACTTTCACTTGTGTGTAGAGTAAACGATCAGAATTGAGATTTTGCTACAGCACACCGCCCAGCGGGTTTTCAACGCGAGAAATAGATCGTTGAAACTTATCCATCGCGGCTATCAAGCGCTCAAATGTTTTTTTTTTTTCTAGCGAAAGAAATTTAGACACTTGATCAAAAAGAAAAAAGGATCTCACTCTTGGGCGATGACTCGATGGAAATTTCCCAAGTAAAGATTTCTATGAATGGCCTGAATGATTAGCGATGATTGTCAATCAATTCTGTCAGAAAATCAATCGATAGTGAAATTAAAAATTTTCGTCCCGTAGACCAGTGAATGCTCCTGTCATTTATCGCTGCCGCTGATTCCGTTATGGACCTTCCTGCAGCCACGCCCAGGGTTCACAATCCTTCGGCCTAGACATTTCTCTCCAATGACGCGATCGCTCTGCGATTTCTCGACTCTTGTATATATGCAACGTATATGTATCTTTTCGTGCATTTTACAAACTATATGATGTTTTTTCAAGCGTCCGAACGGGAGATGAGATATTTAGCCGTCTCCATTTTTCCGAGGACGATTGAGCTCTTTTGTGTAACCATAAATAACGGGAGAGTCACAGTCACTAGAAAAACAACCTCTGCCCACGCGTTTTAGTCCTCGAAGCCATTATGTCCACATAGAATGTCATCCGATAGCTCCTGAAGGCTTCTTCGTCGAACAAGAGTCTTCGGTGCTTCTCTGTTTTCTTTTTTTTACCATGATTCATCCTCTGGTTTCCTTTCTCGCGTCGTAGTATCTTTTCAACCCTCTCAACTGCTCAAGACTCTTAGGGCTGTGTGTGTGTTAGTGACACACAACAATGATAAGATTCCATGCCATAAAATGTCCATGGAATGCGATGAGTTCCTTCGGAAGATTGCACGACGATAATTCTTCGTCGCCTAAGCGTGGAAAGGCAGAAAATTCAATTTTACAACCAAGATCAGATTTTTTATAGACGCTCGTGACAGCCATTCAACGGTTTATGGAAATAAACTGCAACTTCCTCATTCGAACACCATGCATGCACTCGGTTCCGCTCACAAGTGCATGCAAGAAAACCCGATCATCCTCGCAGCAACATGCATTCGAGCAGGCGACCTTCAGGCGATAGAAAAACGGAAAGATTTTTTCTCTCTCTCTGTCCTCCTTCAACTTTCCCATCAAATTTCACACATAATTTAATCGCCTCGTAGTTGAATGAAAATAATTGTTGCGTTGCCAACTAATATGCTTTTATAATTTAAATTCAATGAATAAAACTAATTAAACATCCGAATTTTCTTAATCGAAGAAGACGAGCTAAAAATTGTAACTCGTTGCGATTAGTTTCGGAAAGTAATAAAAAACGATGATAATAACGACGTAGAAAAATAATCTCGTCGAGGATGCTATAGCAGACTCTTTTGGTACGCGAAAATAACGATTATCATTTAGTGCTGTATATATTTATTAAAAAGATATAGCACATAATAAATAATAGCTCGTTAGAAGTATGTCTATGGATCGCGTATACTATAAATTAATAACAGCGATGCACTGAAGCAAGCAAGAAGATATACGCAGGCATGGAGCCGTAACAGAGTGCACGGACGAGCGAGGAATTGTACGCGGCATCGCTCGAGCTCGCTGTCTGTAATCACCGGGTATAATTAGGAGTAATTCCGGTTGCGATTGTGTAATTAATGGGCCATATTTTCACTCCTAAGAAAACGTGCCCCGTGCGGAACATTTCGTTTGAGCAATAATCATTTGTCAACCGTAATGTTGTCTCGTAATTTTTTGGCTGATGATTATAGTCATCGAATCCGAGCGACAAAACATTGCGAATTTTTTTTTTTTTTTTTTTCCTTACGACTCGTCGCCGCGCAGTTCGTTTCCCTATTGAGCTGCTTTTTCAAATGGGTAAAGGAAAACAATGTTCTTCATGAGTTTCTCTTCTCTCCTCTCGACGGTCGAGTCTCTTTTCAGTTTATTATGGCACAGTGGGAAAGAGAGATTAAGAATTCGAGAAGTTCACGTGCGGCTTTTATTGGACACTGGTGTGAGGCCTTCAGATTCGATTTCGAATGCCCGGCACACCGAAACCTTCTCCGTGAATTTATTTTTTTAAACACACCCCAGGCCATTGCATGTTTTTACTTTCAATCGCGAATTCGACAATATGCTTCGCTATTACAAAATCCCGTCTAAAAATAGCACGAAACTTTTTTTATCCTTCGAAAATGTCTGTGTTGACAATATTTTCAAGACAATTGTTTTTTTCATACGATGATTATGATCATCCATCAAGCTCTCACGTAAAACTTTTGGCCATCAACCGCATTTGGATTCTCAGCCAAAATTTAGTTCACGTACAACACACAAAATAGGACTCGCAAAAATAGGCACATGGCATCGACCTCCCTGCAAAGTGCTTGCACCTCGTGAAGGTCTCGCGACCTCGTGGTCCAACGAGCACCTGTCATTCAGTCACGGATTCCTGTAGATCCTCGTTTTACCGTATTTTCATCGTGCACATTGTTTTTTCCTCTCCGCAGATGACGCAAATCGAACACGAGGATATTTACTGTCCTGACCGCAAAGGTCTCGTAGGAGAAAGAAAAAGCAGGTGTAAATATGGAAAATAATGCTCAAGGAACGCGTCTTCCTGGCAGAGAACCCGCACGACGACGTCATCTCGAGCGTGACGGAAATGCATATATATGTGTATACATATAAAAGTATCGTCGCCCGTGAGAAATTGTCCTCAAGGTCGGCACACACTTCACATCCCCTGTCTCGCCTCGGTGCATTCTTACCTCAAGATTTGACATCAATCATGTCTCTTTCTTGGCTTTTATTAACTTAACGTTGTAACTCATCATCCCGTACAACTTCCGGTTTGCCTCGTTTTTTCCAAGATTTTCATTGTCGATTATTCGAGAAAACTTCTCCATTCTCTCGCTGCTGCTTAAATTAATTAACCTTTTCCATCAGAGACGTTAATTTTTCCTCACGTTCGCTTGAAATTTCGTAATCGAGCTCCTCGGAATCGCTAATTCCGAATTTATTTTGTTTCTTAACTTCTCCAACGAATCCAGTGGGTTGAAAATTAAAAAAAAATCTGTCAAGTTCAGTAAAAATCTTCAATTTCTAACGCTGCGTTGAAATTTCTCTTTCACCGAAAATGAACAAAGTTACGAAACGACTTTACCAAGATTGGTCACAAGAATTTTCGATTTTTCCAATAGCATGAGAATCGGGAATAAAACTCAGTTTTAGAAAGTTTATACAAAAGTCATAAAAGTTTATAAGCAGCCTATGAATCTTATGTTTTGCTTACATATTCGTATAAACTGGTGGTTAACTCTCAGAATTGTGGAATGTCGAGTCCAAACGAAATCGAAATGATTCCATATTCGGTCGCGAAGCCGAACACCTTTCCGATCAGAAACGAGACGGCGCACCGTTAGCTGATCGCGTTATCGAGTTTTTCAAGAATTCTTTTTAGGAATGGAAAATACTGTTTCGCATTCGTAGTCGTCTATTTTCAAAAAAAAAGATTTCCATGGAAAGAGTTGGTCGACAATACGTACGATGGCGTCAATTCGAGGCTTTTGCCTTCTTGATCGAACTCATTTGTGTCTCGAATTGAGAAAAACGAAGCAAACGTGTAAAAAAATATTTGCACACGATGTTTTGAAAAAAAAAATGACGCTCTCTATTTAGTTGGGATACGGAATGATTTTTAGCAAACTCGAGACTCATGGAATCATGTGTATTTAGCCATTTACGTATACGAACAGGATGTACAGGCTTTTAAACCAGAATGACGCAATTTACGTACAAGGCTAAGACACGAAAGTATCGATTTCTGGGATGGAAAAAAGAGTGTGAAAAAAAGACTCTCGGTGTGGATCACGTGTCGGGTTCGACAGGAATCTTCGTCTTTGAGACCACATCCCAGCTCGCACTTTTATATACTAATATACTTAGTGTGCAAGAGCTCAAACGCGCCGGAGAAGATTAGTACAACGTCGGAAGACGATGGCTGACAAGCTTACCGTCGCGCCGATTGACGTGATCTTCATTTGTATTCGTCTGGCAAACGTCCTCTCAGTATATTTGACTCCTTACCTTTTTCCATGCCCAAAAAAGGCTGAGAAGAAATTACCTCGAGAACCAGAGTCAATAATTTTTACAAATCATCGGCGTTGTGCGCTCAGTTACAAAATGATCAATTTTATTACATCCCATTATTCATGGAAAAATTTAAATTCACACTTGACAATAAAAAATTAACCGAATTATTGCTTTCGAAAAACGCCTTCGCAGGGCCTCGTTTCCAGTGCGTACGCGCATGACTTTAATCAACCGATTACACAGTAATCGATCGAGTCACGTTTCCACATCCTATTTTCTATGGAACGTAAACATCCTTGATAATGAATCATTTAATAAATCTCTATACATAGAAAACTCCACTGCAAAATTGTGTTTTTTTCCCTCTTCACGCAAAAATGTATGAAGCTTATGAATCAGAATGCGTTTCAGGCTGTATTGCATTCCGATCATTTATTTGTTTCGGGAACCCGAACCGAAAAATCAAATTTTCCATAATTTGTTCAACTTTCAACGGTCACAAGCAATTGGAAATTGTTAATAAATGAAAAACGCCAATTACCAATTCAAAGATAATTCCAAAACGAAGAAGCTGAAGAGCTGGTTCGTAAAAAAAAAAAAAATTAAAGCGATTTTCGTAAAATCAAAGTTTAATGATTTTGCAAAAAAGAAATGTGACGTTTCATGTTGCGCGAGCTGTATTCCTTCAGCGTCAACTAGGTGTGCTGCGGGGCGAAGCCTGCAGGCGCGGCTACAGTATTAAATAAAAAAGTTGTTACCCATCATGACTCTTAGGAAGGCTTGATTAACTAACTCGATCAATTTTATAAATGTGATACAATGCTGTGCCACAACATCTATAAATATGATCATAAATATAAGTTTATAAATGTATCAATATCAATTAAACTCTATATGTGTGTATCCACATAGATTTATTTGTATCAAGGTAAATTACAATTCGTCCAGCGAGAGTCATCATCAAGGCTTCCTGATTGCACAGCTCTCTCGTTGTTCGTCTCGGAGATTTTCTGCTTGATCTGCATGAGATTATAAAAATGGAATGAGCCACGGTATTGGAGCAAGGACTACTCGCGTGCATGTCTTCTTGCAATCTATCAGACACGTGACTGATATAAAAAAAATAGCCTGAGGTGTCACAGAGTGAAATTATTCTTGATTGCCATAAAAGAGCAGTTCCTTGCAGGAGCTAACGCCACAGCAAAAGAGTAAAGAAGCGGTTGGTGCGAGGGATTATATGCATGAAAGCTTCATCATGGCAGCCTTGGTTATATTTTACGTGCATTTTCAAATACGTGTATGTGCCGTATACGGTGCATTGAAGTTCGAACGCACTATTTACGTGCAAGGCGGAGGATCGTGCGATTTTATGAAGAAAACTCCTTATTCGTTTTTTTCTACGACTCGTAGTTGGTCGATTGAGCCAAAATTAGTGAATGCGTCGAGAAGCGAAGGCGCCAAGTCGGTTCAGCGTTTGCTACTGCACAAGCCGGCAGGCTGCATCGTGTTATCAATTCGCCCACATAACTATCCTTTTCTTTTTTTATCAATGCACTCGAGAGGTCTCGCCGAATCCGTCAATTCCGCATCCGCAGTGCATACTGTAAAACAAATTGAACTAATAGCTTTCTTTTTAGAATTCCATGACGCAACTGCAGTCTGCTCGCTGCAGTTTGATCGCGCGAAGCATGACATACTCGGTATATGTTCGCATGCACACATTTCTACGTGTATTCCGCCTTCGCATTCTCGTTGAGTGTCTGTGCAATTCAACCAGGACTATATGACGTTTAACGGCGACTCGGGAGTTGGAGAGAAATGAAAGTGGTGCCGTATGTCGCCGCATGCAGTTGTTGCGAATGCCTGAACTCACCGAGATCGACCTTGCTGCTGTGTTGCAACCGCGAGTGATCCAGAACTCTCCTCACTCTCCGCACCCACTCATTGCGGTCTCTTGGCATCGCAACGCTATATCCTTAAAGTGGAGTATTCTGTCGCGAGTTTTTTATGGACTTGATGTACTCGTAGAATTATCCGAAACGTAGTCGATCCGATGAGAATATAAATGTTGTAAAAGGTCGCGAGCTACACAATTCAAGAAAATCTTGTCCACTCTCCTGAGCTCTTGCAAATATCAAGTCCAGTCTGCTATTTTTTAATACAAATTTCAACAGAACTAAAAATTTGTCGTTTTTATACGCTCAGCAACAAATTGCGTTGTTTTTTGTTATGATTTCGCTCTTTTCTTGTACAGAACAATTTTATACTTTTAGAATATTTGCGCCAAGGTAGCGGACGACGATTATTCAATGAAAAATCATTACAAAACTTGGTGAATGGTCCCAACTGATTGGCCAAATTTCATGAATGAACGTTAATTGAGCATCAATGACTAATCGTTGCCACAGTTACTGAACAGACACTTCATTCAGTGCGAGGCGAAATTTAAATACATGACGTCACACAGTACACACAGTCGTGCCATGATAAAAATACTCAGCAGTAGTTTTAAACTTTGTTGTTGTTGTTGTTTTTTTTTAAGATGGTGTAACTCTTCAGTATCCAATTTTTTTCATGTGGTAGTTAATGGATAATTATAAATTCATTCACACGAGCAGCATCGTAAGAAAATTTCTTTTCGGATCGTTAGTCTAGGTCATGAAACGATGCTAATCATGTAATTAGCAATTACGACACCTAAGAATTTTTTATTACGTGAAAGATCCTTCACGATCGTCGACAAAGCTTATCGTTCTCGAGAACAATATTTTCTCTGTGAACTTAATCATTTGGTAGTAAACCAACCGCGCCTGCAGGCTTTGCCCTGCAGCGCACCTGGTTATGGCGCTGAAGGCTTGACATGAAAAGTTGAGACTTTTTTTCAAAATGTTCAAACTTTGATTTTACGAAAATCGCTGCAATTTTTGTACTACACAAAATGGCGCTACAGCTGCTGCTCATTATTTCCGCTTTCGAATTATCTTTGAATTGCTAATTAGAGCTATTTTTATTTATTGACAATTTCCAATTACTTGTGAACGTTGCAAGTTGAAAAACGTTGCAAAATGTGATTTTTCGGTTCGGGTTTTCGCAACAAATAAATTATCGGAATGCAATACATCTAAAATGTATCCTAATTCTTGAGCCTGTGAAAGATAAATAAATAATTGAAATACGGAGCTTCGGTCCACATTGGATCCAAGAATATATCCGCGTAACAGAAAGCCTGAAACATTCTCCAGGAGAGAAATTTTCATTTCGAGTTGTTAGGAAATGGAAAGGAACGGAGTCGATAAAAGAGTTGTTGGCTTTTAATCTCCAGCTTTCCAATTTCACTAAGTCTACATATGTTAATATATATAAACACAGGTGAAAAATATTCCTACGATTTTCCATACGTCGTTTCTCCAAGATTCTAGATGCTCAATTTTAAAAAATGCTCTTATTAAAATTGTAAATTTGAATACTAATGCACAAAGTTCGAGCAAATCAGAAACTTTCATGATGTTTTCACATCGAGAATCTAATTTATAAATGCATTCGGGTTACCGTTTGAGGTAATAATTAAATTGAAAATTAATTAATTTACGAAATCTCGTAATTCTAACGATAAAAAAGAAATCGAAAGAAAAAATTTCTTTTCCAAAGTTTCGAATTCATTTTCGCAAAGGTTTAGTCGCAGATTTTGCAATTTATTGCATTTCGCATACGTCGGGAGTATACGTAAAGGAAATGAAAATGGAAAAATCTCTAAATTAATGATTCTGCTGTCCGAGACACCGCACGGCTCGTAAGAAGTTGCGCTTTTCACGATTGATGCTGAAAGTAAAAAGAATCTTGTTTATTATCCCCACGAGATTCCTGCTGCGGGCAAATCCTATCAATTTCCCCCGCCATTAACTTGACCAAGCTCAACTTGCATGGAGAGAAAATCTCTCGACAAAAAAGGAGGTTACGCACACACTTGTGTGAAAGGCCAGCTTTTTATATAAAATCGCGACTACCGGGTCTTGAAGAATGTCACTTGGTCGCTGACAGTAAAACATCCCGCAACATTAAAAAGTCCCTGCAGGTGCGTACTCGAAAGAGACTTCGGAACGAGTCGGATCAAACGTTCATCTGGATTTCGCTGTCGTTTTACCGGTCTCTCTTATAACATCGTTATAAACTTCTCCGAGAGAAAAAGCAGCGAAAAACTTTCCCCAACGGGGTTCTCGACGCGTTCTCGAAGAATATTTCAAATTTTGGGAATCATCGAGGGACCAGAGTGACCAGCAGAAAGCTCTTTCCTGTACCTTTCCAAAACATTTTGTAAAAGTGAAAGAAAAAAAAACTACAAATATTTCAAATTCATACGTTACATCGACACGATTCTCGATCACTAATAAATTCCCTCACGCGACGAGACGTTTCTTTTAAACTTTTCATTCCTCATAGAGGAAGCTCCAAACCCTGATCGAGTAAAATTTGCATACTCGTTTTCCTTTCGCAACGCACCTTTGAATTAAATATTTTTTACGCAATTTTATTTTTATTTGACCAAATGTACGAAGATTCTGTTTCGTAATTGATCTGAATGAAATGTATCTCATCGAATGCTCAGCCCGCGACAGGATCAATGAGTATATAATCCTTGATCGTTGCTCGTTACGTCCGGAACGATAATCCCACTTTCATTAAAACTCGCGCGGTTACATATTGATTCTTCAAATCTCAAACATGTTTTTATTCAACGAAAACAACAGCAGGAAGCTAATAATGTACTTTTTGTGGAATTATACATTTTTACATACAAATCCAAAACATCGTAATGATTTTAAATTATTACCACGCGTGTTAAGAGAGTGCACACGCAAAGTCTAATTTATGTCAGTAAGTTCCACGTGTAGTGCGACTTATGTAAGAATCGGTTTGTATATCCCTCAAGCTGAAAGGCATGCGGATAGCAGAAAACTCGGGCTAGACGTTTGTCCCACTTCCCACTTTCTAATCATACTAATTCACCCAAGGACGTCGTTTATTGCCCTTCACGATAACTACGAGAAATTGACGATTCCTCGTCACCTCATCAATCGAATTGTATTGAAAAAAAAACCATAAGAACGAACTCAAAAAAACGGAATCGATAATTGAGCCATCGACGATTCATCGGAATGAAAATTTTTTCTGGCGCTGGTCATTTGTCGTTTCGATTTTAAGATACAATAATGATAATCAAAACAATCAGGATAATTATTATAATTACTGACCATTACAGAATTATCGAATAAAAATGAAAATCATATCGCGAGACGGATCTGAATGGGAAAATGAAAGGATGAAGATGCTTTAGCATAAACATAGACAATTTTCTTCGTTACGGAGGGAAAAAAAACGAAATGGCACGAGCAATCGCAGTCGGCAGCAGTGATCGAAGGGGAGAGTCGTTGGCCGTGAGCCTCGGAGCATATTCCACAAGCCAGACAAACTCATATAGAATGTACATGCATGTGATTATCGCTGAAGAGAGCATCACATTAATGCCACTTGGCACCTTTCTCATTTTCACTCGTACTTGGGAGAGCAGCCTCTCGCGCACGTCCCCAATTGCCAAACCTCTTTGGCCATATTTTTTTCATTTTACGACACACCAACGAGACGGGGATCCTCCTGTTCGACAATTTCGTAAAGTCTTTATGGCAATCAATGCATGGCTTTTATATTCTGATACGAGAGCTGCTGTTTGATTATCACATTCGAATGCAATGAGGATATTCAAGGAAATTATTGGGAAATCGACAAAATGCCAATTTTTAATTGTTTCGTTTTCATTTTAATTCTTTTTACGTTTTCATTTCGAGACATTTTCTCGAAAATCCACTCAGTCGTTCACTTTTTCCTTTAATAAGTTTAATTGCGTGGTCAAACAACATTATCGCTAACGAATCCGATGACACGCTAATTACTGCCTAATTTATCCTTCCAGCGACTCATTTGCGTACAAATCCGAAGATAATTTCCAAGAGGGTTGCGCAAGAAATGGCAGAATCACATCGTCCAGTAGGGAGATTGAGAGACAACATTAATTAAGAAAGGCCAGACGAAAATCAGCATTCAATAACTTTTCTCTACAAACAGGTTCAGTCCCGAGCCACAAATGTATTTCGTAACTTTGTCCCTTTTCTCCACAAGCGTCGGGACCTCCGCCAACGACCAAATAATCAGACGTCCTAATAAAAAACGCTTTTAGACTATCGAACACTTGTGTTTCGAGACTTTCCTCCCACTCATTTCAAACGACTCTAGGAACGTATTTAAAAACTACTTTTTTTTTCTTGAAAAATAAACGAGTATTTTCTATCAAGGGAATGAACTATTAGCATTCCTCTCACTTCAATTCAGCTGCTACATAAAATAGCTTGCGCCGGTGTTTCACATAATTCTGGCCATATATGTAGCAGCGAGTGACTGTTATCACAGAGAGCGAAACTTGCCCTGCATTTTCAGCGAGACTTTCGGTTTCATTGTAAGCCACCAAATACGTGAGTCACGAATTTTTCGAGGTATTACTAATTCAATTACAAATTCTCGTTGATCTGAATCAGAAATTATCGGAATGAAAGTCGGGCTCAAGATTCGGGCAGATAAACATCGGGGAACTCGGAACCGAAACGTCAATCGGATGCCGATTTTTTTCGAGTTGTATTCTGTATTTTTGTGCTTCTGTCGGAACGCTAACGAATTTTGTGAAGAAATTTTGAAACGATCTTGAATAAAGTCGTTTCGTGATAATAATTCCTTTTAAGAAAATTGAGTGCAACGGTTATTAATTTCGAGCGTTCCCGACTGAATAATGGACAGTCGTATGGAACAAAATGACTTGTCTATAGACGCCGCGGGCGTGTATATCGAACGGGCAAAAATCTTGAGATCGCGAGCGAAAGGTGCGTTTAAGCGACAAACGCCAATAACGTGACACCGTTGCCCCGTTACTGCTGCACGATACTGTGACGATAACTCTCTCACTCTCTCGATCTCTTACCGCGTCGTTGTTCTCCTTGCAGTCCTGCGTTCCGTACACAGGCGAGGCAAGGACGAATTATTTCTCGCATTTTTTACAATTTTCTTTTTCCCCTATTTTGCTTCACTTCGTTCGTCATATCTGCGAAAGAAACTGCGATATCGTTGTACAAAAAAAAATGGCTACGCCATTTATATTTCATCGCCATTCGAAACTTTGACCGAATTTTACAGACATGACATTTTTTTAAATGTCAAATTTCATGAACTTTCATCCTGCTCGCGCTGTTGACAAGAAACTAACAAATTTATTTCTACCCCAATATTTTCTCCAATGCGATAGAAAGTTGTTCTAAAAAGAAATGAAAAAAAAAAGCGTCCCATGACGACCATGGAACGCAACCGTAACATATTCCACTCGGAAATCAAAATTATAATGTAAATTATGTAAACGGCCTGTTGTGTACACTTTCAGCACGATCAAACGGTATCGACGATCTTTAGCGAGAGTCTCGAACAGGATAATGAACGATCCTAGTACGAAGTGCCTACTGTTCAGATGTATAGGGAATTCAGTGCTAAATCGCTTCCCAACATTTCCATTTTTCCACAAAGATTATTACAGAACGTCATCGTAATATTAAAAAAATATTAAAAAATCGAATAATTCACGCCCGATGGACGTTAAAATCCATTAAAATTTCGCGATTATTTTGATCCCCAGGGCGCAAATCCCGAATCGCGCGTATCGATTTTAAATTGACCAATTGCAGATTTTTTCCTTGCAAATTCATCGATTCGTTCGCTACTCGTCGAAAAAAAAATTGTTTCGCGATAAAAATCCAGATTCATTTTCATTACACAGTGACCGGAAAAAACGCCTAATGATTGGAAAAGAACTTGTAGATTCAGCGTGGAATGCCCTGTGCATTTTCTACATATATAGAAAAAGAACGCTCCCTCGTAATCATATTTAACGACGAGAAGTAATGGCAGCGATTATATATCTATACACAAAGCAACGTTGTCAGACTCTCTCTTCGAGAGCACGACAGCGATTAATCGATGTATCACGTATGCAATAAAGAGTCCGACGTATGTTGGCACCCGTATATATGAATATTTTCAATATATCTTTTGTCGAAAATGAAATGGTTTAGTAATGATAGAAATGGCCACGTGCCTGCAACATTTACCCCTAGATTTTTTTTTTACCCGTTCCAGTAGAATGAATGACACGAATTTTGAGAAATTCAAATCTCCGGTAAAATCAAACGAAAAGAGTTCAACTTGAGCTCATTCTCTTCGTTTTTAATGCATAATCACGTGAGTCTAGGGCAATTCTGCCTGCAGTCAAAAAATTAATGAAAAATTCAGTAAAACGATGGAAAAAACGGGAGAACAAAGGCCTGGGGTCGTTTTTGACCCGAGGTTACCGTTCGAGGGTTAATAATTAATAATCCGTTGCCCCAATTTAAAAAAAGCTTTTCAAACGTCGGAGGCTCGAAAGATTTTCTCTCGAGGTTGCGGTCATGTGTTTATAGATTTCGAAAGATCGACAAGTTACAAAGGATCAAAGTTGACTCAAGTGAATTGAATTCTTCGATGAATAGCTCGGACAGCGACGAGACGAAAGGAAAATGGAGCGAGACTGAAAAGAAAAAGGTAGCAAAAGGAAGATTACGAATTCGGGATGGTGTGTCTCAACTCTGGGCTGTTACAATATGACAGCAACAACGTTTGACTCATC
This sequence comes from Diadegma fenestrale, assembly GCA_037043255.1. Taxonomy (NCBI): domain Eukaryota; kingdom Metazoa; phylum Arthropoda; class Insecta; order Hymenoptera; family Ichneumonidae; genus Diadegma; species Diadegma fenestrale. The sequence continues at coordinate 3,984,055 of CM073311.1, read as the reverse complement.
GGTACATTGTAACGCACATATAAATACATAAAGACATACACACTTATTTGTATGCGGTATGTATGCGTGGGTGTACGCGTATTGTCTCTCTTGAAGAATGTAGAAAGTAAAGGTAGATCTTGAGTAACGCGAATGCACGCGCGAACACTGCAAAGTATAGCTTGTGAGTTTTGTTGCCTCCGTATGCTTGTGAATGTATTTTCATACACATTCACATGAATATACATATATCGAGAATATGTGCAGCCATTTATTGTGGGTTGGAAGCGGGGGCTGTGGAACGTGCGGTCGCAGCCAGCTGAGGACGCGAAGAAGACGCTCAAAGATTCCGAAGGAGAAGATGAGCTGCACAACCAAGCCGAGAGAGTCTCTGCCGCTCTCTCGCAATTCTTTCTTTTCTTGTCCAAAGACTCCCCTCTATTTCTATCTCCCGATGACGTGCTGCTGTTTCTCCGCTTCGTATATCGCCAAGAGGCTTACGAGCATCCTCTCATCTCTCTACATGGACCTCTACGTTGCAGAAAGGTCACATCGAGTTGCTGCGGGACCATCCGAGGGCACGCGATGCATTTCTCGATCGCTCGCACTATAGTTTCATCCCAGGATATTAAATTCCATGATCTCCCGTCTCTGTACATATACCAACCATTATTCTATTTCGATGTATGTCTTGCATGGGAAATCTTCTCCGGCTCGGGATGCAATTACATTTTGGGTGGAATTTCGATTTGATCGTTTCCAAAAATGTTTATTCTTATTGTTTTATTCGTTGGAAAAAATTGTCATTATCATTTCGTACTGTGACGTCTCTCCCGAACCGATTCTCTCGTCCCGATTGAGTCACACTTGAAACTCTCTACACGAAATTGACAATTTCTTAACTTTTGTTGTTCGCAATCAGAAATACGCTTAACCATTCCGCAATGTGTATCGTATTGGAGCTCGAGCGAGAAAACGAGAATGCGTTACATGCTGCGATCGAGAAAAATAAGTTTTTTACTCACACGCACTCTACGCTGACACGCACCGCCGAACACGAGGTCCTCGTGCGGCATTTGTACCGCCGTTTATATGTGTATTGCGATTTATGTAGCAGTAGCAAAAGTAGTGTAGAACTTTAACGTGACTGGCAACAAAGCGCTCGCTCCGGTCGCTTGATATTTCGTACTCGTCCTTTCGACTTGACTAGGAATTTCTTTTTCCCTCTTTTCCCATCTGCTCCCTCTTTTCCGCATTCACTTTATCTTTCTCTATAAGGCTTACGCGAACCGCGTACGCGTAACGATGCACCGATAACGCGCATACATATAGCGATACTTTATGGAGATTGCTTTTGTTTCGATTTGAAGAAAAAAAATTTCCAAAGAAGCGCTGTACGAATTTCTGGATTTCGATGCAAATTCTGTCATTCCATGGAATTGCCAGCAACGAATCCTCAAAGACTTCAATTTCCTGAACAAATTCAACTCGTTTCGGCCGTCTAAGCTACAACTTTCGCGACACCTTGTATTAAAGTCTCATCTTTGTTCGTTTCTCTACGATCTTTATCTTCACCTCGCCTCAAGACGATCTCACTTGCACTCTACGTGTTCTAACTGCTCGCACCGTACTCCGCGAGGTTCAAAGTGTCGAGGAAAGTCCGAAGAACACACGCGGAATTGTCGGTTGGTGAAAAAAAAAACGATGATTCATCCTTTATTCAAAGTATCGCTTTAACATTAAAAACCATACGAACTTTGCACTATATTGTGTACAAAATTTTGGACGAGAACTTTGCTCTTCGTGAGTACATAAAAGATCAAAATAGTCGCGAGGATTCCAAAGGTCAAAATTTGCTCAAAATTATGGATGAATCATCAAAAACTATATTCAAAAATAGAGGTAATTAAAAATTTTAATTAAAAATGATACGCTGACAAAGTTTACATAAAAAGACTGGTGCACAAGGCTCGAAAATGGAATGTCGCTTCGATTTATTCCTATTAAATGGCATGCCAACTGACCTTTATTTTCGTAAACCCTATTAGCGCCGCAATTTTCAGCTTATGCATAAATTGTTATAGAGTTTTAAGATACGATGCAGAGGCGATTTGGGCGCTCTTACAAAAACCGAGAGGGAAACGATAACAAAATTTTATTCAGCTTTTAAAGATGTTGAGGAAACTTGTTGATGTTAATCGTGAAATAAATCGCTCCTTGTTGCTCGTGAAATTTGTACACGACCTGCTGAATACTTCACGTAAAAATGTACCAAATTTCAAGAATTCCATCATCATTACTTTAACCTCCTTGAGGGTTGCAATAAAAAATGATAAGAAAATTCTAAAAATTTGGTATGTTTCTGTACGAAGTATATTGAAGAGGTGGGGCAAAAATTTCCCGACGCTTAGTTAACTTGTTACGAAAAAATTAACATTTTGTTAAAAACGTGTTTTTGAAGCAAATGCAACAAATATTTATTAATAAACTTCATGTTGTTATCGTTGCTTTCAGTATAAAGAAAAAAAACTTATAGTGAACTTTTGACACGACCTCTCAAATACTTAATACACGAAAACATACAAAATTTTCTTATCGATTGCGATTTGGGACTCGACATCCTTTCAACAGGACTTTGTTGCTCTATGTAGATAGAAATTGCACCCAAGTTGGCTTTTACTCGAGGAATACGTAGTTGTTTATGCTGCGATATATTTTACTGTACGATTTTTTCTGCTGTGTTCGTTCGTCTGTTCGTCGCTCTCTCTCGTTTCTCTTTCATGCTCGATCTTTGTATCTCTGTTTTTCTCTTTATCTTTTCGGACGTGCGGGCCCTCAGGCAGGAGGATCTACCGGTTTAACAATTTTTATTCTAACGTCCGCACATTTTCGAGCCGCAATATAATGGTGAAGTTAGTTGTACGCTCGGCTAGTCGTGAGTTCCGAACGAGCGCGAGATCGAAAGAGAAGGAGGCATCGCAGGAGGAGGAGGAGAAAAGGAGTAAAATAAGAAAGAGAGAAGAAGGCAGATGAGCGGATAGAGTCAACAACAGTATGTGCAGAACCTCCGCAATTCTATGACCAATACTCCAAGTTAAACTCTCCTCTAGCTCGCACGGCAACAGCTCTTGTACGTATATGTTGGTTCAGTTGAGGGCCTAATAGGCTCTCAAGAGAACGAGAGTTTCGCACACTTCTCGCGTTCTCGTTAGCGCTAAAAATTTCTTTCACCTTACGTCACTCCCAGGAAACTGGAAGTCGCTTTTTTTTATTATTCTTTTCTTCGCTTCTTCTTCATCTTCTCTGTGCCACATGACATGCTCGGTCACACGAGAGTTCGACGCTTGCACAGACAATGCGTGGCGCGAAACGTTTTATTGCCCTCTCTCTATTTTCTCCTCTCGTTTCGCAAGCATCGGGACAGTTCGTGGTTTCAGTCCAATCATCGATCGGTGAATTGTGAATTTTCCTTTTCTCATAAATCTCAACAACGTCGAGAACGCCAATTTTATCGAGAGCCATCGCGTTTATTTCATGGCACTTGCCAAGTCGACTTAAGTGTAAAGCAAAGTTATGAAAAATGAAGGCTTGCAGCCGCAATTCTCACCTAAACTGCTCACCGTTTACGAATTATGTCCGATGGTAATGATCGGAATTTCATGCGCATCGAACGCATAGGATTACGCGATTGCATCGATATATAAAGTGTAACGCATAACGGACATCGTATCCTCGGCGATATCCTTGAAAGCTTTATCCAGATCAGCGATCGATACTACGGTACTCTAAATTTTTCTTCTTCCTCGCTTTTATTTTATGGAGCAAGTTACGATTCATCTTTCCCAGATCTCCTCTGGATAATCTCATCGACGATTCATCAGCGTAAAAGCCAGTAAACTGTACGCCGATTGAATAACATACTCGCGAAGGATTCGTGCTCAATCGGTAATCAAGATTCCCATCAAGTTTCACGTCCGAACTATATCAGCGCTAACAATTCGGAGAAATCGAATCATTCGTTTTCTTTGTCACTATAAAGAAATTTACACAAATAAAACGAGAAGTTCCGGAGCGTTTGAACAGCCGACTGCAAGGGAAACTGTAAAATTGGAAAGAAATTTCAAAATCTTCAAACATGTGATTTTACGAAAATCACAACTTTTTTTTTACACACTGGCCCAGTTACTGCTCAGTATCTCCGTTTTCGAATTACCTTCGAATTGGCAATTAGAGATTTTTTTATTTATTAACGATTTTCAATTAATTGTGAACGTTAAAAATTGGAAAACTCATGCAAAATGTGATTTTTCGGTTCGAGTTCCCGAAACAAATAAATTATCGCAATGCCTACAAAACCTCTTCTGATTCATGAGCTTCATTTCGTTCGTTTTTGCGTGGAAAAGTTTCATATACATTGACGTATGACAATATGAAATCCCTATCGATTTCACGAATGTTTTTTTTTTTTTTCAATATTTCGGACTGCAACGAAGAGTCAAGAATTCATAATTTTTCTGGTTCCTGGGCCGAGACTCGTTGCACTTTGTTTCTTAGAATTAGGAAGATCTTTAAGATCTTAATTGTCAAAGATTAGTGCTCACGCTTCTGCTGTTATGTCGACCCAATGCGACATTTAAATTTTGGCAGAACACTTGGATCTCTAACCGAGCCAAAGGCCATTGGATTTCTCGGGCAAATAAAAAGAAAGGAGTGAAAAAGATATGCAGCAGGAATGTTTGAGACACTTGCTGGGACTGGCGAGCCACGATATTACGATGTCTGGATGAGCTCCCACACTGAGCACATTGAATGTTATCTCAAAAGTCTGTTGTAAAAGCCAATTTGATTTGGGCGATATTTTCATTGACGGCGGGCCCCAAAACCGGGTAGGGAAGCATCCGCATCCTCGGCTCTCGATTTTTGAAATACACATGTTTTTGTTCGCGTGCGTATGTTCTCTAGAGCATCCTAACCGGATCCTCTGGTAACCCGTTTGGATAGTGTCACGTGCCAAGTTAACCATCTCCAGGTACAAGAAGAGATTCAGAAACATATATGTATACGCAATATTTCTGACGCTGTTTTAATACTGGTTGGTCCAAAAGTCACACAACCCACAAAATCGGCATCCGATTGATATGCACCATAAGATTAAACGATCAAACGACTCAAACCAACTGCTTAAAGTGTTTAAAAATCCCGGGTGGATTGCATATCCATATTTTCGTGTAGAAACCAAACAAATAATATTCATGTAGAAACCATTCAAATAATATTCAATAATATTCACCAACTTTGTCCCTGTGGTTGGAAAATCGATTTATATCGGACAGAAAACTAGAGAAAAAAAATGCAAAAGGACCAAGAGCATGAGAACTTTCCACAAGGTCCACGAAATGCATATTTTGCCATGCATATAAATGATATTTCTTGTTGATACTTGGCGTCGAGTTCGGCTACTGCGTCGCTTGATCCATAACTATATACGTTTTTTATAAATAAAAGATTTCTTCGCGTTTCGGCGAATCACAAACGCTAAATTGCGTGCTCCTGCAGGAAATACACCAATCTCATCTCTTGCATATCGTTACTGGTTGCGCTTATGTATAGGCTTTGGTCGCCGCGATGCTCCTGCACCGTAAGAGAATCCTCGCTGAGAGCAAACCAGCTCCTTGGCGAGCCCTACGGTGAATCGGTCCTTTGTGGCTGGCGAGCTCTCAGGGTCAACCACTTTTCGTCCTGGCAGATATATACACGTATATACGACCACCATATGAACGCGAATGTGTGTGTGTGCAGGGCATATATCTATAGAAAGGGAAGGTATATTTACAGGGTTGCTATACTCGAGAACCTTTGCTGACCGCTTCTTCGCGCCAAAGTCTCAACTCATTCATTCAAAAGAAAAAAAGTTCGGTCGGGCTTTTAGTTTCTCATTTTTAATGCATATAGTCTGGGAAAAAAATCTTCAAGGACTGTCGTTTTTTATTCTAGGATTTCAGTCTTTTAACGTTCGACTGATTTCTGCGCTGAATATGCACGAAATGAAAATTCTGCTCATTCGTTGGCGAATATTACGTATTGAAAATTCATTTTTTTTTCAATCAACGACGTTTCCATTAGCCAAGAAAAACACTGGCAGGAAAAAAGATTGTTTTGAGAAAATGTTTTTGGTTTTTTTATTTCTTCTTTTGGGCCGACACGAAGAAGAACTCTCGAGACTTTCGGAACGATTCCTCCAAGGATCCTTCTCACGAGATGCCCGCACGTTGAACGTCGCCCCGGGGCGACTCTTCTCGTGGACCCCCAAACACGCGTCTCCCAAGTTTTACTCTTTTTCATTTTATCGTTCGTTTCCTCTTTTTTTATCCTCCTTTTGGCCCGGAGACTCAGCTCGAGTCGGCATTGGCGTGGCTTCGCCGTATAACACACCCAGGATATATACGAGAGCGGAGAAAAAAATGTTGAAAGCGAAAGAGAGCGTGATCCGGCCGACTTCCAGGATGCCGAGACTCGCTGCAAAGCCGTGAAGGTGCAGGAAGACCGAACCCGGGGTCTCGTAAAAAAAACAAAATGTAAAATAAACGCATTTAAAAAAAAAAAAAAACACCGAGACAAAACATCGTCTGGGAACTGAACGAACGGACTCTCCCGAAATACCCATAGGCTCCTCGACATATCGCTCGCCCCCATAACTGAATCCCCCCATATCGGTTCAACTTCAAAAGTAGTTTGCGTATCCCGAAGAATCAATGCTCAAAAAACATGTGTAACATTAGCTTAATTCGCGTTCTGGCATATGACTCAGAAATCCAAGTTTCCGATGCCAATGTCTATTTATTTTTTGGTCAAGGCTTCAAATCATGAAAAAATTTATGTCCACAATAAAAAATATATTCATAACTTGTCTGTTCGAAATTGTTCACGATCAGTATCAAAATTCAATGAATATGCAACGAAAATGGACACGGAAATATTAATATCTGAACCATCATCGAATCCAAGGAGCAAAACACGAAATTCTAACTGATTTGCAATTGTAATCAAACTGGAACAACATTTCATGTTTAGTGTTGCAAAATTCACAATTGGCTTGAATTAAAAATTGTCATTTGCCCTTCTATAAATTATTTTATAACTTTTTTTGTGCTATATATTTTTTTTTCTTACTCCAGACTTGAGAATTAAATTACAAGGACAATTGATTTCGTGCAATGATAATAATTTGATGTATTTGATTTCTCGATTGTTTCAGATCTCCGAACGCATGAGAGCAATTCCTCGTACAAAGTCGAGGTGAAGACCCGACGAAAAGTGGCTCAAATCGGGAGGGAAGACGAATACAGAGAAAGGAGCAAGAATTGTGAAAATAATAATTATTGATGACGATGTCAGATACCGGGGGTGAGGATAATCCGGCGTTTAGCAACGATGACGACTGTCCCAGTCAAAGCACCCTGGAGAACAGTCACACGGAGAGTCTCCAGCAGGAACAAAATACGAACAATTGCTCGTCAAAGGATCAGGATCACAAGACTGAGTCTCCGAAGCCCGAAAATGGAAGCAACGAAAAATCCTTCGTATCTCAGCACTACGTAGAGCCAGTTCGTAACGGTACGGAATCCCAATCGTACAAAACGGAAACCAGGATCGAACTTCCTGCCGATAGCAACGAAAAAAATGGCGTCGTGTCACCGCCGAGTGGCGTCAAAGTCAACGGTGTCAATGGCAATGGGAACAACAACGATGTCAGCTTTCTCAACACAAGTGCCACCAGCATTCAGACCAATGGTAAGAAGAGAAATTTCCCATTCGGAATCGCATTTTCACTCACTAACCCTGCTATTACGAAAACATCCACGTAGGAAATTACCAATGTCCCATTTCGACCAACAATCTTTTTCATCATTACATCAACGCCATTAAAATAAACAATTTTAAAATAAATTCAATGCCAAACGAACCGAATCACATTTTACACATTATTTTCCATCGTAATAGAAACTCTTTACTTGTATTTTTCCTTTTAAAACGTGTAATCACAGTAATATCTAATTACGTTGCTCCATAACTTCCTCCAATTGTTCTCCCAAATCGAAAAAATTACGAGTAAACTTCGAGAAAGGCCCCACTATCATTTCTTTTATAATTTTGACCATTTTTGACACAAAAATTAACAATTTTCTCTTATGAAGAAAAATTTTCTGAAGTCAAGAATTTGCCATATTCAATTTCCAGTTTTTAACTTTCATCATAAAACGAGGGCAAATTGAAGTGAGTTTCGTTCACGAGTTGCAAAAAATGTGTTTAGGATTTTTCTTAAAAATTTCACAATTCTCTGGCACAATAAAAAATCGCCATATCCTGTCGAGTTGTTCTTCCTTTCATGCATTTAATGAATCGAAATTCTGTAGACTCACTCATTGATCGAGCAAGAAATAATAATTTTCTCGTACTCGTCAAAAATGTCTTCGTGACACTTTTTAGTAATAGATTCGCAATTTTCGAGACTTTCGAAAGGTAAACAATTTGTTAACCTTGTTTATCTCCTAATTGAAGAACGAAATTTTCCTATTAAACGATCGAGTTGCCGCGGCTGATAAATGATCGAGCAGTGTTGAATAAAAAGACATGTCAAATTATTTATTACACGTGGGATCATATTGCATAGAAAACGAGCATCGAATAATTTCTTTCTGTTAACGAGGCTGTTATGCGTATGTTGTACAAACGTCTACGACTATTGAGTACGTAATTAAGTGGAAATATGTGTGTGTACGTATTTTATAGTTGCGTACTTAATAGCATCGAATATATATTTATGAACGTGGATTTTCGATCTTTAACTTGCAATGGAAAGATAAAGATCGAGAGAGCTTTGAATGTCTTTCATGGAGATGGAAAAAGTCGTTCGAGGTCGGTGAAATTCCTCGATAAGAAGCTCCTGTCTCGTGCACCTTCATCAGACACGCGTCTTATACATCGAATGTGTGGAGAACGTCTGCAATATACTCCAGCAGCTTCAATGCTCGTGCTCATAACATTATACAAAGTATTTCCTCTCGACTATCATCTGTTATTTCTCGGCTCGTTTTAATTCCAACACAGTTTTTTTCATTTCATGGCTCTCACTTAGAAAATGATTGCACTTTATTATACGAAGTTTAATTGCAACGAGCACAGGACATGCAATTTTTATTTGAAAAAAAAAACTGCCACTGCGTTCTTATTGTCTATGGAAAGTTTCGATAGTTTTTCAAATCCAAACACGGAGTTTTTTAAGCGATTAACGTTTACTCGAATAAATCGAAGCGAACGACAAAGTGAAGAAATCACAAAGTATTTTTATAAGCAACGTGAAATACTCCAAAATCATTTTACGAAGAGATTTTCGCCGGATAACTCGAATTTACTGGTTAAATGAGGCGCGGAACTGACGAATGTACTGACCGCAAAATTACATATGATTTATAGTTCAATTTTCGATAATCAAACGACTCCCAACTTTCGCTCGAGTAATTCAGGCTCGTCACATGACTGACCATCTCGTTTTTTCTTGCCCAAATTTCGCCACCTGATTCTCCGCTCGTTTCGCAAATTTTAAGCACTGTACTCGTAAAAACAAAGTCAAGTCTGGCTTGATGCAACAAAACTCAATGCTTTGCTTTCGCCCTAAATATCAATGAACTGTCAGTTCAATAGGTTCGAAAATTTTGCTCATTTATCATCAACATACCTGCAACGCGTCGTGCACCTTTCACTTTTCATTATTACACTAGCCCGACCCCTTGATCCCTTTCTAACACAGTGTCAGCGGAATGTAAAATGCACACATCAAAATGGTCATATAAAATCTTAATTATCGTATCATTAATCAAGCTGGAAAAATGGGAATCACTCTTTTACCTACGCCGAGTGAATAAAAATGCAAACTCCAATTCCGTTCCCCCAAAATAATGAAATGTGAAAATTATTTTGAAAATAAGAAAAAAAAGAAAAAAAACAACTTCAAAATTGAATTTAAAAAAAATTTCTGGTGCTCGTTTGCATAAAGCGAATGCACATCGTTTCAGATTCTTTAATAATTTCGTATGACTATTTGTGATGCCAAAACTAACAATTTTGACTAACAATTGAGATATGTAATTTCCAATTTTTAACTTTTACCATCTAAACGCGTGTAAATTGAAATCACGTTTCGTTCATAAATGTGTTTAAAATTTCGGTTCATAGCCTTTCTGGCTATCTGCAAAAAAATCCTGAATACATTTTTTTTTTAAAGAACTCGGTAGGGAAAATTCAAAATTGCATATTAAATGTGTCAACGTCAGGAAAATTTTCTTCATTGAAGAAAACTGTTAGTTTTGGTGTCAAGAACGTTTGTAGAAAATTTTGAAAGGACCCCGAATAAAGTCGTTTCGTGATGTTAATACCTTAACACAATTCCGTTCAGCATTCCATATCCCTGTGCTCAGACTATCACGTTCGATAAGGGTCACACAGGAAGTGGCTCTCTCAAGTTTCTCCCGAATACCTGAACCTGCTTCGGCTGATTCATAGCTTGCGGGATCGCACAGAGCTCTCCGGACGCGATGACCTTGATCGAGCTGTATATATATATATATAGAGAGATATTCTCTTAAAAGTACAGGTGTATGAAATTCACGCAATGTGTCCTGTTGACCCACAGACGGGAAAAAAGAGCAAATTGAGGCGGTGAATCTCGAGCTCGTCTCGATGAGGCCCTACACCGCGAACAACCTACAGACGAAAGGACAAGAGGCATGCGAAGTCCCAACCGATCCTTACGAGGAATATTTCGTTCCTGTCAACGAACACCGGAAGTACATGAGGTAAGCAATTAATAACAGTTACATAGTTTCATGCAATTTCGATGATTCTTCCATTGACTCTATTCGGTGCATCTCGAGTTCGCTTATATAATTATTCCCAGCCCGTCAACTTGTGCTTCGATAATAATTGTGCCAATTTCGTTATTGCGACGGAATTCTTGGTTCGGAGAGGTAGAGGGGCCGGAGAGTTAAGCCAAAAGTCCCTCACAAGATTCCGATGCATAGATTGAGGCAAATACGAATTGTCTTCCGTTCGTATATTCGGAATAATTTCGATTATAAAATCCTTGCTCAAGCCCCAAGCTAGACAACATCGAATAAAGTTTGCGCGAAAACCCAGCGATTTATTGCTCTACTCGGCCTTGAGCCACTGCGAAAAATATCGTTTTTGAAAGCTGGACACGCTGGACCGAGTACGGCGTGTCCTACATCGCGTCAAACCGGCCACCCATCGGTCCCCTGCGTCGATCGCAGTCTTGGAATTAAAAAATGTCAACGAACGCAATCGGATCGCGATCTCAAACGATGGCAGAGCTGCAGCCTTCCCATGGTCCCACTCGCGGGAGAACGAAAGTCAGACGGGAATGATTTTCCACTAGAACGAATACGATGAAAGGAAACAGGGTTTATTGAGGTTTTGTAGAGAGTGGGTGATCCGCGAGCCGGAAATGTTTGACGTTGAACAACGCATCGACGCTCTCGGGCAGACCTGTCGAAGAGGCGAAGACGATATTGCGAGATCTTTTCGTCACACCGTATCAATTCTGCTGTCATGTATTTATTAAATATTACGTCCTACACGAAGAATGAAAATAAAGCGTGTAGGCCAAAAGCGCAGTCCTCTGCCCCTTTCAGTCAGACACTGGCGAAGTGTATCATGATTCAAGGATCAGCGTTAATGTACGAGAGAAACTTTCGGGTCGCAGATCGGATGTTGATAAATTAGAGAAAAAGTAGCTTTTTAATTGATTTTGCGATGAATATGATAGAATGGAAAAAAGAACTATTGACACAAATGTATCTTAAAAAATATATATAAAAAAAAAAAAATTAGCAGCAGCCCAAACGCAGAGGTCGAAACTACCGTAGCCGGAGTCCGTTTCGATCTTGGCCCTGGAGTGGGACGTGAGGGATTGAGCTTACGAGATCCGGCAGCAGGACTGGTCGACTATTCCCATTGGCTTAATGCCTTAAGGTATAACAAACATCTCGCCAATCCGAGGAAACGAGATCCTCTCGTCACGTATCACAACCCCTATACGATCCCCCGCCGTTGGGTTGATGCTGGCTTTGAGGGACTGCGTTTACGTTCGAAACCAAGTGTCACGGAGTGAGGACGAGGCTGTCCGCGTCCGCACTAACCCAGGGCTTTCTCCTGTTCACGGAATATCCTGGTGGATGGACTCATACAATGCACATATATACATATCTCTAAATAATTTTACCTCATCTCTGCCTCGAACACTCGACGAGATGAGAACCTTACACAGTTCGGAACCCGGGAAATAGCCTGTACAGAACTCGAGAGGTGTAACTTTAGTAACCGTCGAAAGCTTCTATAACCTCGTGGCTAGTCTACTGACAGAAATACCTTTTGTCATAATGTATTTTTATTTTTTTTAGGATTTATTGTACTTTACCATTTTCACAGCTGTAAAAATCGCTTGGGGTTTGAAGTAAAATATTGATATGACATAAAGGAATAGAAGGAGAATCGAGAGATTTATGCAAATCCATTCAAAACCCACTTGTCCAGTGTATTCATCGCTAATTTCCTCTTTTTATGTTTCAGAGGCGAGAAACTTTACGTCACTAAAGACAAGCGATCGAGAAGCTCTTACTGGAGGAGAGTAGCATGTTGGGGTTGTGGACTTTTGGTACTGGGAATAGCGCTCATCATTGCCATCCTCGCAGGCAGTAAGATTTTTTTTTATATAATAAATAGTTTCACATTTTTTAGCCTTGCCGACTTTTATTTCATCCACTATTTGTTATTCCACTCTGCACTGTGGATCTAAATTTTTTACGTGGATTCTGAACTATTTCGAACAATTTGCCTGACGTTTAGACTTTGATGAATTTAGTTTTCAATTTTTTATTTTCCCTATCTAAATGCGTGTAAATTAGACTGGAAAATCATTGAAACAAATGGTTTTCTTTCTAGCTGGTGTTATTTTGACCCAAGAAGCAACGCAACCTTTGGAGACCGATGGACAAATGAGTTCACAAGCATTCGATGAAATCCGCACGGCAGGAAGTCAGGAATACGTTAAAAATCCGCCGAGCAGTCCGCCACCGGAAACATCGACTTTTCCTCCGTGGCAAACGACGGACCAGACGGTTTTTCAAACGGTTCCGGAAGCACTGGACGCTTCGATGCTTCTTGATAATCTTGATTGGAACGATGAGCTCGGTGATCCAAAATCACGAGTTTACAGAGACGTTTCAGCCGAAATTGAAAGACACTTGAGCGAAATGATTCAGCCATCGTCGGCCATGGCGATCGTCAAGGTTTACAACATAAGTAACAACGGGGAAGTGATGTTCAGAATTAGTTACCCGCCAACCCCAACCCCCGAATCAGTCCAACTTAACATGGAAAAAATGCTGCACAATAATGGCAACATGATCGGAAAGTATCACCTTGGAAAACTTAATGTCAAGCGGCTGATCAACGAGTGTCAATTCAACAATCTTGATTGTTCGGAAACGTGTCGATTCGATTATTTCAAAAGCATTTTTGCTTGCGCGTGTTTACCTGGAAGAATGTTGGACGACAGTCAACAAAATTGCATCGATGAAAGTGATCTGAGCAATGTTGAGATGGACAAAGGCTCGTTGCCGGAACCGAGCACCGAATCCACACAGGATGTCGTTCAAGGTCGAAGCAGAGCACCGGAAGGTGACTTTGATCCCAGACGTCCAGAAGATTGGATGCACGAACATTCGGAAGCCGCGACGGAACCGACAGCTGAGCCCACTACTGAACCTTCGGCGGAACCGAAATCGGAGCCTGAACCTTCGGCGGAACCGAAATCAGAGCCTGAACCTTCCGCAGAACCTGAACCTTCCGCCGAGCCAAAATCAGAGCCCGAGCCTTCCGCAGAACCTGAGCCTTCTGCTGAACCGAAATCAGAGCCAGAACCGACAGCAGAAACTGAAAGTTCGGCCGAACCGAAATCTGAACCAGAACCGTCAGCAGAACCGGAAACAGAAGCTGAACCCTCTGCCGAACCGAAATCGGAGCCAGAACCGTCGGCAGAACCTGAAGTGCCGTCAGAACCAAATTCAGAACCAGAACCAACCAGTGAACCTGATTCTTCGGCTGAACCAAAATCGGAACCGGAACCCACCGCAGCACCTGAACCTTCGGCGGAACCCGCGGTAGCAACAGAATCGGTAACGTCCGGCGAGCCTGATTCTTCAGCCGAACCAAAGGCAGAGCCTGAACCTACGACCGAATCAGAAACTGTACCGGAGCCCAAATCGGCAGATGAAACTTCGGTTGAACGAAAATTGGCATCGGAAGCTTCAGCAAGAACAACCGCAGAGGCGGAACCTTCTGCGGAACCAAAATCGGAGCCTGAACCTTCGGCAGAACCAACATCAGAACCGGAACCTGTAGCGGAACCAAAATCCGAGCCTGAGCCATCATCGGTAGCGTCTGCAACTGATAACATGCTGGAATCTGTAAACGATTCCGAAATGTTCACCAACGGCGATCCCATTGAGCCGGAAATTATCACGGAAACGAGATCCGACAAAAGTCCACACTCTTCCCACGGCTTGGACCATACAGCCCCGCCGGTTGCTGAACCGGAATCTCAAACAGAGACCGCGACTGATTCACCAACTGAACCATTTGCCGAGCCTAAACCCCAATCGGATACTGACGTAATTCCAATTTCCCCAGAAATCCAGCAGGATCAACCGGATTATCATTCAATTGATGAACAAGTCGGCGTAATCGAAAATACAAATCAAACTGACGAAGCACGTCCGGAACCCGAAGCCACTGTTGCGCCGACGTCTGAGGAACCAGCTCCGGAGCCATCGCCCGAAGTAATTTCTATCGGACCTAAAATCCAATCCTCTACCGAAAACTTTGGCAAATCTCAAGAACCCATTGGCACAATTACCATGGATTCATCTACGCCGAGTGTAGCTGAAGCCACGTCGGAGCTGGGCCATGAAACTGGCAAGGAGAATTCATCGGAAGCACTAAAACCGATGTCTCCCTCGAGCAATGCTTTTCCCACAGAGGCAGACACGTTAATGAAAGATTTTTCAACAGAAGCAACGTTGTCTAGTCCTGAATCGAATCCAGAATCTCTCGAAGTTGAAGCAAAAGTTGCTTTCCAAACGGAGCAACCTCAAGAATCCATGAGTAGCGAAAACTCCGGAGCTGCAACGTTCGAAACTTCAACGATGTCTTTGATGATCAACGAAAACGATTCACTCCATCCCGATGCTGCGGCTGCAACTGTCCAGGCGGGAACCCAACATTCCAACGAGTCAAATTCGGTCGGGGATATGATTTCGAGCAAGGTCAATTCGACGGAAACCGACGATGAACATGTCATGCTGATACCGGTGCAAATCCACCAGGACGAAGAGCACGACAACGATCCAGCCCACACCACGAAGCCCGAAGTAGTTGCCGATCCAGAGAAAAGTGACTCTCTCAAGAACGACGAGATATCCAATGAAAATGCTGCGCTTCCAAGTGAACAAACTTCAGAGTCTCCTGAACAGACAACAAGTAGTACGACGCACAAACAAACTGGATCCGAGAGATCCGTGGAAAAAGTAGAAACGATAGAAGAGAAACATCCCGAAGACATGTCTCCCTTCCTGCCGGACGTGATGAAAGAAAAAGAAGTGACCAAGAGTCCTCCAAGGTTGGACAAGGACGAGCAAGATTTCCCAAACCCTTTTGACCCCCACGTGGAGGACGCGGTTATCCACCATCTCCACGATCCCAACCATGAAGAGACTAAAAATTCGACTGCACCAGCGTCACCGGTTAACGATACCGAAGGCATAGAAACTCCAAACTTTTCCAATGAAGTTCACACGCCCGATGTGATTGGAGCAAAAACAACAAATGACCAAGAGGATGAAACGATGGAAGACAAAATGACGACACTCCCAAGTTTCCTTTCGGACGAACCTGCGGACGCCCCACACGACGAGAACGTCCATGAAGCAACTGGCGAACCGAAGGTAATCGATACCGTCGGTATTGACAACGAAACAACTTTAGACGGAAATAACAATAGTCTCAGCGAACACGGCCCAACGAACGACGACCTCAAGTTGTCGGTCAATGAGCAAGTTCAAAGAACAACGGAAGATGCCAACACTGCGCAAAGCTCCAACGAAACCGGAACAAATTCCATTGTCTTGCCGAAAGACGTTATTCCTGGAGTTTTGTCACTCGAGGATACAACCACTGAAGCACAACCTGCAATAGCAGAAATTGCAGAAACGACAACCGATGGAAAACTCATGGAAAGTCTCACAACCCAAACTCCTGCTATGACGACCACTATCCCTGACCTCCCGAACGACAGTGTTCAGTTGCACACCCATAAACCGGACCACAACATCGTCGAGGACCAGTACAACGACATAGGCGATGAGAAAGTCTTCAAGAACTCCCGCATTGCGAACGAAGTGGAAGACAACGAGAAATTCGAACAGAGCAAAGTCAAGAGCACGAAAGGACCAACCGACTCCGTTGTGCCGCTTGAAACTACCAGCTCCAAGTCGATGGACCTGACAACGTTACTTCCTGAAATGACAGCAGGGCCAAGCAATTCCAGTGAAAATCCTTCGGAAAAAAATACTCCGACTGAAATGGCGCAGTTTGATGTTAATCTTGAAAAACGAATGGAAGAGAACAACACATTGACCACCGAAAATCCAATCCTGCCGATGGAAATCCTTCAGGAAGTTTCGACCACGGACCCGAGCACGAAAACTGAAACAATCGTCACCATGAGCAGCGATGTCATCAATCAAGACTCAACGACAACAGACGAAGCCACCGAAGCTCCCATCGTGACGACGACTCAGATCACATTGCACGAGATAAACACAACCGCTCAAGTTCCGATTCTCCCGGAAGAGTTGCAAACGACGGAACGCGATTCGTCCGCCACAACGTTATCCAGTCTATCAACTGCTGGGGAGCTCGAACACTCGCAAAACAAAGTTTCCTCATCGAACCTTGCAACTTCAACGGAATACGTGTCGACCGTTGAATCCGAGACTTCAGCGCCATCAATGAAAAACCTCACAAACGACGAAAACATGCCCATGGATTCTCCCATGACGAAAGACCCTGAAAAAAGCGATTCTGACGTCACAAATTCGGACACCATCACCGTATCCCCCGAAGACATAAAACCGGTATCGGAAATAGTTCTCGATGATCCCGAACCCATTGAATTCGATTACAAACAATTTTTCACTACGACCGAACAAATTGCGACGACCAATATTCCCGAGGCCGAAGAAGACGTCGCCCTGCGAGTTATCTCGCTGGAAGAAAACGAAGACTTCAATCGAGACAACGACGAGGTTCCAGCTTCGGTCCAAGCGGTCTCCGAAGACGGAAGATCGTTGGGAGACACAATCACGTCCCAATCAGATTCTTTGAGTTCAACGACTCTCGCACCAACCAACGAAGAAGAAAGCAACAGCACTGTGCCGAAGATAAAAATCATCGAAGTCACGTCAGTCTCCGATCAACCAGAAAATCCGAAAGAACCAGAATCGCCACCGGCCGTTACAACGTCCATTCCTCCGGCGCAGAGCACCGAGATCGTGGAAAACTCTGTCTCGGCGAAGCCTCAAGTCCGTCAACATCCGATCGTTATTCCAGTCCACGAGGAAATCGAAGAAGACTTCCAAGATCCTCGAATGCATCCGATAATTTATGCAACGGAGATGAGCACAATGTCCAAGTCCGATGAACCTGCCAGTACCGAGGGAGCATCGTTGATTCCAACAGAAGGAAAACCTCCTGTCAATTTCGATATTGCGGAAATTCCTAGTGAGCCGAAAGAACTTGCTCAAACTGAAAATTCGACCACGACGACGATTCCAGAGACTAAGACGAGTCCGAAAATCAACGAGGACCAATCACGCTTTTCACTTTCTTTGCCTACTTCACTTTACTCGAAATGTACCACGGGCCAATTCCAATGCGTCAATGGAACTTCTCGAGACGGGGCCTACTGCGTTAGCGGTTCCGCAAAGTGCGATTCCGAGAGAGATTGCTCGGATGGCTCGGACGAGGATAATTGCGAGGAAGAACATTGCTTGAATAATTTCCAATGCAAAAGTGGACAGTGCCTCGCAAGACATCTCGTCTGCAATGGCATAAAGGATTGCGGAGACGGAAGCGACGAGACCGAATGCAGCAACTGGTCTTGCAACTTTGACGAATTCCGATGTCCCAACGGTAAGGATATCAAGCGTCTCGTTCCGTCAGAATGATTTCGTTTCCTCCATAATTTTTCACGGTTTCTTACAGACCAATTTTATTTCATAATTTCGCTTTTACGAGTTCGAGTCGAAGGAAATATTCGAAAAGTTTGAAAATACGTTTTTTATACTCACCCAATTTCGTCACCCTTTATTCAGGACGATGTATTCCGGATCTTTGGCGTTGCGACGGCCGTCCCGACTGCGAGGATCATCGTGACGAATACTCGTGCTCGGAGAGCTGCGGCAACGACGAATATCTCTGCCAAACGGAAAAATGGTGCATTCCACAAACGTGGCGATGCAACGGAGTTTCCGAATGTGCCAGTGGCGAGGACGAGAAACTCTGCGATTGCTCGCTGGAGCAATTCAAATGTCGAACCGGTGGCTGCATAGCCAGTGAACAGGTTTGCGATGGCATCGAGCACTGTCCTGATCGATCCGACGAATGGAACTGTCTCGTCGCTAATCTCACCCTCGTCAAGAACGAAACTTTGCTGGAAGAAAATGAACACGAAAATTTAGCAGCTCCAGCCACATTGTTACAAATAAAGTAATTATTATGCACAACTTTACTAATTTTTGCACAGCCAGTCCATCGTTTTTATAAATTGATTAACTAATTTTGTCCTCGAACAATTTGTGACGACGTAATCGCTCAAAATTCAAACAATTTCCAATTTGATCAATTTTCTCGCTGGTAATAATGAAAAACTTACTGATCTGATCATCAGGCAATCGAACAACGATCGACGTCTGGTCTGCAGTGACGGTTGGAGCAACGAGCTGAGTGATTTGTACTGTCAGAGCCTCGGATTCTCCGGAGCGGAAAGCACGCAAACGGTGGGAAACGAGGGTGGCCAAAAAATGTTGAAATTGAAAGAAAACGCTGAATCGGAATCGAATTTCGTTTCGAAATTGGAAACGGTAGAAACGTGCGAATCTGGCAAAGTCGTTGAAGTCTCATGTCGAGAATTCACGTGTGGAGCACACGAGACCGAAGGACCCACTGCTCGGCTTGTCGGTGGTACTCCAGCGGGCGAAGGTCAATGGTCGAGCGTTGCTCTTCTTCGGGAAGTTAAACACGGTGTTGCTTGTACTGCCAGCGTTCTCGGACCGATGCACGCTCTTGCCAGTTACTCGTGCG
This sequence comes from Diadegma fenestrale, assembly GCA_037043255.1. Classification (NCBI taxonomy): domain Eukaryota; kingdom Metazoa; phylum Arthropoda; class Insecta; order Hymenoptera; family Ichneumonidae; genus Diadegma; species Diadegma fenestrale. Next base: position 3,964,579 of record CM073311.1, on the reverse strand, counting down.
TCCACAGGTACGATTTTTCGTTTATCTCCACTTCATCTTTTTCCCCGATCTCTTTGCGCATAAATTTTCCCTAAAAAATGAAAAAAAAACATAAAAATTGGGAAAATTTCCAAATCACGTGCTTCGTCCAAGAAATTTTGTACCATTGGCGTGAAAATTAAGATTCGCACGATCAGGATATCCCAAAAATTCAAACTCACCCTTCGTCCGTAAGGCTGTAACGCTAATTGGCCAATTCTCGTCCCCTCCTCGTACCAACAGGTTGCAAAATAAAAAGTAAACGATCAAAAATGCATTGACTAACGAGAACGTTGATTTTGCAGATTCAGACAGAGCAACAATTGGGAATTGTTCACCGGTAGAGATTTACAAAAATCAACGAAAGTGAAAACCATCATTCCGTATCCACAAGTCAAGTACAACCAGTTCCTATACAGCAATGACATAGCTTTGTTCGAACTTGCTGAGCCTTTGGTCTTTTCGAGAAACGTCAGTGCTGTGTGCCTTCCCAAAGAGCATTTCCTGGTAAAGTAACACTTTTTTCTAGAATTATTTAAGCCAGTTCTATCGGGCCCAGAATCACCGTTCGGAATAAGAAAAATATCGAGTCAAAATTTCAAGAGGCTACAGAGACCCAGGAGAAAGATGTTCGAATTGATAATTTCATGAATTTAACATTGATTTTATACGGTTCATTGCAATTTATAACGCAAACTGTGATTTCTCTTGAGAATTGATTAGAATATCGGTACGAATTTTTTTTAGTTTCCTGTAGCCTGTTGAAAATTCGACTTTTATTAAACGTTTGCCGATAATTCTAAAACCGACATTACTTAAGGAGAAAATAAACTCGAGAAACGTCATGATTTCTTATTGACTGGGAAATAACTTTTCTTGTGTATTTCAGCCTCGAGCCTTATGCGTCACAGCAGGTTGGGGCTTCGCATCAAATGGTGACGTAAATTTGAAGCAATATCTCAAATTTTTGCCTGTGCCAACGTATGATTCCGAAGAATGCAACGCCACGAGCCACTACGCCGGATTTATCACGAAAGACAACATTTGCGCCGGCTACACTGACGCTGATAAAGGATCTTGCTACGTGAGTATATTTTTCCTGTTTTTATCACAAAAAACAAAGAATGAAGAAAAAACTTTGAAGCTTTGAAATTTCCAAATACATTGCTCTCACAAAAATCGTAAGATTCGTTGATGCACAAATAATACTGAATTGTTTCCAAACAGAACGACGAAGGAGCACCATTGATGTGTGCGACAGAGAACGGACGATGGGAGATTCAGGGTTTGCTAAGTCACCACAGCAGATGTTCGAGAGTCCATCCAGCAATATATTCAAGTTTGACTCCGGCGCTATCGTGGCTGCGAAACTCCGTGCCAGCTCTTCAGATTCAAACTTAAAAGCGTGCCTCAAACGCATCAACGCGTAGAAACAATTGGGAAAATGATTCGTAAGAAATGTGAAAGAAAAAAAGACGAGGCAATCCTAAAGTTGATTTCTGTCGGAACTCTCGATCGAAGCTGATCGATCTGTGATTTATACGCAATGAAAACAACTGCGAAAATGCGTTGAGAACAATATAACGAACGTCTTCCTTGATCGCTAGCATTTAAGCCTCGAGAGCTTCCCCGAAGAACGATTCGACCCAAAAACACGTGCTCGAAAATATTGAAATATCGCACACCAAGAACAGAAAATTCCGATGCCGTCCAACGTTCGATCGCGAGGGAAGGAATAAAAATAATCGTAGTACGAAGTCAACTCGAGGACACTTGTATATACTGTATAAAGCTGAATGTTTAATACGGACTGTGAAAGATTTGTTATTCGCCTAGTGTTGACGACTTCTTGGAGCTCACGAATCTCGAAAAAAAAATATTACTGACGATGAAAATTATCGTTCTCGAAGCATTTTCATCTGCAGACAATATTTTACGCTATTTTCTTCAAGACAAGAAGTCCCTAGCTAGGTAAGAATTTTTTCATACACTCGACCGTGTGCCTTGTCACAAAAATCCCAATTTATGTGGATTTTTGCAGAACACACGAAATCATTGAGAGCCTATAATTTAGTTACAATATAAATGTATATAATATCTAGTTATACCGTCGAAGATAATATTGTTATCTCATTCTGTCATTACGAAAATTTATTATGAAGTATGCCCAAGTCGTGGATGAATGATTCAAGTATTTTTATACCATAAGGCAAGCTTATCAAATAAATAAATAAATAAATAAATAGAAGTTATTATGATATTAAACTACTTCGTATCTTCTGCGAAAGATAATAAACTGATGGGTCTACGGAAAGAGAGTATCGATTGCTAATAAAAATATATCTCTATATATATAAAAAATCGTAGAAAATTCAAATCTAATATGACATTTTTCCCTCAACCCGTTTTCCTGTAAAAACGATTTAAAGTTTCTGTGACGTCATGAAACGCTTCCTTTACTGTTTATAAGAGTGCGCCAGCTCTCGCGCTACGCTTTTTTTTAAATACTTGGCGTCGAGCCGCTGCCGCGTCTCTTGAAACTCTACCATAAAATTATGTTTGTGCCCTTTTCACACAAAAACCAGTGAACCAATTTCGATGAATTTTCCACAGGAATTGAGCTCATGAATCAGAATAGTTTTTAGACCGTATTGCATTCCGATAATTTATTCGTTTCGGCACCCGAACCGAAAAATCACATTTTGCATCATTTTTCCAACTTTCAACGTTCACAAGCAACTGGAAATCGTTAATAAATAAAACAATTGAAAGATTATTGGAAAACGAAGATCGTGAGCGGTTGCTGGAGCGCCAGTTTGTAAAAAAAAAAAGTCATAGCCGTTTTTCATAAAATTGGAGTTTCAAGATTTTGTAGAAAAAAATTCACCCTTCCATAATGAACCAGCTGACGTATTAGCCGCAGACACGGCCTAGAAAGCTAAATGTTTTTTTTTTCACCTCCCGAATGCTCATTGGTTCCCGCATTCAGATTCGCCTGGAAATTGTCCCGGTAAGCATCGCATTTACTTATTCTAATAGTTTACAAACGATGCATCCTAATTTACTGTTGTTTGAAGAGAAAAAAACACATGCTGCATTAATTTTGTTGATTTTAATGTTTAATTGGTTTACAATCAGATAAATAAATTTTTCATTGGAAATATAACATTGAATCGTTGGATTCGCACAAAAGTAAATTAAGATACAGACGAGTCAATTGAAAATGATTAGAAAACTGTTGGATTTTTCATACCGGCGAGTTTTCTAATCCAATTGTTTTTTGGGTCTAGCTGCAGCTTCGGCTGCGGTAACAACGGCATTCAAGCTTATCAGGGTCTTGGCAATGCTTTCGATAATGTTGTTGTATTCGGTAAAAAGAGCCCAAACATCTTGGGCCAATGCTTCCGAGTCTTTGTGAGATTGGATGTAGCTCAAAGTGATTTTGTTGAGTTTCGGCATCAATTCTGGAATGTCTCTCATGTGATCCAGCGTCAAAGCTGGACTCAGCTCCTCGAGTTGCTCGATGGATTTGGCGTACTGTTTTATTTCAGGTTCCATGGCCAGGAGCAATTCCAATTTAGCGTCATTCTGCATATCGGCGCTGTCGTAACTCGGATCAAGCATATCGCTCAATTCGGGCAATCTTTGGACGAGAGCACTTGTGGTCTCGCGGCCCGAAAGCGCCGACGAAATCAGGGTGTTTGCGTGCAAGAGATTGTCGATAATACTATTTTCTGGCAGTGCTTCCTCGCTTGTTATTTTTTTGTTCAAACCGTATATGCGACTCTCGAGCTCCGCTACACGCTCCTCCAAAAGACTTATCGATGTCATTTCGCTACGCTCGTTGCTACGAACAAATACAAACGTTCGTTGACTCTTCGCGATGCAACAAATTGAGGTTAAATTTCCAAATCTTGATGCTATGTACTCACGAGTAATGAATTTCCACTCAAGACCAACGTCGCCTCTGTACAATCGAGTTCAGAGTGTAACTAGAACTTCTTAATTATTTATACACCAATTTTTGATTTTTTAATTTGCTTTTCGTTCAACAATCTTTACGATTTTGACATATTTCACGAAAGATGCGAGTACCAGCTGATTGCAGCTCCTTTTTCAACATAACCTGACATCTGGTGTTTGTTTTACGAAGTGCTGCAAAGTAAGCACCCGAAAAATTACATGAATAATTGATAATAACTAATACGTGGAAAATATATCGATGATTCTCTAAAATCGAATTCACTTTACAAAACTGGGTCAAAATGATGATTCAGAATTATGCGATATATTTGACCTCCGTGACCTATTACTATATGGCGATAAACGAGTAAAAATGACATGAAAGTACCGGCGATTTTTATCTACCAGTGATCAGCTGTTCCCTCGTAAATAACAAAGATATATTACGTAATCGGAACATCTGAACTCGCAGACCTACGATAAACAAATCATCAAATTTTCATTATGTTGCGACGAACTGTGTTGCAGTTAGCACTAAGGAATTTCAGTTCGTTGTCGTCTGTTCACGCGTCAGTTATTCCCGAGACAAAAAGCTATCAGAGGTGTCACAATTTTTGGGAAACTACAAGAGCCAAATCCGAAACACGTGAGTATCACTTTCAAAGATATCGTAAGAAAGCAGCTTATCTGTGTCCCTCACGAATCAAGATTAATCAGCAATAACTCGAGCACTGTTCATATTCGAGTTGTTTACGCGCGCTGGTGTCTTTATTAACACAAAAAGCTACAATCTTACATACTCGAATGACAACGCTGCCCCACTCCTGTCAATAATTGTCGTAATCACGTTGCAACGGTACGTCTAACCTCGCAATGATGAAACGTCTTGTTTGCTTTTTTTTCCAATACACGATCGCGTTCGTCGCTACAGATAAATCAGCTGTCCATCGATTTTCAACGTTAATCGATCCATCCGAAGATTCTAAGATTATGGACGGTGCTGGTGATCGCAAAATTTTGACCGCCGATTATAACGAACTGCTCGAAGCACAGAAAAAAGGCGATCTTATTATCGACGTCAGAGAGGACAGTGAAATCAACGAAACTGGAAAGCTGCCTGGCAGCATTCATATTCCCAGTGAGCGATTTGGCCATTTTTTTTTTTTTTTTTTTAAGTTCGTATAAATCAGTCGTAAATTGACTTGACTAATTTATTTCTCCACAGTGGCCAACGTCACTAATATCCTGACGAGCCTCTCGGACGAAGCATTTCAGAGCAAATTCGATAAAGCAAAACCGTCTAAAAATACGAAAATTATACTCAGCTGCAGATCAGGAATGCGAAGTGGAAAAGTCCAAGAAGAAATGCAGAAACTAGGCTATGAACAGTAATTACTTTTTCTCGTTTTGAAATATTTCTTGCTATTCGATTATTTTGTGAAATTTGAAGAATCGTAAAAAACTACATTTTTCAAAATTTCGATGTCGTTTCTTTGAATTCTGCATTTGTGTATTTTTCAGTGTCTACAATTACAAGGGAGGTTGGCTCGATTGGGAGAGCAGGCAGAAGATCTGAAAACACCAAAAAAACATGGAAAACGAATGTCCCAAGTTTATCTTGAGAATGAAAGCCAAATCCTCTCAGAAAAGATCGAAACGTGAATAACACTTGCAAAGCATGTTTATAAAAAGACGAACATAATAAATATTTTCTACTCCGAAACTGTCTTTACTCTACGATTATTAATATATACAGTTTACAACTCTCAAATGTAATAATCCTAAGGAAAAGTCGAATAAACTTTTGTTGCTTGAAAATCTACAATTATTATAGTACAAAGAGGGCAAAAAGGGAATTATCTATGGGGAAGTGATTTTTTAAGGGGGTGTGGCACAAGTTTCCGGTCAAATTGTCTTCAGTTCGTTTGGAACTGATAGAAAAATTGTCTCTCGTTGTTTCTCTGTGCTGAACACTCTCTCTCTCGTCTTTTGCGTAATTTCGGCTCTATTTACGGACAGTTGTTTATGCAGAGTGATAAAAACTGAGAGTGCAGTGGAGAATGATTATTTATTCTGTTCTGCAGCCAGTTTTTGATGGACCATTTCACGAAATTGTCCGAGGATAAGATTTTCCCTCTTTTGTCTTTCCTCTTTGCTGAACATGGCCAGAGCCCTTTTCTCGTCCGCAGAGTAGATTTGATTTTCTTTACGAATACGGACAGCCTCCATACGTCTGTGCCGACTGCCGCTCATGACATAGCCGACAGATTCGTAAGACGCGATTTCATCGGACGTTAAGCCAATTTCACCACGTCTCGGAATCCTCTTTCCTTCCGCTACAAAAGCAGCCATGGCTGCACCTTCTCCAGGTAACAAGGCTTTGCCAAAATCTTTGACGGACAGTGTCACGTGTTGTTTCTGTATCGGGCCAACTACTCCGTCGTCCGCACTGTCTTCGGAACTAGAATTCTTTCTCGATCTTTTCCGCTCCACAGCTGCAGATTTTTCAACCCATTCCAACTTTTCCTCTTCCGAATCATCCGAGTCGTCCGAACTGCTCTCCGAATGTTTCCTCTTCCGTTTCTTCTTCCTCTTTTTCTCTTTTCTTGCTTTCTTCTCCTTTTTCAATTTTTTACTCTTCTGAAAATCGCAACGTTTTGAGGCATTTAATGAGCGAGGCAAATTCAGCGACAAACATTAGGAAAATTATGAATTTTGCTTGAGTTACCTTTTTCTTATCCTTCTTCTTTCTCTTCTTTACGCTGTGTAGTGTTTCGTCCTTATGCTTGTGCGTTATTTTTTCTTCCTGCTCATCGGAGCTGTTGGGAAAAAATTGGATTAATTTTCAGTGCAAAATGCATGCGATGAGTCTGAGGCTGGAAAGATAGAAAATTTTCCAAATATAAACGATAATTGTTGAACTTTCCGCGATGCGAAATCTAGCTGATTCTGATTCTCACGATTTTGGGTCAGAATTATTTGTGCATTCGAGAATGCCACAGATTCGCGACGAACTGTTTTTTGAGGTTATGTTTGGGTAACGAACAGTGGATACCGAATGTCTTAATTGTACTCGAACACAATAGAATTACTTTATTTATTAATCAATGGAAGGAATAATTATTCAGTTGACTTACTCGTCGATCCTAGTGGGAGATTTTCCCCACACTCTGTCAACTCCTCGCAATCCAATTTCTTCACGTTCCCGACTTCGCGAATCCATTTTGACGTTCAAATTTATCGCGTGGGTTGCATAAAATTTGATTTAAACACACCACGTCGAGAACATCGGCTTCTTTTTCAAGCTAATTTGTCATGTTCTCGTGTACTTTATTCCGGGATACGGAATTAGAAAGTAAACAAATAAACAGCGTTACAGCGAACGCGACGTACAGATGTGCGTGTATATATTTGGTTTTTGGTAGCTCGCCGCTGCTCCGACTCACGCGCTGTCTGGCGGTTGGATCGTACGGCCATGTTGTTCCGTATCTCGCCGCTGCGCGGCTAAAATTGTCGAAAGCTTTCTCGTCGGCGTTGTTTCACCAGCATACGAATAAGAACATCGCCAAGGTAATTACAAACAATTCAAAACGTTCAATACGGTGACTTGTTATCAAACTAGACTGAGTTGGTTTATAATTGTATAGGCTCCCGATTATATGTGAACAAGAAGTGATAAGGATTGCATCAGGTGCCTTTATCGACATTTGATCAGCCCTAGTAACGCGCGTTCAGAGAGTCACTTTCTGCGTTTTAAATCAAATAGGGTTGTTTAGAGCTACTCAACGTTGAGCGCCGGAACTCAACACGAATGGCCACCAGTCAACAAGGTCTGCGAATACGCTAATCAAATGCAAACGTTATGGTGTGTCCGGACTAACGTTGCTTAATGCTAATGTCGCGAAAAAACGGTCGTTTGTATCGGTGTATAGACCTGTAGCATGTCTACGATATTAGCGAACTCGCTGCCTACTAGAAGAGTCGACACCGAAGACGGGAAGAGAGCAGTTACTAAAAATTGAACAATATAAGTTAACAATCGGTATAGCTCACATGATGTATACTTAAAACAAGTATGACTGGTTACGAGGCTGGTTGGTTGGGTCATCCGTACATTGCACGCTCACTCCGAGTTTTTGAGCTCAGCACCGTGCCACTGCTGCGACTCCGGCACCTCACGAGCTCCAGCAATAAAACACTTCGTGCTGTGGAGCACGGTGTCAATAGTGTTTGACGTCAGCCCAATTGGGTCGACCGCCGTCGCGTATTATCACCGCTACTGCCGGATGATCTTAAGATATTTTTTCTAACAAAGGCATCGTTCGCGCTCCGTGACCTTTTACAAAACCCCATAATTATGCACATAATAATAGTCAATATTCGTTCAATGAATACTTTTCGTTTAAGATGATGTATAAATTATTCAAAACCATGCTAAGTGCTAAGTGTGCAATTAACTTATTAAACATTCCATCAATGTGTAAATTGTGTTGTTCCGATCCTCCCTCAGGGAAACGAGTTTACGGTCTCGTGAGTGGGCTTTATCGGCGTAGGATCAAGTAGATCGAAATAATGCACAATTACTTGTTTAAACGTTTATTGAAATACTATACATGTACATGTTTACAAATATTATATATGTATATATACGTATATGACAAAAAAACGAAGACAAATAAAGTTTCAGCGTTACAGAGATTCAACTAAAGTTTTCTTGTTAACAAACCAGACTTAAGTGTCCTTATCACTACGAAGAAACATTGAAAACCTTTCGACTATGCACATAACTACTACTACTACTAGCACATAACAAAAGATTACGCTGCTTAGCCGCTCACTTGGCACGGCGCACCACTTTGACAATGAAAGCGAACTGTGCGGACATCCTGACAACCGATATTCTACGCTGACGCTGCTCCGCGTGTTTACCTTCTGATATTTTACGCTGCGGCTCAGCTACGTTCGATGTTTTACGCTGACGTTCATCTTCTGGCTTATCAGCCGATGTTCCAGGCTGAGCGTCGACTTGTTGCTCCACGGCTGATGTTTTACGCTGACGTTCCGCCTCTTTCTTTGCTTCAGATATTTTACGCTGACGTTCTTCATATCCCTTAACAACCGATATTTTACGCTGATAGGCTTCTTCTCGCTCGATCGAAGATGTTCGACGCTGAGCAGGTCCACCGTCTTTGTCAGCACCCGATGTTTTACGCTGAGGCCCGGCTTCTCCCTCAACACCTGATGTTTTACGCTGCCGGTTCTCATCTCTCTTAGCGGAAGACCTCTTACGCTGACGCTCCGCGGCTCGGTTAGCAGCTGAAGTCTGACGCTGACGTTCCTCTTCTCGCTTGATGGAGGATGATGTGCGCTGAGTGCTCCATCTTCGCCTACGTGAAGAGCCTCGCTTTGGGCTGGAATTTGGCCGGGTATCGTATTCTCCCATAGGTTCCGTTTCTTGCCTAGATTCTTGCTCCTGGCTATTGATCTCATTACGACGACATTCTTCTGCATCTGAACAATCGTCCGTAACACACTCTCCAAAGAATCTACGGAACATGGCGAAGCAGTTAACAGGGGTATGGTCTGCTCTCCGACACTGTTCGCAGACGTGTGATTGCTGTGCTCTCCTCGAAAGGTGGACGTGGTATGAGCGATGACCAAAAATTGAATCAACAGGTAAAGCGTGAAAAATTAACAAATACAATCAATGACGTGAGACTTCATACAATTTTATCACATTGGATGGTTGGCCATCAGCCAATGTCGCATCCTGCATGCGTAATGACTGGGGGAACCCTGTCTTTATTTGTGACTCTAAAGATAACATAAGCACTAGCGGTGCGTTAACAATGCAATTCTTATACAGGTGTGTTTCCTATGTCGTGAAAGTAGATGTTGGTAAGTTATGAGGCTGCAGGCGTAAGAATGAAACAAAGTTTCTTGAACACATGTTTATTGGAATGTTAAAAAATTTTACGAACAACGAGAGATATAGTAGACAGAGAGAAATATACATGCTTATATCTATATATATATATAACACATACAAATGTATAATAAACGCTAGCATAAATATCACATGTAAGCTTGCTTTGAGCTGATAGCTTGGAGCAAATTGTAAAATGTGCTTATAAAATATATTATGTATAGACTTAATTGACTCGGACGTTGACAGTGGTTATCCTGTAGATGCAGTAATCTAAAAATTATACCTCGGTACACTTTACACAAGGCCTGGAAATACCTTCTAAACATAGTGAACAAATGTTGGGGTCGCAACTCCGTGCTATACGGAATATAAGCTCCTTGTAGGCTACAGAATTAATATTCCGTTGCAACATGCATAGCAAAAACCAATCCCCTATCCATAGCTTGTCAAACACTACGTTAATGTCTCTAGCACTGTTCAGACTGCACGTAGACCGGAAGCTGCGCAATCTGACTGAAGGAAAAACTAATGTAAATATACGATACATGATAACGAATGCACTTATAGCAGCTAAGATGTGGAACCAGAACCACAAAACCACATACATTTTCTGATTAACTGTATTCTGTGTAAGAACGCACAGTCCGTCTCTTAGTTCTACAGATCCAGAAGGACCGTATTTCTTAAAAGTACACTTGGTCACAGTAGGAAACAGCCATTGCATAGGATTTGTCATCTCTTCCCGCAGTCCGTCCTTCCAGTAGTTGACAGCTAAAACATAAAGTCCATAGTATTGGAACTCGTTGCCAAGGAACATATTCATAAATAATATTTGGAATATGATGTTCATCAAATTCAACAGTTCACATGAAAAATATTTAAAGGCATAACTGTTGTGCAAATGCAGCTGCTTTTGGAAATATTCTAACAATACGTCCGTATTTTTGTTGACGCGATCTGCGCTTATCATTGGAGATGACAGGTCCATCGCTAACATTTTCATCAGTCCACCTTCCCATACTTTCCATATGTGATGCGGCAAGTAGAAGAGTACTGCTTGTGCAAGCAATACGACGGAGACCCACTGGTAGTAGTCGTAGAACTTTACGGTGTCTTTCTCCGTCTGCGCGGCAACTCCAAGATATGGTAACTTTTGAGGCCATGATGGCTTTTTCTCCAATGGTTTGACAAGAAACGTTGAATGGATGTAACAGTAGGTGTTCAGGGAGATGGTAGGAAAGTCTGGGAAGTAACACTCCATAGGATCTGCGAAGAACTGCCTCGAGCTGATCAGCAGCGAAAACACCAGAAGAACAATCACCGTCAATTTGTAATGAAGACGAAAGACATGGGTATCGATATTAATCGCCTGCACTTTTAGCAGGTCCCGCAAAGCGTCCAAATAAGCGACCGACATCTTCAACGGTTACAAGTTTACTGTGAAGAGAGTCGACATGCAAATATCTTCTATCGGGTAATTAACATATGAAAGTCCTTGCGGGAGGGGTTTAAACATATTTCACCTGAAACCCCATGGTTCCGTCCAACGTGCGTTTTATAGTTTTAAGAGAATTTATATTAGGCTAAGTGATACGTAAATCTGGATGGCCATAAACATTCTTTCAATGTGCGTTAACTAGTGACAAGTATATAGGCCATTAAAATATGGCCATTAGACATTTTAGTACGGGGAATTCATGATATTGAAAAAAACACACGCAACATACATTAAACAGCACACTGTACAACGTCATGTGTGGCTACGAAGCCCACTTACCAAGAGTTAAAGTAGTATAACAAAGGGGAGGGAGGAGGAGGGAGAGCGGGGGAGTGCAGATTGCAGTCGGCACATAGCGCAGCCAACGTAATGTATGCTTGGAACAAGTCTCTTTGGCTACGAGGCCTGTCGATTGGTCTATCCGTGCATTGCACGCTCACTCCGAGTTTTTGAGCTCAGCACCGTGCCACTGCTGCGACTCCGGCACGCTACGGGCTGCAGCGATAAGATACTTCGTGCTGTGGAGCACGCCGGCAATGGTGTTCGGAGTCAGTGCTCATTGGATCAACCGTGACTCGTGTAACCGCATGCAGTCGTAGCGCCACGTATTCAACCATATAGCAGGTCTGGCTGCTACGAGCACAGGTTGACACGGCAGGGGATCCGCCATACCAGAGAAAAACCTGCTATTCGTTCACAAGTATAGCACGTTGTATTTCTAATCAACAATGATATGGCAATGAGTATGAGTTACTTACATGAAGTACTGCATCATGCTAGATCATAGCGCAGCATCCATAGCAGCAGAACGACAGTCGCCACTAGCGCTAGATTAAAAGATATTTTTTCTACGAGATGCATCATTATCGCTGTTGCACATAATAATAGTCTCCATCAGCGCGTTCGACTTGGCACTATGAACACTCATAAGAATTGCAATAGGAGCGTTTACCGCACGTGCCCTAGAAGTCGATCGCGTTCGATCTTACACCTCCGTTCTGCTATTACGGAGTAATAACAGAATAAGTCACGTTTTGTTGACATTATATTATCAACTTAAATATTGAATGTTATTATATATCCGAAAAAAACATGGAGGCACTGGCAACTTGCCCGGCTCACCACCATTGAGCCCGGGTTCGACTCCCGCCGGCGCCAATGGATTTTTGAAAGAGTTTTAAACTGTACTCTCATTGTGCGGTTCCAAGTAAAATCCAAGTAAAAAATGTCGGTCGTCATAGTAGAGTGGAATAAAAAATTGTGGAAAAGCGAAGATTGTGACAAGAGAAGATAAACATGTACAAATGGTATGCATGCCACTACTAGTACTGTACAAAAAAAAGTCACATTTCATCGGCAACTTGGTCAGTATAGCGATAATCTATTCAAACCATCGTCGGAGACGAACGTGTTATCGTGCGTTCCGGACAATCTCGAGATTCTCGAGTAAGGAATAATCAGAAGTCTCAAGACCTCCCAGCATCGTCCGCAAAAAATCAGCTAAGACCTCTTTTCACTTCAAAACGGGACGCACTCACTCAGCACATTCTCAATTTTCTGTCATCATGAGTATAGATAACCCAACTCCAAAGAATAACAACGTATTTAGGTTCGATACAGAAGTCAGCATGTCGTCTTCGCTAAGAAATCAATGTTGAATGTTTCACCATTAATTAATTCTTATACACGAAGTTCTGCAAGCAGGTCAAGCAGCCCAAAAAACGTATGCTAGAAGAACCAACGCAGTCCAGATAGCAGTGACGATAACACACGTGAGACATTCCAAAACCGCATGTTTAAGGCTCCACCAAGATTTATACTGGATGAATAGATTCCATCGGAGCCCTAAGATCTGAACTGAAGCACGTTGAAAATAATGTCTCGAAATAGAGGAAAATTCCAAAAAATAATCCGCATTCTCGTCTAAGTAAATGTATCCTACGAAACCCTATACAAAATCGTCGCATCGAATTACTCCACCCAATCAACTCCTATACAAGAATTCAAGGCAGTCATTGATGATCTCGGACATCGAGTACGGAAAATTTTGAATATTCGTTAGACGCAAAAACAACGTGAGGTTTTTGCGTGTGACGAATATTTAAAGTTTTCCGTACTCGATGTCTGAGATATTCAATGACTGCCTTGTATTCTTGTATGGGATATTATATGCAGTTGTTGAATGGATGAAAAGCCAAGAAGACGCACGAGACTCGTGGACGATCGTCTAGTTCAACTTTGAAAAACTGTATCATTATACCACATGAGATGTTGCATTCGATCCCAATATAAAACTTTTGTTTCATGGATGATCCCACCTTGGAAATTGATTCCTTGGAAACTTGCAAAATTGATGGAATGAAATACGGTGCATTGTACGTGTTGCATTATAAGCAAAAAAAAAAGTGGTGGAGGAGGAAGAAAATAAAAACACGAAATAAATATAATTATGCGATTTTTTTATTTGTACATCTGCATTTTTGAATAATGCTAACCGGGTCTTATAGTATGATCATAATCGTCAATAACTGATTGAACGATGAGTACTAGTATAAATACACGAAAGTCAGTCAATCAAAAAGAGTATATGGGAAGTACGTAATTGTAGTATTTCGGATGTTCGCGGGTACATAGAACAGAGGAAAGTTAAGGGGCGATGGAGGGGGACAAGGAATTGCTGGTTTTGTTTGTTTTTTAATGACGAATATCACATGAGGTGTTGATTATAGAGAGATCATATTTATAAATATATATGGATATAAATATGAGCATATACATGTATAAATATACAAATCAACATGTATACACATATACGCGCATACATATACATAGAAATAAGCTTATATTCTAGAGAGTTGTTGCAATAAATTCGAAGGTAAAACAGCCTCGAGTTTGTCCAGTACGTAATAAAATGGAAGAGATAGCCAGGCTATCATAGCTCGAGCGACGACTCCCATTGTATCTGGATATTGATGAGTTAAAAGGGCCAAGAGAGCGGTAAAGGAGCATAAGCCAGCGGTGAATAGTATAAAGAATGGCAATTCTTTTTTTGGGTAAACACTGACATCGTGGAAAGAGGGTAATAATTCACGATCGGCGCATTCTGTGCACGTGGGATACGGATAAAACAAGTGGCCTCGCTCCAGAGGATACGGCAACATTCTGAAGGTCCCTTCCCAAGTACAATGAAGCAAATTTAGCGCGCCCTCCATTTGTTTCCAATGAGATAAATGGAAAAAGGCATAAGCGATCGCTTCCGAATCTCCTCTCTTCAAGACATGCTCGGGCGGCAGTATCAGAGGTTTCATTTCCAGTAGGTACTTGGGCACGTGAGGATTGAACTCGACCGCTCTGTGGATCGCCTCCACCGCCGACATCTCCGCCGTCGTTAATCCTCTCTTGCTCGCTATGTCCGGTGAAAATTTGTCCGCTACCAAACGAGCTTTGAGAAGCGCCGCCGTGTAACAGATTGTTGCTGACTTGGGCAAACTTATATCGTCGTATTTAGCCAAAACTGCTTGAACATCGGCGTAAGCTTGCATCTCCAGAAGCGCTTCTATCAGATTCTCGTGGATATTCAATACATTCATTATCGGTGGAACTTCTTTTGTCAAATCTCTAAACATCTTTACCGCTTCTTTCAATTTGCCAAGCTTTCTTGCACACATCGCTAATCTCCTTCGTATGTATATTAAGACATTTGTGTCTCTTCGATGTATCGCTTCTGCCATTGTTCCTTGATGCTGCGTATTTTGTGACTTGCGGTAATTGTTCTCTGCCACTTTCAACGCTTGCTTCAGTATCTTTTCCGCCTCTAATATAGTCGTCGCCTCTTCTTCCGCGAGCAAAATATACGCCGGCGCGCAATCCGGATTACGCTCCAGAGCGGTGTGCGCGGCTTTTATTCTAACAACCGGATTTCTCTCTCGCCAAGCAGTCTGCATTATTTCGTACTCGGCTTTGCCGGTGTCACCCTCGCAAGTGAAAAACGTTTGATGATCCTGAGCGGAGAGATTCATGTCGTAATAAGTGAGCGGCTCTTTGTTGGTCGCCCAATAAAATCTCTGATACTCGGCCCCGCGGAACAGATTTATAGGATTCCGCCAGACTTTGCACTCGGGCACGTTTTGTTGATTCGACGCATTCCCATTGTTCAGATTCGAAATGTTATTCCCTTCGGCCCCGTTGTCACCACCACCGATCCAAGGTGATATGTGATTGAGCGAAACTTGCTCGATAAAAGACGTACCGTATTTTCGAAAATACCACCATTCGAATATCAATATTAAACCGGATATCAATGACGATGTGCCCGTAAGCGCAACATAAAATTTTGGGGTTAGGGTACTTAGGAACATTGTCGAGTCCCACATACTTGTAAATAAAAGGGCCATTTAGCCTCTTATCATACAATCTTTTTATTTCTCTCCCGAATTTTTTGAATTTTTATTCACTCACCCCGTCGTTTCACACTTTCACCTCAGTCTTTTTCGTTTTTACGGATGCCTCTCGTCGAATAACAACCGAACCATCGTGACGAGGGGGTTAAGATGTATTCTTACCCGCGAATATTGTCCCCAAACGACCAACAATTCTCGCTTATTCCATACTCTGAATTATCGTGCAATCTTTTTCTTCACATTTACTCTCGTCCGATAGATATTTCATTTTTCGTCTGTCCCATATATTTCAACTATTTCACACACTTATTTTGGCTTTGTTTTTTTTTTTTCAACCGGAGCATCCAAAGACGCCATTTATGATACAGGCCCTTTAAAACGCGACAGACTATAGAACCAGAGGGCTCTTTAATCCTTTCGAAAAGCCACCCCGTCCGCTCCCCTATTTCGATTGCCGTAGCAACGCGTTGCCCCCTCTCTTGCAATCGGTGCACAATCGATGCGCTCGTACAGTAACGCCACTACGGCAACACTGCGCAATCAACCTCGCAACATGACGCCGGGAATACACACGATGATTTTATTGTTTTGTTGGGGAATATGCAGCCGAGCGTAGCAACACCCGACACCGGTAGTGTACTGCGCGCGCAGTTTTCATCTTCTGCATCCAAAACGCGCATCATAAGCGTCAGCATGAAATTTTCCAACTTACTCTTGCTGGACTCGTGAATGACCCCAATTTTGAAAAATGTATATCTGCGGTAAAATTCTACGAAAAGGATTCCACTTGAGCTCATTCTTTTCGTTTCCTAATGCAGGATCCCGAGAGCTCGGGTCAATTTTGCTTGGGATGATAGACTTACTCAAAAAATCGGTAAAATGATAAAAAACGGGAGTTCGATGGGCGCGGGATTCACTTTTACGTGGAGCATCTTTGAAACTGACATCTTGATAAAAAAATATTGCTCCGATCCATGAAATTGTAAGGGATAGGATATAAAAAGCCGAAAAATCGTTCAATATAATGATTTTATTACAAAACTTTTGCAATTATGGGCTACAACATGTAATATAGTAATTGCGTTTGGTCTAGACCCTTAATAAAAAGAAAAAGCCAAACTGCACCAAATTTATTATTTATTTTGTATTCTTTTCGATTTTCCTATTTGTTGTAGCAAATAACTACGGTGTAGTTTGCGCTCATGGGACAACATCGTCATTTGCCTTTATTAAAATCTTTATACAGCTAAAGAAAAAAAATGATTTCTCAACGCGCACATAATAACGTTCGGAAAAGTTATTTTTCTTTCTTCGTTCCATCGTCATTCATGCTGTTTTGCGTAACACACTTATGCAGAGTAAACGACATTATTGTTGGTCCCTCGACAATTTTTGACAAATAATTCATTCGTATCGAATGAAATTATACACGATGAGGCACAAAAATAATAAAAAGCGTTGCGGGCGCTGCCAAAAATTGTGTCTTCCACGGGACAATTATATCGCTTACATAATTTTTTTTCTTTTTTCACAAAATGCAATCCTGTTACGAACGAATCGTCAAGTTTGCAGTTCACTTCAAAAGTCATTCGTCGTAAACTTAAAGATAAATTTTCTCTTCGCAACATGATTTTTACCCGTAATATATGCACGAAATTTGGGTATCAAATGGGGGAAAAAAAAGAAAAAACATGGCTGTTACGATATTCCTTCTTTGTTTTCAAAATTCCGCACATGATATTCTCGAATGTTTCCCAAAAGCGCAATCTTTGCCGAAGACACATTGAGTCTAAGGAAGAGAAAGACAGAGATTGTACATTGAAACGACATACACTCGAGATAGTACATCGTATAGGTGTAAAAATAATAAAATTATTATGTATAGTTAAATCATCTCGATTCACATAATGATTTCTCCTTTCTTCCTCCATCTTCCTCCAATTTTTTCTCTCATTTGGAAACGTTCAGTTGGATCGAAGAAAACTATCCCAAGCTGCTAAGTTCTAAGATAATGTAATATCTTGTTTTTATTTTCTCATTTATTTATAATAATTTCTATTTTCTATTAGGTATGCGCGTACTTGCGATAACTAAACAGATACATGTTCATTTTCTTGTTGTTGTTTTTCATAATTTCTGCGAGACCACGCTATTGGCTCGTAGGCCGTCAAAAAATATGAAACCGATAGTGTAGAGCACGATGGGGGCAACCGCATTGAAAATTGAAGCAACAAAATCCACAGCACCCTGAATCTCTGTACCTCATTCTTCTTCGTACTTTTCGATTTCTCGCTAATAGCTACATGTCGGAGATGGATCGCCGCTGAATAATATGAATGGTGAAACGATCTCCTCGCGGAGTAGGAGAATTTTGTTGCTTCAATGTGCGTCGGCCTCATATTCTTTTCGCCAAACTTATTATTTTTAATGATCACTATAGAATAGGTATCAAGTAAAATCTGTAAAATACAATATACGTCCTATTATAAATTCTCAATTTTCATTTTTTCCTCTTTTTTTTTTGTGTTTGCCTCGTTTATAAATAATTATAGTAATAGTCTTCACACCATTTGTTATTTATCAATTTTACTTTTCTTTTTCATTCTCTTTAAATCAAGATTGAGATGCCACAACGCGAGCGTTCATGTTTTTTAATTTAAATATTACATTTGTGCCCTTTGCACTATTCAATTTATGGTATTTTGCGTGACTTTGTGTATATATGATACATGTAATATATATGTATATATATAATTATATATATATATATAAATATATATATAATCTAGAGGAATTACGATATTTACATATATACATATGACACCGGCGTTACGCCCGAACATGTTAACATCATTTTGTTATTTCTTTCGTTACTATTACGGCCGATAAACTCGATTGAATAAGGAAAATGAAATTTCGTTAAATCTGCGACTAAAATACATTTTCAAATTGATTTGGATTCTGGAAGTTTTTTCTTCGTTACTTTTCATTTTTATTTTTATAAATATCTTTCGCAACGATCCGCTCAGGTAATTTGAATAATTCTCATTCGCGTCAGATCTGTATCTTCGTTGGCTTTCGTTGAGCCTCGATCGCACGTGTTATTGTGCGATTTGCCCGGTCGATTGGTCTTTCGTATCGAAAAAACGGAAGGAACGTGTCAACGGTATTATAGAAACCAGGTACTTGGCCAATCTTTAGATTCAGTGGCTCTTTTTTCGCGTATATAATTTGTGACTTGACTTGTTCGTTTCTTTCGTGTGAGAATTTTGATATTCTTTATCGCGACCATTTCCTGTGATTTTTATACCCATCGTGTTCTTTGTTTTTGATGATTTTATTGTTTTTTTTTTTTTTTTTGCGGGGAAGAGATTCTACGAGACGTGTGTGCCCAGTGAGTTTGGAAAATGTTTGTAAAATTGTGAAAAAACCACGTGTCCCCGCGTCAAGACGAACGTGAATTTAGCTCAGTCGTTGAAAAGTATTATTTATATTTGTTCTTGCGGTTATTAAATAAAGTTCACGTCGAGTTGATTGGCGAGCACGTGATGGCCGTTTATTTGAATAGATTGTTCGTCGAAGCCACGAAATAATGATGAGCGTTTCTGTTTGATTTTCTACGCGGTAATGTATCAAGGCGATAAAAAAAGTCGCGTTGTTGAGGATTGGCCAAGGATTCACTCATGCTACGAGTCAAGATCGTCTTCTCGCTGACTACTGAAATAGGAAACGAGACCACCAAATTCACCGGTACCTTCCTCGTCGTACTGCTTGTTACCGGGGCCTCCGGGGGGTTCGTTGGGATGAGGCTGCGGTGGACCGGGTTGTTGTTGAGGAGGCGGAGGTGGCGGTGGCGGTTGGATTTGAGGCTGGCTCTCGGCGGGGCTTGAGAAATGTTCGGCCGAGTAAGGGGAACCTTGATAAGCCGCTGCGTCATCGGCCGTAGTCATCGGTGGTGGAGGGGGGTAAGCCCCATAATGATAATTCGGAGGTGGTGGTGGATGATAGGGTGAAAAATTGCCGGGTGTTCGATTGGGTGGCGGGGATGGTTGCTGCATATTGTGGTTAGCCGGCGAAGGACTTGGGAATTGTGGGATTTGATGTCTCGGTCCTAACTGCGGATTCTCGGTGAATCTCGAATGAGCCGGTCCACCTCGTACGTAAGGCGGTGGTGGAGGCGTCGGTCCACCCTTGGCCAATGGACTGCCGGCTGCCGGTGGTATCATCGCCGGTACAGGACCCAAAGGGGAGCTTCGATCGCGACTATTGATCGATATGGGGCCACCGCCCGATGGGGACGGATCCATGGGATGGTGAGGCGTGTGATACATCTGGGGACCGGGTACTCTCATCCTCATCGGTGGAGTCCCCGAGCGCACAGCCGCAAAGTGTGGCATCGAAGGAGGAGGGGGACCGGATTGCCTGTAAGGAGATGGTATTCTGCCGCGCGGTGGCATGTCGTAAGCGGTTGGTCGCGGACCCGCCATCATTTGGCCAGCAGCGTTTGGACCGCCGAAATACTTGTGACCCATCGCGGCTGCCGCTGCGGTGAAGGATTGCGGCGTACTCGAAACTGGCTGGGACTGGAGCATCCTCGTTATAACGGAAGACTGTTGACTAGGCGGCAGCGAAGGATAGACCGTCGGCTGTTGCTGTTGATTCGGCGATTGGGTCAACGGTAGTCCTTGCCCCGGCACAACGCTGCTCGTCGGTGGTGTTGGTGGCGCTGAACCGGAAGTACTGCTACCTGGAGTAGGAAGAACGTTCGGAATATCGTCCGTTTTAACTTCTGGATTAGAGTCGGTTCCGGTGATCCCGAGTTGGCCGATATCGACGCCGGAAGCTTTCGCCGCCGCCTCAGCCGCGCGAGCAGCCTCCAACGCGAGTGTTTTCTTACCCTTGCCCCGACCTCTTCTCTTTGGCTTTAGCGGTGATCCATCCGGGCTGAATAGTTGACCATCCGGTCCGGCCATCAGCGGTATTTGAGCTCCTGGACTTCTCGCTATTTCCAACGGCGCCGCTACGATGCTCGGTGGTATTGTAGGACTGGACACAATGTTCGCTGTTACGTGGTGGCTCGGCAACACGTCCGTTATTACGCTCGGTTGTAATATGCTACTCGTCAACAGACTCGGCACACCGTCCCGGCGCATTTGTTCCGCTAAAATTTCTGCTTTACTACGACGACCGCGTTTCTTCTTCTTCGGTATTTCCCCGTCCGTCCCGTCCGGTCCATTCGAATCTCTCTGCTGCTCCGCTGCCAGTATCTCCAGAGCTTTTAAACGCGCTTTCTCCAATTTTTTCGCCTCCTTCTCTTCCTGCTTCTTGTTTTTCGCAATCTCAATCGCCGCCAACTCGAGCTGCCGTCTACCGTACTCCTCGTCCTCCATCATCATTTGCTCGATCTGCTCGTCATCCAGGGCGTTTATGTCGTCCGGAGTTAATCCGGTCAACGAGCCCTCCGGTACCTCTCCGATCACCGAACCCGTCGCCGACATTGTTGAGCCTAAAAACAACGCGCAAACACTCTTTATCCTCCAAACCCTTTTTCAATCAATGAAACAAAACAATTCAAGGTGTTCGCTAATCAAGGACGTTGCATGGCGACGATCGAATCCAAATATCCGTTTTCAGTTTTTTAGACACACAAATTGACTGAGGATACTTTTTTTTGAAAAACTAAATAAAGCTCATTCGATGTTCCATAAAAGCGAATGCAAAATTTCGAGAAGCTTCGTCATTCACGAATTGAAATATTTAGTTAATTGGAAATTGCGATTTTTATAAATAAATATCTCGACTTGTATGTTGCAAATTCGAAGGAATTCTATCGATAGAAAATGTTGCATGAAACGGCCTCGATTGAATTATTTTCGATATTTATCGAGCATACCTTCAATGTCCAGTCCACGTGAGACCGAGTCCGTATCGTTTGGCTTAGCGATTGGTGAAATTGCCAAGCCTTGTTGATCACGAGGTTTGTTCTTACTGCCGGGTTTCGGTCCTGGTTTTTTCCTCTGCTTCGGAGTACCGTTGTCCGTTGGAGTTTTTGCACCACCAGGACTTTTTTTCATTTTTTTGTTTTTCGGGGATTTAGCTTTTCCTTTCGGCAGCTCCTTCTTCGGCGAGTAAATGTCACCTTCAAAGAAAACAATACTAATTTTCAACTCCATTCGACCTTTAAAGTCGCAGTCGATTTTCACGGGGAATCACCATTTCTTACCCGAGTCTGAATCTTTCTCCACGTCCTCGTTGAATTCTTCTCCCTCGTTCATCACAAATTCGTCCTCGCTCTCCTCCGTTCTTCGTAAAACCTTTTTCAGCTCCTGCGGAAGACAAATAACGATCGACGTCATGTATCGATATCCAGCTATGGTTTATGCATGTTTTTATTTTTTATAGTGTAAAATTGAAGTGGAAAAAATACCTCCTCACTGTCCGATCCCATAATGTCCTGATAATTTATTTTACGACCACGCGTTCGTCTGGCCAGCGTTTCCTCTTCTTGCCTCGGTCCATCGTCGCCAAGACCACCATAGATTATCTGTAACATTGGAAAATTCGACACGATCTTTGGGCTACTGATAAAAAAGCAATTTTTTCGTCTGAAAATCGTTGCAACTCACTTTTCTTCGAATTCCTGGAGCTTTCTTCACTTTTGGCGTCGATTCCTGTATAAAAAAGAAACCCACTGAATATTTTCGGTTCCGATAAGAAAAAATTCGTCGTCATTACCTTTTTCTTCTTTTTGGGATTCTCTTCCTCGATGTTGGACGTCGTTTCGCATTTCATTTCACCGTCGAGCAACGGTTTTTCGGGATTTTTTTCCGTCGGGACTTGTCCGTCGGTTATCACCGGCTCCTCATTCGCTTCTACTTCCGGTTGATCCTCCACCACCGTCATTTCATCCTCGATTTTTTCCTCTGCCTCGTCCTCGTTGTCACTCAGATTATCGGACTCTATGATGCGTTTCCTCTTCTTTTTCTTTCGAGATTTCGATTTGGACGTGACTCTGAATCGCGGCGTCGGAATGGTCCTGCTCCTTCGAGTGGATGAAAAATTGAAATGATTTTTCCGATACATTTGGGCACGGAGCAAGAAATTTCAAGTCGAACAAGGGAAACTCACTTTTTTTTCCGCTGTCGCCAGGAATTGTCACTGTCTTCACTCTCCGATCCTTCCCGAATCGATCTCGATTTCTTTCTCTTGGGACGGTCACTGTCTTCGCTGTCATCATTGACTGGAGGGAGAAAAAAGCAAGAAAACGTTAGCAGATTGGAAAAAAATACGAGAGACTCCAGTTTGAAGAGGAAACGTGTGTTTCGTTTACCAAAATCAGCATCGTAACGTGTCCTCGCAGCTCTCGTCGATCTTCGTACAGGCCGAGATTCTCCTTTTCTACCGCGTCTTCTATTCGTTGCGAATGAGTCGTCCGACGACTCGAGCGGCTCGTCAAAATCTTCCTCGTCCTCGCTGCTCGAGCCTTTGAAATCTTCGTCACTGTCAGGATCATCCTCGCTACTAATGTCCAGACTGTTGAGCTTCCGATGCTTTTTTCGCGAGAGCATTCTTTTGTTGGATAATTTTCGTGCGTGCTCTTCTTCCTCCTCGTCAATGTCTTCCTTGTCAATCTTATAATCCTCGTCGCTGTCTTTTTCAGATTTCTTTTCTTCGTCATCCTCGTCCTCCTCGTGTCGTCTGCTCTTGAGCGCTTCCGCTTGTGCCTCCTCCTTCTCGGCGTTGACAATCGTAGCAATGTCCTTGCCACGACCTTGATTACCCGCTCCTTGAACCGCGTCGACTTCGTCCTGTATCGCCGCGTTTATCATGTCATCGTACTCGTTGAATTTGTACGTGTTTGCGCAACGTCGCTCTCGCAATTGATAAACCGGCTCACTCTCCTCGCTACTGGAGCTACTCGAGCTCGAACCGGAAGAAGACGACGAAGAATCTGTTGAAGAAATTAATAACAACGTTTTAATTTCGGATTTCTGGTTGTTTTTATCGATTTTCAACGAGTCGTTCTCCCGTTTTTTTTATCGTTTTACTGCATTTTTCACTAATTTTTCGACTTTAAATGAAATTTCTCCAGCCTCTCGTGATTCTGCATTAAAAAACGAAAAGAATGAGCTCAAGTTGAAGGCTTTTCGTGCAATTATACCGGAGATATCAATTTTTCAAAATTTAACAAAAAAATGAGGTCAGCGTTGCAGGGTTAAAATAACTCACCGTTGTCCGATTGTTCGCTGGAGCCTCTTGAACTATCGCCAGCTTGTTCTCCCTTGAGAACATTGTCCAAGCTGATGCCGACGAAGGCGAGTCTCTTTTTTCTCAGAACTTCGTTCTCGTGCCTCTTGGAGTTTTGATCGAAAGTTTTTAGACTGTCTCGCAGTTTGTTGACAAGGACATTCTGTTAATTAATAAAGTACATTGTTGTATGAAGAATTACGCGAGCGAACGACCGAGTGTTGGGGGAAAAAATAAAGGAACTTACGTGTTGACAGGGCGGACAGAACCAATCGCCTTCGGGGATGAGCATCAATGCTGGCCTGAGACAAGAACAATGCCAACCTTTGTCGCAAGTATCACAAAGTAATATCCATTCGGGATGATCGGCTTTTCCGCACTTTTGACACGCGTACTCGTCCTCCGCTTCCTCGACGTCGCTCTGAGCCTTTTGGGCGGTCCTCGCTCGTCTCAGAGGCTCCGATTCTTCGTCCTTCTCGAGATCGCTCTCGGGAGAAAATTCATGATCGCTTTTGAACAAAAGTGAACCCTCGCTCTCGATCTCTTCCTCATCCTCCTCTTCCTGACCCTCTTCGTCGCTGCTCGAACCCGAAGAACTTTGCCAAGGCTTGGCTTCGTTAAACGTAGACAACATTTTCTTCTTCTTACGTTTTCGCGACTTTACCTCACGCTCAACTTCCTTTATTATTACCGCCTCTTCCTCACTTTCCGCCTTTTGCTTCTTTCGCTTTTTCTTCTCCGTACCCTCTCGATTTTCCTTCTTATTGTCCTTTACGTCGCTCATCGTTTCCTCCTCGATTCGCCGCTTGTCCGCTTCCTCTTTTATTTTCAATTGCGCTATCCTTCTCGATTGACGCACCGGAATCTCGTCCACACCCGGCCCACCTTGAGATTCCGGTACTGCAATGTCGATCCCGATTTCCAACCCAAGAACCATTTTTCCTTAAATAAATTCATCACAATCGTCATTATTACCTTGAGCAGGTGAGGGAAAAATCATTTGTCGGCTGAAAAATTCGAAACAAGATGCTCGAATTTTCCTCTACGAGGAACTATGTTTTTAATTTTGGCTTCAAAAAGTTTACAAATTTTTTATTTGCAGCCTTTTCTCTATTTGCATTAAAATTATGTAAATTCGACTAATTTTCGAGAAAATAAAGAACGAGTACGGATTTATACGAAAAATCTTACAAAACTTGTAAAAATTTAGACATTGAGACGGTATTTCGAAAACTTGGATTTTCGCAACGCTGCAAATTTTTGATTCGCAGCCTTTTCTCTATTTGCATTTAAATTATGTGAATTCGACTAATTTTCGAGAAAATAAAAAACGAGTACGGACTTGTACGGAAAATCTTTAAAAACTTGCAAAAATTAAAACATTTCGACGGTTTTTCGAAAACTTAGATTTTCGTAATGTTCGAAAAATCTTAAAATTTAAACCGTTCAACAGATATTTCCCAAATTCAACGTTTGAATTTTACAGCGCAACATCCGGACATTTTTTCTGGATATGATTTTCCGATATTTTTGGGCATTTTAAGAACATTGGCAGTGCAAACTGGAAAACAAAATGTTCACCGTTACAGAGCTTGCTGTGTGAGGCAAGAAAATCAACAGAAATCTCATCGAAGCTTCCATTGAGAATATTGTAGTTGGATAAATGGGAATTTTTTTTTATTTAGTAGATTGAAATGAAATTGTTAAACTTACTTTTCTTTCTCTTTTTCTTCGATTCCGCTTGTGCAGCTTCGGTCGAATCAATAGCAGGACGATTATCAAGAGTTTCGGTATTTTCTTCAGACGGTTTTTCAGTGTTGAGTTTGGAGCGTGCGGCCGATTTGGGAAAGGATCGATTTCCGCGACGTCGTCTACCTCGTGGTCGTCCACGGGGTTTTTTATCGGTTCTCGTAGGCTCGATTTCGACAACTTCATCATCGTCATCTTTGACTTCGATCGGTTCGACGGTCGTTGGATCTTTCGTTCCTTCGTCTTCGGAGCTAAGGGCCGCGGGACGATTGGCTTCGACAGATTTCCGGAGTTGCAAATCCGGCGATCGTTTGCCTCGGAGTTTCATTCTCTTGCCGCCGGTTTCTCCGTCGTCCTCCTGCTTCGTCGTACCTTCCTCGGAGTTTGATTCGTAGGCGCTGTTACGCCGTTTACGCGAGGCAGCCTGAGCAGCTGGAGCCTCCGGAGAATCGAGTTTCCAACCCTCGTAAACCAAATCGGCGACCGGTTTTACGCGGATACCGATTTTTGGGATAGAACAGTCTTCCGCATTAGTTCGTTTTGAAAAGTCGTCTTCCTCGCAGGCAAGAGGATCCACGTCTTCGGCAGGAGTTTCGAACATACTCTGACTATCGATTCCCATCGAATCGTCCGACTCCAGATCCACACATTTTACATCAACGCTCTGAATGTCCGACGATTTTTGTACCGCAGGCGTTGCCTGCATCGTCTCTTTTTGCATCAGTCGCTCAGCACAATTATCCCGGATTTCCGGAGCCTCGTGATTCACCATTTTTTCCACGATTTCTGTTGGAGCTTCTACAGTTGTCAGAGCAACTTTGTCCTCGATGCTAGTCGAGGAGGATGTGAAGGCTGTAATAATTTGTGTCGGTACGGACGGACATTCCACGAGTTTGCCAACATCGAGAGCGATACTTTTTTCCTCGATGGGATGCTGAGCTGGGAGCTCATTGACCGAATCATCGTTCGGTGGTTTCGATTTTGTCGGCGGCAAATTTTCGCCGTCCGAAACACCGTGCAATCGTTTGCTCAACTCTTTCTTCGATTCGTTCTTCGGCGATGAAGATTCGTCGATTTCCTCGCTAACGATTGCCCCACAAACTTTATTCGCGAGTTGATTTTCGTTGGGCTCTTCGCTGTGAACATTTTGCAAAGTTTTTGATGCTGGAATTGCTTCTTTGCTCGAGTCTGAAGTTTCCGAAGCTTGTAAAGCATTCGAGATGGCGATTTCATCGGGTTTTTCCGTCTCGGTCGCTTGCGAAGGAATTTCCGGTTGCGCGGGAATGTCAGAACTAGGGATTTCAAGTTTTTCGGCCAAACTCGCTTCTCCCGGCGGCTGATGTCCCTTCGAAACTTTGAGGTCACTCGCTTCGCTCATCGAATCATCGACCGACGTCAACGGTTTTGGAATCTCAGCGACGATCGTTCGATCAATTTCTTTTCCCGATTCAATCGTCTTTCCGGTCAGACTCTCAACCTCGCAATTTGTTATCGGGCTCTCGGAAGTTGACACGTCGTGAATTTTTTTCTCCAGAGTAATCGGCATCGAAGGATCGTCAGACAATTTCGAAACGTTCTCCGGGGACGATTTTTTTTCGGTGTTTTCGAGTTTATCGCTTCCGTGAGCATCAACCGGATTCGAAATCTCACTCGTTGCAGCAGCGTCAGTTTCCCGCGTTTTTTCTGAAAATGCAGCTTCTTTTGGTACATTCGCCTCTTCGGCCTTAGATTCATCAGATTTTTCGCTCAAGTCTTGTGCAGTCAAGACTTGTGGGTTTCCCGGGACGCCGGCTGATTCTATTATTTCGTTGGAAATGTTTTGTTTCTCATCGAGCAATTTTTCCTCCTCCTTTTCGGTCACGGTATTTTTTGTCGGAGCTTCGATCGAGCTACTAATTTTCTCACTCGTGTCCTCGACGTGAAATTCTCCGCGTGAACATTCTTTGCTGTTCTCGCAAACTTTCGATTCTTCCGGTAAAATTTTTTCTTCCGATTCTTCCGAAACCTTAGGATCGTGGCATTTTGGCTCGGCTGCTTCGATGTTTTCAACAGAGAGCGTTAACCTTGAAGTTTCATGTTGCATCGTTGCTGGGGATTCTCCCTGTTTCGCCTTTTCCGAAGTATTTTCAGGTTCTCCAGTCTCCGGTTCAAAAACCTCGTCACTGACATCGTCATCGTCGCTGCAAACGTAATTGGGTACGAGCGAAGATTTAACGATGGTGGAAGATTTTTCCTCCACTGTCGTTCCCGTATTCGAGGATTCGGCAGGATTTACTGAAACTTGTTCGAATCGTTCGGGGATTGACGGAGGATCGTTTTTTTCGGAAACTTTATTTGCAATTTTTTCCACGTTTTCCGAAGGTTCTGCAGAGGATTTTTCGCCAACTGCGATCTCCGTTGGCTCGCTTATCGGATCCACGAAGTTCGCGTCAATTTTTTCCCCGGAAGTGACCACCGCGGCAGAAACTTTGTCCGTAAAGTTCAAGGTTTTATCGTCGCTCGTTGTCGTTACTTTACCGACGTTGGCTTCCTTGATTGATTCGTTGGAATCGGATGTTCTGTCGTCAATAACCATCGCCTCGTTCGAGTCTTGATCGGCCGAGCTCTGATTTTCCGAGAGGTCGTCCGTATACGAGTCCATTGATTGGAGCAGGCAACTCGAGCTCGAAGCTTTTTTGCTCTCGATTGTTATTCTTTCAGGAGATTTGACGATATTGGAATCGATTATCGGAGCAGGAGTAACAGTTTCCTCGGATTTTTCTTTCTCCGTTGTTTCCGGATTGGCGAGTAAAGATGAACCTTCGCAGATTTCACTCGCGATAGAATCCTCACTGGGATTAACGGCTACGCTGGAACAGCTCAGACCGACTGAATCGCCGGACGAATCCTCGGGCAACG
This sequence comes from Diadegma fenestrale, assembly GCA_037043255.1. Lineage (NCBI taxonomy): Eukaryota > Metazoa > Arthropoda > Insecta > Hymenoptera > Ichneumonidae > Diadegma > Diadegma fenestrale. The sequence goes on along the minus strand of CM073311.1, from coordinate 3,935,877 downwards.
GAACGCTCGCTTCTGATCGTTCCTCGTGGATTCTCTCGGCGTGTCCAATTTCTACGATATCATTACTCGATTGCACATTTTCCTTGGATTCGTCAGCAACTTCGGAACTCTTTGAGAAACCGTCTTGCGCGTCTTCGTTACAAAGTTGGTTGTTCGCGTTCTCTTCGGTCATTTTGACGACTCTCATTGCACACGAATCCTCCTCCGATTCCATCGACTGTTTCGTTTTCTCGTCAAGATCGCTCGACAACTCGAGCTCCTTGGCTTCGTACGCTTTGTCGTCGTTCGTCTCGTTGGTACTGTCGTCCGGACTAACTTGTATCGTCGAACTCGCAGCCTCCTCGAAAGTCGTTTCCGGCAATTGATCGTTCGAATCAGTTCGCGATTCATCGACCTCGTGGATTTCTGTTGAAGGCACCTTTTCAACCAGGTCGTCCGGAGTTTTCTCCTCGTCTTTCTGCTGGGAATCGACTTTCGTAGCTGCTTCTTCGAGAGACGTACTCGCCGACGATTCCGCATGGAGGATCTTCGGAAATTCGTGTTTCGATGAATCTTCCATGGAGCTCGGCTCGGGTACCGATTTCAAAACCTTCGATTCCTCGCTCAATTTCTCAACCGCAGGGACCAATTCTTCGTTCGATTCGGCTTGAGATTCCACAGGCTTTTCACTCTCGCAAACTTCCATTGGATCCGTCGTGTCGATCGTCTCTTGCTTCTCTTCTTGCGAAGTTGCAACATCCATCGGTAAACATTCGACTTTGTCAACGGTCACCGGACTCGATGACGATTGTACCGTAGAATCCGATGGGAGAGTCTCTTGGATTTTATCACCATCGAGTTTTTCCTCCGGGATTTCGAGCTTGTTCAATCTCGCAACAATGTTTTTATCACAGGATGTGCTCGATGATTCCGAATTTTGGGTTTGCTCGACTTCAACTAAATTATTATTGTCGTTGGAGGATTTTAAATCCTCCGGCATATTATCAGACGTCGTGGGTGTTTTGGTCGAGCACGATTCCTCGCTTTTCGAGCTGTAAGAAACGCAATTGGGACCGAAGAAAAAACGCGGTGGAGAATCGACAGTGGGATCGTTATTTTCGTCAGATTTGGGTGTATCGCAAGGTTTGTCTTGGTCGATATTAGAGTCTTCCTGGAGGGTTGATACGACGGATTGAAGGTGGTCGTCGGCGGAGGAAGTAGCGACACTGGGAGCAACGGAGGAGTCGCAATGAGCGCTTCCGGAAACGTCGGTCTCTTTGGTCTGGCACTCATTAACGAGGCCAGCAGTTTCGGTGGATAAAGAGCTGTCCGGTTGAGCGGAGAGAACTTGACTCGTGTTGGTAATACTTTCGATATCGCCGGGACTGGATGACGAACATTCGGCAAGATTGCTAGTGACAAAAGTTTGATTGGAGGTGCTCGTAATGTGGTCGGTCTCGGATTGTCTGGGAACGAAATCGTCGCTGGTGCTCAAACGATCGCTCGAGAGGACGTTGATACTTTCGTTGGGCGTTGATATGTTTTTCCCGCTGGATACGATGCTGCTATCGCATTCGGCTTTTTCCTCGGGTCTCCCGACGTCCCACCGCGAAGATTTTTTCCCCGTAGAGCTGGTACTTCCGGTGCTCGTTCGAGGAATCACTTGGACTCCGAGGGTGGGTCTAAATTTGGGCTTCGGAGAGACCGAGGAAACAACGGTCGACTGACAATTGTCAGAGGCACCAGTGGGATCACTTGTTTGAGAATAATTAGTGTTTATCCTCAGAGGCGTTATATCGTCGTTGCTCGTCGCTTCGCTACCTTCGGCGTTGATGATTTTGCTCGGTGTCAAACTCGTCGTGACGTCGCTACATGCTTCCTTTTTTGATTCGTTGCTTTCTTTGTTGTCGGAGGACGTATCGTCGCCGGGAGGATTTCCCGTGTCACACTCGCGACCGGCTCCCTCGCCATAAAAAAACACAACTTGCTCCTCGATCGCCTCGCCGATGATTGGATTAACAGCGTCGCAATCGCTCCCGGAACCTTCGCCCTGCACCATCATCACAGGCTCTTCGATCGCTGCTCCTACGATATCGTCTCGTCGCGGACAACTCATCATCGGTGTTATCCTTTTGTCCATCGTGCTCCTTAACGTTAAACTCTCTGTTCTCATTCGCTTGAGCATTTCCTGCTGCGGATCTTCCACCATGTCCATCGGTCGTTTCAGAGGAACGCCCCCGCTCATTCTCATCGATGCCAATTTACTCGGATCCGCTAAAATCGTGTAATTTGGAAGTCTGTGCTCTTCTTTACCGGATATTCTTGGCCCGCCGTGATAAGCACCAGCCTGAGGCACTTCGTAACCCGGATATATTTGTTTCTTGCCGAAATCGTTGACCATCGAACGATTACGCAATATCACGGATCGCGAATCGTACGGAATTCCCGTCGCCTCTGGTTGGCCTATTTTTTTCGTGCTCAGATCCATCTCTCTATGCTGAAAATCCTGCGGTCTGTAACTCGCCACCGAATGCACATCCGCAGGCTTCGAAACTTTACGACTAGAGAGATCGATTCCCGAGTAATCCATCGGTCTTGCGTGATCGCTCGAGCTTTCCCAGCTCCGAGGTGACGTCGATAAATTCATTCCACGCTGGCTCCTCGACGGCAACACGCTTATACTTGATTTTTCTGATCCACCGCGAGACACGAGATCCTGCACTTTGTCATCGTCTCCGTTGACCAACGTCGCGCCTTGTGCGCCGCTCGAACGCGCCAAATTTTCCGCTATTTTTTCCAGCAATTTAGCTGCACCGGGTTTCTCCAATTTTTCCGATTGTATGCGTGACAAATTGGCGGCCAGTTGGTCGATCGGTTTGACCGGAAATTTCGGCTGAATCAATGTCGATTCAGCCGCTTGAAAAGGCAGACTCGATTTTATGGGATATTTGTCCTCCCTCGGCAGTCCTCGATCTTCAGCTGGATTTTGTAACTCGTGGATATTTATCAGTTTCAGTGGGGACGTCGTTATGACCGGAGTTTCGATCGCCTTTACCTGAATCGATTCCAAAGCGTTCAGTTTCGCCGCTATGGGTTTTGGAATCTGCTGCGCCGACTCCGAACCGATCGGTACTTCGTTGCTCACTTCGGAAATGGATACTTTCCACGGTGTTCGCGCTGATTTCTCCGCCACTTGTTTCGCCTCCATAGAAATCGTCGGGACTTTGACGTCCACGACTTTTTGCGGAATCACTGCTTGAGGCGTTTGATTTTTAATCTCTGGTGTTTCTTGAGAATCCTCCTCGCCCTCTTCGTCTTCCTCATCGTCTTCTTCCTCCTCCTCCTCTTCTTCCTCATCCTCGTCTTCTTCTTCATCGTTTTCGTCAGAATTCGCCTTCGAACTCCCGTCGTTAGTCGCTTCGTCGTCCTCTTCTTCCTCTTCTTCTTCTTCTTCTCCCTCTTCGTCGTCTTCCTCCTCGTCAACCTGCTTCGCGATGCTTTTCTTCGCGTTCACATTGTTCTCGATTCCTTCTTTGACACCTCCTTTCCCCGTCTCAATTATATTGTCATTGGAGACCGTCATAGCTGCCGTTTCCTCTCCTCCTTTCGCAGTTTTCTTGTTCTCAGGCTTTGTCTCTTCCACCGGAACCGGAGCATCCTCAACTTGACCGGTATCGATCGTTGGCTTTTCTAATACTCCCAGACTGTTACTGCTGTCCTCGGCAACCGGTATAAGTTCGCCCTCGCCGTCCGACAGTAAATTTATTAGCTTCACGACGCCCTCGCGATCCCTGGTAAACGTATCAACGGATCATACTTTATTAAACCTTTTCCAAAACACAATGACAACGTGAAACGATTACTTCGTGTCAAGAGACGCTTGACGCCAAGGATTAAAAAAAAAAAAAAGCGTAACGCGCGTCCGCCGCACTCTTATATACAGTAAAATTCGGGTTTCATGACATCACGGAAACTTTGAATCGTTTTTACGAGAAAACGGGGCGACAGTTTTGATTACAATTGAATTGGGCGACACGAATTTCGACCCTAGAACGGAAAACTGGGGTCAAAAACGACCTCGGTGACCTTTAGCAAACGACCTGAGTTATTCATCAAAGTATTCAATTCACTCGAGTCAACTGTGACGCCTTGTAACTTGTTCGAAATCGATAAACGCGTGATTGCAACCTCGAGATAAAATTTTTCGAGCCTCCGAAGTTTGAGAAGCTTTTTTTTTAAATTGGAGTAACGGATTATTAATTATCATGTTTTCAACTGCAACCTGATGCGTATCTTTGGCGATTTTTATTAACCCTCGAACGGTAACCTCGGGTCAAAACGACCCCAGACCTTCGTTCTCCCGTTTTTTCATCGTTTTACCGAATTTTTAACTAATTTTTTCGACTCAAAGCCAAATTGTTGCAGGCTAACTTGATCCTGCACTTCAAAACAAAAAAATGGAGCCCAAGTTGAACTCTTTTCGTTGAAATTATCCATTATCAAGTTTTCAACTGCAACCTGATGCATATATCTTTGGGGATTTTTATTAACCCTAGAAATCGTATCAAAAACGACCCCAGGCCTCCGTTCTCCCGTTTTTTCATGGTTTTACTGAATTTTTGACCAATTTTTTCAACTCAAAGCAAAATTGTTGCAGGCTAACTTGATCCTGCATTCCAAAACGAAAAAAATGCGCCCAAGTCGAACTCTTTTCATTGAAATTGGGGTCATTTATGAAGCAAGGTTACCGGAACAGGTGAAAAAATAATGTTATGTTCCAGCATTAATAAAAGTTTTTGCCAACTTGGGTTCTTAACGCTCCGTCAATCATTTGAGACAAAAATTGTGTCTTACCGAGCTACTAATTGCCAATTTTCCTCGTCCACGTCTTCTCGATATACTCTAATGTTACATTCCTCGTCCAATTGGAACCAATAAGCCAGGCCGGTCTTGTCACGTCCCAGAGGTTCCACTCGCAGTTGCTCCGCTGCCAATTTGTTTACTTCCAGCTTGAACCGTGTGTTCAAGTCGAATTGAGCTTCCAGGAGTACCTGCGCGGAACGAGTCGTTATTGGAAATGTTGGAACAATGTTTTTTTCCCATGGATGGAAACTTTTTCATGGGCTGCATGTTTGCGGAAAAGCCGTAGGCCGAAAAGGCTCAAAAAACGTAATTGTAGGATCGAAATACCTTCAGGAGTCGAAGCTTCACTCCGATGCGTGCTTTTTTGTAACCGAAACGTTCCAATTCCCATCCGTCTTGATTGGAATAAGTGTGACAGAATTTCACTAGCGCTCGTTCCCATTTTTCCGGCGACACTGTTTTCCTCAATTTGCGCAATAATTTTATGTGCAATTCTACGAGCTGTTGAGGAACTGAATACGAAAAAGAGAACGAAAACGATTATTCAAGCTTTTCACATCGTATCGACAATGCGTTTGGGTTCGCGACATTTTCGCGCAACGTAAAGATCGTGAAAAACGAGACGATCGAAGAGTTACGCTTTTTTTCAATAAAAAAATACGTTCGGCGGATCGTGCAAGCGTGGAAAGTGACAAAACAAAATAAACTGTGGCTGTAGAGTAAAAAAAACAACAACAACAGAAAAGTCGACTGAAGAACGAAATACTGGAGAATAGTGAAAAATATCCTTGAATTCCGTGGACAATTCAACTGTCAGTGGCGTGTCAACGAAGTTTGTGATTCGCGCGGTTTTTTGTGCTTAGCGGCGGAAAGGAATTTTGCGGGATCGATCCAGAGAGAGAAACAAAACGTCGGAAGCAACAGCGAGTGTGACAAAAAAGAAATTGGGTTCGAAGGTAATTCCGACACGAATGGGGATTACAGGACGCAGGAAAAAGGTGAAAAATGATATTTGGAGTGGTATTTGTGAAGCGGGCCGGAAGAGAATTGAAAAAGAGGGGAATAGCGGGGCCTCGGACGGAACATAGCGCGAGAGAGAAAGAGCAAGGTGGGGGTAGGAATGATAGAGAGAGAGAGAGAGAGGGAGAGAGGGAAAGAGAGATGGAAGACTCGGTGTTACTGGCGCGCGCAAAAACATCACGGGACAAAAGTGAAATATTGCGAAAGTTAAGCTTACCTTCTTGTGTATCCTCGAGCATCTCCTGGAGTCTCGCAATGTCCGGGTAATTAATGCCGCAAGATTTGCCAAAACACTCGAGAAACGAGCATATGACCGCGAAATTTGGGTCACTCACGCAGGAGGCTTCGTTATCGGACGCCATTTTTCCGCCGCTCTCGCTTGTGTCTCCTCCCCCCTCCCGCCCCCACTCGAACGGCCGTCGCCGTAAAGCAGAGAGACTCGCGCAATCCAACTATATACAATCCTCCTATTACACTACAAACGCTAGGCAGCTTGACGACTCATGTTTTTCTTTTTTTTTTTTGGCGGTTCAGGCGCTTCTTTCCACTGATTTTAGTCGCCCGTTCAACACACTGCACGCCCGCCGTTTAAATCACAAACCTTCAAATTTTTAAGACACACGCGGAACACACGCGAGACGCCGGTTTGCCCTGGACGCTCGGCGACACTTCCGAACACTAGGCGTTTAAGCACCCGCACTAAAAATCCACCACACCTCCCTCGTTCCCACCGCCCTCCACCGTGGACTCTACACTACACTCTCACTCTCTCTCTCTCAACGTCTCTATATGTATATTCCACCTTTTCGAAACCGCCTCACCCACCTCTTTCGTCTTGTCTTTCTATTCGTCGCCTTATTCCGTTGCCACTCGGCACTCACTTATTAACAATATCTTTCACTCTTTCAATTCCTTCATTTCTTTGCCTCCGTCTCCGTCACTCTTTCTCGCTCTTTCTCCTATTTTTTCTTCATTATATTGGTACACTGCATTTATCCTTGTCGCTCCCACTCCCGCCGCCACTCGTATTCACGTCGACCAAGATCGCACTTCGGCTCCTCTTGTGCTTCTCGTTGTTGATCCGTTTCTCACCGACCGACGACGACGACGACGACGACGACGACGACGACGACAGAATGCCACACGCGTAAACCACCATTGGGAGCTTTTCTATTTCGCCCAGTCAATTCACGAATTTACGACGTACAAACGACTCTCGTATCTACTCAACTTTATTGACATTCGGATCCTTCGTACGAGTCCGAGAAATATCTACGTGAAAACACTTGTACAACTCTAATGAGTTTTGTATCCTCGTGTAGAGTGTGTGTATTCTGTATTTGTGTTGGTAAGAAGCGTAGAAAATGCGAACGCGTCCCCCTCCCTCGCTTTTACTGGACATTCGCGCCGCCGCTCGGTAGAATACGCAGCAGTGATTCTCAACCGGATGAGTTACACTTCCTTACTCGCTTCCATCTTCCCCCCTTTCATATTACTATTTATATGCTATCTCTTGCTTTATTACACTCTATGCACACGCATATATAGGGATTTTTCGACGCGACCCATGATTTTCCTTTTCCCTCCAATATTAACCTAAGGAAATACTTTTTCAAGCATCAATCGCACACGTGCAACTTTGCTGGCAGTTTTCGATTCGAATATCGAGCAAATTCGACGCGATTATGACTGAAATAACCTGCTGGCACGTGTATACATACGTATGCGTGTACACATATCATCAAATAGCTACTCCTGACCCTGGGCCTGTCATTTTCCCACAAACTCTTTCTCCCATAGTCTTTGATCAGCCGCATCGCTTTTCCTTCAGTTTCCCTAATACTTTCATTTTCGATGGTTTCACACTTTACCGCCAGCTCTCTCGTCGATCAAATCGACCACGGATTATCAGTTGTTTTTGTCGTTCATGTTGATTACCATCTGAGCGCAATCCAATATTTCCACAACACTAAAAACTACTCCAAAATGTCAAATTATCAAATTTCAAACCATTTTCTTCGCAATCACGATGCAGAGAAATACTCCGACCAAAAAATCCATAATAGGAAATCATTATTCGCGATAAGAGTGAAAAAAGATTCCATAAAAAATGAAAAGGTTGCAAAAAAAACAGAAATTCGGGAAAAAAAATAGAAAAATTGGGCAGGCTCGACGAGTTAATTGCAACGAAAAATTTAAACGATTCAAAAAAATATTAGTCAAAAATAGTGTGTAAAAGGAAATAATTTCCTGACTCGAACACACAAAAATAAAATTAATAGTCGATTCGTTACGTCGTTAGTTCGAATTTATTGACAAATCCAACATTTATACAAAATTATCCTGTACACGATTCGGTCTCTTGCACTTTCATTACAAACACGCTTTGTTTATTCTGTTTTCCTGAGTGGAATGATAGACTTTCATAGAGCATAGTATTGTAAGGGAAAAATGTAAGTTTTATACACAAGTGGGATTTTTTCCAATCCATCATGATGATTTTCGTGTAAAAATTTATTGCGTTCAGGAAATATAATCAGATACAGCTGTGTTGAAAATAAATCTGATCGAATATATATTTAGCCCCGATTGTCAATCTTCACTGAGTTTTTTCCAATTTTAATTCCATGTAACATTTTAAAATTATAGGAACAACGATCGATTTTTGTGTTTTTTCGTTCGTTTGTCGAATGGAAAATAATTCCGACACGGTACAGAGTGTAAATGAAAAAGTTACAACGACGGTATCGAGAAAATGATACGAAAACTGAAGGAATCGTCAGCAAGACTTTTTCAAGTTCTTTTATTTCGTGTAAATTGTTGTATATTCTAAAATCGGATATAATCTGAATAACAAACGATCAACGATTCGTCATAAACCGATATTCTTCATTAATTTTGCCACCTTTTACATTACTTTCTCATTAATTTGCGGGCGCTCTTATTCCATAATTGTATATTACAACGATCTACTACACGTAAGTAATGATCGAAAATGAAAAACGTCATCTGTACAGTATTTACCTTCTGCAGAAAGGAAGAAATTAATAAAGAGCATGAGTTAACAAATAACTTGGTCACCAGTCCAAGATTTTAGCCGTGTGCGCTTGCACTAAAGTTTTTTTCATAACAAACATGTTCGCGAACGACGAGAAAGTTGGGAGCGAAAAAAAAACGAGACGAGATTTCGGTTTTTTAAATCGACACATAGCGATCAGGAGAATTCAACGATTGGCACTTTGTTCGTTGCGAGTCCATGTCGTTCGTTTGCGGAGACAGATTCAACACGTTGTAAACTTATTCACAAGCCCTTCCTGCATTATTTGACTTTAGCGAATATTTATAAGCGCCATAAACAAAAGAAGCCTTAGAAAAACATTGTATAAAGTACAAAAGCTTTTTCTCTGAAATTTAATATCGCGCGTCGTAGATTTCTGAGCTTACGAACGTTGAGGTACAAGAGTCGAAATCCTCTCGCGGCAGTTTCTCGGATCCGTAAAACGAGTACGGACTCTGAGCGATCGATTGAAACTCACAATTAACCAGGATCTCCCAAGGAGGTGGCACTGAAGCAATCGTCGTCCAGTTACAGTTTCGTATATTTAAAAAAAAAACGACAAAATGAAAAAAAAATCACTTCAAGGCCTTCTGGGCCGTCATATTTTTTAACTGTTGCTTGTAAATTTCCGCTTCCTCTTCTTTCTTCAGAAGCTGTTTCCTGTATTCCGCAGCTTGTCTTCGCGCCTCTTGCAATTGTCGATTCAGAAGCGCAATGTCCATCACCGGCTCACTACTCTCTTCCGTAGAATTAACATCTTCCGTTATTTCTTCTATTTCGTCGTCCAAATGAAGGACCACGGGCTTAGCCAGATTCGGGGTTATTCCTATAATTTTTTTCTGCAGACCAAACCAAGTGAAAATTTCATTGCTATGCCATTTTTGTTATTCACCGAAGCAAATATTTGAGAATTTCTAAGAGAATTGCGGAATTCGAGGACGTTGTATGCGCAAAAATTCTCATCGATAAAATTCCTTTGAATTTGCGCCACGCAGAAATAATAATGGAAATTTAAACACTTTTCACCATAAGTCGAATTTTTTTTATAGAAATCACAATTTTCAGTAGTTTGTCATAAGAGCGCGTGTTAAAAGTTCCAATTTTTAGCATTAAATATTTCAATTCCTAAATGGTGGAGCCTCTTAAAACTTTACACACGCTTTTATGTAACGTTGAAAAAACTTTATTTAGTTGTTCAAAAAAACGGTCGCAAATGTATTTCGAAATTTCTGTTGTTATGTAAAAAATACAGATTTTGTCGGACTTTTAACAACTTTATTTCATGAACTTGCGCTCGCAAACCATTTTGTATGTAAGAAAAACTGAAAACGAACTTCTAGATTTGACCATCGCTACACAACGTCCTTAATGTTGTTTGTGGTAAAGATTTTTGTCTCAATGTGATCTCGAATTGCCGAGCAATGGGGTTTGTGGGTAAATTTGAAGGTGGAAGTGCCGATGTTTATAAAAATGTTTAGAACGAGGAACAAACCTTTGTCACAGGGATAACAGCCTTCGCTGGCTTTATGGAAGCCATTGGATTCGCGTTGTTACCGAGCGACGTAAGGAACAATTTTCCCGTTGCTTTTTCCGTGTTTCTTTTTAAAATATTGGGTCCCCGAGGAGTGAGAGCCGTTGGATTGTGTCCGAGTATTTGATCGGCTCTTATGGCGATAACTTTTCTGGAGCCTCCTCGACGTGCGCCCACGTGAAGCCTTTTAACGCCCATGGTCGGTGTCGACCTCGTTAAATTGAGCGCGAGTTTGCCCGCTTCTGTTATTCGTCAAAGTGCAAAGTATGAAAATCCCATCGAATAGAAAATTTCGTCAACACGGAAAGAATATCGTCGAGGGAAACTTGCGATAGAAATGTTAAAATTTATTCACCTGTGAGCACGACCGTTCTCCCACTTTCCATAGCGTTTTCCACGATGCTGGCATCGTTGTCGACTGGAATCATGGTGATTCCATGCGCCTCGAGCAATCTCAGAGGCTGTTCCAAGCCCGTCAAATCTTTGTGTTTTTTCATTGCACCGTGATCGGAATTCGTCAGATCGTCGATCAGCTCGGCGTCTCTGTCTTGTTCGTCGTCGCTCGGCGGAGCCATACGAATTTGTTGAAAAATCATTCGTTGCTTTTTTCCAGCTTGAGCTAAACGATGGAAAATTCTTTGATTCAGTTCTCAAGCACGAAAACAACATACAAATTTCTGGGAAACATTTGCAATCGCAGATTTTGCGAAAAATTTCTCCAAATTTTTATGAACCGTTTCCCATCAATAAACAACGATATTTCATGCAATATTAAAGTCTTTAAAGTCTTTGAACCTGGAAAGAGTTAAATCGTACCCACGTCGTCTAATTTTCAACTCGTCGGTAATATTTTTCAGGAAAATCGTCGGTGATGCGAAACCCTTTATTCATTGCAAAAAAGAATGTTTACGAAAAAGTCACTCGAGCGACCGTGACAACAGGTGATTTTTATGTTTCAAGTTTATGGGCTTTTTATGGAGTTTTATGGGAAACATTTTTGTAAAAATGGTAATTGTCTGTATTTAGCTCGTATCTACCAAAAATCTTGTACGTATAACTGACCTTGAACTAATTTTCGTTTCTGTTGCTGTTGTTGTTGTTGCTGCTGTTGTTGCAATTGGAATTGTTCTTGTTGCTGTCGCTCGGCTTCCAATTGGATGAGACTGTGCGTCGCTTCCTCTAGCTCGGCGGTATTGGCTTGATTCTGTTGTTGGGCATGTATACCCATTATTTCTCTCTCTTGTTGCAAAAGATCGACGAGATCTAGACGATCGTGTTCGAGGGCCAGGCTGATGGGAGTTTTATCGAATTTACTCGTCGAATTTGCATCCGCGCCGTGCTCCAATAAAACATTCATCACCTCTATGTGTTCCCGTTCTACCGCCCAATGGAGGGGCGTCATTTTCAGCTGATAATCGAAAAAATAAACGGTCAAAGTTTTGCACGATAAACCGGCTTATGCAAAATTGAAATTAATCGATCAACCATGTCTTTGCTGTCTACGTCAGCCCCGTAATTAAGAAGTAATTGTGCCATTTCGTTGTGACCTTCATACGCAGCCATATGCAGGGGCGTTCTGTCCACTTTCGTTCTCGCGTCTCGAGATATTCCAGCCCGCAACAATACTTCTGCCGTTTCTGTGTGATTGTTTTGAGCCGCCAGATGCAATGCGCTGGTGCCCAACTGAATTCAATAACGAGCCGTGAAACAAACGTTGCAGTCAACTTTTTCAATTAAAATCGCTCTCTCACTCACCCAATCGGTTGTAAATGGGGCTCCTCTGCACATGAGATCACGGACGGTATCTGTATCGCCATTTTTTGCGCTCAACAAAAGTTGCTTGCCCAATTCTACTATCGACACGGCATCCTACAAATTTTATCATTTTTTTCGTTTTGGACGTTATGAGTTTGGAATGGTTTTGGCAATAATTTTGTTTTATACTCACAGGAATAAAAGTTTCTGAACCGAGCGCTTCGACATCGTTGTCGCAAAGAGTCTCCGCTTGCATCTTGCCGGACGGACGTTAAAAATGTTTTGCGACGAACAGGCTAAAACGAAATGATCCCCGATGGTAAATTCGACATTTGGCATTTCATCAACAATCTTGAATTCTCGTGAAATGTTCATGTTTTCTTTCTGTTCGAAGGTGAAAAAAAATTTCGTGATTTTACAATTTATAAGAATCGCTCGACTGCTGGTTGCAGCAGATCGCGATTGAGAGATCGAGGAAAAGTCGGAAAAAAAAAAGTAAAAGTAGGTCGTCAATAATGAACGAAGCGACGATCCTCGTCGTATGTTCTTACGAGCTGCAATACCATTTTATTTGGAAAATTCACCACAAGTTTTCACCGAACAAGTTTTTCCACAATTTGGCATTGTTTCCTTGTTTTTTATTCTATCCTTTGGTTTTTTTTCAAAGATTCATTCGTACAGGATGTTTTTATTTAGCCATCTACGAGACACAGTGAACTTCCTGTTCCTGTTCGCATTAAGCGGAAGTCCCTTGCCATAGGCTCCGCGTTTTATTTACGAACCAACAACCCATCCACCCGCCGAGCCAACCCGCTATTGTTTTTTTTTTACTTACGTCAGTATCATTGTTTAACGTATATTTATTGTTTATCGTGGGATCAACCAGGCTTCGCCAACAGTTTACACAAATTCTTGATCTCCACAGCCTTCTTGATTTATCGTCACCAAGATATTTCTTCAACATGGCGACCGCGGGTTCGCGCTAATTGCTAACAGGTTCTATATATATATATATATATATACGCTTTTGCGGACTTTTTAAGCATGCGACGTCTACAGGAGAATTTCCCAATTATAATTCATAACCAAACATATTTGAGGTTATGTCGCAACTCACTCGGTCGATAACTGCGACAAAAACTACGCGCGGGTCGAAGAAGAGACAACTTTTGTTAGTTTTGCTCAATTGTCTCTCGCTCTCTCAGCCCAATCAACGTTTTGCATTCCTAGAGTTTTCGCTTATTTTCGTAATAAAGAGGATGTCGCGAAGCATGTCAATAAAGCCGAATTGGGTTTGCAATGAAAACCGTAATAATTAATAAATCAAAACGTTTGGTGGTGGCAGAGTCGAGTAGACTCGCAAAATTTTAATCCAACGACCGACAGATTTGGTACGACTTTGAAGACAAATTACAAGCAAAATTTCCGTTCCGCAAAGAGTTTCTGAAACAGTGAAAAGCAACGTTCTGAATTCCCACACGATTTGACTTTGTCAAAGTGCCATTCAAAGACGCCGGTTATGGACAGATCACATTTCACTTGATCCAAAAGAGAGTAAAGTGAAACTTTTTTTTCATTTCGGAAAGATAAATCGTTTTCAAATACAACGTGCAATTTATTTTTTGGTGTCCTCATTTGGTGTCCGGCTGATGTGTCACCGTCAGAACTCACGATGCAAGTGATTGGATAGCGATAACGATATACGAGGATCGATCGAAAGAACTAGACGAAAAATTCTTCAGTTTCAGAAAAAATGTATTAAAAACCGATAAATCGCATTTGGAGTATAAATTTATAACAAGACTCGTCATTCGTGATGACTAGAAATGTTGTGTGTACAAATTGTGACTTGATTGAAAACATGTCAAGCAGATCGGTAAACGCATTCTTAATTAACATTTAGTTGAAATTCTCGATTGAAGTAATTGTTTGAAGTGTTGAGCGGCAGTAAATGTGAGATTCCTAAAGTCATTAGTTCTGAAGGAAATTATCGTGTAAATTGGCATTGCCCAAGGTTTGTTTTTTTTTTTGTTTTTTCAATGTGACAAAAGCTGGAAGGAAATTTCGTAAAATTCGTAGTCATGGAAACTGCGAATATTGATTGTATTTTTGTGATTAATTGCACGAGCAATGGGAAGAGTTCGGGAAACACGTGACCTTGATTAGAGATTGAAAACAAAGTCCAAATTTGTATCAACACTCTTTGAATAAACGTAAATAAACAATCGCGCGACAATTTTGAACACATTTATATATTATGTATTTGAAAACCCACCATCTCCACATCCTCGATCTTAAAAACTATTGATAAATAACGAGAACAAAGTGAACAACAAAAATAGCAAAACCCGCAGAATATTTTTGTCCTTCCGGCAGGTCTTGTTTGTACAAAAGCGAAAGAGAAAGCATGAATTAACTAAAAATTCGGCGAAGAAATTTTAACAATGATCTTGATCCTCCAAATATGTGGATTTTGTATTTCTACCAACAAATATGTATTTATCTGTGGTTACAAGTTAAACAAGTCGAAAATTCGATCCTTTGGGATTCTCTGTCATGTCTTGATTCGCCAAGGAATAAAATGATAACGAATTCGATCAGCGACTGTTTCACGGCCAACTTGCAATGTTCGGATTTATTGCTTTGCAACGTGTGACCACAGACCCGTATATACATATATGCATGGCTTCAAGTGCCCACACACAGATATTTATATATTTTATAAAAATATTTCGTATGCAACATTCTCCATCGTTTTTTTCCCGGATCGACGAATATGAGCGTTAAAAAATAAAACTGAATCCTAAGGGATTTTTCATGTTGTACGAGACGTCGATAGATCGTTGTCCATAGGACGCGAGGAAGTGGCCAAGTCGGGCGTATCTTGAGGAGTTCGGATCGGTAGACCCATGAATCTGGTGCCTGTGCCATTAAGAGTATTTCTCCTTGTTCTTGTAGCCGGCGTGTCTTGAGATTCCTTGAAACCGTTATACCTGAACAATCCATCTCCAGGAGCGGAAATGCCAGCATCTGCAATTTTGTACCAACAGTGATACGTCAAATACCACGTGCCTATCGCGACAATGCATCCGAGCATTTTTTCCAACATAATGTGATAATAGAGCATGGTGGAGACGAGCATAATGTCCCAGAGAATCTGTTGGAGAGTCATCGCGACGAATAAGCCTCTGAGATACGGAGTCAGCAAAGCGTGAGCTTTTTTAACAAACTCCAGATCCTCGCTGGACAAGTTTCTCATGTGGCCCGTGCTGGTCTCGTTGGGCGTGTTTCTAGAGTGTTCTTCCTTCACTATGAGATCTTTTATGCCCTCCCAGCCTACTATCGTTTTTCCTTCTTCGGCCAGTATCAAATTTGAATAAATAAGTATAAAAGTGTGTCCGGAGATGTCAAAGCCGCTCCAGAATTTACCGGCTTGTAGACAATTTGCTTTTGTTTGTAGCGTCGCATCTTTTGTCTGGAGACAACGGCCGTGATTCGTTTCTATGTAATGAAACAGCCTTATCCACGCTAACCAGGCAAACGTCGCTACAACCATGCGACACAAGTGCTTTATCAATAAAGGACGCCTGCCGCATCCAAGAGTATGCGCGGTCAATGTAATCCACGGCACCGTTACCACCAACAACCATCCCCAACCCCATTTTACAAACCATTGATTCAGCGCGTTGTCCGATCTTGAGAAATAGCTTCTCGGCATTGGCGCGTAATCGGCTATGAGCGAGACAATGAATATCGAACCGCAATATATCGCTACTTTGAGTCGCACATCGAAAAGCAAAGATTTTCGACAAACGTGAAGTATCATTGTGATCAATACTAGACCAACGGAAGCCGGTGACGTCGTCGGTTTTGTACCGCCGCGACGCTCATCCTGAGTCGTGTTCGGACGAAAATTCATGTTTCTCGAACGAAAGCTGCCACCCAGCGGACTGGACGATCCCGAACTGCTTCCAGTGTTGGTATGTATCGGTCGTCTTTTTCCAGCCATACTTTTCAATCACTTGTGATCTTTTTTTACTTATTTTCGAGATTTTGGAGGTTATGTTTTGTCCAGTCTTTTAATTGTTGTTTATTGACGCGCGATTCTACGCTGCCATCGCGCTTTTTCGAGGTTATGACACTTCACGGTTTTCCTCGATTTACGATTCTCGTGACATTGTGTTTTTTCCTTTATTCAGGATATAAGTCTTTAGTCGCACACAGAAAAAAAAACTGAGAGAAAAATAAAATAACGGGAGTATAGGTAAAAAAAACTCGCAATCCCGTTATAATTTGTTTTTCTCCTTTTCAGTACAGTCTCGCTTCGCCCTATATTTTCCTCGAACTACGTGAGATCTGAGGCTCCTATAGCTGTTTTCCTTATTTTCGAGGAGAGGAAATTTTAACTCGAAAACGGAAGACAGCTTTTTCACCTATTTCACACGATTCCGGGCACACATATGCGTGCAGGCATGCCTGTTTTTTTCTAGCCCTGCTAGCATGGATTTAGAAATGCAGAATGACTTGCGCTTCGAAATTTTGTGGACTATGAACGCGCAGCTGTTGTCCGATCCAGTACGATCGCTGCGATATCATTTTCAAAAAATCGTCATCAAAAGGCAAAAACCGCGTTTTTACTCCGACGCATTGCCGCAGCGTGCAAGACTCAATTGAGTAATTGATCGATGATGATAAAAATGAAGCATTATTTGGAAAGGTTTCAATTTTGTTTTCTATGCAACTTCGTGACCAAGCTCGCGATATGTATTTTGTTTATATTGCTATATAAATGTAATCGTCTCATGAATGTGTTCCATATGTACATGGAAAATCTCGTATGTCGATCATTGATACAGTAGTTTTCCGATTGATTAGCTGTCAATTCTTTTAGTGAAAAAATGAATGGTACGATTTTTTGAATGCAACGAAATTTAGGCGGGAAACTCACCATCAGCGCTGTCTGTTGTTGCGTTTGTGAAGCATACGTGATTAAAACAATCGCACGAATTACGAATCTGCTAATATATTATAGTTAATGGAATTGTTAGAGACCGCCATTACGAATTTTCAGTACTACGCTGTGCATTCCAGACGTTGCGTCCAAGTGATAAAGCGATAGAGGAAAGAAGAGGAAGTGAAAAAATAAAGAGAAAAAATGTCGTCGCTTAGCGGTGATGAAAGTCAAGTTATTCAAACAGAGCCAGGTAAGTTGAAACGTTAGTTGCTAAACCGTATCACCGATGTTAACGTTGCCTTTACGCCAAGTTTCGTACAACGTTTGTGAGACTCGAGCACGAGAAGATTCGCGTGTTTATGTAAATCGTTCGATCGGGAGATTGATGCAACACAAAAGGGCCGGTATATGTCGCAATGAACACGCGGTTCCCCGCCCTCCGGCCCCTTCATACAACCGCCATTGGCATAAATTCCGCCGCGTTTTCTCTTAACAATCAGTAAAATAAAATACCACCGAAAAAAAAACAAAATTCCAATATTTTTCTCCATCAACTTTTCCGTCTTCCATAGTTCGGCGTACGCGATCCGGCCGGGCGCGAAAAGCACCCGCAGCGAAAAAATCACCGATTAAGAAAACTCCGCGAGCCACGAGAACGTCGAAAAAAATTCAAGAAGAAATTGACGAAGTCGAGGTAATTTTTTTTTTTTTTCATAATAAAAACATTTTGCCACATTTGCAATTTCAAAATTGACCGTTTTTTCCCCCCAAAAGCAGGAAGTCGTTTCACACGGCGAAGAAGAAGTCGAAGAAGCTGCTCCCGAAAATGGTCTCCAACAATTCAGCGAAGTAATTGTTGAACATTACGCCGAAGAAGATCCGTCGTCTCTCCATCTACAGATGGACGACTCGCAGGATGAAAATTCTTGCGTTATCCAACAGGAAACTGAGACAGAAGAATATGTACAAATGGAGCACGAAACTCAAGGCGTTCCTGAACTCGAAGCCCCTCCTCCTCCAGTTGTAAGCACCATACCAACTTCCGCTCCTATTTTGTCCACGCTCAGAGTGAAAGAGCCTGCTCAGATTATGGTACAATATTCTACAAATTTGATTCATTTTTTTTTTTAATCTCTTTATTACTAACAATCCTAAAATTGCCACACTGTTTATTCAGTAGCAAATACGTTTCGTTGTATCTCTAACATTTAACATCGTGCAATAATCTCAACAATTCCATTTCCCATGATTTTTTTCTATCCGTGTTATTATTGACGTAACTTCCAAAAACACGGAATATTGCTATTGGCTCGAAAATTCATAAATTCCATTCGTTCGAAGGGCCCACAAAGAATTTAAAGAATGACACATGAAAAACTCGATTTATTTATTGGTAAAAGTCCTCGTCGTTTTATCTCTTGCAAGGAGTTTGACGATTCGATATTTCACGATTAGTTACCGTTTCTTTATTGATTGCAATGGCCACTGAGTGGTAATCAGAAATTATGATCGTCTCAATTTGCGAATACCACCACGATTTGGGGCTGGAATACAAAGTAATGACAATTTATTCATTTTCAAAGTTCTCGGTCTCGAAATGTCTGAATAACTCGGCGAAATTGTGGAATTGGAATTTTTGTTCGTAATTGGTCGAATTTTTCAAGGTCTCGCGTGAATTGCAATTAACTGTAACCCTCAATGTTGCTCGGCAACAAACGAGAGATTGAACGCGAATTATTTGCATTCCATGGGCTTGGTTAACTCGAAATTCGCGATGCAAAATTGTATTTTCTAAATGTTGGGTTTTCGGGGAATAATAATTTGGGGAAAAATCGGGTCTGATGCAAATCCGAACTTCGCTATGTCTTGATTACTCCGTTTCGCGAAGGTTAAAGTAATTTTTGGCGCGTTCTGCAGGAAGGGAATGAAAGAACCAGTAGAGTGATAACTTTGGACGATGGCGCGGACGAGAACAGTATGGAAAAGATCGAGATGTTGGAACATGAGCAAATAACATTAGAGGAGGAAGTAACGAACGGGGAGAGTTCGGACGCGGGTGTGCCCCGAGATGAGATGATAGATTTCAGCCAAGTAATAGGAGTCGAGGATAACGTTCAGATAATAGAGACGCAAGAAGTCGAGACATCGAATCAAAGTGCCGAAGTGGCCACGGAAAGAATGGAAGTTGAAGAATCGGTTGAGGAGATTTCGGAAGCGTTGCAAGTTCCGGAGGCGCCGGAACAGCTGGAAGAAGTTGAGAAAACCGTGGTCGAGACAACACAAGAAAGTCCGGAAGACGCGGACGCTGCCGATGAAAATGCCGAAAAAACTGAGCCAGACACGGAGGCTGTGTCCGAGGACGAATTCCCCACCGAAGTCGCAGCAAAGGTAACGCGCTTCGTGTCCAAAACATGCAAACGCAATCCTCAAAACGATTCTTCTTCGGTATTTTTTTTTTCAAATCCTCTGTTCACTGATTTCCTATCGATTAATCCTCAATTAAGTTGTCCCAAGATGTCGAAGAGGTAACTGACGACGAGTTCGATCTGGTTGAGACGCTTCAGGTATTCCGTTTGCCGATTCCTCCGCCTTTTATTTCCGATATTTCTCATTACATTCCTGAATACGAAAACGAATACAGACACCGACTTTCAAAAATACAATCGAATAATCAAGATAATTTTGTTCGCGTGGACAGGAACCGGAAACCGAAGCAGTTTCCGACGAGGAATTGCCAGCAGCTCCACCCGCTGACCTCGGTGAGACCGAATCCGTTTCCGAAGACGAATTGCCACCTGACAGTGACAAAAAGAAAAAAGGCGGGGCTAAAGCGGCCGCGAAGCTTGCTGAGAAGAAGAGCAAAACCGAGGGTGCCGGTAAGTCTCAATATTCCCTGTTTTTTCTTCATTTTTTTGCCCCCATTTCCGGAATCTTATGGGAAGATTCGAAATACGTGAAATTCCCTGAATGTATAATTTCGATGTCTCGACAGTGAAACGAAAGTTGAACGCCGAAGGCGAGTACGATCCGAGCTCACCGACTTCGGAAACAAACGAGGAAACTCCAGCGAAAAAAGCTGCGTTGGTAATAGAATCGGAAGTCGGTGAGAAACAAGAGCCTCGTCCGGCTTCGCCCAAAAAGAAAACGTTGCCGGAGCTGGAAAAGTATTGGAAAGCAGTAAACGAGGATCCTTCGGATTTCACGGGATGGACATACCTTTTGCAATACGTCGACCAAGAAGTACGTACCGTTCACCAAGAATCGTGCGTTCCAATAATCCCGTAAAAATCTGTTGAAATAATATTTTTCATCTCTTTAAAAAAAAAAAAAACCTAAAGAACGATCCAGAGGCGGCGCGCGAAGCTTACAACAAATTTCTCGAGCGTTACCCCTACTGTTACGGTTACTGGAGGAAATTCGCGGACTACGAGAAGAAGAAGGGAGATCCGGAGAACGTACAAACGGTGAGTCGAAAGATTCAGCATTTAATCTATAGATTTAGTTTTTATTACGATACATATAAAAAATATTTAAAAGAAAAAAAATAATATAATTAACGCAATCTAATGAAAATAGCTCGAGTTAGGAAGACGCGTGGGCAGTGTGCACGCACGTAAATATGGTTTTCCCTTCCAACAGCCTAGCACGTCTTGTGGCACCTATACAACTATCTCCGGTTACCGATTAGCTACTTATTTAAACATTCAACTAGACGTGAAACATGACAAACGTAAAACTATAAAGGAAACATACAAAACAAAAATGCAATTATTACGTATATATATTCGATTTAAATAATGAGCATAATACGTAAGTCAAATGGCCATGAAAAACCAGATGATATAACATATTTAAAGAAGGAAAAAAAAACACAATGAGCCGATTGTTTCGTCAGTCTCGCAGAGACAGAATAACTTCGGTGAGAATATCGATTATGTGTGTGTGTTTGTTATATATATATACATATATACATACATATAAGCATTTGTACACATAGCTTACGATCGAACAAGTATTGTAAATTATAAGGATAAGCTTGCGTTTACGTTAACATCGATGTAAGTAAGAGAGTGAGTGAGAGAGGGAGAGAGATTTTCTCGGGGTTTCGGGGGTCTTTGAGACAAAGTCGAGTGACTTTGAAAAGACTCGTGTTCGAACGCGCACGGTGCCAGTGAGGGGGAGCAAGAGAATATTGGCCGAAGAAAATACATGAGGCACCCAGATCGGAACACTCCCTGAATTTTAAGGTGAATGCACAATGCTCTGCAATCTCTGTGTTCATTATATCCATTTATTTACAGTACGCGCACGTTTATGTGAGTATACGTTAATATGAAACGAAGTACAAATGAATAACGCAATTATAAGAATCTTAGGTTTACGGAAAAAAAACAAACAAAACAATGACGCATAAAAAAAAAAAGAAGAAAAAAAAGAACATTTAACCCGCGCTGGCTCCGAATCAGTTGTAAACTGTTCTAAACCCACGATGTTCGTTAATCACAGGTGTTCGATCAAGGTTTGAAAGCTATTTCGCTCAGTGTCGACTTGTGGCTCCATTACATCAATCACTGTAAGGTCGTTCATGAGAAGGACGAAGCCAAAATTCGGGAACAGTACGAGAGAGCGATACAGGCTTGTGGTCTCGAATTCAGGTAAAATCATTTTTCTCATCGATCTCTAATCATTAGCCGGACCATTTTTCCCTTTTTTTTTTCTGCCCGCCAATGTTGTGATTTTTATTTCAACAACATTGTTTCGCCAGGTCTGATCGACTGTGGGAGAGTTACATCAAGTGGGAACTTGAGGGTAAACGTTTGACTCGCGTTACCGCTCTTTACGATCGACTTCTTTCAACACCGACTTTCGGTTACTCGTCCCACTTCGATACTTTCCAGGAATTCGTTTCCTCCAATTTACCCAATCGGATTCTTAGTGTTGACGATTTTCTCGCCCTACGTACCGAAGTCAAAGCTTTATTGAAATCCGAAGACACTACTCCTGTCAATCCCACTGACGATGCACCACCTGGCGAAGAACCACCTCCGCACGAGGCTCCACCGACCGATGAAGAGACCCGCGCACTTCGAGAAAAAATCATTAGCAGTCGACGAAAAATGCACAAAGCAAACGGCATCGCTGTTGATGCCAGATGGTCCTACGAAGAAGGAGTAAGTTTATTTATCAAAATAAAAACATTGCAAATCGTTTTCTCTAAAAACATTTCACAAAAACGTAAACTCGGAAAATATTCTCAAAATTTACACGATTTTTTAATCCTTTTTCAGATCAAGAGACCTTATTTCCACGTGAAACCGTTGGAACGATGCCAATTGAAGAATTGGAAAGAATATTTGGACTTTGAGATCGAGCAGAAAGATCAGGATCGCATAATCATTTTATTCGAAAGGTGTCTCATCGCGTGCGCTCTCTACGACGAATTTTGGTTAAGAGTGAGTACATTTTTCGATCAATTTTCAAACAAGTCTGTGAGAAGATGCGAATGTGACATGTGGTGGTTCGTCAACATTTTCAGTTCGTCCGTTATCTCGAGTCGATAAAGGGCGACAATTCGGAAAAAATAAGAGACGTTTACTTCCGCGCTTGCACGGTCCATCATCCAAAAAAACCAAACCTTCATTTGCAATGGGCAGCGTTCGAGGAAAGCCAGGGAAATTTCGACAAAGCCGCTTCGATCCTCGAGAAAATCGACACCGTTATGCCGAATATGCTGCAAATCGCTTATCGGCGAATCAATCTCGAACGCAGACGATCCGATCTTGACAAAGCGTGCGAACTCTACGAGAGTTACATCGGAAATAGCAAAAATCGTACCATCGGCAACAATATTGCCGTCAAGTACGCTCGATTCTTGTATAAATTTAAAAATGACATTGACAAGGCTGTCAAAGTTTTACTGAAGGTGAGTCCAGTCTTCAGAGCCGAGAGAACAAAAACAATTTTCGTCATTGCAATCGATATAAATCGTTGAACTAAAATTTCACAGGCTGCGGATAAAGACAAAGACAATCCTCGACTTTATCTTCAACTGATCGATCTCGGCCTCCAGAGAAATCCCGTTGATTCCGAAGAAGTCGTAGGCTACATGGACATGTTCATAGAACGCGAACACGCCGACCTTGATCAAAGAGTTTTATTCGCTCAGCGAAAGGTTGAGTTCCTCGAAGATTTTAGTCTCGACATCAGCCAAGTTGTGAAGGCCCACGACCAGTTCCAGAAATGTATAAAGCAGGCTAAAGAGCGTAAGAAAGCGAAGAACGACGAGAGTAAAGTGTAAGTTTCTCACCTTTTCCTATTACATTTTATTTTATTCAGTCATCATGCAAAACTTTGTACACATTCATTTTATGGCGGTAAATGTTGGAAATTTCGGCCCCATCAAGTATAAGCAAGAAAATTCTTGAGGGGCGCGACGAGTCTGAAATTTTCAAAACTCAATTTCTTTTTTCGCATTTTTGAGCTGGTTTTTAGCTCAAACACGTTTTATCAAAAATTCTACATACAATGACCCTCGATTTTTTCGATTAAATGAAAAAATCTAATTTTGCCGTATCCAAAACCATACGTTTTTTTTTTTTTTCAAAACTCAATTTATGTTCACAATCCTGGGTCATTGTGTAGGCAATACCTTCTAGTTTAATGAGCTGTTGATTTTTTTGCAATTTGAAGCGCTGTGATGGATGAAATCACCGAAGGCCTTGTGGACCTTTTTTTGGGATACTCACGGGACAGCGAATAACTTGCTGGAAATCTAATTTTTCAATCTCAAACGATTTCTATGTATACGTCATTTATACACAAACATTGAATAGTCGATGCAATGTTTTTTTCTAAAAAAAAGTCCCGAAAAATTCAAAACTACGATTGCCGATAAGTTCTGTCGAGTGGAAGGAAAAATTCCTTTTGTCTAACGATCCTTCAGCAGTTTTTGTTTTAATTTTAATAACTTGATGGACAAATTTATCGATTTTGAAAAACACGCAACAAATATGATGAATAACTACAAAAAATTTTTATTCGAATTGCGTTATAATCGTGTATTTTTTTCGTACGATCCCAACAGAGACTCTTCGCCACCGAAGAAACCAAAAACCGGAGATCAATCGAGTGTACCGCCACCTCCGACAGCGGGTACGCAGTCGTCTTATCAGTACAGCAGTGGCCCGAGTGGGCCGTATCAGTCGCAGCAACAATTCCAGAGTGGTCAGTACGGCAGTCAGGGTGGATATCAGCAGGGCTATCAGCAGTACCCACCGCCCTCCGATCCAAATTACGCCAACTATCAGAACTGGCAATACAGTCAGGGCGGACCACAAGCATACGGCCCGTATAATCAGTGGGGATCTTATAACTACTATTAACTGAGATAAACGTCAAAATGAAGCGGAAGGTGTCATCGAGCCGGATCGGAGGAAGAGAGAACAAGAAAAACAAACGCAAAATCTGCGAACATAATGTTGGTCGGTGGAACTATCGGCCGGGCAAGGAGGAACGCGTCAGGGCGTTGATCCAAGCGGACGATCGATGGAAAAACGTCAGTCTTGAAGGCAGAAACACAAAAATGATAGCATCGATTAATAAACTATGTAAATCGCGTGAAAAATACGTGAATTCCTACAAATTGTGTGTTACGATGTTGAAAATTCAAAGCCGAACAGTTTGCGTTATATTGGCTGCTCTCCCATCAAATCTACCATTTTTCTTTTTAATCTTACAATATTGACGTGTAGCACGTGAGAGCTCCGTAAAATTTGACAAAAGCACGGTGTTTACGCACTTTTAAACTGTACCGGAATACGATACATTTTCGTCATTTCGTTCCGCGTGAATTTTAATTACGACTGGCTTGAAAAAGATCAAAACCGATGCTGTTCCCTTCTCTTTACAACCACCTGCCCGCTCCCTTTCAATTCCAATTTATATTCCACGCCATCTGATTTTTCATTATGTACGAGAAGACAAATGAGGAAAAAGAAACGAAATACGCCTCTCGCGCGTTATTCGTCGAGAGTGTTCCGGTGGAAATTAGCGGCCGTTAAGAACCAAAATTTCGAGTATTCTTGCGGACGTGCCATTATCTTTACGCAGATTCTTCTTTTGCCTCTGTTTTAGCTGTAACTTGTGAAGAATTATCAAATAAATTTTTTCCAGATTCAAAGGATCAATATATTCAAATATAAACAACATGTTTATAAGATCGATATTTGTTTATGCGTCCAACACAATTCTGCTGCTCGCATCCAGTGAAATTTACACGCGACCGTCGTTAAGGAAACCTCGAATCCGTTCTATGCAGCATTTCACAACGACACGGTCGCGTTGACAATTCGCAAATAATTCGTTTTCAGAGCAAGCTCGTCGAATTCCAGTCCTTATTTTTTTCCTCGAAGCTCGTTTTATGAAAATTTTCCAAATACGCCGTGGCCAGGAAATAAAAATATTGCCATTTTCTTATCAGATACGAGTTTTCTTTTTTTCCCAACAATAATTACCATGGAAATGGTTGATCACTTGACTACGGTTGATTCAAGTCAGCTGGACCTAAAAAAGAGGGAACAGACTGGCGAACGAGTTGAATCCCACCACGTGTTTTAGGGTTAGGTTAGTCGAAATCAGTTAACGCGGAGAGTGTTTGTTGACAAACAGCGAGTCAATAAATAAAACGGGGATTCAAAGAGTTTTGGTGCGTGATATATTGAACAGTTGTCATGAGATTGGACGATAAATCGCCGGTGTCTCAAACAGCACGAAGTAAGTCATCGTGCAAATATTTGACAAAAGTAACCTCTACATGTGTCTGAATTGGCGATCGCTCTCAAAATCAAATCGAGTTGAAAATGAGAAACGCTTATAGCATGGCCATGAAATGCAATCGATTAATTGACAAATCAATATGCTGCAACGCGAAAATTCTTTCGCGAAATTTGACCTCTAAAACGACCCCGCAAAGTCGTACAAAAAAGACAAGTGCGGCAGAGGCAGAAGAAGAGCGAGCATTGAAACGCGCGGCTTCCTCGTCTCCCGAAAAAGCTAATCTCAAACCCTTGTATCTGATGGATTCGAACATCGCGAAAAAAATAGCTGCTGCGATCATTGCGCATCGCGGCTCCAAAGAAATTCACGTCATGCAGATGTACCCCGGCCTGGGATTGTTGACCAAAGAATTGCTCGAGGCCGGAATGAAAAAGATTCACATGTACGAAGGAATCGAATATTTTTGGCCGGGCTTGATCCAACTGCAGAAACAATATCCCGATCGGCTCGAGCTGCACCAAATGAACTTGACCGCTGTGCTCAATATGGCGTTCAAAGACTGGAAATACGGGACCGGTCTATTGGACGCTCACTTGGCCGATGTCGAAGAGCGAGCTTGGAGCGATCGAGCGACCTTCGAAGTAATAGGCTCAATGGCGACTCCCAATTTTTTGTATCGTCTAGTTCGATCGCTGCTGTTTCAGAATAAATTTCGCCAGCGGGGAAGGTGGATTCTCTACTTGTGCGTCCCTCCGTCAGTTTCGCTAGTTCGTATATTCTGCATAACGAGTTCCTGCCGAAGCAGGCGAAATTTTACATTTAAAAAACGTGTTCACTTACTTTTTTTGCTCCCAAAACCAGCACTTGAGTTGTACCAACGAAAGCTACGATCTCTACAGGTGGAACATCGTTGTGTTTCAAACTTTGTTCCGCATCAAAATACTCGATGAAGTTTCAAGGTCAGCTTTCCATCCGAAATTCTCGAAATCACGGAAAACTCATAGCAACTGTAGACGGAAAATCCAAGAAAGGGACGGCGTCGTTCTCCATCTTGTTAAAATCGAGGCCAATAGAAATCTCTTTGACAGTCGATTCACAGAGATGGATCTGTTGCCTTATTACTATTTCGTCAACCATCACTTCAAGTCGAGACATACCAGGATTATACCTGCTTTGGAGTGAGTTTCCGGCAATAACGTTCCACGAGTCTCGTTCGTCATTCATTTTTCTTCAACGTGTCTTGTGTTCTGTTGCAGGAAATGGCTTCCAGGATGTGGGCCAACTCTCATCAAAGCGGGTATTAATATTTACACGGAATTTGGCGAATTGCGCCCGCACGAAGCTCGCAATTTGTATATTGAATTCAAATCGTTGCCTGGTTACAGGACAAGCTCATTCGTGTCGTGCGTGAGTAATTTCTTCTCTGACATCGAGGAGCACATTGCTCTCGATGAAAGTAGTGCAAATATCGACGAAATCTTCGAAGCATCGGTCCAGGAATTTGAAAATCAGAAGAAACAGTTGACCGAATGATTCAGGTATTCTCCGTGAAATTAATCATTTGCGAGAGTGTCGAAGGGACGCGTAAGAAGCGGAAACGCGTTTGGCTCAATCAGCTTCAAAATTTTGGAAAAAACGCGATCACAATTTTTGTAAAAAAAGCAATCTGTAAAGCAGTTTTGCGGCCGAGCCAACCGTTAGATCGATTTTTTTTTTCATTTTTGTCACAACCGATCATTTTTATTCCTAATCCCACGCAATTATTATCCCGTTAAAAACATGAAAATCAGTTTCATTGATGCTCCAATCGATTAATTTTACTTGCAGAATGTGGAACTTGCCGGGAAATGTGTTGACCTTGATAATCCCGACGTTCGGGAAAAGCCGGTTAAGTGCAGTTTTTTATTTTCATAGTTTGAGAAGACGCGTCAAATCTCTTATCACCGTGTTTTTTAATTCGTTTTCGAGTCCGACTGAATGTTGATACCGATAAATAAGATGATCTACAAATACTCTTGACCCAATCTGCATGAACTGTTGAACTTTCCAAGCGCGTATGGTCCTCCCGTTCCATCAACGGCTCACTGCTGTCCCGATCAATCACACAAAAAGTTATGTGTTATTTAAATATCCCGTACCTACAAAATTCTCTTTAAAACCGCCATCAATTTACTCAAATTTCGTTTCCGAATGATGCTTCGCGAAAGATCGTAATAAAAGAAAAAAAATCAGGGGAACGGACCAAACAAAAATATGCAACTCTTCGAAGATAGTCACGACTTTCTAAAGTTTGAAGAACAAGGTCCTCAACGTTCCGAAGACTCGTAGCTATTCTCCGGTACGCAGTATCGCAGTTCGCTCTTAAGAGGAAAGAAATATGTTTGGTCGTTCGGTATCGATGTATAAACGCGTGTTATTATTCGTCAACGGTTTCGTCGTTGCATTACTCATTAATGGCGTTTTTGGACAAGATATCGCATTCCCCGATGGAAACGATAAAGACGTGCGTCATCGTTTTGATGTGAGTTGGAATTAAACATTCTAAAAACTAATCTAAATGGGAGGGAATTAGAAATACAGATGACATTTTTCCCAGGAATGTTTAGTTTGACGTTTCACGGGCGTGGGTTCACTCTCAACAAAACTTGACCGTTTTGTTTGAATAAAAAGTTTGCATATTTAATTTTATATTATTGGTAAACTATCGAGATAAATAAATTGAGTTTTATTTTTCACGCGTTTCGTTGATTCTCATGAAATAGTTTCGTCAATAAAACTGAATAAAAAATACTCCAAATATTCGAGAAGACTATTTTTCATTCGAATTGTGAATTTGCCTCGATAATCGATCGAACGCTTTCATGTTTCAGGCAAAACCTGCGGGACCCACAACGACTGAGACGACAGTTCCTATCAAGACTACAACGAGCATGGTAAAATGTGGGCAAAATATGATCCTGGAGATCGAGAACGGAACTAGCGGTTTTTGCGAGTGTCTCGAGGGTTACGTTTATTACCCAGAGCTCGACCAGTGTTACTCTACGTACATGAAGGGACCGTGTCAAGATGGCTATTATCTGATTCTCCACGCGAACGAGTCGGTGGCAAGATGTACACCGAATCCTTGTAAAGTCGAGAGCGAGGTACCGTACCAAGGATCTTGTCATAGTTTATTATCGGACGAAGGACCTTGCCCTCCGCATCTGAAACTCGTTATTTCCGAGAAAACGTACGAACCGACTTGCGACAAAATTCAAGCCGTTACTTATCAAGTTATAACTGCGCCTCTGAAGCCTTGCGCTCCTGGTTCGAGAAGAGCAGGACGAGGATTGTGTCGCTCGATACTCTAACTTGGCGATGAAAAGACGAACACAATTATTGACAATTAAATATAAGCGCTGTAGTATTGATACTTGTATACGTTCGACAATATATACTTTTCTTCTTTATTTCACGTCTTCTGAGAATTTGCTAAACTGGTGGGGTAAACGGGATTCGGGAATTTCGTGCGTCAGCCGGTTATACACAAAGTCAAGATCGCACGTTTCCATTGTAACGGTTCCTCGTAGCATGGGTGGGAGACACATACATTGGCGTTCAAAAGTTTTCAAAGCTCGTTCATGCTGCAGCTGCTCGTCGTAAGACGAGATAATATTTTGTGTATAATTATTAAACAGCTATTTTAACTAATGAAACGATTGTCTTACGAGTTCTAAAAATTTCCTTACGTCCTGCATAAATGACTCAATAACTTCGTTCGAAATTCATTCCGTTAATTGGCGTTTCAGGGTTTCTCGTTTCGTTCGTAAAGCCATTTTGGATGTTGATTATTTACTTTTCAGATTTTTAAGATTGTTCCTAACCTTTTGAACGGTAGTGTACCGCTGGTATCAATTTGGCACTCGTTAGCCTTGATGCTCGTCCACATGGTCGGATCTTCAAAGAACTCCACAACGTAAAGTGGCTCTTTGGATATTTTTTTTAATCCGCAACGAGACTTCTTTATTCTCGTAGCACAGGCTTCGAGATGATTTCTCCTACCGTTGATCTTTCTCTTTCTCCCTCTTTCGTTCTATGCATATGTATAAGTTCCCTCAGCAATTCAATGGAATATCAGAAAAATTCGGGATTTCGCAACCGTCGCTACTGGTATGTAGATAAACTACGCATACGGTATCATCTCTCGGTTGTATTCGGAGCCAGCGAGAAAAATGGAATAAAAAACAGATTTATCATCGAGCCAACTTTATAACTCGTCGAGACAGCCAGTGGCAAAATTCTTTCTTCAGTTTCAAAGTTCGATTCTGCTGTTGCTTTATTATTTCATTATATTTTCGACCATGAAATATTTATTTACCGCCGTTTCCTTCATCCTCGTGCATCAAGGATTTTCTCAAGATGTTGCGTTTCCGAGAGATGAAGTCATTTCACACTTGAGTGGCAATCATCAGACGGTGAGCTATTCATTATTTATCGCTACATTGTCTCCAATTTTTTTTTTTTTAACGATTAGTCCATTCTCGACGAATAATGTCCCTTCCAATCTTTTGGTCCAATGTAAATTGGCCAATTCGTCCAAGTTTTTTCTGAGACATTTTTAATCGAGCCGAACAAATAATGAATGATTCTAAATTTTGCAAGTCTTTCAATACAAAATTCTAATTGCATATTGAAAGAATTCATTGCAATTTATAAAAAAAAGCCGATGAAGTATTGGTCGAAATTACATTTTCTCAACTTATACACGATCTTCGGCAAAATTCGTTTGAAAAAGTTTTAGACCGAATCGACAAATCGAATATTTTTGTAGCTACGAGTCTCGCCACATGAAAAACTCACCGTTCAAAGCGTTTTGTTCCCATTTTACCGTAAAATTTTTCATTACTTTTTAATATTTTAATACGCAAGTTTTGTCTGTGACGGTTAAATCAAATTGAACATAATTTCAATGCCAAAACTTCGATCATCTCCGTTTGACATGAAATTGATTTTCATTATTTGAAAAAAATATCATATTGATTTTTGCTGCTATTTTGTGTTTTCATTTTTGCCAGATTACCGAACGTATACCGATATATATTCCTGGAAGATGCGGTGAAAACATGCTCCTTTATCCCGGGGCTGGCCCCAAAAGCACGTGGAGCTGCGATTGCAAGCCCAGCTATTTGTATTTCCCGTTAAGCAGTACGTGCCACGAAGCCTTCAGGCAAGGACCATGTCCCGTTGAAAATTACGTATACAAGCCTTTGGACGATGCTGTACCGATATGTGTTAGAAATCCTTGCAAAATCGACGGCCTGGTACCTTACAAAGGGATTTGTCAAGAGATGGGATCGACCTGCGATACAACTGGCGTCCTTCGTGTTAATTCAGCCACTTTTCAAATCGAATGTGTTTTCGAAAGGAGTTGAAATTTCCATCAAGCACTTTCAAGTGACGGTTCGCCGGAAATTCGAAAAAATTCAGCCAATTAACATTTAAACAAAAAATATCTATTTTTTTGATCGATCGAAATTGTACATATTCATTCACAATTTTTTTATTCCTTGTGATGATAAACTAACGAAGGTTTGGGACCATTTTCCAAGCGAATTTACGTTTTCGTTGGAAACTAAATTGATTTCAGTGTCAGACACGTTTTTTTTTGGTTTTCCCAAAATAATCGTGAGAAATAAGTTTAATTGTTTAAACAAAGAAACTGAATATATATATCCGTGTAAAATAACATACATATTTACAAAAGTATTTGAAGCTTCACGTTAAATATTAAAATATACGATGCGATAATTGCCGATCGTTTCGAATTACCACGAAAACCAATTTCCATGATTTTCATTTTCCTCTCGCAATAATGTTGCGTATATTTTTATAGTCGTCTGAGATTTCGCTGTAATCGCATCAACAGCGTATTGACGAGATAAAAAATATAGATATGCCACGTGTGATGTGTTTAAAACCAACAAAAATCATTTTGCGCGACTAAATTACAATTGCTACAGTACGCACAAAACTTTCAATCGTCAAATTTGCATCGTCGGAATGCAGCAAGTATCGGCCAATATATTTGCTCGCCATTTTGGAGTCGAAAAATAAACCAAATTTCAAAAATCGACAAATATCAACCGATTCTTCGTTCAAGTTCCAACGATGAAAATTTCAACATTCTCACAACTCCCACAGTTCGACTCCTTTGATATGTAAGCATTACATATCAAATTTTTCTATTCACGTTTCGTGTACTCATTCGCACATTTTCACACACGCAAACACACGCAAAAACTTTTTTTACCAGTGGGTAAAAAATTTGACACTTAATACTGGAATTACAACTACGATCAAATATTGCAAGTTTAATGAAATCGCTAAATATCGCAGTGAGGAAAAATAATTGGAAGAAAGGACGAGTTTGCATTATTGAAAAAAAATCATTTTTGATGAGCAAACAATTTTCGGAGCTTGGAGCTCTCTTCCTGGCTCATTTCTTTGGAAAAATAGACTTTAATATTGTGAAAAAAACCGACAAAAGTTGATAAGGATCGTCGCGAAAAAAAATTTACTCCATGCTGAAGAAAATGAATCGAATTGCATCGTGAAGTTGAATTTCAAGTCGTTCCGCAAGCAAATGTTATATTTTGCATTGTTGGAATGCCCGGTTGTGTTTGTTTTAATGGTGAACGAAATATTGATAAAGGAGACTACAAAAACTGGTCAAATCTTCTTGCATTTTGAGGAGTTGATAGATTCAGATTCAAAGAACTCTGTAGATTGTAGAAAAAGGAAAAAAACTTAGTCCGCATTCCAACGATGGCAACTTTGATGCAGCACGAATCCACAAAGCATTGGATCGTCGCGAAAAAAAATTTACTCCATGCTGAAGAAAATGAATCGAATTGCATCGTGAAGTTGAATTTCAAGTCGTTCCGCAAGCAAATGTTATATTTTGCATTGTTGGAATGCCCGGTTGTGTTTGTTTTAATGGTGAACGAAATATTGATAAAGGAGACTACAAAAACTGGTCAAATCTTCTTGCATTTTGAGGAGTTGATAGATTCAGATTCAAAGAACTCTGTAGATTGTAGAAAAAGGAAAAAAACTTAGTCCGCATTCCAACGATGGCAACTTTGATGCAGCACGAATCCACAAAGCATTGGAGCTGTGAACGTCGCTCTAACTCGATTGTTGATTCGCGTTAGTCGCTTCGATCAATCTCTGTCTCTCGGTGTACATGGAAACTTTCATATTTTCGAGCTGATGATATCTGAGAACTTTGAGTACAGCAAAAACGGAGAGACCGACCCAGATGGAGAGACTGCTCCATGTGCCGAATTGTGCGGCGCCCAGTTCAATGTGGAATCCCGAAGTGTCGATGTTGTCTGCTTTGTCGATGTCATTGCCAGCGGCTAATTCGCAGGATGGAAATCTTTTGGTCATGCATTGACACCACGTCATAAAACCCAGGGTTACCAGGATCGCGGCTACGAGCGTCATTCCCGTCAGAAATATCGAACTGACCACGTCCATGAATGCAGAAAGGAACGAACTGTCCTCTCCTTTGTACATCAACCTCGACAGACGATAAATTTGTACCACCGCCGTCACGAACAGTAAGAGACCCACGAAAATCGTGTAATTGCAGTAAATACGCGATGCCCAATTCACGACAAACTGACCATCCGTCTCTTGCCAAACTCCCGTTGAAAAGAGCAGACAGTGACCTCTGCAATGACAAACAAAACCAAACAATTAGTCTTTATATCTATTACTCGGTTTTTTCATCGATCAATTTTTGACTAAACTCTGCAATCTACGTCTAACTCTAAGACTTAGATCATCAAGACCAAACGGTTCCTCAATTGAAATACAATGAAAAAATCGATCAAACTGTTTTTCCGGAGCTGCAATTTGTAATCTACAAAATTATTCAACTGACTTGCCATTACAATTTTGACAAAGTTGACTTTTGGGTCAATCTGACCCAAAATGGTTTTTAAATCGTTGTATTTCGATAAATACGCATTTATATGTTTTATTTTTGTAAAGCCATTTTTTGTAGTGAATTATCCATAATTTATGCCAAAAAATTTGTCGCCAAATGCCAAACAATCGGTTGCGATCACAACGAAGACGTTTGTGCGATTTATTGTTCTCATTCGTATACGAATCTTCATATTTCTCAGTGAATTTTAATTGAGTTGGAAATTAACGACTGATCGAACGGACCATTCGATTTTCCCTAATGGAATGTCGATTCGTCAGTTTAGTCTCGCAGTTTTTCCTGACAGCTTTCAACATAAAAAACTATGGCTTAGGTTTTATGACGGTTGGGAAAAACCCAACGATAAGTTGCAATTGCTGTCTAAACAATTTCAGGTAACAACAAACTGACAAAATTTGAGGTTTCATTTTATGTAAATGCTACGTCAAAAAAATTGGAAATTCTGGAGTAAACGGAGATATTTTCGTATCGTCGACATTTTTATTGTTGATTTTTCGTGGAGATGCTTGATTGTCTGCGTAGTGAGTAAAATTGGCAATTACCGGAATTCATCCTGGTGAAGACTCATAGGAACGATAATGCACAGAGACAGTATCAGAGCTACAACGTATCCTGCAATCTGACTGAGCAGCAGAACGTTCGTGAACGCCATGATTAGTCGTGAGAATTTTCTCGTAGTCTTTGGGACAAAAATTGACGAGAAGTTTATAAAATACTACTCCGCCGTTGGCGATTGAAATAAATTGACGCCGTCCTGTCGCTAATACGCCGACCGTTGAAATGAGATAAAAATAAACTGTTGACACTGCCACTGATAAAAACTCGGACGCGATTTCGCTGCGTCTCCCAACACATTCGTTGCACTCGCACCGTCGATGATTCAAGAATTCACTGATTCAGATAAAATTTCGTGTGTATTGTTGTGCTGCACCTGAGAGTGACAGGTCAGAGCCGTGGAGGTATCAGCTGTGCGATCCTCTTCGTACCGGAAGTGCGCAGTTGAAAAGCGCGCAGCTGAATATTTCAATGGAAAGTTGTTTTGAAAAATAACGTTGAAATAAAAAATCAGGTTTTTTCCTTTTTCGATGTTTTGTGTGATACCGAAAACTTGTTAAATGAGGATTCTGCCCCGATAAATATTTGTTCGTTCGGCCAAAAGTTTATTCGTTGTCAGCTCGAATCGCGCTCATCAACATTTGTTATCGACTGAGTCTTTAAATGACACAAATATATTCACATACATATAAATGTATATATATACATGAAGGCGCAAATACATTTGCTCTCATTTCGTGACAATTGGTGAGAACGAATCAAAGTGTGGGTTAATACCCCCTGATGCTTCTTCGCAACATTTTGACAGTCGAGACGGTCGTAGCCAGCTCTGATTCATACTGATAACTGATAAGAGTTTCAATGATAACAACCAGTCGATAGCAAAGTGTCATTTTTCAGTATACATAACAAGAGTTGGAGGCATGAAAATTGAGCAAAACAAAAGCGATCAGTGCATCGATTCATTCATGAAATATGACTACGGTGCATTTAAGGTTACCTTTCCGTTATAATTATTGCGAAAGGCAACAACTTTTTTTGTTTTTCTCGCATCAAACAAAATCCTACATGCAGTAATCAAGAGTGTTGGAACACGAATAGAAAAACAAACGAGCCTGAAACAGTCATGCAGTAAACATTTGGGAATCGCTCAAAAGTACGTGCATTTACTATTTTCATTTCCATCCAATTATTTTGTTTTCGTAAATAGCGTATTTTTTTTTTCTCAAATCCGGAAATTCGATCAAATTTCATTGCCGACTCTCCGGAAATTTCAAAACATCGAGATCATTAACTTCATTCGCCATTTTTTTGTATTTTTTGGTTACGTTCTAAACAAACAGACTAAACGTCTTGCATCGCGTCATTGAGTGATATTTTTTATCTCCTCCAGATGTAGGCTGGAAAATTCTTCGCTATTGGTAGAAATCGAGTACCGAGAATTGGCATAGAGAAAAATGGAGCGAGTAGTTCCGATGAGCCGATGGAACAAGATTCTGCTATTCATGAGTTTGGCCTGTGCAGTATTATCTTTGATTTTACAAGAATGTATAGGCCTGGCAGCGTTACCGATATACGTGTCCATCTTATGGGCGATCCTGGTCAGCGTGACATCGACTTGGCTCAGTTTTGTGCTTCTGAAAAAAACGTTAAAGGCGAGCGCTCCTTTTTACATAAATCCTGTAACGCCGTGGATGCTGAAAAAGCTGGAGAATTACTTTAAAACGGGCATGAAAAATGATGGAAAAAATGGGACCGTTTCGTCGATTCATGTGCAAGACGAGCGTGTAGAGAGAAAAGAAACTAATGACAATGGGAGTTTGTGGAGCGGCTCGAAAAATAGTGAGGAAACGAAAAAAATTGGGGAAACAAATTGCAATGCATCAAAAAATGTTGATGTTTCGAAAATTTTACGAGATATCGATGCGAAATTTATTGACGTTTGGTACAACGACCTGAGCAACGACCATGCATTCAAGGAAGCGGCAAACGAGTTGCTCGAAAAAGTATTAAGCAAAATAACTTTCCATATCCATTCCATAGATGAATTACGTCTCGCTCATAAATTGGCAGACGTTTTTTTGCTCCATCTGAAAGAATACAGACGCGCTTTGCGCCGTGTCGAGAAAGCAAAAGCATTGGATATCGAAGAAGCTTATCGCTGCACTCATCCAGGTTCCAGGAGCCCGGCTACCATCGAGCACATTCTCCATCGTCTTGTCACTGTTCTCGCGGGAGAATTTTTACAATGGGAATTGATGAGTTCGTTGCCATGTAAATTACTCCTTTCCGTTCTAGCTAAACGTCTTTTACTTACCGTTCAAACCGTCAGCTGCCCGCGATGGATTTACGAAAATGCGATCGCCCTTTTACGATCCAACACTGAAAAAGAACAGGAAAACGTTTCCGCAGCGATCGATAAAAATGTGAGTCACGGATCGATCAAATAATTAAAACTGGCAAAAATATTATGCAAGAATTAATAAAAATTCCAAGAAAAAACGATTCGCCTGAACCAAATTACGACGTGGATAAAAAAATATTATATTTTGCTTTTTTAAGGGGCTCGTCTCGAAAGCTCTGGTCGATGGTATGGCGTCGGCAACAGCTGCGGTAGTACCGCGTCCATTGCCAAAAACTGCTCGCGACGAAACACCGGCAATCGAAAAGAATTCAACGGACCACGATAACGAAGAAAGTTGTCCAAATTCGAGAAGAGCTTCACTCTGTCTCGATGGCCTCACACCCATAGGACACAGAGGCCTCTGGGCAGACGTGAACGTGTTGCAAGTCGATTCGGAAGGTGATGAGGACAGGATATCGCCAGTTTACGAGGAACCAACCGATTTCGCGACGACGATCGCGAGATTGAGAAATTTGCTTCAGCAGAAATCTACCGCCACGACTCCCTTGTAAGAATTTCCATAAATCCATTTATTCACCTTCAAATCCAATGAAAATCAAGTCCGTCCCTTGTTCGTCTAATTAATTGAATTTTCTATCAACCGCATCAATTCACAGACAAGCAGAAGAGAAATCTTACGTCGTGTACGAGGGCAATCAATTCACAAATCTGGCTATTCCACGCACGGAATTATATACGGCCTCCGATGGTTCTCAACAGCTTCTCTATTGCATACAGTTCGACGACGTCGAGCAACACGGAGTCGATACCTTCGAAACGACAACGGCTACTGTCCGAAGACAATACGTTGATTTTGCTCAACTACACGCTAATCTCGAAGAGGTAAGATAAAATTTCAATAAAATTAAAAAAAAAGTTGAACGATGAAAAAAATTTGGATCAAAATCGAGGCATCAATATGAATTTCATTCTTTCTGTTAACGTTTTCGAGTAAATGGAAGAGATTTCGCGCGCCAATTTTCATTATTTTGTTTATTACTTCAGATTCCATCGTTCACTTCCATTATGTCAGAGATCCGTTTGCCAGAGGGTGGTGGCCGATTAGAAATGGAGAATTATCTGAAAACCGTGTGCACGCGATTGTCCTCGGAATCGCCACCGCAGTTGCGCCATTTCTTGAGGCCTAGCAGTGGAGCTGGCAAAAAAGCTGATGCAGTTGCACCTCGTCTTGACAGATTCTTGGCCAAAACGGTTACCGGAGTTTTCAATACTTTGAAGACCGTTGTTCCTGGTTTTGAGATGGAACAGGATGAGGACGTTCAGCCTCTGCCTACGCTGATGCCATTAGCTGACATTCCTTGGCGCTTTGTGGAAAACACAAAAGCTGTTAGTTTTCAAGTGTCCGGACTAATTTTGAGATTTCTAGAATCTCTCGATACGCCAGGGTAATTTTGTAATGAGCATTTTTCTTCGTCTTCGTTACAGATAAGTTTAGCTGAAGAATTGCAACAATTGGTGGCCGAGAGAATCGACTACTGTTCCGTTGATACCGCCTACGAGGCTGTCGATTCCGTCGAAGGAAGCGGCGATTCGGAGATGCTTGCTCTTTGGTGGGAAACTGTGAATGCCCCTTACGATGGTTCGATTTATATTTATCTTTATACTTCATTATAAACCCTCGACATTCAGAACAGAGAAAAGTTGGCCAGAATTAAAAATGGAGATCAAAGTCAAATCTAAAAATTTCCCACACTGTTTGTGCCATCGAAATAATAATTAAATTCGAAATTTATTGATGGACTGAGTCAGGCTTTTAAGGGCAAGAAATAAAAACGATACCGACATTTTCTCGTTATATTTTGTT
The DNA here is from genome assembly GCA_037043255.1 of Diadegma fenestrale. Taxonomy (NCBI): domain Eukaryota; kingdom Metazoa; phylum Arthropoda; class Insecta; order Hymenoptera; family Ichneumonidae; genus Diadegma; species Diadegma fenestrale. Next base: position 3,897,162 of record CM073311.1, on the reverse strand, counting down.
GCTGTAGCTTCTCTTTTGTTTTATTAATTCTCAGAGGAACTTGAAGAGCTCGATTGTCGTTTAAGTATGACTTGCGCGACGATTGACCTTTTCTGCGAAGTGCTCGCTGGCATTGGCAGCAACAACACAATGCAACAGGAAGCTGTAGTGAGATGGTGCAAGCTTTTTTTCGGTAGCGTGACGGAACCTTTGATTCAGGTGACAAAGAAATTTTTCAAGAATAATTTAAAAGCGAATGGCGTTTTCCAGCCTATTGATTATCGATTTTTCAAAATTCCAGAACCTGATTTCGCAAGTCGCAAAACACCTGAGCAGTGGTACTTTATCCTCGAGCCTCCAAGTCGAAATTTCAGACGAGCCCATCGCCGATATTCGGGACCGATTGTCAGTTCTCCTGGAAGGAAAATCCACAGCCAATATGAAGCGAATTTTCGGCGAGGAGGACACTCGAAATATCATCAAATTTCTGCTGGCTTCGTTGGAGTTTAAAAAAATCAACATTGATCTGATTCTTCAGATAATCGACGTTATTGCTTCAGAAATTTTAGCCGCTTGCAGACAGAGCCATACAAATCCGACGCCATAATTACCCATACGACGGAATAAAATCATAATCTTCAAAGTGTTGAAGTTTGCATCGTTTGCGAACAACGAAAATTCGATAATTTTTTGTTGTCTTATTATTCCAAATTCCATTTCTCTTCGTTCAATCAGTTTTCAAAATTCTTCGAAAAAAGTTGGAAACGAAGCTCAAATGATTTTCGTAATGTGACTATGGAAAAAAAAGTTTTTCGTACTTCTCAATGATGCAAACTTCAACATGATTATATCAGAGGATCATAGAGATTATTACAATGCATATCGTGCATCATTCGCCTCGCCGCATTCGAGTTTCAAATGTCTCCAACTATTTCTATTGATTCTAGAATTTCTGCTGCCAACATTCCCTGAGTATTGACTTTGACAGCCTCGTAGACGCAAAAATAGAGGCCTTGCGTGCCATTTGGCCTGTACGAAACGGAAGGTTTGTCGTTCGAAATCGCAGAGGCGTGTAGAAACGTTTTTTTTGAGCAGCTTTCGTTCGTGAAGATGGAACTGCCCGTTTCATGTGATTCCTCGAGTATTTACGAGGCAGAAAAAATTAGAAAAAAATTCTATCGTAATAATTTTTACTAAAACTGAAAAGACAACTCATTTGTTCGAATATTTTTTTATAAAAAAAATATATAGCGTACACGAGCGTGCTCGAAAGGTTTGAGTGAAAAATGTAACCAAAGCGAGGTCGTGAGCTGGAAACTGTCGCGTCGTAACGAAAATTATATTTTATCGAGAGGTTCGATCATAATAAGAAAATATCCGCGTACCTGAATGTACAGTCACTGTGATGTTAAATACTTTGGTACTCATCTTAGGAGAGTAACCCGTTCGTTGTTTTAGATGATTGCGTTTAGATTTCATCGACAAGATCATTTGTGTCGCGATTACTATGTCATTTGTTTCGTCGTATTGAAGTTTCCGTCATTGGGATAAAAGTCAATTCATTGCATCGATTTTTTTATTCCCTTACAGTTTTTCTCGGCCCTGCAAGGCTTTAATTCAAATTCTTTGCCACGATTCTTTTTTTGGCATCAATCTGTGCTCGATTGTGAAAAATTTCCTTTTTTGAGGCTACATACGAATGATGGAAATTTCAATAACTTTTCTCTATCCAGACACAGCTCAATGAGTCGTGTTGAGTTCAATCATCCATAAGTTTTGTACAAAAAATCAATTTAATTCTCTGTTACGTGGTCATCCAGAATATAAACTATAGCACAATGCATCAATGCTTTGTTGTAATTCAAAGATAATGTAAATTAATATAAATACATATATACATATAAATATATATATATATATATATATCATGACCAATAAAATGAATATTCAACTTAAGATGTACGTACGAATCATTTTTAATGCGAAGCTTTAACAGTTAATTATTATAATAAAATTTCATTAATTTTCCTTGGAGCCTGTGTCACCCTGAGCTTTTTGCTTTTCCAATTGGGCCCTGCAACCAAAATTTTGGCGTATTAATTGCCATTGAATGAACAAATTTGATGGTAATTTTCAAAAAATGATCATTTTGAGATTTTATTTCTATTCCTCATTTAATAATTTGACCAAGAGTCAACATTTATTAGTTTTTAAGGATCGAAAAAGTTCGTGAGTGCGCTTGAAAAATTCAATCATTAAATTCTTGGCAAATACATTCATTTATTTCCTGGTAAGTCTACTTGACCCTGCAGGGGCTTTCGATGTTTTGCAAAGCCCGCAGATGAGAAAGGGATTTTCTCACTGATTTTTTTTAAGGATATTCTTACCTGAGCTGTTGGTTGAAATCGTCTTCGACATCGTCGTCGTCCCAATTGTCTTCCCACACGCTAATATCTTCGTTGTCTTCGTCCTTAGCGGTCCAATCTACAACAATGATGCAGCAATTTTGAGGTTAAAACGGTAAGAGTCTTTTCGGAGTAGGCAGAAATGCATATTTTACCTTCGGTAGGAAATTCCTCGAACTCGTCGTCTTCTTCGAGAAGACCCAAGTCGACCTTGGTCTTGTCGGTTTTCATATCGGTCATAGTTAAAGAGCTGCGAGTTGATTTTTGCAGTGAAAATAAAGCGATGTGATCGAATTTCGATGACAACAATTGAACGACGCAGTACGAAACCTGCTACAGCAGCTTTGAGGTTATGTTTTCAAGACGTTAAGGCGATTTCTATGGGCACGATCGGGGATTTGTAGACTCTTGAAAATTCCCTTTCGTGCGTCACACCAACGCTTACACACGCACATCTGCAAAGACCCTCCAGCAGCTGTTCATTACAATACTCACGAACAGGGAGCAGCACGAATAAGATGAAAAAAATAAATATTTGAGTTTTTGACTCGTGCATTTTTTATCTGATAAATTTAGAGTTGATGTTAAACATTTTAATAGTTGAGATTAAGATTGAAGAAAATCTTTAGTGCTGTTCGTGGAAATTAAAGTTCGAGTGAATATCGGATCTGCAGGTGATTGATCTTTATTCGTTTTGTTTTATCGAACAAAAAAGATGTTTGTTTGGTGACCCATAGTCACCTTTTGTACTACGTAGCTGCGTTTGTGACCGAATGAAACGATTCAATCGCCTTTATTCCCCCGCGATTATTATTTTCCATATTTTTCGCATTTCTACTATTTTTGTTGTTTTGTAAGGTGCATGGAATATACAACGTATTTAATAAAGAAACGACAAACAAGCAATAAAAATGCAACCTCAATTGGGGCCTGTGACACCAAGAAAATTGCCAGTATTCGTTTTTCCACAAAACATGACGTTCTTTCTCGACGATCAGTCGACTCACAAACAAGTGCTTACTCTCTACAATCCCTACGACTTTCCTGTTAAATTCAAAGGTGAGTTGCCCACGATACTCCTTGTTTTACATCGCGAAAATTCCAACTGGAAATGCTCTCTCATTGTAATTTCAACCAAACCGTTCAATTATTGCAATCGTGTGCGAAAAATTCGAAGTTTTCGTCAAAAAAATATTGACACTTTGAAAAATTTCGATCGTTTCAAACCATTTTTTTTTTTCACTTACTGCAAAATTTTAAAATAATTGCAATTATTCCAGTACTATGCACAGCTCCCAACAAATACAAAGTCGTAGATCCAGAAGGCACTATAAAATCTCGCTGTTGCGTCGACATTGTAGTCCGCCACACGGCTTTGATGATAGCAAATTGCAACACGATAGACAAATTCAGGATACAGATGCAGGAGCATCCGACCAAGCAGGTTGACCGGATTTTCCATAATCTTGCAAGAAAAAACATGTTTTTTTTTTTTTTTATCAATTTTGAGAGAGGGGGCTGGAAATTTCACAATTTGTGTAAAGTTTGTTTTGTCAAAAGGCAATAGGTAGGAGGGACGTCGAAGCGAGGCTACTGAATGGAACGAGGGATAGCGCCGGACGTGGCACTCCAGATCCGGATCAATTTCAACAGCTTCCGTCGGATGAAAACAAACAACAACGGTCTTACGCGCTCTTGACACAGAATCGCACGTTGGACAGTGAGTTAAAAATTCCCTTTGTCATTAATTCATTCGTTAATCAGTTAGTAAACTCTGCAAATTGTCCGGCTCTGTAGACGTAGAGAAAATACTCGTTTCTTTTTGTTTGCCCACTTTTTGTCTCTCTGTTCCATTTGCCCTTGCAGAATCGGCCTCGGAGTTATTAAGTAAATCCATCGGTATGAATAAATCATTGAGCGAAGAAAGGTTGGATAAAAGTATGCTTAAAATGAGGCATTACCCAGATTCCCAATACGTGCTCGTGGACAAAGGTTAATAAGTTAGTATTTTGAGCATAGTTTTTTTTTCTTCAATCGTTTTTCTTCCACGTCTTTGTCTCTTTCATTCCGAGTGAAGAAATTATCTTGATTGCGTAGTCGAAACAAATAGATTTTCATATTTTCCGATGAGCCCAAATTAATGTACGTTTGGGTCATTTTGACCCAAACTAATGTTTTAACATCAAAATCATCATTTTACCACGAAAAAATGCATTTTTACCGAAATACTAAGATTTGGAAAACGCCTCGGGTCAGATTGACCCAATATGCACTCACAGGTGTGAACGTACATCGGTCCAGAGTATCGCTCGGGAATTTCAGTTTTAAATGTTTGTTTACTTTCCAGGAGGAACAAACTTTGTGGCACTGATAGCCGGAATCGTGTGTATAATTGGTTTGCTCTTACCAACCGAAGGTGATCAGAGTCCGAAGATACCGGATTACCTTCATCTTTCCATAAACTTCAAGCTTATATTTTCCTTCGTATTAGGCACGTCGAATTTCCGATCAAATTTGTTCTCTGCCAGAAAATTGTTCGACTGGAAACTAATCGACGTTTTTGTTCGCAGGCATGGTTACGATAATTGTTCTAAGGTTGTAATTCTCCAGCTTCGAGGCCATAGGACGATTGACTAATTGAAATATTCTATAGCTACGGGTAACATGCACAATTTTACGTAAAAATTTTCTTTTCCGACAAATTATCATATTCCTTTCGTTTTTTGTCGACTTGACCGATTGCATATTTATCTGCCTGATGCTAGTCCGGAAAGTTAAGCTCGTGCGAGACCGCGCTAAAGAAGCACTGATTCAAATACTACCACCTAACTCTGTATATTTACGGCAACTCAAACTATCGATATATATATATACATAATTATATAAATCTGTCTTTTTACGTGAATGGATATTATACAGTATTTTTTTTTATATCGTGAATATCGGACTGTTGAAGCCCGAAACATAAATTTAGCTGCGAACTTTTGTATATAAAAATGTGGGATGTTCTTGAAACGGGTATGTCTGTGGAATATATTTTTGCTTCTTTTTTTTTGTAATTAAATGTATAACGGGATTTGTACTATAAAAGGACGATGGATTGTGCAGCGAGAAAACAAACGTTGTACACATTCATTTCCATTAATAATCTTCGCTGTTGTTGTGTTTTTTCGTATGAAACTTTCAGCTTTGCCTTTATTACCCTTTCATAGCGACGAAATTGAGTGGTATTGGATTTCGTTGATCTTGACAAGGCGCCAATCACAATATACTGCTCGAATGTCAGTTACACTTCGTGTAAAAGTCTCATTCGTGGTAATTCGAATCCTTGAGAGATTCTCATCGTTGGCAGCTTCTTGAGATCTACAAATTGTGCATTCTGCCTTTTTTTCGCCGTTTGAGAACAAAGAAAAAACACACTGGTGCTCGGTTTTTCTTCAGACGTCGGGAAGGGGTGAAAGCCTGTGAATTTTATCATTGTCGTGTCAACTTTCAACATTTTCAAAGAAATTATGAGTTTTCGGAACGAATTTGGGCTCAAAAAATTCTCAACTCTAGGGTCTCGACATTTTCTCGTTTATGGCGAATCCTTTCAGTGAGAAACGTCCGGGGCATTCGATTTTTATTGAAAAATCTGACCCAGGACGTTTTTCAAATCGTTACATTTCAGTAAATATGCAATTTTTTTTTTTTTTTGTAGCGAATGATCCACATTTTGATAAATACTCGTCACTTTTTTGAGATTATTGTAAAAACCGTAACTTTGTTCTGGGATCTCGATCGATAAGTTGTGAGTTTTAATTAGTGGTGAATTATTGAAATTACCATTGAGTGGTATAAAGTCTCGTTTTACCTGGACTCGTTTTACGAATGGTCAAGATTTATCGCTCGACGATAAACGTCTCTGATCTCCCGCAATTAATCGTCTTGACCCTTTGGCGCGATGTGCTTTAGAGCATCATTGTGAGTCTTGTATTTCATTCGAGCATCCGCAGGAATATTTAAAACTCGCTTCAACGTGTCCCTGATCCTCGCTCTCGTCGCCACGTCCTCACATTTCCGATTCCATACATACAGTTTGTCTTCCTGCACAAAAAACATTGAATAAACAAGGTAATCACGTTTTAATATTTGTTTTATTCTTCGGCCGAATGTTTTTTTTTGGTTTCACGGTATTCACGAGTGACGAATGAAACGGCTGGGAATAATTCGTTGTGAGAAATTCAATATTTACCCCAAATTTGACCGAAACAACAACGCCGCAGATTTCTTCTCCCACCATAAATTGCTCCCCTAACAAAGCCAACAAAAGATTCTCCCAGCAACGGTCGACCAGACCTTTTTTCAACTTCAACTGAAATCTTCCGCCCATACGATTGTTGACGTCCTGTAAACCAAAGTTTCATTTGTCTGCATTAGTTCAAGTCCCCTTTATAACAACTAAAACATGGGAATTTGAATTTTACGTTTTTCATTGATTTTTTTGTCCAATACTCACTTCCCACATGGGTTTGATGCCATTTTTGAAGAGATGGAAGTCGGAATTTGACATGAGTTCGGATGGCCTTAATAAATGACTGTACAGAGCCCAAAATTGCTCTACGCTGGCGAATCTCCCTACGAGTCTGAGATTTTGAGCGTAACCGGAATCCGTGATTTTGCCGACTGGATTTCTCGTGTACCATAAAGCATAGCCAAATTGTAAGGGATGTTCATTCGGGCCTATTTCGATCGGTGGCTATGAAAAAAGATTTCAATGATTTTTAACCCGTTGGAACAAGTCGCCAGGATTTTTGGGCACGGCTTTTGAAGAACCGACTTACGAGTCTGAGTTTTGCAGTTGGATCGCAGAGATCAATCTCGTCGCGATCTTCCTCGTTTGTTGTTTTTAACCTACAAATTACGAACGAGAATCAACATTTTTTCTTATAATATTTCGAGTTTGAAAAAAAAGAAAAAATCATGCTCTGGATCATAGAAATTTCGTAAATTCTGTCATCGAGAAAGTTCGATTCGACGATTGACTGATTTCGATTTCCACTTGTGGTTTATGGAGTTCAACAATAACAACCGTGAGAAACAAACGTTTTTAAAGAGATGCCGAGTTTTAGAATGAAAAAAACATTTGACACATGTCAATAATGTGGTGAGACTGTTGGTTCGTCGTTCCAACCTCGACGCCCGAACAGATTTTTTCGACAGGTTATATTATTAACAAAACTACCGGCGGTTGAGTGTCCCGATGAAACTTACGTGTCGAATTTCTCTGCCATAGTTTAACAATTATTTGATATAAATATATGAAGAAGTTTTAATAAAATATTATTAACCGCGGTGATAGTTTTCACTTGAAATAATAATACGAAATAAACACTTGGTTCGCTTCTCGCCTCTCTATCGTACTCGATAAATATGTTTTTTCTCTACTACGAGCACACCACGCCGTATTTCGTGTTTTTATTTCGATGCCTTTTTCATCTCTCTCCCTCTCGTTTGTAAATTCACTAGCTTTCTGGTTATCTAGAGACTTTTCACGTTCTACTTGTGGCTTTTCTGACAGTCCCCAATTTTCCACACCAGCCGGAAGTGCGGCCCAGCTGCAAAGACTCAACACAAAAAAAAAATACTCCGCAAAGGAATTTACGGTTGGACAAATATGTCAATAAACTGAAGAAAATTCTGAACTTCATCCGAATCTTGAATTCGATCCAAGAAATCAATAACCAGAGACAACCGAAAAATCTTTTTGGACATTCCCGAAACCTGACGACGACACAGCAGACAAAACAAATACGTATCCGCGTTAAACATATTTATTTGGCATATTTTTCGTACAAAAATTAAACATTTCTTCGTGTCACTTCCCGTCATAAGAAAAAGAAAAAAATTCTATTTATCTTCCTTCTCCACAGTGTTGCTCATTGTGAAATGTTGTTCCAGCCTCTTCATGATTTCGCGGCGCTGAAACATGACTTCTTTATGGCAAAGTGTCGAGAACAAAACAGGGCACTCGTATTGCACAATTTCTTGGCATTTAGTGTCTTTTCCAACGGCGTTGAACCTGAATTCCGAAACCGAGTCGACTGTAAAAAAAAATTCACGTATTATTGTCCCGAGCGATTTCTGAACTCAGGGGAATTTTCTGACGTAGAAAAAAGGTTGACGTTGTTGTGTAGAAAAAAAAAATGGCTCACCACAACCAAAACTGGAGAAAAAACAAGTTTGGTGTTCCGAACTGATCAAAAAACCATCACCCTCAGGTTTTATGGAGTAATGACCATGAGCAGTGTTTTGGACAGAGGGCACGTGGCTAAGATGTTCCGTATACCTGACAGAATACTTCCAGTGATCCAAGTTCCCGCTCTCAGCAATAATACTGAAGTTTTCTCTAAAAAAAATTTTACCAAAAAAATGAGTCTTGCCACGTTTACGAATTCTGCAAACACCTCAACAGAGCCTTTTGAAAATTAATTATTCCTCCTACATAGTCGGATTGAGTTTTTTCATGTTGCTGAAATCTGCAACGAATTCCCAGACAGTAGCAGGTTTAGAGTTTTTGATGGTAGCTTCGAAATTGACACTGTGAACTCTCTTGTGAATAACAAGGCCATAAAAAGCGATCAAGCCCATAACGAAGTACAACAAATTCCGGGATTTCCATGTCAATGGATTGGCACTCATTTCTGCAATTTGAAATCTCAGTCTCTTAAACTTCAGCGACATTTTTCCACTTTTATTTTTTTTTTTAGTTATTACTTACTTTTTTATAGGGGATGAAATCGCACACGTCGCTAACTGAGTTTTTTAACCGCCGTAAAAAAACGCTCGTTCTCACAGCCTCGTTGGCTTCTCTGTGTTTATATTATCTCGCAACTTCCGTCCTCGCTCGAATATCTTCCTCCCCCTGTTTCGTCCGGAGCAACGCATACGCGCGTACGACGATACACGTGCACGATCTGTAGGCTTGTGTGCGCTCAGAGGACTCTCCCATGAGCGCCAAAGATTCCTCTCTCCTTTTTTCTGAAGCCTGTTTTATTCATCGTCGCGTCCGGCCGAACGCTGCTTGGACTCTCAAATTTGCGACTCGGAATAGTTTTTCAAACTTTCTTGTACTTTCGCGCAACAATAGTTTTTCGTATATTTAAAATAAATAATAGACCCTTTATATGTTTGTAAATACATCGTAATTATATGTACATTGTTGGTTAGCAAAAATGGTTGGTTTTGTGTACGCAGCTTGGCTATTTTAAGGCAAACGCGTTCTCGGTAAAGCTCGTTTTTAAGCAGTCTCGTAATTCTCAACATTTGTCACTTTTTTTACATCGATGTGTAGGCGCATGCGAGCCAGAAAAATTCAGAAGAATCGCATTTTCGATCCCGTTTCTTCATTTTCAACGCTTGACTGATTTTTGTTGAATTAAAATGACGATTTGAGTAGCAACGGAATGAAGTTGATAAAAAATTGTGATAAAAAATCGAGAGGAATGGAGCGATACGAACTAAAAATGACGGGAAAAGACACTTGTGAATTGTTGAGTCTCTGCATGCGGTTTAAAATCTATCAACGTTGTAAATATTTGATCGCCATTAATAACTCGCTGGTCAACTGTCCGGTTGATCGCTGGTATGACTAGAGTTGGAATTTGATGAATTCTGCTCTCCGGACTCGAGGTCCTTTCGCCTTTGATCGAGCATCGATTTAGCGTGAGTTGGCAAAAGTTTGCTCCATTCTTTCTCGACGTCGATCGCATTGAAATTCAAAAACCGCACCAGGCCGTTCTGATAACCGACGCACAGCCACAGATAACTCCACGGGTTCGGATTCCACGAGATCTGAATTGTAAAATATGTTTTTTCAACCATTTTTCAAACAGGCGGGAAAATTTGATCGAAATTTAAATGATGAAGATAAAATCACTCACTCGATTCACCGAAGTGAACGGGTATCGCTCGATTTTAACTGGTGTCAACCTTTCGGCGCATGGCCGCGTCGATCTCGGCTCAGCTCGGTCGCGCTTCGCATACAAATAAAAATAATCCAATTAGATAAGTTGCAAAATTTGAGGATCCCCAATTTTCACAATGGCAATCGTTACTTACGGCTAAATTATTTTTAAACGCGATTCCAAAGCGATCTTTACATCCCTCGTAAGTCTCAGGCATGTAAACATATTCGGTCTCCTTTTTTGCCGATTTAGATTTCGACGCTTTCTCGGCTTGCGGCGATTCAAAGTCTACAACTTCGGTGCTCGACGCCAACTGCAAAATTCCCCAATACAACGTGATGAAAAAGATCAAGAAATTCTAATACAAAAGTCGAGGTTTTTTCAACTTCTTAAATAAATTCTCTTTACCCATCGTTTGTTCGGCAAATCTCTCTCCATGTCACGGATATTCCACAAATGGTGAGGAAACATTACCAAAACTTCACCGCCCATCGTCCCGTGGCCCAAAGCGTTTCCATAGTCCGATGCATCGAGACTCTGGACAAAGAAATCATCACTATTTTAATCAAATTATTAAAACTCGATGTCGTTCCGATTTCACCGATTAAACAATGGTTAACGTGAATTAAATAAAGTCCATCGGTAATCCTCTAATTTTGCCATCTCATGGCAAAGAAATTCTTTTCTTCAGACCCACCGGAAAGGCCAAGACTGTGTTATTTCGATATATTTTATGGCACAAAAATCATTGAAATACGAAATTATTTTGTAAATGCAAAACCATCGTTTCCATGGGGAAAAAAAATTTTTGACCATTCTATGGGGGACTGCGTTTTTTGTGAAAACTTTTCAAACGATGAGATTATTTATAAACTTACGAACGTCGCAGAATTGCTCGGTAAAAGCGGAAACATCTTGGTCGCTGATTGTCTCAATAAAATGTAATAAGTGTGTCCATGAACGATCCTGTAAAAATCAGAAATTCCATCAAAAACAGTAAAGAAGAGAATGTGGAAAAAAAAAAGTGATTTTTTTCGTTTTTACACGTCATCGTAAGCAGTGAAATATCCGGGCCAATGCGTGAGCCAAGCCCCGTTCATGGCGATTCCTCTTTTGATGGTGCTCAAAGGGTACGAAGTATCTTCGAGGTCCCAAACTTTGGTGAACCGGTCGTAACTCGAAGAAACGCAGAATCTCTTGCCGCCGTAAGGAATAAGATGTACGACTGAAAAAAAAAAAAAAACAAGATTAAACTCGAAAAGCTAGAAAATGGATGAAACGAAATTGAGTTGTTGTAAATTTTACTAACAACTTATTGCATGGCCGTGCGCAAAAAAGTGGTGATGAGCATCAATGAGCGTAGTTTCGCCACGTCTCGTAACAAATAGCGGAGACTCGGTATTCAGATCCCACAGAGCGACGTAACCGTTCGAGTAACCGGCGATGATGGTGCTGAACAAAGACGATACATAAAAATCGAGAAAAGTCTCATATTTTTTCTAAATTCCAATAGAAAAAAACGTACTCATGCCCGAGCTGTTTGCCCCAATTGAGTTTCGTGCATTGCCACGTTTGTTCGCCCTTTTCGTACATGGCGGTATTCGTTAACAGCGTCAGGACAGGTTTTGTTTCGTAAATCGGCACACCGTTCGGCATTTCATCAGTTTTCTCAGAATGAAGATCGTTGGAAAACGGCAGAGAAAATATGTGCACGCATCCGTCAGAGCACGCAGCAGCCAACAGGCCCATTCGCTTAGGTCCGTCGTGCGGCTCTTCCTCGTTGAGAAAACTGGGATGTTCGTAGCAACCGGATGGACACCATTCCAGGCACCAAATTGTTCCTTTATTGTGCGCCACTCCGTATGCAAAACGTGGTTCCGGGCATTTGTCGCCCTTCCTAACAATTTTTCATGAAGAGTTTTAAAACCATAGGGCAAAAAACGCGAAAAAGCAAAGTTCAACGGTAAATTAATGAGTTTCGTGAAATTTTTCTTAATCAATTAATTACCGATGATCCATTGGACCCATATTCCATATTTGAATGAGATTTTTCTCGGCATGGGATTCACCAACGGTGTAACTACTCTCCATAGTTGGGTGAGTACTGATGGCGACATATTGGTCGACTTTTTGATCAAACATCGGTGCTGGGATCGTTAGCCAAGCGATCGCCCAAACAGGCCCACCGGTGAAAATCGTTGGAACTCCTGAAATCATTAATCGGAAAAATTGGAAATTAACAAACCGAATAATTGATAATTAGAAATATTTGGGAAGCGGTGAACTCGTTACCGTCGTGGATGCTCCCTTGAAATCGTTGCCAGCTGGACCACGCGGCCGGTTCTTTGTTTCCTACTTTTTTCGTTCCCCTGACACGCATAGAAGTTTCGACATTCGGCAAATAATCCTGGGCATCTTGGTCGTTCAAAAGCTTCATCGGATTGGGCAACAAACTTTCGAACAAACTCAAACGATAGTTTTTCCGTTCACTGAAAAAAACGACCAGTATTTAACCTTTTTGATACAACTTTTTTACACCTTTTCTGAAGTGATAATCGTGAGTTTACTAACAACTCCATAGTCCAACGAATAGCCGGTGTGAAATGCCGTTTCCGATCCACAGATGGTTCTTCATCCAAGAACTTGACGTGCGTGATTGTACGCTCTGTCCAACAGAAAACAGAAAATAGACTCGCAACTTTTTGGTTTTTGTCAAATCCTCTAACTCGGGAGTTTTCTCGGTTTTTGGTAAATGTCACGAAAAGATAAAAGCAGAAACTAACGATGTCTGCCAGTCCCAGATCGATATGGGGTCGTGGAAGATTTCGAAGTCTTCTCATCCGATTCCTCGTAGTCGTCGTCGCTCGAACTAGATGTATCGTTGTGCTCGAAATCGGAATCAGCCGACAGAGTTTTACCCTCAGCGTGATTTGATTTAACGTGTTTCAGCAATTCCTTCTCACTCTCGTGGAAATATTTGCAGATTCTGCACGAGTAATTCTGCAAAAAGTACGATAAAGATTGTTCGAGTTTTTCGTACGACACGAGATGCAACAATTTTGAAAGTTTTTTCCAGTTGAGGTTTCCAACTCAAGGATAAAAATCTACGAACCCTACGCGGGACACAAGGGCAATTGGAATTGTGCTCGAACATCGACTCGAACGTATCAGTCACAAAAGTGCAGCCAGGCTGTCGACAATTCGTTTTTCCTTTCGAGCTCAACTCCGTTTTCCAAATGCCTCTCCACCGATTTGGAGGATTTCTCGTATCGCGAGGTCTGCTTATCAAACGGTTCTGTAAATCGATCAAAACTTTAATCAAGAAGAGCGACAAATGAATAATTGGATTAAAAAATGAGTGGAATTTGTATATTACGAACTAATTGCTCGTTGTTGAGTTTCTGCCTTTTGGCTGCTGGTTCGTCTTCCTTGATGAGATCGGTAAATTCAGTGATTTTCGTCGCTGCCCTGAAAATAAATGTAGCAACGTTAATTGTTTCGATTTCATTTTTGCGAGCTGTAATTCTGCATTTAATCTGGATTTTATAAATTACTTTTCAGCCGCTTTACGCTTCTCTTTGGTCGGCCCAGACTTTGGCAAGGTATCGATTTTCCCATCTTCCTTGGCTTTCTCCAATTGCCGATGGTATCTTTCGTGCATCGGCCAAGAGGCTGACATCATGATGTTACCACAAATTGGACAAGTTACCAAGAGCGCCGTTCTCTCCTGGAGATACATTTTTTTTTTCTTTAAATTACTTTAACCTTGGATGAGATTATATCGAAAAATAAAAAAAATGATATTATTTTTCTCCAACGTACAGCTTCGGATTTGCCGCAAAATTGTAAATGAGAAATGAAACCGAATGGACTACGTTTCGTGTCTCCACAGAGCTCGCACGTGAAGACGCCTTTGCCCTTTTTCTTCCTCACCACTGCCGCCAGAAGGGAACGAAGGAACTTTTCATCTTTGAAATTCTTCGCTCAGAAAAAAAAAACAGATTGATGTAACAATAACGTTCACCGTTCAATAGTTTAGAATATTTTTTTAAAAGTCTTTTCAGTGCATGGTTTACCGGCTCTGGTTCACCACTCAGCCAACTCATGTCGTTGTGGGTCTTCAAGTTGTGTTGAGGCCACGACTTTTTTGTCATTTTTTGCTTACACTTGGCACATTCGACTGCTCCATCCGGAATAATCGCCTGAAAACAATATCCAATCGATTTTCCTCTCAAAATTCGTTTTCGTATCGTAATATTATTATTGATCAATAATTAATTAATTAATTAATTAGCAATTGGGAGTTTACGTACTTCTGATTGTTGCTGACCGTCGACCGCAGTGGAATTTTCTCCATTTGCTTCAGTGGTTTCTTGATCGTGAGACGATCGTTCCCTGGGCACGTACTCAAAGTCAACACGCCCTCGACCGCGACCTCGACCACGACCGCGGCCTCTACCTCGTCCTCTGCCCCTGCTGGGTGTCATAAAACCAGGAGGTCGACCTCGACGGCGTCTAGTAACAACTTCCTCCATCGCCCCTTCGTCCTCGCTTCCTTCGCTTAAACCTTTTCCATCGATTTCGTTTTCGTCTCGCTTTACGGGTTTTTTCACGCGACTCATACTTTCTGGAGCTGCTTCCGGAGTCTCACCGCCGTCCGGGATGCTGGCATCTTCGACTTTAGCTTTCTTTTCCAATGGAGCTTCACTCGGAGTCATAGACTTTCTTGGTCTACCTCTTTTTCGTGAAACTCCCGGTGATTCCGGCATTTCATCTTCCTCAAGATTTCGCTCCGTTTGGGAAATATCGTCAAGTGTTTCCATCGATTCGGATACTGGAATGATAGCAGAAGCGATTTCTTTGTCAGCAGAGCCTGAGAGTTGTGTCGATGGATTTTCGGGAGACGCGATTTCAGGTACGGAAACTTTCCCTGTGTCCGTTGAATCTTTCGACACGTTTTGATCGTTTATTGCTTTTTTATCGACACAAGACGGATCGGACTTTGGAGCTACTACAGCTTGATTTTCCTCCATAGAAATCGAGGTATCAAGCTTTGGTTCCACTGCTGAGACGGTCGTTACTTCTTCGTCCGAAGCTTTCAGTACATTTGACAATTGAAAAGAAGAATCTTGGTGGTCTAAAGATTCCAGCGTTGTTTTGACGCTGCGTGTTTTATTTTCCTCGGACGATTTACACGTGGAATCGACCTTTGGAATTTCGTTCTTCTCGTTTGGTAACTCGCGATTTTCCAAGGACCTGTTTTTTTCCTTGTTCGTACGTTTTTCTACATCGAGCTTTGCTGTAACTTGTTTTTTTCGATCGCCTGCTTCATTCCTGTTCCGAAAGTTTGGTGCATTAAGCTTTGAGGTCAAAGATATAGTCTTCGCTGGTTTTGCACGTTTCCTAGACTTCGAGACCAGCTCAGCTTCATCCAGAATTGCTGGAGAATTCGCCAGAGGAATGGTCGTCCGAGTCTTTTCTTCAATTCGTGGAGAATGCAATTTTGAGATCTGCGTATTTGTATTTGCAGTTACTGTGTCGAGATTTTGACCAACAACTTTTTTCATATTCGCATTTTCCGAAGTGTTGGGCTTCAAAACTAAAGTTTCATTTTTATTCCGAGGATTCGGGGAAGGCAGCTTTGAAATTTTTGTTTTATCGACAGGATGTGAAGCTGATTCTTTGGGTTTAGAAGAATGAGCTTCCTTTTTATGCACTGATTGCGATTCTTCAGTCTTTGAAGTAACTTTATCTTTTTTCGAGGGTGGCTTCAAGTTTTTTTTCGGTTCGAAGTTGATCGGAATCAACGTTAACGTTCTAGGCGCCTTTTCCTGTTTTTTATTATCTTTCGATTTCGCAGGCTCTGTTTTGGCAGGAGAACGTTTTTCCTGAGACACCGGAGGCTGGATTGTCTCTTTTTTGTCTTTTGGGATCGATGCACTGTCTCTTGGATTCTCACACGGATCTTCAGCCATTTTTCCCGAACTCGAATTTGTTTCTTTATCATCAGGAGATCTTGGAAGATGAGTTTTCGAAGAGCTCGATTCGTTTTTATTTCGAGATTCAGGGAACGACGGTTTCGGCGGATTATCGTCTCTGGCGGGGAGAATTTTTGAAGGATTCGGCTTCGGGATCTTCTCTTTTTCATTCGTTTCGACCGGAGACGGTAGTAATTTCATTGCCGATTGAGCGACCACGGGATCGACCGATTTTTCTGATAAACAAAGTTCACTGGGCTTCGTTTTTCTCTCAGACACGGTCTTTTCTGTTTCTGATTTTTTTACTTCCAAAGGATTTAATTTATCCAGAGATTTTTTCCTATTTTCTAATGGCGGGGCACCCGCTCTTTGTTTTCCATTCTCTTTAAGAACACTTTGATCTTTGAATGATTTTACATTGACCGTTTCTTTCGAAATCACTGGTTCACGAATTTTCTCTGCTTTTGATTTTCCGCTTTCATTAATACTTTTTTGGTCAAGATTTTTTTCCATTTTCGAACAAGCATAAGTGTGCATTTTATTAACAAGCCTGACTGTACTTTTTTCTGCATTTTCATGACTCGAAAGCTCAGTCTTGGTTTTTTCATCATCATCTTTTTCGCGCTCCTGTGAATCTTTTCTCTCGTACGTTTTGGGCTTTTTGGGTGTGCTGCAACTTGTCAAAGTCTCAGATACCGGAGGTTGAGTCTTGTCGGTGGATTTACTTCTGGGCTTGTCCAAACTCGATCTTTTTTGCTTCACCTTTTCAACGTTTTCATTCCGTTTTACTGGCTTTTCGTTTTCCACTCGATCCACAGTGCTTTTTCCCGTCGAACTTTCTGCCTCGCTCGTTTTATCCACATCGTTAGATATTCCAGCTACAGACTCAACATTCTTTGAATTGAGCGATGATTTACGAGATTCTCGTTTTGCGGCTGGTGGAGTAAAGACAAAATCATCTTTAGGGAAAATCTTTGCAACGTAATCATCGATTACAACATAGTCATCAAATTTCTTTGGTTTAACGACTCTCCTGGAAGTTCGAGAGCCGCTCGCAGTGTTTTCAGATTTTTTCCCTACATTTTGCTTCGCCTCTTTGCCGCTTTTCTTCCCGTCGTCCTGTTCATCGTGAAGACTACGGGGGCCGCTTTTTCGACTTGTTTTTTTGGTTTTGGGGGTCGAAAAGTACGATTCTTCCTGGACACTTTTATAAGAAACGGAAGAGTCGTCTTTAGTTTTTCCTTTTGTTTTATTTCCTGATGGATTGTCAGTGGGAGATTTCGAGATTTTTTCCTTTTTATTTACTCTCCTGGCCGGTAGGCTGGTCCGTTTGTTTTTTTCTGGTTCGACTTTATTTGTTTTTGTCTGGACATGTTTGGATTTATCGTTCGAGCCCCCCGGTCCAACCTCCGGCATCCTTGACGCAGTCGAATTTCCAACGTCATTGTTTGCTGGAGATTTGGACGCGGTTCGTCTGATTCCGGCGTGACTTGTGATGCCCAGAGATTTCAATATTTCAGGAGTGAGAATAAAAATTTTCGATGCACCTTTAGACGCTTTTGATATTAAGGGAGTCAAGGCTGAAGGTTTTTCACCAGATCCTGCCTCGTTTGGTTCATTCCCGGACATTGTAGAGGAAATATTTCATCTAAACAAGAATGCATGCAGTTTTTATACTGGAAGGTTTTGCGGATTTTACTGATTAGAGATTTTGATTTATTGACCAACAATACGAATTTCGATCGTAAATTTCAGTATTTTCGAAAATTTAATTTAAAAAATAATTAACTTCCGAATTACCTGAAGCGAAATCTCTGATTCCAAGTAAATTTCGTTACATTTGACAGCAGAAAGTTCAGAACATGTGATGCAACAAAGTCAAGACTTGTAGAATTCGTAGTTCAGCTATTTTAGCACTTGCACGAGTCAGTCATTGTCAGAGCAGTTTAAAAAAATCAATTTACCGGTTTTACATGGGAAAGTTTGTGAATTGAAACGAAAAACGTGATAAAATAAATTTTCCAACGATGGGATTCGATCGCGGTTCTCACGATGGCAAGTCGGATGCGAAACCATAACGCCAAAAAAAACGACAGAATAGTAGCTGATCGAAATCGATGAACACGTGGATAATGCGACAATGTGAAAAAAAAGTCCAACAACGAAGAATGAAAATCAACGAAACAATTGCCGTAATTTTCCATTTCGAAAAAATTATTTTCTTACCTACGTAATTTGTGTTGTTTCAGGTTATGTCATGCGATCATGTGTCTATTCCGCATAATTCTTAAATCATTTTATCCAGCGTGACACTTTGATCGAACTTGAAACTAAGAAAAAATAAATCACGACGAATAAAAACTCATTTTTCTCGATGAAAAAATAATTTGTTACAAAAGAGCCTCGAACCGTTGAACCACCGGAACCGTTCAGTCATCACGAACGTTACAGTGGTTCGTATTCGTCGAACATGCATTCGGCCATTTTTCTCATGCACTCACACCTCAGTCAACCACACGTTAGTATTGAGCGTATTCGAGCACTAGTTTGTATACTTCATATCACCTTCATACTCGACTTGACTTTCATGGGATGATTCCTCGTTTCAACGAAAAAATATCAGCTTCGTTGACGCAATTATTTTTATAAACGTTATCAGATACAAAAAAAGAGAAAAAAAATACGATTAATTCGTGAAGAAAACGATAGCAACTAGTCTCGAATGAATGATGCGTGAATTTTGTTGACAAATAATCTCGTTCTGACAATTTTTTTCACTTCAAACTGATCAACTATATATGTAAAAAAAAATATTCACAATTTTTCTCAATATCTCAAACCATCAAATTTGAAACAAACTCAATTCACCGAAAAATCTTAAATGTTTAACGTTCTCAGAGAAAAATTTTAGGACAGGAGCGAAACGTTTTTCGTGTTGAGGCGTCTCTGATAAGGATTTTCGTCATTACGCAGAAAAAAGAATATTTCTACGTGACACAGCTCCAATTTTAACAATTATTTTCTGCCAGGACTCTAAATCCTGTGATAGTTGTCCTGGGATAATGAAAAAAAGTAGACAAAATAATTCGATGGTAAGTTTTTTGTTTTTATTTTTCAAGTTCGTATAAATCTAAACCATTCGCCTGAGAAGCTCGTTGATTTTGTCTTCACGATTACCGAAGTCACCACCCTCGACGTAGTGATTGGTCTTCTTGCGCCATCCACCGTTCGGGGTGTTGAGCTGATAAGAGAAAAGAAAAAATATTAAGAAACGTGAATTCGTACGATTTTTTTTTTCAAACGAATGAATGAAAATTGTTGAAATGTTTAAACTTTTTTCCAGGCCGCACGACCAACAGGATCGTTCGACGATCGTAAAGTTTGTATTACTCTCTGACATAGTAGGAGGCAATAGATCGCTTTTAAGTTCCTATCACCATGCCTATGTCAAAATTTCAAATATCGTCGATATTTCAAGATTAGAATGATTGAAAAATTCACCTTGAACGGCCAGAGGAAGTTGCTGGCGTACTTGAACTTGGGTCCAACCGTGAAAATCTCGTGGATCAAGTCTTCCGTACAGATGATTCCAGAACGCCCTGAGAGGAGAAGAAAATTAAATTGTAATCGACAAATTTCGATAAAAACCTTAAAAATTTCATTTCGAATCAAATTTTGTACAAACTGATCGGAAATATGTTTAGATTTATTCTAAACAAATTCGTGGATCGATTAGCTTTGATTTTCGACAAGTTGGAAGAGAGAAGTTCACGCATTTGGAATATCGACTCCCATGGAGTTGTCGCGATTCAAACAATAATTTTGTTGTTTCCATCGAGATATTCAATTATTAATTAATTTTGGTAAATGAACTCACCGAGTTTACGCTCAACGATCGTATTGCTCGTGATTGGGATGCGTTGACGGTCGACTTTGGCGAATCCACGTTTGTAGATCAACTCGCGGATCGACTTCAAGTTGGGATATCCCCAAGTGATGTAGGGCTCGACAATGCGAAGCATGTTAATCGTCGCCTTATTCAGCTTGACGAACACGCCATTGTTGATTTGTTTCAGTCTGAACAACTGGAGGACTTTACGGGGCTTCGGGGCGATTTGGTTGACACTGAAAACAACAAACAGAGCTTGTTAAACGATCAATTCTTTGTCATTGTTCATTTCATTTTTTAACGAAATGCAGACTCACCCACGAATACGGATGACGAAAGCCAAACGAGCTTCACCCGGAATGTAGTAATTACCACGGTTCTTCGCTTGTCTTTTTAATCTTATTTCGTCACGCTCCTTCGTCCTGTACTCCTTGACATATTGTTCCGCCCGCTTGAAGATCTCTTTCCGCTTCTTGTAATGAGCGGCGCGTTGCTAAACATAAAAAATTCAAAAGAGATTATCAAAAGATCCCAATCGATTGGGATCATTCCCAATTTTCAACAGATTTTGGAAAAGTTATGCACATTTTCTCATGTTTTTGGTATAATTTGGAGTCAATTTAGCTGCTTCAATTTGCATGGTTCACAAGATCACAAAACAGTCGAACGGAGACATTCATTTATGGAGACTTTGCGACCGAGAAAATTGAAACACTGATTTTTACAATATTTTGCGCCGATTTACAAGTGAATCTGACCCAAGACGTTTTTTAAATCGTTGTAATCTGATAAATATGCATTTCTGGTTTTTTCTTTAGAGACGTTTTTTGTAGTATTCATATTTGATGGCCTGCGAACAATGTTTTTGACAGAAAACTAAATGCCAAAACATTTGTTGCCATTAGATGCCGAATCATGAGAGACAGAAAATTGTTGGGGTCTAAATGATTCGGCATGTACTTCGAAGGGTTAACGGGAAAGAATACTCCAAGGATGCGAAATGGCATGTAACACAATGGATTGGACTCTTGCGTGATTATGGAATAATTTTGGTGTTTCTGGTGAAAGGCTTTATAATTTTTTTTTTCCACAACTGCGGGACGTGATCTCGGTTTTACGAGAAAGAAAATGCGTCCTTACCTTGATGGAAACTTGTACTCGTGCAGCCTTGGCGGTGTCACGTCGCTTCCTCCTTTTCAGTACAGATTCGGGTACTGCTGGCAATTTTTTGGGAGGCGCAGCTTCCTTCTTTTTTCTATGTAGTAAGAAAACGACATAATTGAATAAAGACGACGAAGATCTGGTATCATTGTTGTCATATCGAAACTGTGGTTGGGTGTTGATTTTGAGGTTATATAAATGAACTTGATGAAAAAAACTATCAGGTGACGAAAAAATAGTTTTTTGAGTGAAAAAAATGGTTTTTTCTGGATCACGATCGATTGTGCAGATTTTGATGTTGAATTAAAATTGTCACAGACACGTTGCAGGCTCATCGTGCAAACCGCGGGCAGCTGAAGGCCGATGAGTCTTTATAAGCAACTTTTAGCACTCGGGTAAAAAAACTATATCCGAAAATCGATTCAGCGTCGTTGCAATTATCACTTAACATTGTTTAATGTCATCATTATGAAGGGATTATTAAGATATTTAAGGATTTCTTTCAATCAACAAATTTTACTCACGCGTCCGCCATTCTTGCGTCTGGTAAAAGAAGCTCCGAACCGATGTTCACGCAGTACCTCGAATCTAGACGCGTGAAGCTCGCAGCGGATCACGTTGGAAACAGTGCTGCCAACTTTAGGCGGGAAATTTGAAAATTGCCGCTTGCATTTCGTTGGCATTTGTTTTACAACAATCGAGTGATAATTTGGATATCATATTATTTATTCATGGGATCTACGTTGCTTGATTAACAGGCAAAAACGAGGATCAAACATTTGTTTATACGTCAGAGGGCTTTTTTCGACATAACGCTGCGTCTGCCTTTCTCCTTCGCTAGCACGCTTTTGTCAAGCGCATGTTTGGCTCATTGTACATCGCAGAGTGTCATCTCTCCACGCGGTACGTGTGCGGACCGCATTTTTTGAGGCTATACGCAAGTCTTGTGCAAAATTGCATCGAGAACCCAGTTGATTATTAAAAATGACGGAAAGTGACGACGACGAGCCTCAATTGAGTCAAACGACTTTGGCTGCTCTGCAAGATTTTTACAAGGAACGTGACGAGCGTGAAAAACAGCTGAACAAAATTTTGACTGAACCGGGAGAGTCGGCGGACGTCACGTTCGAAGAGAATTGGGTCAGTTGGTAACCATGAACAATCGATCTTTTTTTTTTGTTTTTGACAAGAATTTTGAATTGTTGCTAAACAACATATTTGGTTGATTTTAGCAATTGAGCCAATTTTGGTACGATGAAAAAACTGTTGATATGCTCGTAAAAGGTGCAATCAAATCGACTCCTGCAGATGGGAAAATTGCCCTCGTTTCTTGTCCAACTTTGTACAAGAATTTGAAAAAAGAAGCTGGCGATAGAACCGGTACTTATAAATTTTGAATCGATTAATGAAACATTTCGCAGAAAATCTAGAATTTGAATGATTTATGGATTCAAAAATGTTCAAATAGTGACTCTTTTCGAATATGACGAGAGGTTCGCAGCTTTTGGAAAAGACTTTGTTTTCTACGATTACAAATCGCCCCTTCTTGTACCTCGTGAAATGTCCAGCGATTATGACCTCGTCATAGCTGATCCACCCTTTCTTTCTGAGGAATGTTTAACCAAAACATCGGTAACAGTCAGATTTTTGACTAAAAATAATTTCGTCATATGCACAGGTAATTCTCGCAAATTTTTTTCTCGATGTGTGCGATTGCGATCGAATAATAATTGACGCAACATTTATTTATGGTGACAACGTAGGCGCAGTGATGGCGGATCTGGTCGAGAGACTTTTGGGCGCGAAAAAATGTATTTTTGAGCCTCACCATAAAAACAATTTGGCCAACGAGTTTTGGTGCTATTCCAATTTCGACTTCGACGGGGCTTTGAATTAAAACACATTTTTTTTTAACCTTGTCATCAATAATATGTATTTGAAATGTTTTAATAAATGAAACAGACAAAATTTGGTATAGAAATCATTACGAATAAATAAAATAAGATTTTTTAAATAGAGAAATGGTTACTGGATAGAAATAGCAGCTGCGCTTACCAGCGTGTAAAACCCGCTCCCGTTCAAGCAACATTTTGGCGGAAGAAGGTTGAACGTAGACATTTATCGAAAATAATGATTAAAAGTAAATGAATTATCAACGCGAGTACATAACGCCATAACGGAACGAGAAATGCGAAAGGATGCGAAAGCTGTCGTCGGAGTCGGGAGCGGGGGCTTGAAAGGGGATCGCTAAAACAGAGGAACGTTGTGAAATGGAACGTAAAAAAATGGTTAAGGTATTATTGCGCCGTTGAAGTGAAAAGTTCCTAGATCTTAACAAGGGGGTAATATCGCAAGTCGCAAAAGACCAATGGACCCCGGTATTGTTTGCGATAAAAGAAGGCACGCCATGGCAAGCGTAAATATTTACATCATTTGAGGTCGTTCGTTGGGGGTTCAAAAATTTCGTTTGTTTGTTACGATGATCGACGGAAACATATCAATGGAGGAGGACACCGAGTTGAGGGACCTCGTGGTGCAAACACTCGAGAATAATGGCGTTCTCGCCAAACTACGGGTATGACCATATATACCTTACTTTTTTCGCCCAATTTCAAAGAAAACGCATGCCAATTTTTGAAGGTTATGCGAGCACCCGTTACATTCCGCCAAAGAGAAAAAAAATCCTCTAATTTCGTCGTCGTACTTTCAACTTTTTTTTCTTCTTCGTAAACACTTTTTCTCTAAAACTTTTTTCGTTTTTCGCACACAGGCCGAGCTTAGGGCAAGTGTTTTTCTGGCACTCGAGGAACAGGAAACTGTCGCGGTAAGTTTTTCCATCAAATTTACAATAAAATCATAACAAGATCAAATTGCTGTCAGTTTTCAACTTTCTGCTCACCCTGAACTGGGAATCTCGTAAAAAAAACAGGAACAATTCCAATCGTTCTGATTCCAGAATCCCGAGCCATTACTCAACGAAACGGTAAAACAGTACCTGGCGAACGAGGATGGAAAATTATTATTTTCCTTAGTTAGAGAGTTTCTGGAATACTTTGGACTCGATTATACCATATCCGTGTATGATTCTGAAACTTATTTTGGAAAGGAGTACAACTATCCAGGGAGAAACAAATTGTCTGAAAAACTGGGTATCAGTACCAACGAGCCGCTGCTCGGAGAAATCCTCAAAAGCAGCATCAACGGTGCCTTCAACAATTCCCAAAAAGTATGAGCACATTCAAAATTTTTTTCAATCTTTTTTAACCCTTCGAGTACATTCCATTTCCGTCAATAAATAAATTAATAGCCATATTATATGGATAATGTGGCACTAAAAAAAAAAAAAAAAATCTGCATATTCGAATAAAATTGTGTGAAAAGAATCAATCTGTGTGAAAAGAAAATTTTGTGTTTGAAAATATTTGATTTTG
This sequence comes from Diadegma fenestrale, assembly GCA_037043255.1. Lineage (NCBI taxonomy): Eukaryota > Metazoa > Arthropoda > Insecta > Hymenoptera > Ichneumonidae > Diadegma > Diadegma fenestrale. Next base: position 3,872,373 of record CM073311.1, on the reverse strand, counting down.
CTTTTGCACTATCGATTGATACGCAAAAAAATGGATTTTCGGAAAATTCGGTTCGTCCATGATCGCTTGAGGCCGTAACTTGTATTTTCTTTTGAAATATGAAAGTTTCTTGAGAAACGTGGGTCTTGAAACTTTGAAGGAGAGCAGAGCATTGTGAAATATTGTAGAGTTGAGTAGAAATAGAAACGAGATGGTTTGGTTTTGGGTTTTCAGAGCAACTTTGGCGACTCCAGACTAAATAAAACGAACGAAACGTCGACAAATTTTTCTAACGCAACATTCGAAATTTCGGTACCAAAAGTCGTTCACAGCAAGGAATCAACTTCATTGTCAAACGACAACGATTCGTCCGACAAGGCCGAGAGTATATCGGTCGCTAGTCCCGATTTACCAATAAACGTGACAATAACGGATAAGAAAAAAAGTGTGGAGAACGAGACGTCGGTGGAGACGTCGAGCAGCGAATCACACAAGAAATCAACACTCAGGGATTCTAACGAGAGTTTGGAGGAGCATCGAGACTCGGAATTGGCCGATGGGACAGCCAACAACAATGTACCATCGAGTAAATTATCCGTTAGTCCAAATAATCAAAATCTGACGACCAACAACAGCCGGAAGCAAGAGACCAAAATAGACAAAGATACGAATATGACAAACAAGAGTGAGCAGCTCATAAAGTTCGACGAGAGCGTAAATTGCGAAAGAGAGATTAATCAAAATGAAGGATTCGAAACAAAGCAAAGAAACGCGGATTTACGAATAACGAATAACGCTCAAAACATTAAAATCATTGATGCGGAAAACAATTTCGAAAAGACTGTTTTTTTCGAGGAGATAATAGTCGATGGTAAGAGACAAAAAGTTGGTGGTGATGCACGGAAAAACGAGACTCTCTTGGGAGAATTGCCGCCTCTCGCGCCCAAGAGCAATTCTATTTTTGGCGATTTGCCACCGTTGAATGGTAAAAAAACAAACATCAACGACCTCAAAGAACTCATGGACATTGGTCTCGGTAAGTTGAAACTCGACGATCAATCCAAATTCACCTTTAAACTGGAAATAAATAAAAAAAAAAGAATAAAAAAACACAATTTTCAACGTCGTAACGATTCACAGGAGGCGATGGCGGTGACAATTACGAGGAAGATTTCGTCTCGTCAGCTTCCGGTAGCGCGAACGAACAAAGTCCAGTCAAAGAGTCCGATGGTGGCTCGCCGGATCGGAACACGGCGATATTATCAAAAAAGATAAAGCAGGAGAAAAGCCATAGCGCGAAAGGAGACGAATTGAGCGAGGAGATTGACGAGATCGAAGAAGTATTCAGCAACGCGTCTTGCGTAAGTCTAAATCCAAATATTTACAATTATCTCTCGAGAACCACACTAAGAAAAATATCAATAACAATCAATGTTTGAATTTTCGTTGAAAAAACTGCAGAAAACGGAATGTTGAGCGTTTGCGTGAATTTGCAAAACTGCAGTGTGGTTTTCGGGCGTGTGAGAAAAAAATCGCAGTTGGTGGGGAAAATACAAATTTGAATGATCGTTTACAGCTCGAAGACACCAGCGGAGATAACGGTATATCGAATTTTGCATAAGGTATTACCGTAGACTATAACGACGTCGTATATAATTTTAATTTGCGTTAAACGAGAAAGGAAAGAATAAAAAGTAACGTAGATATAAGATTCTAAGCGTGTAGTATGCGGAAACATTGGTTTACACTCCTAACTCTGGTAAGCGATATCCTATTAAGACGATAAAGTCTTTAACGCATATGCTGCTGATAGAAGAAGAGAAAACGATGAAAAAACAGACAAATTTAGCAGTTTAAATGTCCATGGTGGGACACATAACACACTGCCAGATTTGGGGCTCAATATTTTTTAAGATATGCGCTGCGAACGAGCGTAGAAGGAAAAACGGTCCACCGCGTTGTGTTTTTTCTCTCAATTTTCGTTCCGACTATGATCTACTACTTTGTAAATATTGAAAACAACAACAAAACACGATGAAACTCTCAACAAAATATTTTTGTACACTTTCTAACTGTCAATCATCAAAAACTCGGTCCTTCGTTGGGCCCGAAGTGTCTCCTGAACATGCATATTTTCTGGTTTCTTGCATTTTTGGACAATTTTCCTCCTGCGTTATTCCGCGGTAAATGCGCTTAGTATTACTACTCGTATTTATAACCATTTAGGGTGAAACGCATGAAGGACAAGAAGCTTCACAACTCGAGGTCTGAACGAACGTTCGCGTCTTACGTTTTCGTCCCGGAGATGCACTGATTTTTTTTTCCTCTAATATCCTTCGTTTGCCTTGGTAGGAAGCAAGTGAAAAAAAAAAACAACACTGAAGAAAAATGTTACATTCACACGTACACGAACACGCACTCACACACGTACACACCGTGCACATTAAATTGCGACTGAACTTTGTGCATTACCTCATTCAACTAAAGTTAACTCGAATGGTATTCCTTGAAACGATACCTGTAAATCATCCGTCTTATACAATGGATTGCCTAAAAAGATCCATGCAAATTATTTTCTCGACTATAATGGTGCTACATGTTTGAAAGGACGAAAATTATTTATGGAAGTTAAAGTTATCCGAGTGAAAAAAAAGTAAAAAGAAATAAATGAAAACAAAAGTATGAAAAATTAGGTGCTCACATATATTTTCTTGGATACATTCGTATCGCAAGATGTTTACAAACTGAAGGATGAAAAAGCAAACGAACAAAAACCACTTAGAATACGACGTGATTTTTTGGGCAATCCAGTACAATATGAAATATACAAAAATATAAACAATGTCAATGTCATTTGCGTCAGCGTAAATGGAATATGAAAAAAAGGAGCGCGCGCGGGGAGAGAGAGAGAGAGATTTAAAAAAACTCAAAGCGGTACAGTACAGCCCCGTTTAAACTTGCAATAAATTTCAAGTACAACCGAATAAGTGGATCAATTGGGATGCACGACAAATCAAAATCCTTTTGTAAAGAAATAACAAAATGTGTAGTAATATTGTCATCTCTACAACTAAAATCCTCCACGAAAAACACTTCGAAGACTGTCGTTGAGAGTCTGGAGAAAACGTTGGGATAATTAATATTGTAAAACTGATTAAAATTATCGTAACTTTGTTTTTAATAAGCGACAAGTCCTGTTTAAGGTACGAAACCTCAAGCTCGCTAAATACAACGGGCTCGAGACCAACCCGATGGCGTATCATCGAGCTAAACATTTTAAATGCAAAAAAACAAAACGCAAGTAGGAAAGAAAAGCAAAGAAAACAAAGAAAACAGGTGTGTTCCTGGCCAATCAGCGTGGTTACATTCTATTATCCGTACAGGACATTTTTATCATCGAATTAATGAAATTCAGTACTATGCATCTAAACATTCCCACATTTCGTAGACAGTAGGAAACATACACATTCCATGCTTAAGATATTTTTTAATTGGCTATAGCAATAGCGAATGCTGTACAATACTAGTATTTTTCACCGTAGTTCGTAAGACACAAGGGTACCCAGCGAGAAAACTCAAGTGAACAAAAACTTGTCTAAAATTTGTGCTCGATAAATTATTTTGTCTCTTTTGGCAACTTACTTACAAACCATTTGAAGGCTCTCAGCAATTTCATAAAAAGGACAAGATCGAAAAAATAACAGAAAGAATTTATATTTTTCTCGTAATTTCGCCCTGTTGTAACAAGGGACTCGTATCCGTTTCGTTATCTTGCCAATTTCCTTTCGCGCTTCAATAAATCTTTCATCGTTATATTCTGTACAACGCTCGGAGAAAAGCGGACGAAAAGAAATCATACGCGAACAAGTATTAACGAAACTATCCACAGTGCGTGTACTGTCCATAGAGAACCAAGATAATCACTTTGTAACCACGTTGAAAGATTGGTAGCTATATCGTGCCTTTTAGCGAGTATGAAAACAACTTGAATATTTAATTATAGTAAACAAAAGAAAACAATGCAAATAAATAACACTGTGGAATTGTGGGTTTTCATGAAACATTGTTGTTTTGATTATTTATCATTTATTTTCATTTTTTTCTTCGCCATGGAAATAATTGTATTTGTGTATATGTTATGCGACGATACGGAGCTCAACAAAGTATTTCGAAGCGAATTATGAAAAACATTCTTCCCCTTTCGTCCAAGAGCCGAGAAGGAAAATCTATTCACGAGATACTTTGTTGCGCTCCCAACAAGACTAAACTCCATGTTATCCATTTTGTAAAGATTGTTTTGCACTCGATTATTTTAGTTTACACCTGCAAGTACGTTTTATTCCTTTTTTTTTTTGTTTATTTTTATTTTTACTCTAATTTTCTTCATGATTTTTCTCCTGTACAATTTGGTTTGAAAATAAAAATTATTTTTAGGAACTTGGGAGAATTTTTTACAACATTTTCATCGCTCTTTATTTATGCCGTATCTATGATTGTACAAGCGGCAATTTTCAAGCACTCTTCACGGTTTAATGTTCAACTATGTAATATGCATTAACATTGAAGAGTTTGACTCTGTAAAACGATAAACGTCAGGTGAAGAAATAGAGAGTACTACAGCGCGAATAGTTGCAATTACAGCACAAAAATTTATCGCAATTACACTAATTACTACTAGTACGAATAATAATAATTATTAAAATTTATCGATGTCCATGCCACAGACTTACGAACGAAAAATGTACAGAGTTCGCACGAGTATCGCGTCCGAAATCCTAGTACGCGGTCCTCTCACTTTGGACTCTTTTTTTCAAACTCGACGTTGCTCTGTTCCTATTGTATTATCGTGTAAATCGAGAGAACGAAATAACAAAACGAATACAAAATATGATTATTGTACTTTACAAACACAATGACGTATTTATATATCTGAGCCTCAATCAAATGCATCACAATTATTATTTTTATGTTTCCACCAGAGGAACTTTCGATCGATTCGAATCCTAAAGTACATCTTTTTTATTTATCTCTCAATTATATCCATTTCCTTGAATTTCTGACGTCCAAACGAAACTTGAGAAAAGTCGTTGGTCGCAATGAAATTGCTTGGCTACTGGTTTTTTTTATTCATTAGTTTCGTTCATTGAAAAAAACAGGGAGAATTTTTCGAATTCATCCAGAAGACAATCAATTTTTTCTCGATTATTTCTCTGCATTTCTCTCCCAACACTCGAGTCTGATATCAAAATGGGGAATTTGCAGTAATCAAGAAAAAACTTTGAAATATTTCTAACACTCGTTTCGATCAACAGGAATTGTGTGCTGTAGCAGATGCTGCCACTCATTTTACTCAAGAACCCCGACACTCGGAAAAAATATACTGTCAACATTGTTGTGTTGCTGAAATGACTGATTTTTGGTTTCTTTTTTAAATACCAGTGACACCCAAGAAGTGCAATGGCTTTTTTGGAATTTCTCTGAATATTTGGGAAAAGAATCGGTAATGCAGTTTTGATTCGTTAAAATATAAGACGGGAGTGGACAAATATTGATTACAACAAAAAGAAAGTGTTTATTTTTTCAAAGCATTTTATCTATTTACATCCGATTTCGTTCTCGTTGCAATCTGTCGCTGTAGGCCTTGGAAACAACGTTAAAAGCGTCCATGTATCGATCCATGCACATCGCGACACATTTCTGCAACAATGAAGAAATAATGTACTCATTTTCAACGTGCCAGCGTAATGTATACATATGTATATATATGTACGAGGGTTGGAACCGAGAAAATTAACGAGTGCGGAAATTTTGTAGGTTAGGTTTTACACCGTTAAAATCGTGTACCTGTTCGGAACTGTCTAACGAGGTACCAGGTTTCGTGACACACTTTTTGAAGCACTTTTCCGTCATTTTCTGTAGAAGAGACAAACAATCTTTTTATCGATCCATCATCCGGAAAAAAGTATTAAGAGAAAAGGGCACATCAACAAATTATGCAATGCACTACCGTGAGTAATTCTTGTGCATTGGCGAGGGCAATTTCTTGTTTAACTTGTTGCATAAGTTCATCTCTGTCGACACCTGACAAGGCTCCCGAAGCAATCGAATCCATCGTTATATCAATTGAAAATTGATGTTAAAGCTTGACTGTTAAAACAACTATTACAACTCTCTGACCGCCTTAACCAAAAAAAAGTACGTAAAGTGCGGAGGAACGAGCAGACGAGAGTGATCCGCGCGCCGGGTGTGCGTGATAGCGCGAATGCGCGGATGCTTGAAGTTGACCGCGTCAAACAACGTTCGATTCGATTAATCGAAATTTATAAAATTGAAAAGAGCATAAAATAATGATGATTCGGTGCTGTTTTCACGGGGGACGGCTGCTGCTCAATGCTCAATGTATGTCATATAAAAGCTCTACACCAAGCAAATCGAGCAGTATCCCTTAGTAAATAAAATATGTCTAAGGAAGTAGAAAAAATGAATTGACAAAAACAGCAGCTGCAAATCTTCAAAAAACAAAAAAACACGTGACCATTTGTTCAGCCTGTATGCAAACGTGCATCAAAACATCCAAGTGTGTAAAAAGAAGTTGTGTGCCGTAATCACCGTTCGCGTATTCATATATGAATTTTGTTTACACGTATAGCAACAGCCCGTAAATATCGTCAAGAAAATTGAGAAACGGGCCTCATAAAAAAAAACACCCAGAACGAAGGGTTACACGGTGTACATTGGAGGTTAGTTTTGCCCCAACTGCACTGTCGCAATGCTAACAGCACCATTACAAAATAACTCAACAGACTGCAGCTAACAAATGCAACAATTTTTCACATTTCTTTGATTCATGAAAAATAATTGATGCATATTTCGCAACCGTGAGTGAATTTTTTTTCTCTTTCTACGAAAGCCAATTGGAGAATGTCAATTGTATATTCACAAATCGAAACGTCTGTCTCGGTTGAGCGAGTGTTTTTTTTTCTCATTCCGTGTTTACCAAATTCCTTTCGATTCAAATCAATTTTCCAAGTGTCGGTCGTTGGTCATCGAAACGCGCTAATCGCGTTATAGTTTATACATTCAGTGCCGATTGCCTTCCCATCGAGTGTACGAACTGTGTTCAATTTTTTTGTGTCATTTTACGATCAAGTGTTTCGCGCTATTTGACGCGTTTTATGTGACTTTTTCGTCGTTGAGCTGCTGTGCTCTTGTAAGGTTTCTTTATTGGTTTTATCCGCAACGCTGGTTCACAAGAAATTTCTCGTGACAGGCACTTTTTTACATCGATAAATCATTGTTAATGAATGAAAATCGTCTTTGTACGAAATTGTTTGTATTTTCAGTTGAAAATTTCTCCCATTCGCGGTTATTCGTCTTTGATCTTTTCATGCATTCCTGAGAGAAAAAAACGTGACATTGGTCCAATGAGACTGGATTTGTACAGAAAATTTTCCTAATTCAACAAGTTGCTTTTATGCAGTTTTGTACTGTTACGATTATTCGACACAAAAATCATTCATTTTGACGTTATGCAAGAAGCTGAAATTTGTTTTTTCTATGTTGATAGCTCTTCTGGTAAAACGCGACGTGCCCGATAAGACGCAACGATGAAATTCCTGAAATGAGAGTAAGCGAGTGTCATAGCCGAGAAAATATTCCTCGGTGTGGCGGTGCGAAAGACGAAAGGGAAAAATTTCGAGAGGAGTTAAACTAAGTAGATCGATGCGAGGAATTGCGAAGCAAGCGCGATGAGCGGAGGCGGCGGTTTCAGAGGCAGAGGCTTCGCTACGAGAGGACACCGTCGGCAAGGATTCGACGGGTCAGGAGCGCCGAACGCGCATCCCAACCGCCATGATTCGCGAGGCGGGACTGCCGGACTGCAGGGTCCGATGGGTTCGAGGTCTGGGTTCCGCGGTATGGGATCGAGATCGAACGTCCAGTCGGATGGAAAGGGCCCGCAGGGCGGAGGGGGAATATTCCGTGGGGACGGGATGGGTGGGCCTCGGAAAAACTTTAATTCGCCACGAGGCCCACCCATGCATCAGGCCCAACAACCCGATGGCAATTGGTCCGGGAACAACTGGTCCGGAAACAATTGGACTGATCAAAACATGGGGAACAATTGGTCGGACAATAACATGGGAAATAATTGGGCGAGCAACGACTGCGCGAACAATTGGTCGGATAACAATCCAGGAAATCATTGGTCTGATAATAATCTTGGAAATAATTGGTCGGACAATAATCTTGGCAATAATTGGTCGGGCAATAATCCCTGTAATAATTGGTCGCCACGAGGAGCTGGGCCGACGCGCGGAGGCTTTCCAGCTTGGGGCGCTCCGACGCGATTCAATTCGCCGCCCATACCGCCGTTCTATCGTTCTCCAGGACAGAACGCATTTGGACCATACGGATTTCCACCGCCTATCGGAACCAATTATTTGCCACCTCCTGTCGTCGATTACGCTCCGATGCCCGATACCGAGTCTCAAAACGCTCACAAGCCGCCAACGAACTCCGGCCCCAAAACGGCACATCCGAAAAAACCTGCCAAGCCCGAGAAACAAGTCATTCATCCTGGATCCGAGGAGGAACGTTTGCAAAAGATAACCGAGGCTGCCGACAAGTTAAAACGAACGTTGTCGACCATAAAAAAAGCACCGGAAACTTGGTACAACGACGATGACGGCGGCGCCTTGGAGTTCAGTCAAAAGGATCCCGATCACGAACCTCGGATCGCCAATCGTGGCATTCCCGAGTTAAAACACGATCCACCCGAATTGGACCTGACGCTGAACGACCTGCGCGACATCGGGAGAGTCGATCATGATCACACCACGAGAAACACCAAATCGCGTAACGACCCGGACCAAAATATCGACGAATCCGAAGTCGAAATTCTCGAGCATAATCCTGTTCGACGAGTTCCCGAAGCCACTATCGACATCGATCTTTGGCCCGACGACTATCCCGAAATTCCAACACAAAATCAACCTGCAGAAACAAACGACATTGTCGACGCGTCCAAGGACCTTTCCGAGCCAAATCAAACGTCGCTTGACCCCGGATCGAGAACCGACAACGAGGCGACTGCCTCGAACCCGAAAAAACTCGATTCCCAATGCAACGACCCAAACAAGCAACAAAACGCGGGCGAATTCCCGAGAGACCCTGAGCAAGTGGAAGAAGAAAAAACTAGCAAAGAAAATACTCAAAATATAAATTTTGACAGTGCAAACTCTGAGAACTGCCCAAGCTCGAAATCTGACCAAAAAACAATGATCGACGATGGTTTTCAAGGACAGACAAAAAATACTCAATCTACGAAAACCCAAGTGGCGTCGACTCGAGACGTGGAGCCAGAGCCAGAAAGTAAAGCGAGCAACAAATCACAAGAAATCGAATTATCTAGAAATATCGAAAATCCACAAATCGGTGAAGATTCAAAAAACTATGCGAACGCCAAAACTCCCGCGGCATTCGCGATGACTGACGAATCAAAAGACACGAGCAACAAGGCAAAAATCGAAATTAAAAGCATCGGATCGATTTCCGATGAGCGGACAGAAACGAGGGACTGTGTCCTGATAAAAGAATCGCGTAACGACAAAATCGTATCGCTGACAAAACGCGAGAGTTCGAAGAGTCCAGCAGGAGCATTCGATAAAGTTACAACCGACGAAGGAGCAGAAAACAGTCAAGAAAAAATTACGATCAACAGTGACAAAGTCGCATCATCGGCTGGCGCGGTACAAAATGAAAATTTCGAGTCTTGTTCAAAATCGGCTGATGCCCTTAAAGAGACTTGGAAAGAATCGAACCGTGGGAAACGAGATGAAAATATAATCGAGACGAGGAGCGACAGCGTTGCGAATGAGGAAACGATGAATGCGGCAACGAACCAGAGCGAAAGTGCAACGGATAAGAGTCATTCAAGGTCACGGAGTAACGACCAGGACAGCATAGAAATTCGAGCAAACATCAACGCGAATATCGATCCTCAGACTCGTAAGAAAGGCAACGAAATATTTTTGGGATCCAGGGACCTCGATACCGGAGAACATCGTCGAGAAGCATCGCCCAAGACGAAAACGGAGTCGAAAAGCTTGCAGGAAAGGTCACAGGAAAGGTCCTCGGGACCCGATGGCAAGAGCCTCGAGAGGAGAAAGCTCGTCAGGACAGCGTACAATATTGTTAGTTCGAGAAATCGAAAATCGACTCCGGATCCGGGCTCGAAAAATCCGTGCGGGAACGATTCTCAGTCGTCGATGGACGAGGGAGCATCGGCGAATGCTCCGCACCCCAGAGCCCATCGCAATCAATCGCCACTTTCGAGTAATTTTGAAAACTCGAATTACGCAAATGCGAGTTCTGGAAAACGTTCGAAGGAAGATAGTTCGCCGGTATTGATAAAGTTGAATCGGCGACTACAAAGTATGGCGGAAGCTGAAGATTCCGTCCAGTCGGTATTGCCACCAGCTTTCGATCCGCGTTTGTCGTCGCGCGAGCGATCCGTTCTGATGTCATCGTCCCTGCCTATTCAGCAAGACTTCGCGATTGCGTCCGGATATCCATCGCGCACGATGACGAATTTGGTGCCCGGCGTAACGGCCATGAACTACGGCGTTCCCGTGGGAGTTCCACCACCACCAGCATCGACGGCGATTCAGCAACCGACGAGCAATATTCCACCGATTTGTATGCCCGACCCTTTCGTCCCGATCTTGCCACTGGCCAACGTGCCGATCGTCCCGCCGATGGTTCTGCCCAACGAGCTCATGCTGCAACCTCCGCTACCGGTCGAATTACCCCCGCCACCTCCACCGCCTCAAAAACAAACGATCAACATGGAAGCGGAGCTCGAGGACATGCAAGAGGCGATGGAATTCGCGAAGCAACTGATGAACATGAACGACACTATGGAGCTTGCTCCGGACGATCTTCTCGATGCTGACATTGCCGACGAATCCGGTTTCTTTCACATGCCAACGTTCCCGGACCTTCCGCCGATAGAATTGCCACCTGCGCTACCGGTCGAAACTAATCCGATGAAAAACGCGACCGCTAAGCAATCGGCGAACAAAGAATGCAGAACAAAGTCTTACGGGCCTGCAGTAATGCCCGAGGGATATCGGAGCAGTCCGACTCAGCCGGAAAACATCGCGGAAAGTTCGCTATTTACCGAAGAGCAATTACGATCCAAGGTAATTTTCAATTTGAACGCGAAATCAAAAGTGATCAACAAACACGACGAATGGCATCAACATAGTCAACGAGAACAAGACTCCGGAGTGTTATCGTCATTTTCTCCATCAACTGCAAAAAAAACAGGCACAGAAACTGCGGAAAATCGTAAAATCACAACAAACCCAGGCTCCCCGATGCTGGCGACGAAAGAAAGATCGAGAACGATCAATGGACTCGAGGATCGAAGAAAACGCGACGAGAGACCGAGGGCAACGCGATACAACGGGAATATCGATTCCCCGAACTTTTTGCGGAGTAACAAAAGTCTGGAAGATTCGATGTCACGCTCGCCAACGCCGCCGAAACACGGGACACAACCAAAAAGTGCCAAACGCGATGACGAGCCCTCGCGAAATAGCGGAGTGATGAAAAGTGACGTTGCGAAACGATCGAACAAAGAAACAACGACGAAAAAATCTGGCAACGATCCTCAGACTCCGGAATCGTCGTGGAAGAGCCGCGTCATTGGTAGATTTTTAAAAATGAGTAAAAACGATATTGGCAACATGTTGAACAACGCGAGTCTCCGAAAATTCGATATTGCGATGAAACATTTGGTGAAGGAACGTCGTTCTTCGTTGTCGTTGGGAATGAGAAATACTGAGGAGGAGAGAATGAAGGATGCCGAGCTTTCGTACAATCGTGAAGAATTTATGGACCAATTGAGCGCGATGCTCGATCCGAGTGCGACTGTTGACGTTTGTAATTTACCGACGCAGTTTATTCATCACTTGAGCGAAGTTCTGCATCTCGACACGATGTCAGAGTTCGATTCGTCGCAGACGATGTCCGAAACGCTCGGAGACGTTTCTTCACCGGCGACGCAATCCTCGCCCAATTCTGAATCTCTCAAGCGAGTCGAGCCTCTGTACGAAAAGAATCACGAGAGGAAAAGACGGAGGGAGAAACTGATGGGCGGCCCGGAGATCGCGACGACGACGTCGCCGGGGACGAGCTTGGCAACGACGCCCACAGGCCCATTGGAAACGTGGAAAGTTGCTCGTGCCATTGAAAACTCCAGGGGGGAGAATTCCCGGACGGAATTTGTCGAGAACCGAGCAGTAGCTGGCCCGAGATCGAAGCGTCGCCGAGTAGCGACGTCTGAACAACAAAGCACAGCGAGAGGCAATGGCTCGTTGACGGAGTCGAACGATTCGAGTTCGTTGAACATGGCGGACCTGGACGATATTTTTTCGGCCGGTATAGCGAGGGCGAAGAAGAAATCACAAGATTTCCCAATCCTGGCAAGCGGCGGAGGGCAAAAAGACGAGGAATCGCTGAACGTGGAAGAAAATCTAGTCCCAAACGCGAAGGATCCGAGTGTTGATCGAGTGGAACGAGCGGTAGTGGAGTTGGACGAAATATTTACAGCGGGAATAGCGAAAGCCAAGTTGGCATCGAAAAAAATATCCGAGACAGTGAAACCCGTGGAAACGTTTTCCGTCGAGAACGAGGAACGAGTTTGGATTCCAGGGAGTTTACGTGCGAGCCTTGATTGTCATAGGATCCGCGAAAAATCATCGCCTTCGGGCAAGAAAGTATCGAAAGTCGACAAGTGGAGTCGCCACGTGCATTACGAGGAACCCGTGGCTTTTCGCAATCTAACGAAAGAAGAGTGGGAAGCAAAGTACAGCGAGCCTTCGTACTCGACTTATCAGCGTGAATATCGCGCGATGGAAGCGCTGAGGGAAGAGAGATCGCGAGGCAGTCCATCGTGCGATGGCAAGCCTGATTACAACGCGTTCGACATCAATGACCTTGGGAGTGTCAAGTCGCGACTGGGCGAGCCTGTTACCGCGGCTGTCGAGTATCACGAGGATTGGAGCGGAAGCGACGAACTTTCTCGGAGTCGCGACATCGACGAGGCGACGAATTACGCGGTCGATTATAATCGCAACAGCGGCGTCGAATCGTCGAGTTCGTCATCGAGTTCATCGAGTAGTTCGAGCGACAACGAGGACAACGAAGCTTCATCGTTGTCAGTCACCAAATTACTCAAAGTCATAAAAGAGCGTGAAAAAATAGCGAAGCAAAAGAGTTTCAACGAGGAGATCCGAGACGAGGTGACCGCGGAGATCGAGCGTCAGAAGCGTGAGCGAGAAAAACTTCGTAAACGCCATAGGCCGAGGCCAAAGAAAAGCAACCACCACCGTCGCAAGAGAGACAAACGAGGAAAAGTGCGCGAGAAAAAAAAGCGTGATCGTAAACGTAAAAAACGCAAGTCTCGGCACAGCGATGGAGGTTCGAAGGGAAGCAGCGACGACGAACTTCTCGACGAGGAATATTTTTCCTCGAGCTCTCGTGGTCGCCAACCGAGCCGTTTACTCAACGAGAATGAGATCAAAAAAGAAATCAAGGAAGAGCCAAACGCGGCAGATGCTGGACCAAGTGAAAAAACTATTTTCAAGAGTTGCACGAGCTCCAAGTCTCCGGACGATTCGCGACCCGCCTCGACGACTTCCTCCTCCTCCGTCCCTCTTTCGATCGTCTCTCTTTCGAGCGCCTCTCAAAGCGTCGCCGCTCATCAAACAAAAACAAAAGCTCAATTGAAACAAATGCCCGTTGTCATAAAAAAACGAGGCGCAACTGTCACAAATCTCAATGAGGAAACAGCCCAGAATCAACCGGTTCAGGCCAATGAGGATACGCGAGAAAATATCGTGACTAAATCTTCATCACCCGCGAATCCAGAAACTCCAAATGCTTCGCTAGAATCGTACAATCCCACCATTTCGAGCGTTCCAACTGTCATAACACCCGCCAAACTCGTACCACAAACGTCTGCTGCTTGCGATGACATTCCATTGAAAACAAATTCGAAGAAACTCGACATCAAAACTTACAAGGAACGTGCTCGACAACGTCAGCTCAAACAGAACGAAAATATTTGTCTCCCGTCCGAAAATCCGGATTCCTTGACGCCAAATCTTGCAAACGTTCCAGTCGGCCAGAAAAATGAGGTTGAGGCGATTGAAACTAAAGTTAACGAACCGTCGAAGGATCCAAGTTTGAAAATAGTCGAAGAAACCAGCGTCGAAATGAGTCTCGGGGAAAAACTCAACAATGAGACGCCAACTCACGCGCCCGTCGTTTCCGCTTCAAGTTCAACGGTAAAAATCTCAACATCGAGCAACGCCCAGGAAAACGTTTCTCCGCCGGAAGTGGTCAGAAATAAAATTACACGATCGCCTTTGACTCCCGCACATCAGCCGAGCAAAGAGCCACAACCCATCGCTAAAGATCCACCAGCTGATTCTGATAAATTTTCTCACATCAAGTCGGAGGGTCGTAAAGAAATGAAATTGCGTGAAAAATTGAAAAGAGGACGTCCCCGGATCGAGTCGGAAACCTCCGAGACCAGTGGACCACCGAAAGTTCCACCGACGCGATTGAACCGACGCAGGAGTCTCATCACCACGGAAAAAATTCTTCCGGCCATAGAAAACCAACCGGAAACCAATCAAGTGCCTTCAACTTCAGTTCTGGAAACGACGAAAACATCGAACGAAACGTCAAATCCTGATGATAATGAGAAAATCTTGAGCGCGTCCGAAACTTTGAATTCTGGCGAAAGTTTCGATCGCTCGGAGAACGTGACAACTGCGAAAACTCTGGAGCCTCCAGTTAATGTCAATGAAACTCAATCTTTCGATATTTCGAAGCCACCGACGCAAAATTTGGATGAACCAAAAGTTCCGGATAATCTTGACACTCTAAACGAAAGTGTCGTCACATCGTCGCCCGATTTGAACACTCCGGACGCAACCAAAACCTCCGCCATGCCTGAATCAACTTCCGCGAGCATCGGACTCACAGCAGTCGCAAATGTTTCCACAACTTTGGGCCCTGCAGAAATCTTCGATGGTTCGGAGCCTCGGGATACGTCGAAATCTCCAGACGATTCGGAAACCCCGGATTCTTCGCGATCGGAAAGTGCAAAAAATTCGAAGATTCCGATCCAACCGGATACTGGCGAATCAGCGAACTTTAAGGAAGACTTGGGCAATCCGGAAACTCTGGATACTCTGAAAACTTTGACCAACTTGCAAGATTCGACCGCGGAAAAGTTTTCAGAAGATTCGAAAACTCCACAAACACCGACGACGTTGAAGAATCCTGAAAATTGTGAAACGCCTCGAATTGCCGAAGGTCAGGAAGCTCCGGTGACGGAATCGGAGAAGCCTGACTGTGATATTTGTCTGGAAAAGCCAACAAGTGCCTTGGAGACTACAGGAAATTCGAATGATCCGGAATCGTCGAATTTGTCAGAAAAACAGACTGAAAAATTGACAGAAAGCGACAATCAGGTTCCGGTGTCTGTGCCGGAAGTCTGTGTCGGGAAGGACGAGACGATTTTAACGAACGAGAGCGAATTGATTGCGCTGGAAATGCCGATTGAAGAATTGCCGGATTGGTCACTGGACGCTCCCGCGATATCGAGCAATATTCCAGAACCATTTGAATATTCGAACGACAGTCTTCCGTTCAAAGGATTCACGGAGGAAGCGATTTTACGACGAGATCGTGTATTGACCGAGGCTGAAATAACGGAAGATTCCGAATTGAATACTTTCGAGAGCGTGCCATTGAATTTCGTGAGTGAAGCAGCGACGAGCACGAGAGGAAACATGGATTTAGAGGAAATAACGTCGACGGACGTGGTCGACAGTCTGGACAGTTTGCCATTGACGTACAGCGAGCAATTTCCGAGTCCTCAAGACGAGATCGATGCCATTTTGCCGGATCCGTTGGGTCACACGATATTCACAGTGGCGAGTGAGATCGTCGACGATCCGGTGGCGATGTCGCTGGAACCGTTGCAGGCTTTTGCGGCAAGCGAGGCTACAGAAAAAGCCTCTGAACCGCAGAAACAACCAATGGAAGTTGAACGCCCAGCTGCAGAGTGCAACGAAGCGGAAACGTTGACGACGGTCCATGATTCCCTCGTAGACGATGTAAATAACAGACAAAACGTGCCATCTCCGGTTTTGGTTCCGAGTAAGGCAGAGCCGACGAAAAGTACGAGCGACAAGATCGATAAAATAGTTGCAACGTCGTCCACGAGTGAGGTGAACCAGGAGGCGACTTTCTCCGAGGAATCGTCGACAGAACAGTCGAACGTGAACAAGCCAGTTCTAACGAACGAGCCTCGTCCATTGGCAGTAGAAAACTCTGATGGGCACGCCGTTGCAGTGGAGAAGAATATTCGCAGCGAGATGGAACCGAGTTCCCGTGCACCGAACGGCGACAATGATGTAGAAAGATCGGAAGTTCCTGACGTTGATGTAGAAGCGGAGTTGACGAAAGAAATCGAAGCGATTCAGTCTTCACAAAAAAGCTGCCAAGTAAAAGTCGATGGCATCGAGCAAAGTGTGTCAGGAACTACGAATGAGAAATCGGCGAGGGAAGAAGAGGCCGGAAGAGCGTCAAAAAGCCGCCAGGAAAAACTCGATCCGGAATCAAAGTCAAAAGATTCTCCGCATCACTCGAAAGACCACAGTCACGGTAGAGTGAAGAAGAAATCGAGCCGTAATCATAATCACGGATCAAAAACAAGCAAAAGGACAACGTTGACGGAAAAACTCGTGGAAGATGCGATTGCAGCGAACGTGGTAAAGCTCGTTGCAAAACCGAATTCGAGACAAACCGTAATGGCCAGGATGATGGAGATCGATGTCGAAATCCACAAATTAATGAACGAGAAAATGACGCTTTATAAAATGCTCGAAAGCGGTGATTTTACTAGCAATGAAAATCAAGACTGCGTGGACAAAATTGTCGATGACACGAAAGAAAAGGAAAAAGACGCGGAAGCAGGTCAAGCGAGAGCTTCCGCTTCAGCGACTCTGAAAGCCGCCGAAGAGCCGACAAAAAAACCAGAAACCAAGTTCCTGCATTCGGAGGTTGAAGATAAATCGAAGAAACGGAAAAAAAGTCCGCACCGCGAGTCGAAACATCGTTCCAAAGAGCCGGACAGCGTTCAGTCACGTCGCGAGCGAAAACCTTCGGAGAGCAAAAGTCACACGTCGAGAAGCACTCTGAGCGACGAAATCACGCGACAGGAAAGTGGGCTGAATTGTTCACGAGAGAAGAGTACGTCCTCCACCGACCTGGAGGATGTCGTGGACAGGCGCCGTAAAAAAGAGGAAACTCCGACTCATAAATCCTCCAAACGTTACGATCAGCACTCGAGCAAAGAAGATCTTTCCGAGGTTTCACGAGACCCTCACAAAGCAGAAAAATCAACCAAGAGCGATTCAACGAAACGCCAGAAATCGAAAAAGTCAGTGAAGCCAGAGTCAAAGAAATCAGAGTCCCGTTGCGGGAGTCGCGAGGACAAAATTGCGCCCGAGAAAGGAACGACGACCAACTTGGATAACATTTATTCGGACGACAGCAATTTAGAGCTGCGAGAACCTCACGATTCGACGAAAAACCATGAAGCTTCGGGTACCAAAGACAATCCCGGAAGTTCGACAGGATTGACCCTCCTGGAAGAATCTCTGAAGCGCGAACAGACTCACCATCGGAAAACCAAAACCGTGGAAAAGCGAAAAAAGAAAAACCACGAAATGCGACGATCTTTATTGAACGCGACCGTTCTGACGGCGAACGAGGCAAAAACAGGCTTGATAAATTTGTTCGAACGCAGGAAATTACACAAGAAAGAAAATGCAACATCTTCGGGCTCGAAGGAAAAAACGAGGAGCAAAGATCCAGGCAAAGTTTCGAAACACGTTTCAAAAGTTATCGACGCCGTGGCGAGTGATCGCGTTGACGAACTATACACCGGGAATTCTCCAGCAGCTTCGGTTGACGATGAAACAAGAAACGCAGCAGCAGTGCAAGAAAATCGAACGGGCGGAAACGACGAAAGGATCGACCGGAAAGAACAAGAGCAAACAACTGTTTCCAGGACGACGGACGACCCGCCGAGTAGAATAAAAAGAGTTCAGCATCCCGAGAACGTTGCAAAGTCAGAGCACAAAGAATCTCAAGAGGAGAAAGAAGATTCCAACGAGAAAGGATTCCCTAACCGCGAGGATTCACCCGTGAGCTCCGAACCTGAAATTCTCGATATCCCAAAAACCCCGGATATCGCTGAAGAAGACTTGATAAATTTAGTTCCTGCAACAACGCAAAAAACATATATTTCGGACGCAGGATTGGCGAGCAGAGATAAATCGGTAAAAAGTTCGAGAACGGAATCGAGATCGGAAGAAGAGAACGAGCAAGAAAAACGAACGGACCTGGTCCATCGATCTCGATCCGTAACGCCAGAATATGCAGAACTTTCCTTGCTGGATTCGAAAGAGCAGAGAAATCGTCGAGAACTGGAACTTCTCGAAGACTCCGATGCACGATTAGCCGATGAAACTCCCGGGGAAGGGAAACGCGGAGTAAAAATCGTAGAAGAAACAACTGAGAAGAATGACACACTCATCGACGACGATGAAGACGACGACGAAATAATTCCCCGGAGTCTTAGCCGTGCGAATGCACGTCGTACGAAACGGCGAGGAAAATCACGGAGTAGAACGAGAAAAGATAGGAGATCGCACCACAAGGACACTCGCGACACTCCATCGAGACAAGGATACTTGAGCGACGAGAATGACCAGGAAGATGTGTCATTGAGAAGACCGAGATCAGCGACCAGCCGGAATCACAAGCATCGCGAAAAGAGTCGTCGAGGCTCGAGGCAATCCGACGAGAACGTCAAGAGCACAAGAGGCAGAAAGCGTGAACACGAACGTTCGACCTCCCGTGGTTTATCGCCTCACGACGGTGAACCATCGAGGAAACGTTCTCATTCGCACCGATCCGTCACTCCCACGATTCTCCCGGAACCGTCTGACCAGCAATCGAACAAAAAAGGCAAAAAGCGTAAACGCCCTGGAGAAATGTCCGTGGAAGAAATGATGAGGTGCAGAGTTGAATTGATCGATTGCAAATACACTTATCTAAGTCCAACGATGCATCCGAAAATCCTCAAGAAACTTGGTATTTCGAGGATAAATAATTACGTCGCATCAAGCAAAATAATTGAAAATTGGTCGCCACCGGTACTCACGAGAAACGAAACACCATCGCCGCCGACGTTGAGCAAAGCGTTCGAAGCGGAATATTTCACAAAAGAGATGGACGATATTGTAGAAAAAAAAGAAATTCCAGAGAGGCTCGAAGATTTAACTTCCACCACCGGGAAAGTTATTAAAGAAGAAAAAATTTATGATGACGAGGAAGAAATAAAACAAGTGCGCTCACCGATAGAATGTCTTAGCGTTAAAGACATTAAAGACATAAAGACATTAAAAGACCCCGTGGACGACGTCGACGAGGAGGAAGAGGACGAGGACGACGATGATAATATCCAAATCGTCAAGGTGGTGGACGATAATTTGCCAATCACTGCCCAAGGCCACGAGGACGACGATGTCAAAAGTGTAAAGGATATGGAGCACGACGAGTTCAGTCGCATCGATGCCAATGAAAATGGACCGGAAGTAATAGCAGTCGAGGGAGACTACGACACAGCGGAAGAGTACGAAGTCATAGACGAGGTGACCGATGAGCCCGAGGAAATAACTGAAGAAACTAGCGACGACGTCCAGGTTGTCGAACCTTCGAGAGCTGGACCCCCCGTAACAGAAAATTCGGCTGAACCGGAAACACTTTCCGAACCTGACAACAACGATAACGAGAGCGAACCGAGAAGAACGAGATACACCGTTCACAAAGGTCCCATACTGGATATCAAGGTAAAATTACCCAATAAGAAGAAGAAGAAGAAAGCGATCACGATCGCACCTCGCGTTAAGAGACGTCGCGCGTGTAAAAACGTTCGAAACAAAAAACGCTAATTTACGAGAAGTCACAACGTCGCGGTATATTCGTTCCTTCCATTATGGACTCCAATATTATTTTTTTATCCGTCAAATAACGCAGTATTTCAATTGCATCGCCGTGATGCAGAATTTTTCATTTATTTTTCAAAACTTGTATCTCTTAGGATGTTGAGTGATCCTCCTCTGACATATTATAATTATGTTTTATCAAGAGCGGTTCAAAAGAGCTGACCCAGATTCTCTGCCCCGAAAAGGCACCAATTTCTGTTTTTTTTTGCTCTTTTCTTTCCAAAATTTCGTTTCATTTTGATGTTACCACAATTTTTAAATTTTGTTTTGTTTTTCTTGCCACGTCGTTGCTGTTTTGTGGATTTTGTTTCGTTTTTATGGCGAGTTACAGAACATAAATTTATTGTTTAAACGAGAAAAGAAACTCGGTGTGTATCGAAGCGAGTAAAATTGTCAGAGAACAAAGTCAATTATTATGAACTTATGAAGTTTCATATTTTCAAGCAAATGTGAGATACAATAAAGAAATATTATATTTTTCGTTCGGCCCTTTGATTGATTTAATTACTCAATACAAAAACCTGACGAATTCTAGGTGCTGGAAGATTCGTTTCTTGCTGCTAGCGAGGATGGTGCAATTTATAGGTACAGTCAAACGTCCAATGGGATATTGAACATTTACAAGGGTCACGAAGCTGCAGTTACTTGTATCTACGTCCTCGAGATGCCTGGCAAACGTTGGAATCTTTACTCCGGCTCGTTGGATGGGACTTTTCGATGTTATGATATAACGGTAACGATCCGTGTGTCTGTGTGTGTGTGCTTGCGTGGTTTTGGCTACGAGCTGAAAAAATGATTCGGAGCACTTATTCGGCGGTCATTTTTGTTCACGTTCACGTTTTCGTTTTCCATTCGTCATTTTCGTCCCCACGAATATTGAGCTGATGAGAAATCGCCGATTTTTCCAGACTGGTGCTCAAGACCGATCAGCAAATATTGGAAGTCCCGTTCAGTGTATGGATCAAGGCTGGGGAACGATCTACATCGGCACTAAGTCCGGACACATTTCTCGTTACAGCATCAAGGTTTTTATAATTAGTCTCCTTGAATTTGTTGCTTCGTTGTATTATTTTTGTTGGTTGAGAAATCTTCTTCTCTGCTCACGATAATTTATCGCTAGCCCATCGAGTTCTGGTAGATCGACTCAATATCGTTGCTTCCTCGCTTTTTTGCCTTTTCATATCCGTCCGACTCGATCGTCGTCTCGCTGTTGGTTCTTCAGTCGACTAGTTTGAAAGGCGATAGACTGGAATTTTCCGACAAATCTGTACTCGCTCTGAGAGCCTCCGCCGAAGGTCCACGGAGAGTCTTGATCGTTGCGTCCAGGAACCAACCCATCACGATAAGGGATGCGAATACCGGTCTATTTCTTCGCACTATTTGCGGCTACAAAAATCACACTGTTTACAGCCTCATGAGAGATCGGAATCTCGTCTATTGCGGGACCAGCAGCACATCCATTCCAGTATACGATTTTACCGTACGTTTACCTCCTCAAAATTATCATCGAAATCAAACAAAAAATTAAGAACGCCCGATTTGCTAGAGAATTTCAGAAAGATTCGCAAATCGCAAGTCCAATAAGAAATTTATTAATAATTATTCACCAACATGCAATTTGGCACTTTCGCGGACAAATTTGATGCCAAATTCAATTCGTACTTGAATTAAAATCTAATTGTTTTTCGACTTGACAGTGCGCGTTCATGAATTCGGTCCCTCGTTCATGTTATTCGATTTTTTTTTAAATGTCATGACTCTGTTTACGCACAGAATGGTGAACAAGTGACGCAATATAATGCAGGCGTTGGCATCGTTTGCATGCGTCTCTTTCGACAAATTCTTTTCGCTGGATGTTACGATGGCCACATTTACGTATTCGATACTCTGGTAAGAAACATCCTCGGTAACGCTAATTTAACTTTTCGAAAGAAAACACAAAATTGTCCAATGATTAATATAAAATTCGTTAATATCTTCATTTTTTAATAATTTTTCACGACTAATTAACTCGATTAACAAAAATTCTGGACTTATTCACAAAGTGATTCTGTTTTTGCAACGAGAAAAATAAATGACTGGAAACGTTGAATGTGAATAATCGTTACAGGAATCGAAATTGTTGTGCAGCATTCCTGGACCTGGGAATATGTTGCTAAGCATGGAAGTAGTGAACGATGAGGTGAGAATGCAAAAGAAATTCTATTTGCGACTGCAGAGTCTTGAATGCAATAATTTACGACATTATGAATAATATTTTGTTTGTGCAGATAATAGCGGGGAGTAAAAATCGTCAATTACATTCGTGGCGTATGCCAAAAGGGGTCCGTGCCTTGTTGGCCGAGAGGACGTAACATAGAGTGAGTCTTTATCCCTACAAGACGCTTGAAGAAGATTTCTAGTCAACACGTTGGAGGAGGAATGTGTGCAAATTTATCTGTCTCCGAAAAGTGGTCGAGAAGAGAAGAAGAAGAAGAAGAAGAAGAAGAAGAAGAAGAAAGGAGCAATAGTGTGTATATGAAATAGGAGGACGGGAGGTCAGACGAAAATTGTAACATAGACTATAAATATGCACATAATCGCGTAGAAAAAAATGTACAAATGAAAAGAAAGAGAAGACAAAAATGGACGTGGAACACGAGAAAGAGGTCGTGCAGGCCAAAGTGCACTTGTATTAGCGTTAAAGACATTTTTCTTTTTTAATGTGTACAGTTTTTATTAGACTATCGTACACATTTGTGCTGTGTAAAGAAAGAAAAAATGTGAAGTAATTGTGAATCTCGTTTTCTTTCACTTTATTGGAAAGAGTCAAAGAAACGAGGAGTCTTTGTCGGTCCGAAGAAAATGCATTGAATGTTGTTTATAAAGTGAATTTTGTAAAGCTAAAGTGACAAAACTAAACCCAAACAAAATGTTTTCGAATACCATTTGGTACGCTGTGTGCCAATAACTATCGGTCACTGCGGTGTACGACCGGAATTTATCAAAGTTCATAATATAATGAAAACATTTTTGTTATCGAGATCACACGAAATTTTTTAAGTAGTTTTTTAGCCAACGTAATAAAAACAAATACAAATGTTGTTCTTTATTGATTTTCTACAATCTTTTTATTTTACGCCAACTTTTCTCTCCTTGCAAAAATCCTGCCTGAATCTCCTAGCAACGCCGAGTCGTGTGATCAATACTCTGAATTTTCTCTAATGTGCACATTATTGTCTTCTCATTTGTTGGCTTTTCCGCGCCCACGTGGTCAATCGTCGTTTGTTATTGATACAAAAAATAGTTCCATCGCCGTTTACAAATTTATTAACTCTCAGTGATAAAAATAAAAACAAAATTGGACACGATTTTACTTCAGTAAAAATAAATCTCTGCATTCGGAAATCTACTTCAAAGGTGAAAAAATAAAATTGAGAATTTGTCATACATTATGATTCGATTTGTTTTTTAATCCTCAGAGGAAATATTTCATGAATCGTGAGCTTTGACATTTTTGTAATTTATTCCACTACTTTGTACTCGTCGCTGAGAAGTTATTCGAAAACGAGGCTCCGACATGTGTCTCTGTCTCGGTCCAGCGAAATCTGGCAAAACTCTGCTCATGAAGAGGCTGCAAGGTGAAGAAATCGACGACGCGACTCACACAGTTCCAACCAATGGTGTGAATCTTTTTACGATCAAAAATTCTGATGGTCACTTTGATATGGTCGTGAAAGAGGTCGGTGGCAGTATGGCTCCAGTCTGGAAACATTACTTTGACAGGGTAAGTGGAATTAAAAAACCAGATTTTTCGATACTGGCAACTTTCTAGGCTCGGAATCAACATTATTTTCGAAATGAGATGATTTTTTTTTTTTAATTCGGTACATGGAAAGGATTTTGGCAATTGTAGGAAAAATCTTTTCCGTTATTTTTAAAAATATATTGTAAAAATCGAGGTCGCAGATTGGTAGAAATCTTTTTGACAATTGCAAAAGTGTGTGATTACGAAGAGCTAATGGAAGGATCGACGGTTGTGAAGAAAATGAAGGTGAAAATTAATATTTCAAGGTCCACAAAATATTGTACGTCGTGGACGCGAGTAATCTGTGTCAGATAAGCGCTGCGGGTGTACTCTTGTATTCGTTATTAGTCGAGCCAAGATTGGAGAACGTCAAGATTGGTCTTGTGCTTGGAAAAATGGATCTCTCGTATCGGCAGATGCGAAACGAGGCTTTGCTGATGCTCCATTTCAGCCGTTTGGAAAGAGAGGTCAAACAGAAGATAACGGTGTTCGAGGCGAGCGGAATGGATGGCCAAGGTATCGAAGAGATTCGTTCCTGGCTCTTTGACCCAGAAACATTAAGAAAAAGTGGCGCCCCACCGGATTCTCTTCCACAAACTTCCACCGCGAAGAAATGAACTTGTTCTCAGTCGCTCGAAATCCTAACTTGGTTTTCGCGGTTTTCGCATGAGCAGGCTTAAAAATAGGAGAAATATTGATGCGAGTCCATTCGTGAAAATGTCAATAAATAAATCGCTCCGGACAAATGATTTTTGAGCTTCTAACAAAAAATAAAGGGTATAATATTTTATTTCACATTTCAACTTAATATAAAGTTACTTAGGCATGTAACTTCGCTTGAATCGGAATCCATCATTCACGATGCCCATGACGGCGCAACTTTAGTCATAAACAATGTTTGTTCTCCATTTTTCTCCGTCCTATCACTAAGTCACTGACTCGCATATTATGGTGTTATTTTTCGTTTTTTTTTTCACCATAAAACATTCGCACACGAATAGGCACACGTGCTCTCAGAGCACAAAAAGTCATTCATCTCATACGCCCGCGAAAACTTTTATCGAACGCAAAGCCACAAGAACAATTAGCTCTCCTCCAGTTTGGACAAAAGGGGATTAAATTTTTAATGTATCCTCGTGAGGTCCTCAACAATTTTGACCAAGTCGTCGACCATTGCATCTTTTTTCATACCACTTCCATCGTCGATCTGAAAATTAAGTTAAAAAAAAAAAAACATTGAAAAAGCCAATTCGAGAAAAAATTCGAGTTTTCAGAGTAGTTTTTGTATTTTTTTTGCTTTCTTACCGTGAGTCCCGCGGAAACTTCAGCCATTTTTTCATGACTAAGGTCAAGAAAACTCTCGATCAGATCACCGTCAATGAAACCCTCGCACTGTTCGATCTTGAGCTCGGTATTGAAACTCCGCCAGAAATTGTGCTCGATCTTGCCAACACTTTTGATGACCGTGGTAAGACGATCCTCGAGCTGACGAAGGAATTCGTAAAATCCGGCGGGTATTTGCGTGACGAGGCCGATGGCGCCGCCAACCGTACCGAATAGCACGCAACCCTGTGTCGGTGTACTCGACTCTCCGAGATGTTGCATCACCAAAGAGCCATGCCTGAATACGTTGACCATGTCGCCGAGATGGAACTGACCAACCTCTTGCATTTGTTGTCTCTCTTCCTCGGAAGTTGCAGCACTATCGAAGGGAAAACGTTGAAATTAGTCAAAGAAAAAAAAAAAAACCCGAAAATTCGGGTAAAGATTCGTTTCTTCGTGCGACTCACCTGTCTTTTTGGCAAACGAATAAATTGAAGCAATTCTCAGCTCCGAGGAAGGTGTCGTCGTCAAGAATTTCGATCGCTGTCATCCAATTGGGATTATAATCTCTGGCCATTTCCTCAAAGCTGCCTTCCATAGTTTTGTACTGTAGAAGCGTGAGTGACCGCATGAGATCACCAACGAGAACAAAGTCGCCTTTGGTCTTGAGGTAAAGTGCGATAATATTGTTGAAGTGACTGCATTCGAGTCTGAGTTCTTTTTCGGCGGTCCATTCGAAGAGTCTGACGGTGCTGTTTATACTGGCGAGTAATTTGCCATTGAATTCGACGAGGGAGTAACACGAGCCTTTGATTTCTTTTTCAGCCACTTGTACCAACTTTCCATCGTTCCAATGGAACAACAATATTCTTCCTGATTTCGGTTCCGATTCGTCGGGATTAACGAGAGCTGTACCAACGATGAAATAAGAGGTGGGATCTTCGCCGAGTTTGGTTGATATTAAAGAGAGCGCGTACTCGGTTGGCATGAGGGTATGAGCGTGCAGAACTTCGAAGGTGTGTTGATCGATAATCAACAAATTGTGAACCTCGATCTCTTGGCCGATGTCACTGGCTGCGGTGTGTCCCGGTTTGTTGTGAGAGGCGATGTGGCTGCTGGTGGAAGTCGAAGCTGCTTGGGTCGAGGCCGATTGTCTGACGACGCTGACGCCCGTGTTTTCCTGCATGTCAACGCGCATTGTAATAACGCCGAAGGTTTGTGAACTTTCTTGATAAGTAATGCGTCTCGGTGATTCGCCAAGAGGTACGGTGCGTATATGGAGTTTTTGTATTTCATCGATAGTGCCTATAGTTACGGTACTGTCTGTCGCGAGTGCCAAACTGTCGGCATAGGACTCGGCGTTCAACGAACACATGTGATTCACTTCTTTGAGATTGACGTTGCTAAATACGAGTTTGTGATTTGAGGAGTATATTACTGTTGGACGATCGGAACAGGCGAATACGTTGGTCGTCGAGAGTGACCGGAAGGTCCGTAAGACGGTCGGTTGCGTGCCGAGAGTGACTTTCTTCTTGTCGGACAATTGGCCACTGTCTTTTTGGAGACTGAAGTAATACATGCTGCCGTCGCCGAGAGCGCACAAGAGATAAGTGTTGCCCTCGAAACAAGTCATTAATATGGATCTCGGTATAATTTCTCCGCCGAGTAACTCCTTGTTGGTTTCCTCGAGGGCGGGCAAAGTGAGTATACGAATAGAAATGTCGGTCCAAAGTCCAACAGCGACGAGATGAGCCTCGTTGTAGCCATCCAGAGGTGAAATATCGAGACAAGCGACTTCGTGCTGAAGAGTAGCGAAACCTTTCGAAACAATACGATCCTCGACGATTTCAAGGTAAAAGAGATCGTTACCGGTTGCGCATAGAACTTGTCGACCGTTGCAAGCCACGACGCTTATCGTCCTCTTGTTGTCGGGCTCCCACTCGGAAACGACGCTTTTACTCTCGTTCGATATCAAGCGCGCCGAGCTCGGGGTTATTTGTATGAAAATATCGTTGCTAACGTTACCAGTGTGGAAAGTTTGCTCGTCAGCGACGAAACCCGTGATATCTGTTTCCTCAACTTCCTCACCGTTCAGGGTGAGTATACGAGTTTGTCCGACGAAAGAGAGCACCAAAGTATTGTCGTAAGTACCGTTACCGCCGACTTTCAACGCCCACATTCCTTTGATTCCCGGTAAGTCGATGCTCGCGTGTTCCTGGATGCCAATTCCATTGCGTATGATCCTCAAGGAGCCTTCCTTGAAAGCTCCCGAGCACGTTACCATTTGTCCTTGTCCTTGACGCTCGAGATCGACCACAGCCATGTCGACGATTGGCGCAAGGTTCGTGAATATCTCCATCGGTACGCAGTACGATCCATTCTCGTCGGCTTTCGTGATTAATTTAATCAACTGAGAGTCTCCCAAACGACTACCTATGAATATCACTCCGTTGTCCAGATAAGTTATGCACTCGGGAATGCTCACTTCGCCGAGCAATTCGACCTTCAAATCTTTTATTATACTCGTCCCATCCGCCTTTTTTTCTTGCTCGAGAAACAGCATGAACAAATGTCCCGCCATATCCCCGAGAAGATAGCGCAATCCTTGGGAATCCACCTTGGCGTAACAGGTTATTGTACTCTGTTTTATGATTGGCGGTACAACTGCCATGTAAGTTGTACCGTCGTGATACAAAATGCTTTCTTGCCCGATTATTATAGCACCACAGATCGGCGATGGCACCGGAATCACGATCATTGCTTCTCGCTCAACGTTGTCTTGTTTCCAAAGTGTCTTTACGAATTCTTTGTCTCGCAACGATATCTCATGGGTTTTCACGTGACGTCCGTTTATATCCTGATGAATTATTATCAACGTTGGATTCGCACAGCCATGCAGAAAATTCACATCTTGAACCTGTTGCTCTTCCATCCTTATCGACGATGCTTTCAACTCTGGATTGTCCTTGTCCAACGGGATGATCTTGAACAAACCGTCGTACAGTCTCAGACCTATCACCCGAGCTTTTGGATCGATAACGGCCTTGATTCCTGTCTCCGAAGGCTTTCCAATACGATCCGCCACATTCCCATGGGCTTTTGTTATTATCTCTATTTCTTCTCCGTCTCCTGCGCATTCCAGGATCATCGCGTTGTACCGCGTCGTTAGAAGGAAAAGCAAATCTTTTTTCTCGTGCTGCAAACCAAAGTTTCAATTCATCATCACATTTTTTACAGCGACTCTTGGAAAACCCCGTCCACGTCCGCGAGAGAACTTCAATTTCAATTAAGCGGACTCAAAGACATTTGCGCGGATCCTCGTCACTAAATTATCTGGTTCAGTATTCAAATTTTACGTTGAGCCAAAATTGATGCTTCGATTCATACAAATTGATTGTCAACGGTTAATTCAACTCGTTGAATCTACGGTTCAGCATCTCGATTCGCTTCAAATGATCGAGTTTGAATTTCGCAAAAATTGGTTCAATCTTTTTTATTCTGATCAGTCATGCGGAATCGAAAGTCGATGCCTCTACAATTTGTTGATCTTTCCTTCAAAGATGCTCGATGCCGATTCATTTTGTGCAGGAAGGATGTAAAATATTTTAAAAATGAAAAAATCCATCAGCAACAAAAAAGTACTCGTGAATTTAGGGATCCCAAAAAATTTCTACCGTCTCTTGTGGTCAATTTTGGGACTTTTGGACGGAATAATTGTGTTGGATTCTGAGAATGCAAATGTCAAAATTGTCCATAATTGTTACAGTCAAAATATAAATATTAGGCATTGCTGAACAATGATTAGCAACAAAAGTTGCGTGTTATAAAAACATGCTTATTCATGTTTTTGTAGCAGAAAAGATGTCAAGAATTTCATATTGTTTTGTGACAATGTCTCTTGAGTTTTTCATTGTTTCAATAATTCGTAAGCACGTTTGATAGAAAAAAAATGAATAATGTACGTACCGGAGGTCGAAAGAATTTGACAACCGCGATTTTGCCATAAATGCCGACTTCTTTGAGAGGCCTGAGGCCCTCGGGTGTAACGAGATAGATTTCCAACCTCGTGTTTTTCGCCAATATTAGATTGAGGTCCGTAGGTGACGTAAAATTGCCTAGAAAGATTTGGGGGACGTGATCGACGCGATATTTTGCAACATTTATAATAATAGGCCACGCACAAGTTGGTATATATTTTGCGGGTTATGTTTTTTTTTTTTATTATTTTTGTAGATCGAAATGAATTGAGGTTAAAGCCAGAGCAAGGAGTAAAAATCTTACCGGTTACACAGGCCGTTACAGCGGTCGGCTTGTGCGCTGTTACAACGTAATGATGCGCCATTGTTTTCATCTTGATTGCGATTCCAATCAACAATTCTTCACTTTTGTTTCTATTTATTATTTCTCACTTTCTCACGAAAAACTCACTTTGCCCGTACGAGCAATCAATTATATACAAAAAGACGAACTACCAGCATCAAAATATATGACCACGCGCGTAATCTTCTTCCGCTCCGTTCTCTTTCAATTTCAACTTTCAACCGCGCCACGCAGCTGGCTGAAACCGAATAACCGAAGACGAAAAAGCAGGGACACTAAAGACGAGGAGGAGTCGACACGGCATAAGAAAATCAGTGGTGGGGGGAGGGGGCGTCCTCAAAATTCCGTCTCAAAGCGGTTCTTCTTTCTGCCACCAGGTGTAAAGATCCGACAAATATAGTAATACAAATACGTCCACACCGTGAAAGTGACCGTTCCACGCTTGCGCAGTACTGATAACAAGTCAAAGCGTGTTTTACTTGTAACACGCTCATTTATGGAATAAAACAATATGCAACGACTATAACAACTATAAAACTTCAAAGTTGAATGAATGGAGAGGATTTCGACGCATATTTTATTTATAACTTTAGAATTATGGCTGTTTTGTATGCAAAATCGAGATGCAGCGATCCTTCTTCGTGATTTGAAGAAATTATTATTTTATCGATGCGATCCGTAACGTTTTCCGTTTCGCAGAAAAGAGAAATACCTATTCGTCCAGAGACGAAGATCGTGACTTACTTACAATATCCGATCTATAAGTTTTTAACGAATCAGGCATAGCGGTTATTTCTGAAGCGAAGCAGCAGAATGGGTTCTTTATTTGAAATATAGATGAAAATTTCAATAGATTTTATAGTCTTATATATTGCTTATTTCGTCGGTCGAGATAATAGATATTGTTTGGTTCGCTTGGGTATCGCGGGCGACCGCACCTGGCCACTAGGACTGTCGTCCAATTATAACTGTGCGAATTTTCGTCTACTTCCATTCAAAGAGTTTTATGATCGGGCCTTTCCCAAATCGTTCATGCTAATGGGTTATTGCCAAACTGTCGGACGCCGCTGGTAGAAAATTAGACAAAGACGTGTGTCTAAAAAGGATTTACATGTATAGGCAAAACGTTTCTTGGCCTTCTATATGATTCAAAGTCATTTTAATGACATTCGTTTTTCCAATATCTAGAAAACAATATCGGAAACTTCGATTGAAACCTCGTAAAACAATGGTTTTTCATATAAATCAAATAATGGGTTTTTTTTTACGAATGCATGGAGCGTTAACAGGTTTTGATTTTTATTATGCTGTAAAATTCGCATTTTTCTGGCAATTCCGACAAAATTCCCAGTGTAGCTCAAACCATTTTCGAGCTATAAAAGTGTGAATGTTACTGTGCCAGAACACAAAAAACACACACATCCGGACATTTTTTCTGGAAGTAATTTTTCGATGTTTTTTTTTGGACACTTTGAACATTTGGACATTGAAAACTGCAAAAAAAAAAAAAATGCACTCCGATCATCCAAAAACTAATTTTTGAATTCCGAGTTTCCGCGTGCTTGAGTTTCAGGGGTTAAAAATTAGAATTTTCTTTTTTTCTTCGATGATTAGTTATATAGAAACTTGAATAATTCAACATGATTGGCTGGAGTTATTTATTGCAAAAAAAAAAGTTTAAAGTGTGTGTGTGTGTGTGTTCGATCGTGTGCTATTGGGAATTTTGTGCTTACAGCGCCGCTGCTTCGGGACCTTCGGGACGGGATTGCGTGTACATTTCTGAAGTACGCAACGTCCACTCTCTGGTCCTTCTCTCCAGTCTCCCCGGCGGTGAATGCACTACACGCGGCGGGTGGCGTACCGACGAACGGTATTCATGAACGTTGAATTTTTCAGTCACTCGCTTATTATTTTCCTGCTTTTTCCACAGACTCATAATTTAAATCCGATTAAAAATCGTATCGACTCCGAATAAAGAGAAAATTCTATTTTTGCCACGAGTTCGTAAACCTGCAGTCCCAATTGTCAAGTTTTCGGACTTGCCAACTGTTGGTCATACCGGCAGAATGCATGGCTCAGGCTTATCATTGAAAATCGAAAATCAGTTTCAACGAAATAAATCAGTGAACAAAATAGAGATTTCCTTTTTTCAGCAACGTGGAATGCATTCGAAAAAAGTGTGAGCGATTCTAGAAATACCAAAATTCAAAAATCGTTCGTACAAACTTTTATTGATTAATCGGAATTCGTTCATAACTAATTTTATCACTTTTTAATTACTCATAGTTAAAAAAAACAACAATAATAATAATTCATTATCAAAAATGTACATTAACCGGAGTCGATAAGTAAAAAGGTAGCGCTACGTCTTCTCCCTCTCCTGCTGGAAATTCTCTATCCTCGCCAAAAAGCTTGTGTTTTTGGTTAAAAAAAAAGCTTAACAATATTCCGAAGTATTATTTTGCAGCGAGTGTTCTGAACAAATTTTTATTACCGTGTCACATGTTTCTTAAAAAAAAAGACTCAAGTCGGAACAAT
Organism: Diadegma fenestrale; assembly: GCA_037043255.1. Classification (NCBI taxonomy): domain Eukaryota; kingdom Metazoa; phylum Arthropoda; class Insecta; order Hymenoptera; family Ichneumonidae; genus Diadegma; species Diadegma fenestrale. Next base: position 3,840,261 of record CM073311.1, on the reverse strand, counting down.
TTCGAAGAATTCTCATTACACCAATGCATCAGACGCGAGCAATAAAAAATGGAGAAAAAAAAACCAAATGAACGAAAGAACGAAAATGGACGAACAAAGTGAATTATCGTTACATGAAATCGGTCGTTGAAAAATTGACATTTGCAAAGCTGCTTTATTACGCGCCCTTTTTAACAGTCGTTTCATCTATAAAAGTTTGTAGAAACAATTTTTCGAAATATCCGCGTACCACGCTATTTCGAAATAGTGTGTAAAGCGCTCTACCAATTCGCATATAATGAACTTATGTACAAAAAAAATGAATAAAATACATGAGCGAGAAGCAGCGATATGATAATTGTACGGTGAAAATGGGAGGAAAACGTAAACAGAGCTGGATGGGTTGGCTCAAGGGCCAACAATCAGCCCGGTAGACGTTCTCGTTGATGATACTTTATTTGGCAAATAGCTGTAACCAGAGACAGGCTTATGCACAAATTCGTTCCCCCCATTGTGGCGTTACAAGTTGCGAAACGTACTCCAGACGGGGAGAGAGAGGGGGGGGGGGGCACAGGTAGCGCATCGTCGAAGCGAGATGAGATAAAGAATAAAATAAAAGAAAAAGGAAAATATATATATATATACACATACATATGTATATATACATATACATACATATATGAAAACGAACAAGATACAATTGGCTCATACAGTTTGTTGGTTTGTTTGTTTAGTTTCCTTCGAATTAGGAGTTTTTCGTTTGTAATGTCACGATCACTTGTAGATTGATTATAGTTTTTTCCAACATCTCGAGCCACGAGACATTCGTCAACGAGCATAATAACTGATTGGTGCATGTGGAACCAGCGCCCGATGCGCTCACCAGGCTGGACGATAATGTCGTTGGGTCACTCGTTCTCTCGTTTTTCGGACAATGCGTCTTGTCTTCATGCCCAAGTCGCTCGTCAACGGACTCGCTCGATTTAATAACTTCCGTAACTTCTTTCTCAGTCTTATCCTTGTCCTCGATATCCATCTCCGAATTGGTGTCTCTCTCGACCCTTGACTCATCGGTAGGCGAATGAGCTTTTCTTCTTGCGTTTTCTTCGTTGCTCTCCTCGGTCGATGTGAATTTTCGCTTTTTCGCGGGCGCTTCCGTTTCCTGCTGGCTCGTCTCCTTCATTCTCGCTGCGCGCGTTCTCGCCAAGAGCGTCTCGAGCGCCGGCAACAAACTCGGCGGAGCCTCCAGCCGCGTTCCGCTGCTGTAGACCAACGCCAATGCCCGCAAATCACCCGTCAATCTGTGCGCCGACACTTTAACGTCAACCGCTTCGACCATCGCACTCATCGAGCTCACCAAATTATCGATCAACGAACATGTCTGTTCCGTCAATACGTGATTCGCTAACTTTGGAAAAAATGTCTTGAGAAACGCGTGAATCGCGGGCACTCCGAGCGACGAACGCTCGTCCAATAAAACCGCGTCCACGTAGTCCACCGTGTAAGACGAACACAGCAGAGCCGCTATGTGCTTCCTATCTATGTGCGTCGCAGCATGGACGTCCAACCACAAACGAGGAAACAACGCCAAATGCAGTGGCACACCTGAAACCAAAAGAAAAAAAAATACCAATTTTATTTTCCAACCTTTACAGCGAACAATTTTGAATAATTTTACGCGTTATTGCCTCGAAGCGTACCCTCGAAACCCAGCATTGCGCTCAAATTAACAAGAGTGTCGGTCATGCAGTCGTTGTTGATGGCGAGCCTGCACATGACGTCGATCAACTCGTGATATGGCAGATAAAACTCCAAGAGAGCACTGTCGTATTCAGGATCCACGCCTTTGGCGGCTTCGAGCTGCGAATGTGGAACGGCCATTTGTACCATAGGCCTGGCAGGTCGGGAGCCCATTTTCCCGGCAGCGGTTGATCGTCTCGGTAAATAAGGACCGGGAGGCACTGCCGCATGAGATTCTTGAAGCGCGGCATGGCAGTGTGAGAGCAACGGTGCCAGTATCAAAATAGCTTCGGCCGGCACAAGCATAACGAGCTCTTTCAACAAATCTATCGCCAAATTCCGCATATCCGGTGGATTATACGTGTTTAAAAGCGTCGCCAATTTCCGAAGTACGTCCGGCCATTCTTTGCAATTCGCCAGAATATTTCTCGCGTCCGGACCATCTCGAGCGGTTCTTACGCATCTTACGAGCTCCACAATTATCGCTATCAATTCAGCCAAATCGCCGGCCACGTGACACGCCGTTGCTTCGTGGTACATTATGTGCAGCATGTGGAAAGCTTCCAGCGCCATGCTCAGTCCCCCGTTGTAAACGACGTACAGGCGATCGTCGTCCGATTCGATGAGACACCTGTCGACATCATTTTTGTCAGAAAACAAATCGTACCAAACATTGCTCAATTATAATAAAAGGGCAAAAGTTTCCCGTCGTAAAATTATTCAATAATCCGGTGCCCCAATGGACTTGAAAAAGTGACTAAAAAAAAGAGATTTCGACATTGAATTTCAACCATGTATTACGAAAAATTGTTTTGCACTCGGAATCTTTTTTTCTAGCTCATTTTTTAGCTCATTTACCTAAATGCAGAAATCAGAGTAGCCCAACAAGATCGACCGTCCAATCCCTGAAGATACGACGACAACGTTCCCCTTCTGAACGATGCAATTTCAGCCTCTTCTTGCTCGGTTTGATCGGGATGTCTCGTGACAAGCAGTTGCATTAATTTGAAGAGTTCGTCGACAGCCTGATATTCGAAATAAAAATTGCCCATCATTCATGCTCTAAAATACGCGCAGACTTTAAAGTTCGCGAGGTTCGTGTGCAACGAAAAATATGTTTCTATTCACTTTTTGTTCAATTTTTTCAATTCTTATCAAAGATCGAATAGGAATTGTAAGCTCTACGGAGGGAAAAATAATTTCAAGTAAAAATTCATTTTGTTTACCGTCGAATATTGCGTGGGATGTGGTGTGATGTTTTTAAATGCCCATTGTATGTTCTGGTGAGCAGCGAGCTGTCTCGTGAAAACTCGTGACTGTTGGCAACAGAGTCTCAGCAAACCGTAATAGGCAGGGAGCATTACACGATTGAAAAGTACGACGTCTTGGTCTTCGTGGTCGGCACTGTGGATTTTTCGACGTAACGATATAAATACACATGAAAATAAAGAATGAAGAATAGTCTCGTGGTTTGCAATTGATGGACAAAAAACTCACAGAATATAATTGAAAGCAATATTCTTCGTGATGTGTGGATTGTGCAAAATCATTGCAACGTTTTCCGGGCAATCGCAACAAACGTGATACCAGAAGAGAAGAACAGCCTGTTTATTGTGATGGACCGGGATGCTGGGCTCCGAGAGTTTCGGATGAAAGAGCGTCCACAGGTCGTTCAAATACTGTCCAAACTAAAAAATGGCAATGCAAGGTCAGAATAATCTGATTGACGATAAAAAAAAAAAATGGTGAGAGCGAAAAATGCAGAGATTAATAAAATTTTGGAAACTTACCATGAGTTTCTCGATTTTAGAGACGGCGCAATAAGTGAGGAGAGCAAAGTACGCTGTCAGTTTCATTGTGCCGTGAGTTTGTATGTCGATATAGTGTCGAGCAGGTTGGAGAAGCCGCAGGAGCGCTGTGTAAATTTGATGTAGGATAATGGTCGCTTCGGAGGATAATTGGAGCTCGCGCGAGGAATTGCATCCGAGGCCGAGTCTGTAAGCGCCCCGATAACCTTGTCGAAAATGTGTCGAAGGTACGAGCGATACGAGTAGAAAAGCTGCGGCGGAACGAACTCTTTGATTGGCATGTTCGATGAGAAAGTGTTGCAACCATGTATCGAGACCCTGGAGGACCCAAGCGTGGGCGAGTTTGCTTCGTGTGACTGCCAAGGCTAACCATTCGAGGGCACCGTGAGGCGCGACTCTTGCAGCTTCCCAAACACGACTCAGGATCAATTGCGTCATGCAAGGAAGTCCGCTCGGACCGGAACCTTCGGTCAGCAGTGTCAAGAGCTTGAAAAACGGCTGACAGACGTCCGTGTGCTTCGTTATCGCTTGGAATATCATCGTCACAATGTGAATCGCGAGACGATCGTTCCAACGACACAACGATTGTATGAGATTTCGGGTTTGATTGAGATTTATTACGTCTCGGGTTTGCTGATACAGAAACGGGAACCCTTTGCCACCGGCTACGGCGTTCAGGTCAGCGGGCGATAACGTCAACCTGTAGAAAATCATTAAAAAAAAGATAAAAATATTTATATCTGATTTGCAATTTGTACGAGCGACCAATGATGTTGAAATTTGTTTCTCCGATTTTTTTCAAGACATTTTGATAAGCAACGACAATCACCTGTGATCGGATCCTCGACTACGTTCGACGAGAGTCGCCACGAGAGTAATCATTTTATCGAGAGAAGCGGGTCGAAGTTTTTCGGAAGCTACCGCAAGCACGACTTCTTCCTCCTCCTCCTCTTCCTCTTCGCTAACGGCGTCGGCGCTCTCGTGAGTTTTGTGGCCCAGGTAAAAATTGACCATAGTCGAGACCGCTTGAACTCTGATGAGGAAAAGTGTTTCCTCCTCGCCCATTTTGCTGAATTCGTAGAGGAAGCCAAAGTACTCGGTGAGGTGTTTTAAATGTTGTTTCGCGTGTTCCATCAGCGACAGTAACATCCGGACGAAGCGGGTTACACAAGATTGCGTGCCGACTCCGTTGTACTGGCTGCTGCCCGAGTCGTTTTCAGTTTCGCAGAGTAAGTAAAGCGGCGCTTGACTCGGCCGTAATCTTTGTATAACGTGAATACAAAGTCTCTGAAACATTTGTCGTACCATTTGATTGGGACATTTGACTAGAATCTGAATAGGCCACCAGGAATCGCCAGCCATACGTTCGAGGAATCGAGCACAAGCACCGGCCGAGCCGTTGAATTGTTTCGTCAGCAATTCCACCCATTGGACCATCGTTGGTTTTTCTTTAGCGTGAATGAACGTTTCCATGAAAAATGAGGTGGATAATTCGGCTGATAATTCCGTAACATCCGGTTGCATGGACAATAGAGTTTGGGGTATATAACCGCAAATTTGCCACATGAAGCTGAAGTAGGTGTGCTCGAAGATATTTTTGTCTTGAAGGAAATGTGTGTTGTCCTGCCATATCCAATCCTCGAGTTCCTTGTTCAAAACCAACTGAGGCGACGTGGCGACAGCCAATTGTTGCTGCAGTTGTTGAACCTGAGCGACTTGGGACTGTTGTTGTTGTTGTTGTTGTTGTTGTTGTTGTTGTTGCTGCTGCTGCTGTTGTTGCTGTTGAATCAAGGGTGGCGATGATTTGTCGAATGTGCGATTAATTTCTTCCAAGCCGTAGGACGTTGAGACGCAAGTGACGGGACTAGAGACAGTAGCTTCTTCCTCCCTCGTCTGTTCGACGTTGGGATCGTTGCACCATTCGTAAAAAAGCATGTAGGCCGAATTGGTTTTCTCGAAACTAAAGTCCATGAATTTGTCGGTAACGGAATCATAAGTTTTGCTCGTCATTTCACCGCCGAAACATTCGGCAGCGATCTGGCTAGGATCGAAGGGTTTTACTTCGGCGTCGTTGAACAAAAACCATTTGTCTTTGTTGGCCGAAGTGCGATCTCTTATGAAACTGTAATAATGGCCACCGTCGGCTGTGCCAGTGTGAACTGTAACGCCGATCAGATCGTATTGATAATGTTCCATCTGCGACTCCGATCGACTCGACGCTTTCTCCTCGTTCGCTGGTTCGTCGTCCATCGATAAACTGTCGGTCTCGTTTCTCTCCAAACTGGCGTCACCGCCGCCCGTCTCGCGCTCGCGTTCTTCCCGATAATGCTGAGGCATCAGTTTTTTCTCAACGTATCCGGACATGTCGAGCCTCAATGGGAAACTGAAATGTGTGTTGACTTTTTCTTTGAGCATGGTTCCCATGTTGAAAGTGTAGCGCATCGTATTGAAGCACAAAATGTGCGGCAACTTTTTGAAACATGCTCTTTTCTCTGCGCGAGCTTTTTTGCCGCATTGCGAGCACGTGTACATGTTGTCACCCTCGAGAGTGTCCTTGACTGTGACTTCGTCGAGACTCTCGTACAAGTTCCTCATATCGGCGACCTGACAACGAACGGTATAAAATTCTTCGAGGGTTCGACTGACGTGTTCACAATCGAGAGAAACGACGTTGTTGGAAATGACACCGCAAAAAAGTGTCTTGACAAGGTGTTTCAGGTCCGAGGTCATTTCTTCGAGTTTCGAGACGAGATCGATGAAAAACTCGGCCATGTCTTTCTGCTCTCCGGTATTGAGAGGCTCGTGATTCATCGTGTAAACCCGACAAAAGCTACGCGGGTTGTAGGCCTTGCGTTCGGACTCGAGGAGGTAGGCGAACATTCGTTGGAGCTCTCGCAACGTGGACTGATGTTTGTTGGCGCGATTGCAATCGGCACCCAGTATGGCTACGCGAGCTTGTGGCATCATGTACAAGTGTTGCATGCAGCTGGCCATGTAGCACGTAGCACCGAGATTGGTCAAGCCGACGTAGCCGCAATCGGAGCGACCATCTTCGTGAGGCCAGTAATCCCAAGGGTATGGCGAGTGCGGTCCGGGTCGATGTTGTGCCAAAAGTTTTTCATGCAGTAAACGATAATTGTCCGGTGCGGATTTGACGAGTTCGACGAGAAGATCAAACGCGGCAGACCGCGAGACTTGACTCTTGCATTTGGGCACGTGTTTCATCCGCGGATTCGGCAAATCGAAAAGAAAGTCGAATACTCGGTTGAGCAAGTTTTGTCCTATCTTGGCTTGCTTGCAAGCTGGATTGTGCGTCATTATGTTGCAGGTGAGATTCAAAAGTCCAACGAGTGCGTCGTCCTCAACGGTATTGTGCCGAGTTTCGAGATGTTCTCTGCTCAAGACAGAATCTATTACGCGACTGGCCAACGCCTCGAGATCGATGCTACCGCCGTCACTCGGACCAACTTCCGTTTCAGTTTCCGACTCGATACAACCCTCTCTGATGGCATCTTCGGGCAAAGCATCTACCAGGCGACAGACGAGCCAAAAGTAATCGCGACAGGCTGGTCCGTAGGGTTCTTTGCCATCGTCCAATGCCGAATGTAAATGCATCGGTAGATCCGGTCTTCGTCTCAGCGAGGGCTGCATCGTTTCAGCCACGACGAGATACTCGAGAAGCGTATTGAGCATCGAGACGATAAGACTCGACGCGTCGCAGCGTTCGCCATCGGTGTAATCGTAATCCTCGTTTCCCGTCGTTCCCAAACACAGTCTGTAGAGCGCCGTGCAAACTTCTCGACGTACAGCTGGCTCGGGGTCCTCGAGGACCAGCCTGCGCAACCAGGTGTGGCCAAAAGGCTCGGTAGACGTTTGCAAAAAGAGATATTGCCGGACGCGCGGATCACTGTGTACCCAACAAACCAACAAAGCCATCGCGTAGTGTATCACTTGCGACCTACCGAAGAGACCGGTTTTGTAGTGATTTGGATCGCGCGGCATCGAAGCCTCGTTCAAAATACTCGTTAATCTTGGCATCACCGTATCGACGCTCATCATCGAGAGCATCGCTTCGCTCAGTCTCGGTACAATCAACTTTTCTGGTTTATGCTTCCGCGTCTTTTTCTCCTCTTTCACAACACCAAGGTGGCAAAGTTGTTTCAAAAGACTAGCCAAACAATCTTGTTGCCACTCGCTGCCGTCGCCGCGTTCCAAACAACCGGACATGAAAATATCAAAGAGATGACGTAGACCACCGTGTTGGACGAACAGCGTCGACCAGGCTACGGGCTCTGCTTCGGTGTGAATCTGCGTTTCCTTCGTGTCGCTTTGGGCCAAAGGTTCTTCGGTAATCGTTGCGCCACTCGTGCAACTTTCCCCCTGAACTGTATCGCCGCCGGTCTCGTTGATAGGCGTGATCGTGACGGCGCTAGTCCCACTGGACGAGGAGTTGTTGCTCGAGGACGACGAACCAGTGACGACGATCGAGGGGCTTCGTCGACTCAATGATTCAACAATGTACAAAGAATACATGAGTTTCTGCGGGCTCGCAGGATCGAGAAGTTCGGGCAAGGAAGTTTCTCCTAATTTTTGAAATCCACGAAGCAGCGTCGGACTCGTTGGCAAAAGTGTCAACGTGTCCCAGACGCGACGAGACAACAATTGTGCCTTTGTGTTTGGTATTTTCTGGCCACCTTTGACACTCGTTTTCATCGCGCTCAGAGTACGCATGAGTGTGAACAATTGCTCGAAATATTGAGGCCTCAGTAGCAAAAGAGTCGGTAAAGATTCCTTGGGTGGCGGTGGCAATAAGCTTGCGGAATCGATGTCGCGTTTGTTGCTGGAATTGCCACGATTTCCTGATCCTCCGCTACCGCAACCGCCTCTTGCGCCAGCAGCACCCAGTGAAATGAAGACGAGCTGGCCGTCCTTGAAGCCCATCTCCTGGAGAGTCTTTTCGTCAAAGTCGAAGGTCAACTCTTGTCCTTGAGCGATCATTCGTATTGGTCCATCGCGATCGGTCAGAAGAGTACCGAGCACGGATGCTCCGCCGGAAATGCTCGAGCCACCGGGACCGTGTCCGGACGAAGTTGCTATCGATGGGTCGCTAGTCGCACAAGAAGTTCCGCCGACTCTACCGCCGTTCTGAGTGTCGTCCCACCATTTGGCGACCTCGGCTCTCAGATCCGCAACGTAATCGGTGCTCAGTAGAGAAAAACTCGTTTTGTCTGGGATTCCAGCCGGTTGAACGAATATTCTGAGATGTTGTCCCTTTTCCTGGGTGTTCATGGCGACATGACTGCCCGCACCTCGTCCTTCCAGGGCCCAACGACGCAGATGGTAAGCGTATCGTTTGCGAAAAGCCTCGAGATGCGTGCGCAATAACAATAATGCTCGTTGAATGCAACGGAGACTCGCTTCCTCGTTGTTTTCGAGATCCGCACTAGCTGCAGCGAGGTGGGTCATACATTGAGACACAAATTCGGCCTCTTGAGTCAGCTGTCGCGACATGTAATAGCCGTTCAAATATTGTATCGCCGCCATACTGACGTCGGTACTTTTAGCGCGAAGAGCGATTCGCCAGAGGAAATCCATGCCGACGGAGTCAACGTCGCGAAGCGGACGATCCAAATGCGCAGCTGCGAGACGAGCGAGATTGCAAAGTTGTTGGAAGAGACTCAGTCCCGTCATACTTATAGTTTCCGGCGGTAAGCTCGGCAATTTTCTCAGGCAAAGGTGTTTCAGAGTGTCCATACCGAGAGCGTGTTGTTCGGTCGATTTCGCCTGGCTGAGCAGCCAACTGAAGAGCTCATCGGCACAGGTTGGATCTTGCGACAAACATTGCCAAAGTATGTCGACCTGCTCGAGACTCAAGCGAAAACATTCGGGCGATCCGAGCGGCGAGAATATCGATGACAGAAATTGCAATCGAACTTGTATCTCCGTCTGGTGTGAATACAAATTGTTGGTCACGGTGCTGTTTCCTCCGCTGGCACTGGTAACGCTGCTGCTGCTTCCGCTGCAGCTCGTGTTGCCGCTTCCGCCGCTGACACTCGCGTTCGTATTGGCATAATTTTTCAAATTGTTAAAAAAATGTTTCATCATGCCTCTCTCGCGATCGGCCCAGGTCGTTATCGTGTGAGCATCCATCGATCCAAACTGTTGAAAGCTCGCCAACAACTTTGGCAACAACCTCAAGGATATTACGACCGATTGATTCGCGGCGAGATTCTCGAGGCAGCCTTCGATGAATTTCATGGGAATGAGTCGGTCGACGTTGAAGCAGAGCAAGTTGCAAAGCGCTTTTTCCGCTTCGAGAGCCAAACCTTCACCCAAGTGGCCTATTTTTTCGTCCTGCAAAAGGTCCCAGAGTAAAGTGTTGCCGGGTTTGCAAACAGTTTCGAGATTGAACTGAGAGGCGAAGCGCGATCCAGAAGCACCACCGACGTTTTTACAGACGCTGTCAAAGTTGAACTGAGAGCCGAGACGCGAAGACGACGAGCCGGATTGTTGGCTCAATCGCGCACGTCTGCCGGCTCTCGTGCGATCCGAGAGACGAGGTCGACAGCTTGTTTTCTTAACGCGCATCTCGCTTTGCGAATGATGATTGTGATGGTGATGATGATGATGGTGGTGATGATGATGATGATGTTGCTGTTGTTGTTGATGCTGCTGCTGCTGCTGTTGCTGATGATGATGGTGATGATGATGAGGAGGTTGATGCTGCGACGGATGATGCGGATGATGGTGATGATGATGATGCGAGTGTGGATGATAAGCCTGCATCTGTATCGCTGTGAGATGCCTCGCAGCGAGCTGGGCCAATTCTTCCTCGCATCCGCTCTCCTCGCCGTCAAAGTCCGCCATGTTTTTCTCGCTTTTGTTCGATATCCTGCTGCTGTAAGAACCTTCTTCGTCCGACAGCATCTCGTCGAGTCCCGACGGTAAAAAGGGTTGGCCGGTGGCATGCACGAGCCCGGCAAGGTCCGAGATTACTGCGTTGGTACCGTCGCCGCCCGCACTTCCTACGACGACACCCGCGGCGACACCTGCGTTGTCGCTGTCCTCTTCGTCGTGCGACGTCTCCACGGAATCCGGTCCACGTCCCACGTGGCCGTCCGCCCCAACCAACGACAGATACTTTTCGCTACCGCTGCTCTTGCTCGTCGCTCGCAATTGCAAGTTTCCAACGACCGTTGGAACTTGTTGGTCCTTTGTTTCGATTCCTAACGAACGTTGTTGTTCCTGCTCTTTCACGCAATCCAGCGTGTCACGCGATAATTTTCGCTCCATCTTGCGCGGAGAATCCGACATGACCGTCGACTCCATCGTCAACGAAGAATCCTCGATGCTCTCGGAGTTATTCTTTCCAACACCGCACGAATCTTTTGCATTCTCCGTCTCGGTCATTTGATTCAATTTACCAACCTCGCTCTCGTGCTCGTTCGAACGCTTTTGTGGCTTTTTACGCTTTCGCAAAATTTTTCGCTTCTTCTTCTCCTGCACTATCGCCGCCTCCTCCGTATTCGATTTCTCCGTGTCAGCCTCCGCGTCCGAACCACTCGCTTGCTGATGCTTGCTTCTCGTCTCGTTGTCCGTCTTTGATTCCGTATCCTCGATTATTTGATCCTCTATCGGACTCGATCCCCCCGTCGGACTCTCCGTCAGCATTTCTATGCTCGGACGATTCATTTTTGAGGCTTGCGAAACCCCCGAAAAATCCTCCACTTCGGTCAGATTCGATTCGACCGGCATTTGCTCCGGGCTTTTACTTCTCTTGCAGGTACCTTCATGGAAAAAAACACCGTTCATTTTTGACATCCCAATTTTTCCCAACAACCAACTTTTAAAAAGCGCAACATTTTTTTTTCTTCCAAATATCGCCCAAGCTTTCGTTACGGTTTGGATCTTGCGTGGTGACGAAATTCATTGGCATAAAAACTCATTTTTTCTTCCAACAAAATCGTTTGGGAATCCAGAAAAATTCGGAAGCCACAAATTTTCAAAAAAGAAAGGAGAAACTTGAGTTTCGCTCGGTTTTCCGGTTGTAAATATAGAAAATAAATACGAATTTGAAAAAGGGAATCGTGGGTCGAGATTTGATTGTAAAATTTGTGGTCGTTTCCGCAATTTTGTACTGTGCGGGCTGTTGGGTATGGAAAATAAAAACGTGCCATGAGCGACGTTTCCTATTGAGAAATGAAGAGAAAGAGAAAAATGGAACCTTCGCAATCGCTGCTGTCGCCTCTGGCCTGTTTTCTTGGCGAGGGTCCTTCCGAGGGTGCAGGACTCGGTTCTTCCTCGTCCTCTTCAGGGCTGCTGGCATCGATTCCACTGGGATCGCTGCTGCTGCTTTCACAAACGCCATCGCCGGCCCTCGACAAATCGCGATTTTTAACGGCAAGAGAACCAGGATATCCGGGTCCGCCTGAAGTCCAAATGAATTTGATGAGGGCCGAGGCAAGGAAAAGACTTTGTTCCGTGTGATCTTTGGGCTCGAGTTTTCCGAGTAACGAATAAAGATGGAGAACGGGTGTTGGGGCGAGATGCTTGACCAGAGGTGCGAGCAAGTCATAAACCGGTCGTGCACAATGTTTGAGCTGTGCAGCTTGCCACATCGTGTCCATATCGGAAGAAGTGATGCGTCCTTCCATCGCGAGAAAGCTCAATACGATGTGACTTTGTTTTATCACTTCGGCGTGTAAGTTTGGACCAAATATATGAGCTATAATATTGTTTTCTGTGAGCCAAGCAGCGAGAGCATGACCGACTTGTTCTACTTCGGCCACAGTCTCGCTGTTGCATAATTCGTTAAACGCCGTTATATGGGCATTTATTTGCGCGACACCGGCAAGCCTCATGGTCAGTGTCGTGCTGGTAAAGTACTTGAAAGCCAGATCGAGACCGTCGCGATCGAAAGTCGGAAGAACAGCGTCAATCGGATCTTTAACTGCGCTCCACATGAAATCTGCATCAATAAGTACGAGAAAATGCAGCGTTAGACATAAAAAACGAACGACATTTACGACGGTTCTGAAATTTTCGGGCTTTAATCTCGTCAGCCAGAATTTTCTCACCTGCCATCGTCCTCACAGCCGGTGTACGCAACTCTTTGTCACCCAAACGACACATGTACTTCATAACTCGACTTCGCAACGGTGTAAACATTTGTATAACGCTACCATAATTCAACCACAGTTTGAGATTGCAAATAACTGCAACCATGGAATGTGCCAAACCCACTGGTAATTGTTCGGGCGCGTCGAAACACGCGGACATCAATTCGAAGCCGCTCTGATGGCAAAAGACGGAAACGGCACGAATCAGGGGCGCCGGCACCTCCGGATCGTGCGGCTCGCAGTATCCTCCTTCATCCTGTGTCCAAAGCAATTTCACAACGTGTCAATATCGAATTCTATGCCATGAGAATGAAGCAATAATGGATTTTTCCGGGGCAAAAACTCAAAAACAACAGAGAAATCATTCCAGTCATAAATTTTCGATCAAACGATTTCGTTTAATCGTTTCAAAGCTGGAGACATAAAAACGTGGTGTACCTTTACCGGTGCTAATGGATTGAGAGCTCCACCGTGTTTCATAGCAATGTAGAGGGGAAAGTTGAGCAAAAAAATTTTCGACAGCAGATGAAACAATTTTTCTCGGTCTTGTTGCGACCAATGATGTTTAGAACTGCTCGACGAATCCGAAGATCTCCTGCCACCCGATTCTTTCATAGATTCTCTGTTTTTTTCGCTGTGTTCGATGTTGTCGCGTTTTCGCTTTTCCGATTCTTCCACATCACCCGGTTGCGACTGTTTTCTTTCCTCCGCTTCTTCCTCCTCCTCCTCCGCCGTGCGTGACACTCTTTCCACGTCAACCTCATCCTCGTCCGGTGGCTTTGACTTTTGACGAATCGCTCTCAACTGCTGAAGGGTACAGAGAACTACGCTTTGCGTCAAACGCACAAAACGATCGAAATTTTTCGCCTCTCGGTAACAGCACATACATTGTCTGGAATACAATATTTTTATGCGCATGAAAATCATGAAAAGCAAAAGATTTTGCTACAAGTCTTTACAGAATTTTTATCGCATGAGAAAAAACATTTTTTCCTCAAAAGTTTAGGTTAGTTTCTCGAGTTTCAATTCTGTGCATGGAATACGACGTACGTCGATATTTTTATCAAAATATGACAAAAACTATCGACGCGTTTGACTTTGACATGAAATTTTCTGTTGTCAAGACGCAACTTGATGTATTTTGAAAAAAATAACAGAAACGAAAAAATGGGAAAATGCTCTGTACGGTTCCTCATGGACGCATGTAAGTCTATTCACAAAAAAACATACGAGAGCCAAGACCATAGTTGAATGATTTATGGATTATTAAGATATGAAATTGCAGGGAGATATTGCGAAAGTTTAAGGGCTGAATTACCTCTGGACCCATTGATTAACATAGTGAAGTATCGTGTCCACATCTATGGCACAGAGAGAGACATCGTCGAGCTCCTTCGTAGATCGTTCTTCGTCTAAAAATCGAGGCATTTCGTTGGAAGCACAAGGAAGCAAAGAAATGATTTAAAATGTCAAGAGATTCTGAGTAAAGACAATAAAGATGGTACGGGAAAAATAGTAAATTCGAAATAGGGGGAATAGAAAAGTGTCGTGGAATTTGAATGGTCGCGGAATTTGAGTGGAGTAAAACGTAATGCAAAGACGTTGAGAACCTGAGTGTGAATGAGGTTAATCGTAGAAAAACATTTTATTTCATGAAAAAAAAGAGCAAAACAATAAATGAAAAGAATAAAAAACTTACACGAGAGTAGAAGATCGTGAAAGTCAGCGCACACATCGCACATGATTTCCTGCCTCGTGTCCGTTTGATTATTTCGTTCACCTCAAGTCCATCACAACCTTTTTCACCACCGTCCACCCCCAAAACTGACAACAACAACGTTATTGTTAAACATGTTATTTTTTTTTTTTTTCCAACGTTTGATGATCGTCAACAGTGGATTACGAACCCATCAGTCACCATATTGGTTTTGTACCGTTCTCACTCTTTTTCTTCACCTCTTTGTCTATATCACTCTCCTCTTTCTTTCTGGCGATCTCGATTTTACGAGAGATAGTGCTGTGCGAGGGGTGGCTTGCTTGCTGCTGGCTGCGTTCTCGAGTGTCGCCTACTTCAGGTCGTGCATTCTCTATCCCCCCCCCCCCCCGCCGCGAGTCCGCGGCGCGGACCCTTCGATTTCTCTCTCTTTTGCTCTACGGCCAAAAGCCTTTGGAACAAAAAAAACCAATTTTCTTTCCATCTGCTGTCAAGATTCATGGGAAAAATGTCGAAAAATCTTGTGACTGAAAATGTAATACATTTCACTGTCGATTTCGATATTTTCATGAAAATAATATAAATGTTTTTTTTTACAATATGTAGAGATGGTGAGTTTAATAATAAACAATAACAAAACATATTTTTCAGTGGTCGTGCACGCGATGTCACATTGACAGAATGAATAGTTTTTTTTGTATATGTGGACGCGCTCAGATGCATTTTTGAGCTAGCTAAAGTAACTGCACCGCGCGACGCCACGTCTCGTATTATATCTATATCGAATATTTCATATCTCGCAAAATTCAGTGTTTTCCACACGAAACAAGTCCGGGAGAGTGCATGAGTGTGGTGAAACGAAAACATTGTAACAAATGTATGGGAGACTTTGATTTATTCTTCATTCTTGTTCGAGCGTCTACAATTTACGAGCCTGCAGATGGAATGTTTATGAAAAAATCTAATTCGACTGCGTGAATTTTCCGTTTCCGAAACCGCATTTATGGGTGACAGCTGGAATGACAAATGCTCGCAGTCTCGCACAGGGGTGAATGCACTTTCGGAAAAGCTTTCTCACGATGTGCTATTATAGAGCCATACGAATTCATGCAGATAGAGTTGAAAGAATATAATAAACCGCGCCTTTTTTTTTTCTCAACGCCATATATAACGCCGCCCACACGAATCCGGTGCATTATACAGATAAATATATATAATTACGAAATTTTGTACACGACGCGGAGAATGGGCAGGAATGCAGGATGATCTTGAAAAGTTAAAACGAAATGTACACAAGCATTTATGTTTGGACTAGTGAATTAGGGACAACAAAAGGAATCGCCTTATGGTGCCCCCTGGTCCTTCGCCCGAAGTTTACTTCTCGAAACGAGACGAGTTTGTACTTCCAATAATACACGCTGGGGTTGTCTGTATATCTGTATTGTGGGATCTAGAGTGTCACAACTAGATACACAAACGGACAGATGCTCACGACAGTAGAGCCGAAGATAAATAAACTAATAAACAAATCGTGTGAGTGTCTCTTGCGTTGAAAAGTTTCGGTATAATATCGAGTTCGTTGCAACGTCTACGCACTCGCATCATTGGTGCATCCCGAATGAATAAAAATCTGAAAATTAGTGACCTTGAGGATTAACAAAAATCAAAGACGACTCAAAAATCCGTGTACCGTGTGTGTGAATCGCGTCGTTTTTTTTTTACTGTTCCAATTTACAGTGAATTCACCTTTCTGTCGAGATTCGTGACTTTTGGTTGATGAAACAAAATTAACATGGGGAGCACCGACAAGGCCGTTATCACGGGCTTCATATGTAGGCTTTGCAGCAAAATGAATCGTTTTGTCATCCACATATACGGCGAAGAAGGAGAGAGGATGAAACTTGCCGAGAAAATAAATGCATATTTACCGATCACCGTGAGTTCTTTTTCATTATTCCTCATATTCGAAACGTTTTCGTTATTTTTTGGAATTTCAACCCGAAAATTCCATCATTTTTTCGACAAAAACGAATCTTTTTACACGTTTCGTAAACAATTTCGTAACATTTTCATAAATGCCCAACATTTCTCGTTCATATAATCAGTTTGAGTGAAAACAGCTGATTGCCAAATGTCATTTTTCAAAGTGACCGTTCTACAGTTTTTTTTTTTGTCATTCGTTTATTGCAGGTAAATGTGAACGATCCCTTGCCAAAAACAGCTTGTCTGCATTGTATCGAACGACTGGAGGCACATCACGAATTGATGGAACAAATAATCATAGCCAGGAGACATTTAGCGTCCGAAACGAAAATCAATCCCGTTAGTGCATCTTCCTCGGCGACATCGGTGGCGCTGGATCAGAATCCGACGTCCGGATCTCCGCCGTGTTGACGACCGAATTCTCCGAGTCGCAGATCCGTGCTCCATCGACTGAAACAACGCTCTGAATATTTTTTTATCATCGTGTCCTTGAAATCTCGTGGGCTGTGAAATATCTCGAGTTTTTTCTTTTTTATTTCACCAGCATCCCAGAGAGAGATTGGAAGAGTAACAATAACTAAATGTGCGCTCGTTGTGACCAGCTTTGCGCAGCGTAGACGGAAGGATTATCATTATTTTCCTCAAGTCCATCAGATTGATTCAATGTTCTTGCCATGATTGGAAGTTTTTCATTAGCCTTTTTCCTCCCTTCGATGCTCATCGCCCAACGATTCAATGTTGAGGGAAAATAAACAAATCTTAGACATAAGAATTTTTACCATTTATCGATAAAAAAAATATTTTTATATTTTTGTCGGAATGGAGGAACTTTTGTGCATCGTATTTTCCATATAATTATCACTCGAGTCGTATTTTCTGATACAAAATTGGAAACGTACTTACCTGATTCGTATTTTCGTATTTTAAAGCTTCTTCGTTTCAATCATGTCCAGAGATTATCGATGGAAAGTGATGGCCAAATGTTGTTACTTCAAATTAGTAATCGCTTTATAATTTATCCAGAATATTTATTTTATATCAATAATTTAACTCTCACTAGATTAAGAGAAAAAGTTTTCCTCATTGCAACGAGCTTTTTCTCAATTTTTTAGATCGAATTTGTTTCACGTCACAAAAGATTAGAAATGCAATTACGTCTGTTGCGTTTTAAGAAATATTTATAAGTCTTTGTCAACGAACTGCAGAGTGCCATGTTGAATTCTAGCAATATCCAATGTGGGCAACGACACTGAAGTTTGCATCGTTGCGACGTAACGAAGAAGAATATTATTGTTGTTGATGATATTTTTAATTATTCAAATAATACAGTTTCTCTCGTAGATTCAAATTTTGGCTGACGAGACACGATCGTCCGATTGTTGTAGCCAAAGTTGCTCATTGAGTTCCAGAATCTTAGAGAGAGCGAAAACAAAGGATTTCGTTGCATTCTATCGATGCAAACTTCGACTTGATGGGGGCACTTTTAGAATTGTTAGTTCTTTTTTCTCCAACATTCTTCAATCAAAATGAAGTTTATGAAGAACGGCTTGTCTGTTTTTCTGAAGGATTTGATAGACTTTTGCCCAAGCTGATACGTACGTTTTTGTGAAGCGAAATATTTTCACTCTCTGTCCTAACGTCGATCGTTTTCTATACGCAGTTTTTTTTTTTTTTGAAACATATTCTCGTTAAAGATCCGGAAGAAAATTTTCCGGTCACCGAAACGTATCAGAGCGAATTAATGCCAAAACCATGTTCCGCTTATAATTCGTCGACAAATTTTCTATTTACACGTTCTTTGTACTCACGAGACAGCGAAGCGAACGCAAGCAGCAAAGGAACGAAAGTTTGTGTTGCCCACAATATTGTTTTGCAAGATAATGACCAAGTTCCTTTGCCAGATGGAGTAAACTGGAGCCATCATTCATTATTTCTTGAATGCGTCTCGTCCGGAATAAAGAAAAGTGAGAAAAAAAATTCAAAGATGTAAATTGAAGGGAATGGTTGAAAGGTCGAGCCTTGCGTAGTTTAATTTTTGTATAATGTTCGATTTATTTTGGCGTGAGTATTGACGATGAAAATTTGAATGATATCGCTAGCCAGAATGTTTTTTTGTCCCGCTTACACTTACACATCCAAGTCCAGAAATTCTAAACGCACACAGAAACACATAAAAAGTTCCCAAGCAAGGAATATAAAAAGAATGAACTTTTTGTTTGCATTGAATAGGCGCAAGTTTTCGATTTGAAAAGATTTACAAAACCCAGAAACGTTCACTTTTATTTGACTTGTTTAGTTACTTACGGTCCTGGCCGCGTAACTCGTCGCTCATTCGTGTAATTTTCGTCGTATAGAACAACGAAACGACGAAAAACAGAGAAAAATCAAAGCTCTGGAGCGTTGAATCGGACATTTTCTCTTATAAAAAAATACCAACTTACAAAAATCATGTTTACGACCGTGTGCGAAAAAACACACGCACAAAATCGACGTAACGATAGAAAGTTGTTTTTGAATGTGCAACAATTTCCTACGGAAACAAAGAAACACCAATAAAATTGTATCTAATTTACCAACTCGTTTAATTAAATTGCCAAAGGTTTGCTTGTTTTTTTTTTTTTAACACTTTTGCCTTTTTTCATTCCAGTTGCGTCGACATTTATAAATGAAGGTCAAATGGAGCAAATCCGACGATCCGCGATAGGTATACTCGTAACACACACATTCATTTATATATTTATATATATATATATATATTCGATTACGATGGATATAAATCTGCTTAATGCTAAGTCTTACGAGCTGTATCTACAAAGTTATATAAATGGATAAGGTAAATTCATTTTTAACTATCTCCGTTACTTAATTTCTTAAAAATGGATTTACGAATCACAATTGGCCCGATTTCGAGATAGCATAAGAATTGCTTGAAAAACGCGATTAAATTACAATTTTCGTTGTTGAATTTATTTACATATGAGAATATGAGAATACGCGCATCGAATGATAACAACGAAACATGAAAAATCAGTGGTACTCGAATTTTGCATCGTTGCCGTTTCGGCAAATTGTTTTTGTTAATTTTAAACTAATCACGAACATTTCCTTCAACATTCGGCATCTCGTTACCGTCAAACTCTCGTATTAATGATTCGGAAGGATTCGATAATGAGAGTTTCTTGAAGCAGAAATCTGCAGGAATTCAATGGTTCCAAGATTCAATGCAAAAATGAGAGCAATGGACTGAAAAGACGTCGGAATTGAAGCAAAAATTGTCAACGAATGTAATTTTCTTGGTGCGCATTGGCACCAAGATTTAGTTATCGCGAGTCGAATGTTGAGAAATTGATAAATGATACCAAAATTTCCAGTTGTTTTCCAATGATGCTAATTTTTGGACCATAGAAATGTATGGAGTACGTTACGATAGATCAAAATGCGTGACGTTGATGATGATTGCGATTCCATCAAGAGCACGCTTGTTGCATTTCCGCTTTTGCTGCCTTAAGAGCTGGAATAAAAATAAGCAGATTAGCGCGCCATTCCTCCCAAAAATTCGGTTCGTGTCAAACATTATGAATTTCCATAATTTGTCAAATATGCTCACCCTCGCGCTCTCGTCTCCTCAATTTTTTGCGACGTCTCTCAATGCCCGCAAGTTCGACCTTTACTGCGTTGTAAGTTTTCCTCAGTTCTGTGAGTTTTTGTTGGAGCACCGCTATCCTTTGACTACCGTCGAGCTCGGGATCTGGTAAAAGCGTCGGCAAAATATATAGAAACACATTTTTTTTCTGCATTCGCACGGACTGATTCCAACCCACAAGATTCTTTTTCCAAAAACTTAAAAAGCGACGAGGAGAAGGTTCAAATCGTAAACGCGGCGAAATGATGACAAGAATTTCATTTTACATTCTGGACGAAATTTGTTTTTTTCATTTGCGTTTTGCCTTTTAACGATATGATCTCGAATTAAACGGAGTCGTCGTTGCACCGTGAAACGGGAAGAAGGCGGAACGTAAAAGAAAGAGAGCGATGATTGTCTTACCGAGTTCAACGAAGAAATTGTACTTCATGGGTTTGGGTGACCTCGACGAGTTGCTCAATTCCGTGATAGCAGTTGCAATGGCATTGGTATCAGCGATGGTAGCAGCGCTAGGAGTGCCACCAACGCCGGTTGTAGCGCCGATGGCACAAGGATTGGAAGATTCGCTAGTGTCGTCACTGTCACTTCCGGTAGGAGCAGTTCCGTGTCTCGTTTGTCTGGAAGTTGCGGGTGGCCTTCCGAGTGGTTTTTTCACCACGACCGGAACGTTGCTGCTGGACTGTTCGGAATGTTTGCGATTACGTTTGCGTTTTTTAGGAGATTGTGGATCTTCGACCGATCTTTTGACGGAGGTTTTCAAGGTTCGCTCAGCGACGTTGTTGGCTTCGACATTGGCAAGAGTGTCGTCCTCGCTGTAACCGGAAGGAGCTTTGCCGGCTCCACTGTCGTCGGCTTCGGAGCTGTCTCGATGTGACTTGACATTTTCTTCGGACAATGGAGAAGAAACACCGATTCTTTCTTCCTCCCTCGGTGATCCGGAAATATTGGATATTGTGGAATCCGGAGTTGTCGGTGGAGTATTGTCCATGACTGGAGCTGCCTCGTTGCTCTCTCGTCTCTGAGCTATTACAGGTCCGGCCAATTGTTGCTGCTGTGGCTGTTGCGGCTGTTGCAACGGTTGTTGTTGCTGCTGTGGCTGTTGCTGCAGTGCCGCCGGTTGCTGTGGAATCGGATGAGGTTGTTGATGCCTCGATGCAACTACGCCAACTACTTGCTGCTGCTGCTGCTGCTGCTGCTGCTGTTGCATTTGAAGGGCTACAGAGACGGAAACATTACAGGCATTCGATATAGGAACACCGAGACTAGGTCCGACGTTAACGCTGCTCGCGGTGCTACTCTGCGGACCGGAAGTCGGTGCACTGGCAAAAGGCATTTCCAGTAAAACCATTTTCTTTTCTCCACGTTCGTCCTTTGCAACAGTCCGAGTTTCGCCACTTCCATCTTGATCGATGATCTCTGGCCCGGGTGCGGGAGAACCTGGTATTTCTTCTTCGCACAACAACGAGCTCATATTCTCACCTTCCTCCTCAGCTTTTGCTGCTAATTTCGTAGTTATTGAGCAAGGTTGTGCCTGTTGTTGAATCGCCCGGAGGCACGGATTCTGGAGATTGCTCGATCGTCCCAAATTAACGTCGATCGTTTCTTTCGGCGAACTTTGCTGTTGCAAAAGCTCCAGCTCAGCTTTGAGTTTCGTGTCGAAATTCGAGGTCGCTGGTTTGTCATCGCGACTCTCGGCCACACTGTCGATCACTAATTTCTGCTCCGAATCACTGCTGTCCGTCGAGTCTACGAATTCCTGGCTGATTATTTTCTTTCTCTTGTCTCTTTGACGATCCGCTAAACTCTCCTTGTGATCCTCTTCGCGATGATTACTCGTCGTCGATGAAGTTTCGCTCGAACTCCGTCGGAATTCGATTTGGATATCGTGACTTTTTCGTTTGCTCCAATCTTCCTCGTTCCGTTTATCCGGTACTTTGCGGTTCTCCGCTGACGCTTTGGCCTCAGCCATTTTCTTCAATTCAGCCTCTTTTTGGATCTTCAACTGCTCGAGCTCTTCCTCCTTTTGTTTAATCGCCGCTCGCATTGCTTCTCGGCAACGTTCCTCCTCCTGCTGCTTCGTTGATTCCTCCGCGGCCATCTCTCGCTTTCTCGCAGTTTCCGCTTCGTGTTTGATCTTTGCCAATTCTTCGTTTGCTTTTCGCTTCGCAGCGGCGCTTTCCGATTTTTTGTGGCTCGCATCTTTGAGACTCTTCTTCGTGGTCTCGCTGTTGTCTTCCTCGCGTTTAGAATCTTTCGATCGTACTTGCCGGAAAGCTGCTGATAATTTCTCTTCGATCGTCGATGTTGCCGGCAATCTCGCGCTTATCGGTACAGGAGTTGGCAGAATTGTCGACGTGCTTGACGTAACTCCACTTCCGGTTCGTGTGATGTCCAAAGTTTTACGATCCATTGGGCCTAACGACGAGATACTGGCGCTCGTGTTGGACGTCGTGACGGAAATGACGCTCGTTGAAACGGTCGGAGCAACGATCGCTTTGGACGTTTCGATTACCACGGAATTAATTTCCATTTTTTCGGGCTTCGTGTCGTTCGTCGATGTTGTTTCTTGTTGATAAGCGAAAAGTGTAACTTGTTCGGTTTCCGGGAGCTCAGTTTCCGAAATTACGAGACGGTCCTCGGGATCATCGGGATCGACAGCGTCGTCCTCGGTTTTTGGTAAATCGGTGAACAGCAGCTCGACATTCGTGCTCGGTTTCTTCGGATCCTCGGAGCCTGGCGGAGGTGGTGGTGGCGGTGGAGGCGGCGGAGGAGGTGGCAAAGGTGGCGGTAAGGTCGGTAGAGGTTTAGGTTGGCTCGTTTTTTCCGGAGTGTCTTTCGCACTCGTCGACGATGGCGAAGCTTTGTTAACGGCCGTTGCTCCGGACGAGACTTCGACGTTGTCCTCGACTTTCTTGGCTGCATTTCTTCGCACTTTTCTCTTCTGCTCGACGTTCGTATTGTCCAATTCGTTCTTAATTTCTTTGGGCGACGGGCTCATCGAGGTTTTTTGTTTTTTCTTCGGACTCTTGGGCTCCTCGTCGAAAACGCGTTTCTTCGGTTTGTCCTTATCACCGGAAGAATCTCGTTTGTTACGAACTTCAAACTCGAATGGTTCGGGTTCTTTGAACTCGTAAACGTCTTCGGTCGGTGGTTGAGGGGGTGGCGGTGGTGGTGGCGTAGTTGCAGCTACAGCCGCAGTCGGAGACACGATAGAAACAGGAGTTTGTGTCTGCGAGACGGTTGGCTGTGGCGACGGTGATTTTTTAATTGTCGTGACAACGGCGCCGGTGTTGTCCAGAATCGGCTTTGTATCGGGCAGGTCAGCGATGACCTTTGAGCCATCGATTTTCTTCTCGTCCTTGGGTGGTTTTTTCTCCTGATCCGCGGGGAACTCGGTCTTGACACTGGTCTCTCCAGCAGCAGCAGCCTCGTCAGTTTCAAATTTGACGAGTTCCAATTTGACAGCTTTGTCAAAGCCCTTGAGTTCTGACCTTATCTGATTGAGATCGAAGTCGCGACCTTTGGGTTGTTCGTCGTGACGCTCGTGAGAACGTTCGTAAGCCGTCTGAGCCGCGGTCTGAGTTGCCGGACTCGGTGTCTCGGTGTCGTTGCTCGATAAAGCGGAATTAATCGCGGACGGCGGAGTCGGTGTCGTCGTGGTTGGTAATTTTGCTGGGATCGTCGGAGCAGCGACTTGTTCATCGGCGTCCTCAGCTTCGTCAGCGTCGTCCTCTTCGTCGGCATCTTCCTCTTCCTCGTCGGCTTCTTCTTCGTCCTCTTCCTCTTCCTCTTCCTCGCCTTCTTCTTCCTCCTCGTCGTCGTCCGCCGCGCCGCCGTCGTTACCAGTTATTTTAGCGTCTTTCCCTTTCGTCACGGTTCTCCGGAGCCTTCTCGTTCTTCTCGGCTCTTCGGGAACGTCTTTCTCGTCTTCCTCGATTTCGCTGTTGTCTTCGTTCTTCATTCTCTCATCGACTCTACGTCGGTACACTCTTCGTCGTCGTGGTTCTTCGGCTACCTCGTAAGTCTCGCTGTCGTCGCTTTCCGTACAATAATGCACCATGTCCATGCGGCTGGACATCCTACGAGTTTGTCTTCGTAGCTCAACGCCGTGATCGACGTTCCGAGTGTTTCTCACAGGGCGGCCAGAGGTCGCTGGCGTCGCGGGACTTTTGGTTCTCGAACTGGAGCTCGCAACGGAAAGCGGAGTCGTCGATCTCGCCGGTTGAAAAGTCGCCGAATCCTTTTCCTTGCTGACGGTCGATGAGGTCGATCCGTTGGAACTCGTGCCCGAAGACAAATTCGACGATATTGTGCTCGTCCCCGACCAGGTTGCCGCAGTTCCTCCAGAACTCTGCTGTGCACGTCGACGACTCTGCAAACCCGGAGCCGCGTTGCTCCCCGTGGATGAAACTTTCGTGGATGTTTTGCTGCTGCCAACGGTGCTGGGCGTTTGAGGACGCGGAGTCGCTTTAGTGCGTTTTATACGACTCTGGGACTGCGTAAAGTTTTGCGCTATTCTTGTGGGTTTTATCCATTCGTCGTAGCGCGTGTTCCATCCGGTATAATGCACGAGGTAAGCGACTTCGGTGCTACCGTCTTTTTCGATATCAATGACTTTAGCCTCGTACGTAACTTTTGACTCGTGAGTGGGTCCGTAATAAACTTTGAGTCTATCGCCTAATTCGACCGGACCTTTGTAAGTCGGTGCCGTGGCGTTGCTCTCGACTCCGCTGCTGTCATCCTTTTCGGAGCGTGATTTTTCAGTCTCGTTGTCACGCTTTTTTCTGCCACGTTGTTGCTTCTTTAATTCCTCGTCGGTCATACGACGTTGTTTAGTTGGATTGGCGCGAGTTTTTTCAGACTCTCGGGACGGAGTGCGAGTTTCCCGAGGCGCTTCGACGCTCGCTTTTGCCTTGCTCGCGTCGTCCTTTGATTTCGAACGAGTTTTCGTTGGTTCTTCCTCCTTCAGTTTGTCCTCGCGTTTCGACGAGCCTTCTACCAACCTCTTGGACGTCGCACCGGTTGTGCCCGACGCTGCGTTCGCTGTGCTCGCTGTCGCGCTCGACCCGAGTCCAGAATTCGGTGCGTTTGGCGCGCTCGATGCACTCGAGGACGCGGTGTCTTGTGCTTTTCGTTTTTCGTGCATTTTCTTTTTTGTGCCCGCGTCTTCTCTCGTTTTCGTCCAAGTTTTCGTGCGCGCCGGCGGTACAGGAACGACAGCAGGAACGGGGGTGAACCGCGCTGTTGGCTTCGAGGACTTTTCGCTGCTCGAAGATTCACCACCGCCCTCGGCCTCGACGTTCACGTCACTCTCATGCCCGCTTATCGGCTCTTCCACTATTTCTTTCTTCTTCGTCGTGGTCTTGACCGGTTCCTCCTCTTTCACAATTTCCTTGGGGACTGTCGGTGCCGGAGCCACGGGCTCCACTCGTTTCTCTTTCTTTTCCTCCTCGACAACAGCCTTTTTCTGAGAGGTCGTAGCGGTGGGAGGTACCGGCGGTGGCGTCGGAGTTTCCGATTGTTGTAACGCTACTTGCGGCTGTTGGGGCGACGCGGAAGCAGCCGCGGGCGATGCCGGAACTACCGGCGCTTCCTCCTCGTGCTCGTGCTTGTCGCGCTCCGTGCTCGTTTTCGGGACTGGCGTCGTTGCCTGATTCGTCGGCACCGGAGTGTTACGATCTTTGTCTCTTATCAAACTACGACCCGGTCGTGGCTTCCTCGTAGCACCTCGCGGATGATTCACCATTGTGCAACCCAATTTTCTATAAAAATCCTCAAACGAGTGTAAAAACTTTTTATACGCTTGTTTTACTAGATTGTGCGTCGACGGTGTAGACTGCATTGTAAAACTCAATCTCCGCGTTATCGATTTCCACAGATTCTGATTAGTAACTCGGTTGTAGCCTCCGAGTTTGTAAACCGCTCGAAATAGTCGATAAAGATCGATGTCCTCGTTGCCGATCATTGGACAATTGTTTATCGGAGTTCCACGATCGTCCATGAACTTGTAAAGCTGCGCTACGAAATGGTCTTTCTCTTCGCGAGGCTCGTCGTCCGAACTCTGCGAATAAAAAATAATCATTTTCCAAAATACCAACGCGATGAAGATTCAACGAAATCACTGGTGACCGGGATTCAGACGCAAATTTCAACGTGTTGTATCGCGCGTCGTTTGCCACAGCCTGCAAGAAAACTCTAATCGAGGGACGCGGCAGCGGCTCGACGCGAATTTAATTAAAAGAAAAGCGTAGCGCACGAGCCGGCCGGACTCTTATATATAGACAGGAAAATAGGCATTTTATGACGATTTCGCGTAATATTTGGACAAATTCACTTACGTCGGAATCGAGATCCGCGTCGGAATCACTGTTGCCGCTAGAAACAGCATTTCCAAAGAGAGAATCTCTATCCCAATGCGGCGGTAATTCATTTTTCTCCAAAAACAATAAAGCTTTTTCCACCGCAACTTTCAGTCCGCTATTCTCCACTTTGTTGCCCAATTCTTTCGTGAATTCGATGGCTTCTTTCTTCGGGACCGTGTAACTAAATGGACGAAAAATACAAAGAGGGTCATTTTTATTTACCGATGAAGAATCGATGGTGGAAATGAAATTTTAGTCATAATTTACTGACTAGCGAGCATCCTTGAACGATCGAACGAGATAATCATCTCGTACGCGAATCCTCACGGTGTCTTGTGCCGTCGGTGCGACCACCAATCCAGGAAACCAATAATCCTTTTTCTTCTTGTCACCCAATTCGACGCAAACTACTCGACCGATTTCCGGCTCTGTCTCGACTCCTTCTTTGCCGCCGATTCCCGAGCCAGAATCTCGATTTCCTCGCGGTGGACTGCCCTCGTCTTCGCTACTGTCATCTCTGAGAGACAAAATCCAAACAAATGATCGGTAAACGTTTATACGTGTTTGCCATTTTTAGATCGTTCTTCGGAGAAGCTTCGTTGCGATGGAAAAGGAAAATACAAACTTCAGGCTTGAATCGACGTTTAAAAACACCAGCAAATTACAAAATTTCAGCATCGATTGTAAACACGAAATAGCGACGAGAGACTTATCGCAACTCCAAATAAATTGACAAAGCGTGAGAGAGAAAAGATAGAAGGAGAGTAAAAAACTTGAGATTATTTGTCGTCTTTCATGAGATTGGCCTCCTTTGCAAAGACTCACTGCGCTTGCCTGGAACGTCTGCCGCGTCTGCCTCCGATAACAGGATTCCCAAAATGTTCCGGATGCGTCAAAGGCAATTGGTCGAGAGTTTCGCTCTCCGCAAAATGTCGTCCGCTCTTCAGGCACAGGGCTGTCCTTCTGAGCGTCGTAATATCTCCGTCGTCAAACACCACCGTGTACTGACTGCAATCCTGTATTTTGGTTATCGTCGCCTCCACAAACTCTTTCCTGTCTGCGTGTTTCGCCTCCACCGACGCGCTCACTCTCAAAGTTCCTTTTATCTGATCATCCGTCACCGTCGCCGTTCCCAACCCCTGCTTGTACGTCACTCTGCACTTGACGGAACGCACAACCTTTCTGATCTTGGCTTCGCAAAACGCACCCTTGTACTTGGCACTGACCTCCGTTCCGACGGACAGATACGGCGGATCGTCTCCCTAGTAAATAAATCCGAGATACACAATTCTTTATTTTCCAGCTCCACGATCGCTTATGGATTCCACTTGGAGATTAATTTTGCCAATTTCAGAATAGATTCAACCGCCCACGACATTCCGTTCAGTTCAGTCTGAATTTTATTCATTCAATTGCCTTTGTTTTTCGAGCAAAGACCAGCAAGATTTTCCGTAAGGTTTAAAAATTCTGTACTTTTCATCGATTGAAAGAATTTTATACCGTCAACTCAATTTTTCACGGGGAATGTCATTTCTTATTGAGAGAAAAAATGTTTCAAGCACATTTTCCTTAAGAAAATATATTTTTTCACGAAATCTTTCAATTTTGTTGCAACAAATGACTCAATCGAACAACTCAACATGCTTTTCAACAATCGCATTGACTGAATTTCCAACAATTGCGAAACAATCGTGTAGAGTAATCGTGGGAGTGTTTAATTCATGAAAATTGGCGTGTATAATTTTTTTTCTTGTCGCATTGTCCCAAATTCTTGGACACACGACAGCATTTAGGTTACTCAAAAATGTCTGAACCCAGACAGGGGAAATATATATTTTTTTCAATTGAAAAATAATGATGAAAAAAAGTTGGATCGCATTGACGCAATGAAATTGGCAATACCGTCATTTTGGAGTTTCGGAGTGAAAGGAAAAAAGCGCATTTACAGAGTAGAAACAAAAAATGAGGTTCACAAAAGTAGGAATGGTGGTCGGACGTATATTGGACGAATGTAACACGAGCAAAAAAAATCCCACACACACGTATAGGAAAGTTAGAGAACTCTCGTTATAGTTATGATGACGGTAAATTCTAATTGATTTTCGATCTTGTTCACTTTTGGCAGACAACAATGTAAAGAAACAAAAAGGAGCGAGATTTAAAAACCAATCGAATAATAATAAACGAGGAGTATATTGGCGAGCCAGCAGCAGACAAAGTCGAGTCCACTAAACCCCTTTCTCTCACGTACAATAAAACATCTGAAACATCTCTTTCTCCCGCCCGCGTTATGACTTACCAGCATTTTCCTATCGTTCGGTAAACTCCATGTACGTGGATATGGTACGCTCCCGTCGAATGGTCGTTGAATTTATAACACTTTGAAACACTGCTCGTTTGTTATTTTACGCTTTTATTCTCCTGGTCAAACTGATCGAGTGGTCCGCGCAGTGCGCACACAACGGCATAACAGAACTGATAGAAACTAATAAATATTTGTGTCTTTGGCCCTCGCACGCAACAACTACAGGGAAAAAAGTTATATGTAGGAGCCAAGGCTACGCCGTTTTGAAACATACAAGATGAGAATCCATAGGTGGGAGATGGAGAGAAAATAATACGATTTTTTTTTCTCGAAAACGCGAGGGTTTCACACGCACACACCGTCGTGTAGTAGAACGCGACTGACACGAAAGCGAACGCCGCGCTCCAAGCTGCTCCAAGTTGCACGAAAACGGAGGGGCCAGTGCGGGGCGGGGAGACAACGCGCGAGCCGCGAGCCCGCGCATTGTACCGCGTACGCCGCGTACGTACGGCAGTCACGCGGGAGTCAAGGTTGGTAATCAGTCGGGCGCCGGCCCGCGTGTAGAGCGCCACGTGTGCGTCGGTTGGCCAGCTCCATGCATCACTTTATTATCGCTCGTCGACGCGCAGCTGCTGACTGAACGGAATGCTTTAGACGAGAAGAATTCTGCTCGATCTTCAGTGAATAAAACGGCGAACGAAAAATAATCGAATAAAAATAAGATTATAAATATTCATGCTGAAGATTTATACGAAATCAGTAAATTAAAACCTCAACTAAAAATATAAACATTATTACGCAATAACTACTGCAAGTTCCCACACGCTTTTCGTGTAGAAATGTGAAAACATTGCATTGCCGATTTTAATATATATTCCAGCTAAATTTCAACGAATCTACTAATAAAACGAAGTGAAAAGTGATTGAGTGATTCTTGTGTGGCGGCGGTCGCGGTTATGAACTGCAGGCTCGGGACGTTTTGCGACTCATGACGTTATTCTAAGCTGGATCATTGGAACGAGCATCCAAAAGTGAGTAAATAAACCGCATCAATTTATTTGCGTTTGTTGGGTATGTCAAAAGATATGTTGTTCGATTTCTACTATTTTAAAGCGATTGGCACTTGAAAGAACCAGATTGCCCCAAATTTTTAAAAGTGGCTAACTTTACGTTTTTTACGATCGTTACAAATTTGAAAAGATGGCAAAAGCCTAAGTCGGAAGGCTAAATAAGTTTATATATATAGCTATATAGTGAACCCCGTTTGCGCGTTGAGTGGTAAAGGCACTTACCGTCCATTGGTAAAGGAGTAACGCAGTTACCGACCTCCTCGTTTAGCTCCTCGACGAACGTTCTGAGCCGCATCGATCATTGCATTTGCGAAAAAATTTCCGTGCTCTTGGAATTTTCTCCTTTGAAAATGCGAATATGAATAAAATGAGAGTTAAGAATAGACGTTGAAGAAATCGTTCTTTATAGCAAAAATCAACAATGCCGTCCATACATTTCCATTTCCTCATCGTTCTCCTGCATGTCATACTTTGGCTTTTGGGACCTAAACAAGTTCGATGTTTTGTGTTTATGGATACCAGTTTATCTGAAAATTGAAAAATATCGCTGCATCAGAGTCTTAAGATATAACCAAATTCTTCCGCTCTTCGTTTCATCACGAAATATTTTGTTGAAATTTGATTTCCGCTCGAATATGCTCAAACATTTCTCCAAAACATTTGTGATTTCTTTTTGCCCTGGCAAAAAGGAGTCACAAGCGACCCAAGCGACCAAGTTCGGTACATCTGGGAATGTACATGGAGAGCGTACGTACTACGCGAGTCATGAAGACAGTGGCGCTACGGGAGGATAGTAGTGGCGTTCGCGAATCACGCAGTCGATTGTTATTTCTCAGAGAGGGTAGAGTTAGCGAGCGCGAGCAAACGAGACGAGAGTCTTCAGAATAACAAAGTGGGGGGGTCGAGGAAGAAACACAAGAATAAAGAGAGTAGAATAAATGTGACGGAGTTTAGAAGGACGCATTGTTTTGATGGGATTGTGGAGGGACAAACGGGCGAGCTGGGAGCTCGGTTAAACAGTTTGGGAGGAATAGTAGTGCGGAAGAAGAGAAAATAAGCAAACGGAGCATGGATAGAAATGGGTAGACGTGCCAACGGTAACGTAACAAACGAGCTGGTGGTCCTGCTGCCGGCGTCGGCCTCCGCGACAGAGAGTAACACTGTTGGTAGATCGCTTTTTAACATGGAGACTCGGAGTTCTCGTAGGACGAGATTACGAGGTTTCGTTGGGATTTGCATTATTTTGGCACTCGCTGGCATCGTTTACGTCGGTTACTTTTGTCCTGATCACGTGTGCGCACTCACCAATCGCGATCTCAAGGAAACCGCGAGAATAACCGAAGCTCTCGGAGCCGGTACATCCGGGCTTATGAGCTCTGCCACCGTCCTCGAACTCGTCGACAAAAATTCCCTCTCGACGGTTCATCAGTCTACCAAAGTCTCAAACGTCCAAGGAAGCCTCGGATACGACGACGTCTTCGCCAATGACACCTTTCAGTTTGACATCAACGCTCACGATGTCATGGTCTTTCTTCACATACAAAAAACTGGTTAGTTCATCCACATCCACATCATTTTTTTCTCAGCCTCGTATTTCGCCTTTTTCTAATGCCAAACAAATTTTCTTACTTCTCAATTCCTTCATTTTTCTCCCCCTCCTTTTGTTTCAAACTCTACAGCATAAATCTTAGACGAACCAAAACAAAAACTTAACGAGTTCATGCCCGCTCTGTCTATTATTAGAACAAAATGTACTTTTGCAACATTTCGCGAAAAAACAAAAAAAAAAATTTTTTCGTATCGAACGAGTCCAAAAATACTCCACTGACCAGTAACCTGCCAAGACGTATAGAATATTTATTTACGATACGTCAAAAGGCTTCGAGAACATTTTTGGAATAAAAATTACTCTAAATTTGAAAAAATCAACTCGATCCATAGTTTGCATAGTTTTTGTGCCAGAACTTGATGGCGTTTTGTAGAATTAGCAGCACAATCCAGTTTGCATCAAAAATACGTCACGACACGCGTCCTACGGTATAAAATGTCGATCCTGATACTTTTTGCCATTATCTTTTGAATATTGGGGCATTGTCAATATCACGGGATTGCGGTTGGTCCATGGTGCGCGGGAGAAACTTCCTTTAGCTCTGGAGTTTTTATTGTGTCCTAAAAAAACGAGGCTTTGTTGTTTTTTTTCTAAAATATTTAGAAATGTCTGTTTGTTGTTGTGCAAAGTGATTTGAATTTTATCGAGAGAAGGAAATTGTTGATGAAGAATTTGACGCTACAGGAGGGACGCTGTTCGGAAAGCATCTAGTTCGTGATCTGGATCTGCAGCGACCTTGCTCGTGTCAGCGGAGGCGAAAACGTTGTTTCTGTTTTCGACCGAATCGTAACGAGAATTGGCTCTTCTCGCGATACTCGACGGGTTGGAAATGTGGCTTGCACGCTGATTGGACGGAATTGACCGGTTGCGTAGATTCCGAACTCAATAAAATCGAAGGAGAAGAACCGAAACGACGGTATTTTTACGTTACCATCATAAGAGATCCTGTTGCACGATATTTGTCTGAATTCAGACACGTTCAACGCGGCGCTACATGGCGCGGAGCCAGACATTGGTGCGGAGGTACTCAGGCAACCATTCCACAGTGCTACTCCGGCTCGCATTGGAAAGGAGTCACACTCGAAGAGGTAAAGCTTAGGGTTTTTATAATCCGTACAAACTACATTTCCTGATGACTCTGAAGTTTGCAACGTTGAGATTCAACGAAAAACATTTTTTCATTAATTATTTATTGAATTTTGAAAATCGTGGCAATTTCCTGAGTCGATTTTAGTTTTTTGGTCGCAAGAGAAAATCGTTTTATTGGCCGGACCAAATATTGAATAATAATTATTGGCTCTGCTGAAGAAATCACAGAATTTCGTTGCATTCCAACGATGGAAACTTCAGGATCATCATTTCCTGCCATAGAATTTATTCCAAAACGAGTTCAGAGATATTCAATTCCAATTTTTAACTTTATCCATCCAAACGCGTGCAAATTTAAGCCACGTATCGTTAAAAAGTTGCAAAATCGAGTCCGTGCAAGGAAAATGTGTTTAGGATTCTTTTTGGCAACAAGCCAGAAAGACTATGGGGCGAAATTTTTTAAGAAAAAAAGTTAACAATTGGCAATTAAACATCTCCCAAATTCTTGACGTCAGAAAGTTTCGTTCACAGGAGAAAATTGTTAGTTTTGGTGTCAAGAATGTTTATGAAAAATTATCAAAGAATCCTCCATACGCGATGATCATTTTTATCAGTATGCGGCATTTGTAATGTTTAAAAATGCATTGGAAAGGAAGGGAGAAGAAATAAACATTTTAAAAAACGCGTGAATGCGAAAAGTTGGACCGATCGCGACTCTGGACGTTTTGATTAATAACTCTGAGATTATTTTGCACTCAACAGTTCATGGACTGTCCGTACAATCTCGCCAGCAATCGTCAAACGAGAATGCTGGCCGATCTCACCCTCATTGGTTGCTACAATTCTTCTCTGACGAGTTCCGACAGAGATCATCTCATGTTAGCAAGCGCCAAGAACAATTTACAATTTATGCCATTCTTCATGCTCACCGAGTACCAGAAAGTAAGTGGTTAAGTGTTGAATTTGTCAGCGTCTTTTGCGCCTATTGCCTGCTGTTCAATATGCACGAGCTCGAAAGTATAGACACCTCGTACAGCCGTATAAATATTTATGAGGGCTCCTCCGCGTTTCTACCATCTTGGAGCATTGGAAATGCGCACTTTTTTCCTCGCTTATCCTCTCTTTCCCTCCACACTTGGAGACGATCCATTGTTTATGGACACAGGCATGCTTCTTCCTTTTTTTTCGACCTCATGTGTCGATGAAAGAAATTCTTTAACAAGTTACGTTGATAATGTTTTTTTTCTCAACATTAACGAGAGCTGACTATTTGTTTCCATTTCATTGCGTTCCGCAACTTCGATACATTGATCGTCCAGAATTCCTCTTCATTTTCTTAACGACTATATGCAATTTTTTACGTGGGAGCATCATTTTATTTATTCGGTTGGACGCCATGTTGACAAAGTAGAGCTATTGAGGTCACATAACTTGCTCGAGACTAAAATAGTACAGTCGAGAAAAAGTGAAAGGTGCACCATGTCACACGTGAGAGACGGAATGATCGCTTAATTTTAGGACGTCAATTCTCAAAGATGCTTTCGCGAAATGTCGCCACAGACAATTGAAAAAAAACGTCGCGATTTCTTGTGAAATGTTCATGAGGAGTAAGCAAAGAATTGCATGCAGCTCACGTCCAGGAAAAATGACAAATTAATTATTCGTTCACACTAACTGAAACGATTTTGGTCACATGTTTCTTTTTTCTTTCATGAGTCTCGAGTATCAGTCTCTAAAAAACGGGGTTGAATGATTTTATTTTATTCGCTTGGTTCTCGCAGTTGTTTTGTGCTTATCAGGTGGCAACGATTTCTTTCGTTATTATTACGCATCGCAGTTGTTAGAACTTGCCATTCACTTTTGGAGGATTTTTTTCGTTGTACTTTCTTCAAGTGTTCGATAAAAATTCGCTTTTTACTGAAACGGAAGTTACGGAATCAGATGAAAAATTCGTAGCGTCGTTTTTGGTCGAGATGAAAAACAGTTTTTGAATTTACATTCATAATGAGAATTGAGAAGAAATTTTCAAGTGAATCGATACTCAAACAACTGTTTGAGTAGAATTTCTGAGATAAAATGAATTATTCAGATGCATTGATAAAGAAAAAACAATTTCTCTGGTAGGTTGGTCAGTACACGTTCGAGGAGACATTCGATATGCGTTTTGCGGTTGGTTTCGAGCAACACAACGCAACACTGAGTGCTGCGACAATGGCAACCCTGAGTCCGGAGCAACTGGAGCGAGTCCAGCATCTGAACAGGTTGGATTTGGAGCTTTACGATTTTGCGAAAAATCTAATGTTCCAAAGATTTCACAGACTGCGAGACCGCGATCCGCACTTTGTGCAACGATTCCAGCATCTCGGTGAGTTGCCATCGAGGCAGAGTGCCATGGAATTCAATTGGGATTCCGTTATCGAAGATACGACCGACGGAAAGTGATGAGAATATTAAAAATACGAGTTTCCACGAGCATTGATCTCGCAACGTGGAATCTCTCTCGTGCTTTTTCATGTACGTTTTTGTACATGTAGATAAAAGCGAAAAATACCATAAATAATCGCCAGCGCGTGTCTCAGACGCGTCGCTGCTCCGAGATCCTTCAACTTCCTCGTTACGAAAAAGAAAAAAAAGGCATAACGCGTTATGCTTGCTCGTTTCAATGTAATCGAAGGTTCATGACTTGCTAATTTGTTGTCGCTCCAAAAGGAGGAGAAAAAACAAAACAAAACCAAAGAGACTTTCAACGTCGGAAGATATCGTTCGGTTCTCGGTACTGTCGCAACACAGCCATCCAACTTATCCAGTATGAAAGTACTATGTGTATACTGTTGTACGATAATTTTCTAACGCTCGTCGAGATCTTTCAACGTATTTGGGTGCGACCAGTTTTTTTTTCTCGTCTTGTAGAAACCTCGTTTTCTAATTACACAAGCATCGCGATGCTCCTTTCGATATTTCCTGGATAATTCGATTTCCGAATCGCGATCGCCCTACGACAGAATTTTCAAGGAGAGGAAAAATTACTCGATATAAATCGACGGCCGAAAAATTTCCGAAATTTACTTCATTAATGTTTCAACCAATGAGAGTTCCTGCACTGAAAATTCAATTTTGTCAAAAAACGTCGATATTTTGTTGAATACAGCGAACTAAATATTTTGGGATAATTTCAAAATTTTCGTTATTTCGACAATATTTTTCATTTGTAACGGAACTGTCAGCAAAATATACGATTGGAATGACAAAAATTTACTTTCCGAAAAGATTTTCCATAATGTTTTTTGCTGAAATGACAAAATTTTCGTGATTTTTCGAAAAAAACGTTTAGTTGAACGTATCCAACAAAATATCGATCTTTTTCAACAAAATTCTCTTTTCAGTGTGGCCGATTTTTTCTTCCACTGGAGACAAAATTTGTTTTCGTTTTCCTCGTTTATTTTCAATCCCACACGCGGAATGGAAATCGACACTTTTACGAGGCGAGGGAGTCAAAAAATCTGGTACCCTCATATACGAATGTATATAAATTATATTGTGGAAAAGTTCTTCCGTATACGCAAACATCGCTTACATATCTTCGTTTCTAACGTCAGCGGTTAGTGTAATTTATACGCGTAAATTGAGTTTCTTTGCGACGACAGAGGAGATAGAAGGGAGAGAGAGAGAGAGAGAGAGAAACGTTGACTTGAACTGAGACGTTATCGCGTTTCCGATATATCCGCGACATTCTCTATTATCGAAGGCAGGACCTAGAAAAGAGTTGAATGGGATCATTGGTCAGAAACACGCACACACGAGAAGCGTTTTACCCATGAGCGATATGTTTGTTTTGAGAGTCTGCGGGCTATTGCCCCTGGCACGTCCAATTAATCTGCACTCGGTAATGCTAAGCGAGGAAAAGAGAAAGGGAGGGATGAATCTGAGCCTGAGCGGAAACACTAGAACCGATCGGGAAAAAGGACAATAACGCAACGAAGAACAGAACACAAAAATGAATCGTTTTATCAATCGTACCATCGCGGTCGTAAAACAAAAAAAAGCTGAAAAAAGTCTCCACGAGGTTCTGAAGGTTGTATAGAAAACAGAAAACGGCCACGATTTTTTCACCTTTTTTTTCTAACGTCACGAGATTATTAGTTTATAAAAATTGCCCACAGTTATTCCGTATCGTCTGAATTAAATTTGCAATTACACACAAGTATTCAAAACATATCGATTCGAGAAATTGATAAATAAATAGATTTTTTCTGTGGGTTGAGTAGCAGCGATGCACAATTCAATTATTTTCATCAGTCCAATAGGAATAACAATAATATCCAGAAACATATCCAGAAACTTCACAAACTCTTTTTGATATTCGTTTACCAACTTTATCTTCATTTTACAAAATAAAGTGTTTTTTTTTCTTTAAATACTTTTTCCCTTGAGAATCGGTGACAAAAATGCAGTTTCCGCCACTGCCCGATGTTTTTGTAGAGCGATCAATTTTGTGGAGCCACTTTCCGTGGCGAAACTGTGTTTTTAAAACGAATAATTACGATCGAAATATTCCTTTCCCGTGCGGATATAAATTACCAAAATTACTGCCTGGCAGATCGTCAGTCGTCACATATCTTTATCCGTCGGCAGCTCATCAACACGATCAATGAAATTAGACAAACGAAAACCAACGCTTTATCGACGATCCCTTGTCTCATATCGATCTCTGTAGTTCTTAAGTGTTTATAGCGGAGAAACGTGTTTCCAACTGCCGATTCGCTCCGCAAACGCGATATTTTTATTTTACTCGACTCTACGATCATTTATATTCACGAGAATTTTCGACCAGACTGTTGACAGGATTTTTATGTTATTGTCAAACTCACTTCATCATTTTTCTGCTTTCTTCCTGCTGCCACGGCCTTTGTCAGTAAAACACACACAGTTCAGTTGATTGTGATGAGTTTTCAAGGTAAAACAGTTGTTTCACGCTGGCCGAGTAAATGTTTCATTTTTACAACATTTTTTTTTTCAAATTTTAATACAAAAGTGTGTCGATCACACAATTGCATCGAAATTTTCAGAAATCACGTAATTTTCATGCAATTTTGACTCACCACCGATTATTTTCTTTCTCAAGAGATTCTCCACAATTTCATAATGTCGATTCCCAGATTTGCTTCTACATCTTAAAACGACAGTAATTTAACTATGAATTTTTGTTTTTTTTTGTGACGATCGAACAATTGCATAACGTCACAGCGATAGGGCCCGAAAAAAATCGACATGGTGAATTCGTTGAGAATTTCTTGCGGAATGAATCAAAGCATGATGCAAAAAAATTGTTCGAAAATTACAGACTGAAATTCTAAAAGTGTCGATGCGTCTCGAATATGCGAATTTCCCAATTCTTTACTATCGTTTTAATTGATTTATCTGGTGGAACTTTAAATTCGACTTTGGTGTGGATTCAAGATTCATTTCGGTAGTATGGATCAGCTGATTACCTTAATGACACAAATATTTATAGAAAAAAGACTATAAACCGAGAGGCAGGATAAAAGAATTTGTCATTTCATCAACGGAGTTTTTAAAAATCGTTATTTATCTCGAAATAATGAAAGTAGTCGGGTCAACGGATTCGGCCCCGTGTGTCTCGAAAATATATATTATACGTAAATCTAGTTTGTACGCGACGAGTCCACCGCAGCCAAGTCAACGCTACTGATGCTGTCTAATTAATCCTCTACGAGGACTTTGCCTCCTTTTCCTTCTCTTCCTTAACCCGTTCCGCCGCGTTGAATAATTTTGTAAATAATATTCAAGAGCATATATTTTTTATCGACGAATATTTCAGTTTTTTTTTACAACAAATATTTGTCGATTTAGTGATTAAGTTTTAAGAATTACAAATTGGCTGGTTTGAGCGTTAATGATATTAGAGAGGACAATGTTGATCAGCCATGCAGAAATCCTCTTATAATCGATAATAAAATGTTGTGAGACAAAAAAAACGTTTAAGTATTTGAAGAACAGGTTTCTCGATTAATTATTAACGTTATTGTATTTTCTAACTTGTTTTTTGCCATCATCGTTGGAATTGGAAGGCTTCAGAGTTTCGAAAAATTTTGGTGATTCTTTTCGAGGCTTTTCATTACGATTAAAATATTTAAGAGAGTGCAAATTTTCCATGCCTATGGGTGTTTGTCGTCGTATACGAAAATTCAGTATTCGTCATAATTAAAAAATTTTCACAGCTTATTTGTGTGCTCGGTTTATTTCGGGTTCTTCAAATACTTGAATCGATACTGGAAAAAATTCTAATCTCGAAGTTATTTTCCATTTTTTTTCGTCAGTCGATTCGACGTCTCGGGATTCAGGTTTCCTTAGATTCGAGTCAAGGAAACTCTCAGTACGATTATCACGATTGTGAACGTAATACCAAATTTTTATCGGATCATTGATTTTAATGAAAGATAATAGCATAGTATCCTCACTCGACGAAGTTAACAGTGATATATAGTAATGTAAAACGTCCTTTGCAGGTGCATGCTAAATTTACAGACACACAAAATAACACAAAGACAAACGCGCAAAAAAAGCATCGACTGTTTTGCCATTTTAATGTGTATACGTAGAATTATTGTTCCGAAATGTTGGAACTAATTAAAATTTATAAGAGAGAGAGAGAGAGGGAAGAAAAAGGACAACCGATTAAACTCTCATAATATAATTAATTGTTAGTCGTTAGTATCGAACAATATGAACATGTCAAGTGCAATAAGACTCGACGATGGGTTACCACAATAATTATCTCATATCATCCAGTCATGAAACCTAATGTATTGTAATATATACCGAATTAGAAAATCTGTAATTTCACGCACGATCGATCAAATGGTTCTTTTTATTGAAATCTTGAGACCAAAACTCAAGATTTTTTGTCAATTTACAAAAACAACATTTTTCTTTCAATTTCGTCAATGAATTCAATTTTTTCATTATATTTCAGACAAGTGGCCTACGATTTTTATCATTCTCGTAATGTGTCTGATTAATCATTTCCTGATAATTTGAAATTATAAAAAAAACAAACGTGCGACGATCGCCGAATGACAAGATTAATGCACTCGATGTTCGAGTATAGAGAAAATTTCGAAAGCAATGAAAACGCGACAATAGATTCGTTTTTGCAATTCTAGAAAGACAAAAATACAACTGGGAGTAATTGTTAAATGCACTCAAGTTCTTGATACGCGGAATTTCGAATTCCGTAGGTCACTTCGATGGGATAATCGATGGTAAAGCACTGAGTAAATGGTAAAAGATTGAAAACCAAAATGCCTATTTGGAAAATACTCCAATGTGAAGTAAAGGTTGAAATTCATCAAGAAAAATAAATTAATTCATTGCATCAGTTCGTTCCATTAATCATCAGGCGTGATAGGAAAAAAAATGAAAAAAATAGATTTCGTAGTTGTAGTAGTGACTCATTCATAATAATAACTTTAAGGACCAAAGATACACTTCGTTTCGGCGAGCCCTTTCACAGCTTGCTGTCAAAAAAGTACCCATACGCAAAGTTTGTTCGTTTTCCTTTAACATTATGATTTCATGCGGCACAAAATTGAGCAAAGAAAACCCCAAATTTCGACAATTCTTCAAAAACTCTTCGTCTCTTGCGGCATGTAGTGAAGTAGTTAAAAAAAAAGAGATTGTTCCTATTCTATCGGAAGTGACCGATCGTCAAAATTTGTCTATTTGCTAAATTGTTTAATAAAAATTCATCAATCATGCGGTTATTAACTTAAGAGAAATTTTGTTTACAGTGAAAACAAGAAAGATTCAAAGTTGTTACGACAATCGCAAATGTTTTCCTCTCAAATAAATCTCGTCCTCAAACGGAATCTGCAATCAGTGAAAAAAATACAAAAAACAAATTTTCTTTTTCTTTTTCCTAATTTCAGAAGGACGAATGAGCCGATTGATTGAATATTTTTGCCAGAATTTTTCTACATCGCCCGTAGATTCATTTCCCCGAGAATCAATGAAAAAAATTCTTTCCCTTTCCAGGCTACGAATTGAAAGTTAAGATTGAAAAAAAAAAAGAAATATGAACGATCCAACGACCAGTCTTGACCTCGTGGCGCCCTTTTTTGTACACGGACACGCATACACACAAATATTTTATAAAAATACATCTATAAATATATATATAGATATATATTAACATATATATTATAAAAATGTTGTTGATTATTTGGATAACTATTGATTGTACAGTTGATTAAAAAAATGATAAATAAAAAAAAAAAAGATAAACGAAAAGGAAACTAAAACTAAAGGCGACGCCGACGAATTGATCGTCGCGCATCGTAACCC
Source organism: Diadegma fenestrale (assembly GCA_037043255.1). NCBI lineage: Eukaryota > Metazoa > Arthropoda > Insecta > Hymenoptera > Ichneumonidae > Diadegma > Diadegma fenestrale. The sequence continues at coordinate 3,799,476 of CM073311.1, read as the reverse complement.
ATTGTATGAATTAGCTTTAAATGTCTGATCGTGGACAAATTTTTTTATTATGTGGATCGAGTCATACAGAAAAAATATTTCTCAACGAACAAGCCGTGACGCTAGCCTAGTTAAACGAACTATTATTGGCCTAATGCCTCCGGTACCTTGCTTAAGCCAGTGTACATACTATACCGTTAGCCCAACAAGTTTTAATTAATCAATACGAATAAATAATAAATATATATATATATATATATATTATAGAAACAAAGGATAAACAAAAAGCATAGATAACGTGTATGTATGTCACAAATGTGTTGTATAGACGCCAGACACTTACGATACTGCACTGAAAATTCAATTTTGTCAAAAAACGTCGATATTTTGTTGAATACAGCGAACTAAATATTTTGGGATAATTTCAAAATTTTCGTTATTTCGACAATACTTTCCATTTGTAACGGAACTGTCGGCAAAATATACGATCGGAATGACAAAAATTTACTTTCCGAAAAGATTTTCCAGAATGTTTTTTTGCTGAAATGACAAAATTTTCGTCATTTTACGAAAAAAACGTTTAGTTTAACGTATCCAACAATATATCGATCTTTTTCAACAAAATTCTCTTTTCAGTGTGCAACACACACTCCCAACTATGTATCGTATATATACATATGGAGTTAAGATACATATGGAGTTAGAATTAGGTAAGAAAAAATATGTAGTTATTGTAATATAAAAGGAAACGGAGTTGTTCTGATCCTTCGTAATAATCATTGTGTAAACCTTTTAATAAAACCTGAGAATTCTCGATAAATCCAAGTTTTTTTTCTCGATTATCTCTCAATGTATCAAACATTTATTTGCACATGACGATTCATTGGAAAAGGGTTGATAAACGGATTAATTTGAACGCAAAGAATCCTTGGAAACTTTTATCGAAAATTATTGCAAGAAAAACGGCCGCAAATCGTCACTTTGACTTGTCATTCAATTTTTTGAAATTTCGTTTGTTCATCGACAATAAAAAAAAAATCTGAATTGAAAATGTTGGAGGTTTTTCGTTTTGAGCGAAAATTCCGGACTCGGAAAAAGATTTTAGTCGTTCAGCTCCAACTAGATCGCTTGCCTCGTGATATTTTTATGGAAAAAAATTCTTTCATCATTGTAATTTTTCATAAAATATGTGCAACTTTATTAGTTGCACATTTTCATCAAGTTTTTGTATTCTGATTCATCGGACCAGAATGAGAACTGGGAAAATTTGAATGGAGATACTCGTAGTCGTGAATTGTACTGTAAATGCTTATTTATTTATTTCACTTGTCAACGGCTATTTAAATATATCTCTATATGTGTAAGAATTCTGGTATTTCAACAATGGAATCTTGACCGCCTACTCCGCAACTCTCACGCTCAGTTAACTTAATTTATGGTTTTTCAGTTGTTTCCTTTTTCGTTAATGTTTCTCGAGTATGAATTCTAGCTGATTAGCAATGTCTCAGTCAATATTTGCTGTTAAACGGCGGTATGCAATTAACGTTAGAGCAACGATTGCTCTACCATTATTTTCTCGAAGCCTGCAGGTGGTGGATGTGAAAAATCTTGCAATATTAGATCCAAAATGGCTCCGTCATCCACTGAAATATAAGATGGAAAAAATTTACTTGGTTTCAACATTTTTTGGATTTCCTATTCGATTTTTCATCGAGATCCGATAGCAGAAATAGAAAAATGAAATTTTCTTCGTTTCTTTCGAAATTGTGATGAAAATTTTGCATTTTTTAACAAAATCACTTTACTGTTTCGTTTAGAATACAAAAAATGATATTTTTGGCAGTTGGAAACGTTTGAAAATACAAACCATAGAGAACCGGGTACACCGTGCCTTTTATTCCCATCAGAGGTGCTTCCAAAGACTTTCCATTAATGTAGAAATTCAGTTCAATGTGATCGTAAGAAACGCCCTAAGAAAAGCAAGAAAAATGTTGAGTTTTAGCTTGAAATCAGTCGATAAAATTATCACGTTTATGGACAAGTCTAGTTTTTAATTTGCAGATTATTTTCCTGTCACCGATCATTTGAAACGATGAAAAAAAGTTTATCGATTTGATTTCAAAAGAAAATTGTTAACGCTCACAATAATGTCTCCTTCCTGAGCCAAATTCTGCAGCTTGTGAAGTTCTTGTTGATTATGCCTGACTATACCGTCCGAATTTAAAGCCCAACTTTCAGCATCCATCCCACCGATCGAGTTATTCAAGTCGCTCGCTCGAGTCGCCAATCCAACTCCCCAAATGCCATCCTGACGGATTTTCACCTCAAAATAGCTCTTGCTCTGCGCCAGCGGCACGTTGGTCAATGCTCCGCCTTGGCCACATACTCGCGAACCATTCATGACTATGACAACTTCATGGCCTGACAGACAGAATCAAGTTTTTTTGCAGAATTCATCATTATCAAGTATTTTATTGAACCAGCAACACTTCTGTAAAAAAAAAATCTCTTCGCTGGCAAATTCGAGTGACGATAAGAAAAATCACGATTTTTCGAAAATAGTCGATCTTGAAAAATCAAATTCGTCATAACGCTGCACAATGAGTACAGAAAAATTCGCGAAACGTCAAATATTTCGATTGTTTACTTTCTTTCAACTTGTCCGTACTATATTTTGTTCTTTTGCAAAGTTGTTTCGAACAATCGATAATAAAAGTTCACGAATTGTGTAACTATTGTTGCGACCAGATGTGAGTTTGACAGCTCGAAAAACACTGTGCTGTCATACCGCTTTGACACCCGAATGAGGTTATGACTGGGGCCGAATGTATGTACACGATTCCGCTATTAATAACTAAACGAAACGAGAAAAAATGTAATTATTTACCCATGTGAGAAGTATCGAGAGCGATCGGATTCGGGACGACAAGTTGTGAAGGAGTCGTTGCGAATCCTAGGCCATCGAAACAATTTCTCAGACAACAAAACATCATAATATTCTGTTTGTTTTTTTTTTTAATCTGGAAATTATTCGTCGATGCACACGCGGTCGTAACACGAACTACGATGACAGCGGCTTTTAACGAAATGTAGCTAAATTCCGCTGCTTTTCAGGACTCATTTTCGTGTTGACGCAAGTGAATAAATAACAACGATTTTCTATTTCCGAAGGGACATGGAAAATATATTCCGTGATGGAACATTGACACGGTGCTTTGCGTCGATCTAGTCGATAGTGTGCGTGTTATTTCTTTTTTTCGGTACATGCGTACGCGTGCGGGATTCGGCTTCAGTAGAAAAAAAAAATGGCGTCTCCTACGACGCGCCAAATGCAACTCAGGCTCGTCAGTTTTTCATTTGATTCGCGTTTAGTATCAGAGTCGCCCTATAATTTCCATATTTTCGCGTAACATGTGAGGGAATAGATTGATAATAAAAAGTGAAAAAAGGTCTCGGTATATGTCGAACTCGGTACGATTTTCGTACGTATACTTTTCCAAATCGCGTTACTTCGTTTGCCTCACTTTCGTCGTCGAAAAAAAACGGTCATTTCGTGCTTATCGTGACCATTTTCCATTCTTGTTCAAGATCGTTTTCTATCATTCCGAATATTCTAATCGCTCCAAAACTTGATCGAGAAGCAATTTTAAATGATTCATTCGAATTTTTCAACATTTTGTTCCTTTATTTCGTCCCTCGCAAACTTTTTTATTTGGGGAACTCGGCGTATGATGTTATGACAGAAAGTCCTTCAAGCAGACATATGACCTTGCCACAATCCATCGATTTCAGAACGATGTACAGGTTCGCCGTTTCTCGAGCCTCAAAACAATTCGGTTACGGGCTTTTAGATGCCCATTTCATGAATGATGGAATATTTATTTCTCGAAGCTTACAATTAACCCTTTGAGTACATTTTGGGTCATTTCGACCCGGACGCGCCTCGTCATACCGATTGTTTGTCATTTAATTTCCGTTTTCGTCAAAAAACCAACGTAGGGCCATGAAATATGGATAAATTACCACAAAAAAACATAAAGAATTCTTAATTCCCGAAATGAAACGATTTTTGGGACACCTTGGGTCAGATTGACCCAGTATGTACTCGCAGGGTTAAATATTCTAAAAATGGAATTGCAAAGCTGAGCTCATAGAAAAATCAGTCGAAACCAATGCAACGCGTATATTTTTTTTCACGTATTGAAAAACAATATTTTTTGATAGCGTTGGAAAAACCTTTTTCCCTGTTTCTAACGAAATTTCAAACGAATTGGATTTTCCTAGCTCCGCAACATTTTTTCATGCAATACCATCGAGTTTTATAAATGGATTTCATTTTTATTCCGCATGAAACTGAAATTGCTTTTTTGACTCAATTCCGAAACAATTCAAATTCTCGCTGGTTCCAAAACTTTGCGGTCGCTTCGAAAAGCATTTTTCGCTAGAATGAGAGTAGCGAGAATATTCATTTTGTAGTAAAATCGGGTAATTCGAAATTTTTGGAGGGAAAAATGTAAAAAAATCAAATAATTCGGTTTTTTTTACCAAAGATGGTTTTTATTTGTTTACAGTGTACGAGATGTTATTACACGCGGCTTGGATACAACATCTGCAACAAAAAAGCACAAATCACAAGGGATTAGCAATGTTACAACGAAACACAGAGATTTACAACTGGATTTGGCGCTCGGTGAGTAGAATTTCTCAGCATGTCGTTAATTGAAAAATATTCTCTCGACAACAAAGCAAACTGCAAAGAAGCAGTCTCTTCTATGAGCGCAGAAAATTTTTGTGCCTGTGCCCCAATTTCATAGAATTATTGACCTTGTGGAATATTTTCGATTATCGCATCGAAAGCGATTGTGCGAAATCTTTTTCTTTTGTCAATTCTAGGATTTTCGAAAACTCTCAACTGTTTCTAAAGTTTGCATTTGCAAAAACGAAAATTGGAGTCACAAATTTTCCCAATGATCAAAATTACCAGTAAAAATGGGAATTTTATGCTCGAAACAGGAAAATAATACTTTTTGTGCTTATTTGTGACATTTTCTTGACGCAATAGTGCAAAGCGGCTCTCAATGATGAAATACAAGTGAACTAAAGCAGTCCAGAAATCGTTGTAACGAAAATTTCGTTGAATCTCTAACGTTTTGGGTTTAGCAGTGAAAAAAATACTCACAATTCGGATACGGTGTCCCATCGCCTTGGCTGGTAGATTTCTCTTGAATTTTGCTCTGACGGAACCGCTGGTACCGTGCGAGCGAGTTACTTTTCCCCAGATTGCCCTGACCTTTGTCTTTTTGGTTGTATTGCCGGGAACCGGGGTCTTGTTTTTGGCCTGAAAAGACGATAAAATTAGTTGATATCGAAATAATTACGATCCGACAATTTGTCATCACACTTATCGAAATCGAGCCAAACTTGACGTGGCATTTTTTGGAAAAAGTCACAAAAAATATTGAGAATCCGTTGAAAATTCTTCATAGCACGTAGAAATTGTTCTGGAACGCGCGGTGAATTGAAACGAGGAAAAATTACCTTGTATACATAAACGCAGCGTTTGCCTACGTAGAACTCGGAATCTTGTTTGACTCTGGTGCCTTCGACTTTGAGAAGAGCAGTGTGTTCGTGTTGGTTACGAAGACCGCGTTTGTAACCGGTGAAGATGGCTTTGGCGTAAAGTCGTCCATGCCTCTTGAAAGGCCTTTTTTTGAGGGGAACCGGCTCGGTCGGTTTCTCCTTGGGTTTTTTCACCGCCTTGGTAGGCTTCGGTTTGGAGGTTGGGGCCGAGTCTGCCATTCCTTTGGAAACGAGTAAAGAAAGCGTCAGTATTTGTATTTCGAGAGAAACATCAAATTTTTTTGAGGTTATGTGCGCCGGGGCAAGACGGCAACAATATTTCTGTTGGACTTGGTAAAAATTGAAGGTAATTTTGATAAACGACTTTTTAAATGAAAAACGTTTATGATTTTTGTGAGCACTCTTTTTGAAGAAAATCAGAAATGATTATTTTTATTAATGAGCGAACGAATCACACGATTTCACTGTCTCGAGAGACCACTTTGCTATCCGTCAAAATCGTCATGAAAACCAACAAATCCAACACGAATTTTGTGCCCACGATATATTTTAGCATTTTTATTCTTCCATTCGACTTTTATTTTTTCCATTTTCTCCATTAATTCATGAAATATTTGTAAATATTCACCGCGATGTTACAATGACGAACGTACCGGATGTGTACCGCGGATTAAAAGAAGAAGGAAACTGCAGCGCCTGCGCGTAGCGTGTTTCCCTCTGTTGGCAGATCTGTTCAATACTGCTCTGTCTTTCCGCTCGCTATAGATAAACAGCTCCTCCAATTTTGCCGCGCAATTTCAAAGTCCGAATCGATGCTCCGATGTTTTTCTCATTTTCTATCAATGTTTTTCCTCCAATCTTCGTTCTTTACTATTTTTTTTACTCCAAAAAATACAAAGGTTAACATTTTCACAACTTGCTTCAATTTTCACTTTCTGTCGTGCAATTTAAAAAATTCACCGCAACAATTCAAAAAATCGAGTTAAATGAAAAACCGCGGAAATGAAAATTCAGAGATAATTCGGACGCGAAGAAATTGAGCAGCAGTTTGGGTTGAAATTTCGAATAGAAAAAACGTCACAGCTGTTTTGATGAATCGCTATGAAAATGAATTGTTAATTTCGTCGTTTTCACAATCTATTGGACTTTTGACTGATTTTTTGGGCAATCTTGGAGGAAACTCAAGAGCACAGGGAATATGTATACGTAATTGACGTTTGTACATTAAATTTTAAATGGATCGAATCGAATAGTGGTCTCGGCGTTTACATCTCTCTTTATGAATTTTCGGTTAGATGGTTTCCCTTTGATCAGCGACTCAGAGTTCGGCAACTACTAGAGTAAAATCCAATAATTTAATTAAAACTGAAAATTTTCCTATGGCGCATCAAAAGTGGATCGTCGCTCAGTTAACTGCGAAAGAGGATAATTCACTTTGATGCGATACACTCTACACCGGCTTACGATTCTCTTCAAATGGCTCGGTATAATTATAGACAGAATTTCCACTCGATGAACATGTGAAATATTCGGATCGATGTGGAAATTCAAAAAAATTACTATATCCAGATGATCAAACGATTCCACTCACCAAAATCTTTGAAATTACTGCATTCTAATCATGCCGGGCATGCGATTCAACATTCATGACCGAAATTCCCATGCGTTTGAAAATTGCATCGTGTTCCTTTGCATAACGGCAGCATCGCCAAATTTTTTGCTTCCGCATCTGAAATGAAAGTTTTCGAACTTTCCTTCTCAATTTCCACTATTCCAATTGTCGCCCCAACGTTTTTCGCCCCTTCGAGGCTTCTGTAAGAAAAATTGCGAGTGAGAGATGGTTTGCTCACGATGTGATTGATTTTTTGTGAAATTCAAACGATTTGACGTTTCACTGGAGAGTTACGTTCGAGTGTTCGTCTCGGTCCATTTTCAGGCCATAGAAGAACGCACACACGCAGACAGATACGAAAGTATATGGGCAGCTTAAAAGAAGTTTATCGTTTGTATCCTTTTTCATAGCAATTCCAGATGCAGCGAATATTTTTGTTAGCGCAAGTGCATGAATAGGGGATTTAGCTATGAAGTTGAAAGGGTTTTTGGGATTAGCGAGTGTAGCATTTGTGCTGCGATGTAGCCTTCGCCATCGCCGGGGCTTAATTTGATGTGCGAGCACGCGCTAAATTGCAATAAACGCTTGTATCTAGTTGGGGAGAGCTTCTCTCGATGATCTGGGTCATCCAGGTCGTTAAATCGCCAGGCTATGCACGTCCATCTGGATCGGGCAGCAAGTAAATACTGTACAATTTGCAATGTACGTGATAAAATGTAATATGTACTCGAACCGCACGAGAGAGGCATCGCGACGAATGAAAATTGGATGGTAAAACAGTGTCGGCGATAGAATATAAACGCAGCTGCGAATCCTTAACAATCGTTAGACATTGATCCATTGCGGAGAATCGAATAACCATCCTCTCGAAATTTGGATTGGATAATCGAGATTTTCACTGATAATTATCGTAGTCAATTGATTTATTTTCTTCCTCATAATCCGGCCACATCGCTTTTGCCTTCAAATACTGATTGAACCATTTACCAGTAGCCCCGTGAATGCGAATATCAAAATCACGATTGATAATGCAGCTGGGGTTCGTTTAGGACACTTTGCATCCAAGTGGTCGTTTTGTAATCAAATATCCGGTACGGAAATCCATTTGAATGCTATCCAACTATAAAAAAACAGTCTCAAACGGTACTAAAAGATTTCGAGGCGGAATATGTCGTGATTTTATCAATTTCTTCTTTTCCTCATGTCTATAGCGAAAGCTTATCACGACCTAAATATAACAGCGACAAATAATCGTCGATTTTTTTCTCTCTCAAGAAACCAAATTGGAAAAATCGACCTTTTTGCGAATCACTGTTGCACGGTCTGTAAAATTATTCCTCGAGCCGTAACGTCAATTATTCATTACATTCATTATTTTTATTATTTCCTCAATCGATCGGCGGTGATTAGAAATTTTCGGGTCTGCGTGCAATGATTCTTGGTCGATGACTCCAAACGTTGAATTGTTATCGAATTCTATTGGATTGCTTCTTCCCTCAAAGTCGACACAAATAGCCGACAGCAATTCGAAGAAACATCCACACAATCTTTCAAGATTTTTCTTCATTCACACCGTAACGACTAAATATTTCATAATCGAGCTAAGATTTCAAGATCTTTATGATTTAAAAAAAAAAAATCTTACCGATCGGAATTGCCGGAATTGAGATCTGGAATTTTTAAATTGATTGCATACGAACGCTTAAGTTTTTCATCGCTCGGTGCAATCTTTTGATCGGAGGATGACTTTCGTATTGCTTAACCCTCAGACATCGATATCGACCAAAGGAAATGGCAATTCTTCTAATCGTCTTCGAAATATGATAAGGGCCTGTGTACTCATTGAAGCACCGCTCTTATCTGTATAACTACACGAAACGGTATAATGGACGGAAGTTACGATATTTCATGCAATATTAATCGATTCCATTTACTCTGGCGAAATCGACAAGATTATCTCTGGGCAAAATCTTTTGATTTGTAAATCAAAGAATCTATTTTTTCTTGGCCAGAATGAAGTGTTCGATTACGAAAACAATTTGAGTGTGTGGTGCACAAAATTGAATTGTTTATTTCGATCTAATGAATTCGTGAACATTGTCAAATAAAAGTGGTCGTAGAATGTTGGTCGCAAGTTCAAGATGCACGGGAAAGTCATAAATTCAATGAATCGAAATGGTGTTTGTTTATGCTTGTCGGAAATAACTTTTTATGGGAAATTTTCGTGCAGGCCAAAGACACGATTTAATGGCCCAGTTTCCTGATAGAATTCCAGGCTTTGGAATACTGATAGTTGCCTGCACAAGAAGAGAAGGAGGGTCATATCCTTTGAGGTTTGTTCAAGAGATAACCTAACCGGATGTGTGTACATATAGCACATGTATTGAGCAGTACCAGTTTCCAGAGAAACGACGTAGGTTTTGCCCTCTATTTCCTTCTCTCTCTCTCTCGTTCTCTCTGTCTCTGTTTCTCTTATTGCATGTCCATTCCCATTTGTAGCAATTGTACCGTTAATCGATCGGTTATTTGAGCGACGATGGGCTGAATATGCAAATTTGTCTGTCAATAACGAGCGACAAATCTGCATAGTGCTTTGCCGTTTAACGATTGACGAGTCGACTCGGACTAATCCCGTTTCGGAACACTATGTTTATCTCTATCGTTTGACGGTTGCTCTTGTCAGAGTATCCAGCAGCGATGATTTCGTAACGAAGGTTTTACGAGCAAGTCGTTCGAGACGATGTTTTCATTACGTTGCGCTTTTTCAAACGATCGATTATTTTAAGACTCCCCAATTTATGCGTTTCTCCCATGCTGCGTTCTATAGGTCAACACAAACGGACCAACTTTACCCAAAAATTGGGTAAAAATCGTGAAATCTCGTCATAGTTTCATTGTTTTTCGATAAAATTGAATTTTTTTTTTCCAACTCTTTGGTTTCGCTTCTCAAAGACACATGCAAATTTCTATAGATAAGTCTTGGGTCAAATTGACCCAGTACCGTGCTGTATTTTGCGTTCACGAATGACGTTTTGTGACGATAAATTGAACAATGTAGGAATAGTGAATAGAAAATGTGATTATGCAGTGCGATAGAGCAATCAAGGTTATTGTCAAAAACCACGACTAAATCACGAAACTCGCATAAACCTTTGGTCTGTTATTTAGCAGGGACGACGAAGAGAAACGATAAAAGAGAACCGCCGGTAATTTGGTTCGGTTGGAAATTCGGTGATTTTTGGTTTTTTTTCTTCATTCACTTGGCCGTTTGCAAGGGAGAGCGTGCAAAGGACGTCCGCCTTAGTCTATTGTGTCTTTTACTACTTCTGGGCACGGAATAAATATCACGAGAGAGCGGGTAGAGATTGGTTGGGTGTCGGGGCGTATATGCAAATGAGCTACGGCGAAAGGAGAAAGAAGAAAAAGAGGCTGGGTTAGGCCGAGCGCAGTGGCGGGGTAGAATGGTTAGCTGATTCCAACGAGCAACTTGATTAACTGCTTAACCGAGGCGAATTGATGGACCGAGAGGAGCGTGCGGGCCCGCCGGGTGAACGAGGAAGCGGTTAAGCTCTGCCGTACTCTAACAAAGTTTAACCAGTGTCCTGTTCATGCAGAGTTTCGTTGCGCCGCCAATACTCTCGTCTTCCGACCTCACTTCTTCTTCATCTCCCTCGCCCCCTGCTCCTCCGCGTCTCTTTTGTTTCTTCCCTCCCTTATTGCGGAAAAACTCCAACTCTGCTCTACTGGAACAGACTCGCTATCATCCCCTAGACGCTCTGGGGACCATCGCTGGCCTGAATCAACGCCAAGCTCGTTATCGGATTAACCGAACTTAGCAAACTCGATATAAGGTTGGGCCTGGGTTATTCCAGCGCTAACCGTAAGCGACATGAATAATCCATGCCCCGACCATTGACATTTCCATCGTAGTCCAACGTGCCACAATTTTTCAGGCTACCAACCTATTTTCACTATTCCTACGACGAAACACCGCGTGCTATCGGAAATTATTCGAAACGTTGGGTCTCTATGGCAACTTTTACTCCGGTTGAGGGTTCCTTGCCCGATGTTCCATCGCTTAGAAATCAACCGCATACAGACTTACCGCAAGCTTCACCCACTTCGACCCTTCTTTGACCTTTCTCTCTCTTTCTTTCCACTGTTTCATACTTCATTCCGTAAAGGCATCCCCAATGTGTATACGATTTTCGTAGCTCGCTTCTCAACCCAGAACCTCGTTTTCTCGCGCATCGCGAAAAACTATTGGTTTGCCTCCTCCCCTAGACAGAGCATTGAAAACGATTCGAGCTTATTGAATGGCTTTAAATTCCATTGAAAGGGATTCACTCGCAAGAAGAATCAATTAAATTTCGTGTCTTCTCATTTCTTCCCAATGCGATTTTCTCACAAGCGCTATTCCGAATTGGACCATCAAGAGTGTTTGTATGTACGATCCAAATAAACGATCCATTGAATCTTCACATCGTCCTTGATCTCGTTAGCGACCGAAATGACCGATCAATATATCGTATCACTTCTTCAAATTCCAAAATTCCTTTGAGCAGAAAAGTTTGAATTATACAGATCATTCTGGTCTTTTTAATCTAAACTAATAGCCAAAGAACTGGCCAGAACAAGCGAAATTGTCTGAGCAACGATGGTGGTCCATTTATTTTCAGCGTTTTTTTCCACTCTATGACGATCCTCTCGGTCTGCGCTGGTGAAAAGGTGGCCCACCCGGACACCCTCTCGGCAGAGTTATCGTCGACATTAATAAGGGCGTAGCAAGGGGTTGATCTCGTGACCAACGAACCGTCACCGCGGCAAGCGTTGGCAGCTTTTGAGAATAATATTCTCTATGAAATGCATTTTACTTTTCTCCAATAAGAGACACGAAACTTTGCTATGAATGACGAGAAGCTTCTTTGCTGAGAAACTGGATCGAAAAACTTTGCGATGAATCTCAAATATTCTTTGACCAAGAATTCCCGATAAGAACTGACCCTATTTGACTTTGCTCTTTCGGCTTTCAAAGCCACATTCCTGCTCGCAGTGTTGGGTCCCAAGGATCACGACGCCCCGCTTTTCTTGGTCAAGCACACCAGCATGAAAGGAAAATGTCGAGTGCACTTTTACTCGAGTATTAACTTCAAACTTAATATTCAAATGATAAACCCCGTCTAAATATCGGACCATAAATCGGTCCTCAAGTTTAGCAATGTTTTTTTTTCTTTTGTTGGCACGAGCCAATAATTTTCGAGTCCAACTGCACCTGCGGTCACAACGAAACGAACAAGAAAGTTTTTACATAGACGAAAGTTGGAAAATCGATCTTATCCCATGCAAATTTTAATCAGGCAAAGTGACCGTCGTTCTATTTTCCTACTGCGGTGTATTGGAACTTGTACTACACGCCGAATATGTTGTGTGACAAATATATTGTGAATATTAATTGAGAATTTATGAGAAAAATAGACAAACTGCGTGGTCGAGCAACGTTTTCGACCTTGTCCTTTCTATTCGCGCGTTCAGATAAAGTGTCACGCAACACAGAGACTGCAATTGTTCGATAAACCTGCCCGTCGTCGGCCGATGAACCGAGGGAGAATTTTGAACGTGTCGTTTGAGCTCATTCATTCGTGCCACCGTCATCACTCACGGCTCTATGAAACTCTGTACATGCAGCAGAGTCAGTTTGGAAACTCGATTATCAAAAATCCCAAACGGAATATCAAGCGTATCCCTATCGTACATTCAAGGGATTAGCAGGAATGAATGGAGTGGGAAACAATGCCGATAAATTTTCTATCGGCATCGTCATGCTTGAACGAACTTACAAAACCGTCAATATAGAAAACTGAAGAAAAATGTACAATCTGTTACATCGCATTTTTTTTCGTCTAATATAAAAATTAAGCCCATCCTGTCGGTTGGAGAATTCCGGTTGGAATTTCATAAAATTTGGTACACAGTGTAGATTGTGATAAGAACAAGATCCAGTCAAATTTTCAAGAGGCTCACAGAGAACCAGAAAAAAGATATTCCTATTGATCATACATTTTTAATCGAGTTTTATGATAAATATAAGTTTTCATTGTATTTTACAATGAATTCTTATCAATTTTTAGCAGAAATCACACTTTTCAGTGTAAAATACGATGAAATTTATGAAACCAATGTAAAATTCATGAAATTATCAATGCGAATGTCTTTTTTCTAGTTTTTTGTAGCCCCTAGAAAATTCGACTGGATCTTTTTCTTATCATACCAAAAATTTACCAAAAATTACAAAAAATTACAAAAATTACCAAAAATTTCATCAAAATTAAATGATTTGATGAAATTTTCCGATGAACAAAGAATATTCTCGATCATGCACGTTTTTTTAACAATTTTTTGGGGAGCAGTTACACATTGAAATTTCGGGAATCCTTCGAGAGGAATAGTCGAGTAATGAGCCGAAAGCTTGGTTGTAAAAAAGACATTTGTTTCATTTCCGGAATACTTGATGGATTGACCATCTAGTTTATAAATAAATGGAGTCGTTGCCGTGTTCTTTTGGGTTGTTAATTATGGAGGTTGGTTAGCGTTTAAGAAAATGGCAAAAAGTGTAGAGAATGTGCGACAGGTGAGCTTTCATAAACATAAAAGGTATACATAAATGTATGCGGCGGTTGGTTGAAGCGAAGGAGTGCGGGGCCTAATGAGGCGAAGCTTCGTTAACCTCAAGGTGACGGGGGTGCTGGCTCGAGGGTCGAGGTTCACCCAACATGCTGGAAAGCAAAAGGGAAATCTCGTGCAGTCTCTCGCGTTTGATGACCGTCTTTTCTGCATGTCCCTTCTCGTTCGTTCTCCTTCTGGTCCACCCTTTATTCGAGAAAATGTGGGGTGAAGGCGAGATCCCAGTATAAGCTTGAAGGTGATGTTGGTGACCGCACGTCACCGCAGCACCGCCACTACCAGCGTTGACTAACCCTGCCCATGCTGCTTGCTTCTTTGGCTCTTTGGCTTCGCTCGCGCGGCCAGATCTGCGTGTTCGTCCATCCTCGTGCCTTCCTCAATTACAAACATGTGTGTATATTCGTTTACCTTATTCCTGAAGCACGTGCACACGTACATTTAAAGTTCAACTTCGATATATCGAAGTCGAGAGTCGAATACGTACACACGTAATAGCCCTTAGCGCATTGAATCCATATGCAGCCAAGGTGGGAGCGTGAAGGGTTGAGAGCAGAGGGAGAAGTCTTGATCGCGAAGAGGAAAGAACGAGAAGGAATAGGCGGAGGTGGAATGAAAAGAGCAGAGTAGGGATGAGAGTGAATGCGAGTGAGCGAGATGACTGGGAGGCCGTCGTTGGACGGACGGGTGTGGATCGATCCTCGCGCGGGGACCTTTTGCGAAGGAGAGGACTCTAGACTTTACGCCCTCTGCTCTGTCAGTTTCTCTGCTTCGCGTCCCTCTCTGTTTCTTTCTCTCTCCCGCGTCGGCAAGAGTATAGTAGATTCGGAAGAGTATAGAGAGAAGGTGTACGCGAGGGGTGAAAACACGCAAAAGGTAGAATGTGTAAAATGGTAGGCGCGCAGTGTGGCGGGGAGACGCACCGTTAGCGCGATCTCGGAGATCCTGAGGGCCAAAGGGGCTAAAGTTTTAAGTATAGAATGGTATTTCTCTATAGCGAAGGTGGAGACGTAGTCGCGAGGGTGTGAGCGGAGGAGGATGGAGCAGGAGACTTAGGATGTAGGATCTATGCGGAGGAAAGAGCAGGGAGAGAGAAGTGACGTCAGCTACGTCGCCTGGTAAGACTAGGAACGAACTGCGTGGAGGTTGTACGCGAGAAGGGAGATCGGTGCAAATTCTGAAAGCACACCACGTTGCGCAGCGTCGTCGTCATCGTCGTCGTCGTCGTCGTCGTCGTCGGCGGCGTCGTTGTGTGGGAGACATCAAGTTGGGGGTTTAACGCACGGGTGGGGGTTGTACTGGACGTGCGATGAGGTTGGATGTGGAAAGTGGGATCGAGGGGTGGCAAAGAGAGCGAGAGAGCTAGAAAGAACCGGGGAGGTTAGGGCGAACGAGCGAGATGAAATGT
Organism: Diadegma fenestrale; assembly: GCA_037043255.1. Classification (NCBI taxonomy): domain Eukaryota; kingdom Metazoa; phylum Arthropoda; class Insecta; order Hymenoptera; family Ichneumonidae; genus Diadegma; species Diadegma fenestrale. Next base: position 3,784,219 of record CM073311.1, on the reverse strand, counting down.
GCAAGCATGGGCAGGTGGCGCGAAGTAGGGGTTAGATGGGAAAGCGATGGTGGGGCGGAACGGCTGCTGCAAAAACAACCCAACTGACTATCCCAGTACCCCGGTACGGGCCGAGCGAACATAACGTCACGTGGCACTCATCGCGAAATCTTCCCGCGGTCATTGCTTATTAGATCGTCTTAACTTTCTCAACTATCTCTCGCCATCGCTTCCCGCTGTCGCTCCTTGGCGCATTCGGGACTAGCCACATGGAGCCACGTGTGACGAGGACCAATTATAAAAAATCATTTTAAACAAACAATTACCGTTTGAGTTTTAATTCATTTTATCATACCGTATCCATCAATTATGAATCTGCGCTTATTTTTTCGAAATAACGACGACTCAACATCTCCATTCAATGCACTCGTTTGACTTCGTAACTTTTACAAGTAGTGCAACCACGTATGTCGTCAGACTCGAACGACGTGGGTTCGTTGAGGACCATAATGTTTCCTCAGCTCATCGTCTCAGCCAAGCAATGAATCGGATTGAAAAGTACAATTATCTATCCACCACTTGATTACAACGACTTTTATTTTGATTTTTAAATCGTATAGTGAACTTTCAAGCTATAAATATCTCGTCAGTGCAAAACGAATTTCGTGCATGTATTTGGTCAAATTAATGCAACTTGAGACGCGATCTCATCAGCTGATAAATCCGATACTCCGCGTGGTGATTAATTTCCGGTGAGAATTGTGAATCGCTCGAATCAGCCGGTCGCCGGCAGAGTTTAAACCGCCACCTGTATCGACAATCGTAACTTATATTACGGGTTAACTGTGTAACCAGGTGGTGGAGCGACTGTGTGGTTTTGGTGCACTTGATTACTTTGACAAACTCCACGCAGTGCTCGAATCGCCTCGATGAAAACTACGTCGTGAATAATTATCAGCTCAGTAGGGATTTCCTCGTAACGATTGCCGACCGTACCGCTGTCATCAACGACCACCTGGTGAGTTTGAACGCACTCGGAAAGCATATCGCAAATCGGAGATATTACTTGACGGTGAGAAAGTAATAATTTTCCTAAAATCTCTAAAATCAACGGACAATCGTCAAATTTTGTCAAATGTCGTCAAATTTTTCGGTCAATTTTCAAGCTGTTCGCTCTAATCAACCGCAATCGGAATCCCATCGGAAAAACAATCGAAACTTTCAGTATTTCTCATCGCATTTGCTCCCAGAAAAAATGCAACAAAGCGAATTTTTTTACGCCCACCGCAAAGCTATTCTACCATTCGATTGAAAGTTTTACTTCTACACCAATCGCGCCCTCTCCGAGCAGTGTATTCGGAGTTTGTACAACAGCCATGCACCCATGCAGCCATGAATTTTTCTCTGTTTTTTTAGCTTCTACGTCTCTTGTTTCTTTTATAATAAAAAAGAAAGCAAAGAAACGATGTGAAGCTTCTGAATCGCTGTAACCGGTTTTATGCACACACGCGTGTATATCGGAAAACTATAAACTTGCACTTGAAGCTGATCCGTAGATTCTTGTTTTATTGTGCGAGTTTACGTTCATGGTACGAGGATCTTAATGACGTGTATACACGTATAAATAGAAATACATAAACGCACAACAGTTTCCATGTGTATTTTTCGTGTGCATTTGCTTTACAATGCTCATTTGAATTCACATTGAGAGTGTTGCTCATGTAACGTACGTGAAGGTTGTCAAGGAGGCACGTGCTTGTCTCAATAAAGAGCGGGATGATTTTAACGGCGCTATAAAAAGCGTGGAAGAAAGAGGTGTGCACGTATATATTCAGAGGCAGAGAAATTGCACGAGCTGCTGTGACGTGTGTATTATTAGGCAAAGTTCGGGGACAGAATGCATGGCTTTATAATCAGTGACACGCGACGACAACGACGCAGCGCGACGACAACGACGTCGAGGTAAAAGCAAAGATCGAGTGCAATGATGAAAGGGAGAAATAGTTGGAAGGCTTGCAACCAAGAGAGAGTCTACCCGGGCACAAAAAGCTCTCGACACTTCGTTCCACGAGGGTCCTTATCCTCGTTTATTCATCAGGGCGGTTCTTTGGGTTTGTCAGTTTCTTTTCTTTTCTCTTTAGCCCTCCATCCATATTTTTCTTTTTCACCGAACATGTATGATCTGTTGCCGACTACCTGCCTCGAGAATTTACTCAAAAGTGCATTGATGCACAGGCAAGAGGTCTTCACGAGATTCCGATTGCCGGAGTAGATTTAATATTGTAGCTTTATGACCCAGTGCATGCAAACAAGCGCTGCTCCATATAAGCTCATCCCATATATTAAACGAATTCCCCGCTCGACGATGTTCATCAAATTCTTCTGCGAATCTCTAATTTTCTCTCTTTCCCTCGATCTCCTTCCTTTTAAAGTTAACACCGAGAATATTTATCGCTCCAGCCCCCAAAATCTGGCAGCGCTCTGATAAAAAAAAAGTTCAACGTTGAATTAGATTTCAAGTGCAGACGGAAAAGCTATCGCTAAGCACAAAATCCGGCGTTAAATGATAACACAACGCGGCCTCACTCATCGTGAATAACGACGACGCGGAATAATCACGAAATACGAAACCATTGTCCTTTGATTCTCTATATTTATCAGGATCTCGATGGATCTTTTACACAAATGGAGTTGACAATTATAATTATTTTTTTGATCATTGTTACGTTCTGAATTTTAACTGGCCTGGCATCGATGGAAAATTGTATAAAATTCCGTCGCAATTTTCTCACTTTCTCGAATATCTTCCGTTTCGTTAGATTCATATCCTAATGAAAGACAACGAAGTTTGGCTGAAACGGGAACAAGTAAGACGATAATGTCCGGGTTGAGTTTCAAAAGACACTTTGACGATTGAACTGGAATTGAGAAGGGCCTTTTTATTAGACGCGAAAGTGTGGGAGGAAGAAAAGGAGATGAAGGGATGAGAAAGAAGGAGAAATAAGGAGGAGGCAAGAGAGTGTGGGAGAGAAACAAAAAGCAAAGACCGAGAGCAGGCCCAACGTGAACCGGATCAATGAATCGAGAATAAAAAAACAAAACGCCCTGCCGCAAAGAGTTTGCCTGTGGGAAAAGTGGCCAAATCCACGCAGATCTTTCAAAATAAAAGGATGATTTCAAGTCTCGCCGGTTCACAGATATTACGAGCACTCTCGTTCTTATAATCCATCGATTATTCCACGTTATCTCCATTTCCATCTTCATTTTCGTCTGCTCACTTGATTCTCAATCCGACATTATGCGCGGGACTGAACATTCAGAACTCACGCGTCAAAACCGCCTCTGCTGAATAATTATAAAAAATTCATTATTATTTCTTATAAAACCCAATTAGTGAAAGATAAAAAAATATTCGATTTAAGGAGGTTCTGCTATGGCGCAGGGATTAACGAACGAAGTGAGGCACAATTCCCAAGAAAAAATGACGATCTGCTTTTCGTTCAGCAAGCGATCCGTTGCCAAATTCCTAAAAAATGATGACTCCGAAGTTTGCAACGTTGAGATTCAACGAAAAACATTTTTTCTATTGATTATTTATTGATTTTTGAAAATCGTGGCAATTTTTCGAGTCGATTGAGTTTTTTGGTCGCAAGCGAGAATCGTTTTATTGGCCAGACCAAATATTCAATAATAATTATTGGCTCTGCTGAACAAATAACAGAATTTCGTTGCATTCCAACGATGGAAACTTCAGGATCATAAAAAAATGAGATGTTTCGAGTATTCTGTCCATTTTAACTAGATATATCTCCTCCAAACATTCGTTGACCCCACTATTTTGTTATTGATTCGAAACCCTTGGAGTTTGTTTTATAAATTGAGATTTTAATACGTCTTTTATCCAATCGGGAAGTATTTTTAATATTTTTCTGATTTCATAAGGGTAAGAAATTTCCGTAAAGCCAATGTTAAATCAAGTCACTTCCGACTTGGAAAATATGTAGTAAAACTTGGTTGACCTAGGATGATTTTGAAAGAGATTAAAGTTTGCTGCCTAAATAACAACATATTTTGTTTTCAGATTTTAATCTAATTATCGCTTTACTAACGGAACCTCCTTAATTAGATCGCGTTATATTGCGTCATAGAAAATATGTTTTTTTGTTTATTTTTGAGCGCTCATCGCTTCGATAATCCAACGAATGAACTTGATACCTCGAAGAAACTTGATATACGCCGATAAAGTTGTGCTGATTCAGGAATTTGCATCGCCATAATGGTCGATGGTGTCGCGAGACTAACCTGTCATCGGCAGAATCGATACAATTTAGTAGCAAGTTATAATGGCGTCTGTTGATTATGGCCCTCCGGCGATGCTCCACCTATCCGACGTTTAATCGATGTAACTCAAACGCGCCGATTACAATAACGCGACGTATATGATAAAATGCTGACAATGAATATCAGTTTTGAGACAAGAATTGGCTGGAATTAATGAAATTAGGGACATTTTGTTCTTTGCTTATTCGAATTGCACAATTTTTTGTTGGAGCTTTCCTCTCTGTTTCTCATTCTTCTCGTTTTTCCACCCTTTCCACGTATATCGCTCAGGCTTTCTACCCACGAGAGCCCACTTGCAAAAGTAATTAGCATAATAAATTAGCTGGCGAATAAAAGTATACGGTACGACGAGTAATGGCGTGCGAGAAGTGAAGAGAGGAAAATGAATGAAGGAGTGAGGGCGAACAAGGCGCACACCCATGCCTGGTTCGTGCAACACGAGACTAACGAGACCTGGCTCGCTCGTGATTATTACTACAACAAAGGACGCACATGCTGTGGGAACACGAGTACGATTACGCAAACGAGATGTCTCCGACGTTGGGATTAGTGATATGAGACCTGGACGACGCGCCCGACCAAATTACTAAGGCTCATCAATCGCCCCCCAAATCAAACTGTCAAACTTTGCTCCAACTTTTTTGATAATATCGTCAGATTAAATCTTCGCTAAATTCACCCTTTTCCCACGTGTCACGTGTGACGTATCTGAATACGAGGAGTTGACGATATTCTAGAGGGGGAAAAATTCATTTGTGAATATTCAGATGACTCAGCAGAGGAACGTCGTAGGGCTCGTGGGAGCAGGTCGAGGACCATGGGACGCGCTAAATTTTAGACACTCGCACACATGCGAATTTTCCAACAAAAACTCGAAACGTGTTCAACGACGTTGGTCACGTAGTCCCGGTTTTTTTCAACGCTGGGTCGTTTCGGCACTGAATCCGCGAGGATTTTGTGTCGTTACCATGAAAATGCCGAGATTTTAATGGAAAACCTGCAGGAAAAAAATGCTCGAAGAATTTCACGTCATTTCGGAAAATGATTTAAAGTTGTTGATTCATTAATTGTCATGGTGTTTTATGGAACTATCGGAAATATCGCGACTTCATGGCTCGAAGAATAAAATTTTGCATCAAAGTAACAAAACGAAAGGAAATTTACAAATTGCTTCCCGAAGTATTGATCGAAACACGTGCCAAGTTTCACAAAATATTGAGAGCGACAGTCTGTCAAGAGAAAACATTCAACCAAGCATGAAAAATGTTGGTTTGGTCTTGAGAAAACGGAATAACACGTTTATTTTTCGCTTGGCAAAAATATTTGACCGATAATATATGTACATGAACGATTCCGCGAGTGTGTGGACTGTGAGGCACAAAAGTTTGACAAGAGACAAACATCGGAATCGCGTACCAGACCATATGATGCCCCCGAGTGTCTCCAGCCGGCATCAACTTTTGGCAATATCAATCCCACAACATCCTTAAGATCATCCATCAGTCTTGCGCTCGGCGAGGCAGTAGAAACACGTTTTTCTCGGCCATGCTTGACATTTTGAGAAGAACATGTGTCCCTGCTTAAAACAAATTGAAAACATGTAAATAGAAAATAGAAGCAAAAACGTTTGGCACGTTTTTTCTCGTACATCGTCGCCAGCATATGTTATTCGGACGGTGAAATTTTCAGCATTGACATTCCATGGAGAGCACTTTACACAAAGAGTCACTGTGTCCGCACGCACGACCAACGTAATCGATGTAAAAAATGCAAGGAAATTTTGCGACGACGGGATTTTCACAGCAAAACAAAAAGTTCCATAATTGTCGACTAGAAACTAATAGAAAATCCAGTAAATTTCATGACTCTGAAGTTTGCAACGTTGAGATTCAACGAAAAACATTTTTTCTATTGATTATTTATTGAATTTTGAAAATCGTGGCAATTTTTCCAGTCGATTGAGTTTTTTGGCCGGACCAAATATTCAATAATAATTATTGGCTCTGCTGGAGAAACAACAGAATTTCGTTGCATTCCAAAAATCGCACAATGCCAATTTTCTTTGCCAGACGAAAATTCAATGGATCTGAAGTTTGCAACGTTGAGATTTAACGAAAAACATTTTTTCTATTGATTATTTATTGAATTTTCAAAATCGTGGCAATTTTTCGAGGAGTTTTTTGGTCGCAAGAGAGAATCGTTGTATTGGCTGGACCAAATATTCAATAATAATAATTATTGGCTCTGCTGAAGAAATAACAGAATTTCGTTGCCTTCCAACGATGGAAACTTCAGGATCATGTAAATTCCAATACAGCAAGGCCGACTATAAAAAAAAAAGCAATTTTTCGTATACAAAATTCTTTGAACGTTGTTTACTGGGTGAAAACATTGAGTGAGTCTCTTAAATACTCGAGGGTTTGGTTCGCCCAGCGATAAACGTGTCAAGCATAATTGAATGGAAAATAACGCGTTCAAGTTTGAAAAGCTTTGTAGTATCCGGAATAAAACGAAAATGAATCTCTGAAACGAACGCACACACGCGGACTAGGAATGTGAGTAATTAAATATGAAAAAGCTATTACTCAGACATAAGCCGCCTGTGTGCAGCAACTGAGCAACAACAACAACAACAAAAATACTGTGGGTCATTACATTCGTGTGATGGGCAACAAATCTGGTGTGGAGGAAAGAGTGCGCGGATTTAACGTTTCGTGCAGAATGTCAGCGTAGTTTTGCTCCGTGCATGTCTGTATGAACGCTCGTGGTTACTAAATGCGCCAAAGTACAATGTTCCCAGTTCGTCGTTTATTTTTTCCTATCGCTTATGTTGCAGGCTTATATCGGATGTCCTGAAACTTGCGCCTGCTTTTCAGCACGACGCGGTTCAATCGCAAGTTTCAGGAGTTGAACTCTCTGCTTCGGTAATTTGCTCCGCGATGCACCTTTGACAAGATAATCACTCGACACGTGATAGTCAATTTGGTGTACCGACAAAGCGACAACGTGAGACTTTATTCTGTTCCTCGCACACGCGTCAGTGATTATCTCGTCAACTGTTGAACGTTCGAAAAAACAAAATTTGTCGAATTCCCCCAATTATTGACTTTTAAACTGACATGCGAAAAATTATGATATTTTTAAGGCTGTATCGTGTAAATTTAAAGCGTCGACGACCGAATTTTGGTTTTTTGGTTTCTGGAATTGTTGCACATCCAACGGTCAACTCCGAAAACTCGACTTTGACCTTTTTTGGGAGGGAGTATACACGATGCGGTAAAGATTGGCGACGATTAAAAGGACGCACTGTGTGGATATCAACTTGAAAAGCCGTCATGTTGCGTTTATGTATGTCAGAGAGTGCTCTCCCTCATTCGTTGATTTCCGAGTTTACCAGAGATGCGTATCGGCCGAGTATGTATGCACTCAACGTGTGTGGTACAAGCCGGTATGTCGCTTAAAGTAGGATGCACCAGTATCGGTCTATATCTGGCGCGTACACTCCGCATGTAGTGCATTGCATCGTGTTCAACCCCTTTCGCGTTCTCTGCTACCCCATCACCATATTCTCGCAGTCTCTTCAATGCTATCCTATTACGAAACCTTTCCTCTTGCCCTATAGCTGCCTTAACACCCCTGAGCTCCCCCCTGCCTCCCCGCAGTTATCCAGTCTCGACACAGATGTTTTCGTTCCCGGCATTGCCATCAAGTGCCTCGAATGTATATACCACGTGATACCGGCATCTGTAATGTACATTATGTACCGAACGCGTCTGATGTACTTTTAGCAATCACGATGGCTCTTTATTCTCACACTCTTTGCCTACCGAACCGCCTGCACTCACGTCCTCGCGACCTCTTTTTCTTCTATATAGATCGCGCGTAGTGCTATACGATTAATCGATCGACTTGGCCCGATCGACGATGAAGTTTGCGACAGAATTCATCAAACACGCTCCTTGTTGCTTCGCTGCTGTCTCAACTTCGTTAAAAAAAGCTCGTTCGATCGCGAGGCTCATGGGTACTCGTTATTTATGATTCCAAACTGAATTTTATGATCCTGAAGTTTTCATCGTTGGAATGCAACGAAATTCTGTTGTTTCTCCAGCAGAGCCAATAATTATTATTGAATTTTGGTCCAGCCAATAAAACGATTCTCTCTTGCGACCAAAAAACTCAATCGACTCGAAAAATTGCCACGATTTTCTAAATTCAATAAATAATCAATAGAAGAAATGTTTTTCGTTGAATCTCAACGTTGCAAACTTCAGAGTCATCATTTTTTAGGAATTTGGCAACGGATCGCTTACTAAACGAAAGGCAAATCGTCATTTTTTCTTGTGAATTATGCCTCACTTCATTCGTTATTCCCTGCGCCATAGCAGAACCTCCTTAAATCGAATATTTTTTTATCTTTCACTAATTGGGTTTTATAAGTAAAAATAATGCATTTTTTATGATTATTCAGCAGAGGCTCGAATGATTATATCGTGGCCATCGAAAGATTTTCAAAATTCAATAAATAATCAATAGAAAAAATGTTTTTCGTTGCAAACTTCAGAGTCATTGAATTTTCGTCTGGCAAAGGAAATTTGCATTGTGCGATTTTTTCTATTGATTTCCCCAAATAAAGTCTCGAGTGTCCAGCGCTCCAGGATGATGAACGTGTTTAAAAACAGTTGGTGAATGAAAAAAGTTTATGGCGCAACTGAAACAGGGTCGAAAATGGGATTGAATGAAAAATTGTGCCAAGTTCCGAAATTTTCATCAGGCTGTGAAGGGGAAAAAACTACTCTGACGGGTGTTTTGGATTTAAAAAACTGTCTGGACGAAAATAACTGACGAGATGAGTTTGAAGATAATGCAGAAAGGTCTCGACGTACAATTTCCTTTTCGAGCTCGTTTTTAGTTTTGTTTTAATGTAATAACTCGTGCATTTTTGACGTTAGACTGCTCGGGGCTTGTTAGATCTTCTTTCTTTCGATTGTTGGAGAAATATATACGTCGTCTAAAAACGGCCAATGTGTGGACTATGCTTGCTTGACTTTTGGTCTTGGCTGTGTGCATCTCGTCCGCTAATTGACCCAGTTTCACTGCCACACAATGGTGCTGACTTGTTATACCTTCGTATGTATATATATTCACGTAAATAGTACGTACACAACGAGTGTCCTTCATACACCTTCACTTTCTGTTCCAAAAGAGTCGAATAATAAACGCCAAGTACAATGGAACGTACGAAAATCACTCTCACGGAAAAACATCCATCCATCATTGTTTCTCCGATACTTTCCCTTCTGTCGCACGTTATAAACAATATGAGCTGGAAAAGTATTTTTTCCGCCACACTTTATGAAGTTTGCTTCCAAATTGCGCTTTTGATTTTCCTTTTGATTGTCGTAATGAAAACACAAAAAAACATTCAGCAAAAAGGCGAGCTTTGCAATCTTTGCAGTGCAGCAAAGTGAATCAAATTTTGAGGGTTTCTCGCTGTGTGGAGGCCGTCAAGTTTCATCTTAAAAATCGACACCAAAGTCGTTATGCAAATGAATTGTTTCGCACGGTCGTTTCGAAAAGTAAAAAAAAAGATGAGAGAAAAAACGTTATTATTAAATATTCACATCCACCTGAGCGAGAACTGGCGAAGAAGAAGGTAGAGCGCAGAGAAACCGGACGTTGGAGTATTTACCCACGCGCAGTGTTCTCGGGATGAGGGAGGTTGCGGGAAAAAATCCAAACAAATTGGCAGTAACGGGTGGCTAGAGATATTAATTAATAAAAACGTAATTCCGTTCGGTTTGGAAAAGCTCTGGTCGAAATAATACAAAGTTTTATTCGACGACCTCCACTCTGGCTGGACCGACTATTTAGTTGGGTAAATAAACGTTACCGTGGAGAGATGCATTTTGTTTTTATTGAAAAAATAACGTTTGTTCCAATCGCAGTTTTTCCATATCTTGGCCGAGCCGTCCGTCCGATTTTGTCTGGCGGATCGAAACATCGAAATAACTAATAGACGATGCAAATAATGCAGTCGCACATAAACAAAAAGATAATCTCTCTTGCCATTATCTTCTTTTTATGTCTCATCCTTGTCAGATTTGTAAGTACACTTGCAGGTATAAATATGATCCTGAAGTTTCCATCGTTGGAATGCAACGAAATGCTGTTGTTTCTCCAGCAGAGCCAATAATTATTAATGAATATTTGGTCCAGCCAATAAAACGATTCTCTCTTGCGACCAAAAAACTCAATCGACTCGAAAAATGGCCACGATTTTCAAAATTCAATAAATAATCAATAGAAAAAATGTTTTCCTTTAATCTCAACGTTGCAAACTTCAGACTCATGTATAAATTTGCTTCTCGACGTAGAAAGAGGCAAAGAGAGTATATGAAAAAGTAGCGAAACAACAATCGTGGTAAATGGGAACAGTTTCTCTTGTCTCGTGTAGAATATACATGCAAGATGCTAAATTTACAGGCCCAGTTTGTGTTTTCGTATAGTTGTTGCGTTTTTTTCTTTTTTTTTTCGGTGATAAGAATATACGTTCCCCACCAGTGGGTTTCGCGGTGATGAGAAATTCCTCGAGTAACTCGAGTCTACGAAAGTGTCTCGGTCTGTTGTACTCATCGGATGACTTTCAACCTACTTTTAAGGAAAGAGACAGAGAGAAAGAAGAGAAAAGTATGAGGGAGACGCGAATTTCATTATCCGCAGCGAACCGTAGTGTAAAGTGAAAAAAATAACACGACAAAAGTGCGAGCGGGACAGAGAGGGAGAGAGAAACCCCGACACGGAATGTGCAATTGCAATAAATTACGATTTACTCCGCGTAACAACAATTATTCGTCGACTCGAATTCCAAAGGAGTGGAAACAAGAACAAAAGCCCAAATAAAAGACCCCGCGTGCAAAATGTATGCACTGATGGGAAGAATTATGCGGAAACCAGAAAACAGATGAAAAAAAAAACGAATCGAGTTGTCCCGAGTCTAGAAAAATTATGACGTACACACGAGAAAAAGAAAAAAAACAAATAACAATTATTTCTGGCGAGGGAGAAAAAAATGCTGAGTACTAATTAGTGTTGCTAAATGAAAGACGAAAAATTCCGAGTTTGTACCCATGCGATACCCGCAAACGTTTTTCGCTTCGACACAACTGCGTCGCCTGTGCCGAATGAAAAATGAAAAAAGGGACCAACAGGGAAAAAAACAGAAAGCTCGAGGTTTTCTTTATTTATGTGTTGGCAGAGTGGTGCTTATTGTAAATTTTGGAAGTGGTTTTTGCAGAGCCGTGAAAGCAAAATGGACGAAAAACATCAACAAGTTATTTTTGCCTTTTCTTTGGGTTTTACTTCTATTTCCGAAACAACGTGAAAACAAAACAGAGAGGGAATTAAATATACAATTCAGCAATTTTTCAACAGAACGAATGGACTATTCTTCTGGCATTGGTCGTGATAATATTTCATGGAAAATGATACACAGTCGGTAGAGCCGTGTGTTACGTATATATATCCACAAAATATATACATGTATATAGAATCGTATAGAAATGTGTATATAAAGTAGAAAAGTTCCGTAGGTTGGATGAAAAAAACTCGGTCACCGGTATTTTTGATCTCACCTTGGCAATATTTACTTTCAAAGCGCCATTTACTATATATATAATATTCTATTACATATTTCGTACGTGTTACTCACAAAAATACACACGAGATGCTATATATCAATGAACTTTGAGCTCAGTTTTTTTTTGTTGTTTATTTTCGCAGGACACTGAGAACAAAGCAAAGTCACAGTTCCCATCGACAATGGGACTCAAGTTACAAGAGAGCAGAAAGTCGTGAAAACTCGTTCGAAACTGAAGGAGCAAACACGCTTGCACTGTTTCTACTTTTTCGCTTTGTGAACTCTTTACACGTGACTTCATCCTTTTCTCGTTTCTGTTCCTCCCAACTTTTCTCGTCTCTTTCGCTCGCTGTCTTTGTCTCTTACTCCGCCACTCGACCTTAAGGGACCACTTTTTTTCGGCTGCTCCTTTGACGAACGGTTGCTGCTGGATCAGCTAGTTGGAATCTCAAGATGATGCGCTCCATTTCGAGCGACTTAAGGTCATGTTTATGAACGCGATTCGATCAATTACCGAGATTTTGTTGATGCTGTTTCGACAAATTTAGAAAAAAAGGGTTTTACGCTTTTTTTTTTGGCTGAACCAAAGCTGCAGGATTATTCACGCAAGTGACTCGTTCGTCCCATCCATTATTGCACATGCAAATGATAAACGGATCTCGCTTCTCCCATGCATTTCGTTCACGCACATGCGAGGGTGCACTTTTGGTCCTAATCAGATATGGACTGGAATCCCGGCAACAAATCGTAGGTACCAATTGAAACGGTATAAAAGCGTCAGGGTCTAAGTAATTATAGCGAGGGCATTTTGCTCCATGCAGCCTCTTGCTATCTCGGTCGAACCAGTCTCCACCCAGAACTCGGTGAGTGCAGTGAACGAGGCGAAATTGCATGGCGAAAGCCAACGTGGAAGTAAAACGAGGACCTTTTCTATTTACTAACGATTTTACTAAAGCGGGACGAATTCATTTGCATTTTCAATTACATTCCTCAGGAGATCGCTCATTTTGTACAGTTAAACGTCCACAAAACGCAGCCAGATAATACCCAAAGTCTTTTATGTCTTTCTATTCCCTGAGCAGTGACACCGGTCGAGCAATTATACACAAAGTACCCAAAATTTCAGAGTCAACCAGCCTCTCGTGGTCTGTCGAAGTTGCGGAAACAATCGACGACCCTCATTCCATAAGCAGTTCGATTTTTTTTTTCACGCCATTGACCCTTCAGTTCGAAAAGTTTTATTCATACAAAAATCTATTGGAATGAGTTTGAAGCGAGCAGGTTAGCGAGAAATGACTCTGAAGTTTGCAACGTTGAGATTCAACGAAAAACATTTTTTCTATTGATTATTTATTGAATTTTAAAAATTGTGGCAATTTTTTGAGTCGATTGAGTTTTTTGGTCGCAAGAGAGAATCGTTTTATTGGCCGGACCAAATATTCAATAATAATTATTGGCACTGCTGAAGAAATCACAGAATTTCGTTGCATTCCAGCGATGCAAACTTCAGGATCATAGCGAGAAACAACGAAATTCATAGGGCTCTTGTTGTTCTGTAACGTTTGCTCGGTAATTAGGGCGATCGGTGTGTTAATCGGAGCTCTTGTCATGGCCAATTGAATTCGGATGAGGTATATCGTGAGTGTTCTCTGAGAGTGGTACTCCGGTAAAGTTATTGATAAAAGATTTTATTGATAATGGATGAAAAGTAAACGATTGACGTTATTGGATACACATAGAGTGAAGAAATAGCTTCTGGATTATATATCGAGTACATATAGCAAAAGTGCTCTTGGTCAAGTGCCTATGGCTTTGGAATTCAGAGGATGCTGATTCTGCCCGCGATCACCAGACACCGCTGAGTACAAATATACAGATACGATAGAGCACACGTTTATATTTATATCCATATATGTACACATATATGATTTGTATATAGCAAGCCTGAGAGGGACTGTTGAGTTATGATTGGCTGGAGCAATGGTCAACAGTTTGTACGATGGGAATCACACAGCACGAAGGTCTAGAATGAGTATTCGTTTCCAATTTCAACCATAGATATATGTTCGTACTTCCTCTCCACTGCAACTCGTCGTCAAACAAATCAGGTCAGCCATGTAATAGCCACTCGTGTCTGTGTCCTCATCCTGGCCCTCCCCCTTTTTCACTCACTATTCGTCATGTTACAGCTCCTCGGTAAATAAAGGAATAACTCAAACAGAAATATAATTCAACCATGAAAAATGTGTGGTACTTCATCCGTCGACGGTTGATCGTTTTGCTCTTCGTTTAGAAGGCACAATCGAATTTTTGTGTCTCTCGAGCTGTTTTTTGTTTTTCGAGCCTCTGTTTCGCGGTGGTTTACATTCAGATGGAATTTATGTCCTGCAGGAAAGAGAAAGAGAGAGGGATCGTTAAAAATTGTGATTTCCTTCGTGCTCAATTAATTAAAGAATCTCTGGTCTTTGTGCGACAGGCCTTTTTGCTTGATTTATTAAATTCCTTTGCTAGTAGCTCGGGAATCTAATAAGCGTGATCCGCAAATGCTGCGGTTGTCATTTTGCATCGAAATGCCAAGTCCGTAATATCGTTCGGCAGGTGTGGCTCGCATATATGAATTTTCTATCACTTAAATTCCCTTCTCCATCGCTCTCACTCTTTCTCTCTCTCGCTCTCTTTGGGGTCTCTAAACTCAGTCGACTCTGCTGCTGATAAATGGATCGCGGTTGTGAAATTGATTGTCTGGCCTATCAGAGTCCTTTGACGGCCTGGAATATCGAACTGTGTTCGCACACTCCGAATAGTGACGAGTGACAGAGACAAGGGTCAAAATATCCGTCAACGAACCTCGATTGTTTCCAACAAAAAGCATGTATCGAACTTCCCATACACGAGTCTAAAGTTGCCAGTTCCACTTCACTCCGTTAATGTATGCACGAACATGTATCTTTGCTATCGTGTTCAATTCCAACGAGGCACCATGTTCGCAATCACCATCTTTGTGCTTCTCCGTTTGTTTTCACTTTGTTAGCTTTCTCCCTCGCTTCTTGCTCGTTCGTTTTTTCGCTACTTCCCTCTGGATCGCCGATATTCATTCTAAAGCGAGTACATTTGTCCGCCAGTCATTTTTTGACGTTTCGAATCGAAGCCTTGTGTGATCACTCGCGTGTCTGGATGTCTGCCAAAATAAAGATGTCTCTGGACTAAATACAGAGAGACGAAGAGTGCGAGTGCACTTTTGCTTCAAGTTCCACAGTCAAATTATAATTATTTCTCATTCACGAGGCCGATGGCGCTCAAATCTGTGGCGAAGCTCCAGGCACTTGAATATCTTTTGAGGAATTTCACGGTAATGAAAATATTGTAATGGGCAAAGAGTCTGGGACCCAGGACTTGAAGCAGGCTTAATTCTCGAGAAAAATATGCTCGACCCATCCGGCCGCAAATTCAGAAAGAATCGATAAATACTTGTAAAACATTTTCACCATGAAGAATACATGGAATTTAATGCGCGCTGGATATAAAAACTTTTTTCGTTGTAGAGCGAGACTGATCTTATGTCAGTATAATGTAAAAAGCCAACGTAGCAGGCATCCATGCATTTTTGTCCTATACGATCTGTGCATACAGTATGCAAATGATGGAGGATGCATCGAGGGCACAATCATATTCAAAACTCCATTATGTACATATATCGATTTTTAAAGAGCGTTGTAAACTCAAAAAAGTCCATTTCACCCAAAAAGATTAAATTCAAAAAACTAATTACAAACAAACATAAAATAAAAATTTCTAAAAAAAAAAAACCATCTCTACACAGTTTTGGGATTTTTAAATATATTTTTTTCCAACATTCACAATGTTTTTTATCAACTACGTGACTTTTTGCAATAAGAGAAAAATAATTGGTCTGATTTTTCAATTCGATGGGCAGCAAAAAGTTCATATGGATTCAATTTTCATGCCCGCGATCTTTTTAACATTTTTCGCTGCAGAGAAGAGAGAATTCGAACTAAAAATACTTCAGTACTGACTTTCTCGAATGCGATGATAAGTTACCGCGTGGAAAACATTTTATAATCTTTCGACAAATGTTCCTCTCGCCTGTATGCTCCGAATTTTAAACATTCCACATTATTCCTCGGGAACGGGCCGATAACGACCCGAATCAGAGCGCGCACCCTTAGCGAGCAACCATTCCCTTGTCCCTGCAGTAATTGGTGACAGCCACGGTCGCTTATTAATTACACGATTATTGAAATCGTTCCAACAACTGCGAGGGGACTTTTTGTCCCTGTTATGCAAGTTCGAATCACGGCTCGGTAGATGGACGAAGTTAAGAGGGATGAATTAACGGATATATTTGTATACAGAGTGTACCGCGATAAAGTTGCATGCGCTCAAGCTTCCGGCGATTGTTACGGATCTTGAAAGTATCAAGAGAAAATATAGATCGAGAAAGAAAAAAGTGTCGATAGGCTCACACGTTCTGCTACGATTGCCACGCCCACTTGTTCGAATGAACGTACTGGATTGGTCATTATCGATCGGTCAACTTGACTCGTCCACACGGTGCATTCGGGGGAAAGCGCAACGACGATAATTCACTTGCAAATTGCATAATTTTTCTTTTACAATTATTTACCAATAATGAGAAACAATTTGAAACAATCATAGACTTTCGGGCCGAAGCCTCAATTGTTAAACTAACGGAATCGATTTTATGTTGTTGGCTTCATCATCCACTCTAATTATTATCATCGGCACGAGCTTTTTAGAATATGCGCTGTTGCAATCATCAATGTTTCATAATTACCATCGACAAACCAATTTCGTTTATTTTCTCTTATGCAATTCAAATTTATAGTTGAAACAATTTCGAAATTTGGGCACTCGTTGTGGCCAAACGAGAAGTCAACAGTGGCCATGTTTGTTTAGGGACACGAGCTGCACGCTTTTTCTTGTACCAAGAAGGAATGAATGAAAACATTGCGTTGTTAATTAATATACAATTAATTAACGTAAGAATCCAGCAATCCATTTTTAATGTCCAAATTAGCAAAGGTCGTTAATTATTCACGTCCCTGTGGCCAGAGACTAGAGAACTGATTTTATTTCATTCAGGGTTTCAGTCATAAGGAAAAATTTGATAAAACAATGGACGCGAATGAGCTTGCTGGTTAATTGACAAGATTTTTAAAGGAAGTAATTTCCAGCTCGTTTTTTTCTTTCGACGATGTCGCGAACGAAGCGAAATCTATCTCGACAATTATTTTCTCAAGTTTTTCTGATTCTATGCATAGGCTCCGAGTATTTTACTTGTTTTTTTTTGCAAAGTATCGCCCTCAAACCTCATTGCTATCTTCATTATTTTTTACAACAATGTTTCATTTGATTCTTCGAACCTCGTATCCACCTCCGTTGGGCTGTAATGTCCATAAGTTTGCTCTGTATAGTTTCGATCTAAAGTGGATCCTCGGGGCCGTGGCCAAGTCAGAGATTTTTCTCTCATCCCTGCGATGCTGCTGGCTCTGTCTCAACGACGCGCAAGGACGACAGAGATGAGACCGTGCTCGTTCTACCCTCTCAACATTGTCTCAGCTCCAATATCTAAATAAAGACTCGTGAAACCTTCTTTGAATTGTAAAACAAACCCTACGTCTACTTGAAGTACAGGATGGTCGAGAGGGCACGAGCAGGAAGGTAGAGACTATGACCTTATAAAACGGATTACATTGTCTAGTCGCTCGTTCTTCCCTCCTCTGATTCTTTATCCTTACCTTTCTTCCCACCTCGCCTTCCCGCCTTCCTTCGCGTTCGTTCTTTCTCTTAGGAATATTTCTCCTTCTTCTGCGTATATGAACTCGGACGTATTTTCTTCCATCTCGGAATCGCATAACCCGTCTTCGTTGCCCGCTTCAGTTTGCCCCGACAACGCTCGAGGCTTCGGAAAAAACAACAGACAAAATGGAAAGTTGAGATATATACGAGAAATTCTTATATACATCGCTATATTTTCTTTTTCCATATTCTTAATATTCTCCCGACACAGCTATATTTTCTTTCGATTTATCGTGCAGTCCAAATCGAACGCAAATATATATTCGTTGAATTTTATTCCAGTACGAAACTTTTTTTTCATCGTGTCTCGCGATTTTTCATATTTGAATACAAGAATCCAGCAATGTTTATACATTGAGAGAATATTACAGAAACCAGTATCTCGATGATTCGTTGCAAATTTCAAAAGTTCAAAAAATAAAAAGACGTTGAAAAAAAATCATGGATTGCATAGAAACGAAATTCAACGAGTCATCTCAATGGAATTCGAAACCCTGTAATTAATAATTACAACGACCTAGTTAGGAAATGAAACGATACTCAAAAATGATGTTAATTTAATGAAAATAATGGGAAATTGACTCATCAATGATTTCACGAGCTCAACTCAATTAAAATGTAATTTTTTCCGTTTGAATATTAGCGTTCTCTTGTTCGTCCATTCAATGGTTGGTTGACCCTTGACGGATGACAGCGAAATTGGAATTTCTCAATTGAGCAACTGATTTCAAGAAGCGCGCGGTGTTTCATAGCTCAGCGTGCGTCAAAGCTGCACTCGTTTCCTTGTCAATAAGCTCTGAAGTACCATCACGTGTTAACAAGTTGATTAAACCCGTGAAGAATGTTGGAAATAGCGGGTGGTTGTTTTGGTCCAGGACAAGGATGATTTATAAATTAGAGTGGAAATGTACACGCTCGAACGG
The DNA here is from genome assembly GCA_037043255.1 of Diadegma fenestrale. Classification (NCBI taxonomy): domain Eukaryota; kingdom Metazoa; phylum Arthropoda; class Insecta; order Hymenoptera; family Ichneumonidae; genus Diadegma; species Diadegma fenestrale. Next base: position 3,765,499 of record CM073311.1, on the reverse strand, counting down.
GAAAACGAGAGTGCGGACGCGTAGCAGCACTTTTCTGAACGCTTTAGTCAGTAGGCTAATCGGTATTTATTAATGCCCGTTGATTTATTCGACCGAGGCTCTCCACTCCGCACTCGACTGCTGCACCGCGTTGTATAGCAACGCTCGACAACTCTCTTTAAATTGGGATTGTGCGAGAGAGCTTTCGGCTAGAGTAACCGTTCCAAAGCCCAGGCTACATTTTCCTATGTATATATCGGGCGTATATATTGTCCGAGAGAAAAAAGCGGTTCGTACAAATTCTACGCGCAAATATATAGTCATCGAACTCCATATCGCTATGGGAACAAGGACCAAACGTGGCAATTCTGGTATATAATTGAAAAATCAAGATCTTATCGACTCGATTCTCAGTGAATTCGAAGATTCGTCATTTCGCACAGAGACACTTTTATGATCCTGAAGTTTGCATCGTTGGAATGCAACGAAATTCTGTTATTTCTTCAACAGAGCCAATAATTATTATTGAATATTTGGTCCGTCCAATAAAACGATTCTCCCTTGCGACAAAAAACTCAATCGACTCAAAAAATTGCCACGATTTTCAAAAATCAATAAATAATCAATAGAAAAAATGTTTTTTTCGTCGAATCTCAACGTTGCAAACTTCAGAGTCATACACTTTTCGACTGTGCTTGTTGCACGATTCGCCTTTTCATCTTATCAATATTCTCCGGGTCTCAAAACTTTCCAATACGCAGCCTAGCATAATTAAAACATTACTGAAATTAATTACCAGAGAAAAGAAAAGATAAGAGAGAAAATTGTAAGCCGAGAGTTCGAAGCCAAGACTCGAGGGCCGAAGAGAGGATATGAAAGAAAAAGCACTCAGAAGATTTTTTGTACAGTGTTAATTTAATAGACGAAAGTTCTGACAGAACCGAGAATTAAAAAAGTTGGCTCGACTTTACTTGTAACGTTTCGTATAATCCACCAACGAAAATCGCTCTCTTACCACTTTAACCCCGCTGTGTATATAATAAATACTGATATTTAGCCACATTTACAACTCTCTCGGATATGCGACTCGTACCTACTGGACAACTCCATTAGATAAAAACTTTTATCTAATAACTTTTCCACACGACAGAACACAAATACAAACTTTATTGATATTTGTATGCGATGAATCACAAAGCCTCAAATGCAAAGCCTCTCTTGTACGAATTTCAATACGACCGAAGGATATTAACTCCGCAATATCTTGAGATTCTCCTGACGTGCATCCATCGAGCAATTAAATAGTTTCTCCGAAAATTGCAACAGCATTGAAAAACTGTTTGTCGATTGGACAAAAGATGGTCCGTGTCGTGAGCACTCCTTTGAGTAGAGTTTCCGGTAGACCGACTTTAAAGAACGAGGCAGCAAGATATTTCATCGCTAAAAATCTTGTACAATGTCTTATTAAGGTCGTTGTATCGTGACATCGCAATGGAGAGATTTTAATAAAAATCTGTGCGAGAAAAATATTGAGAAATGAAAAGCTCGAGGAATTGAACGACATCTGAAAAGAGGATGAAAAAGTAATTAATCATAAAATTCATGAGAAGCGCACAGTGAATAAAAAACTTTCGGGGGACGGGGAAATAACAATTGTCATGATATTGGCATGACACAATGTACACGTATTTCCACAATGACCATTAGAAAGCGGCCAATGCGGGGGGATAGGGACAGTTGGCGATAAACGCGTTGGGAATCGAATGCCTATTAAATAGCCAGTCGAGGGTAGATCTACATTGGCTGTCGAAAAAAGAGGAAAAAAAGTGAAAGCGAGGTAGACAAGACCAAAATACGAGTTAGCCAAGCCTTCGCTATCTCACTACGTGCTTTGGAACTCGCGGGTTATCACCAGTCATGAATAATTCAGTACGCTTTTCCAACAAAGTTATAGCTTGTTATACGCAAGCGAGGCTTCTCTCTATAGTCGACACATATATAGAGACAAGTGTGTATGAAGCTCCTGGTTCTGGTGTGACGCGCAGTGCCCGCAGCGACGTCAGCTTCTCGTAATATCATGGCAACTGATGCTGGGAATTGTGTGCTGGGCGATGCGTTCCATGGTGATAACGTTGATGTTGCTGTTGTTGCTGTTACCGATTTTATTTAAGGCCTCGAATCAGATCGCCGCGGAGACATCTGGACCCATGCAGATGTTGCGGATGTTTCCAACGATCCAAATGTCCTAATAACGTCCTTTACCCTAAGATCAGAATCCAAAGGGGAGGACACAAGCCAAAACGCGAGCAGAATTACGTCCGAGATTCACAATCTTCGCAGTTCCAAGACTCGTGTCTTTCGCACGTTGGAAAATTACTCCAAAAACGCTGCACGAACGAATAAACAGGAAACAAGAAACAATTTTTTTCCATTTTTGTCTAATCAAACGTTATTCAATCAGGATATGAAATGGCGGACGATAATAAAATAAAAAGTAAAGATTTATTTGCAGTGAGAATCTGTAGTCACCAGTCCGAAAGGTCCATTTATGGAATTCGCAGTTATCAAGCACGGACGATTAGGAACAGTTTCACAACTTTAACGAAAACTCGGTTTGAAAAATACCAGAGTAAGAGGATTAAGGGAAACACGTCTACCCAATTACAAGTCTAGTTCAAGTACGGCAGCCTTGGCTGAGAGTATGAATGCTTTTCATACTATTTTATCAACAAACTTGGGCTACAACCAAAAAGTTTTGGTAGAGCTATAAATGTGTCTGACGTTATGGAACCGAGTAAGTTTCATTAATATGGATGACCCAGATAAATCGACGCGGAATAGGTTTCCGTCGAATGCCCGCAAACTTTTTACCACTAAAACATGTTTCACCGCAGGCATAAAGCTTCCTGCAATCAGAACGGTAAATAATGCATTATCGATTTGCCCTCTGCACGAATATATACGTAAACAAAAAATAGAAGTCACTTCCATTGCTCTCGTATTTAAATAAGTTGTGAAATAGGAATGTCTTGCCCGAGCATTGACGAGGATCGATCTTGTCCATTTTTCTTTTTATTATCACGGAATGAAAGCAGAAATGATTAATATTCAGCGATAAACTGCGGAGCCGATACAGTGTTACTTAATTATTTAAAAAGTGCCATAAGTACGTGTCGGCTGTGAGCAGAGAATTTATTTCAAATAGAAAACTGTGTTCGTAATTACTGGCTCGTGATAAGTAACGAACACAGGAGGTAAACGGCGATGTGGGCAGATCGGAGAAGCAGATGAAAGCAGTAAAATGGTGAGTCGACGTTCGTTGGCCACAGCATCGAGCCACGTATGTCTCGAGAGTATTTCCTCGTTCGGTATGAAATGAAAATCGAAATCTCACGTTTTTCTCTCCTTTGGTAATACGTTTCCGGTGGGATTTTTGCTATTGGAGGAGTGAAAAATATGTTGCGCAACAAATATTGGTTCGTGCGTTAGGCCACGACAAGGATATATAGCGATGGATGATCGTGCATGGATTCCAATTGATGTTGCCCATCAATCGCAGCAGCCATATAGGTCGCCAACGTTGCCGGCTCTGTTGGGTTTCAATTCTGTCCATTAGAACAATAGTGTAACGTTTCATGAAAAGCTCGAGCCTCTATATATCGTATGACGAAACAAATGAATATGAAAATAAAAAATTTCCGGTCAAGTGGAGCGGTTTTCCGGTATAAAAAGCGTTCAACTTTTTGTTGTTGTTAAATTTTCAACGTTGGAGGGTTTTTTTTTTTTATTTACTCGATATCTCCGTAATTGTACACGTGAACCCGAGGTGAAAAAGCAAAAAATCTTTCTCGTATATATACGTACACAGGTGACAAAACTTGTACGCGAACGAGCAGCGTTTGATGCTTCGCGATCGTTTTCCAGCTTCCGGTAAGCCGCTTAATTCTCATCGATAAGCTCCTGTGTCTAATCTCGATTACGCGAGCTATACGTTGCCACTCACGCCACACTGGGCCTACCAACTATACTTTTCACTATCCGATTTTCGATGTATGTGCATATACACGTTTATACATACAAGTGTGAGGACAAACTCGGTCCGAGCTAGAGGATATGTGAAGGTCTTGTTAAATATCTGTATATTCCACCACGATTTTCATTCTCGATTCTGGCCAACGAACCGTGTGTGGACGGTCAACGAATCGTGTGCTTATCCCCGGATTAATGGATTATTTAACGATGGGCGTGATCCCTCAACTGTATTTATCGTGTTCTCTTGGTTCATCCGCGAATCATACACACACACATGCAGATATTCATTTCGACGCTTTTCATTCATCATCACACAATGACGTGTGCCGCGTTTCTTACTTTATTTCAGATGAAATTCTACCAGACACGTAAACTATGAGGGCGAGAGAAAAAACTCTTTCGTTCACGTTGCACACGTGACTTGTTTCTCAAGCATCGAGCAATCTACTGTCTGGCTATGAACTTCTTCGGACAATGTAAAAGCGTTCACCGTGGGTATTACTTGACAATAGGGGTGACTGCAGTCGCGGTACAGATCTCCAACGATATCGAGTTTGCAAAATTGCAAAGCACACTGAATGCGTATTGTTTCTGTATAACTGGATATTTCTATTGCTCTAAAGTAACTTGCTGTGGAATGGGCAGACTCTTCAGACTCGGTATGCGTTATGAACACACTCAAGATATATTCAAATATAAATCTAAACTCGCGCGTATATACGTTTACATAAATATATAGAAAAGCTTCGGAATTCCTCGGACGAAATAAAGGTGGATATAAAGGTTGAAGGCTTCGGTGATCGTGTAGCAGCCGAGCTGATCTCTCAAGACTTTCCAAACCTCTGGAGCACCCGACCAGATCTCTAGACGCTTGCGCCTGCTTCCACGTAGATCCCATAAATTTACGCGTTTCTTGCACCCACCAATCTACACGGCTTTCTCGCCTACCCACCACCACCAGTCTATACATATAAATCTCTCGCTATATAGACCAGAACATACTTCCTAGATATACCGCCAAAACTCTCCCGCCTTGTTCCGCTTTCATGCAGCCTCTCGCCGAATACCCACAATCGTTTCATTCGCGTCACTCTTCTGCAGCAGACTGACAAATGGGATGCGCGTAGTTACATAATACAATATTTTTACCTTTTTTTTTTTCAATTTCTTTCGAACGAGCGACAACGAATTTGTTAGCGTCGTCGTTTATTACGACGTTTGGACTTTGAAGTTCATTCTTGCCATCGAGACGAACTTGATTCTGGCGAAACTCATGAGTAAAGACGAAAAACTCAAGAGATTCAAAAAATATTGATGACTTTCAAATTTTTCTTCCATCAATTCTTCTAAATTCTAATTCAAGGACAATTATTCATATTTACGTGAAAACAGCAGGACACATTTTGCATGGATTGAATCAAGGAGAGTTTTTAATAAGTTTATCGTCGAATTTCATTGCGGGAACACTGGAAACAAGCTCCAAATGAACGTATCAAAATTTGGGTCGAAGCCAACTCGATTTTCCATGGAAACACGTGGCGGCAAGTATTTTCACTCGCCCCATTTTTATCACCACTTTGTTTCTGTTTCGCAGTCGTTTATAATCACTTGAGAATCTGCCTACAGTGTTTTTTCGGTCCTTAGAAATTATTCTCATCCGTATGCTCCGAATCTACATAATCAAGGATTTGGGGCGAATTGCAATGGGAGATAGCGCCGTAGTCGTGTGAAAAAATGATTAATTAGTGTCGGAAAAGTTATTTTTTCATTTAGGATAAACGAATCGAGTCAACGGATAGGCGTTTTAATTAAAACTGGGCGTGTTCGCATTTTATAGTTTATGATACTTTTTTTTTTTAGAATATTTACACCGGTACCTATCTCGAGGGTACTCCTATTAAAATTTGTCGACACTCTCACTGCTGACTCGCCTCTTATAATCGTGTACAGGGCGTTCCCAAAGTAGTGCGAACCGAACTCGTTAAATTTATTGGGCAGCCATTTGCAAAACTGTAATGGGAACCGAATATCGTCAGGAATAATCAACAACTTCGTGTCATGCGAAATAATTAACAAATGAATTATCGGATGACTGGTTAATTAGGTCTGTGTTGTATATGAACAACGCAATTACAAAATATATTTCGGATAAAATAACATCGCTAGCATCCGAGAACGTTCACGTCGGGGACAATGTTCCTGACTGTCATAAAGTTTATTGTCGACGATCAAAATGACGTGGAAGCATGGATAACAGTTAGAAGAGATTTTTATGTTTAATTTTGGAGCACATCGAAACTTTTAGTCTGTATCTGCTCGAGCGGTTCAACGTGCACAAAAATGTTGGAAATGGGGGTTTTTTCTTGACTTTATGGCGGAGACACGTTGTGTCTAGTCTTCAGTCAGTTTGCGTTTCGAATTAAGATCTATCGATCTTAGACCAGGTCGAATTCGGTCTCTACAATTGACAATGCTCGCCGCGAACATCTCCCTCGTGTAACTTTATAAGTTTGAAGATGTACGTGGAGCTGGTAAATAAATTCTGGCCACTCGTATGCGGTCATCTATCTCTTGTCGGAATTATATCGATGTTCCAATGTTTCGACCAAGTCATACGAACTGTGTTTCGAAGTCTTATCAAGTTATCAATTCCGAGGTCGAGTATGATAGGAGATTATGATAAAACGTCAAGATTTCCAATCGGATCCACTTTTTTCGTTACATTTGTTTATCGAGCCGGAAATCGGCTAATTGAGATGATAATCGAACGATCAATGAATGCCCCACTTCTGCACGATGATGGAATTGTTATCAGTAGAAAATGTTGCTCGCGGTATCAATACGAGGACCTTGAATGTTTCCGACAAATTGAAATGATCTGAGCGTGACAGGGAGACGAAAAGTTCGGAGGTCCAACGAAGAAAGAGACTGAGATGATTCTGAAAAACGTTTACTCAGTTTCAAAGTCTTTTTAACATCGAACGGGAATGGGAATGCAAATTGCGAAAAAGTTGCTGCTATATGGAGCGGATTAACGTTTCGAGGTTCCGCAACGAATAGAAACAATTTCGGAATTAATTGTGAAAAATTTCAACAAATGTAGCAACATTTTATTTATTTTTATTAGTCTTACTACTATTTGTTCTCAGGAGTGGAAAGTTCAAGGTCAAAGCGAAATAAAGGAACTGAAAGATTCCCAGATCAGCTTTGAAAAATGTTAAAATCTTTTAAAAACACAATAGTCGTCAATTTTCTAGCAATTAAAAATGTTTTACGTCATAAATGTTATAGAAAATGTGTTAAGGATAATGAGAATGATAATTGCAGGCTTATCCGAAGTGAATAATAGATAAAGTGACCCCTTCCCTTTTACTTCTATCTCTCTAGTCTCGTTGCTCTTCAATTGTCAGATGATAAATAGCTTCCTGGATACGCGAGGGGAGTTAGATGTTCCTCGCGCTTAGTGGTTCTCCTTTTGAAACTCACATTCTGGCCAGTGCTTTGTCTCTTGGTGAATCGCGAGGAATTCATTGCCGATCTGATCACAGAATAATATCAAAGTTTCGATAAAGTTGCCAGGACTGTAAATTCGTCGGGAATGAATCGTGATTAATTTAACTACGATTTCGTGCGAGTGCTTGCGATTAACATTAATCTCCATGTGCCCAGGCTAGTCGCAGAGAAGTACAAGAACGAAATAATCTCTTTTTCCGATGGGTCCGTTTGTTGCACAAGGCTTTGCTGCCTTTCTCGGTGAGTGCATCGCAGTAACGATTTCTTCTCCGTTTGTTCGACAATCTTGAGCTCTTGCCTTACGGATTTTTGTTTCATAGGGTGTTTGGCGATGCTCAATACCGGTCTTATCCTTAGTTGGTCTGGATCTTCGTTACCGAAATTGTTACACGAAGGGAGTGGTGGAAACGATGAAACCGAAATTAAAGTAACACCGGAAGAAGGTTCTTGGATCGTGAGCATAACGCTCTTGGCTGCCATATTCGGACCGCTACTCAGTACATTTTTGGTCGATCGGATCGGGAGAAAATGGTCGCTCGGTGGAGTCGTTACTATCATGTTAATATCTTGGGTTATCGTCGGGTTAGCAAGATCCGTCGTGTTGCTCGACATCGGTAGATTCATCGGCGGACTTGCTCTGGGTGCATGTTTCCCGTTGACCGCAATGTATCTCGGCGAAATCGCTGAGGACAGAATTCGCGGTGCCCTTGGCTCGATGCTGACCATCACTTTGATCCTTGGGCAGGTTTTATCTTTCAGTGTTGGACCGTGGATCTCACGACCGTGGCTTTCACTCTTCTCGGCTAGCCCACTCATTATATTTCTCTTTGGGTTCCCGTGGATGCCAGAAACTCCTCACTTCTGGTTGATGAGAGGTAACGTTGCTCGATTAATGTTCCGCTAAGATCGCTGCTTATCATTCGATGTAGTCTGGAATAATCCTGAAGTTTCCATCGTTGGAATGCAACGAAATTCCGTTATTCCTTCAGCAGAGAGAAAAATTGCCACGATTTTCAAAATTCAATAAATAATCAATAAAAAAAATGTTTTTCGTTGAATCTCAACGTTGCAAACTTCATGAGTCTGGATCGTTCTGTCTTGACTGATGGCAATCACATAGCCACATGTTTCGTAATCGTTGTTACCGCACGAAACAATTTTCAACTTGATTAAATCCGATAATTATCTTGGCAGGGGCGCGAGAAAAAGCAGCAGCTTCTCTTGCATGGCTACGACAAAGATCAAATGTGGAAGAAGAATTGCGCTCCTTGGAGATGAGCGTGGCGCAGGAACTAGAGAATCGAAAAGATTCGACTATCGGGACACTTTTCCTTGTACGAGGCAATCGACGGGCTTTTTTGATTGGACTAGGATTGATGACGCTTCAGCAACTCACCGGAACTCATGCGATCATGGCGTACGCTGGCGTTGTTTTCGAGAACTCAGGTTTGACCGGTTTCACCAATTGGTCTCTTGTCATCTTGGGAATTTTCGAACTAGTCGCCGGAGTAGGCTCGCTCTTCGTGGTCGATTCTGGCGGTCGTCGAACTCTTCTGCTGCTCTCGTCCCTCTTCACTGCCATTTTTATGTTGCTCGAGGCCGTTTACTTCCATCTTCAATCTCTCGGCTATGACACGAGCTCTTACTCGTGGGTACCCCTCATCGGTCTCATAGGATTCAATGTTGCTGTTCTGCCAGGACTTGGCGGCGTCACGTGGCTTCTGCTCAGTGAAATATTCCCCACAAATGTGAAGGCTATTGCATTTATGATTCTTGGCATGTACGGCTCTGTACTAGGATTCTCAATTACCAAACTGTACGAACCTGTCTCATCGGCGATCGGCATTTACTGGCTTTATTACGGCTTCGCTTCGACAACCTTCATCGGAATTATCTTCATCTACCTCTGCGTCCCTGAGACCAAGAGACTTTCTTTCGAGGGCATTCAAAAATTGCTAGAGTCTGGCTCTTTCTTCAATCTTTCTGAAGACCCAATCACAATCGTCCCTGCTGGAAAATAGCATGATTGATTGACTTTCTGGGAAACGGACGCTTCTCAACGACCAGTGAAGATGTTTACTGCTGACCGAGTCACATCATAGTATCGAGGGGTCGATACGAGCGCGACGAACCTTGAGCTTGTTGAATCTCTGGGTCATTTTTCGGAGTTTGGAAACTTGCCCCATTGATCCTGCCCTTTCCGCACCCCCAAGTGGACATTTTCATATTTTCAGTATTACTTGAGAAAATAAACGAAAACGTAGCGAAACTTGTGGTAAAATGATCGGAGAGAATTAAAGCGAACGGCCAACATTGAGTCGACCGAGACGCCGTCATTCTTGAAATGAAATTTGTAACGTTTGACAAACGGTTACGAATGAAAACGTTTGTAGTGAGTGGGAAAAACTGTGACTAATTTTTTGTAATAACGACAATAGAGTCTTCTAATGTCTACCGATATAAACATAAATATTTATTTATTTATTCAGCTAAAATGCCTGAGTACGAAAACGTGTATTTTTGCTGAAACGGGTTGTGACAACTTCAGAGCTTGCTAAGCCTGTCTTAGTGCATAAAACTCTGCACAACTAACCACGAGGAGATTATTAGCAGTATAGTTGGCGGATTATGAAATTCTCAACACACACCTGCTTCGCTAATCTCCTGAATTGTGTGTTTTGTACGTTGATAGAGAATTAAGAAGAAAATGTAAGCGAGGAACCGACTGGAATAACATAAACGAGAAAATATTTTGAGAGGCTCGAGATGAGGGTGAAACGGAGAGTTTGCAAGGCTGGCAGGGAGGATAAAAGATTGGTGGGCAGAAAATGCAAGAGTATAAATAACAACGATGAAATGTAAGGATGGAGATGAGCCTTGAAACGAGTACATGCACTTTTCTGAAAAGCAAACATTAAAGCTGATGCTGTGTCGCAGTTTTGCCTTTTGTTTGATATCTGAAATGGAACAGAATCGAGCCTTATTTCGCACTTTTCAAGGCTACGATGTTTCCAACAAACATTTTTCCATTCCTTTTGGTTATCGTCATATTTACTGACAAACGAATCCGGCGTTTCTACTTTCTATAACACTGCGAACACACAGTAGTAACGAAAGAAAAATATGTGGAAAAGAAGCTCGTAGCAGGCTGTTGGTATCAGCGTCTGCTTTAGATAGACTTTCTGTAACACAATGGATTGGATACATATCTATATAAGAATATATCTATGTACTTAAACGCTCTGCAACGCCAAGTCTTTGTGCTCTGTTCGAGTCGAGTCTGTGTAACTTCTTTATCCCACGCACGTATACACAAAGCTCTTGCAAGCTGAGCCTTTATGTTTTTCCCTTTTTCCGTCTCTCCATCGGTTTTCAAAGAAGCTTTGTCGGAGCTCAGATCGTGCATGAAGCCTGTCCATCTCGATCTTGTGCCTTTACAGCCCCTTAACATCACAGTCTTTAGGTCCAATGAGAAAAGGAGTTTCGAGGTTGCTTGAGGCTGAAAAATATATTCCGTACAAAGTGGTTAGCCAGAGCTTGGCTTGACCTAAGATGGACAAGTCGTACGGAGCCTTTGGAGAACTTTAAAAGCCTCGAGAATTCCTTATGCAAAACATCCACGAAAAATTGGTATTGGAAAATTCATACACTTGAGAAAAATGAATGAAACTCTTCAGACATTCTTTTGGTATCCTTAAGTATTTTTATTTACTGTTGTTCCAAGGAAAAAAGTTCTTGTTCAGACTTCGACCTCTGCTACTTCGTGTACGATACACACCACAACACAACGTTAAGTGGCTACGGACATACTAACGGATGTCCGGATTAAACGGGTCGTGTGCCGAGCAACATCTTTCTCTGCCGCCACAACGCTCAACCGCGAACAGCAGAAGTTTCCTGTTTTCACCCTCTTCGAACCAAGAGAAAGCATCTTCGTCTCGCGATCCCAACATTTTCCACCCCTTCTTGTTTCTCGGTCATTCCACCCTCTGGTTACTCTCAACAATATCTATAAGCAAACAATGCACTTATAGGATGTCCTAGGAATCATCTTCAAGTGCGAAAAAAACGAGAGTTTCTGAAATCCTCAAGTGCCCAAATTCCTGCCGATCGTATACATCGTGTGAAGCCAAGTCGATGACGCTTTGATTGGTTGACGGAAAGTAATGCTGATCCTGCCAAAAGAGATAAATTTGAGGGTTCGCCAGAGTTCAGTGAATCTTCCAACTTTGAACTCATTTCACTGCGTCATTAATATCTCACGAATCGTTAATCTGAGATGAGAAAAGGATGGAAATTTTGTTTGCTTGGAGATCTGACGATCTACTTATCGTGGGAATCATTAGGACGATTTTTTGTACACTGTGTATGTTTTTGGTCATGTACATCGCTTTGAATCCGGAAGCTCATTTACACCGGCGTGTATAACAATAACACGTGGAAACAGAGCACGAGATGATAGTGTGAGTCGGTATATATAGAATTTTAATGCGGTGCCGCGTTAACGTACGGGGGATGGTTATAGCTCGACACGAGGAGAGGCCTTTGTCTCGTGTTTGCCGGAAGTTTCTGCCTACCCTTTTCATGGTTCAAGCTCCGCGCGCTGGTGGTTCTGGCAACGATCCTCGAGTTGGTAGCTGGGGAGAGTACGAAGCAACAGCAGGTGAACGTACATCCTCAACGGATAAACTATACATACACTTTCTGTAGACTAGGAAGGAGATGCATGGCCGGATAGACTCTCCGGACTTGTTGTATATTAAAGCTCGAAACGATCTGACCCGCTTTTTCTCCTCTCGCAGCGCGAAACGTAACTTGTTCGACGTAAGAGATTTCTCAGACCAAGTCCCAAAGGTTTTGATATTATCGACGGAACTGCTGTGGATTGAATTTATCGCCCCCTCAAGGACGTAAAGTAGGCTCTTCTGCCTCGTTTCACTTTGCCACAACTGTTAAATTTCTTCTCCATCTATCTTCGGACGAAAATCCAAGTTCCTCTTCAATTTTCATGCACAGACTCTCGAGAATATTGCCACAAAACCCGCCACAATGTTTCAAGCAACTCAAAAGTGTCTGGATACTCTTCCCAACTCCTTTCCATCGACGTTCTTCACTGTATTAAAACTAATGGCAATAGAAATACATCACCAAGGCAACCTGCTGGGATAACTTTAAAGTGCAACGAGGAAATGCTTCCTCTTTTGTCCAAGCGGAACATTGTAGCCTTCCTCCATCACGTTGTGAGATACGTAGTTTTACGAATGTACCCTCAGACCTGCCTTTTAATACGTATGTGTACCTTCAAGCTTGAAACTCTACTCTAGTCTCTTCCCGCTTGTAGAACTCTCTTACGGATCTTCCTGACGAGCACAAACACCAGAGTGAAGTTTGTGGTCGCGTGAACACATTTACAGCACGTACGTACTATAACCTTCCCCCTAACTAATTCGCAAGACAAACTCCTCTACGGAAGATAGATTCGAGCCAGCTTTTCGGTATAACCTAAACTAAACTACACACTGCAACTTATCTTCGTACTGTCAAATGTTCTTCTGTACACATATTACCGGAATTGAGTTAGACCAAATTTCCATGACTATGGAATGAATCCAGTGGACGCGAGATACATCGTCAAACCTCACTTCGAAGCAAACATCAAAAGTCATCTCTCGCGTCTTTGTTCTCAGACAAATTTAATCACCTTTTCCAAGATATTGCGAAAATTATTACTAACAAATCTTGCTCTCTAAAATGAGCACGAGTATAAAAATTCTTGCTACGTTGAGTTTCGTACACGCGTTTGTTATAAAGTTCTTTTAATTATTCACCGACTCTGTCGCTAATGATGCAACTGGAATCACAAAAAAAAAAAAAAACAAATTCATATTCTCTATTTTTGGCTCAACAAAATTTCCTGTACGGAAAATTCCGGAAAAAATTCCCGATAAAAAAGCCTCGAAACAATTGATAATTTTTTGTTTGTTATGGTAGCAGAGTTTCAGTTGGAATAATGATCCTGTCCCAGGGCTCTTTTTTCCCTCCATCACATAATTTATTGTGCATTGGACGAAAATAATGGGGAAGGTGAAAACTCTTGTGCGCAAACGGTGGCCATAGATCTCGCTCGGCACCGAGCCTCGTCTCTTTAAAACTGCATCCTGCTATCGTTTTTTTTATCTTTTGAAAAATAGATACGAGAGAAATGATTAATGAACGAGAGATAGCAATCTCTGGGGCAAATGAAATTCTCGTCGGTGGAAATAATCGCATGCAAAAATATTTTACGAAGATGCGCCCTCGCCTTCTTGCACTCGCTGTGAAGTTGAATCGTTTCCACCAAGTTTCAAAATTTCATAATGGAATCAGCTCAAAATGACCGTGACCATCTGCGCGTCGAATATCTCGCATTTAAGACCTCTTTTTCTCCGAGAATCAAGTTTGATTGCGCATTTTAATGGCACAAAGTATGCAAAGATTCGGAAAAGCAATTCGCGGATAACCAAGTGCACCACGACGTTGCACTTTCGTTCTGCCTTCAATTGCATTAGATTGAATACGTCAAAAGGTAATATTTTAATTATTTTTCGTACGTCCTTAATTCACAGATGAAGCAATTAATTTGTCGAATGATTAAATTCCATTTCAAGAAAATTAATGAATCTTGGAATGGCTCTCAAAATTTTGTTCGGAAAATAACTAAACTCAAGTTTACTGTGATATTTTTAATCCATCTCTTCCGGAGAGGTCGGCAATCAATTATTCGCCAATTCCGAGATAATAAAAAATAAATAAAAAAATGTATGCTCGTTGAAAATTTAACGAATCCGTAAAATATATTATTTCGTAATGCAATAGTCAGCGAATCGAGTGGTTCGCAGTTTCGAACTGTATTTTCAATCGAACACTCCAGTAACATTTAAATATTTACCATGCACGGAATTTTTCAGATGATTTTTTTTTCTGTGGGTGAAATGACCTTTGGCAAGAGGGAATTTGGTTACATGCTATTTCACGTGTATTTCAAATTTATGGGTTACCACTACGATAATGAATAAATGCCGAATTCCGGGAATTCGTGAGGTTGTGGCAAAGTCCCGATAAATTCATTTTTATTGAAATTCGGTCATGTCAAAGGGAAACTCTGTTATATTTCGTCAAGTTTTGGTCTACCGCTGGGCACTCCTAACCGAATGAATACTAAGTTAGCGAGGGATGTTGGAATAATGTTGGGAGAAATTCGTTCCAATGAATTTCGAATTACGTCTAAAGGGAATTTCGTTATATTTCACACGCGTATTCTGTACAGTGGTCCGTAGTTATGAGTGTGAAATTTGCGAGGTAGTTACAAGGCGACGCCATTGAAAGCTGCTGGGGACGTTAATAGGGAAACTGAAAATGGTATTGCGGAGAACTAAGGGCAGAGAAAGAAAAAGATGGGAAGGGTTGGGGAAAAAAGGGAAAGAGCAAGAGAAAGTATTTCAATTGCTTGTCAAATTGGATTCGGTAGCCAAAATAACTGTCCGACCCTTCCCTCCTGTGTTGCAGTAAAAAGGGTCCACCCTCGTAAAACGTGAATCGAAAACCTCGACTATACTGGCCACTGGCCAGTCCTGCTTCCATTCGTGTCTATCTGCACAGTTCGATCCTGACATTTGTATTTGATTGTCACTTTAACGATCTCCGACACTGAAAGGGATACTTCATAAAGCCACTTTTGTATTTTTTCCCGCGTATTATTCATCGCTCTATTGTTCAAACTTACAATTACACAAGAATGAATACCGGACACGGAAGTCAATAAAAATGTGTGTCAGCGCTGCTCAAGTGCCATATCCTGCCACCGTCGATGGCCAGCAGTTATTTGTTACGGCTTGATTGATAATTCAAACAAGCACACATGTTTAAAAAGTTTCGAGCGGGCAGCCCGTTTTCCCGAAAAATAAAATGCACAGATTCTAACGAGATTTTGAAAATATTCGGTACTCTCGACGGAGATCCATCTCCAGGAAAAACCTTATCAGTGGATGCTCCGAATGGGGATAAATGAAGCATTTTACCCTGAGGGTTAGCGATACCACGTCACAGTTTGTAGAGTATCGGTGTATATTGTGGAATTGAAAAAAAAAAACTACACTCCTTGACAATTCAAAAAGAAATAAAACATTCCAGCTTGTTTCTGCTGGTGAAAAAAATTGGCCACTAAAGTTCGATATTGGGAAGTTCCATTTGGTAGAAAAAATGAATCGTGGATATTTCTGGAAGGGGGAAAAATTTAACTCTCGCAGTTGCAGAAAAACCTCATAATAGGGATGGCAAAATATTTGGTTTGGTTGTGAAAGAAAAAATACTTTTCCTTTCTTTTTGAACAATCATCTGCCAGTATGAAATTTCCTTTTTTATTTTAGAAGAATGTTTTTATTTCAAGAAACGCAAAACCGAGTAAAATTTTAGAAACGAATCGAATAAATATATAACGAGTATATGCGCGTCATAAGAGATTTTTTTTTTTTCAACTTGAGATTCCGTTTACTCGATGTTTGCTCGATGCTCTTGCAGTCTCTCTTCTTCAATCTCTGTATTCACCAATCTTTGCCTCTTTTGCTCGTGTCTATCTAGCTTACAGCGAACGACTTATCGATCCTCGGTATTCAATGTGCTCTGTACTTGGTGTCTCAGTTTCCATCGAGGAAAACAGTTATATAAGAGTTGAATCGATATACACGAGTTCAATGTTCACTTCGACAGATATTCTTCTCGTGCTGTCTTGCATATCGAAAGCTTACAAATGAGGGAAAAGAATCTGAAGCTTTCAACATTGTTTTACATTAGACTGTAAAGCCATTTCGTCGAGTGTTGTATGTGACGAAAGAGCGATGATGGAATACAAGGAATACGAGCATTACAAAATCGAGTGTATAGACGATGGAGGAATACGTTGTGATGCCGATGGAGGCTACATCGATAAAAAAAAAGTCACTTTGAATAGTATTATCTTTTATACGTCAGCGAAATCTTTATTGTTGCAGTATATTTGTGAGAATCTCGGTGAAAATATTTGATGAGAGGATAAAATGGAAAAAGAGCAGCCATCGTATAGATCTCGTCGCCGAATTGAAATTCCATACAAAAGAGCCAGATGGTATTTGAATTTCGATTTGTTGTTTGTCTGACAGTGGGAGAACGCGGGCTTAAAAAAATACCAAGATTTATGAAGTTTTTTAAAGCGTACTTTTACGGTGCAGAAGTAAAAATGAATTTTTATCAAAGTTTATCGCGGATGAAACGATGGCGTTGAGTCCATCTGAGCAACATCATTGACGTATCCCAATTTATACAGCATTTTATGGTTTTAAAGATCGTACGTGTTTGCATTTGGTAGGGATTCCACGCTTTGCATAAACGTATACAAAGTGCATCTTGCGGTTTGTTATGTATGTCGTCAAGTGGGATGGACTGTCTCTCGCAACGGAGGCGGATATTCTGAGGCATTGTAAACCCTGTTGCAAGCTTTGCAGGGTATGCCTTTATTTCCATGGTTAACACCACAGCCATAACCGATTCTCTGGGATCAAACTCAGATGTAGAATACACGGCTCTTGCCAATGTGTACAGCAGAGTCAGAGAGAGGGAGAGAGAGAGAGAGAGGAATACAAACTGGCGGAAATGCAAGCAGAGCGAGAGAGACGGAGGTAAACGGAGATGAAAACACGAGCTATATATAGGCAGAGAGGGAGATTAGCGCAGCGAGACGGAGAAAGTACAGAGGAGACGTATAATGCACATTCAGGTTGAAAGAGAAAGAGAGAGTTAAGCAAACAGATGTATAGCCAGTTGACAGAGATCGAAAGCCATAAACAGATAGATCGTCAGTATAGACAAAGACGAATTGAGGAGGAGAGAGAGAGAGAGAGAGGGATAGAGGAAGGATTGTTGCAAGGCTAGCGAGTGTGTATCGCGAGCTGCGAGCTAGATACGAGCAGGTAGAGATGATAAGGACGAAGAGAAATGGAAGATGGAGGAATAGAGAAGGAGAATAAGGAAGTGAAGAAGAAGAGGGATGGAACGAGAATGCAGAGCGGCGGAACCGTCGATTGCCGTTCCAGACGTTCCACCCTTGCCGGCGTTGAATTGCAAATTGTCACGACCGGATGTAATACAGATACGATTGTCGGCGTGGTTATGTATATTATATATACATATTTATGTGTGAATATATATAAACACACGCGCACACACATTATTACGAATATGTATTTGTGGAGGTGTAGGACACGTGCCCTTGTCCCCCAGCCCTCATCGTTTGCCACGATCTTTCGTCGTTGCCCACCATCCGTTTTCTTTCTTCTCTACTTCCGGTTCTTCCTTGGCACTTTCCTATTGCAAACCGCTATACGCAACCCTCCACACAGTATCAAACTCCTTTCACCTTCCCATTTACCCCTTCTCGCTTCGCTTCCGTCCTACCGCCTGCCCGACCCACCACCCCATGGTTATCTCGGCCTCAGCTCCCTTCAGAACTCTAGAAATTCCTTCGACGCGGAACATTTTTCGTGTGCAATCGAACAAAGAATTTTATTTGGTTTACTACTTTTTTCTTTTATTGAATTCTCCACAAATTCTAATGCATTTCCTTCACGTTTTTTCGTCGCTACCGCTCTCGTCCCAACAAGTTTTATACTAAGTGCGTCGAAAGGTCTTTAGTCTCTCGGAAAGGTCCAGCCGGAGATGATAAAAAACTTATTCGATCGCTTGTTACTTTGGTTGTAATTGGAAGATAAATGCGAGAAGCGTTTCCATTGGAATGGAAACGCGATTCGTTGCGGAGCGGTCACCCAACCAAGTACTGGTCCGACTCGAATCAGATGACTCTGAAGTTTGCAACGTTGAGATTCAACGAAAAACATTTTTTCTATCGATTATTTATTGAATTTTAAAAATTGTGGCAATTTTTTGAGTCGATTGAGTTTTTTGGTCGCAAGAGAGAATCGTTTTATTGGCCGGACCAAATATTGAATAATAATTATTGGCTTTGCTGAAGAAATAACAGAATTTCGTTGCATTCCAACGATGGAAACTTCAGGATCATCGAATCAGGTCGTATAACAGAATAAGAGAATTAATCTTTTATAATTGAAAAAAATCGAGAAATGAGTAAAAAGTTATTTGGTTTGGCGTCATGTTCGTTGACACAAAATGCCTTGTAGACATGCATTTATAGCGTAACAGTTTGAAGTGGCCGGAAAGCTACAAAAGCCTGAACCCGTTGCACTTGTTCCTCTTGCTCCTCCAGAGTTTTTTCATCTTGTCTGAAATTATACTATGTGGCTCCACTCAGAGAGCGAGAGAGAAAGGGCGCGCACGAGGGAGGAACCAGCAGGGGGAATAGAAAATGAATGTAAAGATAGGGCGAGGTATATGATAAAAATATAAAATAGCAAAAAAGAGACGCTACAAGGTTTAACTCGACCCTGTACTTTCATCAACCCTTTGACATACGAAATCCTGGCTCTCGGCATTTTATACCGTCATCTCGTTCCACGTCGCAAATCTCATCTCACCTTCATTTTTCTCCAGCGTCAATTTTTTCCTATACCCTCTGGTTATTATCCGCGTTTTGCTTTGAAGCCAAAAACACAGATGTGTTAATAACGTTGTCGTTTGCGCGTTCCGAGAATCGTCGACCCCCTCCATTGCTATCATTTCGACCCTCCGACGTATGATAATAAGAGCAGGGCGGGCACGAGTATATTTTTCATCCAAATCGTAAAAACGAGATAGAAAATAAATTCGATTCATTTTTTTCAAATACTATTTGTGTCTACACATATACGTTCAATTTCTTTCGTTTCCGGTTGAAAAACATCGGAGCCGGTGAATCACACGTTATAGAATTTTCACCAGCAGCACCTTTGGAAAATTTGTCGACAAATGGGCGACCCTCGAGGGTGTGAAATTGGACCTTGATGTTTTTTTTTTTTTTTTTTCTTACAGTATGACGGTTTTCATATCGATGGGGTAAAACATCGAAGAAAGAGGAGAAAGGCTTTAAGGCGATCGGTAATATATCAGTGCAACCCTCCTCCTCCCTTTCTCCCCCTCTCTCGCTGCCTCGCTCTTTCTCGCGCGTGTGTGTCTGTGTGTGTGCAGTGTGCCAATTCGTGAACGAAGATCGCGCCTCGATTTTCGACGCTTCGTAAGAAAGTACGCCATAAATTTACGATCGCTATATTTGTGGGTAAATCCGAAATATCTATGTACGTCTATTTATTATATCGGGGCGTATATGTATTTATATCTATGCACATAATAAGCATCGATCGTGGCTTCACGATAGACTATTTCTATATCCAGAGTATCGTGCCGCTGTCTGTGCATGATTAACCACCAAAAGAACGAAAAAGCGCGAACATTGTCTGTCCCCTTCATCTCTCTACCTTTTCTCTTATCCGTACCGATTTCTCGATAACGTTTCATATTTTCGTTTAATTTATGACGACGCCCGGCAACAAAAAATCCTCACTTTTATGTACTTTGCTTCGAATCGGCGCCAGGGGCATTCACAACTCGTGTTTGCATGCAATCCGCCTTTTTGCGGACAGACTGATGATGCAATCACCGAGTATTCATTTTACAGCAAAGGAATTATTTTTTTTTTTTCACATCGTGCGTTCATACAGTTTTTATTTTATGCAGTTAAATTATTGCTATACAAATATGGAGCTGGAAAATATCGAGCATTGAAAAATATTGGAATATTGGATTTCCGATGGAAATTCGAAATTTCCATCGGAAAAATCGAATTCTCCATTGGTGGCAAAGAACGAATGAATCTTTTTTTTTTACAATGAATGCCAATCGCTTCTCCGTAACGAGAGATTTTAAACTTGTGGCGCGTAGTACATTTCGGTCAGCTCAATTACACGATTTTCCTCGATTATAAATTTTACAAATGTCCACGAAACCAGAGCTTTTTACAACCAGAATTTTCGTACGCTCCGTCAATTAGCCCAACGCCCGCTTGTTCGGTTACGAATATTGTTAATACGAGACTCTTGTTACCGTGTAAATTGGACGGAAATTTACGTGCCATCGAATGACCGTAATTTTGTGACCGACGTCCGTGAAATTGGCCGCCCGATCTTATAATAATTATCGCCACGAAAACATGACAATTTTTTTCCCCCCATCATTATTATTCAGAGATATCGTCTTGATAATTATGAAAAAAAAAATTGTTCTCTCTTTTGATCAACGATGTGCAATGTACACATTTTTTCCCGGAAGCTGCAAGTCAAACGTTGCATGGGAGATCCGTGAAATGAATGGAGCGAGAAACCGTTTGAAATCTCAGGGGTCGTGATTAAAAAGTAATAAGGAAACCAGCACAGACGTCTGAATCACGATTGAATCGAAAAATTCATGACACAATTAAAAAAGGAACGAATATCCCTGTAATTTATAAAGTGGGTTAGCTTTTTACATGAAATTATGAATTTTGCAAGCGCTCGGTAGTTACAGACGCGAATATGTGAACAATAATTGGGTATTGACGTGAAACGCGACTAAACGCCCTTCTGCAGTTGAAGTTCGGAAAGCGCTCATTTATGGCACGAGCAAAAATTGGAAACAAACGCAGGGATTCGCTCGAGCGATGAAAATGAAAACTGTTGGATTCGTGAGTAGAAAAAATAGTTGGAAAAATAAAAGTTGTATCTTGCAGTAAAAGAAAAATGAATGTATTGACTTTTATGATGTGAAACGCATTGGCAAAGACATGAAAAAAACTGGAAAAAGTTGATCCCTTTGTAAGAGGATATAATTTCACTGAAAATTCGGAAATGTGAACGGGATAGCCAACCTCTTTACACGTCGATGGCTCCAGGAACGGGAGCCCGTTTGCTTCCAACATTTTATCATAAATATCTCGCGGGAAACTGTCTGTACACTGCGATAAACCCCATATACGTATGTGCATGTGTAAGCATATGTAGCATTAACAAACTGCTGGGTTCGTCGTGGGAAATCGGTACATGTGTTTCGAACTCTCTCATTCCGCAATGGACGAGAACGTTCCGAGCTACTGGTACTGCAAAATATGCATTTGCATCATACGACTGATTACTATTATATACATTTATATGGGGCATTAAACATCAAATTTACCTGAGCTCAAGTACAACGTAACTTCATTCCACTCTCTCGTTATGTTTCCAATCTATTTTACTGCACTTCAATTCACATTTCATTTATGATTATTTCAAAGTTTGTTACTGAACAAAATTTATCGGTTTATCGGCAAATTCCCCAATTTTCACAATTTTCCTATCTTCGTCTTGTTTTTTTTTTCAATTTTCTGTTGTTTTTCAATTTTTTTAATGTTTCCAATTTTCCATGATATGAAATCTTCACCAAATGCGAATTTGGAGTACGTCGATCGATTCGTTATCAAAAAACCAAGAGAAGTGTGTAAATTGAACGGCGTTATCGCTCACGAGCAACATTTTAAGCGGAAGATAAGATTAAAGCGATTCTGGGTTGAATTTTTCTTTGTTTTTTCATTTTTTTCATGTTGTCTATCATCATTCTACTATTTACGACAATTAATTTCCTTGCTTAATCAGGCATTTGCGAAAAATGAATGACAGAAAATGTTTGTCGACTCTCAAAGGAAATTCATTAGTCTAGCTCGTATTCATTGTTGTTCAAATGTTTGAATTACGTGGGGAATGATTCGCGAGATTGAATTAGCGATGAGTTTAGGGTTCAAATGAACTGCAAATTTATTCTTACTCCTGAGCCAGGAATGACGACTTGGGAAAGATGAGAATGGTCGCTTCTGCATACGCGAACATAGATCGATAAACCGCATCTTTTTTACATCTCTCATTGGTCCTGCTTCATGAACCAGCGCGATCGATCAGAATATATACCGCGCGAGAGTTTGCCGGAGCGTAGATGCATCGTGGATAATCCGATTGTACTGCGGAGCTGGGTAGAATGGATATGTGTCGATAAGTACAAGGGCCATACATAATAGGCAAGCATGGAACACTCAATAATTTAAACGCCAATCTACCTAACCTAGACTCGAATAATTAAGACGCTTATTTTATAATCATGGCATTACCGACGGGATCATCTCGCCAGGGGAAGGCAGCGTAATATTTTGATTCTTTTGCCACTCAGTGCTGTCAGCAATTGCGTCGCAAACCAATATAGAGGACGAGAAAATAAGAATAATTTGTTTTGAAACACTGGCAATTGTGTCCTAATTAAAAAATCACTCTGAAGTTTGCAACGTTGAGATTCAACGAAAAACATTTTTTCTACTGATTATTTATTAAATTTTGAAAATCGTGGCAATTTTTCAAGTCGATTGTGTTTTTTGGTCGCAAGAGAGAATCTTTTTATTGGCCGGACCAAATATTCAATAATAATTATTGGCTCTGTTGAAGAAATGACAGAATTTCGTTGCATTTCAACGATGGAAACTTGAGATTCATATTAATAAATTTATTCTCAACCCAATGAATGTGGTATTTTGGAGATGAAATATCGATTATAATCGAAACAACAGAGAAAACGAATCTCTAATTGTTTTTTAGCGAGTCCTAACCCTTGAATGTTGTTTAAAAATTCAATCGATTTTAAAAACATTTTTTCTATTGATTATTTATTGAATATTGAAAATCGTGGCAATTTTTGAGTGAATTGAGTTTTTTAGTCTGAAGAGACAATCGTTTTATTGGCCGGACCACATATTGAATAATAATTATTGGCTCTGTTGAAGAAATAACAGAATTTCGTTGCATTCCAACGATGGAAACTTGAGAATCATATTAATAAATTTATTCTCAACCCACTAAACGTGGTATTTTGAAGATGAGATATCAATTATAATCGAAACAACAGAATAAACGAATCTCTAATTGTTCGTTAGCGAGTCCTACGCCTTGAATATTTTTTAAAAATTCAATCGATTTGTTCGTAAATTCGATTGGTTGACAAATGTCACAGAGACAGCTGAGCTGTGTGAGTTTCGTGATGACAGATCAAGTTTTTGGTCATTGTTTTTGACAAGTCACGTTTGGAAAATAACGTTAGCCAAGAAATTCCGATACGTCTAGGGATCAGATCGAAATTTAATGACACAAAATTGTTATCTGTCTGGGAATCTGACGTCTAAAAAGTTTCGAAAAGTGTGTTGAACGATTGTACATGAAACAGCATTAAATTCGAGTCTACTTGGTGCAGGAAAAATGGTGAAAGTTGGAGCACGTTCTCATCGTCATGTTTCTAATATTAGCCAATCTGCTTGAACGTAACTATAACGCGATTATAAAACACAAGCGTATGAAGACTAGCGGAGTGAATTACGGCGAGGAAATTACGATGCAAGAATAGGGGGCTGCGGAAAAGCTTTGGGGAGGGTATTAAAGAGCCAGTAGAAAGTAAAAGGTATATGAGGAGGATGGAAGTGAAGGGAGAAGGGAGAAAATTGAAGCAGCCTTTGCAGAGCGCACGGGTCAATATTTACTTGTTGGAAGAAAGGCAAATATTCCAACCCTTGGAGAGAGAACTCGTTGAGCGCAGATCTCGCTGAATGTGCTGTACTCTCACGTACCATCAGTGGTAGTATTAATACCTACATGTCAAGAATGAGAGACGAGCAAGAGATCGAGAAAGAGAGAGAGGAAAACAATGGAGCCAGCAATTTCTGTTCGAGTATAGATGGAATAACCTATATATATACTTGGCCTCATTTATCTCCTGGATTGTCTCTCGAAACATCGCGAAAAAGTGAGGATCTGTAATAGCACTACAATGCTTGTCAAATGATTTCTCCGAAGTAACGATTTTGTGTCGAGTGTTTTCGTCTCGTTCATACTTCATCCAATATGGAATTCCTTCACGTTCTCACTTCAACAACGAAAGCAATACAACAACAAAAAGACGACAGGGCTTTTGAGTATATCCAACACTTGCACGAGATTGCTTTCATATGCACATAGTAAAGTAGCAACTTGGATAAAAACTTTATACATCAATCCCACGACAACGTTGCATTTATTTTTCGGTATCGGCTAGAAAATTGCAAGAATTTTTGATTACGTTAACGAGACTCTCAAATTCTCTCTCTCGCTCTATTTAGCTCTTGCGATGATTTTGACAAAGCAAGCGGGGGTTTGTGTTTTTAGTATCCAGATCTGGCTCTTTAGCGGCCAGATGGTCAGGATCGCTGACAACCAATTTTCTTAGTATTCTCAAGTTGCCTTTATTCACTAAACAGATTAAGAAAATCGGCTTTCACACGAAATCCTTCTTTTTTCGACATTGTCCAACTTTTCCGGTCACACGAACTTTCCTTCACACTTGTTTTCCTTCACGTCGTTCGATGAATGCGTCCTCAAAACTCGATTTGTCGAAGCAAGTTTAAAAAGTTTCAAAACTATTGAAAGCATCGATCGCCTTGTACTTATTTCTGTGCAAAGTTTTTCCAGCAACGAAACACCTTCGGAGCGTTTATTCTTTCGTATTAAAGCGAATCCATTTCCCAAAATCGTCAAATCCAAACCCTTCAATACTTCCCAAATTCACTGCAAACCTTCCTCTTATGATATTCCGATTATTAAAGAAAAAAAAATTGTTCTAAATCGTAAAATTTGTGCAAGTTAGAGCGGTTGCGCCCTTTTTTGAGAATTTCAATCCTGAAGTTTGCATCGTTGGAATGCAACGAAAGTCTGTTATTTCTTCAACAGAGCCAATAATCATTATTCAATATTTGGTCCGGCCATTAAAACGATTCTCTGTTGCGACTAAAAAACTCAATTAACTCAAAAAATTGCCACGATTTTCAAAATTCAATAAATAATCAATAGAAAAAATGTTTTTCGTTGAATCTCAACGTTGCAAACTTCAGAGTCATCAAAATGCCTTTGAATTCTCATTTTACTAGAAATTCCGACAAAATTCTCAGAGTCTCGCGTATAGATTAACATCGGTGAAAAACTGGAGCCCTGGAACTCAAACCGTTCTCGAGTCATAAACGTTCGAATTCTACAGTGCCAGAACACACACACCCACGCACACATGTGAACATTTTTTTTAGATATGATTTTTCAATGCTCCGAGACATTTTTAAGCCTCGTTGACGTTCAAAAGTGCACAAAAAAAAAAAGTTCATCGTCACTAGCTTCTTTCGCAAGGAAGCAAAATTACAACAATCTGGTCGACGAAACGTTTTTTAATAGCTATTACTTGAAATGGTGGGTTGAATGAAAATTGCTGGGAGATGAATTGTTTCATTTAATCGCAGATCTTGCCGTGCATTCGCCTCAAGAAGACTCGAGTGGTTTTGTAGTTGAGAAGGATTTGGAAGGATTTTATGGCTTGCAGACTCTAAACGTCAAGAGCTTGTTTTCATCCCTGCTGGTGGGAAAGCTCTTGTACAATTAGAGACGAAAGACAACCAGAGGTTTTTATTCATTTTCGACTGGGTGTAGAAAAAGGGGAGAAAGAAAGTCCCGATTGGCAATCTGCCAATGATCGGAAGCTTTTTCTGGCAAAGCTTACGACCGCTGTCGCCTACCACAATTCAGAGTGTAGCGCGCGGAGCCAGAGTGGAGCACGTAATGGTGAGGGGTGCGAGTCTCTGATTTTCCGTACAGAGCTCGTTTGCCACTAGCCCATGTGCCATAAGTAAGTAAATAGTAAATGTTCTCGAACCCAGTGCTGCTGGGATCGAAAGGAAAAAGTCGAGTCGGAAGACGTCCGATTCCTCTTGCGCGGCTTATCAAAACCACCTCCTGTATCGATCCAACACACTCGAGTCTCCTTCGCCGACTGAATAAATCCCGTCCCTACTTTTTAATGTACGATAAGCTTAGCAGAAAGGATTTTGTGGCAAAGCGACGTCAAAGTCGGAACAAAAAAGCAGAATCTCTCTCGCGCTCCTGATAAGGGGATCGATCGTTCCCTCTCTTTTCGCGACTAATGACGTCAGAGTTTTATCTCTTAATTCATCATCGAAAATTTCACGATTTCTTCACTCAAATTCGATAGACAAACAAATTATTATTTCCCTAAATTCTCGCGGTAGGTGTAGGAAAAAAGAAAACCTGCAACGATCGATCCACATAAAGATTCATTAATATCGAATAATTAGCATCGCCTGCTTTTAAATTTCCATTTCGCGTTGTCAAGGCCAAAATTAATATAAACGACGGTCGTGTTTTTATGCACAGCGCGCTTTTTCCGCGCCAAGTGGAATTTTTAATTTAGTCTAAAATACAATACATCACTCTTTAATTAGACCCGTGGATTTCAATCAAATTAAGATCATTCCGGAGCTAGAAAATACGCCAAGTTAATTAAAATCTTTGGCCATTCTTTGAATTCCACCAACTTTTCTTGGAAACTTCAATGAATCAATGAAAATTTATGAAAATTTATGTCTTGCTCAATTATTTTTTTTTCGTGTCCCTCTTATGAGCTGATGAGCTTGAGTATAATTATCGAATTTTCAAAGTTTATCAAAATCGTCGATAAAGGTGGCTTAAAAAACAATATGACGGCGGATTTCGGTTCCGCTTTTCAGGTTTACCGATCTTTTTATAGGATCGAGTTGGCGGATGGAAAAAAAATTGATCCAACAGTCAGACTGGTGGTTGAATTTCAAGAATGCAGAGACGAAAACGCTCGAGGAGTATTACATGACGAATCGCACACAAGGGGAAGGAGGGTAAAGGGGATCGGAGGGGAACGAGGGCGACATGAAGCACGAGATTTCAAGAGACAAAGAGAAAGAGAACGAGAGATAACAGTAAGCGTGAAATCAGGCAGGTAAAGCTGAATAGCTATGAAAGAACGTGGATGGGATAGGCGAAAAGCGGAGCGCGCGAGCTATTCGGATTTTACTTTACCCGGGCGACGTGCGGTAAATTTGCTTTTCTATTAGCGCCAGAGGCCGAATATAAATCCTAAAAATTACGAGACGTCATAGCGCGTGCAGTTGCACGCTTTTGCTTATTTTCCACTGCTATGCATCCTTGCGCCAGGCATTTCAACCACTATTTTCCCGACTCTCGACCATCCTATTTTTCGGATGAAAATAATGGATTTATAACAATTAGTCCACTTTTTATTTTACTCAAAAACCTTCCGTTCTTTAGCCACTGAATGTTCATCACTTTTTCATGCTTATACCTTCGTTATTTCTTCGTTGAAACGCCAAATGAGATATTCATTTTGTACGACGTGAAAAAAAAATATATTAATGTCCCTGTGAAGAGATAAAATGGAATTCTCGCTTCTGTCTCCACCGAGTAATGACTAATTAAACTTTTTTTTTCATCCATTGGTCAAACTTTCACCACTTTCTTTTTACTTTTTCATTTTTCAACTTTTAACAACAAATATATCGCGTATTTTTTCGGGATTTACATCGTTCCTGAGATATTCGTTATTTGCACGAATATTGCACATAAATACGGCCAAAAGTACTGCAGGATAAAAAGGACCCGAATCATACATGTTAAAATTAGTTAGCAATGTTTTTTATATCGTTTTTATTGAAAAATTGCAACGACGAGAGAAACTTCTATGGTTATTGGTAAAAAATTTGCTAATTTCTTCCATTTATCGTGAGCAGGATTTTTATTGTAAAAAAGTAGTAACGGGTGGTCGGTAGATTCCGAAAATAATAATAAAATGCTAGACCGGACGATTATTTAAATTGGAAAATTTAATGCATCACATATACACATATCTTTACATTTCGGGCAAACTGCCTTTGAGTCGCTGCAGTCAATTTTCGTGCTGACCGTGAAATACTATACCGCTGCCTTCTTCAAAGCTCTCTCGTATCGCAAAGCTAATCCAGGACGTAACGATCAAAAGGCTCGTGCATATGAAACAAATTTCGTAAATTTGTCTTTGCTCAAACGTTGTAATATTGTTAAAATAAAAGCTTCGCAATCCATGCTCGACTGCTCGACTGCATGGGAAAACACGAAAATTTTCGATTCAATGAGAACGGTTAATAACTCGATCGCAAAGATATCGAATTGATGCAGTCGCTTCAGGCTTTTTGACTCTTCGTATCAACATCGTGTACGACTCTAGACCTGCTACCGTTTTTACGCATACGAGTAAATGCATCAGGCTCTCTATTTGCAATTGTAATATTTCACGTGGAGGATGTTCTCGAGGCGAAGAAAAACTCGAGGAATTGTTGAGTAGTTTTCAATTGATATTTATTCATCAACGCAATTCTCCACGAATCCATTTGCAATTCTACTTTTTCCGCGCTAAAATTCTAATGGCACTTTAACTATTTCGACTTTTCATTACTCTCGAAAAAATACTCTCTCAAACGTTGGCAATCGAGAGCTGTTCGCATAATAAAAAGGCTGAGAAAACAATGATCCTGAAGTTTCCATCATTGAAATGCAACGAAATTCTGTTATTTCTTCAGCAGAGCAAATAATAATTATTCAATATTTCGTCCGGCCAATAAAACGATTCTCTCTTGCGACCAAAAAACTCAATCGACTTGAAAAATTGCCACGACTTTCAAAATTCAATAACTAATCAATAGAAAAAATGTTTTTCGTTGAATCTCAACGTGTTGCAAAGTTCAGAGTCATGAGAAAACAAAGTTTCCGAATTGCTTGAAATTTTACATTTTGTATTTCATTTCAATCGTTCAAAAAACACGTTTCGGCGAGTACCAAATTTTGAACGACACTTCTCTCGTTCCTTATGCTTTTCTTATCATTCGATGAGAGTTTCGCCCAGATCGTGCTCAATTCCTACACCAAAAATTTATCCTTTTTGACCAACGACAAAAATAATGGGAAAATGAAAATTGAGCTACAGCAGAAAATACTCAAAGTAACAAAACAAATGCAAAGATTGAAAAAACAAAAAAATACACGATATTTAGTGGAATGCACAATAAATGCTCCAATCCTTAAGCAACGAATCGAGCGACCAGTCATTTGGAGTGCAACGAAGTAAAATTTGAAATTTCGATGTTCGTAAAATTGAGTTTTCCACTAAAAAAATCCACTTGGTCTCCAAAAATGTATGAAAGTTTCGTCATTACTGACCGACCATGGCAAGTTTCGAAAGAAATAAAAAATTTGCAAAAAAGCAATCATCAAATCAACGGACGGAACTTGGGTTGAAAAAACTCATGTGCAACTCACACCGACTAATAAATCTGGGTCGAAATGACCTCGTGTGTCAGGGACGCGCGAAAATCTCTCAATTCCTCTTGATTACTTTAGACGATAAATTTTCGGGAGCGAAATGACAAGGGTGAAGTATCGTTCGAGCTAGAGAAACTTCGTACCTTTTGATTTTATTGATCGATTGGGTGCGAAAATGTTTTGAGCTGATTTTTAAGTCGAAAAATGACTACAGTATTTCAATAATTTACCTCGCTGCGAATGAGGGTAATACTGTTTTATTAAACTTTTGAAAAACACGTACATACAGTGAATAATAAATGTGGTCGACGGATGACGATGGAATGACTAATAAAATAATTAGTGAGAGCGTCGATGGAGCGAAACTCTCAAGTCGTGATTTTGGTAACAATTTCAAAAGTTTTGTCGACGTTTTTGTTTTTATTTGGGGACAAGTTGGAACAATGATTGGTAAAGAAAGACTATATCACAGCAGCGTGGTCGAGGAACGATGATTTTTCCATCTAGCTGCGAAGGGCGATAACGAAATAATAACAATAATCTTAATATTAAAAGTCGCTCGCCGTGTCATCGTTGTTTCTCGAGATTTGCCTCGAGATAAATTCTAGAAAGACTGTCCCAGCCGGAGGATAATCCTCGCAGGGATTTGGAGCAGTTGATAATTCCATGAGGATGTGAAATGCTCCGTTAATTAGTTCTGAGTTGATAATCCCCGTTTTGAGTGATATAACGGACCCACGGAAGTGCCTGATAACCAGATTTCTCAATGATCTTCAAGTATCGAACTTGTATGCCGGAAGTAGTGAAATAAGGGATTTCAAATTTGACTTGAATCGGTGGTTTTCCTTCGACGTCTTCGCCAACGACAGAGGGCAGACCGAAATGAGCTCTCATGAGATATTCTTTGCCACCTGGGAATGACTTTATTGACCACGTGATTGCGCTCTGTTCGGGTGAATATTTGACGCTACCGATGGTCGTTTTGAATTTAGGAGAATCGGCGTCGTTCGGCACAGGGATTACGATCTCGACGTTATTGGCTGTTGAACGACGTTTGAATTGGGATCTCGCTTTGATCATGTATTCGACTCGACTGTGAGCATGACGTTCGATCACGGATTCGATCCAGATCAGAGGTTTTACGTGAGTATTCAGGCGATATGACATTAGCTCGAATTCGCCGTCCGGTGGTATGAACGATATCGTACGATCGTTCTCGAAACGCGAGAGTCTTACGCATTGATGAAATTTCACGTCCTCGAGCTCCACTGACTTTGATTTTCCACGCCCTGTCGACTCGAACAGCACTTTGTCGTTGAGACCCAGCCTCAGCTCCGGCATTCCAGAAAGATAAACTCTCATCTTTATCGCCCCTACTATCTCCGAACTCAATACGTTGCCGTTCGCGTTCGCCAGCAAATTAACCGACTCTATGACGTCCAAAAATACTTCGTTCTTTCGGTACTTAATTCCCTCAGAACGCCAGGAAACCGCGTTCGTCACTGCCATCGGAATCCTCGGCTGTATCTCCAACTTGTGACCCTCCTGCGTTATGTACTCTTGCAATATTTTACTGTCCGTCGTCTGCGGGTAACCAAAGTCCAAAAGCTCGTCCAGCAACTCGTAAATCACCACGAAATTGTCTCTTATACTCTCCTCCTCCAATTCCTTGAAATACTCCTGCATCACTTGCACCATTTTATGCAGAAACACAAACACCAGGGATATATTCGCATTCTTCTTCGTCGTTGATACAATGTACAGGTTGTTGTATTTTATATACGCGTATGTGCATTCCGGCGTCTGGATCAGAGGCGTCAAGTTTCCCTCTTCCTCACGTTCCATCACAAGCGGCATAAACTTTTCTATCACTCCTGCCTCTATGTCCCCTCGGTAATTTCGCGATATCAAAACCTTCCCCTTCACGTCCAAAATAAATATGGCGGAGGTCGACATCTCCAAGCCCAAATTTCTGCAAAATATAAATACACAAAAACTCACTGTCCATTGCATGCTTTTCCTTAATCATGATTTTCACTAATTATACAGAATCTTGATGACACTGAAGTTCGCAATGTTGGGATCCAACGAAAAATACTTTTGCCCTTAATTTTTTGTCAAATTTCAAACGAAAAGCCAATTTTCGTATCAATTTCGTGTTTCAATCCTGAAAAATGATCTTTTCATCGTCCTGATTCGATATCGAATAAAAATCATGAGTTTTCCTCAAGAAAAAACCGAATTTCGTTGCATTCCAACGATGCACACTTCAACATCGTGAATCTTGGTTTTCTTCCCCGTAAGCTTTTCAAAACCCCGTCAATCTTTCACCAAAACCATATTTTCCGCGTCGCCAAACCACTCCTCTGGAAATTCGAAATTTTCGAGAGATTCAAGAGTTTTTAAAAATTCATGACCCATTAAAAATTCCTGGGATTTATCCCTTTTCGCGCGCTACGTGAAAAATGTATTTGGCCGGGCTGCTGCGCAAACCACTGAACCCAGAAAAGTGAAAATCTCCGATTACGGATTTGGAAATGATTCGAAAATAAAGGTAACGAGCTGCGTCTGGAGATTCGAATGTGAACGGGGAAAAAGTTGAGAGTATTTGAACGGATGGATGAAATTTTCGAAGATTATGTCATTCTGAAATTCTTACCGCGGGCGAAACTCGAGGGAGAGTTAGTTTACGTTAGAATAAAATTATTAGACTCGAAAAAGTTGCTTTTTCGAAATTTACTACAGAAAATGGTCGCAAGATTGAATGAACGACCATTCGAACGAAATACTATTAAATTTTCATCATAACTTCGTTCGAATCCTCATCCTCTTGCACTCATTCCTAAATCCTTGAATTTCCCATGATAATGCTTTCGATATTTGAGAGAAATGAAATTGCAGTACAAATTTAAATGGAGCCGCGCTCGGATAAACATGAGAACGTTTCAAAATCGTAATTCACTATGAATCGTGGTATCGTCAAAGTGGACACGTAAGCTGGCTTAAACGTTCGTATAGGTTATGTCATTGGATGTTTATCGAAGCCACAAAAGTTGAGCACGAAATGAAATTGCCTGACGAGTTTGAGTTCCGAGGCGATATTTTGCGATAGAAACAGCCACACGGAGGAAAAGTGATGGAAAATTCAGACAATTAGTCAATGTGTCAAACGAGCTTAGGATTACGTTGACGCAATGACAGCTAGACGAAGGATTTTTATGAAAAAAGAAACAGAAAAGAAAACGTATGTTCCAATGACGTACAGTCACGAATGTTTCGTCAGATTGAACACAATTTGATAAAATACTATTGAAAGGTATCACTTTACCTTAGTCAATCCGATAAAAACAATAGAAAAGCGAGCAATTTGTTAAGTATATTTGAAGAAAGTGCCACCGCCACTGGCGAAAAACGTGAATACGCGAACCGTCGTAGCCGAGAATCCACTCGAGATTCACCGAAATAGGACACGGGATGCACATACGTTGTGCG
Organism: Diadegma fenestrale; assembly: GCA_037043255.1. Lineage (NCBI taxonomy): Eukaryota > Metazoa > Arthropoda > Insecta > Hymenoptera > Ichneumonidae > Diadegma > Diadegma fenestrale. Next base: position 3,732,269 of record CM073311.1, on the reverse strand, counting down.
CATGCTCCGAACGCCCGAGTGTCGCGCCTCTTGTCGACCCTTGCGAGGTATCGACCGCGCCTTACTCATTTTACAACACACTCTACTTCACTCCAATCTATTTACCACCCACATTTTCATTACGATTACTCTTCTTATTATTACCGCAATTATTATTATCTTTACTGTCATTATTTTTATCGTCGTTTTCTGCCCGGTTTCTTACTTCTCGCGGTTTTCTCCGACACTCCATAGATCTCCGTTTTAAATAGAAAAGCGCGCTCATTTCCGATCCTTTCAAACTTACGGAAAGCACATCAACAATACAAGAATCGTCAGGCAATCTCGGAGTCTCATTCTTTGATGACAATATTAAAAAATTACGGTCGTTTCATCAACGTTATACATTGAGCATCGTTGCTGCATTAAAAAATCTGTATCTCATTAGAAATCTGACTCTTCGAGATGCGGAAAAATGCTTGAAATTAAAGTAACTTTGTTAACTTTACAAACATTCATTAACACGGATAATTATGCGTATCGTAATAGATTTTATCGCTTTTTTAATCTTTCGAAAAATCGAACTCACAAAACCGTTTTTTCACCAAAAATACTCGGATTTTTTCGAGTGATCAAAGTATTCTCACGAATAAGAATTCAATTCGATGCTCAGAGCACTGTTCCATGAAGCGAAACGACAAAACAGACAGAAAAAAATCATATTTACCTTTTTTTCTACTATCGCGGGGCTTGAGCTTTTTGTGAATCCCCGTTGGTTCGCGTTTTGTTGGCGAGAAATTCAATCTCGAAATTTGTCCGTTATTTCAGCTGCAGTTTCGCCATTTTTTGCCTCCCCAATCCTATCCCAGGCTGCGGAGGGAGTGAAAGGTTTTTAATTTCCCATATTGCGGAAAAAGCGCGTGAAGTTTGAGTCTGCGAAGTTTCAGGATTTTAGCAGCAACATAAAGCGACGAAAACGGAGAAAATAAAATTTTGCTCCCATAGTGACTCAACAAAAGTTGTAAAAACTGCAACTTAATTTTTCAAAACTGCACAGCTGCATTCGATGCATTTTTCTATCAAAGAAGATATAATTTGATACGATTTCCATTTCGCAACTGGAAATACGTTGGCAAAATTTGATTAAAGGGTCCGTTTTCTTCGAGTACATAAAGTACCGCGAGAGGAGTGTGGAATGCTTACCAGACAATCTTTGAGTGTAATGTGTTCTGTACACTCGATATAGAACGAATATATTTCCTCGATGTATATGCACGAGAACCGAGAGACCAAAGTCTGGCCGATCTTCATACGGTTTTACGTATATATCTTGTTGAATACACGTGCGTTTGTGTGGGTGAGTGTGTATAGCAGTATTTGGGACGTCTGAACCACGTAGCCCTAGAGAACAAAGTTATCGCGCCATCAATTACGGAAAATTCGTTTTCTCATAATTAGCACAAGGCTCGCGATTATAAAGTCAAATCTCGAGTGGATTTTCGGTAGATATAAAGCGATACACGTTACTTCGTATATAAAAGTATATATAGTGGATATAATTGTGTAATAGCACTTGTGGATTGGGTACATTCTGGGGAGAATATACTTGAACGATTTCCCTACGGCGGATATATATATGATAGAATGAAGCTACTGAAAACTTAACATTCGCGAATGTACGTAGAACTCAGAGCCGGATTTCATCTGCTACGTCGGATAAGGGATAATAAAAAAGAGCCTTCTTCGCCGATACGATCCGGAAAATCACTTAAGTCTGTCAGTGGATAGACGCGCGAAATCGGCCAAGCGGAAAAGAGTGTTTTGTTTGCTTCCGCGCGATATATAGAACGACTCCATGGCGTCTTGACACCATCCAAATAAAAAAGAAACTTTTTAAAACGTTTGCTGTGTTTTCTCACACTCGCAAACATTCACAAGCTGTATTTAGGAGGCTATCGTTATAATACTCCGGGCTCCAAGTTTTATCGTTATTACTCTCTTAATCATCGCGCGCGCGGATACAAATTATTCCTCAAACTTCAAACTTTGTTGGTGCTTTTGGGAACTTATGATTGAGGGATTTTCGGCTCCTCATTTTGTCTTGCGAAATATTTCGAGAGAAAAAACATTTTTTTCTTCATTATTCTTCAAGATTTTGAAATATTTCACAAAAGTTTCGAATTCATCGTCGAAATATTTTTTTATGGATGATTTTGATGATCTTGAAGTTTCCATCGTTAGAATGCAACGAAATTCTGTCATTTCTTCAGCAGAGCCAATAATTATTATTGAATATTTGATCCGGCCAATAAATCGATTCTTTCTTGCGACCAAAAAACTCAATAGACTCGAAAAATTGCCACGATTTTCAAAATTCAATAAATAATCAATAGAAAAAATGTTTTTCGTTAAATTTCAACGTTACAAACTTCAGAGTCATATGATTTGAATTTTTTTTCATAAAAAACTCATACTCGCGGCTGTTCTTAATCATCGAATATTTATTGATAGGAAATAACCAATCATCGTTTATAAACTCGACATAAGCAGTAAACATTTGAAATACTTTACGTTCGTTCGTTTAGAATATTCGGAGCAAGTGGCCGAGCTAATCCTTTCAATGTACAAACAGGAAAGTCCTTCTCTGGATACAGCCAAAGTTCCCGAAAGATTTTCGTTCCAAAGGACATTTTATACAGGAATCCTGTTCAACTTGGAAACTCGAGAGGTTGAAGTAAAATTCGTAAAAATTAGGGTGTCTGTCAGCCGGCGATCCGTAGCAACTGCGAGGCTGCTCGAACTAGACAAGTTTCACGGGTGCATCCGAGACAACTTCCGAACCGATAATTAGTCAATGCGCGTAATTTGCCACAGAAGAGGGTTAACCGGGGCCAACTTGGAACGAGTCTTTTGAATTAAATTAGCTACGAAAGTTTCTACAGTTACGGTGAAGTGCGATGGGTCTTCGTATATATATATAAACTCGTGTATATATAACGCTGATTGAGAGGATTGACGTGCCGGAACATTTCCAGCAACATCGATATCCGTTTTATTATCTATAGACACATCGCATCTGTACGTCCTGCAGACCAACACGAGAGTCTCGATTGATCGTTTTCAACGTTAGAAATTGCCGATACAGTAATTAATTAGAGCCCAATTTGTATATCGCAGTAGTTTTTGAAATTATTATTATGACTGTTTCATTAAGCAATCAGCAATCGTACTGGATGAAACTTCCTTTGACACTTCCGTGGAGAATGTCGTATCAGGATTGACAAGGAGCAAAAGTTGAAGGCAATTGGAGACTGGAGTGTCGTGTGTTTTTGCACGATCCCAAAATGGGATTCTTGAACTTTTGTGACGATCGTTCACATACAAACGATTCGTTTATCTGTCAGGAATTGATGATCCTGAAGTTTCCATCGTTGGAATGCAACGAAATTCTGTTATTTCTTCAGTAGAGCCAATAATTATTATTGAATATTTGGTCCGGCCAATGAAACGATTCTCTCTTGCGACCAAAAAACTCAATCGACTCGAAAATTGCCACGATTTTCAAAATTCATTAAATAATCAATGAAAAAATGTTTTACGTTGAATCTAAACGTTGCAAACTTCAGAGTCATAGGAAATGAAGGTTCTTCGTACATTTTGTTGTTTTATTTTCTATGACCACAGTCCGTGAATCTTCGAGTGGCAATTCTCTATGAGTAAATTGATTCCAAATGACGTTGAATATTTTTGCAACCATTTTTTTTAAATTCTGAAATGTTGCTGTTCACAAAGACTCTGTAGAAATCTTTTCCATTTGAAGTAACTACAGAATATTCTGGCGAAATATCGGCTCGAATTTTTCGAAGTGAATTTTCCCCACATCGCGTACGTTTGATGGGAGGAACAAAGTTTCAGTTCTCGCAGAAGAACAGTAAATATGGGCTGAAACTTTTTTACTGCGAACGAAACATTTTTGAGCTATAACTCTCGCAGTCTTATGGCGGCTCAGTCCGTCGGAGCAGGCCTTGCTTTCGGGGATTTGCTGGCACGAGCCCGGACAATTTTTTCCAGCTAGATTGCAAAAATTGATTTGTCGATGTAATAAAAAAAAAAAGACGGTGCTGGTGAGGAAAAAATGTGTCGCACATTTGTCTATTTGAGAGTAAGTCGATATTTATTTTATTTGCAGTTGAATTCGGCTCGAGAATCGACCGCGCACGAGAGCCATGAAGCTGAGGGAGAGAACAGCCGGAGCTTCTGTACACAGAGACATTGGCCAAGGGATGAAGAGCCAATTCTGATGAGAAGACGACAAATATATTGGCTTGCCAAGCCCGGGACAAACAGTCTTAGGACTCGCTTGGTTAGACGATTTGGTACATATTAATGTTGATATACATTGGCATACATATAGAACATGCGTGTGCATACTTGGAGGAGTTTGCCCGAGACATGAGCGCGAGCAAGGGGCACTTTGAATTGTCCAACAGTTTCTCGTGGTCCAGCCAAGATTCGGGAATGAGATTCGATCAATAGAGACTGGCGTTCGCTCAGTTATTTCGTCTTTTGACCGGGATTTTGATTGAGAATTCAAAATAATTTACAAACTACATCGAAGGGTATTAAGTGACTACGGAAATAGTGAAAAACCAAAGAAAAGGAAGAATTCATCAGAGCAGGGTTCTCACGGTATGGTCATCGTGGAGGCGTCGGTTGCCAACAAATGCTGCGATGCTTGGACCATGCCAGCCGGCGACCTGGACGCGGTTGCTGGCCCGCCGCCCGATCTTTTTGAATATCCTGCTGATGCTCAATTCCGGAAGAAAAAGCATTGCTTCGTCCACATCTTGTCGCCACCAACGGCACCGGAGCTCGCCCTCGTGTCCATTTGTCGTCGTTACAACTCCAATTCTCATTAGCCTTCTTTTCCTGCTTGTTCATTTCGTCGCCGGAACTCGCGCGGTCACTGGACCGCGTTACGCCTCGAGAATCGTCGAGACCAAGAGTGGACAAATACAGGGAATACTGCAGGTGAGATTTGGTCTAATATTTAGTCTCATTATTGGCTTGCGAGCACCTTGACCTTGAAAATGCAATTCAAAATCCGATTTATAAATCGCTGAGATAAAAATTTCCACGAATCGACATAAACTGATAACGCATTTGAACAAAAACATTCATTTTTGATCCGTCGAATTTCTGGCAGTTGCCAGATTTCAGGCTTTTCGAGCTTCATGACGAAGCACCAAATCTGATAAATTTGTAGGTCGATTTTCATGCACGGCTGAACATAAATAGCTTACGATTTCCAGTACAATAGTCAGCCGTACGAAATTTCTATGATTGGTCCTCCATTTGCTTTAGGATTTTAGAGAATGTTTGCGCGTACAACGTCGACGATTTTAGCGGTTTATACAATTTTGAAAAGGGTCGCGCGCGATCAAGCCAGAACATTACGTGAGATACGACAAGTCTCTATACTTGCTGCTCGTTTTCATCGAATATCCTACTCTCTTGGATGCACACGCGAGTACGTGCGAATCGTTATTCTCAACGTCACATCCCAGCTATCACGCAAACTTGGATTTCATCCTTTATTCATTCCATATCTTCGACTCTCGTCCAACCAATCAATATTCATATCAATTCACACCTTTTTAATATACATACAAAATAGAAATAACACCTTCACTATGAAATATATTGAAAAATGTTTTTCAATGCCTCGTAGCACGCTTTCCCTTATTATGATCAGAATTTTATAGATTCGAAATATTCTAAAGATTTATACAGTCTTGACACACGATTCGCTTTACAATCGATTGAAAATATTCCCCAGGCAATTTGAACTCAAAATTACCGTACAAAATTCATAATTTCTCTGAAAATTGTTTCGGTCAGGATGAGGCATGAAAGCTCCTGAATAAAAATTAAAAAAACAATTTTTTTTCTTCACAGCTCGCGTGTAATTTCTGATAATAAATTCTTGAAAATGGAAAGAATTCTTTGGATCCAATGTTTGGAATGAAAGAGCGAGTTAAAGTCTGATTCACAGTTTTAAACTGTAAATTTTATTTGAACTTGGAAAATGCATTAATACAACGTGTAAATTCATAATTTCTCTGAAAATTGTTTCGGTTAGGATGAGGCACGAAAGCTCCTGAATAAAAATTAAAAAACAATTTTTTTGCTTCACAGCTCGCGTGTAATTTCTGATAATAAATTCGTGAAAGTGGAAAGAATTCTTTGGATCCAATGTTTAGAATGAAAGAGCGAGTTAAAGTCTGATTCGCAGTTTTAAACTGTATATTTTATTTGAACTTGGAAAATACATTAATACAACGTGTAAATTTTCGCAAATCATGTATTTGTATGCAAAGAAATTTGAGCTTTACCTGCGCAAGGGATTTCTGTTTGAACGTATAAATGAGTTTTGTTTTATAAAACTGACAAGGAAGTGTACGCAGACTTTTGTCCACAAGCGGAACTGTGTAGATTGGAAATATGAGGAAAGAGAAAAAAGTGACGATCCGTTCTGATTGCGAAGTTAAAATTAGGATAAAAATAAAATTGCAGGAAGGGGGAATCGTGCGAGGCGGTTAAAAAATTCTCGTTTCTGCTCATTGACGCGGCTTGGAAACGCGTATGAACTCCGTTATGCGTACGCGGAACGATTTTTTTGCAATCATAGGAAAAACGTAGAGACGCGAGGTTGATGCAATCAACGAGATTCAAACGTTGGCACACGCGGAACAAAAAGTGTATACACGCGTGACATAAGGTCAATTCGGGAGGGTAAACCGTTATGGTTTTGATGATGAAAATTGACGGTGCATGCGAGTCCGTCAAAATCGTGCTGTTCCATTGAACCCGCAGGCGTGTTTTCCGGCAGGTCGTTTCGCGACGCCTGTACGCGACAAACGAGCCTTTCGGCAGGGCGAACGGTATCTCGTTAATTTTTAATGTCACCCAGAACGAATGAGGGACGAACGCCAAGGGAGAAAACGATTGTCCCAAACTCTAGACCAGGTTGAGTGTCTCGCGACTATTCATAAAGTTTTTGCTTCCCTTTAAAAAAGCGGAAAAAACTGTTAAATAAAAATATACATCGATGTCCCACGTCGACGCTCCGAATATTCGAAAAGCGAATGTTTTTTTGTTGTTTTCATAATCGAGATGGTTCGATAGGTCATGAAAACATACGCGACCCGTGCCCAAAAATCTTGAACTGGGCAAAAAACATTTATCAATTTATTAGGGAATTGAGTTCATATCCGTTTATATTTATCGAACAGATTTATTTATCAGTTTAAAGCATCAAGTTTCGATGACGCGCGCAGATATAAATTTATATTTAAAGCGAATAAAAGGGAATAATAAATCGATGAGATTATCCGACGTTAATTTATTGCCTTCCTCTGAATGAATTGTTACTTTTTAAATGACAAATGAATTGGAACGAAAATATGGACCGATATTTTCACATTGGAATCTCATTTTCCGTTTGGTTGAGTTTCAATTATTTATTTACAGTTTATGCATATTGGAATAATATCAACGCCAGTCATATTAAGTGAAAAATGGAACAATTGGAAAGTTGACGCAACGTTCAATTTCTCATCAGCAGTCTCCACGTTTCGGGACGACGATTTTGTATTTTCGTATTTTACGATCATAGCAAATTGTTTTTATTTTTTTTCACGAAATGCGAATCCAATTTCGTCCCAGAATTCATTCGATCTGATAGTCCATTTGAGAGTTTGAACCTTGTTGTGATAAAAAAAACTTGTCACTGCCTATCGGTCAACAAAATTAATCAACGAAACGTCGGGAAATGAAAAACGAATTGAGCGCGGATCGTGCACCAAACGTGCAGCGGCTCCGGGCAGTCCTTTAACCCCATCTCGTGTATTTCGTGCAAGAAAATAAATTAATTGTGTCACGTAGATTGCGGACAAGAAAAAACATTTTTGTTTTTTAAACAAAAGAAACTTGGAAGCTATTGTTCCGGCTCGCATTTTCCAAGTCGAGACGGAACCCGACATTGATTATTGATTTTTTTGCCATGCTTCATCCTTACTTTCCTCGCTAAGCACTAGTGCGGCGAAGTGAAGAGCCCTCGAGGCCATATTAGAGCGGCAAGAGTACGCGTGCTGCTATATTTTCGCAGGAAAAACTTGGCCGATAAATGAGCAGGAACAATGGACACGAAAAAAGGCTGCTTCGTGACGCGAATTCATGATTTTTATAACGATAGTGAAGTTTACTCTTTTATAAAGCTGCTCCGAGAGCACAAGATGAATTGCATGCGCTGATACGTGTGCGATCAATAATTTCGACAAATAAAATGAAAAAGGAATAAATGAAAAGAGTAAACTCGTGTGCGCGACGGGTACTCCATTTTTCTCCAACGAGATCTTACGCGATGCCGAAAAAATAATGGTTATTTGCCCATCTCTCTCTCCATCTTTCGCCATTCGCTTTGTCTCTCCGCCCTTCTCGATTTATTCTCCATTTTCCTTCTCCCATGCACGTCAAGCTTCTCAGCACACGATTTCCAAAGGAGCACGTACATTTTAGCACGAACAGCGTAGTTGTCTGATGTATAAATCGATCTTATCCGTATCATGTACGAAGGATCGGAGAAATTGTTTCGAGAGACGCGATCCCGACCGAGGGAATTTTGTCTTACAGGTTTTTTTAGACTCTTTTTTCTTTGCCTGCATATCGTTCGCTTGGGAAAAGCTCGCAACCACTTGATAGACAGATTTTCAATGTTTGCATTACGTAATTGATCGCACAACCTGCGCCGAGGCTCATCGCTGCCATCTCTTTTTTCTGTTTGCTCAGGAATTAAACGGAAGGCATCTCGAACCCGTTGAAGTCTTTCGGGGTGTCCCTTACGCCGCTCCACCTCTTGGAGATCTTCGCCTCCAACCACCAGCCGCTCCAATCCCTTGGAGAGATATCAAACTTGCTGATTCGTTCGGTCCAGTTTGCCCACAAAATATCCCGGACATCAACAATTCAACCGTCGCCCTTGGACTCATGCCCCACGGGAGAGTCATGCAGCTTAAACGTTTCGTCACTTTCCTCACTAATCAGAGCGAGGATTGTCTCACACTCAATTTGTACATACCTGGAAGTGGTAAGAAATTTCGTAATTTTTCTACTTTACGTTCGCACACTTTTACGCTCCATAAGTTTGCGGCAAATGCGTCAATTAAAGTTTAATTGTAGTGAAATCGAAACGCCAGACTCCAATCAATCCAAAAAACTATAAAATCAATCTAATCAACGAAATCACGAGGAGTTTTAGCGTAAAAAACAAGCGATTGGAAAAAAAAACGAGATTGCACGGTTTTATGGAAAAAAAAATTCCTCATTTTTTCTCTCGTATACGGAGAAACTCGACTATCCGATCCTTTCGAAGGACCCTCGGGACTACCAGAAAAAAAAAAATAAGTCAGCTTCGTGTACTCGGAGATGTTGAATTTCTCGAACAAGCAAAGTTCATTAAATTTGAGAAATAAAAAGTTGCATGAGAGACTAAAGTGGACTTTGAAATGAAAATCCCTTGGGGTTTCCGACTGCTGTAGCTTTCTCGCATTAATTCGAGTGAAATCAGGATGCTCAGGCTCAGAAATACAGAAAACACGTAGAGATACTGCTTCAATTTTTATGATAAATTCCAATGGCCACGTCGTGGCACGTGCCGAATTCTTTTGGCTGATCGAAAAAATCAGAGTGACGGGAAAAATTACGTTCTTTAACGACGAAATAAAAAGATTAAGGAAGTTTCTACGTAATGCAATGAACGCGAACCAAATCCACGCTACTTTCGTCGTTCGTTTCTTTTAATTAAATTTTTCAACACCCACTTTTTTATTCGATAACAAATAGCCCGACCCCGACTAATCTGTGCAGCTTTAAGATCGCTGAAAAGGTTCTGCGAACACCATAATTAGTACGCTAAGCACGAAAATCAATTTCTGTGCTTCGATACCTTTTTTTTTTGAATTTAAAAGTTCCGGTTATATGCGAAGAAAAACATGCACTTTTTTGCGATGTGATGCAATTCGAGACGGAGCGTGAATTCAAAGAGGAGAGAAAATACAGAGGAAATCGCGGGGAGCATTGTTCTGCGTGGGAATTCTAATTCCGGTATACCTCGAGATCGCACGGGAGTCGAGTAATAAATCTCGTGTTTCATCGACCTCTTCTATCAATGATATAGCAAAGCGATTACAATACGAGCTCAAATGCTCGAATCGATGCGTTCTACACGTTTGCTAGAAGCGTCACAGTCGAGGCATCGTTTGACCTTTTTACCCAAGGATGATACCAGCCCAGAATAGGTGCATACGAAGCAAGAAATTAGAGGATTCGAGAGCTTGACAAAATGTCCTGGAATAGTATATTCAGAAGCAAGCGCAGCTGTACAGCGACGTGCAAAGCAACTGGGACGGAATAAAATTTGTTCATTTCAATCTTGAACATTTTGTTGCTCCAAAATTCCGAATTTCTGCGCTTTTTAAATGGAACTTCGTTTCATTGCCTTTCGATTTTTTTAAATCTCGGGCCGTTTTCCAACGCATTTTCAACTCGCAGGATGCGAGATCGCGGATAAAATTATCGAAACTCTGTATTTTTTGCTCAAAATTAGTCGCACGAGATGGGTCAACGGGATTGGTCCGTGCTGCGAACAAATTTATTCTGGAGCGGAGAATTTCCAGTCGCGTGTTTCTCTCCACTGGATCGTTAACGAGATATTAATTATTTAACGATAGCCGAGCGATTGCGTTGTATCGAGACGGCAAGCTGTCTATAATGAACGAAAATCACCAACGCCTAGGTTTTTCTAATCAACAGATCGAATTGGCTATTACTTGATAATTAAAATCTCATCGAAGATTCATCAGAGAGGAAAATGATTAAGGATCGTTTCTTTGATATTTTTTTCGGTAACTCAAAATGCTCGGGGAAATTTCTTCGGATTGAAAAATCTGTAATAGTACCGAACAAGATTCCGTGATAACTTTTGGCGAAGCCTGTAGCAGGAGAGATCTACGGAAGCGAAGAATATGGACACGATCAAGCGGCATAAGTGGATAAACCCCTCGTCGGCGGAAGTTTCTGCAGTGCTTCGCAGACGACGTGCTTGATTGAATAGCAAATTCCTCGTCTGATCGCTATGGGGATGAAATGATTCCCCTCTATTGCTCTCTCGCCCTCATAGCGACTATTGTTTGATTTGGAAATTTGCAGAACGACCTAGGAAAATTATTTGCAGACTCGTCTATGGCATTTTTGTGGGATTGACAATTTCTGGCAATTCTTTCGGCAGATAAAACCAATTGTTTACGGATCAGACAAATAACCCATAATATTCTATATCCAATTTGTGTTTCACGAGGGAGAGAAAAAAAATTTTGATCTCTGCACTTTGAGCTGCGAAGGAAGGAAAAGAGATGGGAATCGACGCGACACGTTTTGTTGCGCGAATGTCGGATAAAAAGTGCGCGTTCGTGAGGATGGAAGTTGCGGATTCCTGCAGGATTATGATCCGGGAACCCGAGAGCGCGGCGTGTAGGATAATGATGCACCGTACATCCGTCTAGTCCCAATGCAGGGCTTCGATTTCTTTGATCGTTATCGAACGCGAACATGCAGCTCGTCAACCCTCGTTTTTCATATCCGTCATTCCCACTTCCATTCGGATATCGGATCACGATCGTATCATCTTTTATCACTTTTCACTAATATCGTTTTTCAAAATTTAGTCATCGTTATTATCGGCCTCGTATATGAAGATTTGCATTACACTTACAATATCTGTATGGGACTGAACAAATAAATGATCCTGAAGTTTCCATCGTTGGAATGCAACGAAATTCTGTTATTTCTTCAGCAGAGCCAATAATTATTATTGAGCATTTGGTCCAGCCAATAAAACGATTCTCTCTTGCGACCAAAAAACTCGATCGACTCGAAAAATTGCCATGATTTTCAAAGTTCAATAAATAATCGATAGAAAAAATGTTTTTCGTTGAATCTTAACGTTGCAAACTTCAGCGTCATACAAATAAATGTTCCGCACTCATTTTCCCGATCAAGCGAGAAATTTCGTTGACTTGATCAACCAGTAAATTGGCGAAGAACAAAACTCTAATATTTAGATAGACCATGATAGAACAATCCGTACGAGCTCGAACAGAATTTTACTCTGATAATTGGAAATAATGTTCGTGTTAATTTTACTCAATAATAATTATAATGACAAAATTATCATTAATTGCAATCACTTTAGACACTTTTTCATCAATATTGGAAGATTTTCCCGAGACTTTAAAATTCTAGCAAATTGCATGCAAAACGCCACGAAAGTCTGTTGGCTGAATGTTAAAGTGCAGCACGAATCGATGCGGAAGAAATTTCAGCAGAAACGAGAATTTACATTCCTTTTGCTTCAATACTCTGATTCCATTGAATAATAATAATAATAAGAATTCTATGCTGCGTATTCTCTCGTAAGGTTTTTGTAAGAATTACGAGAGAGTCGAAAAAAGTAGAGATACGCAGTGCAGGTTCTTAAGAAAGTAGCATTGCCCTAATTTCACAGTCATTCAAAAGCAGGAAAGCTCTCTTGAAACGAGTATCGTATAACACTTTTGTGTAGTGTATTTTTTGTTCCTCCATTCGAAGTTGAAGTTGAGTTCTGAGAGAAGAAAAAAAGGAGCAGTTTCCTTGCACTTTCGCACCTCCGGTGAAACGAGCGTCGGCGTTTTATACGCGTTTACACTTGGACGCGGAGCATGAGTTGCATGATGAGACCTGAGAGAAAAACAGGAGTGATGTCGGTGCCGCATGTCCTGTGAGAGAGCAGCACAATTAATTAACCTCCGGGTGGCTGGAGGGCGAAGCCATGTTGGAGAAGATATTCCATAGGGAAAGACTTGGCGCTTTGTCATCCGATGAGTTGATGTTCTAGATTCGGTGTAAATAAGCAGTGAGAAAGGACATGCAGCAGAGAATGAGAGAGTAACGAAGACGCGATCGCTTTATGGAAAGATCCAAAGGTTGTTTTCGTCAGCGACAGAATAACTGGATACCCGCGAAACAAATACTCCTTCTGCAGTTGCGCATCTGCTTGTGCAATTACCGGTTACGAGAAGCGGAGATAAGAGAAAAAAAACGGGATGAGATCGTTTTCAGCAAGGGAAGGAAGCTCTTGGAAAAGAGTCTTACGATTGAGTTGAATTCAAAGTTCGTTTCCTTTGCTGACATGAATTCTCAACTTCTTAGTTCGGGAATATACAGAAAGTTTCAAAAGGTTTGCCAAAAATTTCTGAGGCCCTCGCAGCATTTTTCTTCTGGTTCATTAAAATAATAATGCCTCAATAATTCCAAGCAAAGATTTTGTGTGCATACCAGTTCCTTCCCGATGCATTTCGTATTTGAAAACAAACATCTTTCTGTTCTCTTTCGTCGCAAAATGGGAATGAAGCGCAAAGGGCTCTAGAGAATCGATTTTTCCATGTGAATTTTAATAAAAACGCTGCAGGCTGTTACGAGAACAAAGGTCGTTAGCGTTTTCCCTTTACGTCAAATTGAATCGAATACATTGGCGAAAGGTTCGTCCGTTTACGTCGTTAGCATACGTAAATACGCGCGCGGGTGTGTGTGTGTGTGTGTGTTTGTGTCTATCTGCACGGTGGACAGATCTAAAAGCCATTGAGCTTCGTAATACACTTGTCTCTGATATACACAGGAACGTAGATCATCCGTTGTAACTGATGCACGAAGCATTGGCAATGACGCGAATAGATCTTATTTGTGTAACAGAGGAGAGTTAAACTAGCTTGATATCTTGGTATTTGCAGGTTCGAGAGGTCTGGAAGCTCCATACGCAGTGATAATGTACGTTCACGGTGAAAGCTTCGAGTGGGGTACGGGGAACGTTCACGATGGCTCGATTCTGGCCAGCGCTGGTCACGTCATTGTCATTACCCTCAACTATCGCCTCGGGATTCTGGGTACGTACTTGGAAAAGCGAACATTCAACCACATACACATTGTATGCATCCAGAGAGATCCCTCCTACCCTTATTTCTGGATCGCTCAATAGCATTCATTTATATATACGAGAGTAGCATCCTGCAACGTTGAATCCATTGGTGGGCAAATAGTGCTGCCTGCTTCCATTGGCCTCCATCGATGCCAGTCCCGTTAACTTATTCGATGCACTGCTGCGCCGCGAGAGGAGGTGAGCCATATAGGGAAGAAAGATGCGAGTATCACGGAATACTCGCAACTCACTTCTCGCTATGTATATATAATCTACTTCCGGTCTCCAACCGATGCGCATCTTTCCAAGGAAATAACACGAGTTGTGGCTACGGCAGACGTGGAAATTTAGTGCCTGGTTCACCGACCCAAGGGTCATTCCAACTTTCCGAAATAAGCGCAATGGCCACCGCCACTCTCTCTCTCTCTCTCGAATCTCCCTCTCTCGCCTCACCTCCTCTCGGTGCACTCGCATGCACCTCGTCTTTCTTCTCTTCTACGACTCTACGGAATATCTACTGTATACTTTTATACACACGTGATAGTTCAAGTGTGTGCGTCGGTTTGTGACCACGGATCTGGCTAAAGGAACCGTCACCAAGGATAAACCTTCTGTAAATCCATCCCTCGTCCAAAGTAACACACAGAACCAGAGAGAGCCTCTCTTCCGCCACTCTCACTGACCAGATTCCGGTATTATACAGAGCGAAAGAGAGGAAAACCGAGAGGATTATACTCGCTGCACTCGGCAAAAATCCTGTTGAACCAAAAGACATCGCTATGTGACTATTGTATATTTTCCTCCTGTCTCCACTCTCCATTTCTCTTTTTTCACCTGCTTCCGGGTCACCGAACTTGGGCTCTTTTTGCCCTTGTTCACTCGGCTTCGATTTTTCCATCAAACCAATATCGGATTTCACCATTCAACTGAATTAAGCCCACGTTTCATTCCGCTTTTTATAGGCTTCTTGAGGACTCGTCCTCATCCCGATACCGCCACTGGATCCGGTGGAAATTTAGCTCTCAAGGACATCACTATGGGCTTGCACTGGATACGAGAAAACATCAGGGCTTTCGGTGGAGATCCAACCAGAGTCACGCTAATGGGCCACGACACTGGAGCTGCACTCGTCAATTTTCTTCTCCTAGCACCCTTCGCCAAAGGTATGAATTTCCCCTAAACTCCAACCCATTGACGCCCACAAATTGACTCAACCGTCACGTGCACAAACTTTTCGCCTTTTTCCTTACGAACGAATGAGGCCAAATGAAGCACACACTACAAAATGCTAATGTTTCGAAAAAGAAAATCCAACATTCCCAATGAATTTTTCCAGATTCAAAGTGTCTGACCTAAAAAAAATATCGCTAGGGTTGCAAAATTTGATATCACGTGCAAATATTGTTTCCACGAAAAACTTCAGAGATTAATTTCAATCACGAAGTACGTGCGTTACAATACAAAGTTGCGTCGATGAATCGAAAGCGAAATAACCAGCACACGAGGAAACAAATTGAAAAAGCGAAACTCGGAAATTGTATTTCGTAGAAATTGAGGCCAGCAACAATGTGGCATCGACCGAGCGATGGATATCTCGTTGCAGAACCAGAGCATCGGACTACTTGAGATAATAAAAATAAAAAGTACAAGAGAAAAGGAGTACAACGGGGTATAAGAACCTTGACTCGTCTAGTTATGTAGCAAATGGTTTCGGTCACTGAATGGAAACGCTCGGTACGTTCACTGCACCGGAAATCAGTTCTCGTCTTTTAGGGTTGCTGCGGTCGCAACGAAATCGTCCAGCGAGCGGAAAAAGGTAGGAACCGTGCAAGGCCAGTCCACAACCAAGTCGAGCATTCAGTGCCTATAAATACGTGACTAGAAATACAGCTTGATGCAAAAATCTCAACCACCCCGATGGAAATAATAATTGGAATAAAACCATAAAAACGATGGAATAAAACTGGATTTATCGTTACGAATTATTTCTCGTATCCGCTCAGCACTGGACTGAAGAAGAAAAGAATGAAAAATGAATTTCTCTGTGGAATTTCACCATGTTTTTTAATTCTACGAGTCGATCGTCACTTTTGGAACAGTCTGTACATCGCTGTTGGGAATTTTTACTGTTTATACACAAGTTTATATATGTATATGGAATATCTGGGAAAATAGAAGGAAGACGAGAAACCACGACGATGCAGAGAGGGCAAATGGGATACCCGAGCGTTCGAGTATACTTGGTACCTCTGATGTGCTGGTAATACAAACGTAAGAACGAACTTGCACACAAACTGACTGCCATTTACTGAAATTCCGATGGTGTGTTTTCTCCGATGTACACGAGGAAATGTAAACTCTTTTACTTTGCAAGTCTCGGCTACCGCGGAGATTTAGAATATGGGACGATAAAATATTCGCATCTGAAACGCTAACCCCTCGGCTGGGAAAGCTCAACAGCCTTTGGCGCTTTCCCATTCTGGACAAACCGTTTTTGCTGCGTCTCAAATCTCTTTGTTTCGCTTCGTATCTTCCTCCCAATTTCCCGTAAGAGCATAATAACAATAAAGAATTCTCACTCCATATACTCGCCTGGTGTTGCCTGACGAGTCATTTTTGAAAAAGCTGCTTAGAAAATTCAGTCAATTATTTTCTGTTTCTCACAACAACCCAAAATTGCACGTTTTTTTTAAAGTTCGATAAAAACGCGTCTGAAAAAATCTCAAGCATCAAATCTCAAGCAGCCGAAAGCTCATCATTTGCTTTTGGCCCTCAAAAAAGATAAAATCTCGGCGACGAAAGACTGACATGATTTTATTACCCGCCCAGATTTTTTGAGATGGTAATTTATTTTTGAAATGTCCCTGCTGTCAGGACGATCTTCATAAATATTCACGAGCCCTACCCAACGAATTTGTATGATCAAATGTGTCACTTTGGTTGGAGATCGGATGAAGTCGAGAAATCCTGGGCAATTTCCCATACCATGGGTTTTAAGTTCATATATATATTTCTATACACCCATGTATACGTGTATATATTTCTAGAGAGTAAGGGAGAAATGAATTAGAGCTATTTCCGAGAATTGGCTCCCAAACGATCTGCTGTATACGCCCATTCATCTTGGCTGCGAGTTCACTCAATCGGACAATTGAAGGAATCGCGCCTCGACGCCGATGCTGTTCGAAAGTAACTCGATCAAAGTTATTTTCGAGAAGCTCAAAGAGTTTAGTACTCCAAGTACTGCGGTACACGTATTTCCTACATATATATGTAATCACGATATATACCAAGTTTCCTACACTTTCTTCATTATCTCTCCCGAAACCCGTCGCATTCTGCCCGTAAAAAGAAAAAAACACGACAGCTCTGAACGGATCGGGAGAAGAAAATTCATAGAGAATTAAAAATGCGTCCATTATTTTCGTCATAATAATTGAGAAATTAAACGAAACTTCTAGCTGCACTTTTTTTTTTAATTCTCAATCAAAATTCTACATTCGCTGATCGGGTTTCATGATTTTCGAGGAATCTTTGAAACATCTTGAACCGTTTTTCTATAATGAAGCTTTTTTAATGTTTTATCAGCGATGCTTGGAAGCCTGAAAAAAATGCATCAGGAACGGTGCCTTTTAATAAAAAAAAAATCCGGGAAACTAATGATTAAGTTTTGAAACAACTCTTGTGGTTTTTAACAGAAAAAAAGACAGAAGTACCAGATTTATTGAAATAATTAATGTCCCGAATAAAAATAAAACCACTGGTTGTAATTCAAGGGGCGAAATGAGAACTTTACGAAGGTAGAGTTTCCATGATTAAATACGATTAAAAAAGGAGAATAGAAACGGATAAAAAAGACGAGGTTGTGGAAAATCCTCGAGGACAAGGAGGATTTTTCGAATTTAAGAGAATTAAATTCACGTTGACCAGATCGCGTAGAGGGCAAAGCGGCGAGGGTGAACACAGCTGTCTCGCGAGGCAATCTCGTACGAGAAATTACGCCGCGGAGCAACATCTTGTTCGATCGTCCTCAGAACTCTGTTTGTTTTATTACACCAACGAGAAAATAAATATCATCATGCTGTGCAATATCTCGTGCAATATCGTGTCTCTTTGTGAAGACGCGAGTACCGAGATTAAACGATGATGAAAAAGGTAGCAATACTCGTTTTCCTACGACGGGAAAGCTTATTCGTAAAATAAAAAAGATTTAAAAAACTAGATAATTGTTGAATCCTGAAAAATACGAGCAGCCTGCATAGTTTATCAAAAAAGGACTTTCATCCGCCCTCGTTAATTAAAGCGCCCGCGTCTTTCCTTGGTTTCGTAATTGAGTCTACACGTCATAATTACTCTCTCATAATTTCTCGGGAATCATGATTATTCTTATCCCGCAGGCCACACGCATCCTTACAATAATGCAAAGAATGAATATAATTTTTTTTTCTTTAAATTCGAAATGATGTCGATTAAAGTCTGTAATAATAGAACAAACGGTTAGAATATAATGACCATAGATCAAAAGATCCTTGCGGAATATGTTGGAAACTCTCGGGAATGATCCTTTCAATGGAAAATACAGGATTAATGATAATGACTAAGAAGACTATTATTATTATTATCGGTATTATGGCTATTATTATTATTATTATCATAATTATTATATTCATTATTGTCGTGATAATGATCGCAATTGAATTATGGAATATTATGGTGAATAATGAATAATAATATCGTGACGTACCGACAGCAATTGTTAGGGGTGTTATTTTATTTACGTTTAATCTGAGAGCAGCACGTTGATTTTAACGAAAAGCACACAATTTCAGCTCGAGGCTTTTCACGGAGCTCAATTTTGCAAAGCTTACTCCGGCGATGCTGTTTGCTCGCACCTTCGCTGATATAAAATGAGAAGGAAAGAAAAAAAAACAACGTTCGACCAACAAAAAGCAAAAGAGCAGCAAAAAGTTGATGCTACGAATGGAGATGCAGTAAGAGCAAATAAAAGGCTATAGATACATGCCAAGCAGGGATATAAAATGGCACAACGATTTCCGGTGAGAGAATCGGGATAAGGCTGCGCTACAGAAACAGGCAACATGAAAAATTGCGAGAGTGTGTCGACGCTTCCGAGATTTTTTCTATATCCCATCCGATGAACTCGTGGTTAAAGTTTCTGATGGATTTGGAAAATACTGTGGTTTGGTTTTTTCAGCATTACTCCTCTATTTCATTTATTCCTTCGGTTCATATTCTCAAGCACCTCGATATAAAATCTAGAGCTTTTGCGGGTTCCTATTGACTTTTTTCGCATCGAAAGATTTTTCGCTCTCATTTTTTTACCGAATGCACTCGTCCTATCGAATTTTTATCATCGAACGCCTCGCAGCCTTGAAATCTACAATGGTACATATTTAAACTTAATATATATATGTACCAATGCACTTAATGTACATCTGTGGCTATGTTTAGTGGTGCTAGACGTAATAGATGCAATCTCTCTTCTCTACCATATGATGCCGTAGCTATTATTACAGCCACCACAGGATACGTAGTCCGTACACCGACGTAGGAACAAGTGGAGTACGCTTTTTGACTGTTTCCGAAATAAGCGACTCCAAAAATCGTGCTGGTGTGAAAATGCAGCAAAGTGTCGCGTGCACTGGGGTCTAAACTTTGTTTTTTTTTATAAGAACACAATTTTTAAGTTTCTTATCGCGTGTGTGTTTCGATTAGCATCAGCAAATATTTGGTTGATCGGAAAAAATGATTGTTTTTTTTTTTCGTAAGTTTTTTGGCTGGCCTGTTTTCGGCGGCCCACCCGGTAGGGAAGTTTGCCTTGTAATGCTTGGAAAGTGAAGAGGATTTGAAACTGCACGGAGAGAAATCGAAACTTGGCTGGTATTGTATGTGGTATCGTGGCAATTTCGTTGAGCCCAAACCACGAGTCGGTCAATTGCCTCGCGTAGTTTCCAATCGGTTGTAACGCTCTCGCCATATCAACGTTGGCAACCCTCCAAGGGGACATTATGCCAGGGCGTCGTGTAAGCTTTCGATAAGGCAACGTAGAAAGCGTATTTTTACGTATATATTTTTCTCCACCGGTGTCCATTATACCGCCGTTGCACTATTCCGACGTAACAGACTTGTCTGTTTTGTCTTGTCCTGTTTCGAATAGAACAGTCAGCCTGGAACAGCTTATAACGCCAGATAACAAGAAACCATAAAGAAGAAGTGAAACAATGGAAAAAAACGTCGAACGAAATCAACTATTTCTACGAGGATGAAACTCAACTTTTCGAAAAGAAAAAAAAACATTAAATCCGAGCATGACTAAAAAAATTGAGTATACTTAACTACGGAGGATTCTACTTCTTGAGGATTTGTCCTGGCCAAGGGATTCCTGCCTTCCCTAGGGCGAAGCGATCGACCAACGACTCGGCTGAAAGTAATACCCCGCGATTAGATCCGCTGTTGCTGATGCTCCTTGCGAAGAACACTGAGGCAAAAAATGATTAAGAATCTAGATTATCTCTGGGATGGAGATGGATGAGGCAGCTGAAGAGAACCGAGAATCGATTTTTTCTGCAGACACTTAAATCCACGAGAATCTTACACGAGGACAATTTTCATCATATTCTCTGCTCCTTTATCCATTATTAACAACTAACAAACTTGGCAAACTTTAGTTGCAGTTATTCTCAAGAAAACCAAATAAATTCTCTCGCAAAGTTTCATCCGCTTCATCGTCTGACGAGGATCACATTATGAAGCCTGAAGGTTTTTCCAAAGTCATTAAAAAAGCGTAATTTGAGAATAGGAAAATTTGTTCTATCATATAAAATTTGATGAAAGTTTCAGAGACACACTCAGAATTGTAATGAGAGTATCGGATTTTCTTTCGATCAACAAATTCAGCCGCGTTCTCATTATCGATAACGAGCTCAACGACGCGTAGAAGTTTTACAAACTGTTATGACCAAGGACACTGTGTACAACTGTAAGAAGCAGGTATCGAGCCAGATTACACGAAACACCACAGCGTTGAACTTGCGCTCCAGCGGATCCTACTTTAATTGGATTTTTGTATTATTCAATATTTGGGTTCGTTTTAATTATTTTGCTCGATACTCCAGAATGTTTTTCGTGCCCTGACCTCAGTGAACACACTTTTATGACTTGATATTTTCTGAATAAAGCATTTTTGTGGTAACTGTGTCGACGGCGATGAATAAAATGAATACGTTTCATTAGAGTTTTGAATTTTTTATTCGGTACGTGAAAGGATGAAAGAAACATGATGCGATTGCGACGTAAAGCCGAAAGACGAAAAATGTATTGCCGTGAGTAAAGTAGAACGAGAGAACAGCTTATAGTTACGTGAAACTTACTTTTTTGCCAGCGACGTGGAGCAATAAATCGAATTACAGGCTTTCAACGTTGTTCATGAAAAGTGTAATTTTCTTTTATTTTTAACCTCGCCATTCCTTACTGTTCGCAGGCCTTTTTCACAGAGTGGTTCTCGTGAGCGGATCTGCCCTTAGCCCTTGGGCAGCTGTTCACGACCCGAACGACATACGCGTTAAAGTTGGCCAACAAGTTGGCTGCTCGATCGAAGAGGACGAGGACATTGCTGATTGTCTTCGCACTGTTCCCTTGCACGAATTGCTCAGTGTTGAATTGCCAGAGATCAAGTAAATCATTTTTTTTTTTTCAAAACTTTGACCTACTTTAACAAATGTTCATTATTCTGAGAGAAAACAATCGTCTTGGCAGGTTTATGCCAAGAATAGGACCATCTTTACCAATCGATCAGAACAACCCTGATCCTGGTCTCGATATGGAACGAATGAGTGACGCTTTCATCAAAGTCCCCCTGATTCTTGGAGTCGCCAGTGCCGAAGCTTATCTCGACTTTAATGACAACGAAATACAATTCGGCCTCGAGGAAGATCAACGCAACAAAATACTTCGTACCTACATAAGAAACACGTACTACTACCATCTCAATGAAATATTCTCTGCTGTACGAAACGAGTACACGGACTGGGAGAAACCGGTGCTTCATCCCATCCATATTCGAGACTCAACCATGGAAGCTCTCAGCGATGCTCACACCGTCGCTCCCCTCATGAGAATTGCCTTCTACCATGCTCGCAGAGGAGCTCAGACTTACTTCTTTCACTTCAATTATCAGAGCAAGGACAGCTACTATAATCAGGTTTGATTATTTTTCCATGATTTTTGAATATTCAACTTTCACACTTTTTTCCAAACGACAATCAAACTTTCGACTTTCATCCTGTTCCTTAATCTTGGCCTTGAAAAATGACCTTTTTTTTTACCTGGGATTATAAAATGGCCCTAATTTTGAAAAATTCAAATCGTCGCGATAAAATTTAATGAAAAGAGTTCGACTTGGGCTCATTCTTTTCGGTTTTTAATGCAGGATCGCGTGAGCCATTAGCTTTTTTTCTTAAAGTCAAAAAATTGGTCGAAAAACGCGGTAAAACGTTAAAAAAAAAAAGGAGAACGAAGGGATAAAGGACGAAGAATTTAAAGTCGTCTGGGGTCCTTTTTGACCCAGGCTGCCGTTCCGGGTTAATCCAGAAACCCGAATTGTCGTAATGAGACGAATATCGTAACGAGACAACGGAAAACGACACAGTCTCTTTTCAACGGTCGAATCTGGTGACTCACGAAAGTTGGGATTTTAGTGACTGGATACGACGGTTTATTCATAACTGGAATTTATTCTGATCTTCATAGTAGAATGACGTGTAAGCTTTAAGGGATTTGGAGGGTTTAAAGGGAAGATTACACGAGACAGGATTTATAATTTACTTCGTGGTCAAAGAAATGGAGATTCGAGGGATTTGTTTAATTTTCGGGATAAAAACGAGGACATCGTTGCATTTTATAAACTGCTCATGTCCCTCATCGATTTTTCTGACGACTGCATCGCACTTTACCGTAATAGAAAGCATAATGACCATCTGCTTGGTCGAATCATGATAAAATCCTCTATGCAAATATAAACGGAATATAAAATCATGAAATATTGAAAAAAAGACATGAAAAAACACGAATTCATTACGGAATTAATTCGGATTCGTTCGTTGTGATTTGTGTGTAGCGATTATTCCAAGTATCTCCTCAAAATGCAGTATTGCAGTTGATATATCGATGAAATTACGGGACTGCACTCATGCACCAGTGCATGATTGCATAAAAGCACAAAATGTCATGTCCATGAAAATTCATGTGCTCTGGATTTATTTTCATTGAAAAATATTGAGTATGCCAAGGGGTCAGCCTCGAATTACGAAAACAGAAATTCACACGGTGAAAAAATGAACGGACGTCGAAGAGACTCACACACGAGGGTTGGATGCTTGAAATTCCAAAAGTTTTTTCACGATAAATCTTTTCTCTTGTGAATTCGCGATTAAATTTGTCAAATATGTGTAAATTTTTGGTAAATACTGAAATTTTTATCGAATCAGTTTTCCGGACGGGAAACGCGTGAAAAACGTAATTCGCGTGACCTGAATTGAAGGAAAAAGTTTTTTGAATAAGAGATTTGATATTAAAAAGTCTCTTAATCAATGAAACGCTCCAGAGAAAGAGAAAAAGAGGGTTCTTAGATGCATTGAAACGTTATTAAGACGCGCGTGCATAATTTGCATGCCTCGTGGATAGTCCGTTTCTCAAGGGTTATTTACGTAGCCGCTATAGCAGAGAGTAAAGCTGTAAAAGAATTATACTTATTGGACTTTCAGAACTTGGTTGAATGTACCACGTGCTGCATAGAGTCGTAGAAGCTTCCGGTTTGTGAGTTTTTTCAAAGTGTCGTTTCGCTCGTGGATGTTGAAGTCTGTGCAAACGTGTGTATGTGTCTGTGTAGGTGGAAAAGCCGAGTACTATACGATTCAACGTGGTAGCTTTGATAATGAAAGTACGCGAAAAGGATGAGAGTTTTGAATGAGGCTCTTTTTTTTTTATTATACTCCGTTTTTTTTGGCTGGAGGTAGATTTCAGCCGAGGCCTTCCGGTTCCTGAGGCTATGGGGCACGTGTTAGGATACTCCTATATATACCAGACCCGCACACAGCCACCCTTTTATACTCGTTTATAACGCATTTCTGTAGTGAGGTTGTGTGCAGCTTTTCGTCACTCAAAAACGCGACGAAAGCTCGCGGTAAAGCCAAGAGAGCCAACTCACTAAATGTTCACATATTCTCGCCAAGCTTTCTCCCGGCTCACTCTCCTCTGACAAGGCCATACTTTTTTTTTCCCCCGCTCCTATCGCTCCAACAAAAATACAACTGGGTCAGAGCGAATGTACGATGGTTCCTCAAAAAGGCGTTTTACCCTGAAAAGCCAAGTTGCTGAATTTTAGCTCGTTCTTCGATACAGATAGACGATCTCACGCCAACTTTTCTCCCTTTCTCATCATTTTCTTTCCGATATTCTATTCTCTGCGTTATTACAACACTTTTCCTTTCCTCGTCCACGAAAAATTCTCTCAGATGAAACTGCAGAGTCATTTTCACGCATAAATATTATTTAAAAATAGAAAAAAGTTTTTTCATCTATATTACGAAAGGAAAAAATGATAAATTCGGGGTTTTGAATATCTTAATCGGCCTAAACGAGGCAAATGTGGGAAAAAAAATCGACAAGCTTATTAATACGATTTGTATGGGGTACGATTTAATTTTATGCAGCGCCCACGGAAACGCATTAGTCTTCTTATAAAAACGGACGTTTTTACGATGGATTGAATTAATTAGAATTCTCTCGAGGAACACAGGGAGATGAAAAATGAGGGGGAAAAAAAAGGAACGAGATTTTGTACTTAACAAGAGGATGAACGATTAGCAATCAATGGGGAGGAACGGATGCGAGAGCGAAGCTGTCGGACGTGAAGGACTCCGTTAAATCCAGTAATCGTGTAGGATACTCAAACGTG
The DNA here is from genome assembly GCA_037043255.1 of Diadegma fenestrale. Classification (NCBI taxonomy): domain Eukaryota; kingdom Metazoa; phylum Arthropoda; class Insecta; order Hymenoptera; family Ichneumonidae; genus Diadegma; species Diadegma fenestrale. The sequence continues at coordinate 3,707,247 of CM073311.1, read as the reverse complement.
TTGCTGCTTCACATCTATACATTTAACGTTAAAACAGCCGGCATGTAATGAGATTTAACACTTGGGGAGTTACGCAGTTAGTGCTGGGAGCATCTCTATTGCCAATAAGGACTTTGCTCCCGATATGCAACGAGCAATTATGCAATTCAAAGGATCCAACAGCCCTAAAATGGCCTATTGCTATTTTATTCAATTAATTATAGCTAATTGGTGAGTCACTAATAACATGGATAATTTGCTGTGAGCAATCGAATTAATCATCAATTAAATTCGACGTTAAAGAACCGGAAGGGAATAAAAGGGAGAGAGAGGCACGCGATCTCATCGATTTACATATTGCGAACGATTTTTGTCGTTCTATTTAAATGTCTCGGTGCATGTGCTTCGGAATATAATTCGAAAATGCATCCGTGGAATAATTTTTTCTCCGATATTTGATTTACCCAGTGGATAATTTATTATCCACGAGAGAATTCATAGAAATTGTACGAAATACCGTTTACTCTAATTTTCCGCATGTAGACGAGTCACGACTCTTAATTATTTCGTGTTCCGGTTTCCTGCAGAGATTGGGTAGCGTCAGAGGCGAAGACATTCCTTACATGTTTGGACTGCCTTTGATCGCCGGAGGCCCATTTTTTCCCCAAAACTTTTCGCGACAGGATCAAGGGGTCGCTGAAGCCGTACTCAACTTCTTTACCAATTTTGCCAAAACCGGCAATCCCAACGAACCTCACAACATCGAGTCTGTGGATTACGGAACTGTCAAAGAAAAGGCACGGTTTCGTGGACTCACGTGGGGACAATACGAAACGGGCACACAACAATATTTGACGATAGGTGAGAATCCGAAAGGAAATTATTTTTTCAAAAACCCTTCAACCTCGACAATGAGAAGATTTTTTCAATAAATCGTTGAAATTTTTCAAAATTCCAATCGTTCCGGCATATTCGAATTGTTTTAATGATCGAGGCATATCAATTTTCCATAAAATTATTTATTTTTTTATATTTCTGTAATGGAATGCGATTTTTTCTAATTTTGAATGGTTCCCATTTCTTTTAGCTCTGAAACCAAAAATGAAGAGCCATTATCGAGGCCATAAAATGGCTGTATGGCTAAATCTGATACCACAACTTCACCAACCCGGAGACGAGGATGTTTCAATGAGACATCATCATTTTCGAGAACGTGGTGACGAATTTTACGCGGGTAAGTTAAAATAGAACATTTTGAATTTCTCAAACATTTCCGAATTTCCATTTGGGAAAGCTCCATGAGAAACTTGAATCGATTCATAGTCTCTAACACAAAAACTCAAGAGACAACGACTATATTTTCATCGATCATCCCAAAGGGGAAATGAACGAATTTATTTCACTGAGAATAAAAATATTCTGAATTTTCTGTCCATGCGAAAGCTCAATGTTTAAGGAAACTATTTTTCGCACGGTTGATCAAACTAATCGGTTCAGGGCGTTCGAAGGACTTTCGGATGTGATAAAATTTGGGAATTATTTTGTAACGTTGCTTGTTTTAATGAAGGACCAGTACGAGACGAATGGCACACGCCGTTGCCACTGGTGGGTAGTACGAAGACGAGTTCGTCATCGACGACGTGTACGACTGGAATATCCGGTGGTGTAGAATCGATAACGGACGATGTAACGTCAATTTTGGACGAGAACGAGGACGATGCAGAATTATTGCAGAGGCTGGCATCGCGACATTATTACAGTACAACGACAGCTCTTGCGATAACGGTGGGGGTTGGTTGCATACTTTTGGTACTGAATATGTTGATATTCGCTGGAATATATTACCAGCGTGATCGTGACAAAAAGAGGGCAACGATGCAATGCAACAACGTGTCGAACGGCCAGGAATCATTGCCAATGACAATGCTGAGGCCTCCGGTAAAATCGTCGGACACGAGAGAACAACAATCGCAAGAGCCACCACCGTCTTACACGACGTTGGCTCGAAATTCACACGCGGATTCGCAAATGGCTTCCCAAATGCAACATCAGCGTCAATCCACTGAGCACAAAGTCGATTCGCAGGATCACGAATCCGAGGAAGATTCCGCACGTGGAAGAAACAACAATTTCAATGCAAATACCACTCACAGAGATCCCACACCTCCGAAACCTCCTACACGAACCACCAGCTCACTCACCACAACCAATCAACTGAGCAACTCTGCTGGAACTATTAAAAAACGAGTTCAGATACAAGAAATTGCTGTATAGCATTAGGGGTTGCCCCGAGAGGGCTCGTCCAAAGTAAAACACGTGACTTTCGTCGATATCGATCAACAAAATGTTCAGGACACACGATTCTGATACGTCATACGATTTACCAGAATTCTTACTCATTCTCGTGGTCCTCGATCATCCGTCACGTGTTTTCTACAACGTCGCGTCTCGTGTGTCCTCTCTAAGGGGTTCCCTGTCGGGTATTCATGTGGAAGGGAGCTCTGCAGCTAAATTCTTTGACTTTGTTCCAGCGTCCCAAAAAAAAAAAACCATTTTCGCAAGTTACTCGACTTCGTGTGTATTTTTCTTTCCCAGCAAAATATTCGCAAGCCCAAAATCAGGCAGATCGGCGAAGAAAATCGTTTTCCAATGATTCGGAAAATTCTTGTTCGAAATCTCTCGAATTTTTACCAAAATCAAACAGTTGCCTCGTTTTCCAAATTCGTAAAAACGTCGAGAACGGATTCCCAAAATTTAACTACAGAGCTCCCTCGTAACGAAAAAACATTATTCACAGAAAAAAATCTAGTGTTTGTTCTCCGAGAAGGAAAATCTTCTTCTGCAACCCTACGAACGTTTGTGCAGTACCGTGCGTCGCTCTCCAACGAGTGTCTACTTACGTCGGTCGATTCAAAGTCGATGGGTCAATAAAAATGGAGTGACGACGAAGCCGTGAGGTTTAAAGAGAACAAAAAATACCGAACGAGACTCATTTTGGTGATTACTAAAAAATGAAAAGAATGCCAAGGCTGATACGTTGATTTTTAAGAAACTTCGTTGCCGGACCAAGCTTTATAGACTTTGGGTGCAAACTACCGCGATGGTTCGCGATCTCTCGTTAATAAACTTGTATCATAAAAAGTCATCGATCATTATCAAATACTATTAAAAAAAAAAATCAAATTTCTATTAATTTTCAATTTTTACTAGCGGAGTGTGTGTTCTGAGGAATTTGAGATTCAAGAGCTCTGGGAGATTCTCTACGATTATGACAAACGCTGCATAAATTAGCGAATAGAAGTTTACAAAGCGAAAAGCTGTGTCAAGGCCATTAACGATTTTACGGACCCGAATTTCACCCTCGCGCATTTGCGCCTTCCTATAAATCCAGAAGTCATTAAATTCTCGGACTAGAATCGAAACCAAGTTTTCACCCAGCCCTGGAAACTCCCAGAATCTCAATCCCATTGGAAATTTCACGATATCCATTAAATTTATAAGAAATTCACAAGGTATCACAATTAGTCAAATATTTGATTACGATTTGCCAATGCAGAGACGTTGCAGTTGATGAAAATTGTAAAAAATGTATGAGAAATTAGGGAAATAGGGGCAGCGAACGTGAAGGTACCAAGAACTAGACTTATTCTTTTCTTTCGAGGGATTTATCTTACGACCATACCAACCTATCGGTTGCTTTTCTTATTAAGGCGATGCGTCGTGAGTGGAATATGGAAAAACAGATACACATTTTTCTCCGACGTCCTTGATATTTATTTGTAAAAACATGGAAACCTCGATTTTTCTCTCCGCAATCGCCCATTTTTATATTAGAGTCGAATTCTTCTTTCGTATATTTTGGATTTTACGATAAGAGCCCGATTTGTCGACCAAACGCGATTCGTAACCAGAGATTTCAAAAACGGCTTTAACGGTTTAATAATATTCCAATTCCCGATATTGAAGTTTTTAAGAAGTTCTCGTTTTTTGAGAGTTTGAAGTTTCAAGCGATTTCACTTTCAATTCATTCAATTATTGTGAGAATTTAACGTTCGTGTGAAGCTGCTGCTTGACCTTGATCCATTTTTTTGCTAAATTAGAGAAAAAACTGTGAAATTTTCGTTGCAATTGCAACGTAAAGGAAAATTTAATCAGTCCAATTCGGATTTATCGATATTAGGATTAAAAATACTTTAAATATTTGAAAAAATAATTAACAGAAAAGCCGAGAGGCTACGAAAATGGAAAATATTTATGATAATAATTCAAGCACTGGTCAAAACTCCACCAAATTTCTTCAAAAGTTTTGTAATTCTCGCAGCATCGTTAGGTTTAGACAGTCGTCATCGGGTTCGATGAAAAAGTGGACAATTAAGAAACTATTTTTCATACACGTCTCGAGCAAAAACGTCTTTATGGCAAAAAGTGAATTTTCACTGCTAATGAAATGATAATTGAAATATTCGTGCTTTTCGTTGCATTGGCACGCAGAAAATAATCATTAAAAATGATTCCCATCGATGACGTTGCCATTGGAAAAGAATCTCGATGTTTTATCGTGAAAATCTCTGGTTACGATATTTTCGGAGTAACTGTAAATTCGGTGCAATGGACGGCCTTGTCACAAATAGCCAAAGTCCGAATGAATAAAAATCATACTCCTCAAACACTTTAAAGTCTGATGAATGCCTATTTCGAAAAGTTGATAAAATTGTCGAAAATGGGCAGGAAAGTGATACGAAAAATTATAAATAGGATTATTAAGTGCACAATCTTTACACGTAAAGAGCCAGGGACACAAATCGTGTCGAACTTGCACCTCGTAAATGCGTAACAGAGTTGGAGCCCTTTCGTTACTTTTCAACTCTGTTTGTGAATTTTCCTCGCCTGCTAATGGCTCGAGGAGGATGACAAGAGATTTTCAACTTCCGTTGAGTATAAATCGGTCGTGAAACGTTAGTGTATTCATGAAAAATATTTTCCTTACAAGAGCTTCGAAGTTTTCGAGTCTAAGAAATAGATCGAGTAGATTTAGTTCGGAAGTAATTAGAGAGGGTAAAAACTCTGCAACATCTTAGAGAGGCTGCGAATGAAAACAATCATAAATAATGAGAAAAGATGAGCGATCGATTGAGACGATCTCCGCGAGAGAGACGGACGCATGAAAAAATGAGAATGATCAATGGGTTCTGCGTACACGAGGCCAAAGTTGTAAAAACGCCTCGAATCATAAATCAACTCTATTCGATAACGAAAAAAAAAACAAGAAAATAGAGTATAGTCGTCCCGTCAAATGTCCTTAATCTCGTAACGAAATAACAAGACAACGGATGCATGGTAGTTGAATTTTCATTAGCAAATTAGAAAGAAACATTTGTAAATTTCACCGAACAATAAAAACTGATTTATAAATAACTTCCTTTTCTCTCTTGCTTTCTCGCAGGGTGGACGATAAAACTCTTGTCGGCTTTTTATGAAATATACAGCGAGTTCTCTTTATTTGTTCTCATGCGAAACGAGATTACATTCTCAACGTTATGATTATTGGGGATATATGAATTTGTCTCAACAGTTGACCCAATTGGCGTTGAAACTTAAAAACCATTTTCCAAATAGTCGCACGTAGTAAAAAAACTTTTCTGTCGATTGAAAAATACGACAATCTCTCACTTTTTCTTGCAAAGAATAATTCGTTATTGTGTTATGGAATAAAGTTAGAAGTGATACTTTATAAAAACTTGAAAAAAAAAAAAACATGGTATTTTGTGATTATTGAATGATGAACGTGGAAAAAAGTTTGTCAAAACTGAAAAACCATGTTTAGGCGATTGGGTTGAAATTTTCATGTTGAAACGTCATTTTCCGGTTGCGATTTACTCTTTTTTTATGTCGACAACTGCACTTACGGGAATGGACAAATTTTGCAACCTGTGATGCCGGCAGCGTCGTTGGCGATCGTCACTGGTTTGGTCTCTCGAAGGTTCGTAACGTCAATAAAAATATAGTTGGCTGACGATAGCTTTATATATATTTTTTGTATATACTTCGGGGTTTAGTCGGTGGAATTATTCGTTGGCGCTTTTCTTCGCCACGGATCCTCCGCGAGCTGGACTTGCGTGCCTCTTTCTACCTCTCTGGGCAGTGCGACCTGCAGCAAACAATTGCATACACGATTTTTTGATGATTTTTATTCAGTTTTAAGTTGGAACTATTTTCGTTGCGAATTCAATCAGAATCGCTTATATTTCAACTCAGCGAGACCCTGAAGATCCCTCAGTATTAGCATGGCAATTCATCACTTTTTCGAGGCCTCGCACGCGCCTCAGTGTCTCAAAAAACAATGGAAAATCGATAGAAAGAGCTTACCGCGTCTGCCTCGGCTTCGCTTCGAATTCTTGTTCCTGTTGCGCAAATTTTTGATGGTCTGCTCGACGATAGCAAGGTATTTAGTCTCCTCTTCGCCCTCCAGAGCCCTGAAGGTCAACTCATCGGCTCCTACTTTCAGCTGAAAAAGCGATAGGCCAGAGATGAAGGATCATTTCTCGAATATTTCCAGAAACAATGACGAAAATAAAAGGGTGAATTATTTTTGCACTCACTTTACTGTCGGTCATTTTATCCACGAGAGCCTTTCCCGAGTTGGCGTCCTGCAGGCGGATCCAACCCTCGGATTTACCCATCTCGTAATCAATGTAAGCGACCTCGCCGCCAAGTTCCATAAGACTTTTTTTAATAATCTCCCTCGTAGTGGTTGCAGACGTGCCTGTGAAATGGACGAGCGATCCTTTCGGAAGTTCGAATTTGCCATTTGCTTCTTCCGCAGCTCCTTCCGATTCGTGCTCGTTCTCGTCAGTCTCCTTTTCCTTCCTCTCGCCCTTTTTCTGTTTTCTCTCTTCCTTTTCCTTCTCCTTCTGCACTGAATAGTCTTCGCTATATTTGGAAATAAACGATTCATCAATAAGACCCATTGCACCGAGACAACATCGATAAAAAAATTCACGTAAAAGTTGCAACATCTTGCCAAAAAAACAAATAATATTCCATGCCATTGTCAAAATCCCACGCACCTAAATTTCCTTATGAGCTCAGTGTCACCGAATTTGACGGATTCTCTTGCCATGAAAGCTTTTGCTCCCTCGAGTGTTTTGAACTGCACAAAGATCGAGCCTTTGAATTTCAGGTTCTTCTCTTTGTCCTGGTATTTTCGCATCTGTGGAGAAACAATTTTCCATGCGATTAATTCATATTGTCAATCTTTACGAATTTCTGATGACGAGAACGTGGGAAAATCGTTTTCAAAGTTTGACGCAAAGAAGAAAAATAGGGAACGGATTATTTTTTACTCACAATAATATTTTCATAAGGTTCGTAAGGTTTGAAGAATTCCTTGAGTTTCTGAATGTATATGTCGGTGAGGGGGAATCCTTTGATGTAGACTGTCCTCTCGGCTTGAGCCTTTCGGTAAGCTTCGTCGAACACGGGCAACGGATGATTGGGAGAGCGTCTGATTTTTTTACCATCTTCGGAGACTTCCATAAGCTCGCTGGATTTGAGAGCTTGGATTATAACGTCTGTGTCGGTGGTCATGGAGGCCAAAAGTTTGAAATTCATCATGACCGTCATTGGAATCCAGCCTTCGTCCAATTTTGTTTGCTCAATGAGAAATTTGTCTCTTTGGAGATTGATGTCTCCAAAATAGAACTGGAAAATGATGGAGAAACATTGGTTTGGAGGTTAAGATTCGTATGTTCACGTTCCACGGCGATTTTGACAATATTGATTTTTTTTTGACCGATTGGAGCAACGTTTTGGGTAACACGAACCGATTATTTGGGAATTTTAATCGTAAACTATTTGAAACGCGATGAAAATTGGGTTGTCTTATGCGCAATTGATAAATTGATTCGTACCTCGACTTGCGCCTTAATTTTTTCCAACAGTTCGTCAGAGACTGGTTCGCTCTTGACATCTTCAGATTTAATTTGCTCCTTTTTGATATCAGCCTCCTCGACTTTTGTGGCCTCTTCGACTTTCTTGTCTTCGGTTGGTTCAACCTTAATATCGGCAACTGCTGGTTTAGTTTCCTCTACCGGCATTTTTTCGTCCGGCTTAACCTGCTCGGTGGTCTTTGTTTCTGTGCCATTATCCATTTTCACGTTTTTTATAAATCTACGTTGATAAACGTAGGAAAAACGAAGTAAAAAATGTGTCGATGCTCGTCACTAGGTTCGACAACCTTTTAATCGAATAACGTTCGAATGTTATACGTTACTTTACGAATTAAATAAAAAAATCGTCAAACACGTGTGTAAATTATTTCGACAACGGTGTGGACAAGTAGAATCGCCTGTGCCGCAAAGTGAAGCCGGAAGTGAAGCCCTACCACAGCGCCATTGTTCACCACCGGAGTCAAAAGACTCAAAAGCAAGCTCGTATGATGAAGCGTGCACCGACGCAGTGACGCACATTCAAATACTGCGGAAACTGCACACCGCATAATGGCGTTAAGCCAACAATAAGAAGGTTTTAGTTATTTCTGCTTTATCCGATCTAACGATAAAACATAAAGGATAAAATATAGTTTAATCGAATGTTTATTTTTTACGATTATGAGGGACTGAAGCTCAATGGAAATCTGTACTCCCCGACATCAAATCAAACGACTAGCGTAGTCTTGGCATTGTTCAGGTGCAACAATTTGGGGGCGCGGTTTTACACTCAGCACCCAAGCTGGCAGCCATTCTCACCGTATCCTAACGGAGATCTTTTTTCTTGCTCCGTTCCCTTCCGGTTCGCTCTGTCGGTGACTGTGTCTTACTTAGTTTTAGCTCTAATTAAATCTTTCTCCATCTTCCAAAATGAAGATTTACAAGGATATCTTCACCGGTAAGTTATTTCACGAAACTCCAACCTTTACGATGACAATTTTATTTTTTCAATCTGTTCGCTCCAAGACCCACTTAGCAACATTTTTGTCGAAAGTTTCAATGACGTTTTGGACAACTCGCTCCCCGATGCTATGCACACTCCTGCATCATTTTATCAAGCAATCGAGTTTATTTTCCAAGTCCCCAACGCTATTTACTCACTCAATTCATTTTATATCAAATTTTTTAAAATAATTCCCATTAATTTTCTCATTTTCGAAACATAACCTCACCATATGGAAATTACGTGTTTTCTTTGCGATGCTCGCATCCATCGTGACGTTGTATCCTCCCAAAAATACCCGACGCTTTTCCAAACAATCCTTCATTCATAATTCACTAATTTACAAGATTTTTCGCTGTCAAATTTCAACTCGAAAGTAAAATGCTCGATTTTTCAAGGTGACGAGATGTTCTCCGACACCTTCAAGATCAAACTCGTCGACGAAGTACTGTACGAGGTTTACGGCAAGGTAAATATCGTTTTGCTCCAAATTCCAAGCCTTCGGCTGCGTCTTCTCTTTCTAACTTTGTTTTTATACTGAAAAAGCTTCGTAGCCGCTGCCGTTTGAACGCATGCATGAAAACGCTGTCAAATCATAGTTTGCCGTTAAGAGTAGAAGAAAATTTTGTAAAGGAGACGTAAATATGGTCGAACAAGTCCAAACATAAAAAATTTCTCATGCGATTCGCCAACAGCTTGTCAGCAGAAAAGCCGGCACGATCGAAATCGCTGGGTTCAATCCGTCCGCGGAGGAAGCTGACGAAGGCACCGACGAAACTGTTGAAACTGGTGTCGACGTTGTGCTCAACCACAGTCTCCAGGAGACTTTTGCTTTCGGTGACAAGAAATCCTACACGCTCTACCTGAAGGATTACATGAAGAAGTGAGTTTAATTATTAAAAAATTGGTCATTTGCATTATCGACGATAAGTAGCTCATCGTTAAACATTTTTATTAATCGATTCATATATTTATTGAGTGTCTGGATGAATAGAAAATAATTGAAGGACGTTGATGCTTTTACAGATTGGTTGCCAAACTGGAAGAGACCCAACCCGATCAAGTTGAGCTTTTCAAGACCAATATGAATAAAGTAATGAAAGACATTCTGGGCAGATTCAAGGAGTTGCAATTCTTCACCGGTGAATCCATGGACATCGACGGTTTGGTCGCTTTGATGGAATATCGTGAAATCGATGGTCAATCCGTACCAGTTTTGATGTTCTTCAAGCACGGCCTCGAAGAAGAAAAATTCTAAATAATTCTTAGATATTCAACAAATTGTGGAAAAATTTTGTGAGTAAAAATTCATCTGGATATTGATGCTTTTTTTTTTTCAATTTATTCATGTTCATTCGTGACGAATGTTCCAATATTTGCATGAGTCACGGTGCATAAACGTGTAAAATCAATATTGGTGATGCAATTCCCGCTGTGAATAAATATTCGGAGCGTCAAAAATACACTGAACAGTCATGCATCGATAAGCGTCCATTAAAATTTCGTATCGTTGCAATTCCGCGAATCTTGTCTCGAATCTTTTCTTATCAATTAATTAAGAGTCTGGAGCGAGTCGTGAAATATAATTTCTTGCCAATCTCAAGGCTGTAAACTCTGTAATTCTTGTTTCTTCCTTGTCACGTTTCGATAATTCGAGTTATGTCGTTTTTCAGATATGCCGGAATCAAGACTGCAAATAACGTCTCTATACCGAAGGGGAATTTATTTACCGAGCGAATAGTAACTTCCAAAAACGAAAAAATTAAAGAAAACTGTAACACGTTGATAGGTTGAATTTGACAGAAAAGGGAGGGAAAATCTGATGGGGACAGTGACTGTAGAAATCGTGAAAAGAAAAACGAAGATAAATATTAGACTGTACAAAATCTTGATTCAGGAGACTAAAAAAATCCTCATACGGTCATCATGAACTTTGCTGCGCAGATCACATTCTTTTCAGCTTCGTTCGTTTTTTTTATTTATTCTTTTTTTTATATTCACCGACATGACAGGGACGGGAGGAACTAGCGCAAATAAACCGATCCATTAATCAGTGGAAGATGGGGAAGGAAAGAGCGAAGCTAAAGGGAACGTAGACAAAGAGGTTCCCGAACAAAGTTGACATTGGCACAGCCGTGTCGGTGATTGACATTTTTTTCCGTATGACCAACTCAATATATCCGTAATAAATAAAACGATGTTTTCATAACTCCCAATTGTTGTTGCCTCGTTATTTCATTCTTATCCTTAGACCTCCGATTTCTCAACGACAAGAATCCCGTCGAGTATTATGATGATAATTAAAATGTTTGAAAATCTGGATGATCAGAGGCCAGAAAAGTTTAACACAAAAAAAGTCAATAATTTTTAAAAAATTGAAAATTCAGTTAAAGAAATTAAAAAAATGAAATTATTTGTAGTTTTTTTGATATTTTAACGTAATTTTGTAGAGTAAATGGGTCACGAAATCTTTGCACTGGCCACGTTTGAAAAAATTATTTTCAAATTATGAGAATAATTCAATAGTAAAGCAACAAATCTTGTTGATTGGATCAACATTGATGATTTTTTGATACAATCTTTCGAACGCAAAGTTTTAGATGTTGCGAGAATTGTTGAATTTTCCGAGGAATATTTACAAAGCAATTGTTTCGACTAATATAATCGTTCTATCGCGACAATTTATTGCGCTAATATAATCATATTTTACAATATAATATGTATAGATATCTTTATTAAAACATTAATTTATGTATATGTATATAGAATCATATGAAACTTCATTCGCAGGTAGCATTCGCGCCCATATCACTCATTTGCATTCTCTTAACGCTTCCTGGGTATTTTTCTGTAGTTTTGAACATTATGAAGAAGGGCATTGACACTATTAAGCAATTATTGTTCAGATGGATTAAGTTATGAATTTTATTTCACGCTCAATGGTACGTGTGTGACGAATAGTTAAAAGGACACTTGGATTCTCCAAGTCCGGTTGGTTAGTTGAACAGCAATTGAGCATAAACTGTCTTACGCTTTTTTTTGCCCATTTTTTAAATGATTAATTTCTTGCTTATTTTTTCTCGAATTAATTTTTATTTACGATAGACGTTAACATTAAAAATACTCGTCAAATATATAACAATAACCAACAACTAACAATCGTATGCATTCACGCAAAAATAGAAATATGTTCAGTAATGATATTATTTATAATTATTTGTAATATTATCGTAGTAAGTATGATCATTCGGGTTACGAGCTGTTTAATTCAACGACGGAGATATTACGTGATCGAACCTGAAAGGAGCAACGAGTTGTCTTCTCAATTCTAAAACCGATTCGATTCGAATGGCCAGCAAATTTCTCACTTGGATTTACGTCTTCAAATATAATTTCTTTTTTTCCTTTACCTCCGAGCCCACTTGCTGAATCGCAAAATTACGCAATTAAAAACTAGGTAATACTTGACTCTTACTTTGATTACCCACAACCAAATTCGGTGCCAAAATAGATATAAATATATCTCGTTTTTATACCAGACCTAGCCAGTTTAATCGGACACGAAGTCACAAAGACGATTAATTCGAATTAATTTCGAGTCGAATTAATTTGTAAGTTGCGATTTAGCTTCCTTTCATTAACTTTTCCTTTTCGTAGATCCTTCAGATGGAATCAATGTTTCAGAAAAGTTTATTTCTGGACGATCGACATCAAGATTCAAAATTTATGATAATTCATGTCTCGTCGTTTATAACGAGTACAACAATTACTAAGCTCCTAAACCGTAAATTCATGAGGATTTCTCCGAATTCACTTTATTTTTCGAATGCGTATGAACGAGTTTTTCGATATAGATTGGGTGCGATTGGCCAGTGACGTAAAAAAAAGGTAGTGCTACGAAATAGACCGAAAAACATAAGTTTTCCATAGCCTAACGAATGAATGTAATCAACACCGGAAACTGGGGTGAAAATAATAAGGAAACTCTCGGGATATTTCGAAAAAAAGATCCGAATCAGCTGTCAAACTTGAACATCATCACATAAAATTAACAAAGCGACTTAAATGTTAATCGACGATTTAAAAAATCTATTTTCAACGACCTAATTCGATTGACACGATTTAGCCCACAGAAATTTGTACATGCAGCTTCTGAAAATTCACTACATTTTGTACTCGACCGAACTCTAGTGGCTTCTTCATCGTTGAGCCTGCGAGTGGCTAGCATCGTTGCAATTGCTCTATTATTTCTTTGCCACACGATTGAAGATGGATTTGTGACAGAGGATTACACGCAGTAATATAGACTAAAAAAAAGTGCACGTGTGTGTTCGATTAACAGCAGCGTGAATCGTTTGGCCAAAAATTCTGAACAGTCACCAGAGCTGTATAATTTTTAGCATAACGCACTAATCCCTTAATAAATTCTCAATCGCCTCTTTCGTGCCTAAAATTCTACCAATGTACAAAATAATAAATTACCAAAATATCCACGAAGAATACGGCGCGAGTGGGTTTATTTATATGCATCGTGGACACGTTCAACCTCGATTGGACACTCGAAAGCGACGATCCGTATCGAGAGACTTTGTTTTAGTTGGAATGTTAATTATTTGTCAAACTAGCCGACAAACTGCTGATTATTTTATCGAACAAATATTTATAATCCATGCCCAATTATTCCAACTCCATCCATTCATGTATTTATCGAATATTGGCAGAGACATGCAGACTGTACACATTTTTAATCGCATACTCGTTAGTCGAAATATAAGAAAAAAAAGAAATGGAGAGTGCAACTATTAATAGGAACTTGAAAGCGTTTCGCGACGAGCATAATCGATTTTGTCGGTCGCTGCTACCAAAACGGAAACCAACATAGGCAGGACTTGGTTAATTACGTGATCAAAGAATTTCATTAAGAGTTATGTTAATATTCCTCGATTTATATGCACAGACATGTTTGGCTCACAAAACCGAGTGCCACAGCATCAAAACCGTTGTCTCGGTTATATTTCCAAGTTGCAACCATGAGAAATGGTTCGGAGAATAAAATTGAATGTGAAATTCGACTTATTTGTCAAAGAATAAATTATTTTGATGTTTAGTAAGATGCAGCGAGTTTTGTGTGTTTTATCGTTAGCGCTTGAGGAAAAAACAGCAATAAAAAAGTGTTTGATTGGGTCAGTTGGCATTGAAAACCTGATATGCAAATGTCGATATAAATTGCGCGGAAATAACGAATATACACCGTTAGTAAAACGGGGGACCGGCGATCGTAGTTTGTCGGGAGGTAATCGCGTCGCGTATGCTCTCGATACGAATCGTAGCCAAGTACGAGAATTGCCCGAGCCATACGGTCCGGGGAGAATGCCCCTGGGTGTCGTTCAACGTTCACCAACGTCGGAATCACGATTGCACGTATGTCTGGGTTCGTGTGTGCAAAAATATACACAATTATAACCAAATCTGACGCAACAGGGAAATACAAAATAAGTAAACAATGAAACCCGTCGTTTGGCGCACTAGATACACGTGTACAGGATGGTCCAAGGTTAAATAATCACCAATGTCAGTTCAGATTAAAACTCAAGTTTGCATCAATTTTTCTCTACCGATTTCTAGCCCCTCGATCAAATTTACACTTGTAACAACTTAACCAAGGTCGATCTTGTATGGACGATAAAAGAAAACAAAAAAATCTTCAAATAATTCGTTAAAAAAATTTATTTCGACCATTTCGTTGATAAATAAATGCAGCGACGTGATTACAAATGGTCAACTGGCCGGCTGCTGCAGGTTTAGTATCAAGATAACGAGAAAAACGTTCAGTCAGAAAAAACCTGCGTCCGGGTGCATTTCTATTTCGCACTTCAATGACATTTCGAGCAGAAAAAGAAATCGATGTGTTCATTTTTCAACGAAATCTGTGACTCCGAAGAAAAACTCGGTTTTTCGCAACGTCCACGATTCTTCTCGTGCTTGGGCCTTTAGGACCAAATTATTTTCCGTTTACTTGGCTGCGTTGTCATTTATCACGTCAAGCGATGCTTCGGGTTCAGATTTGTTTTTTAAGAGTAAAAAATTAGTATAAATCGCGTATTTTCAGTGAAATATGTTTTCGTCTAATTCGGCCTCACGCACTCTTGCTCGATTCCTAAAGATTTTTACAGTTCCCGTTGCCAATGAGTCAAGTTTTTCCGTGTGAATGGAAAAAAAAAAACAAAAAGGTTGGTGAAGACTTTGACTCGGAAATAATCGGTGCAGCGTGGTCAACATTGTTGAAAATTGAGACTGGGACTTCCTGTACACGAATATATATTTATAAATATCGATATCGTTGCTACTGCGTCGATATTTAAATGTTGAGTGTCGTCGCGACCCGAGGCAGAGGGCGTAGCAGAGCAGAGGTGCGTTGTTGCTGTCGTTATTATTTTACATGTTAGCGGTGTGCTCGATAACGCGGCACACCACAGGCGAATCCTAGGGATCGGAAGGTGATTCGAGAACTTCCATGAGGAAAGAATCGATGGGGACATCGCCGATGAGCCTGAAGAAGAACAGATGTTCAAGACACTTGAGACCGATCGATCTCAAGGAAGGTAAACGGAGAAGTAATTTGGCGAATCTTCCAGGTTCGTCGGGTCTCGCGATCCTCGTGTATTCTTCAAGCGCGGCATAAACTTTTTCTCGCAATAATTCCACTTCCTGGGCAGATTTGAGACCTCGCACTTCCGGATTGAACAATATTATCGAACGCAGACAACCCAATTCCGTTTTGTCCATTTCCATGTCTCGCATCTTTGCCACCAATTCGGAAAGGACTCGATCGAATATTGCACCCACTCCGGCCTGTTGTGCCGATGCTCTGTGCACTGTTATCCCCGTCGGCAAAACTATCCCATCGATACACTCGACCGAACGATGCGAAAACGCTGCTATCAATAATTCGTTCCAACCAGCTCTGAGCAACATCGCTTGATCCTCCAATGGTAACGACGTGAAATGCGGTATGTGCTTCGCCCATTCAACCAACGTAAACAATTGCTTGTTCGTTGCACTGCAGATATTCGTCACCGCGTTCTATAGACAAAAACAAACATTTCCAATTGTTTTTTTATGGCAATATATTTGTCCTTTAACGAGAAATTTTTCGAACCAATTCTCTTCAAGACTTTGCCAACATTTTTTGCTTCAAATTACAGAAA
Organism: Diadegma fenestrale; assembly: GCA_037043255.1. Lineage (NCBI taxonomy): Eukaryota > Metazoa > Arthropoda > Insecta > Hymenoptera > Ichneumonidae > Diadegma > Diadegma fenestrale. The sequence goes on along the minus strand of CM073311.1, from coordinate 3,691,129 downwards.
TTATACCTTTGGGCGAGTAAAATATTCTTCTACAAATTTTAATATTTCATGAAGCAGAAACGGATGAAATAAATGTTGGCAAATCGTTTTTTCCTCAGAATTCGTCAATTGAAGGGAAATGCTAAGTTTGGTAACGAAATCTTGCTAAGATTTCGTCAAAGGTAAAGTGACAAAAAGGGGAGCTTTTTATCTGACATCCAAGACCAAAAATCAGAAATGTTCAAGAGCGTATTCGATGGTGAAATGATATTTTAAGCTTATTGCTCACAAAAACGTGCAAGATTTTCTATTTTCTCGGATTTTTCGGGTATTCCGTGGATTCGTGAGGCCGGCGAGTTTTTTAATTTTTTTTTAAATTAATTTATGGCAGTTGATTCAATCGTTTTTAATGCATTTTAAATGATTTTTCGTCGGCATTGCGAATTCTACAGACTGCGCAGATTGAGTCCAGCAACATCAGAGAGATTCGTTAAAATCGCAACGATTAGAGCGTTTTTTTTGTTGTACGGAACGATCTGAGGTTTGGGACTCACCTCGTAATTCCCTAGATGCTCAAGTTTGCACTCGACCCTCTTTTCAGCTTCCAATATTCGTTCGACTGGCATATCAGCGTGTAAGCTGCTGGTGCTTTCGACCTCGCTCTGATCTCTCTCCTTGGTTCGTTGGCGCTCTTCTTGGACGGCTTCCCGCTTCATTCCCATGGCCAGGCATTTTTGATACCTACAGTACTGGCAACGATTCCTTTGCCGTTTGTCGATTATGCAAGACTTTTCCTCTCTGCACGCGTACGAGAGATCCTTGCGTACCGTACGTTTGAAAAATCCTTTGCAACCTTCGCAACTGTAACCAAAATCGTATTTTTCAGAAAATCTTCACATTTTTTTGTTATTCTTTAAAAATGGAAATTCTAATATAAACCGTGCAAAAAAAAATCGTTAAAGGCCCTTGAATAAAAAAACAACGAGGAACGACGAGGAGCTTCGACGATTAAACACCCTCGAGGTGCAATCTTTGTCTCGATTATTTCGTGTCTGCATTGCGACTCCATCCAAAATTTTTCCTCAACCTAAAAATCTATTTTCGCAATTTTATATCATCCCTGTGCCCACTGAAAATTTGATTTTTAACGCTCGCACAGAGACATACAATATTCATGTCATGGAAATTGAAACACTCAGACCTTCGAGCACTTTTTCGGATGTTTGAATAAAAACGAAGTAAATAATGTCTGAGAAAAATTTAGTGCGGAGACTGTGAGAAAGCAGATTCGTCCAGAAACGTTACCTCAATTTGTCGCTGTATTTACAAAGCGTCCGGAGCGTTAAAAGACGCTCTGTCAGCTGCAAAAGAGCCAGAAGGCAGATTTGTCTCGCGTGGACGTTTCGTATTTCGAGAAAAAGAAAAGTTACGCGCTTGGCTCTGATAAAAAAGAACAAAAGGTGCAACTTTTAATGTTCTTGAAATATCGTGCCTCTTGAAATAAAACGTGCAGCAAGATTTTACTATAACCAATGGATCAGCTTTAAGGATTCTAAAAAGACGTGTCCCCGTTCAATTTTTCTCTTTGACCTGTCATCGTTGAAATATCGATCAATTTTTTTTACCAATTTCTAAAGTTCAGCGTAAAAATACTGTCGATCTGAGGAAACCGAGTAATTAATTTTAAAAAAGCTGATGGACGATGAATCAGGGAGAAAAATCAACGAGAACTTTTTCCTTTAAAATGTCACGATCCATATTATTTTGAAGAGTTTAAAAATGATTATCAGGACTCGCCACATAAATAAACGCATATTTTGAGAATACGTAGAGTGGCAGTCTGCAAGACGAGGTAAAGCAAAAGATTTCTCTTCGTTTGGTTAAGACGAGAAGCCCCGCCAAATATTCAACGAGATGTCCATTAGCGAGAGAAATGGGGCGTTCGTTTGGAGTGCGAAGGTGTGCGAGCGGAGCTGTATTGTGTGTATTGTGTGAATAAAGGCCTAGGAACACGCGAAGCGTCAACGAGAAGAGGAAAGAGAAAAAAGATAAAAAAATTCTCGTCCCTTTCCTCGCGGCTGTGAACGACGCGACGCCCACATCGTATCCACTTTTTTTCCTCATCTCTCACACATCGTGACAACTTTTACCGTGGCCTTGTATTGCAATATAATGAGACACGACTATTCTAATATTCACATAAAACAAGAATATTTTTGTTTCGTACCAACACATGCTTTTTTTTGTGTTCACTAAAAGAAAGGAAAATGTACATTATTTTGACAGCAAGCAAAACGCTGCAGCCTTATCTTTTTGTATTCTTCGTATTGTTTTTAAAACAGTATAAAAAATAAATGGAAAAAATATATCCCGAGCTCCTCCTTCGTTGATACAACATTCGTAATGCATTTGCTTATGTCAAACAAGTTCGTGTGTTTCGTTAAAAATTTCATGCACTTTTATCTCACACTCGAAAGACAAGATTAATGGACGCCTCACTAAAATGCCAAGTATTTCAGTCGACTGCAATTTATTTGCCATGATGTTGAATCGTTTTTGCGTTTTGTTATTTCGCCAAAGAAAATATTGCGAGCGAAGCATGCAAGAATCTTCCGATGGTCGAGGCAACAATCATATCATTCAATATTTTATCGCTCGAGTGCGCATTTCAATCCAAAACATAAAACTGAACGAAATTCTTTCGCTCTGAAGCCCAAGAATTTCGAAATTCTTGGGCCAATGCCTAACAAAAGTTCGGTATTGGCCCAAGGAAATGCGAAAATATCAGCGTCTATGGGAAGGGAAACATTTTGGATGACAAAAATGTTGGTTCGTTCAGAAAATTGTCCCATTTCGACTGAGAAACGTTAATCGTTTGCATAAAATCAAGGCATCGTCATATGGACGAACGGGGATTCTGAAAAGGTTGAAACAGTCGAGTCTGATGTTCACTTATCGAAAAAAAAATAGATCCTGAAGTTTCCATCGTTGGAATGCCACGAAATTCGGTTATTTCTTCAGCAAAGCCAATAATTATTATTGAATATTTGGTCTGGCCAATAAAACGATTCTCTCTTGCAACCAAAAAACTCAATCGACTCGAAAAATTGCCACGATTTTCAAAATTCAGTAAATAATCAATAGAAAAAATGTTTTTCGTTAAATCTCAATGTCGCAAACTTCAGAATCATAAAAAAACTGACCTGTAGACTCCGTAGTGTTTTCCACTGGCTCGGTCACCGCAAATCGAACACAAATGTTTGCTGCCTGATAAGGGATGATTCGGCGGGTACGGTGAGCCTGAGCCTGTTTTGCTTTGACCACTGGGCGAAGTGCTCAACAGACTACTGTGACAACCAACGGTAAAAGATCTGAAAAAAGAATAAAAAGGGCGATAATTTTTGAAAACTCGTCTGCATTCAGTATTCGTGGAATTCCAGCTCGATATTTGTCATTAATTATTGAAATATGTAATAAAATTTATGCAGAAGGTCAGTAAGTTTCATTCCTTTTTGAGCTTGAAACAAAAATTCTCGAGAATGACATTTTTATTCCCTGAAATTAGATGAATGTCTCAAAGAATCACGCAAGGGAACGAGCCAAGTAAAATGGAGAACAAAACTGTCAATTTTTTTTCTCCAACACAGTGCTGACTGTGTTTTACTCGTTTTACTAGAAATAGATGAGATTTTCAAGTTTCAACGTTCCAAGGACTTTTGGTAAGTTTGTTTTATCAATAGACTCGATTAAGACGTTGAAGAATGGATATTCATAAATCAGGCACGATTATCGCATACTTTCGTTCTCTATTTTGCGAACCACCATTCGTCAGTCTTATCAGCAGAAACGTGCCTATCTAAAAATTGATGAAAAAGAAACTCGAGAGGCCAGAACTGTAGAATAAAGTGACTTTTAAAAAAACATTGAAAATTTACGTCTTCCTTGAATTTTTGCTTGTGACGGTGCAGCGGAACACTCTGCCGCACGTTTCTCTCGGTTTTTTCCACTCAATTACAGTAAAACTTGACGGTTCGTAATATTTTTTAGCGCATATCAGTTTCGTGAAAAAAATAATGACTAAAAGTGTCAGAGCAGAGCGTGCGAAGTTATTTATACGCGAAGGAAACTGCTTCGCAAACGTGCGCGTTTCCTAATTGATATTTGTAGTTCGCTCTTCGTCGAGGATTTATTTTCAATGCAATCGGCGCATTTTGAAGGCCCCGAGAAAAAGTGAATTCCGTGCATCAAAATTTCACACTAAAAATTCGGTTCTGCGTGAACGAAAATGGAGGCATGTGAAGAGTCAAAAAGAAATAAATAAGGAATTTAAAAAATACATTGACTTGAGCAACTTCTCGTGGAGCCAAAAATCGAAAGACAGAAATCGGAATGTATACACGAAGAAACGCACGGCGAAACGGCAAGAATTCTAAATTTGCATCATTGAACTCTCGCGCTTGAAGTTTCCGTTCTCAAAATAGACGAATTTTGCACATACGTGCATAAGTTCATTTATGTTTACGTTCATACGAGTGTAAAGCAATCTCGTTAGCTACGTCGAAAGCCTCTCGATTGTATTAACAAAAATATTCATCGAACTGTATCAAAAGTAAGAGAATTATTTACGATGAGTTTGCGATTCATTGGCAAATCCGTGTTGATGTGGAAAGAGTTACGTTCGTTGCTAATATCGACCCACGATTCATAGCCAGAAAATGGCATGTAGATTTGGTGAAAAAAAAAATGGGAATGACCATAAAACTCGCGGCTTGCGTGACCTTGCGGAATTACTTCAGTAGCGAGACCGGACGTCGCGGGCAGACATATTGTTCGTATGTATGTATTTTCGTCAACATTCATGACTTTTTTGTTCGTTGCAAATTGCAGAGTGGCGTGACATGGACGATACGATTCTGAGGCTCATTTGTTTGCGAGCTTCGTATACATGAGATTTTGAGCTAAAAGAATACAAAAATATCTGATTCCCAAATACGTGCAGCAGCGAGGAACTTTCACTGATACTGACCTTGAGGAATTTCGAGATTTTTTTCCTTCATTTTACTCGAGTTATCGTCAGAATTCTCACTTGAGAATCCTATGAATTTATTTAATAATTAATAATTAATTTTTTGTTCGTTCTCTTTAATGTTTTCGCCTTCGGGAATTATTTTTAGCCCAAAATCGAGTCCGAAGCTCGTCAACTCGGGAGACCGTGCAACGTCTGGTTGTCAATAGAATTTCGATTATTTTCCAAATTCTTAATTATTTAATTCTCTATATAAATCGAATTTACTGCGAATTCCGTGAGAAGCAATTGTGCCCACGTTTTGAAGGACGATTTCGGAGCATAAAGTTATAATTCGGCTTACCCCGGACTGTTGGGTCCCGAAGGACTGAAGTTGCCAGGATTGATGAGGCTCGCGGTATCGGGCTTCATGTCCAGTGGGCTTTGGGGTCCCACCGAAGACATCGACATATTGCTGCTGTCTAAACTCAACCCTGCAAGAGACAAAAATAAGTGTCACGTTACGATACGGCAAAAGCTTTTGTGTCAAAACATATTTTCTTCGAGATTTTCCTCAATCAATGATTTCGACGCTCTAAAAATTGCATCACACGAGAATTTTTGCGCACGATCCCTTTCGATAATGAAATCTCTTTAAAAAATTATTCGTACGGTCAGAAAAAAATATCGAACAGTTTAAATTCATGCTGTCCTTGATCGACGTAATTTTTATATAAAAATATCAATTTTTCGATAAAATATTATCTTTTTAATTCCAAATACACGTTTGCATTATTTCGATTCATAAAAGGCAATGGAAAATGGAGAAGTGATGGTGGGCCATAAGTGGCCAGCGAGGGTGATTTAAGCGATCATTTGTCTGAGCGATATGACAAAATGGTAGAGAGAGGGAGAGAGATCGACGACGACGAAGACCATCGATCGTCTGACGAGTTGAGTGTCGGTTGAGGTACAGGGTCAATCGGTCAAGGCGTTGAGCACGATCGAGGCTCTCCGCGTTCATCATATCTTGTTTTACATGCCACCACACACACACACATACAGGGTGTCCCACATGAAATAGTCAATAATTTGAATTCAAGTGAGCGATTGATATCCGCGAAGAAAAAGTAAAATTTTCATTTTTCATGAGACGCCCTCCTGATCGGTGAGAACGATTATCAAGATTGAAGCATACTCGACGTTTAGTCGTGCCTGCTGCCCAAACAGTTAGAGATAGAGCAAAGTTTATAGGAGCAATTTTGTAGAACGTCGATGTTCCTAAAAAAAAGTATCAGGTTGTATTTTTGTCACGCCGGTAGATTCGGCTTGAGAGTAGAAAAAGCACCCGGGGGTCGAAAAGTTGTTCTCGTGTTTTTAACGTTTCGTTTTCGATTGCTCGCGACTACATTTGGCAAAACAGAAAGTTTTCGTAGGGAACTTTTTTGTAGTCAATTGTACGCTCTATGATATTGCTTCTATACATTTTTCCCCTATCTCTCACCCTTTTGACACTAGGGGCAAAGAAAACCAAATCCATAAATCTGTTTGAATAATAACTTCCATGGGCAACTCAATAAACGTTGTAGACTTTCCAAGTCTCGCGATACGATCATGAACTTCAGTTCACGAGCGTAACCATCGGTCGTGGGAAGACCTGTACATCCATTATTATTATCATTATTACAGTAAACGCCCACGAGAATTGCACGAGCTGAGAAAATGACTTTATACTTTCCTCAACGACAATCTGACGTTATGAATTGAGCAGCTTACACCATTTTAAAAGAATAATAATAACGATCATGGAAGAATGATGTCGCGTGACAACCTTCATAAAGTAAAATATCAATTAAGTCATTAAAATGCGTAACCAGAAAATGAAATAGAAAAAAAATGAATAACGATTCGTAGGACGAGATTTCGAGTTTTCGAATTCAAAAGTTCTGCTGTATAAAAGTTTTTTCATAGCTGATTCGAATTTGCATCAACTTATATAACAAACAGCCACGATTGTTCGTCATTAAAAAGTGCAGTCCGATAAAAACATGAGGAAAATAATAAAATATCGTAACGGCTCGTAGTCCTTGCGTTTATTATGGCGATTTTTTATTGACTTTTAATTAAAAAAACTGAAATGCCATCGAACTTGATCCTCCTGTTGCTGTGCATCAATCGGCCTGACAATTCGTAACGTATTACGATCACAAAATTACTTTATTTAGGATTCTTTGATAATTTTGAATAAACATTCTTTCCACCCAAACTAACAATTTTCTCCCTTGAAGAAAAATTTTCTGACGTCAAGAATTTAAGATATTTAATTTCCAATTTTTAACTTTTCTCATGTAAATGCGTGTAAATTGGAGTCGCGATTCGTTTATGAGTTGCAAAACGGGTTTTGAGGATTTTTCTTCAAAAATTTCGGCCCATAGTCTTTCTGGCTATCTGCAAAAAAATTTTCGTAACTTTTTACCGAAACGTGACTTTGACTTGCACGCGCTTAGATGGAGAAAATTAAAAACTGCCAATTGCATATCTTGAATTGTAAACGTCAGAAAATTTGTCTTCATCGGAAAAAATTGTTAGTTTTGATGCGCCAAAAACGTTAATACGAAATTTTGAGAGATTTTTTGAGAGACCGTGTCGATGCTGCGTTTTCCGGTGGACCGAACGAATTCGCTGAGAGTTGGAAATGCATCGGTTATGCCTGAAACGGCCTGCATCTACTTGGCATTCTCAAGTAGAGTTATCTAACGCCCATTCGATTTCCCTCTTTGAGGACGGGCGTCAAGTGCATCGGTAATTGCATCTGCTGACGTCATCGCCCACGCTGCCGCACAGTTATGCATTTTACAACATCGATCATCAACACACACACACACACACACACACACACTGCGAACCACAGGACTCAATACTGAAACTTGCTATACTAAATATGGCACAACCCAAGAATATTCGCGCATTGATTGATTCGTGCATGTATAATACGTGAGCTGCACTGGTCCGGGTTGGAAAATGAGCAGCAACGAGAGCCACCGCGCACGAGGGACAACGACAAATTATAATTCATCGGTGTTGAGGTCATTTTTTCATATTCATGCGACCAATTGGTCATGAAAAATATTCATTATTACTCATAATGTTCGTTTCCATCAACTTTGTTATGGTTATTATCACTGATGGTATAATTTCCATTTTATTTTGAAAATCCTCTTGTCTATGAATCGGAAATTAATTTCATCTTTTCGATTAATAAAATTATTCGTTTAGATCGGTAACAAGTTCGTAAATTTTGTCTTTTTCTTGGATCTAATTTTTGTTTTTGTGATGTCCTTTTTTTTCCTTCCGTAAAGTGCGGATCTGTTTTTTGCTTGTTGGGAAACTAGATAAAGGAAAAACTCCTGTAAAGCTTATCGGGAGGCGGTAATTCTATTTGTAGCTTTTGTCGTTGCGCGGGCTCGAGGATACGAGGAGGAAACAAAAGCACTCGAGGGAGTCGATGTGTGTTCTCATCTCTGTGGTACGCGTATCCTCCTGTTCAGTGAGCACACAGCAGACACTTGTATGCGAGTTGATCACAATCGCGTAAGTGCGAGAGTGTTTTTTCAAGGTCAGAATGCTCTGGACGGCGATATTGAGACGGTTGCGAGGATGGGACGTGATTTTTGGAACTTCTGTTCGAAGCCGATAAATATAAAAGTGTGTCAAAATTCGTAAACGGTATATTCAATAAAAAAATGAATCAACGGAATGGCGAAGCGTCTCTCGTATGCAAAGAATGTGCTGACAGGCCATTAGCGTTTGCGCGATACGGGAGAAAAAAAACAATGCAAAACGCAAGATAAACGACATTTTTTTTTGTTCGTCACGTTTTCCTTGTTTTAGCCGCGTCAGTGTTGATTGCCCAATGAAAAGGCGACCTACACCAACGAGGATTCGAGTGCGCGAAACGTGCCCGGTCTCCAGTGTGAAACTGGCGGCATATGCGGAGACAGAGAGGCAAACCAGATTCCGCGACCTTTGTCGCGGCTACGAATATTCAAGATCGTAAAGGATGTGTGTTCATGTACACACATACATCCTTTTACGGTCAAACATGTGTTCACGAGTCCATACGTTCATTTGTGCCTATTTATACGTTAATATTTCCTTTTTTACGATGGCCATTATTTTTTTAAATGTACTCCGATAACCCAATGTCTCATCGACTCTCAGTCTCTCCGCATGGATGAATATTGCAGCTTTAGAAATGATAATTAAACCGTCGGGACGACATACTTTTTTAAGATTTTCAATAGCACAGACGACATTTCAATTCGGTTCGAATGAACGATGAAGTCGGTTCAAAATACAATTTCAATTATCAAAATCCCAGAGGATCTGGATCAACCCTTTGGAATTACTCTGAAGTTTGCAACGTTGAGATTCAACGAAAAACATTTTTTCTATTGATTATTTATTGGATTTTAAAAATCGTGGCAATTTTTCGAGTCGATTGAGTTTTTTTTGTCGCAAGAAAGAATCGTTTTATTGCCCGGACCAAATATTCAATAATAATCATTGGCTCTACTGAAGAAATAAAAGAATTTCGTTGCATTCCAACGATCGAAACTTCGGAATCATAACGGAATTCGGTGCTTTCTTGAGAAAAACTCATGATTTTTATTCGATGTTGAATCAGGACGATAAAACGATCGTTTTCCAGGATTCAAATACAAAATTGATACGAAAATTGGTTTTTCTTTTGAAATTCAACAAAAAATTAAAGGAAAAAGTATTTTTCGTTGAATCCCAACGTTGCGAACTTCAGTGTCATCCCTTTGGAGTCGTTCTGGGGCATCGTAATCCGACTTTTTTCTTGAGGTTTTTCAATAGTTTGTCAGTGTATTTTCTATTGAAACACAATCGACTCGTCTCGAATCGTCGAATTCGTGGGTTTTGGACGAATCTTTTTCTTCATTTATTTGTAATCTCTCGAGGAATAAAACATATTGGGGTATCTTTGGCCTTTCTCTCATGCGAGACAGATGAGTACACGTACATTCGGGGAGATCTCGATGCATCGTTGACGTCACCGTCTGACCATTTTTAAAACGAAGCTCTCTTCCGAAACTGAAAACCAGTTTTCTCGCCTGAGCACGATGCACGAGCCAATGTTGGCGAACCAAGACAATCTTGCAATATTGATGCAGCTAAATGGACAATTCATTTTAAACAAAAAATCAGACTCGACGAGGATTTCGTCGATTAAACTATCCGGTTAAGTGCATGACACTGAAGTTCGCAACGTTGAGGTCCAACGAAAAATACTTTCCTATCAATTGTTTGTTTAATTTTTCAAAAATTATTACAATTCTCGTACCGATTTTCGATTTTGATTTTAGAAAAACGTCGTTTTATTTTCCTGATCAAATATTGAATAAGAATTTGGAGATCTACTCAAGAAAAAACGGAATTTCGTTGCATTCCAACGATGCAAACTTCAACATCGTGTTACGTGCGACGACCCTTCAAAAACGTCATTTCGGTGAATGAACGAACGATTGGGACTGTCCATTTCGATCGAAATTTCAATAAATATTATTGAATATTTGGTCCGGCCAATAAAACGATTCTCTCTTGCGACCAAGAAACTCAATCGACTCAAAAAAAATGCCACGATTTTCAAAATTCAATAAATAATCAATAGAAAAAATGTTTTTCATTGAATCTCAACGTTGCAAACTTCAGAGTCATTTCGATCGATAAAAGGAAGAAAAAATTTCTGGAATTGTGACTAATATGTCAGGTACTAAAAATCACGTGATTCTGGATGAAAGAGACGTTTTAAAAGTTCGAGAAAAGGTTGAAGATTGAATCTTTTTCTATTTATTATTCAATGCGCATAAGAGACAGAAAATAGCGGCTGTTATCATGATCGTGCACTATTCGTGTTATACGAGAAGTTACTTGAGAGCGTTTACCAGCCATAAAGAGAATGATAAAAGAGTTTGTGTATGAAGAGAGCAACGAAATGTGTATAAACGAATAATAAAAGCTAGAAAGTGATTATACGTTCGCGAGTATAACTGCGTCGCGTCACACGTTTTAAATTTTGCTAACGGTTTTTTTTATCTCGCTTTCGTTGGATGAATATTCTCTGATTCTTAATGTGCATATGTACACGAGGGAGAGTTTCTGCGGAGGTAAAACGTTGTAAAAAGGGAGTCGAAAAAATCTTGTTTACCATTATCGCAAGATGAAACGTTACTAGGCGGCTTTTCGAGGCGGCATGATACTGAAATTTGCAACGTTGGAATGCATCGAAAAATAATGAATTTCATTGAAGATTTTTTCAATTTTCAATGTCATCCAAATTTTTCGAGCAGATATGCTTTTCGAATGGCAAAAATGGATCATTTTATCATCGTAATTACATTCTGCATTTGAATAATTATTTTTGTCCAAGATAAAAATGAATTCCGTTGCATTCCAACGATGCAAACTTCAGAGTCAACGAGGAGGCGGATTTTGTGGAGATATTCGCCGATAAGAACAACGGAACAGAATGAGTCGATTTCGGGAACTTTTTTGTTTTGGCCTCGACTTTTATACCGCATTCAAGGAGATTTTTCGAAAAATAATCTGCGATTTTGACGCGTGGTTCTCATGCACCTCGGCATATCGTGTTGCTCATGCAATTCTCTGCGAATATAAAAGAGAAGTTTCCTCCGAGACTTGCCAAAGTGGCAATCACAGCAAATTGTTGATAAAATATTTGTTTTACTCTGAAATAGTGCAAAGTCGCGGTTTTCTCTCGACGGTTAATCCGAGAAGAAGAGAATGAAAAAACTGCTTTTTCTCAAGCCGCGCGATACCTTCGAAATATTTGTCTAAACTTTTGAGACACTCTGTCTGGACAGCAGATAAAAACGTTTATTTCTAAGCTCGTTGTCTGGATCTTCGCACACACGTGCACGCGCATAAATCTCAAGGAAGATTCGCGTAATCTGATATGTGCTCACAGAGGGATGAGAAATACAAAGAAAGTATTATACCGATGTTATTTGCTGTGAAACGCGACCCGACGTATCTGACAATAAATATTTGAGCAGCAAATCCAAACGAAGATTGTTATAAAAGAGAGACGCGCGCAAAGAAGAATTTTCATTCCGAAGCGAATTCCAGTGAGATTTCGATGCGAGAGATTGCGTATGGAAATGAGTGTCAAAAGCTATAACCGTATCAGAGATCAGGCCGTAGTTTTAATGGGACGGAGTCACGGGAAGCCGAGTCAGGATAACGTCATTATGAGTCGCGTACAGCAAGGTAGTGAGAATCAGAGTAACATGGAGAGCAGCTTGTACAAAACGACGCTGCAAAAAGCTGTGCAAGCCGGAAGCCATGGTTGTCAAGAATGATGAAAAAAAAGATGAAAAAAAAGAACGTCGACTGCATATTTTGCAGCCCAGACATGGTCACCGATATTTCAAAGGGTCGAGAGTACGCGGAGGCGTATTATCGATAAATTCTAACATTTAGCCTCTATGTAGAAGTTTCTGAATGCGAGACTACGCAGTGAATGAATGCATATCGTTAATAAAACTTCTACTATGTCTACACATCGAGATATACATCTATACACACGCGAATACACGCATTGATGAAACTAAAAGCGTATTAAAGAGCCCTCGGAACACGCGCGAGCAACTCGACCTCGTGACCTTCTCCGATTGACCCACAGCCGCACGAACCAAGGTAGAAAGACTCACATACAGAGAACAGGGAAAGGGAGCGTCTGGGGCACACTTGGCTTATCCACCACTATCGCGCACGTGGCTCTTTCTAGTATGTAGTCTCTCTCTCTCTCTCTCGCTCTTGCTCTTTCCCTCTCTCCTGCCTCTATAGGGAGTCGGGGCACCCTTTTGAAAGCACGTCTCGGTCTTCGCTGCACCGCGTCCACATCGTCCACACACAAACTCTACACAATCTTAATCTATATATAAAGTGCAAGCTGCATATAGACGAGAACTCAACATGGCGACCAGCATTGTGCTGTGTTGAACATTTTTCTCTACGTAAATACGTTTCTGGTCTACTCGATGATTTTACTGCGCCAGCACACTGGGTCTGGGAGACCCATAGGTAAAAAATCTTTCCAACGAATGCGGTTTTTGATATACAAAAAATATGTAGAAATAAATTATAATTTTATGATCGTCAAAGTTTATAATTAATGTCAGAATGAAAAATTCATTGAATATTTGCCGCGTGGTACGTTTATCGTCATGGAATGCAGCAGCAACGTTCCGATCTCCTGAGATCGCGCTTGTTACGCATGTGCGATGCTGAACGTGTCCTTCGTCCTGTCACGGTTATTTTTCACGGTCAAAGACTCTCGAACACGCCTCAGTGTCGAATGCATATCTGTATATACGAAATTACGTTTGTAATACACTCGGGTTATTTAATTCCTAATGGTACTCGAAGGAAACGTGAGATCTTGCGCAATTGTCGAGCAGCACGAAGTACAAATGTAAATTCTCAAAGCAACGATGAGTAACTCTCGTTGTTGCTGTAATACGTTCGCACACAGAGTTCGGAAATTCTACGAGTTTCTGGAGATTAATTAATTGCTATAAGGGATTAGGTCGCGTAACGATTATCGTCCAGCGTTGATATTTTAATCAATTGTCTGGGATAATTGACCCGAACAATCGTATTTCAACATTTGTCAAAATGGGAGGGAGCGAGACGAGGAAAAAAAAGTGTGCTAATTGTAATTTTCGACTTCACGTTCCAATTAGTTCGAAAGAAATTTCTGATGACGACGTCAATTAGCGTGGGTAATTGTTCACAGCGAATTAAAACAGGGAAATTTGGTTTTCTACTGAAAATTCATCTCTTTTCTAATGGAACGATGATCCTGAAGTTTCCATCGTTGGAATGCCACGAAATTCTGTTATTTCTACAGCAGAGCCAATAATTATTATTCAATATTCGGTCCGGCCAATAAAACGATTCTCTCGTGCGACCAAAGAACTCAATCGACTCGAAAAATTGTCACGATTCCCAAAATTCAATAAATAATCAATAGAAAAAATGTTTTTCGTTGAATCTCAACGCTGCAAACTTCAGAGTCATATCGAACGTCGTTTTGCATGTCAACTTTTTTATCACGATGATGAAAAAATTATATAAGGCTGTTCGCTGTCAAGGACAATAATATAATTTGGAGTATTGTGTTCGGGGGAGGGCTGTACGGATTTGAAAAAATATCGCAATATGACGTTGAATAAATAAGAGGACGGTGCGAATAAATAATCCGTGGATATACGCGAGCGCGACAATTCGCGAGCAAGCGCACTGAGAGTATGTAGAGGACTTGCACTTCATGCCTCGTTCACATTTGTGCCAAGGTTGTCTCGTATACACTCGTGCTCGGAGGCACTTTCCGAGTTGCGTTTATACACGTGGAATATACATATCTATCAGTCTCAACATACAATTTGTCCGGTGAAAACTTGTTGGCGACTTTGTTGAGAAAGTTTCAGCGAACTTGAAGGAACCGCAATTTTTTTCCACCTGATTCAATTCCACGTGTCACGTGAAGAGAAAATAACCGAATAAAGTGTGAAATGGAAAAAGTGGGAATTGATTTATCGGGAGCCTGTCAAAATCGTAGAAAGCACTCGGACGATCTTTTTGCTCGAAAAAGACAAAACTTGGTACATAAAAATGAAAATCTACCGCGATAAACCTGAACATTTGACATTTCTAGAAAGCTGAAAAATTAAGATGCTAATTATTTCGCTATTTTATGAACTTTTCGATCGCAGACCGCGCAAGAGCCGAGAGGGAGGGAGAAGCGTATAGGTAGATGAGTAAAGAGGGAGAATGTGTCGTGAGACTCGCGAGACGTCGAGTCGTGTGACCAGAGCTAGCGACATGACAGGAAAAAGGGGAAAAACGAGACGAGAAAGAGTATAAATTGCATTGGTGAGACAGCCTGCTGTTGGCAAGATAATGAATATATGTATTTATAATAGAGCGTAAAGTGCTCATGCAAAGATAACGAAGCGATAGCGTGACCTTCCCAGGGCGCGGTCTTTCTCAGCAGTCTTTTTTTCCTTCTCTATATCTTTACGACGACAACAGAGCGCGGTACATTAATAGTTGCCGGAATATCCATTGGAATATCGCTTATAAGCTCACGCACACATACACGCAATAATATGCAATTCATATCTATATAGATACGTACGTAAAGTATACACAAGATATGGTCCGCGCACGACATCGCGACTGATAAGAGCCGCAGCTATTTATACTGCTCTCTCTCTCTTTCTCTCCTTCGCTCTCGCGTGCAAAGAGAACTGACCCGCGAGGCCAGGCAGGACCCGTGCAATTGATCTTGGTAAATATACATACGAGCGTACATGCACCCGCGCGTTATATACATCGTATCGCTAGTTGTGTGCCTGTCGTCTCAATAGCCGACCTTCACCCCGAGAACATTCGTCATCGTCGGGCATGAGCTTTGCGAATAAGTCGCTGGCTGCCGCACGAGTATAATAAGCTCGAGTATTCACCGGGTGTCCAAAAAGTCACCATGGATTATCATTGTATTCGGGAAATCTGTCAATTCTGAAGAGAAAAGCTCTCTTCTATTTTTTTCGTCCGAGCCACCGTTGCTCGAGAATCGAGCGATATCAGCTGAAGCAACCAAAAAACAGAAACTCGATGAATACTCGGGAAATTTTCCTTCGGAGAGAAAAACTCGAGAGGACTTTTCTCTTTGGAATTTCACGAGCTATCGAAATCCGTCAAAATGCAGAGTGACTTTTGGGACACCCTGTATATGTGCGTTGCACCAATCGGTCGATATCGAGGGAGTAACAACGAATTTCGTTACGCAGAACCTCTAGATCGTCGCAGGATTAAGTTATCGCAATGTCTACGCAACATCATTTCCGTAATCCAATTAGAAAGCCAACTCAGCACTCGTTTCACTCAGATTTAATTTCAAAAATGAGTTTTTTCTTCAGAAACATCGGAATTGTGAGCATCTTCGCTTCAAAATGAGGAGGAATGAACGGTCGGGGTACTCATGTCCGTTTCTAATCGTAACGACAAGTTGGAGATGCACGCGTGAAGCACGAGAGAAGCGAACCTATTAGCGCTGGCATACAGAAATACTCGAGGGCGCGGCCACCAATGCCACGAGCAAAATATAGGCGTGTGTGTTACACGTTTGCTAATTGGGTGTGTGCATCACTCACTGCTTCTCACTCGCATGCATGCATAGTACATTCCGAACATGTATTCGTCGAAACACACACACGGGAGGCGAATGACGCGAACTCGAACGTTACCATTCGATTAAAAATATACGATATCGATATACAATTTCATGAATGAGAATAGGAGGAAGTGGAGATGGAGAACATTGACCATATGCAATTTGTAGCCATCTTTTCGATTCACCAGATCGCCTCATTTGCATTTCGCTCGAATGCTTACTGAAAATAATTAAAAACGGCCAGTAGAAAATGTTCGCATCATTCATTATTTATTAGCATTATTTAAATTTACTTTTCGTAAGAGGAATTATTATTTTCCAACGTTTGTTCACTTTTATATGCAAAAAAAATGATCCAAAGTGCTGGAATCGTATGACCCTGAAGTTTCCATCGTCGGAATGCATCGAAAAATATTAAATTTTATTGAAGATTCGTTTAATTTTCAATGTCATCCAAATTTTTCGAGCCGATATGCTTTTCGAATGGCAAAAATGGATTATTTTATCATCGTAATTACATTCTGCATTTGAATAAATATTTTTGTCAAAGATAAAAATGAATTTCGTTGCATTCCAACGATGCAAACTGCAGAGTCATGTTATTTCTTCAGCAGAGCCAAAAATTATTATTCAATATTTGGTCCGGCCAATAAAACGATTCCCTCTTGCGACCAAAAAACTCAATCGACTCAAAAAATTGCCACGATTTTCAAAATTCAATGAATAATCAATAGAAAAAATGTTTTTCGTTGAATCTCAACGTTGCAAACTTCAGACTCATGGAATCGTTCGGTCTATATTCTTCGTTATTTTTGTATAATAACGACATTTCTAAATGCTCAGCCAAAACGCTTTATTCAGATCGAAACGATATACACGTTGCAGCTCATTTTTTTCAGACTGCATCGTTCTCAACCACGAGACCGTTTCGCGTCGTGACGCTAATTGTATGACCCTCGAGTATATTAACGAAGCTGTTGCATGAGTGACATGCAGAGGAGAACCAATGAGCGAATGAACTGCGAATAGCGCAGTTGAGCATTTATGTATTTGCATATTTATTTGCCACTGGGAATAAACATTTCCAGTTGATTCGACGGATTGAATTTTTTCATGAATAAAAATCTTCTGGAGCATCGAGCAATATTTTAAATGCATATAAAAACATTTAAAAATAATGGAAAACAATGAAAAGATCGTGGAGTTTCATCTCGAGCGAATTGTATTGCAGATTCGTGTAGAATTTCGGGGGCTTATACTCTTTACCGAAATTTCTGTTATTAAAAATTCCTCGAAGGACACGAAGACGTGTCTGAAATATCAACTTTTTGTTTTAAAGCTCATGATTATGGCAGATAAAAAGGTCGGTAAAATGTCAGAGGCTGCGAAACAGCTTTTCGCCGCATGTGCCCGCCACCAACAGACGCAAAAACAATTTAGCGAGCAACCGTTAACGCAATTTATTTACGATTACGTATTTATACCCTCGCAGCGCAGACTCGCACACAAACGTCTATTATTACTGTGCCTGAATCAACGCGATATGAAATTCTTCTGAACACATGTGCAATAACGCACATTTTATGTTTGCACGATGTGATAAAGTCGAGACTCCGTACGTTGTACGAAATACAATACCGATGAAAAGAGAAATCGCTTAATGCGCGGCTTTTTATAGGGCCGATTCCTATTTTTGGAATTTATTGTCATTTTATTTGATTTTATTTTCAAATTTGAGCCTGATCGTTTTGCAGGTGGACGAGTTGACCAACTGATACCAAAATTTATCGGTCGCTTCGCTCGATCTTTGTCCCACTTTTTCATTCGATGAACTGATGACAAAACCCAAATTTACGACGTTGAAGTGTGTGCATCGTTGGAATGCAACGAAATTCGGTTTTTTCTTGAGGAAAACTCATGATTTTTATTCGATATTGAATCAGGACGATAAAACGATCGTTTTTCAGGATTCAAACACAAAATTGATACGAAAATTGATTTTTCTTTTGAAATTAAACAAAAAATTAAGGGAAAAAGTATTTTTCGTTGGATCCCAACGTTGCAAACTTCAGTGTCATTAAAATTTCGGATTGGAATTTAAACGGCATCTTTGCATTAAATTTCTCGGATGAAATGAGTGGCAAAATAAATGTCGACGTTATTTTTCAAAAAATGTACAAATTGCGGGTCAGAATACGTCCAAAAAGCCACAAAATTCGAATGCATTGAAGTTCGCAACGTTGAGATTCAACGAAAACCGCTTTAATTCTATTTATTTTTTGTTCAATTCCCAAAACCATGCCAATTTTTCGTTTAGATTTTTTAAAAAGATCGTGCAACTGTACTGACTAAATATTGAATAAGAATCTTGAGATCTGCTCAAGGAAAAAAGGGAATTTCGTTGCATTCCAACGATGCAAATTTCAACATTATCGAATATTCGTTATCATTCGTGCACACGCAATGGGAGTAAAATGTTGGCTGAAAATTTGTCCTGCACGAGGCAGTTTTATCTTCACTCGTAATGAAACGATTTTCATTATTACAATTCTTACTCTTAATGCAGAGACCATTTTATTCCGTTTATAAGTTCCACTCAACGTAATTGTTTTTCTCACGATTGTGACAGAATGAAATGTGGAAATAAAAATGAATCAAGACAATTCTCATTTTAATTCTGTGTCTGTTGAATGACGTTCTTGCTCCAAGTAAACGGAGAGCAAGATTGCTTTGAAAAGTGTAATTAAATTGTGTTGAGGAAAAAAATTGAATACGTACAAGTGTTACCTCGAGCCCAGTGTTGAGCCTGAGCTCCTTGGATAATCGCCGTCACTGACATCATCGGTTTCTCCTTCTTCATCATCTTGAAAGATTTTGTTTTAGACCTCGTGTACGAATTTTCGTCGATTTATTTTTCACCACTCCACCTTCCGAGGCAGCACTTTAAATCCAACAGTCAATCGTTCCAACAACCAAGCTTTTGTGGCTTGTAATAAAAACTTCACTAATCCACGTAAAAAACAAGGATCTCGAATTTTCGTGGAGATTGATTTTTGGCTAAATTTTGGTATCGTTGAGACTAAAAGGACGATTCGTTAACCAATTAGTTGAGAAGCCCAAGCAACATATTTTGTCCTTTCTGCAATTTTTATGATCCTGAAGTTTCCATCGTTGGAATGCAACGAAATTCTGTTATTTCTTCAGCAGAGCCAATCATTATTATTCAATATTTCGTCTGGCCAATGAAACGATTCTCTCTTGCGACTAAAAAAGTCAATCGACTCGAAAAATTGCCACGATTTTCAAAATTCAATAAATGATCAATAGAAAAAATGTTTTTTGTGATACTTGCCTCGAAAGTGCGATTTTCGGTTGGCGTTTTCCGTGGCGAAAGTAGCCTATTTCTCAACGCTTGCTCTTTTGTCTTACTTTACCGCACTAGTGCGGTAATGTGGACTTTACCGCACGGTGAGAAGACTTTACCGCACTAGTGCGGACATTCATATGTCAGATAGCTTAACTGTCAGATGTCAGTCGATGTTTTTTGATCCTCAAATCGAACTTTCGAGGCAAGTATCACAAAAAATATTGTACGCAACATGTGCGAAAAACAACGAAGTACATCGCGCGTTTGCCGCATTCGCCTCGACTTATGATACATATTCGCACTCGTACGAGTGTATTACGGCACTCGCCTTCGGCTCGTGCCGCAATTCACACTCGTACTCGTGCGAATATGTATCATAAGCCTTCGGCTCATGCGGCAACTTCACGCGCGATGTAATTCGTCGCTTTCCGCACTTGTTGCGTAAAATACTATTTCGTTGAATCTCAACGTTGCAAACTTCAGAGCCATCAATTTTTGATCAACGTCAAGAAGTCCACGAGAATTTGTCTAAATAATGGTTAGGGGATCAAGAGGTAGCGAAAAAAACAAGAGAAAGTGGCTCTCCCTGAGGTTTTGGGAAAAAAAACCCCAACACGATTGGAATTCAAAATTCATGAACGCATATTGACAATTTTGGAGCAGTGAGAATGCAAGTAGAAAAAAAATCTCGGGAGACACGTGAAATTACGATCCGCGGCGATACGACTCGCCGCCGCTATCTTTGCGAATGCCCCGCGGCATAAAGGAAACAATATGTATATATATATATATATATATATATATATATGATTTTTCTTATCGCCTGTCGACGATCCACGAATTTATTCTCTCCCCTCGGTGACCAATTTTCTATCAGTCTCCCACGCTCACCTCAACCCCAGCCGACTTTCGTATGTCATGTCGACCGTGAACGAGGAAAAATGAATGCGTATAAAAATATATTACGAGAGGCAAAAGAGAGCAAGCACGAAAAACGAGAATTTTCAATAAAATTTCAAACGCGACGATTTTCCCAACCTCGATACTTCGGCGTGACGAAAAAAAAAACGAATATATTATTCTCGCAATTTTTTATCATCAATCTCGATTCTGAATCGTGTGTTCGATGGATCCTGACAATGGTTAAATACTCGAGTTATTTTTTCTCGCTTTATTTTCGTTCCGAAGCGAACGTAATGTTGTCGCTGGTTTTTTCATAACGAAATTAAATGTTCTTTTACTTTTGGAATCACAGCAAGAAAAAAAGATAAAAAGGGCGGAAAAATAACGATTTGTTCATCTAAATTCATCCCTTAAGTTGTTCTTTTCGCAAAAGTTCTTTTTCTTGCTCTAACTGAATAATTTCGAAAAACTTGAATGACTCTGAACTTTGCAACGTTGAGATTCAACGAAAAACATTTTTTCTATTGATTATTTATTGAATTTTGAAAATCGTGTCAATTTTCTGAGTCGATTGAGTTTTTTGGTCGCAAGAGAGAATCGTTTTATTGGCCGGACCAAATATTGAATAATAATAATTGGCTCTGCTGAAGAAATAACAGAATTTCGTTGCATTCCAACGATGAAAACTTCAGGATCATGAAACTTTAAGTGTTTTTTGTGAAAAGCTCCAGAGTCCAGGAGAACCAGATTTTGTTGATTGATCAAATCGATTCGTTATTTTTGTGTCTCGTGTGTTTTTGAGAAGATGAAAAGTTGTCACGTGCGTTCGTGGGCAATTTCTGACGTTGAAATTAAAAAACGAACTCTGGGCCTGTGAAAAGTGGACACACTAATCGAGGATATGTTCATTGACTGTGAAACGTGTCGTGAGAATAATTAAACACGAAGAAATGTTGTAATTATGACGGGGAAAGCAGAAAAATGAACAAGTTTCCTTTATTCATGGGGCAAGACGTTTTCAAATGAAAATATAATTACTTGGTCTACGAGACCCAATTAGAACGAGTGAAAGCGTACGAAAATTAAGCCCTACATCAAAGATCATTTTAATTTGTCGTCGCGTTCTCCAGAGGCTTCAAAATTCCACCCTCTCGTCTCTTCCGACTCGTCGAATTCGACCGCCTTCTGACTCTGCGAGAAGTTTTTTTTTTTGCTCGTTACTGCCGCTATTCTCCCAGCTGTTTGTTTTCTTTCATTATTATTCTTTCTTTTGTTCATTATCCCCACAAGCATTGTTCGCGAGTCCTTCGGGGCCAATCAACGAAAAGACGAAAAATGAAGAGACGAAGACGCGAAAAAAAAGTAAGATTTGTAAGCGTCGATGAAAAGTCGCGAGTCTCGAGTGGGCACCAGGCGGAAAAATGGAATAGTAAGAGAAAAGAGAAACGAAAAAAAAAAAAAACAAGTATCAACAGAAAGTGAAACGCGCGAGCGACGAGTTCTTCGGCAAATTCCCGGTTCGCTGGGCTGTCGTGGCGCACCGCACTATTGTGCTCCTATTTTTCTTCTCCCGTTCGCAAAGCTCTGTGCACGAAGGAGAGAATGCGCGAAGGAGATATAAACCCACTGGGAAAGATAAGAATAAAAACGAGAGGGAGAGAAAAACAGAACGAGGAGGACAAAAAGAGCGAGACGCAGAGATTGAGAGGGAGAGGAAATGCCAAAGAAAGAGAAAGAATGAGAGAGAATTGGAGAGAGAGAGAGAGAGAGAGAGACAGACAGAAACTAGAGAATGGGAGAGAGAAAGAACGACAGGAAGAAGGCGACAGCGGCGGAATGAATCGAGTTGAAAGGAGAAAGAGAGATATAGACAGAGAGGGAGGAAGAGTGACTGAGAGAAACCGAGGATAACTGCGGTCGTGGCGGAGTGGCGGGGGCTGCTACGAGAATTCAAGGCCAATGCCGAGTTATACGAGGCGCGCGTACACGAATGAGAGGCGGACACGGATATATACGGTATACACTGATATATATGTATCTCCATATATATAAATATAAATTCTGCACTGATTCTCTCGCGATGAGCTCGACGTCGCTCTGACGAGTGCATAGACTCAAATCGATACGTGCGGTGCGCGCTTTGTGCTGTATAAGCAAATTCGGTAATGCACCTGAAGCTTCAAAGAAAAAAAAAAACTTTTCCGACTGTTCAGCGAGTTTTTCATATTTCTGATGAGGAGTTGATCCATTTTTAGTCAACTGAATCAAAATTTTGAGTTTCACACACGCACCGGCAACTTCCGTCTCGTGACTAACAATTTTCTTGCTTCATTTTCGAACCCAAATTTTTCTTAGACTAAGGAACGTCTGGAGAACGCCAAAGATATCAATTTTTTTTCTGTTTCCAAATAACTGAGTTCTCCGGTTTTATGATTTTTTTTTTTTCCTTTCAATGTTTGAAAATCAAAATCCTGGGAGAATAAAAAGAAAGTGGACGCATTAAAGTGTTTATTATCGTGCAAAACGCTTTGTGACTCATGGAAAAAGATAAAAATGAATTTTTGTTTAAATTCACGGCTTATTCGTCAAGAAGCTTCTCGTTAAAAAATCCCTCAGTGCCTTGACCCATTTTATTCTCGAACAGAAAAGCCGAGACTATATCACCGCGGTTTGGATCGCGCGAAGTCTTCGATACGAGCTCGGGGGACACTTTATGACGCGAGCCGAAAATAGAGTGTGTTTCCAAATTAGAGGAGTGAAGAGACTCGAGTTTCCGCATTTTCGAAATCAATCGTCACCAACGAGCGCGACTAATGACACGATTGATTGCGCGAGTATTTTTTTAGATCTTCATCAATGTCCAAATCAATGCTTCCGGTTAATTTTGATTTATAGAGAGCGAGAGTGATCAAAGGCAAGAAATCGATCAATTTGATCGATTTTAATCGTCGAAACGTCAAATGAATATCGACTTTTGTATTTAATTGCATAATTTCCAGGATTATAGAAAATTATGATAATGATGACGATAAGACAGATAAATAAATGAATTCCATCACTTATGTGTTCGTTATTTTCGCATCATTAACAAGAGCAATTCATCAGCATAAAAAATTATCAAAAACGACAGTTTTGCGGAGTTTTTAACCGACGGCTGCAAATTTCGACGATGTCATTCATCGTAATTTTTTTAATTAGCTCTAAAAAGCTAACGTGGGGTCAAGAACGAGCCCAGACGACTTAAAATCCCGCGACTTTGAATCTATTTTCATTTTATTAGCTCGAAAGCGACGACTTCAGCTTGGAAAATTGACAAATTGCCGGAAGTCATCGACATAACTTGATAAACGTGTATGAGTGTATTTTTATGTTAAAAATAAATAAATTATATAAATATATGATGCATTGCATGTCGAGGCGTTGTTAATCGTATGACCTCGGAGCTTATGGCTGTACGAAGAGCAAAATATAATCCACGAGTGTATGCATGTCATGGGAGCGTCTCGTGCTCTCACTCTCTGTTATTTTTCACCATGATAAAACCTCCGGAAATTGCGCAAGAAATAGTGGCGCGTATGACGAATTTGGTATCAGGAAATATACAAGTTGGAATGGCAGCCGATTCGAATCGCCCACACATAATAATTCAAAGTCAATATTAGCCAAGATCGTAATTTCCATGACGCATCAAAAATCACCGATCTGCCGCGAAAACCTGTACAATTTCCCATGAAAACAAACGACGCGACGTATTTGAGTGTGAGATTTCGTGGTTTGCACACGTGCGAGAGCCTTAAAACCTTTAGAAGCAATTCTGTATGGAAGACGCGCAAGAAAATTTATATTTGCTGGAATATTTAACGCGGACGTACACGGGGGCGAGTTTGTAATTTGAGAAAATCGAAGAGAGGGCGTTTATCATTGCCGTACATTAGTAACGGTCGTCGCGATGAAGATTGACGAGCGACGCAATTAAGATACGAGAATATTTTATATGTTCGTGTAGGAATACATGAATATTTATCAAACATACTGACAAGGTCCCTTTCCGTAGACATAAATAAATATTAGAAAATATACCGACGAATTTTCTATAATTCTTGAATATTTACGCGGATCGTTTATTGAGTTAATGAAAAAATTTGAATAATGATAAGAAAAAACATTGAAAACGATTATTCGGAATGATCCTGACGATTCTAACAATTAGAGCCAATTCTCCTCGTTTGAAATGTCTTGAAAAGTGATATTAATGGGACGTTTATTGTGGGAATTTATAAATATATATGTGTATACATTGCAAACTGCGTTTACACTGAATGAGAGACGCAAGGGAACAGCGGACATGAAAGAAATTCGCTCACTCTCACTTTTCCTAATCTCTTTCTCTTTATATTCTTATTCGGTTCACTCTATTCGCGCTTCGTTTTCGCATAATCGTCAAACGCGAAGATAGCACACCGCGTTAAACGCGTTACGTAGACGCGTGCGCGGCGTGCGCGCTTTGAGAACCGGCGAACGACTGAGCGAGAAAATTGCACGAACCAGCCGCGCCAGCCCGTTGCACAGGCAACGCGCTGGCGCGTCATGCATACACGCCATATACGAACCAGCGGATGATGTGCTACGAGAGTGCAAGGGCGCGAGGTTGGACCAACTATGCACCAATACCATTAAAGTACGATTGAAAAAAAAAACGAAGAGAAAAGCATTTTCAACGCGATCTTTTGTATTTTTTTAAATTTCCTGCATACAATTTTTTTTTTTTTTCAAAATTGCGAACTTGTTTGCTGATTTTTGTTTTTTGGCCATCGTCCAACAGAAATAATTCAAAATTTCGGGTTTCTTGATATTTTTCGAAATTTTTAACCGGAAGTTCTGAATTCTGTCAGAAAAGGACTGAGTCGTTTTTTTTGCCTGAGCTGGACTCTTCGGATGGAAAATGTGATTGAATTTTGTTTGGAGAAATGAAGATTTACTGAACTTTGTAAATCGTTGGAATGCAACGAAATTCTGTTATTTCTTCAGCAAATCCAATAATTATTATTGAATATTCGGTCCGGCCCATAAAACGATTCTCTCTTGCGCCGAAAAAACTCAATCGACTCGAAAAATTGCCACGATTTTCAAAATTCAATAAATAATCAATAGAAAAAATGTTTTTCGCTAAATCTCAACGTTGCAAACTTCAGAGTCATCCCGACGATGAGGAATCGAGAGCTAGGGATAAAGAGGAAAAGTCACTGAAATATGTAAATGCAAAGGGCAACCTGCTGCTGGAGAAAGAATTATTCCAGAGGAGCTCTGGCACTTTTGTCTCACTTTCTTCTCTAGACTCATCAAGTTACAACGCGCTGTTCAAGGTTTATGTGCCATGGATAATATTCGCTGGTGGATATCACCGGATGCAATAAACGCTTTCGCGCGCGATAATGAGAGCCGGCAAAGCGCGATTACGTTGCACTATCGCGCAGACTATCTTTCACTTTTTTCTATCTCGGCTCGCTTTTTCATCTTGAGATATAGCTGCACCATTAATCTACATAAACTCCTATATATACGCGTTACCTGTGCAGCACTGGCTCTCCCCGAGCCGAGGACGAGCCTCTTAAGTTTCCCTCCCAACTGATAATAAAAATAATAACAAAAAATTACAAAATTCCCGATTTTTTTTCCCACTCATGCGTAAATTTTCACCATTTTTGAAAAAAAAAAAAACACAAAACTGCATAAAAAGTTTCATTCTCGTGGAATTTACTTAAATTAACTAAACAGCAAAATATTTCGATTGAAGCAAACCGAGAGATGATCCTGAAGTTTCCATCGTTGGAATGCAACGAAGTTCTGTTATTTTTTCAGCGGAGCCAATAATTATTGTTGAATATTTGGTCTGACCAATCAAACGATTCTCTCTTGCGATCAAAAACTCAAAAAATTGCCACGATATTCAAAATTCAATAAATAATTAATAGAAATAATGTTTTTCGTTGAATCTCAACGTTGCAAACTTCAGAGTCATACAGAGAGTCCCACAAAAGTTGGAACGTGAATGGAATAATTGCCAATGTTGAAAAACAGAATGATTGCAAAAACTCGAACAGTGGAATATTAAAAAATAACTAGAAGCTTAACATGTGCGCGTTAAGTTTTGTGGGGACGTTTGAAATTTGGAGATTGCTTGCGACAGAGGAGCACAAAGCGAAGAAACATATGAGGGAGAGGTCGTTAAATCGGTTTGGTTGACATATATCTGGCCCATATGTGTATCTGGACCAACGAGTGTCGCGTTCTCTCAGCGTTTCTCGTACATCTGTCTCCATCTTTTTCTCCGACACCCACGCAAAGTACAGACTTATGATGCATGTCGCGGATGTGTAGGACGATGCGTAATACAAAAATCACCACTCTCAACAACATTGCTAACTGAATGCGTTGCAGATGCAACGATAATAACAACAAAAACAACAATGATGAAAATAATAATAATAAAGTTGAAAAATAAGAACATTGCGACATATAGATCGGGCCTGTGTTGCTAGAAGCAAGGCTATGGAATTGTAGAGTGCGAGTATTCGTGTGTGCAGGAATAGCAACCGTCAAGGTTAGCCACCTATAACCATATGCAGAAGAGCGACTCGCACCGGTGCTGCGGTTTCGGCCGTACAACACCAGACGCATCGGCCATTAACAATGTGCACGAATCATCGGACCAATTTATAAACTCATTCATAGCGCGAACCCAACAACATAGAACATGTTCTGATTATTTTTTTTCTTCATTTTGTCAGAGTTTTTTTTGCGGTTCTTTTTAGCTGCGAGACTTTGATTGTTTCTTCGTCTTCATATTGTTATCATCATTGTTATTGTTTTTTAGTGTCTTTTATTCTCGTATTGTGATTTTGGGGTTCTTTGTGAATTCAAGAACTTGGGCACGGAGAGGCTGAACTATTTTTGTCGTATCAGAGTGTGGCTGAGTCGATTGAATGGTGGAGTTTGGAATTGTGTTTTACGCAAAAGCCAGAATTATAGGGAATTGTGTCCAGGTGAAGAATTGAAATGTCGACTTGGCGAGTTGCGGCTGGAAACGTCATGGAAAACTGCAGAGACTTACGCGACGACAGAAGTTGCTGGGGGAGAGGGAGAAAGATGGAATAAAGACGCGATCATAGAATAATCTTGTTGAAAAGGCATCGATCACGCCCTTTTAATCGCTGGTTATCACGAACTGTAAATCCATCGCAAGTAGATGTGGCATATGCGTGTACGTATTATGCACTTGGATAAAGTGCACCTGGTTCTATTGCGAAGGCCTTCCTCGGCGCGCGTGCAAAGGACGAGAAAAGGTTAACAGGACTCGAAGATATTCCGTTTACATTCTTGCGAGCAGCGCAGAAAAGAAACTGGTTTCACTCTCGTATATCTACGAGGCGCGTGTATACGAGACGCGACGATTTCGCCGCGCAGGATGAGGCTTCTCAAAATGGTATGGACCCGGCCAAGACCACGGGGGCTGGGGTTTAGAAACTACTTTCGGCAAAGGGAAAAAAAGACAGGCAAATCGATCAGCTGAAAATAAATTTAAAAAACCCGAGACGGGGATCACAGTCCTGGAAATGACCTCAGAGTCCGAATAAGATTAAACAGAACGCAAGAGTGCAACGTACGGGATGTTCCAAAAGTTGCACATCACCCCAAAACACTTGAAAGCAGAATTTCGAATCGTATAAGGAAAATCGATCTTTAGTCATTTTGCAGCATCCACACACGATTTTAACTAATCGTTAGTCAATCGATTTCAATGAATCGTTCGTTCGTTCCGTTTCCCGAGTGCATCGTCTTGGGTGGGTTGTTTTTTTCTGCGGCGAGCTCTCCGGTCTTGGGGAATTGTCACTATCCAGAATATAAGAGAATGGGATTTAGAGAGAGAATAATTAAGATGATCCTGAAGTTTGCATCGTTGGAATGCATCGAAATTCAGTTATTTCTTCAGTAGAACCAATAATTATTATTTAATATTTGGTCCGGCCAATAAAACGATTCTCTCTTGCGACCAAAAAACTCAATCGACTCGAAAAATTGCCACGATTTTCAAAATTCAATAAATAATCAATAGAAAAAATGTTTTTCGTTGAATCTCAACGTTGCAAGCTTCAGAGTCATTAATTAAAGACTTTTATCTCGAGGAGAATAATTTTACGAGGCATTTGATTTGGGGCCTGATTTTTAGGACACTGTGTACGTGGACACGAAGAAAAAGATCCAATTATCCAAGTTTTTTTATGGTTCCGAGTATATACACATAGATTTGGACTGCCACGACTTCTTGCGGCCTGAGTAATTCCCAAAATTTTCAAATTGCTCGCAAAAAATACACTCTTTCTTAGCGATCTATAATCTTGTCTGCTGTTTTCTTATTTTTGTTACGTTTTATATTTCTTGTAATGAGGAGCAATTCATTCGTGCATCATTATGGTTTTCTTTTACAAAAGCAATACTTCTCACGTCCCACAAGATAAATTCATATATATTTAAGTATCCCTGTGTAATGAAAAGCCATACGATGCAGCAGGATTCGTATTATTCGAGTCCACGTTATTTCAGCGAGACTATACGTATGTGATCCTCGAAATCGTTAAACGGAGCAATGAAAGCTCCTCTGTTCGATGATTGCTACGTCCGAGCACATTTATAGTCTCGTATACGATATAAATCTCTATGTATAACTTTTTTTCCTCAAACTGCTCATAATATTTTTGTTTTTGGACAGTTTTACTGCTTTTAAGGATTAAAGACATTGCCAATAACGGGAGACCAAAGATTTCACGCGATTATTACGATCGAGAGAAATTTTGCGGGTGTGTTTTGTAATTCGATGGCGCAATTGATTTTGTCTGGTCGGTTTTTCGGCGGCAAATGTGAATGCGAAGAGCATCGATGAATGAATTAATTACATTTTTAATTTACATTAATTAATTCAATGAATGAAAATTACATTTTTGGGGAATTTTTCTGATTAAAAGTTGGTAATTTCACATTTTTTCACCTTCGAGACTTAATTTTCGCTTCACCCGAAAGACGCGCGTACATGCACGGTCTTTGCCACTCGATTATCGTCACGGCAGCGCCCGCCAGGAACCCTTCTCTTCTATTCTCTTGATTTGGCCTTGCCCTTGAATTTTAACGGTCGACACGAGACTGTAGAGGTTTCTCGATGGCAATGCGGCACGTGGAGCCATCGACAATAAAATTCTAAGTCTGCTCGAGTTTCCTGGTAACCGCGATGTCGCATTTCACATCTCCCAGCCAAGGAGGCTGCCTCCGTGCGCCAAATCAGCTTTATTTTTATTAGATTTTATATAAACTCTGTGAATGGGCATAAAATAGAGAACGCGAAGAGAATTGAACTCCTTTTTTACTCCTTTTTCCTGGCTGTCACAATGGCAGTTTCAAAGATCAAAAATTTTTCAATCTTCCAATTTTACGGAACGATTTGCTTGTCACTTTTTTTCTCTCATTAATTTTCAGAAGAAAAAACTGAGACCACGAAGTGGATGAAACGTTTTTTCTCTACACGCCGAATATTCTTTATTTTTTTGGACGCTGTTTTTTCGGTTTTTCTTCGAAACTTGAAATTTGGATTAAAAAGTACAAAAAAAACAATTGTACAAATATATTGTGAGAGAAACCAAACAACTGCAATGTTCACATCATTTTGGGGGCCAAATTAATGACCAAAAAATACAGGATCACATTTTGCCACAAATCATTGGTATCGAGGTCGAGGTCAAAACTTTCAACCCTTTAAAATTCATTGCCGCGGCGGAAAATGTGAGCGTTTCCTCGTACCCCGGAAACTAAAAATTTCATTGAATTTCGTGATCCAACAAAAAGAGAGGAAACACGTGAAATTTCGAGACAACATTCGTGAATGAACTAGAAATATTTTGCTCTCTTCGCTTCGTAAATAATCAAAACCCTAATGACAAAATCATGCAAAATTATGGAATAAAATGTAAGGAACCGGAAACAGCGATTCTGAAGGATTGTGAATTCTTCTTTTCTACTAGTCAAAGGAGTTTTTACAATGACTCTGAAGTTTGCGACGTTGAGATTTAACGAAAAACATTTTTTCCATCGATTATTTATTGAATTTTGAAAATCGTGGCAATTTTTCGAGTCGATTGAGTTTTTTGGTCGCAAGAGAGAATCATTTTATTGGCCGGACCAAATATTCAATAATAATAATTGGCTCTGCTGAAGAAGTAACAGAATTTCGTTGCATTCAAACGATGGAAACTTCAGGATCATGTTTTTACAATATTTGTAAATTCAAAGGTTTATACAAAAATTCATGGCAAAGTTTCGCTAGGAACAGACAAAAAAAATTGTAAACCGACAGGTTTGCAAAGCATTTTACCGATCACTGCAAAATTCCGCAATAATAGATCTCCATCGACGCATTCCGCTTTGTAAAAAAACGGAAGCAGCGTCAATGGATTAATTTTGCAGTCAATGGGTGAATTACCGTGACTACGAAAATGCAAACGAAATTGAAATGAATTGAAAATGGTATTTTTTGTTTTTGTTTTTTATTCTGACAGGTGACGCGTTCGCAAAGTGGGTCAGTAGGTGGAAGCGGCGTCAACAACATCGCGGGGCCCCGAGAGCGAGTGCCGGTTTGAGGTAGGGTGAGAGGCATGGAAGGACGTGAGGGAAGAGAGAATCTCTCCCGACATTGACCCATATCCTGGCGTTGCACTTGTTCGTTGGCTCCTCGTTCGCGAAACTTGCAGAGGGCGCTGCTCACAATGCCGCGCCGCACATCTCTCGACCATCGCGGCGGAGCGCCGCCGGGCAAACTTTTATTTCAACCAATTGAACGCTCTCAACGCCATCTTCGATGCAACCGATGCAACCGATGCACCAAGGACGCTGGCTGGTGAGCTCCAATTGCACTTCTCAACCCACAGCCCCGTGGTTACGACAAATTATATCGCGCTTTTCGTGCTTAATATCGACCATAACTCCGCGCGATTTCATTTCGAGCTAACTTTCTCAAATTTAAACCGAGTTCTGACCACACGGAGAGAATTTTACATAAAAAATTACTGTGTTATTATAGTTCCCTGGTACCATGTCATCCCTCTGAAAAATTTGAGCAAAAACATAGTAAATTTTCATCTGAAAACGGGTTTCAATGTCATAATTTCCGCGATTTCGATAGAAAAAGAATGAAAAATTACATGATCCTGAAGTTTCCATCGTTGCAAATAAACGAAATAGAAATTTCTTTAAAGTCAAAAAGGCAACTTTTCATTCCACCAAAAGTTTCGGACAACTTTTTTCCGCCATTTTTATGCCTCTCCAAAACTTTTGGTGGATTAAAGAATCTGCCTTTGTGATTTTGAAAAAAAATTTATTTCGTTTATTTGCAACGATGGAAACTTCAGGATCATAAAATTACTATTTTTTTCGTCAAATTTCCCAGAGGGACGACTCGGTACCAGGGAACTATAATAACATAGTAAATTTTTATAATATTTTTTCCGTGCATACGGCGCGAGCTTTTCAATTGACCAAAAGTTTGTTATTAGATTACAAATCCCTTATTCATTTCTTAAATTGCGTGAATTCAACTGTTGTCGCCGAAATACCGATCGAGCAATCCTCGCGGGCTGTTGTTGCGATTAAATATAACGCGCTGAGCGTTTTATTGATGCACCGGGTCATTTTGACCCGGAATAACTTCCCACGGCAAACTAAATCTGAATCCCAGAAACATTTTCCTTTTCTTTTTCCACTGAAATTTCAACTCGACGGTGCAGCGAATTGTGCAAGCTAAAAATATCGGAAAAATCACTTGTGGAAAGCTTCGAAATTTTTCTCCGCAGTTTTTGTCAATTTTTCTAGACCTGAGCCCAAATGGAACACGCGCATCGCTTTTCCATCACCACACCAGCGAAGAATGTTCATCGCAAGTGTAAAGAAAAGCCCTGTGCTTAATCCTCAGTGGCGGGTTACGTTTGCCAAGGACAGAACGACAGTGCGTTTTCTGTTGTCCTTGTAGCCCTGATTCGGACTCTTTCCGCGACCCCCTCCCACGAGCCCAAGCAATCCCCGGGTAAATTCGCACGATCGATCTTCCAAATTCTATGGACAACTCAATATTCTAATCCACAGCTTCAACACCGCTCCGACACCGAAGCAATTAAGACAAACATTTTCCCCCCATCCCAAAAGTTTATTCAATTATCCCTCTGAAACGGTAGCAGTAAATTATAATCAGAACACTCGATCTACTGCTTCATTTTCTTTTATCCTGTGTACGTGCCCGTCAATTGCGAGTCACAAGAATGCAATTTTTTTTTCAGCTCTATCAGTAGATCAATTTAGGACTGGACGTTCGTATATCCATAGATATACATGGCCTTGACGTGGACAAGAATAATGAATCGTTTCGTAACACGATAATTTGCATCGTATTTGTGCATATACAGGAAACTCCATAACAAGCAAAACGCAATATCTTTTCTTGTTCAATTTTTCAAAGCTTTTTCAAGCAACGAATTTCATTCGAAAACTGCTGATAAGAATGACACTGAAGTTTGCAACGTTGGGATTCAACGAAAAATATTTTTTCCCTTAATTTTTTGTTGACTTTCAAAAGAAAAGCCAATTTTCGTATCAATTTTGTATTTGAATCCTGGAAAACGATCGTTTTATCGTCCTGATTCAACATCGAATAAAAATCATGAGTTTTCCTCAAGAAAAAAACCGAATTCCGTTGCATTCCAACGTTGCATACTTCAACATCGTCTGATAAAATTAGATGAAACTCTTTTTTCAATCAACTGATAGAACTTTCGTGCGACAGCGATGACTCTGAAGTTTGCAACGTTTGATTATTTATCGAATTTTGAAAAATGTGGCAATTTTTCGAGTCGATTGAGTTTTTTGGTCGCAAGAGAAAATCGTTTTACTGGGCGGACCAAATATTTAATAATAATTATTGGCTCTGCTGAAGAAATAACAGAATTTTGTTGCATTCCAACGATGGAAACTTCAGGATCATACGTTTCGTCCACTTCGTTTGTACGACACTGTATATGAAAATGTGTATACGCAAAAGATCTATCACGATGAGGATACGACATGTTGTATACGCCCGAGCGAATTCTCTTCGTATATATCGGGGCGTTAATAGAGACCTTGAAAACGTATAACGTACACACACGTACCTCAGACACACGACAAATGATGACATGCACGTGTTTACATTTTGCGGGACACGGAAAAAAAGAGAAAATCAATATCTCACGAGATGCATAACGGTTATGGTGATTTTCAATCATTTTCTAATCAATTTGAGGAGCGTGACTCGGAAATATTGAAAGAAGAGAAATTTTCAATTTTATGCAATTCATTTCTAATCAGAAATACGAAGAAAACAAACAGAAAGATTTTATTTCTGTAATTAATCAATATTTGCACGAAATTTTTCGTTCTTTTTTTCAAGCCACCGCCATTTTGCCAATTTTGATAAAAACAAATCGCAGAGCAGGAAATTTAGAGAGATTTTTCTTTTTTTCTAAAGTTTTTCGATCGCTGAATCAAAGTATTTGAAAAATCAACCCGGAAAAATTCATTTTTCGTCGAAATATTTCAATTTTCTGAATCAAATTGCAATTCATGGGATTTTCTAATGGTAAAAATTATGGGAAACTTGCGTTCGTTACAAGAAATGCAATTGTTTTGTTTGCTTAGGTTTAAAAACGAAAGGATTATTAAAACTCGAACAGGTGTCTTTACAGACGCGCAGCTTGCTAATTGACGCGAATTGGACGAACGATAATTACGTGAGCTTAAACGACTAGACGAACAGCCTGCAGCACCGGAGGAGAAAATTCGAAACACTATTGACCCTGCAAATTCATAAATTCAGTGTGTAAATTAATTTTCCCTCGGTCCTGAAGTTCCTGAGTCCGATTCCCTCAAATTCTATTTTCTCGACGAGATCGCCGACACAAATTGGCAGGAAAATTCATTTGAATCTTGATTATCAATGAAATCTTTTGGTAGTTTGACAAAAAGTGAGATCGCGTGACACGAGTTATTCCGAAGGAGGCAAATTAAATAAAACAACGCAACGTTCATGGTACAATGCTTCGACAGTCGATGATATTCCGAAAGTCCTTGGACTTGCATGACGAGAAGAAACTGTGGGAGCGGCGAAATCGTAAATAGAGCAAAACGTTTCCCACCGTCAAGCTGAGACTAATGATCGAAACAGATTGAATTCATTATTGTAATTATTGTTTTCTTCAATAAAATATGCGAGCATATTTTTTATCTAAAACTCGTTCAAGAATAACTGATGATAGAGTTCGATTCGTAGGTTCGAAGTGACGTCAATCTTTCGATTATTGAAAGCCAACAAGTTTTATCACTTTGGTCCAAAGTTTCTTGTTTGCAAACATACGAGAGAAAACTTCATATTGTTCGATCGAATTTTTGGAATTTCTGATGGTTTTCATTCATTAAAACTGAGAGTTTTGTGGAGATGTTTGGAATTTGCATCATTTTGAGGTTAGCTGCACGGGGTGCGACAAGATGTTTTTATCGACTGACGCGACGATCGAAGGTCGACCATTGTCGACCATTTTCCTCTAACATTTAAAGTTTCAACGAAAATTTGACTAAACGATAAAATCTGTAGGAAACAGATGTAGGTCTTTGTATAAAAAGATTGCTGCGATTTTAGATCTCATGCGATCGTGATAAGGACCAGGTGCACGAATAACCGAGCAACAACAGAGTACTCTGTGTAGCGTCTATTTTGCTATACACGTGAGAGTCTGTGGATAGACGTTCGTGTCGACAGGTGTCGCCACGTTCCGATGCATGTGCGACTCCGCATGATAACACGCATTTTTGCGCGTGTGTCTGCGGAGTAAAAAATGATCGAAAAAGCATTTTTTGCAATGAAACCTTCGGACACAATCTTGTTGTTCGTCGTTTTTAAATAATTGCTACTTAATCGATTCATTGGGGAAGCTCGTGCAAAATTTATGAATGCGTCGTGCTCCATAACCTGCTCGATTTTCGGGTAACTCGACGCTTAAATTCAATGTTTTTGTCCGTTATAATATTCGGGTCGATTGTCCCGATCGCTTGGGACGAAATTTCCTTCATTTCCTACATTGCATGTGCGTTTTTACGAGATGGTCTGGCTCCGTAGAGCGAGCATAACATAAACCAGGCAGCAGAAAGAGAGAGAGAGAGCAAGGAGCAGCGTGTACAGTCGCGAGAAAAAGTTAGGCCGCGTGACATAGATACAATCTGGATAAGATGTTTTTTTTTTCCTGCAACGTTCGCCTTGATTCGAAAACAATACGTTTTGCACAGGCTACAGTATTTGTATCGCATCTCTAGGTTGAGGATTAACGATTTTTCTAATTATTTCGATGAAATGTTTGAAAATATATCCAGGGAAAAGCGGTCACTGAACTAGTTCCGCTTCTCGACCCTGACACTGCCATTGCCCCCCAGTCCCGGATTTGTGTCAGAGCTCAATATTGCTATGTTGTAATGACAATTATTTATCTTACTCACCCCTCTCACTGGTCTCCATCGCAAATCACTCGTTCCCCAGTTCTTCACCGAGATGAAAAAAAATCCTTTGCTTTTTCCCGGCCACTCAAACCCGGAGAAAAAAAACACTCTTAATTTCGGATACACCAGCTCAAATTCACTACGCGCATATAAACATGGCCGGTACAGGGCCTCCTCTTGTCACAATTACCCCGAGGTCGTTGAACTTTTCCTCGCAATCATATTTCGATCTATCAACACTTCCAAAATCAAATTGCACAATTTATACGCTAAATACCTCGGCTGTTTTAACAGATTGTGCCACGATTATTTAGCAGCATATTTCGATAGTTGTAGCTTTGATCCACTCGTTAGTTCTCGACCTACTCAAAGATGGCGACGCATGCCAGCAAAACACGCTTCTTTCAAAATATCGACGCTATACATGTAAATGTTAATGTGAACATCATCACAATTCGCAACATGTTTCAAAGCCCCTTCAAAATAAATAAACTTTTGTAACTCTCCGTCACAGCTCCGTGTCAATTCAAACATTCCCTCTAAATCCACAATTTCAGTGTAAAAATCTCCCAATTACGACGATTTTCGACGTTACAAAAAAATTGCTCACTATTCGATCGCACAGCAGTGTTGTTTCAACTTCACATTCGCACTCCTGCTCGCCGTATAGTCAAAAGTAGACGTCAATAATGTTCGGCACTTGTCGAATTATTTCTATGCTGGGCTGATTGCCATCGATATTTTTCCGATATTCTTTAGAATCTTTATCAAAAGATTCCTGCAATCATTTTTCGATCTATCAAGAAATAAAAACGGCGTTCCGGGAGATGGCGACGAGAGTTTACTAGGGAACCGGACCACTGAGGTAACCACAAAAGTGACAAATTTTAAGGTTATGATAGAGAGATCGAACGTGCGGGGTAACAGTGGTCAATCGCGGAATCCAAATTGAATTATATTCGTGACACTTTGGTCTAGAATAACGATCCATTACAAAAAGTAATGATTCCAGCCATTTTTTCCACACTATTTTATAATTTATTCGCTGTCATGTGAACGTGTAATTGTTGTTGTCGAATAAACCAAGAAAATACAGAGCTCGGCCGTGTTCCATGGGTGCGTAGCCGGAAAATTCCAATTGTACGACGGTCAACTGTCAAAATAACATAACCTCAAAATCGAAATATATAAATAGTCACGTTTTCACTATATCGTTGTATTCAAAAGTGTAAAAAAATGATTTTTTACTAACAACAAAACGTTTTGTTATTGCCACGATAAATCGTTGACGTTTTTTCGGTTTTCGCTCCGACACGAGGCCCTCGTTACCTCTTTACATCGCATATTTCTCGGCTTTTCGCAGATAACTTTCCCCGTTACTGCTGAGAAACAATGAAAAACATCAGAGAGAGGTGAAACACTTGTCGACAGAATGTTCTGTCTCTTGCAACCGTATTTAAAAAAACTTTTGCGATGCCTGCGAAGGTTGCAACTGAAGTACGTCTGCGCGACGGTAGGTCTGATCATGATTTTGGACGTGTTTGGAGCGTTCACTCACATCTTCGAAGTGCCTTACAACGATAATTTCATATATCCTTACCACGGAGATATTCAGCCTTTTATCGAAGCGTTGAGACACAATAAACGGCCGGAAGTGGATCCGATAAACGAGTACAATTTCACATTTATACACAATCCAAAAGACAAATGTGTCGATCCGGATTCACGCACATTGCAGTTTGTATTTCTGGTGAAATCGGCAACGAGGCATTTCGACAGGAGGATCGGAATAAGAAACTCGTGGGGTTTCGGCAAAAGATTCTTCGACGTACCGACCAGACTGTTGTTCTTGCTCGGCGCCAATAGTTGGGACCAACAACTCGCAGAAAAAATCAACCAAGAGTCAGACAAATTCAAAGACATTTTGCAAGCTGATTTCGTCGACTCTTATTACAATAATACTCTTAAAACCATGATGGGCTTCAAGTGGGCCGTAGAAAATTGCTTGAACGCTAAATTTTACATGTTCGTCGACGACGACATTTACGTTTCGGTTAAAAATGTTTTGAGGTTCGTTAGAAATCCAGCGTCTTATCCGGATTACTTGAGAGAGCCCAGCCGAATGGCAGCTCGAAAACGAGAAATAAAACCGTCCGACATGGCAACCGACTCTAGCGAATCCGACTGGAAAAATGCAGAAAACCAGAGCCTTCTTTTGTCGAAAATCAGTCAACGAGTTACAGAGCCCGAGGTTCAGGGCAAATTATTCAATGACACGATCCCAAGATCACAAAATGCAACCGACGCAATTACACAATCGATCACTGAAAAATATCCCACAAATTATGAAAACTTTACCACCAAAATGACTGATGTAAATAACAAACTAACGTACGACGAGGATTCGTCGAAAAATGAAAGCCTCGCAAACAAAACTGTGAAAAGAAAACGACGACAAGTCTTCGATCTCGAATTACCGGAAGATGTGAGACTCTTTGCTGGATTTGTATTCGTCTCTTCGCCTCATAGGCACAGAACTTCCAAGTGGTACGTCTCTTTGAAGGAATATCCATATCATTTGTGGCCTCCTTACGTAACAGCAGGATCTTACGTTTTATCAAAAGAGGCTCTTCTCGACATGTATTACGCGAGTCTCTACACTAAACATTTCAAATTCGACGATATATTCCTTGGCATAGTTGCCAAGAAAGCGGACATCGAGCCCTTCCACTGCGACGAATTTCATTTCTACAAAAAAGATTATACCAAGTACAATTACAAATACGTCATAACTTCGCATGGTTACGAAGATCCTAAGGAGTTGATGGCGGTGTGGCAAGAACAAAAATCCCTTGGAAATGCATAACGGGAAACGGGAGCAGCAGTTCGATATATTTCTTCGAAAAGCTTGTCTCAAGGCGATAGAAAATTTTAGAATCCTACGAAATTGTTATTTAGCCAAATATTTCGGCGATCTATTCGGTAGGCGAATTTCACGAATTCGTTTCTGTACCATCTTGGATAATTAATTCGTCATTTTAGTTCAAATATCTCAAATACCCACAAAACTAGATTATCAGGATTGCCATTAATCTCATGGTTTTGTAGAAATCACGAAATACTTTCCGATTCTGGTGCCTCTAACCGGAAGTTTAAAGAAAATGGGAAAATCCAAACGCCGCAATTTCGTGCAGATATTTTTCATATGTCTCCAAAACTATGTCAATAATTTGATGAAATAAATGATAAAAAATTTCAAATTTCGCTAAATTTTGCAAGATTTTCATCCAATTGGAACGTTTCGCGTTTTCGATCCAACGAAAACGCATAAACAATGAAAATCTAGCAGAATCTCTTCACGTTTTTGAAGACACCAGCCATCGAGAGGAAAATTACGAAAAGTCGTCAGTTCTCGCGACTTAGTGACTACGAAGAGTCAGTTTTTCGTTTCACCCCATGAGCAGGAACTGGAGGAATAATGAATCTCATTTGCTTCGATACTTCACTAAATTTTCCACAGGGAAAATTTAGTGAAATTTAGTGAGCTAGGACCTGTGTCCTAGCTCTGCAATATCAGAGTGATTTTATGCAGAAATGATCTTGAAGTTTGCATCGTTGGAATCCAACGAAATTCTGTTATTTCTTCAGCAGAGCCAATAATTATTATTGAATATTTGGTCCGACCAATAAAACGATTCTCTCTTGCGACCAAAAAACTCAATCGACTCGAAAAATTGCCACGATTTTCAGAATTCAATAAATAATCAATAGAAAAAATGATTTTCGTTAAATCTCAACGTTGCAAGCTTCAGAGTCATTATACAGAATAAATAACACTCGATCATTTAGACGATAATTACGACGATAATGAAAAATATTATTTATCCATGCTCTGGCAATCTGCCAAGCACGTCCACGCAATCTTTTTGTACATCTTTCTCAATCACACAATCATGTAATGTATAATTAGTAGTAAAAGAAAAAACAAAGATGTAAAAAAAAACAAAATCGCAATTTGTATACACGTAAATAGACTTGCTCGTAAAATTGAGCACAGCCTTGTCTCCACTTGGTCTCTTATTTATAACTTTTGTACTCGTTCGATCAAATCTCTGGTCGTATCGCGCCCTTGTGACTCAGTCTTCGTGTTATGGCTTATTATGGCGTCATGCTCTTAAAAATTACATCATTTTCTAAATTCACATTTTTTTTTGAAACACTGATCTACGATCGTCACTGTCTCAAGTCTTGCTTCGCCATGGTGGCTTTTATTAACGTTTGATCCAGACTATTGGCTTCTCTCTTGATCATGTTTAACAGGATTTGTGAACTTTCCAAAATCTGCAATAATAACAGCCGAATTAAGGCACGCTCGTGCGTAAACATGTTTTTTATTGACACACCGATTCACTTTTCGAGCAATATTTTTTTTCTACAGATTCTTTTAACTGACCTTGAGATACGCGGCTTCTGTATCGGCAATAGTTTTGTCATATTCGTTCCGTACTGTAATTCTCTTGTTGAGACTTTCCTCGACGCGCGTCAACTTGTACGAAAGTTTTTCGATTTCTCTTTGCAGATGGTTTTTCTCTTCTTCTTGGGAATCAATTTGTGACTGAAGGTCGCTTCGTCTTGTTTTCAGATGTTCCAAACCTGAGAAATTGTCGATGTATCCAATTATTTCGAAAGAAACTTGAGAAGAACAAAAATAGGTGGCAAATAAATCAAAAGAACGTGAATTTGTATATATTTTTTGAAACACTGACATTTCACGAGTTCTTGGTTATACGTTTGTAAAGCTACTCCGTGTTGAGACATTGCACTGTTTATTTAAAAGTACAGCAACGTTCGGAGAGTTGAGCATTTGATACTGAGTGCTTGAGATCGAGCGTTGATCGGTTAAAATTCGTTACTAACAATATTTCGGTCATTTACAAGTTTTCCTTTCAAAATTGTTTTCAAAAAGCTTGGATGCTTCCTTCTCTACCGGAGATGAAGAGCAAAGTTTGCTGTGAAGGCCATGAATGGGGTGTTTCGTGTTTCGGGTTTGGACCTTCTCACGTGGCGCCATCGCGCAGCGGCCAAATAAGGAACTTCTCAATTTATTTTCTTTCAAAGTGTCGAGATTGCAGATTCTCGGCTTGCGACGCTATACTTGGCGTTTCCCTGCTTGACGTCGAGGAGGCAGATTTTATTGTACACACAAATTAGTCACGACTGTAAATTTATTTATTTCATTGAGACGAGGGAGAGGGGAAGAAAATTGAAAAAAAAATAAAAAATGACATTTGCATCGACCAAATTGTGATAAAAATGCACAGAATTCTTTCCTCATGACAAAAGCAACTCGAACAATAAATATTCAACAGGTTAAACAGTCCACGACTTTCGGAAAGTCGTCAAATTAATAGCACATTGTCATTGTTATATAGATATTGAAAAAGATTTTGTTTTTTGGTCGCGTAATCTACGAAGAGTCTTGCCGGAGTGCCAACTCCAAGAAAACTGCGGGCTCATCACGTAAATATAAGTTTCTCGAGCGTATAAAAAAACCTGTATGAGCGAAATTCTTAAAAACATTTGTGCAGCTCTCCAGCGACATTGACACAGATACGCGGCGAACGCGTTAATAGAATTTTGGGGGGAGGCCTTCTGAAAATTTATGATTAGCTCGACCGCATTTTTTTCGTGACTTCCATCTTATTGCTGAGGGCAAAAACGAACAGTCTGACTCGTACCATGTTTTTTTCTGTGAATGAGCAAACTATAACGAGGTTGAAAATGCACCCAATCTGTTCTCTTTCCCCAAGTCGACAGTGATCCATGAAATTTAGCGAGGAAAATATTTTTTCACACGAAAAGCCTCTAATTTGTCATATTTTGATAATTCTCAATAATAAATTAAACAAATAATTTACTCTCCATGCAATTTCATAAAGAGAAGAAAATAATATGAAAATTTCTTCATTTCATCGTAGAAAAAGGAAGAAAATGGAGGGAAACGAAGTTCACAAGCGATGAGACTGTTTCGATGGAATCATCGGGGAATGGCGGTGATGCGTGCGTGGGAAAGATTTCCGCGAGTTTGCCGTGAAAGCTCAGAAGAGGCGATTGGGAAAATTCAATGTCGTTCAAAATTGGAAAGCTTGTAGGTGGATCCCGATGATTAAGAATAGGATAAGGCGGGGGGCATGGAAAAGGGATGGGATTGTGTTATATAGGGCTGACGCGAACGTGTCAATAAACAAACGTTGGGGGTAAAAGTGCGCGAAAAAAAAGGAGGTCGTGTGCAACCTTAACACGATTCTATTTCTTTCGATGCATCATGAAACTGTTGTGGGTGTAAAAAGGTATGTGCGCGCGAGAAACGTTCGTGACGCAATTATACGAAGAGAGCGCGAGCTTGAAGACGACGACGAATGTGAAGTCGACGAGGCAGGGGAGGGTTGGTGCGGAGACTGTGGTGAGAAGGAATTGGCTCGTTGAGGAGAGTGAGCGAGAGCGAGAGATGCATGATTTAAGGTGTGCGAGACTTTGAAGCACGGACCAAACCGAAGCTGAAGAAGAAGAGGAAGAAAAAGAAACGAAAAATAAGACTTGGAGAGCGGCATCGAGAACATCTCGAAGCGTCGTTCGAACCGCGTGTTGAATCAGAACGGTACCAACTACCACCGCGAACACATCATCGAGTAACAGAGAGTGGATCTTCTGTGACGCGGATAAAGACCCAACGAAAATCCCCAGTCCCTCTATCCGTCATCCCCAGCCCGTTCGTAACCGCGAAACCAACCTCGGAGATAAAACTTTCCTCGTTTTTTTCTCCTTCGCTTATATTTAAACATATCATTTTTTTCGAATCTGCGAATACAACGAATAAGTTGTTGATCGATAATCTTCAAGAAGACGGATAAACGAGAAACATCGAAAATGGTTTACGAGAGCGATTTCTACACGACCCGACGACCCTACACTCGGCCGATCTCGACGTCGTACACCGTCACGGTCAGTTCATTTCAATTTCGCACAATACTCGCACGAGTTATTGTTCAGCTTTCTTCGTATATTAGATATCCAAATCGACACATTAAATGATTTCGCAAATTTCGATATGCCTCTGAAGTTTGCATCGTTGCAATGGACCGAAATTATTTTTTATCTCTGGTAAAAATAATTATTCAAATGCAGAATGTAATTACAATAATAAAATGATCGATTTGTGCCGGAAAAGCACGATTGGCTCGAAAAGTTCGGATGCCATTGAAAATTGATAGAATGATCCATAAAATTATATATTT
The DNA here is from genome assembly GCA_037043255.1 of Diadegma fenestrale. Lineage (NCBI taxonomy): Eukaryota > Metazoa > Arthropoda > Insecta > Hymenoptera > Ichneumonidae > Diadegma > Diadegma fenestrale. The sequence goes on along the minus strand of CM073311.1, from coordinate 3,647,681 downwards.
TTCGTTGTCATGAATACGTTGCAAACTTCAGCATCACAATTTCGAGACCGTTTTCACTTTTTTCAATCTTTCTTTATTTCTCAGATTTATTCCTTTTTGCATTTTCGTTCCATCACCGATTTTTTTACGTTTGTAAAGTCTTGCAAAATCTGCTCGTTATTGCATTTTCTTATCCGATTCAAATTTGCTAAATCATTTATTCGTATACAGACGTGAATTTATACCTGGATCAAAATGAGACAAGAAAATCGTGTTTGATTGCGTGTATTTTATACTTTATCGTTATATATATTCTGTAACGTATGTGTAACGAGATGTCATAGCAAAAAGGCGTACTAACCAGCCCTGTGTTCCCGGGTAAACCTTTGCTCGTATACATTGTGCTTGCTTAATTTAGATTGTTCCCTTTTCAAAATACATTTTACTATACTGACGAATGGAAGAGCCAAAAAAAAAACGTGATCCATATTCCACTCATTGATACGTCAGACTTGTTGAAGAATCTCAAAAGCCTCGAGTTCCATGATTTTTCACACCCACGGTTACACGAACATTGAAAATAACTTTGAGCAGACCGCGTGATTCGCGAGAAAAGAAAATAGTATGGAAATTTGTGCGAAATGGATGGAAAAAAACCACAAATTTTGATCATTTTTTTTTTATGTCGCGAGAATGAATCGAGAAATCAAAAAGAATCTTTTTTTTTTACATTTATTAATTTTTTCAATTATCCCGATTAGTTTATTTGCTGAAATTGATGAAATTCCATCGATCACTGCAAAGTTGCCATTGCAAATGAATTTTGAAAAATTGATGATCGAAAATGCTATCGATCGAGCATAAATGAAGCAAAGATTTTTTTATAACTTCGTGGCGTGGCTTAGTTTCCCGAGGAAATGAATTAATTCGTATTTAGGCATCAAATTCCGTTGAATATTCGAGGATAAAAAAAAAAATTTCCATTGGCACACTCCATAATTAATTTCGTGGTCCCTCATGGTCGTCTTTGATTGGTGAAATCGGGTGAATATTGATAACACATTTATGGGGATGCATGCAATATTTTAAGGCGGCTTTGCACGGATTTTCGCGCTCGTATATTTAGCGCACAATGGTGTAGATTCGCTTGCGAGCATATCATTGAAAATCACGTAGTATATATATATACATCCGAGGATCGTGCGGCGTTCTCGCGTTTGCATATATCGCAGTACGCGATATATGCGTTCGTTTGTTTATAGAAATGAATATAGTGGCGGGCGAGAGGCTGTGATAGCGGAACAGAACACGAGGGACGGGTTAAAACGAGAAAAAGCTTTTTAATTATTCGTTGATAATCATTTGGAACGAATTAACGTTGACATTTCATTGAAACGAGTATACACAATCGATAAATTTCAATCAACATTACTTTTCGAAATATTCATTGAAATACGATCGAATTGCATTATACCCGTTGATTCGTATACAAACTCAAACTTCCACACTCGACTCTGATCACTTTATTATTATGTACATAATTTATATAAATTCCTACATCCGATTCTCGCATTATTTATGGGCTTTTACTTCACCCACAAAATGGCTCAACACGACGTACGATTAATCAAATGGTTAATCGGTGCACGATCGATACGCGATCAGTATCTTTTTGTGTACACAGACCAATGTGAACTAACCAAACCGGAAACAAGAAAACCGTCAATAACAGACGTCGTAAACGTTCGATACTCGTTCGTAATATTGTGTAAATCTTTCTGTCTCTATATATACATATGAATACAGCTATGGCATATATGTCGATATGTGTACCTCTGTTGTGACGTGTGTACCTTTTTTCTTATGGCGATAAGACAAGAAAATATCGATCAAAAATCTCAACGCCAAATAAACGGTCCCGATGCGACCGGGATCGCGTGAGGGGAATTTTGTCCTTAGTGCATTTTTGCTGTGCCGAAATTTTGTGAAATATTTAATTAAGAAATAAAAGATGGTTGGGGACGGAATAGAGGAGAAAAAAATTGGGAACGAGGATTATAATCGAGTGAAGAAACTCGAAGAGAAAAGAAAGCTGCCGAACGAATGCTCGAGAGATTCGACATTTTGACATCGGCCAATTACGGAATGACATTATGCACGTGACCGCAGAGAACTACACAGACAGTTGGCATTGAGCCGCGATAATCTCTCTCTCTCGGGGTGGTTAGTTTATTTTCGATCTCAAAACCACTTTGGTCACCGGAAGTCAACGAATTTTCGTTTATCTTGAACTGGATTCTCCCTTAATTGAGGCTAATCAGTTTGTCATCAGTTTTTCATCATTAATTAACAATGCTAGACGGTAATTTTTTTTTCATGCCTCTTCTCTCACGACATTGATTCACGAATTTTCGTTCCAACGAGCGTACCCCGTAGTCGTTGAATCGGTTCTAAACTCAGGGTGAATATTAATAGTTCGCGGAGAGGGCAAGGGGTCAAAGGAGGGAAAGTTGAGGGAAAGAGAGCGAGAGATAAAGAGAGAAAGAGATCGTCTATTTATAAGAAACGCGGCCATTTTCCGGGAGCCATCGAGTGATAAACTTAGCCAACGATCCCTCCACAGATCCGCTAAATCTTGGATCGCGCACACCGATGTCATTTATAAATAAAGAAAAAAAATATATAAAAATTTGAGAAATAACATAAATCTGGTCCGATGCACGATATGTAGAGCGATCGGAGAATTCTGGCATCACCGGATTGCACAATCCTAAATTCTGGCTGAGATCTCCACCTCGAGTCGACTAAGCGAGTAATGAGTATTAGTCACGAAATTAAACTCGGACCAAATTCTTCTTGTTCAACCAAACGTTTCGCAGACATTTGCACCAATTTATTCTTGTTCCTTTCTCAGTTCATTCGCCATTTTAAACAGGTGCGATTATTCGTAAACACTTGACTTTGAGACTCCATTCTTTGGACTCTTTTTAGGCGAGAACTTGCAACATTCTCCTATTAGATTTTAGCAGCTCTCATGGCACACTTTCGTTGGGATAAAATTAACTCCAGAACCCCAACGTTTGCTCGTTTATGACCAAGCCTTTGAGGCATGCCAAAGTGTATCCACTTTTTTTTCCTAAAATCCTCGTCAATAAAATGTTTTTTTTTTTTGTCGAGCCTCAAATATTCTTCAGACTTTCTCTAAAAGCGACGACGTCGTTTCGTGAGTGGCGAAAACACGTCGTTAGAGTGTCAGAATTCGGATTACGACCATTTTTATTGGAAACGTTGGATTTGGCTCTGGGCAGAAATATTCTTAGACGGTTGGGCGATCAAATTATCGCCTGATTCGATTATTTTGGATAGTCGCAAAGAATATATGATGCTGAAGTTTGCAACGTTGGAATGCAACGAAAAATATTTTTGATTTTACTGATGATTCGTTCAATTTTCAATGTCATCCAAATTTTTCGAGCCAATAAGCTTTTTGGGTGGCAAAAATCGATCATTTTATCATCGTAATTACATTCTGCGTTCGAATAATTATTTTTGTCAAAGATATAGAAAAGAATTTCGTTGCGTTCCAACGATGCAAACTTCAGAGTCATAAGAATATTGTTAATTCTCATTGATTCCTCGATTCGTTAATGCAATAAGATAAAAAAGATTTTGATTGTTCCTTAACGAGTTGGAGCAAAGTTTCTATTTCATTTGGGCAACAGTTTTTTACTCCAAAACCAAAATTATTTCTGAGTCTATCGGTAAATTGATTGGTAATTTTTTACGCTTTGATTGCATACTCATGTGAATCTCTGCGACCATTTTTGCACTTAGTTCAAAGCGACTAAATCGCCTTAAAAATGAGAGGACGAAAATTGCACGTCAATCACGAAATTGCTCCATATTTCCACGAGAGTTTGTTGGAGGATCAAAAATGTTTTTTTTTTTTTATTTGAAAGATTAATCTTCGGTGGATTTGGATGCGCGTATCAGGGAGCAGGAGTAAAAATCGTATGGCGAGCGAGTTGCGAGTCGTGAAAAGCTCGTTCTCGCTGAGGCTCACAGACGCAAAAGAGAGAAGGGTGCGGTGTGGTGGAGGGCAAAAGCGGTCGTCGGTGTTGCGTTACGCTGCCCTAATTTAGCCGGGACGGCGTCCGGATGCCCGCGGTTTTCCCCACTCTTTAACGCTCGCTCGCGATTCACCTCGTCACAGAAATTCATACACGCCATCTTCGCAATTTCTCTTTTTTCTCGCATATTTTTTTTTTTATTTGACAGTTTTGCGGTGACAAAAAATGTTCGTAGCTGTGATAATCGAACGATTGTTTACGCAACTTGCGGTAAATCGCGGGAATCACGACAGTCGACAAAACAAATTTGAAAAATCAATAAGACCGAGCTTTTTTTAGGTTTCTAAGATTATACTCTTTTTAACGGTTTTTTTTTATCGCACACTCGCCAGTTGCGTCAGAATCTTTCGCGATCTATTCCGAACGTCTTGACTTACCGTCTACGCGTTTCAACAGCGATACACGAAACAAAACAAAAATTATTTTCAGTGACAAAACGATGCCCTTCCAGAAATCCTAAATAGATTGGCCCGGCCACAAACTCTCTGGACATTTATCAAAACTTTGAAAGATCAATGTCGTTGGAAAGCGCGCGGGCCTTTTTAAAAACTTATTTTCAAAGTTTCCATCTTCGAGACCTGAAAACAAATTTATTTCAGCCCTGAATTTTCAATTTTATTCCTCTCACAATTTCTTTCCCGAAGTTGGTCACGCTTATACGTAAAAAAGGCCCCAGGGATGATTCTGAACGAAAGAACTCGTGCGAATCCGCACCACCCCCAAATAATAATTAAAAACTGATTCAGAATCATTTCGAAACTGATTTTCGACTTCAGACAATCGATTAAAATGAATAAAATTAAATTTCCGAATCAATTCTCATTTCAAAACTAAAATCGTATTCATTTGCAAAGAGTCTATTGTCTACGAACAATATTTTATTATTTATCAGCTAATGATTGTCCAATCGAGTTCGTCAATTAAATAGCAGGTCCTCAAGCGTGAAAGGTCATCGTGGAGACTGATCTTTTGCTGGTATTTTGTGGGAGAATTTATTCGGGGATTATGAGCAGTAGATAAAATCTTGACACGTTGAAGCGAATGGAGGTGAAATAAAAAGTGTCTCGTGTTGAGGTGGCGACAAGAAAATGGGTAGACGACAGTCCTCGAGGAAGTCTAGAAAGGAATTTGAGTTCACGCATTCCTCGAGTAGCGAGAATGTCACGAGCGAGTGTGGTGTTACGAGTATATACACAAAAGAGTCAATCAATTGTCGGGACTAATGTGTTTCGATTCGATGATGATCCGACGAGCGCCGCGCGACGAGGAGACCAACAAACAAAAATTAAAAATCATCAAACATCATAATAATAATTAACAACAACGCAAACGCTTAAATCTTGGATAGAACTGACAGTAGATTAAAATAATATCCGATTAATCAAACGATAACCCGCTGCCAAATGCGTGAATAATAAATAATCATGCGAAAGTTCGAGAACATCGTATACACACAGATTTTTCTATAACTCTCGTAATTTTTCTCTCATATACGAAGCTCAAGGACGGTGGTCATCGCTGTGTCTTTTTATTCAATTTGAATCATAGCAGCATTCAATTTTAACGCACATTCGCGACTACGAATTAAGCGCTGAGGTCTAAAAACATCGAAGCATTTCTGTATCGATTCGTCATTTAGAAATTTGGTCGAAAGCATCAAATGCTCCTTAAAAATATAAGTCAAAGTACAAAAACCTTCGAATACTCGAAATAATTATACAAAGAGTCGTGGGTGGAAGTCAATGAAAAAGTGTCGATCGTTATAAGCCTCTGACGACGCGACGAGAACGCTGGACGATCATGAGGAGTAATGCACGGTAGAAAATATAGTGGACGAAAGAAAAATAAAGAGAAAGGATTGTGGACGTGAAAAAAAAAAATGAAAAATGCAGAGAGTTGGAAAAAAGGAGTTTCCGATGGGAAAAGAAATTTGGAACCGTTGAATGATGTTTGCAGAAGCGTGAAACGTTCCCTTGGGAAAAAGTGCCATTTGTACCAAGGCCGTCGTTGGTCCCGGAACCCTTTACCGTCTGGGGTCGCAAGAAACAGGAACCCCAGAAGGACGTTTATCAGTATGTCACGATCAAGGACAAAGAGGGCACACTTAGGGGCAAAAACGTTGCCAATAATGATCACACCAGACAATTGATCAAAGGTGGCACCATATCGAAGGTCGGCTTAGACCCCGCCGCTGAATTAGCGTCCAAGGGTCACGTCTTCGAGAAGGGAATACTCGCGAGACAGCCAGGAGGTCACAGGCACGCGACGACACCCGCAACTGGTCGCACCAGAATCCTCATCGCTCTTCAGCAACCCTCTTGGTATCGATTCTAAGACGAACTGTCGATGGACGAAATGAAACGACAACACCTCCACCTCCCAACACTCAACGCACACAAAACACGTTTTATTCATTCACGAATTCGTCTTTAACAACCTTCTGTCCCGTCCTCTGTATTTTTTCCTTCATGCATTATACCAACCGAGGGAATTTTGGCTCAATTTCAATTTCGCTCTTCTCAAACAATAAACGTTTCTAACATAATATTCGTAATCACTGCATTTAGACTTATGCAATCTTTTCTCATATTTTTGGCACTCAGTGTTCACCCAAAATTGATGAGCTTTTTTTTAATGCTCGTGCGCTATTGTAAAAATATTCGCAAATTATTTATTGTTAATTACGTTTCTCGACTATTGATTCAGGGCAATCATAATTTTTTAATCTAAATTTTTGTTGTTTCCTTTTTACATGAAATTCAACAATGTCCAATTTTTTTTTCGTAGCATTTTTTTGTTCTTTTCGAACAATTTTCATGAGTTATGATGACCGAATCATTGATTGCAAATATTTTTATTAATTATGTACGAAAAACAATGTTTCGAACAGCGAAAGTGAAATTGACACATTTCGAAAAGATTTCTGAAAGACGAATCTCTGAATACCGATCAATAATTACTTACAAAAATTAAGAATCGACGAATGAGAACAAGAAGAAAAAAATGATGAAACGATGACGATGGAAAACTGCGGAGGATCGACGCGTCTCTCTCGCTTTATATTACGCGACGATCCGAAGTTGAACCAGATTGTTGGATGATTCGATCGAGATTGATGAACGCGGTGATTAAATAATTACGAAAACAGAATAAGCTCGTAAAGAGTTGGGCCTTGCGAGGGCTGCAGACTTTCGATATTTTTAGATCTCAGGGTTTTCATTGCAAAACTAAATATTGTTTCTCTCTCCCTCTCTTTTCTATTTTATTGTGTGCGCAGAATTGCACTGAAAGAAATTTGTTTACCTTCTCATATTTAGACGTCTGTGTATTTTTCGTTTGTGTTGAATTTTTTGTTTGTCGCCGAAGCGACCCACATTCGGAAAGAATATAGTATATTGCGGGTGACCTGAGTCGATGACAGTCGAAATAAAAATAAAATACAAATCATCGATATTACGAGAGCCGATGACTTATTCTTCACTCACCACCACCGATCCCACTTGTGTTTTTCTCTGCTACGGAGCTTCTCAGAGGTATTTCGTGTGTCATATCGAGTGCAATATACTGTATCGCGCCGTATATAAATATATAGAATTTTCATAAATTTCGAGCTCATAAAATCGCGCGAATACAACGACATAGAAAACACGCCAACAGATTAGTTTGTCTCTTACTCATTCGCACACGAATGAAACGTACAGCTCTCGCGAGCCGAGTGTATCTCTTGGCAAAGTGTCCAAAGGGTTGCTCAATAACGTTGAGGCCATAGTGTCCTGAATATTTCGGTCAGGAGACATTATTATTGCATACTGTTATATCGCGTATGCGCTCCGTCTTATTATTGGCCCGCACGTTGTGTGTCTACAGATCAAACTTGTATAGTCTATCGTATAATTTTCATATATATGATAAACTATAACAATTCGACATTAAAATTATCAACATTTATTCCATAATTTCATCGATTAATCACGCTTTCTGTTTCTCGTCTAACAACCATCATCAATTATTTCATCAAACTATCAACAAACAAACAAAAAACAACTAAAAACATCGCTTCATTCAAGGCCATTTTTCGGAATGTACTCTTACTAATACACGACACCTGCTGCCGCACTCGCGATGCTTTTTCGTCCAGTTCGTTTCTGCGCCAATCGGGAAGAAAAAAGTTGCAAGATGACACAAAATATTGAAAATATTCGATCCTCAAATCGATTAATTCGCTTTGGTACTGATTTATCAAGCCTGGCCTTATGTTTCAACGTTTTATTCGGCAAACAGTAATTATGGAGCGACGGTAGTCCAATTTGGGTCGGAGATGTTTGCATGTAGCGATACAAATGGGTTCGTGATGCTGAATCACTCGACGCGATATCTAATGACGAATTAATTGACGAAATTCTTTGAGTGAATTCACATTCGAACCCGGCACGATGTACAACACCTCAAAATCAGATTGGCAGACATTCAAATATTTTCAGTTATTGAATAACTTTTTTATCTCGTTTTTCATTGATGAATTTCGTTAATTTTCATTATTACGAGTATCGCACGATTTAATGGTGACAAATTGAGTTCGGAGCATGACAAAGTCAACTTTTTTCCGACGATTCTAAACGATCAGGACAAAGTGAAAAGGTGGAAGCTGTGGCTTCGTAAACCTCGCGTCATTGATTAAAATTGACCCGCTTAATCCCAGCCGGTTTCAATGTTGTGATGATAGCTGAGATGCAGTGCAAGAAAAATAGTTGTTTTATTTGAATTTTAATTGAAGAAAGCAGAAGCAAGAAAATTAGGGATGCGTTAGCTTCAATGAAATCATTGAACGAAATGAAAATCTAATAATAATGGAAAATGTGAATGGGATAGAGGTTTATCGCCTCGGTATAGTAGTTTATTGAGCATCGGAGCTTTCTCTCCAATGTTGTCCTTGTATAATCCCTGAATCTAGACGCCCCGGCATTACGTGGTCCGCGACTATCCGTCTGCGGGATTGAGATCCGCCCAAGAGCAGTACAGCTACAGTTACGTCAACAACTCGAACAGCTCGTCCTCCTCGGATCCGTACAGTCGCCCGCAACGTACGAGCTACACCACCGAGAGTGTAACCAAGAGGGATAGCGGTCCATATGGATCGTACTCGACCGAGAGATCCACGAGATCCTCCAACTACGGTGGACCCGGAGGCTACAGATCGTCCTACGAGTCATCCACTTCTGGTCGTCTTCCCGGTGGCACAACTTACCGTCACTTCTCATACCGCGTTTAAACGAATAATCTTTTTTTCCCTCGCTCTCTTACTCCGATTTCTCGTTCGAGCCTAAACGCGATGGTCCATGGACAACGATTCAAAAAACGAGCCTTTAATCCTCCCTCTTCGTCATTTTATCTAAAATATCCGAATTATTTTGCCTTCACTTGCAAACGCATTAAAAATTATGTCGTTCACAAATCGACGCATTTTTCCAACTGCAATTTCTCTCAATGATCCAACAGACTTAATCGACGAATCGTGCCGATCTTAAATCGGCTCTGCTGCATTTAGATAACAACGTAATCTCATAGTCGCGTCTAATCCGTTTTTGTGATTCTTCTCGTTATACGTAGCCCTTGTACGTTTTGTTGAACAACATTCAAAGGATAATGAAAAATAAAAAAAATGCGAAAAATTGTAACAATTATCTAACGAAAATGAAATAATAAACGATTTAATGTATTTCAATAAAGATTTGTATGCACAGTCGCGTTTAAATTTACGTTTTTCATGTCGTCGCTACATTTTTATACACTCGTATAAATAGTTTCGTAAGATATATTTTCTACCATTTTGTCAAAGTCCTTTTTATTTTCCACGTGTCGTTTTCGTCGATTATTCAAACAACCTGTCGTCAACGAATGCCTAACTCTGTGAACTTAACCTTAATAATGTTTTTTTCTTTGTTTTTTTTTACCTTTCGAATTGAATAATTAATCGAAGCTCGCATCTCGCACAGTTTCATGACTTACCACCCACGTGTGCGAATCGTAAATACGTAAATTTGGTCTTTGTAGCATTTTGTATAACCAATAATCGAATCATGTTATGAAAATTGACTAACAAAACTGCTAACATTTACATTCATCCAGCTAGACACACAACGCGATAATTGGCCAAGTTCTATTATGAGAGCACACGCACATTTCAGTACGTTTTCAATATCATGGGTAAACATGTAGGCAGGCGTTTTTTATAACAGGTAAACATCGATAAATGAAGAAATAATAATTAAAAAAAAAACTGATGAGTTTTTACGATGCCGAATCTCGTACGATTATTCAAAATTTTCACACGACAGACTCGTCGAATGAAACAATGATTTTTGACAAAGCCAGAAATACGGTGACAATTGAAATAAATGAATAAATAATCCATACTCAGAAGATCGGATTTTTCTCATGATTTCAAATATACTAACGTGTATTTTACACTTTTTTTCTTTCATTTGGTGTGCTTATCCCGCCGACTCCTGCCTTCCACGCTGCTTCTACTCATCGCCTCGTGAAAATGCACAATTTTTGCTCGACTATACCTCGAAAAAATTCAACAAAAACCACTATTTGCTGCTTCGCAACTAAAACATTGTTCAGGAGTCGTACAGACCAATCTCTCCGACGCTTCGCCCCAGCTCCCCTTCAGTACGATCTATCACTCCGACTACTCAGGTGAGTGAACGCAACTTCCCCGTCATTATTGGAATAAAATCAATCGACCCGCAGAATCATTATCAATTGCTCATTCACAATAAAACAGCACTAATTACAACAAACACTAATTAATCGGATTTGCGAAGCAATCCACTCCCCCGCATTCGTCGCCGCAAACTGATTTCCGCATCTCTGAACCGGCAGGCAGGAGTATTTTTTATTTGATTTTTTTTTTTCATACGAGCTTTCGCGAATTGCCGATAATTCCTGAGACTCTCTCATGATGTTTGGAGAGGCTTTAAGCAACGTGTGTGCAACAACGAACTCGCTTTGCACGAAACAAAAGCTCTTGTCGCTCTGTCTCCCAAAAAAGGCACCAGGAAAAATTCCTCCATTGAATTGAATGCAAAAAAAAAGAAGCAGCTCAGCACGCAACGCTTTGGCCAATGTGATAACGTTGCGCAGCTTCAATGAATTAAGGTAAAAACTGCCATTCGCTCGCGCCGTGAATTCATTCTGAAATTATTTCCGCGGATTCTCGTTCTTCGTTGACCCGGAATAATTGAATGAACATTTTTACGTATAACTCAGTGTCAAAATCATTTCCTAAAACTATTTAAATAAAAGGGAATTATTTTTTCCATTTTCTTACTCAATTCGACAATTTTACGTTCCACGACGAGAATTTTCATTGATGCGCATAATTACACACGAATTTGTTAACGAGACATTCGAATTTAGCTCTGATTCGGCCCGAGCGAAAGGCAGTGAGAAACCTCGTGAAAAAAAACGCAAGAAATGGCTAACAAACGAGAAAGAAATAAACGAGGAGCCTCTCGCTAATGAATTTGTGGCGACACGGAGGGTTGAAGAAAAATATAGTGATAGATTGGATCGGTTGCGTGTTGACGAACTGCAGGTGAAACGGATACCGCATCTATTGCCCTACATTGCTCACAAGAGGCTGATCACCGTGGTCCATACGCCAGTCCACAGTTATTACTATCCTGGCACTCCGTTGCCGATAAGAATTCATTCGAGGGTCAGACCCAGCGTACTTGCTGCGGAGCTTCAGCGGATACGCGATCTTCCGAGATCGACACATCAGTCCTACACTTCAAGCTACCTCAACTCGAAGCCCAACGTTGTAAGTCACGTGTCAAAATCGGCTGCGATGCTCATCGTCGTTGGACACCATTTCGATGATAATCCTCATACAACAAATCGTTAACCCATCCATTTTCACGTAACATTACTAATTACGAAGCACACGAACCTTCGACGCGTCAATACGAGAGATCGATTTCTTATCATCTTCGATTCAAATGAACTACACACAAGTATCGCGGCTAAATGAGACAAAAAATCGTCAATCTTATGCAAAATGATGAACGTTGGATTAGAAAATTGAGAAAATTTAAGAATCATTCATTTTGTCTCGCATATCGTCATTTTTGCTGCAATCTCGATTGAGTATTATGGAGAGCTCGAATGACTATTAAGATGTAGTATGCTGATTGTGTATTCTGGCAGTTGTGGGACGACGAAACCAGGGAAATTCGCGCCAGGGCCGACGCTCTTCTTCGACGAATTCATGTCTTCGTGCCCCGTCCCTTGGCGAGGTAATTATTATTGTTGTTTTTTTTTTATTTCCCATTTGTTTGCTACTTCTGTCAGTTGCGAATCCTGTCAAGTCAATTTTGAATGAAATTCTTGCTCGTTATAGTAAAAATCGTATGAAAATGAAATTTTGAAAAAAATCACACGTTGCTTTGTGAAAAAAAACCTCCGAGGTATGTCACACGTTCATTGAGAGAATTTCTCCGGTGAACACAGTGACTTTGCCGAGGATATTGTACCGGAACGTATGCACAGCGACGACTACATTAGGCGTGTGATCGGAGCGCGTAAGAATGCGAAGAAGGACGACGAGCACATCTCGTATTACGAGTCACCGGATCACCGCCATTTTGGCACCGGAAATCTTGCCTGCGTTGCTTACACCGGAGGTAAACCCCATTCTCGCAGGAGGCCTTACTACAAACTCGCGGATCTTCGTCCTGCTGACGTCCAAAGTGACGTCAACATGCTGAGTTACTACGCTAAAAATCGCCAGGCAGCAGCGAGTGCCTGTGAGTACAACATCGAACAAAAAAACACGTACATTCGACAATATCTCGACCAGAACGTGACAAAACGATGACGAGCCCTCGTTCTCTTATCACGAAAAAAAAGCGATAATCACCAACCCTCGAACACCACGCAACATCCGCTGATTTCATCTTAAAAATCGTTCTGTATGACCCAAAATTCAAAAACTTCTCTTGTGTAGTGAATTTCTCTCTAAATTAAATAAAAAATGTTGCTTTTAGAGAAATTACAACAAAATTACACTCGAAATAGTTAGAGAAACATTTTTCAAACTTTTCGAAGCGACGATTTCCGTTCGAAAAAATGAGCAAATTATTTGAAGATTTCTGAATTTCTTTCCGTATCGGATTTTGAAATATCTGGAAGAAAAAAAAACTGTTTGAAAACGTGATTTAATCAATAGACTTTTCAAACTCATTAGTACGGTGGTCGTCGTTGAGATTCAACGAAAAAAATTATTTCTATTCATTATTTATTGAATTTTGAAAATCGTGGCAATTTTTTGAGTCGATTAAGTTTTTTGGTCGCAAGAGAGAATCGTTTTATTGGCCGGAGCAAATATTGAATAATAATGATTGGCTCTACTGAAGAAATAACAGAATTTCGTTGCATTCCAACGATGCAAACTTCAGGATCATGGTGTTCGAGGGTTGATTACCAGCCAAGACGGACGTGACGATTCCCGATCATGATTGATTCAGCGAAGCACAATAATCATCTCGGATTACATGATCCGTTAGGATTTTTGTTCGAGGCACAATTTCACTAATCACCGAGCAAGGTCGTCATTCATTGCAGATATTTAAAATTGATATACCCTCCCACAACACAAACACACGCACACACAGATGAAGTTTGAGGATGCGTAACGAGTGTCGGGGTACAGAGAGGAGCCTCGCAATCGCGACAAGTTGTTATAACTTTTTGTCATACTTGTGCAATAATAAAATAGTTGCAAGCTCGATGACCGTGTACAAAGAAACGAGGGTGAAATAATAATTGGGTCGCGATCACGAGGCTCCGATTGTATGCCAACGATGTTCACGAAACATAGATAATTTTGTACAGGTCTTGTCTATATTAGTATTTCATTGATGATATTGGTTACTGTCCTTGAATGAAACGCGGCTTGGCGGCGCCGTTGATGTGTGTGACGCGCTTTTTTTTCGTTTTTGTCCGTCTCTCACAAACTTTGTTTTCTGTTACTTTTCATGACCTTTATTTCCTCTATTTTTCTCAAAAACTTTTTGTATTTTCTCCTGTTCGATCAAATTTCCGTACTATATGTCTGAGAATTTTTTTTATTTGCATTTTTTTTTTAAATCTTTTTTATTGTTGTGTTCTGTGCGACCCGTGTGTCTTTCCGTTTCGTCTTTTGTATTTTTTTTTGTTTCTTTTCTATCCAACTTTATTTTGTCTCTTCATGTTCTCGTTATCTCTGTTTTTTTTTCTGTTACGTTGTGCCTAATTCGTCCGATTTGAAAAAAGAAAAAAAACACAAAATGATAAAATATAAACATTCAACGAGATAAATGCAGATTTAGAAACAGCTTGAAATCTCGCGCGATTCGATTTTCTATCGATCATTAATCCAACTGAGTGGTTTTACGGAATCATCTCCCTGGATGAGCGCTCGAATGCGCGCTAATAGTTGAAACAAATCATTTCATCATTCATTTATATCCGACAAATGAAAAAACAAAAAAATCCCAACTGAAAATCGAAACAGGCAACAAGCCAGGCTACAGTGACGAAGTGAGAAAAAAGCGAGAGGAACCAGAGGTTCTGTTGAACGTTTCAGGCCATGGATGGAGACAACGCGTACCAGAGCTGAACGAGGATCCCACCAAACCCAAAAAAGTGGAGGAAGATGTCATTGCTGAGGCCGAGGAGGATTAGACGTTAAAAAAAAAAACAAAGATTGCAAGGGAGAAAGAAAAACAGAGAGAGAGAGGGAGAGAAAAAGGGAAAAATCGTGGTAAACTGAAACGACTTGACCCTCGTAAACATCAAGATTCGAAAAAACAACCACCTCGCCTCAGTCATCCGTTTTCTCTCTCCCTTTCTCTCTCTCCCTCACCCACATACACAGACACACACACACGAACTTGAACATACTTTGTCTATCGTCCAGAAACACATCCACGCGAGCACAAAACCATTCTTTGTCACTGTCGTTGCAGAGACCATTTAAAGTTATATATATTCGCGACCATCATCCCAAACTCCTTTTTTCCTCTCGGTACTCCAAAAACCCTCAAAACCTCTTTCACGTTTCGTGGCTACACGTCAAAAAAATCAAATAAAAAGCCACTACATCTGTGGTCTCCTCCCAAGTTTTTACGATAGAGTCTAGTTCTCGTTAAATTTACGAGAGGCAAGTAAAAAAAGGAACCCAAACACGTATGATGCAAAATATACGAATTTATGTAAGACCCCAATTACTCCGATTTCCCAAGCAAAGAAAAATACTGTCGATCCAAAAAATGAAAAGAAATGTCATGTTTACTAGAAATTTATATATTTATGAGGAATAAATTAAACATCACTGGATAAAAAACACGATTTATTAAAAGAAACATAAATGAAATATTCAATGAAAGGTTTCACCACTCACTGCACGAGCAATTTGCCTTAGACGTCCTGCCTAAAACGAATGAGTATATATTGTACATTATACGCGCATTGTCATGAGGTAAGCTTTCGTCTATTAGTGGCTAAATCTCCATTAAACCGAGCCGCAGTTAAATCATTTAAGAAGCCATCAAAATAATCGATGTCGCTCGAATCGATTGATAATCATTAAAAAACGACCATATGAATAAAAGAAAAAAGATTAAGCTGACAAATTAATGCGAAACTTTGTGTATCCGATGCGATTAATTTTACCAGCTTTGGACACTAATTTTCATACTTTTACTTTTGCATTTAACAACCGCTTAATTATTCTCGAAACATGATTTATTGTCTGTTCTTGCTTGGAGCTTGTCTGCTTGGTTGGAATTTTCGTTTTCTTGTACTGTCAGTGGTAACATTGTTGTTTCGTGTATCTCACAGATCCGGATGTTCCACTTACCGATCGCGAGATCAGAAAGGGTCAGTATAAATCGAGAATGCATTTTTGTACTCCACACCCTAGTCCTCTGTGCTGTCCCGAGCTAACCGATGGAATAATTCTAGCACGAGCATTGGAGAATGATGAAGAACCTCGACCCAAAAGAGGTGAGCCCAGAGACGATTTTTCAAAAAAAATCTCATCTCCAGACGATGCTGAAGTTTGCATCGTTCAAATGCAACGAAATTCGTGTTTTCCTTGAGCGCAGAGCTCGTGATACTTATTCAATATTTTGTTAAGACAATAAAACGACTTTTTTTGGGGCGAAAAACAAAATCAGCAAGAAAATTGTTATGGTTTTTGTAATCGAACCAAACAATTAATAGGAAAACGTTTTTTTTCGTTACACCTCGACTCTGCAAACTTCAGTTCTATATCTCCAGCATGATTCCCGTTTCTAACGTGACATTTTCGTGATTCCCTGAAAATGTAGCTGTGAAACAAGAGCCCGAAACTATTGTGGAGTTGGAGCAGGAAAGTGTTCACGAACCAGAGCCCGTTTTTGAGCCGGAAGTGAAAACTGTTCGAGAGGAAGAGCCCGTCGTTGAAGCGGAGGTCAAAACGACCTTCAGCGAGCCAGAAACTGTTGCCGAGCCGGAGGTTAAACCGGTTGAGGAACCAGCGCCCGTAGTGGTTAAGAAATCGAAGAGCAAACGAGCGCCGATACGTGAACCAATGGCAAAGCCAGTAGTCGAGCCAGAGCCAGAAAAAATTGTCGAGCCGGATCCAGAGCCGATTCCTGAGCCAGAGCCGGAAGCAGTTGCAGAACCAGAGCCTGTCCAGGTTGTTGAACCCGAGCCGGAAGTGGTGGCAGAACCGGAGCCTGAACCGATTCCTGAACCAGAACCGGAAGCGGTGGCAGCGCCGGAGCCTGAAGCGATTGCTGAGCCAGAGCCGGAAGTGGTCGCGGAACCAGAACCCGAAGCGATTGTCGAGCCTGAACCGGAAGTGATTGAAGAATCGGTGGTCGAACCAGAACCCGAAATTATCAGCGCATCCGAGCCTGAAGCAGTTGTCGAGGCTGAGGCGGAAGTAACGGAGGAATCGGGACCTGAACAGACAATCGCATCGCCGGAACCGGAACCTGAAACGGCACTCGATGAACCGGTGGAAGAAGCGGCTGTCGAAGAATCACCGATTGCTGAAAACACAGAATCCGCTCCGGAAACACAGACAGAAAACGAGCAACAGGAACAAGAGGACGAAGACGGTACGTCGCGGCAACGTGGGCTCCTACAAATATTAGAAACATGGAAGAAGACCTGCCCCGACGACGACGAAAAGCCTGCGGAAGAGAGTGAAGAACAGACGACGAACTGAGACAGAATATTCAACTTAACTTGTTGCACAACTTAATTGATCTACTGCATCGAATGTACCCATGTATTTCGTCCGTTGGTCAATGTATCTTCAATACATAATGATGTTTTTGTCTCTCGTTACATGATTCCATACGATTTATCGTCAAATCATCGCTCATGATTATTGTGTCGAATTGTTTAATTGCACGTGGTACGTTCTCCAGCCCCCCCTTTTCGCAACTCTCGTAAGTCCAGTTTGTCTTGTTATCATTTAACCAAAGTGAATCATGAGCACGGTAATAATCACTTTCGAACAATCCAGTTTTTTTTTTCAAACTTTGTACATGTCGAATGTTCCAACGACACACACACACACACACATTCGCATCAACACGAAACACCCACGAATACGACATGAAAAATCGATGAAAACGCCCACTGCAGCATACAATTTTGCGCTTTTTAGGCTTTCAATTTATTTGGATTGCTGTTTAACAGAGCAAAATAGATTTTCATTTTGCTTTGCATTTTTCAGTGCTCCAACGGAAACTCGATGAAGACGACTTGAGAAGGCAAGTCGAGGAACTGAAAAGGCAAGCTGAGGAGGAGGAGCGACGACGAGCCGAGGAGGCCAGGTAACAATTACCTGGCCTCCCCGGTTCGTCGTGATATTCAAAAATTTGTTTGTACCTTTGGTGCTATGTTAGGTTGGCCGAGGAAAGGTGGAAGCAGGAGGAGGAGGAACGTCGACGTCGTCTGAAGGAGGAAAACGAGAGGCGTCTTGCCGAAATCGAGGAACAGGAGAGGCTCGAGGCGGAAAGAAAAATCGAGGAAGAGAGATGGGAATCCGAGCGAATTAGGGACGCCAAATTGGCTGAAATCGAAAAGTAATATATTCCAGGAAACCTTCTAAAAAATCTACCCACCCATCAGGCTTGTAATTCCTTTACAATTCCATTAATTTCTTTATCGCGATCTCAATTCACAGACGTGCTGCGGAATTCGATAAGTTATTGGCTGCTGAAGAAGAAAGTCGTTACGCCATTGAAAAAGCGAACGAAGAAGCTCACAAAAGGCAAGAGAGGGAAGAGAGACTCGCCTCTGAAGTTATTCTCGGTACATCCGAAGATTTACATCATCCCGATGGATCGTACAACGAGTGCCATTGCCATCCCGATGTCAACTACCAGGAGCTCGAAGAGAGACCCGAGAGCCCCGACGCGGAAGATGAAACTCAGGTACCCTCATTTTCCTCAAAGCCTTCTATGAGTAGATCGAGTAGCAAAGAGCGATTCAACCAATCAACATCAGATACGCACGTCTCTCTCGGACAGGCTCGTGATGTCGAAAAAATTGATACTTTACCGAATAAAAAATAAGCACAACGTGCACTCGTCATTTTTCTTGAAATATTCAATGACTCTGAAGTTTGCATCGTTGTAATGCAATGAAATTCTTTTTTATCTTTAGCAAAATTAATGTTTAATTACGATGATAAAATGATCGATTTTAAACCCCTAAAAAGCATATCGGCTGGATAAATTTGGATGATATTGAAACCTGAACAAATCAGCAATAAAATCAAATATTTTTCGTTGTATTCCAACGTTGCAAACTTCAGCATCATAATATTCAGCTTCCTGGAGCGAAAAAAACGTTCAGGAGGGTCTCAACGACTGTACGCGATTGATGAATCACCTTAAAACTCATTGATACTTGAAAAACCATAAATTGACGTCGGAATGCAACGAGACACGTACTCGGAAATAATTACAAAGTATTTATCGCGATTCTCGGTAAAAATGTTACAACGCACAGGCAAATTCAATTTTTACAATTCAATCATTAACTTTACATTCGGAATATTCATATGCACATGAAAAATGCCTGATCAGTCTACACTGACACGTTTACTAAGCAGGAAAAGTTCATTCTTGTTTCTAATGACGTCAAAAAAGCGTAAAATTTGACGCGGAAACGGTTTTTACGATTTCGCGCGAGTGAGAATCGCTCAAACAAAAAAAATCTGAGCAATTCTCACGGAAAAGTCTCAATTCTCGTGGGAGAAAAACCGATTTATGTACAACGATTTTTCTGAGCGACTTTTTTCTGTGTAATTGCAATTAATACGACATTCATCGAAATGTGAAAAAAAAAATTGTTTTTCTTGCGATCAGATCGAGGAGACAGAATGCGGCGGAGAGACTGATTACGATGACTCGACAGATCCATTCATCGTAGAACACGAAGGCTTCAACAGCGCACCAGCGGAAGTTGTCGAGGCGGCTGTTGACGAAACTGCGATCGTTGAAGAATCGGACGCGAACGTAGACAACTTTTGGGGTGACAGTGACGCGTAATGGGGAGACTGAGGGCTGTACTACAAAACTTTTTCAATCGCGATCCAATAACATCGAGAGTTGCTGTTATTTCCGTTCCTCATTCTTATAACTTTGCCACGAGCCATCAATCAATATTTTTACTTTTCTTTTCAACCACGCGTGATAGAATTTTCTGCGATCTCGTGATAAGAGAGTGAGAGAAGCCCGAGACGAGTGAAGCGCGATAAAAAGAAGAAAAAATTTTCAACAGCAAGATCGACGTCTCGATTTAATCTCCTTGATTGTTAAACCTGCTGCGCAATTTTTATCGTCAATATTCAAAGCAGCAAAACGAAATGTTCATCGCAAAGACGCAGTTTTCGGGGCCGCAGTTTACTGGGCGACATATCGATCCTCCAAAAGTTCATCGGCTCCCGTCCATCACAAAAAACAACAACGCATGTCCACGTAACGAGTCGGAATAATAATATGACAATCTCTTTTCCTTCTTTCTCATTAACTCGCTTGAGATACCGAGAAGAGATATCGAACGAGCTTTATGGAACCTGCAAAAATCCCTAATGACATGTCCAATTTGATAGCAGACTGTAATAGATGGAATTTCATCGTAAGGCTCTCACATAGAAATATATGAGAATTCAATTTTCGTGAAAGGATCTTAATCATCCAGTGTATATGATACTAGGCCGGAAGTATTGTTAGACAATCTCAGATGTATGTCCAGTATCGAGAAAATAGAAAAGAGGAGGGAAGAGAAAATGGAAGAAAAACGTTGATGCTTATTGCGAAAGGAAAGAGCATAAAAATAACAAGCTGAATGAGAATTGGGTTCGATCTCGATAGTGTCGCTGTTACGACTGCGGAAGCAATCGTCCTAGATTTAAGATTAATATATACGCACTATTTATGGTACTCTGCAGTATATACTACAAATAATTGGCCCCCCCCCAATTTATCGTCAACCGTACAATTTATTATCCTTTACGTGCGTCTAAGTTTATACAGAGTTCACCTAAATTTCGTATCCAATTCAACGCCGTAGACTGTAGAGAGTACTGATGAATCCTTGGGAATACACAAAACGTTTAAATTCTGAATAAAAAATATGTGTCTATCCAATAATGTAAGATTTCATGTCTCATTGCGCTCATTATTTCGACACAAATATTTGATATGAAACACATCTCGATATTTACTGATTCAATGGATCAGTATTCTGTACAAATATAACTTTTCTTTGTGTACATTTAATCACGTTGTTTAGCAAACGTGACGCTCTTCCAACGCGGATGTCGTTCCTTTCTATCCTAATTTTGAACTTTATTTGATTCATTCATCTCCGCTTTTTTAAAATTATTTTAAGGAAATACTTGAGCCACTTTTATGGAACTATTTTTGGCAATTAAATGTGGCACGACGCTACTCGCGTGTTGACTCGGGGCAACAGAAAAATTCAGATCTCACCGAATAACTCAAAAACTTTTCGGGAGATTTCTTTTTAATTTTTTTTTTTCCCCGATTACAGAAAAACAACGTGCGACGAAACTTTTGATCGCTCGTTACAGGAATTGTTAAGAAAATTTTGATTTCTTTTTGCGAAATAAATTTCGGACCTCGAACTTTTGTTTGTGCAAACTTTTGGAATTTCATGACTAATTCGAATCAAAATGAAAAATATTTTAAAAAAGAAAAAAAAACACATTTCCAGCAAGGTGAACGAGCGGGTATTTCGTGATATTCCAGTTCAGTTAAAAAATCACGATGGAATCACTTGAGCGGATGAAGGTGATGCCATTTCGATAAGATGGGAATTATTTTCAATGGGATTTATGCCGATTGAATGTCGAGCTTCAATCGGTGGCTATGTTAAATTTTAAACAGAGTGTATACGCGACTTACGAGCGTTCTCGGTGATTCGCGATAAGTGATAATCGTCTTTGCGCGAGCACGTTCGTCCCTGGTTACATAATTCGCATATACGTCGAGTCACGCAAAGCAGAGAGAGAAAGAGAGAGAGCGAGAGAGGAGACTTAATGAATGACAAGCTCCGTGTGCGCAGAGATTAACGGAACTATTGTTAACTCCTGTAAAGACCCATTGACGTCATTGTGCAAGAAGACAGAAGAGAAATCAAGAAGACGACAAATTTTTTTCATCTCAATCATGCGGAATGAAAATCTATTGAAAAAAAGTTCATGCTAAAGTGCACGACAAGTATTTCGAGTGTCAAAAAAAATTGGTTAGTTCCACCTGCGTCATGGGATGGAAATAACTTTGCGAAGGGTCTTTAGGTCCCTGTGGCGGATGCAGTGGGCTTCATCATGATCCTGAAGTTTCCATCGTTGGAATGCAATGAAATTCTGTTATTTCTTCGGCAGAGCCAATAATAATTATTCAATATTTGGTCCGGCCAGTAAAACGATTCTCTCTTGCGACCAAAAAACTCAATCGACTCGAAAAATTGCCACGATTTTCAAAATTCAATAAATAATCAATAGAAAAAATGTTTTTCGTTAAATCTCGAGGTTGCAAACTTCAGAGTCATGTGGGCTCCTGTGATCAGGCCAGGGAGCTGCTATGGCATAAAACAGGTATAAACATGATTTCCATTATTATGGATTTTCCGAGCTAATCGTACGAGCCCACGAGTAAGGCAAATTTTGTGCAGTTTCCAGCTCGAAAGCCGAATCGATGAATATGCAGATAAAAAAAAAACTTTTTCCACCGAAAAATGTGTGAAAATTATCGTAATGCCCTGTCGATGGCTCGTTAAGCGTTGCAGCTGCGAGACCTGAAATTCGTGACCATAAAGAAGGAAACAGAGTACGATTTGATTGATTGATTGATTAAACGTAAAACCTATTTTCACAGAGTCACCTGGTGAATCAGATTTTGCAGCGGCAAAATTCGTTAATCGTTAGACACGAAGGGTCGCACCGCGGAGCTCGTTCGAGTCTAGACCTCATTCACGCATGACAGGTAGAAGGGTTAGGCGGTGTAGATACCGCATGGAGTAATCAAGGAATCGATCCTTCGCGTGTTGAGCCTACTACTGCGTCGTAGAGATATAACTTGAAGCTTTTGGGTTTCTCGAGTCGATATTATGCAGAGTCGAAAGACTGTTGAGCTCAAAAGCACACGTTGGCCAAAAAGGGGTGAAAAAGAAGCGTAGGAAAAGGCACTGGCGAGCTGCAGGTGATCGTGCAATATATTCCTGCAGGGTCAGAGACGAAGCTCATAAAAGCGCGTCATTAAATCCATTACAGCAGTAATTAATCATGATAAATATACTCGTGGGATTATAATTAATGATCAATTTTATAGGCTGTTTGCGATGCTATATAAATATGATAAGATCCTTATGGCCTATCACAACACGAGACACGGTTGATACATCAACATTGTCAGGTTGGCATAAATACGAGAATACATTATTTGACCCAGCAGATCGTCTCGATGAGCACTGCATATTTGTGTGGATTTCCCACGAGTGGGCAGCTCGCGTTCGTATATGACAATCTGTGGGATGGGGCTTAACGATTGAGGATAAATTCGGGGAAAAAGAGAAAGACGGCTTTTCCCGTATATCAAACGTCGTACGCGTATACATAAGAGACGTATTTATCTGCATATATATATACGCGTGCATATACGTCATATATAATGAGTGCGCGGGTGAGAGGAGACGACAGTCGTTCTGTTGCGGAAGGCAGGATGGAAAGGGCAGAAAATATGAGGCTGTTATATGGACGGAAAACGAGGGTGTACGTAAAAGCGATTCGACCTCAAATCTACTTGGCTACCCTCCATTCTCGACATTTTTAAGTCCCAAAGGAGCGACATCAATTGACCTTTACGCAGTTCTTTGTGTAGTAAAATGTAGAAATCAAATATTGATGAGCCGTTGTTATTATGGTCCTGAAGTTTCCATCGTTGGAGTGCAACAAAATTCTGTTATTTCTTCAGCAGGTCCAATAATTATTATTCAATATTTGGTCCGACCAATAAAACGATTCTCTCTTGCGACCAAAAAACTGAATCGACTCCAAAAATTGCCACGATTTTCAAAATTCAATAAATAATCAATAAAATTTTTATTTATTTATTTTTGAGTTATTGGGTTATTTGGTGTTTATTATTTTTGGGTTATTTGTGTTTGAGGCACATGGGCCTGAGAGACCCAGAGTATCCTTACACACCTTATTTCTGTCCAAAGTTCCCGTAGCCAGCGTTTTGTTTGAGGTTCAACAATATTTTCCGTCGTATGGTCTCAAATTCTCGATAAAGTTGAGTTTTGTTTTTTTCCACGTATACAACCCACACGACGGAGGCAGCGATGCTGGACGCGCGCAAAAATTGATTTAGGATTTGCGGATATTGTATTTGCTGATAAAGATTTGAAGGGAAACGGAAATTAATAAAATGTGTGCGAGGGAGGCTGCAGAAAAGTTCATTCGAGGTAGGACGTCTCGTGCATCTATGGCTGAATCGCGGGGTTTGCTGACGTAGGCACAGGGGGAGGTTGTTGGCGCCGCTGAGGAATGACGTCATTCGGGGGTGGATATATATCCACCCCCCGAGGGGGTAGCCCGGCTGCCCGACACGTGCCATCTCTCTTGTTCGCTGAACTCTTGGAACCGCGACGGAATCGCACGCGCATCCGCCATTTTAGCCAACTGTATAGCGAGAGCAAAAGATCGTAGTTTTAGCACTCTTCACACTATAGAACAAGCTTCTCACTGTACTCTTCAGTCCCGTTTTCTTTGCATCTCACTCGCACTCTCCACCTGCCCCTCTTTAATCTCAACTTTTCATCTGCTTCTAGCCTTTTGATTCCGGCGTCTTTTTCGCTTGCTACGATGACATTCTATGTGTACGTTTAGGACGACACTGCGC
This sequence comes from Diadegma fenestrale, assembly GCA_037043255.1. NCBI lineage: Eukaryota > Metazoa > Arthropoda > Insecta > Hymenoptera > Ichneumonidae > Diadegma > Diadegma fenestrale. The sequence goes on along the minus strand of CM073311.1, from coordinate 3,623,083 downwards.
GAAGGATTCCGCAGTTTTCCGCTCTCGCTGTTACAGCCTCTTCCCCACGCACCAACGTTTTCTATGCGAAAGTATTTTCCTTTCGGATTTTCAACCTTTTAATAACAGTCTCGAACTGCGAAAAGCCTCCCTCTCGATACTCACTCTAATTACGTACTTACTGGGCTTTGTCATTTGAGCCCCATTTTGTGTATGTTAAGTAGGGTCGTTAGGATCGAAATAGGCCAAGCAGGATGTCATGAGCAGGATCATTAGGGCCAAAATAGCCACAAGTAGGATCGAGCTCACCTTCGAGCTCCAAGACTTTATCAAGATCTCCAACCGAACAGCGATTCAACCTTTGCTCCGTCTATTTCGATCCTAATTACTCCATTTACGATTGAAAAAAAAATTCCCTACCCGAAGATCAGGATCTGTACACATTTGCCAAATGAATTGGTCGCGCTTACTATGTGTGAAATTGAAATTCTACACTCCGTTCTTTTCGTGACAATATTTTATGTCTATTGCTGTGATATTACGGTCTAGCCGAATGACTCTGAAGTTTGCAACGTTGAGATTCAACGAAAAACATTTTTTCTATTGATTAGGTATTGAATTTTGAAAATCGTGGCAATTTTTCGACTCGATTGAGTTTTGTGGTCGTAAGAGAGAATCGTTTTATTGGCCGGACCAAATATTCAATAATAATTATTGGCTCTGCTGAAGAAATAACAGAATTTCGTTGCATTCCAACGATGCAACGATGCTTCAGGATCATCTAGCCGAATATCATCAGAACAGTATATCAAATTGGAAGAGAACAAGTGACACAGATCGTATGGAAATGATCGGTGCCGATTTATTTATCAACCCACCGACATCACGATCTCTGAAATTTCTGTATTTTTTTTATTCTCCCTGACATGATAACCTCGCATTACAATGATGGAAAAAGTGTGATTTCCCTCAACGCCATCAATACGTGTTTATACACAAACGTACGGAGATCCACGACAGTCAAAAACACACACACACACACAAATTCTTTGAATCAGCAATTTTCAATTTCGGAATTAAAAACTCTGTAACTCGATACCACGAGGGTCGCATATTCCCATTCGAATCTCTGGTCATTCGCATGCATAAGATGTGAACACGTTTTGAAAATACAGACAGACGCACGTGAAAACTAAAAATGAGCTGATTTTGCGAGGACAGAAGATCAACGAATACGTTCCCCTTTAAAGAACGTCGGTGTCTGTAATCAGGGAAAATAGACTCTCCTGTCAAATAGTTTGCAGTTCTGTGGACTTTGAGGGATTTGCATGGATGCAGAGGGTTTTGGACTTTTCAATTAAAGGAATTCGGGATATTTTTACAATACGAACAATATTTATCATACAGACAATATAATTGGGCGGGCAGCTTTGATGAGGAAATTATGGGAGGAATTGTTGGGAGGTGGCGCAAAGAGGTCGATGAATGAGGTGGTTTGAAATGATTTATTAAAGCAGAAATTTATATGCGATGAGGGTGACGTTGATTAATGCATCTGCGCTTTGCGAATTAACGCAGTCGATCAAGCGTTTTCTGTGAGCAACACACGTGTGTAACGGACAATATCTCGCGTGACGTTAATAGTTTAATAAACATAGAGCACGCGCGCGAGAAATACGCATCGGGAAGTTGGCCTGTCGCGAAATTATTTCGCGCACGAGATAGAAACAGGAAACGAGAAATATTCACTCTGTGTGCGGAAGATACGGAGACGATCGTTAGCAGAGCGAATAATAGTTTGCTAGCACATGGCTCATCCTCTTGCTCTCCCTCCCTGGCTCCTTCGTTCTCTCTCTCTTTTGCCCTCTTCTCCCCATTGCGATCTATATACACCATCCAGATTTATGCGGCCCATCATTCCGGACGACCAACAGAGAGCCATACATCCCAAGAGTTTGGTGCAAATTTGGACCCGGGGGTAAATTTGTAACACTCTCGCGTTTCTAAATATCTTGCGACTATTCACCTGAGTCGACGTGCCCAAAAGTTGCCGTTTCCAAACGAGATATCGTCGCTACTATTCACGACAGTGTCCGACTGTTTACAAATTAGTTTCAACGCGCCAAACCAATATTTCGAAAATTGGCATCATTCAAGAGCATATTTTTATGACAGTAAATGATGTAGGGACATGCCTATTTATTCCCATTGCATAAGCTGCAATCACGTCGACTCCATAAGTCAATCATCCGAATAATTGATCGTTTCACATGTCGAATTATAAATATGCGACACTAATGAACTGCTGAACTAAATCCCTTGCCAATCCCTGCATATTCATATGCTCTATCGTCATTTGACGAGCACGAAACACTTAAGCCCTTCCGGACCCAGTTTCCCAAATTGTATGGAAATTGTAATTGGACCGTCATAAATATAATTCTTCAAAAATCCTTGAAAATTGAAATCTGCCTGGACACTTCTCGATGGCACAAACTCACTAGCCCATTTTTTGCTTCCTCACAGACGAAGATATTCAACGGTGAACATTTTTGTTTCCCATTTTCAATGCCTATGCGCCCAAAACATCGAAAAATCATATCTACAAATATCTGGATGTGTATGTGTATTTTCTGGCACTGTCAAATTCAAACGTTCGTAACTCGAGAACAGTTTGAGCTACAAGGCTCCCATTTTTCAAAGATGTTGATCGATACAAGTTTTCCAGGTTCTAAAAATTTGAAATGTTGGAATCGCTACGAAAATACGAATTCTACGGCATTTTGAAATTTTCAAGAAAAAGTGTAAACACTCCAACTTCCACAATAAGTTTGAAGACTTATTATTAATTTCTTTATTCTATAATCAGAACATCATAATAGGAAGTTTAGTCTTGAATTGAGAAAGTATCGGTTGGACGGTTCAAATTAAGTGATTTTTTAAATTTTACGCAATTCTAAGTTTTCCGAAAAATTGTCTGACCGTCTTAACTTTTCGAAATTTTTTGTGTAAGTCTTTCTCCTTGTGTTCCTGCAGAAAAGTTGTCGGGATTATTGTGAAAAAACGCTGTAAATTGAAAGTTCCAAATCGCTTGATCAAGATTTAGCACGACGATGCTGAAAGCTTCTTCTATGAGGAAGCCAAAATTCGAAATATAGTAGGTCATTGAAGAAGATTTGAACATCGTGCTAAATCTTGAGGAAGCAATTTGCAAATTATTTAACGATCGCGAGCACTTGTTTATTTAAAGAAGAGCCAGAGTCACGTTTGCAGTGGGTTGTTTGATTAATTGCGAAACTTAATAAAACTTTTACTCAGAAAGAACATCGATGTTGCTGAGGTTCCGATGTGCGTGAAAAATAATAGATTGATTCGTTTCACCTGGCACACGGTCTCGATGTAACATTTAAAAAGAGGGAAAACGTTAGCAGGCGGTAATACTTTATTCAAATCCGGAATAATAGCGTCTATAGCTCTATCAGAGGATTGAATATATTGCCAAGTCGAGAAACACTTGCTAGGGCGCGGAAAGAGGGAAGAGCATGCTATTTTCGTTCGATATAATCGTTTCCGTACGATCGAAACACTTTTGATACATTTGTATGTGTATATGTATGTATTTACATCGAAAACGTGACGGCGCGATACGTGTACAAACTGCGGACATAATAAATTGTGTCATTCTTTACACGCGGAGCGGTTTTCACGGAGAGCGACTGCAAAATTGATCATTTGTTCAATTTCATCAATAGCAGATGATTTTTGTGGATCGTTGCAAAGGCAATCGCCGTTATTCGCATAGACTCTATAAAACGTAATCTGCTGACGATAGAAACAAATTTCCCAACGATTGCTACGTGTGAGCATTTTATAGCCCGCAATCATGAGAAAAAAGCTGAATATCTGGCGAATTATGGACACAGTGTTGAAAAATGTTCTCATTTGAATTTGCAAATGGGATTTTCCTTCTTTTAGGAACTCTTGTGAATAAGAAATTCAAGCAAATTGTAGCGTGATAACGTGCTATCTTGGCGGATCGCATCGTTCCCGTGATATCCTTTTTTCCCCTTTTTTGAGGATCATTTTATATCCGAGCAAATGTAACACGTAATACCCTCGGGCCTCACGAAGCCTCTCTTTCACGTTGGATTTTTTAGTACAGAAGGAATCGCGAACACCCTCCCTTTCCTCTCTCGCTCCGAAGATAGCGTATATCGACTCCTATCGCTCATATCGATCGTGCAAGCGCAACGATGAATATATACATATAGATGCACAAGTCTATTAAAAACGGTTGTACGAGTGTACGATTCTTACTGTATCTGGACGGTGGTAAATGTAATCGATAATTTCCATCAGGGACAAAAATACTTCAGGTTGGCTTATAGCTATTGATCTCGACGACGACCAAACGTCACACTCTAGACTGGTCTATATATTCACTCAAGAATTAAAGAGTCCGTCTAAATGTTACGTATTCCTGCATATTGTGTACGCGCATACAAATAATGCAGAAGTAAAATATTGCAATTTTCTCGATTCCATGACTCTGAAGTTTGCAACGTTGAGATTCAACGGAAAACATTTTTTCTATTGATTATTTATTGCATTTTGAAAATCGTGGCAATTTTATGAGTCGATTGAGTTTTTTGGTCGCAAGAGAGAATCGATTTATTGGCCGGACCAAATATTCAATAATACATATTGGCTCTGCCGAAGAAATAACAGAATTTCATTGCATTCCAACGATGGAAACTTCAAGATCATTAATTTGTGAACTGTTGCTGAGGTCGCACTTCGACTTACATGTACGAGAAAGCAGGAGGGTAAGAATTTTCACGGGGGAGTACGAAATACTCTCGTACTTTTTACGTGGCTCTTTGCAGGGGAATGTACATAGGAGCGTGTAACATTAAGCACCGAGACGACCAACTCGCGACGTCGAGATGAGGTGGAGACAAAAACGAGGTAAAAAGCAGGGGAAGGAGTAGGACAGATCGATAAGATATACCACCACGATATCAGCATTGACGCACACGCTCTTGGTATCGCGTCTTACGGATTTTAGAAAAGACATAACAAGGGAATCTTTTCTCTTATCATATAGACGCAGCCTTCATCCCCTCCGCCTGGCGTCACCCTTGCAGTTTGAGCATGTCATCCCGTTGTATATTTTCTTCTTCTATATTTGTATCCGATTTTCAGCTGGTTTTTCCCAACATTGGACTGACGAATTGATCGAGCTTGTATAGAAATGCGATCCTGGCTGTTTCGCTCGCAAAATCGTGAGGTTTGAAGCTTTAATGACTCTCGAATGAAGGGTTGAACGACTCGGCGGGTCATTCACCCGATTGCAGACAAATAATTAGTGTCGGTTGGGTAATCAACTAATAATTGGATTAAGGATGGAAATAAATGTCTCAGCGACCGGCCTTTTTTGTAGAAGCATAAAAATACAGGATCATCGTGTATTTCTGCGTTTTCTTTCATTTATATTTCGAAGGCTTTCGTAAAAGCAGTTTTTATGGATATTTATTTATATATTTAACGTCCCTATAGGTATAAGCCTCCCAATTTTTACGAGCTCATTCCATCACACTTCAACTAGACTATTCCCTCGATTTACTCACTTCCAGTTCATCCTCCGAGACCCCCAGGAGGGCAACCTACTCTTTCCTAATGCAAGACCACACAGTTGGCTAATACCATATCAGGTACTCGGAAAAACTGACTCGCACTCAGCGATCGATGCGGGACCGCGTGCATGACTAAGCGGTCACCCATCCTAGTAACGGTTTCGCCCTGAGAAGCCAGACTTGGGAGATTGCCAAAGCCACACACATCTCTGACTCGTCGCTGTGGCTGATTCTCTGTGTATTGGGAAATTTCTCGGGAACAAATTGACCAGCTAATCAGATTGCTTTGAATTATGTTAAAATTCGGAGCAGGACACACGAGAGCGCAGATGGTGCATCGAAAGGATCAGAGAGCTGGAAAAATTCAGGCTCTGGAAAGAAAATGAGATATGACTCTGAATTTTGCAACGTTGAGATTCAACGAAAACCATTTTTTCTATTGATTATTTATTGAATTTTGAAAATCGTGGCAATTTTTCGAGTCTAATGAGTTTTTTAGTCGCATTCAATAATAATTATTGGCTTTGCTGAAGAAATAACAAAATTTCGTTGCATTCCAACGATCGAAGCTTCAGGATCATAATGAGATGCCTCAATTTCGCTAATTGCATGCGTTTCGGGTTTATCAGAATTTGGTAATTTATTCGGGATATAAATATAAAAGACGACGATTCTTTTATATGGTAATAAAAGGGAGAGAACACGCTTTATTTTTATTGTTGAAAAGAGGCTCTTTCCAACCAAAAATCGAGAGATATATTATGGGCTTAGTGAGGTCCGCGGGAGAGAAAAAAAGGGGAAGATTCTATCGGGTTGTCATCGCCCGAGCACTGAATTTTCTGCAAAGCCCGAGTGCTCTGACGCACGAGGATTTGCCTCGAGCTTTCTAGACCCCTCTTTTTCATCTTTTTTTTTCTTTCCCCCTGTGGGTTTTTCCTCTCATTTTTCTTTTGTTTTTCGGGGATTTATTACGTCGAGCGAGCCGCCACCAATGAGACGAGATTCTACCACGACTCAATGTACGATGTCTGCTGCTTGAATAGATCGCACGTGAATATTCGCCCGAATACGATAAGGGAATTCCCCTTTGTCTCGAACATGCGCGTCTCTCCAACGATAATGAAACGTGCACGTGTATAACGCTCACGATCACGATCATCATCTTACAAACAAGCGGGGGAAACGAACCGACGCAAAAGTTCCAAGATATTTTTAAACCGCTCTTTCATTTCGTCTATTAATTCACTCGGATTTTTAATTTCATCTCCGACTCACCAATTACTCCGAATCCATTCAAAGTCATGATAGAATTAAAATACAAATTTTACTGCACATTCCCTTCAACTTCCGGCTGCTGAATTTTTATCATTTTCGTCCAGTTATTTTGGACTCTGTATTTTTTGCAAGCTACAGAATTTGTTTCTGTCGAACGTGAATTACGTTTTCAGCTGTCGAACGAATATCAGACAAATTTACAACGTTGCAATTCCAGAATCGTTCAATTCAGAGTAATTACGACAAGTTGGCTATTTTATGGACGAATGAAAAGTGTGTTTATTGCAACAAGGAGAGCCTTTGATTCTTCATTCTAAGGACGAACAAAAAACCTGCATTTTTAGCGTTTGCTTTCGTTCGATGCGTGCTCGCCAGTGTAAACATCCGAATGCATTGCTCTCTATTGAATTCGAACACGGCTCGATTCGATCTTTTGTTCTTCCCACATACCAGAGATATTGAGCGAATTTTATAAAGGACCGTAGTTTTTTTCTGCATTTTCTAAACTTCACGAAAGATTCATGATTTTTTTTTTTCACTTTTCATTTAGTAGAGTGTACTCCTCGCTTATACAGCGAATGTGTATTTATTGGGATCGATCCATTGGATATTTGTTTGTGAAAAAAATGCATCGCGACCTCGTGGGAGTTTTAAGATATTGGAGCTGGACGCAGAATGATAAAAGTGGAAAAACTCTCACGTGTATCCACAATATTGAGATATTTTTCATGCTGAATAAATGATTCGTTTGCTTTTATTGAAATTACCATTATTGCACGAGAACTTAATTGGAAAATGGAGGAAATATAATCGATTTCTCTAATAACTTTTCTTCGTAACGCTTTTCCACGAAATTCATTCATCCAATCAATTATTCTCACCAATTTGAACCCAAGAGTCTTCTACGAACATCACGTATGCATAAAGTTCTAAATGGAATAGACGCGTGATATTTCGGAAGCTCAACGAAAATGTATTTCTAGGTACGTGTGAGTAATATGTTTAGCGTTCGTATATATAAATATGCATCGTATTTATCACAAGAGGAAATGAGAGAGAAGGCGAATGGATATGAAGCGCCTAGACGGATAAAATTCCAAAATCAAATTATCACTGGCTCGGGTGTCGGAAGAGATCGAGCCAGGATTCAAAGTTATATTTGAAAATGGTTAACCGATTATTCTCGTGACAACTTTTCATGTGAAACGACGTTTCAGACTCATTTTTCCAAATTATTCAATATTTCCCAGTCCCAATCGTATACACGTTAAAAATGTTCAAGTTGAAATTGTTTTCCACGAGATTCTTTCGGTGGAAACAAAAAAAAACGAGAACAAAACGTGACGAAATTCGTTTGAACGAATTACCAAAAACGTTCGGAAGCGGATGAGATTTTGACTAAAATATAAAATGCTTCGAGAATTATCTTGTAAAATGTTTTTCCGAGCGTAAAGCGCGTTCTCGAGCATTGAAAAAGCGTATCACGAACATTTTAGCGTGTTTCGTAAAAAAAAGATGGACAAGTGGCCAGGAAATGGTCGATTATACGGAGGAGAAAAATAGAATTCATCGTTGCATTCATTCCAGGATCCTTTTTCCTATCGTGTAATGTGCGAATGTCGCGAAGCGTTGGAGTAGATGGAAAAAGAAAAAAAAAACGAAAAGCGCGCGTAGCGGGCTCGAGCTTTGAAGAAACGCGTCGTTGCAGAGCGCACGGCTGATACATACGCTGTACCGAAGAAAAAAGCACCCCGCGCTCAACGCCCCCGTTATACGGCGTGCCTATCAGTCTGCGCGAGAGCCTCGTCGTACGAGGTAGTATCGCCGCTGCTGCTGCCGCTGCTATTCCTAACAATCGTATCCGTTCGATTGCTCTTCAAATTCATCGCGTATTGCCAGTGTCCAAGTAACCCAAAAGAAATAAAACAAAGTCTTGGCCGAATTAAAATCGCAACGGGATAATTTTTTATTGCAACTAACACACGAATCGAAGAAACGCTTCGAGCCTACGAGCGGTGTTTAAGGAAGAAAAAAAAGCGACCGGCATCGGTCGACATCGAAAATATCTAAGTGGAAGTATTCGGAAGCATTCTCAAGACTCTTTACAAACGAGTTGACCCAAATGGTTAAAGGTGAGCCACTACACAGACTCCCATTTTTTTCAATTGCATTTTGAAGAAAGTGCATCGTCCGATGCGGGCACCACGATCATTGAAACTCCCAAACTCATTTTTCAAATGGTCCTGCAGTTTGCATCGTTGGAATGCAACGAAATTCTGTTATTTCTTCAGCAGAGCCAACAATTATTATTGAATATTTGGTCCGGCCAATAAAACGATTCTCTCTTGCGACCAAAAAACTCAATCGACTCGAAAAATTGCCACGATTTTCAAAATTTAATAAATAATCAATAGAAAAAATGTTTTTCGTTGAATCTCAACGTTGCAAACTTCAGAGTCATTTTTTCAATTTGTCTGAACGATCGTTCTTGCTGCACTTACGAGACGAAAGATCAATGAAACATTCCGCAACTGTTCTAGCGATCATCATTCGTCACGCTTGCCTTATTCGGAAAAATCCCTCTTACAATAATTCTGTCGCTTCCTTTGTACAAAACTGTATAACGTAGTTGATATGCATTTTTTCGTAGATATCAATTGGTATGAATCATTGCTCTCGCAGTCTCTAAGACAAAAAGTTTCATCGCAACTCTAAATTTCTTTTTGCCTGTTTGTGCAGCATCGATTTCGAAGCAACGACAATTCCTGATTCCTTTTTAAATCGTTTCACCAACGTCCAAAAATTATTTTTATGGTTCAATCAAAACAAACGATGCATTTCGATGTCTAGAAAAAAGGGGTCGATTCATTTTCCTTGTTCACTTCGTCATGAATTTTTACCTTGATTTTGTCATTAAAAATCATTTTTTATGGTCACATTATTTACGTGTTTCCTTTTTGTTTCACGGTAGTCTGATTTTGTGCATTTTCTCTTTGCTTATTTGGAGAAAAAAAAAATAGAGTCTGTACATCCGATTAAATTTTTTGCATGTCCAGATAATTGCGATGCTCGGATTCATTTCCTGCTGGAGAAATTTTGATGGTGTTTTTGGAATTAAATATAGTAATCCAATTTCCGTTAGTTTTCTATTCAGCTTTTTTCGTCGCATTTCTTTGTGTAAATTTATGTCTCATAGATCGCCAGCTCTATATTCGAGTATGCGCAGTCAAAAGGAATTATTTTGTCAATCAAAAGCAATTGGACTCAATTATTTATACGAAATAAAATCGGGTGAAACGACAAGAAATTTTCTCGAGAAAATGACGAAATTGATGGACACATTTGCCGGAGGGATATTGCGGAAAACGAAAAGATCGATAGAAAAAAGAGAAAAACAGAAAATCTTGAGAAAAGTTGGAAAAATTGAAAGAATAAACTGAGCGAGGAAGCGCAAGGAGGAAAGATCGACTCGAATTAGTTGCACTTTTTCTATCTCTCGACTTTTTATTTCCAACAGGTCAATCGTCCGGAACTTTGTTCATGTACCGAAGAAAAAATAAGAAAAGCGAATAAGAGAAATAACGAAATCCGGTAAAACGAAAAAATCTTCTCGTAGTAAAAGCGTCAGATTAATTTGAGGGTTAAATAGTCAATCGAAAAGAGAAATGCAGTCGGGAACGTCGCGACAGATGCCGGCCGGTCCCACGTGCATATCAGGTATGATGACAATGTTGACAATTGCACCTAAACATTTATTGCAAATCCGTTTCATCATTATGCCTCTCATTCACTTGTTTTCTTCGCAATTATCACTCGCGGGAACAAGAGTCCAATGCGCTTTCTTTATTTCGGGCTTGAGACGGAATGTGCAAACCGGCCGATATGGCGGACGATCGATTTTCATATACAATGGCTCTCGGGGAGGGGAGAACCGAGTGAACGGAGCACGTGCAATTTGCATAGGAAAAGACCGGTGCAGCTCTTACGTAACGTTGCTATACTACGAGAAACGAGAGTGTGTGTGTGTGTGTGTGTGTGGGACAGAGAGAGCGAGTGAGAGGCCAAATTAAGGGGCTTACTTGAAGAAAGCACTCCAAACTATTTTCCAAATTCTGCCAAAGGTCTCGTTGCACTTGTAATAAATTTGTATGCCGTGCAAAAAATACAACGATTCCAAAAATTCGCCAATTTACTATTTTTATCTGAAGAAATTCTCGATCTTTTTGACGTCGTCCAATTACGTCAGTCCCAAACACATTTGTGAACATTTTTTCTCTCTACTTTTACGTTCCTGATGTACGAAATGGAGTAAAAATGTTCCAAGTTGAAAAACCTTTGAAATTAACGTTCTATATTTTCATGAGGCATGAACACGATTCTCGGGGAAAAAGACGAAAAAAAAATCAAATTCAGATTCCTCGGAAGGCATGGGGAAAGTTTTTCTTGCCAAACGTTGCAAAGTTAGTGATAAATAAACATTTTTCTCAAAATGAAATTCTGAAGCGTGTCATATGTTAAACAGTTTATCGCGTTTACGGTGGAAGAAAAAAGAATCAATGGGGGGAGGAGAAACCAAAGTGATGAAACGTCGGATTTGGGGAGTCGAAAAGTTGGTGGAGAATGTTTTTGCTTGAAAGCTTCACGTCGTATACGAAACAATTTAAAGAATCACAGATGCTGAGAAATCAAAGAAGGTCAGACTGCTTTTGGGGGGGAGGGAATGTTTCATATATTCATTTATAAAATACATTTCTCAATATGGGGCTGGGGACTGCCCGAAAGAAGCTTTCCCAGGCAAAACAAGTTACAATGCGCTCCATATATTTCCATTGGACACATGCTGTTATTTGGAATTGGAAAAGAGGATATTGGATCGTACATTTTCCAGCTCGGCTCTCACGAAACTTTCTGCAGGGAGCTTGATGGAGAATCATTTCAATTTACGATTCGCGTCAAAACAGCTAAACTTCTGGGCTGCTTTTGGACCGAATGTTTGGGAGTCAGAGAATTGAACAAAACAATTTTTATTTTTAGTTTGAAATTCCGATTTCGTTGCCTCCGGGAATATCTTATGAGGGGAGTGACGAAATTCTCGAAATATGCAAAACGTGAGAGGAATATAAATGTCAGTGCCAATGTCGCAACCCCGTGAACGTGACAATTTCGAGACTGTTTATTGGGTGCGTTGTGTAGGGGCACGGGTGCGAGATAATAGGAGGCGAAGAGTTTTCCTTCGAAGCGAGATTCAAAGGAAGTACTTGGTGGAGCTGGTGATCGATTATTTTACTGAGAATATAAAAGCGACTCCGGGGGTAGCCTCGGAAAGGGTGGAAAGGGCATGCAGGGGTGAGAGTCGGAGGAAAACTCAAGGAGTGAGTCGCTGACATTTGAGCTGAAAATGCTTCGAGCAACCGATCATAACGAATTTATGTGGTAAGAAATGAAGGAACGAAAGAGAGAGAGAAAAAAAGAAGACACGAGTCCGATAAATCTGTATTGTACGTTGCATTTTTCATGTCCCAAGCAACTGCCGTGACGTTCACGAGCACGTGTCATATGTGCACAGTCAATACGTCCAAATGGCTCTTGAAAAAGGGCTCCTCGTGCGACTTGGACGTCCATTCTCCTCAATTTCGATCCACTCGTCAGTTCATCATTAATCACCCCATTTCTCGTGAAGTTTTTCTCGAAAATCAATCCCAACTACAAAATCTTGCAGAAAGTCGACACGAAATTTTTCTTCCTACTGAAAAAATGTTGCCAAATGGAAATCGGACGAGTTGCTCTCACAGTACTCGTGAAAAAGTTAGTTGCAACATGCTTTTCTCAATCATTTCCGTTTTCGAGTTATCAAAACAGATTCGATTTTTCAAAAACCACATTTTGAGAAATAAACGTTTGGGTGTTTCAGCATCTGGTAAATGGACCTGGATTTTCTTCTTTTTAAAGCTTCAATATGTTATCACTTCCTGGAAATCATTGAAGAAACTCTAAATTTATAAATCGCTACAGCACAAATACGCGCAGGCTTTTAAATACAAAAGCCACTGAAAAAGGAAACTGATGACTCTTTCACAGGAATAAAGCTCATGAATTTGGCCAGTAATCACCGTTTCTAGAGAATTTGGAAACGCGAAACGAATGCGCGGGGTGGCTAAAGTTTCAATCCCGAATAATTCAAAAAGTTCGCCGTCTTTGATGTTTTTTTAAGCATAATTTTCGATCTACTTGGACGAAGCAAAATGAAATTCCCTGACGCGGATAAAGACCTCGGGAGACTTGCATATATTTCGGGATGCTGGACGTAATTAATTGGCACTTTGTGAACTTTTTGGTAAATGATTTGATTGAAAAAATCGCTGAGATAAATCTTTCCATTGGAAATTAATTTCCCAATGCGAATTGAGTGTTCGATATTGAGGACACCGTGTATATGCGGACGTATTCGGCAATGTATTTTCCCCCTTAACGTCGCGTACCTCCCTCGATAAATTCTTCATTCGAGTTCTCTCTGGTTCGATTGCCAAAGTGTGCTGCGTGGTTGGACCGTGACGTCGTGTGGTGCACGAACTTGAAACAATCGTCGGCTATTCCACGTTAAATATAGGTCAATATATAGGCGAATTTGACGACAGGCAAATCTTGGCTGTTCTACGATGGAAACCGAGCCTCTTGCTTTATACATTCTTGATTTATGCTCGCGGTGCATAGAACGAGTAAACGCTGTACAGACTACTTTCTATGACGTATGAGGTTCGTAGTCGCCAATTCGAACGTTAGCGTGATATTTCGTGTGATGTAACTCCAACGTCATTTCAAATTTATAATCAAGGTAAAGGTTATTTGTACGTTCGAACTTGGATATCAATAAATACAAGATTCAGCCTAAAACTCGTATCGCAGAGTTCAAAAACTGAGACAAAACGTTTTCATAAATAAAATGTCAATTTTTTTTTCCAATCAACCTTTTTTTGGTGCCAGAGGCTGCAGACGTTCGTTGAACTTGATCTGAAAATCTGTAACGTTTCAATTTTATTTGAAGCTCGAAGTCTGATCTCAATGAATCCAGAACTATTCAAAAACCAAAATGACTCTGAAGTTTGCAACGTTGAGATTCAACGAAAAACATTTTTTCTATTGATTATTTATTGAATTTTGAAAATCGTGGCAATTTTTTGAGGCGATTTAGTTTTTTGGTCGTAAGAGAGAATTGTTTTATTGGCTTGAGCAAATATTGAATAATAATTATTGGCTCTTCTGAAGAAATAACAGAATTTCGTTGCATTCCAACGATGGAAACTTCAAGATCATAAAACCAAAGTCGTTCCGAGCTCAAGTTTAAACTTCCAACTCAACTTTCCAGCGGATTTTTTTCAGTTAGCAACTGGACCGCAAAGTGAAAGATTATGAATGAAAAGAAAAAATTTATCGAAACATGAAATCTGCGCGGGTGGGAATAAGTAAATAAACAAATCTGCTATATTCGACGATCGACAAAGCATCGACATGCTTTTACGATCCACGCGAGCCACCCGGATAACCCTGACCGAATTACTTCGTTTAAATCCAGCCAATCATCTCGCGTACACAGTTCTCTCCCTCGGCTAAAGACCACGCGACTATCGTGCTTGTGTTTGTTGCACTACGTGTCAAACTTTCGTTGGAAAATCCCAAGACTTCACATAGACGTCGAATGTTTTGAGGAATCATCAAATTCTCGTATAATTTATTGACTTTCTTGTCATTGAGGCCCGAGTGTCGTTTCAACTTCGATCTTGACAGAACATTTTCGGACGAGAATGAATTTCCAACTGTTCGAGTTTCATTCATCAAATTTTCGATTCAACAAAAACTCGAAAAGTTTGCAATTCAATCTTTCCGGAAAAACATCTTAGAAATCCGTAAAGTAAAAGCCAGTAAAGGAAAAAACGCTTTTGACATGTAAATAATAATTTTGCATGTTTGATTATGAAAGTAAAAGTATTTTTTTTTTTTTTTGCGGAGTCTGCGTGAGTCGATCGCAAAATTCTTAGCAATTTTCGTAAAAATTTATCGATACCACGTGTCTGGAAAATGCATCATTTCGAAAAAGCGATCTTGAGATTTACATGGTTTGTTTATCAAACATCGTGAGAGGCTGGCCTTAAAAAATTTCAAGTGTAATGCACGGACCGTTAACTGCAAAACTTATTAAAAAACGTACGAATTTTTTCAAAATTTTGACGAAGCGTAACGTTCCTACGATAGTTGTTGGACCACGTCAATATGAAAATCAGTTTACGAAGCAAAACGATCAGAAAAACTGATTTTAATGTCTTCACAAGATGATTACTCATGAACTTTTTTCTTTCCAGGATCTTTACCTGACATCGCGGTGACGATGGCATCGGGCAGGGAAATCCACGGAGTTTTCAGGTTTGTGCAAGCATATAATTAACTAACAATCTGCATTAAATGCCGATACGATCAGTGATAAACTCCTATAAGAAGCTTCAATCATTTCCAATCAAACGAATCGTTGATTCAGTAATTGATCATTTTTGCAAACATTTTATGAATGGCAGAGAGCGCATGATTGCAAATCACAGCCGAGGAAACTCCTTCGTCATCGTGAATTCAACAAAAAATTCTACGATCTCAATTAAAAGTTTCCGATTCGACTAAAAATATTTCGATTCATTATGATCCTGAAGTTTCCATCGTTGGAATGCAACGAAATTCCGTTATTTCTTCAGCAAAGCCAATAATTATTATTGAATATTTGGTCAGGCCAATAAAACGATACTCTCTTGCGACGAAAAAACTAAATCGACTCGAAAAATTGCCACGATTTTCAAAATTCAATAAATAATCAATAGAAAAAATGTTTTTCGTTGAATCTCAACGTTGCAAACTTCAGTGTCATTCATTTGATTGATTAATGACTAAAACCGAGACGAGAATCTTTCCACAGAACAAAATCGCAATAAAAATTGAACGATTTTTGTAGAATTTTCATTGAAACAAAAAGCACAGAATTTGCCACGTGGAAAGCTGAAAAATTGTGTGTCTCTACGTAGAACTTTCACCCTAGCAGTGCCAACGAACGATTCTTGGCTGCGTTTATTAATTTATTATTATTTACAAAAAGGTCTGCGTCGCGTTCGAATTTACGCGATGGAAAGTAGCGGCTAAAAGTTGGTTGTTTTTTCATTTCCTAAAACGACGAAAGTTGTTTGTGTGCATGTGTAACTTGTTATCGTGCAATCGTAGTGTATGTATTTATGCTGTTAAATACTGATCTGCTTCTGTTGCTGACTCTGCCTACGGGAATACTCCGGGGTGAACGAGAGTTATTTCCAGAATCTTTCGTGGGAGGTACATTTCCGATACGACCTTCGAGCGATCCACGTTATACTCTTTCTCTCTTTTATACAAGCTTGCAAAGTTTTCGTGGGCGTTAGTTGATATATTCTCTTTGATGTTTTTCTATATGGATGTATCAGTATATATATTTGTATAAATACATGAGTATATGTTTATGAACCCATGAGGTATGAGGGCGAGAGTTGTTCGATCCACAACGCCCCCATATCGCAGTGCATACTGCTGCTTAATCCTACCCCGCGCGATGTTTACATCGATGGAATTTTGACGAAAAATTTAATAGGGAGCCAACAAATTTACAAGATTAACATTCCCCCAAAGAATTATGTTTCCTCCGCGAGAAAAAAAAAGAAATCCCTTGCTCCGTTTCGTGAAAACTTTATTGATCCAATAATTATTAAAATAGTTGTCTCTTCGTTGGCATTCTGGGTCATATTGACCCCTTCTCAAGAGCATTTTTCCAGGTTTGCTGACCCAGCAAATCCAGGTCAGGAAATAATTTCGTGAATTTTTTAAAAAGAATTATTTTTTGAATTTCTGACGCAAATTCATTTAAGAACAATTCAGCTTGCAAAACCAAGTCGTTGCGGCCTTCATTCTCCGGAGAATTTATCGAGATGACATTTTTCACGGTATCTTATAGAATAAAAATGAGATTAGTGAATAAAAAATGAGAATTTCATGTTACGCGATACAGGAAGAATTTGGAACAATGTTTAAAAAAAGTAACAGCTCGCAACGCAGTTTGATATACTTTGATGGTTGACTACGTGGCTTTTTACAGTCGACTTTAATGTTCGTTTTCCCCTTGTTATCTCATACACACTCCTGGATTTTTGGCTCGACTATAAATTTAATGGCCACGTTCCCGAGACTATCATAAACACATGCTCTTTTTCACACGAGCGCGATAATACCCCGAGGTTTCTATGTTTGCCAATAGGCAACAAGAAATCAAAGCGAGATTGCCGCGCGTCAAGATTTCACAAGACACACACAGAGACATGTTTTGAGTGCACGAAAATCCTGCGTTGGTTACTGAGGAAAAATTAGAATTTAACAAAAATAAAGGGAACGTTGACGTTCTTTCAAATATCAACTCTCCGGCTATTTTCTCCGAGACACATTCACACAGATTAGAGGGAGAAAAGATGCGGTATTAACACAGTGACGTAGCATTGACGCAAGCGACAATTGTTGGCTATTAAAATCGGTAGAGAACGAAGCACGTAAATCACGTGTACGATTGGTCGACGTTGATGGGACTGAGATTTACGTAGAGGGAGAGGGAGAGAGAGGAAAATTACTGTCTCCACTTCATGCAAATGTAACAATTTTCAAAAATTTCAACACGTTCCTAAAAAGTACTCGATTTTTTTAACTGTCCAAGTTTCTCAAGTTTCAAGAAACGCAGACACACGGAATGCAATTTCTTTATAAAACTTTTTTTTCTTCGCCCCGAAGACGGAAATGAAAACCAAAATTCATGGAAGAACGTGTCGTGACGAATGATTTTACGCGACGTTAAACACTCGCTTCTGCTTTTGTGAAACCGTGTGAAAAGGAAAAGACTGGAAAAAGACTTCACCCTCGCACTCCGTTAGTCTCTGGATTCCAACCCGATCGATTACGTAATACGCCCCAGCATCCCCCTTCGTCACTCTCGTTTTCAGACAAAATTTACGATCCGACTGGAATGTGAATCCCAAGAAGGAAATCGTTACAATAGACTAAACTAGGAAAAGACCTATAGAAATTTTGGTGACTCAACATTTTCCAATAAACTTTATCAATGAGTTCCTCTGGTCAGCAATATTTAACGACCCAAGAGACTCATAACTATACCGCATTGAGGTCCAGCAGGGCGAGGGAGGGCAGCATGTTTCGGAAATGAAATTTATCGACACCGTTTGATCGATTGGGATAAAGAAGTTTGAGCCCATGCTCGTTACTATCCTGCATGGGCTCAGGGGCTTTTTTTTTATGGGCTTTTGTCAATTTTGATCCAGCCTCCGAAGTCGCCGCAAATTAATTGGAATGATAGCATTTTTTTCCGATTGCCAAGCACACGAATTGATTATCCTCTAGAGTAAATATAGTATGGCATTTACAATAAATTATGACTCTGAAGTTTACGTTGTGATTTAACGAAAAACATTTTTTCTATTGATTATTTATTGAATTTTGAAAATCGTAGCAATTTTTCGAGTCGATTGAGTTTTTTGGTCGCAAGAGAGAATCGTTTTATTGGGCGGACCAAATATTTAATAATTTTTATTGGCTCTGCTGAAAAAATAACAGAATTTTGTTGCATTCCAACGATGGAAACTTCAGGATCATTGCACAACAAATTGTTTCGGAATTGAATCCTCGAACGAGAAATTCGTGTGGCGTCCAAATCAGATGACTCTGAAGTTTGCAACGCTGAGATTTAACGAAAAAGATTTTTCTATTCATTATTTATTGAGTTCTGAAGATCGTGGCAATTTTTCGAGTCGATTGAGTTTTTTGATCGCAGAGCAAATATTCAATAATAATTATTGGCTCTGCTGAAGAAATAACAGAATTTCGTTGCATTCCAACGATGCAAACTTCAGGATCATAATAAATTTCGTAAGACGCGAATTCGATCGCAGAGTTTTCAGAAAAATGATTGAATATTGATTCGTTCGAATTGTATCTCCGTATATTTTAGTTTGACGCAATTGAGAAACACGGACACGATTTTATCGGAAAATCCCAAGAACGGAGGACATTTATAAATATTACGTAAAAGTGGAGATGAAACAGCTGGTTGGTAGACACGCAGACGCGATTGATAGGATTGTCTATGAATGGATTTACTCACATTGGAATTGAGCTGTTTTTCATTTCCTCATTCTTGTTCATCGTCATCTGGTCAAACGAGGAGAGAAAAACGTTTAAGCGTGAAAATGAAGGAAAAACGAGTATTGTGCGCTATATCCGGGTTTTTATCGGGTTTACCTATTCGTCCGTTCGTACACGGGCGACAAGCGCGCTCGTGTATTGGCCGAACGCCCAGAAAACTCGAAATTCGTAACACCTTTCGATTTATCAATGAAGCAGAGCGCATCGGGTGAATGAAACTTTACTCTTGACCGTTGCGAAAAGGAGGCAAAGTCCAGTAAAGTTACGACCAACTTTTGAAGGAAAGTCCGAACGTTTGGGTATTTTGTCAAAAACCCTTTTCCCTCCAGCTCTCGATCTGCAACGCGGCCGACGAAGCCACCAAGTTTTTTCCATAGTAAAAAGCTTTTATGGCTTCATTTCGAAACTTGTCTCGTTTCATACGATTATCTCACGAAACATTCGCCAAAGGCAATTTTGTCGTACGGTCGATGACACGGGGTGAAAAACTCTCCGGGTCAAATTGACCCAGTGCTCAAATTGCAATTTTATCGAAAAACTTCGATCTTTCATTTCTCTAATGATAATTTTTCAATTATTTCTTCCAATATTTTCTTTCAACTATTTTCAGAGTTGGAAAATGAGAAATTTGGAACTTAGACTGTCAATACGCGACGCTTTTCCTGTCGTGAAGAATGATTTTTCTGCGAAGCTTCGTTCGTCTGCGAAGATACTGATCGTTCGAATGTTTAATTACAGTCTGATCGTGGACGACGTGGATTCGCAATCGATATTGAGCGAGGCGCCAGACCTGGATGGACTTTCGACGGAGAGTAGCAGTTCGCAAAATTCCACGTCACAAACGCCTCTGGACAGCCCTGGTCCCCGAGAGAGAATAAAGCAGATGCAGGTTGAAGCTGAGACGCGAAGGGGTGAATTTGCAAGGTTACTGGAAGAGCACGCTCAGGTAGTACGTCAATTGAAGATGATGGAGGCGGAGGAGCAGCATTCGGGAACAACGGCAAGTGCGGTGGTCGCAACGAGTCACTCGTGATTCCGTCGTGATGGAATAACAGGCAATCGGGGAAGAAGATTTCGACGAGGACGAGGACGAGAAGGTGTCAAAATGGGAAAAATGAGGCTGGGACCAGCGGCATTAGGAGCAGCAGCATCGATCGAAACGCCTGATTTTCAAATCGACGATTATGATTATTTAGAATCTCGACTAAAACAACAGCCACAAATTGGCCTCTCGCTCACGCTTCTGCGTCTCGTCGACGCTGCTGATGACTGACATTCATCCACTTCTAACAGCTTTTTCTTTCAATCGCTCCCCGTCGCGCTTACCCAACACACGCGTCCTGGTCGAACGAGTGTTTTCTCACAATTAAACAAAAATAATACATTGCTTTTATAAAATTTTGTACATCGAATCGTTAGGCTGCACTGGTCTCACATTTAGCTCCTAAAATTCAACCTTCCCATGAACAAATCCTCTGAGCCTTCAGTTACAATCGAAACGACCTAAACCAAAAATCCCAATCATGATATTTGGTTGCGAGTCATCTCCAAATTGAATTCGAAAAATCGAGTGTGTCCAAATTCACGTGATTCCAACCGAACGATATTCATTCTTTCACCTTTTCAGAAATATCGCTAAAAGTTTGACAAGTTTTGTCATTGTTTCCATTCAAGACTCGCGTTATAAAGACGTGACGTTAAAAAAAAAATTTCATTATCGAAAATCTTGAGTATTTTTTCTTCGGTCGGATCATTCTGGCGAAAAAATTATTGAGAATTTGTTAAAAAATAAATTTAACCACTCGTTTGGCCAGGAAAAGCATAAAACAATGAGTTTGAGTTTGTCACGGCGATTTTCCATCATCCCAAATTGAAATGTAACAATAGTGCGAAAAGAGGAGAAAAAAAACAGCATGTATGCGTCAAATCCTGCGAATCGAGTGAGTATAAGTGTAAATAGTTGATAATGCGAAGAGTCTCCGGACTCGGTACATATACGAATACGTAAGATTTAGTAGCGGGTAATGTAGATGATTATTTTTGTCACGTGATCCTCCCCTGAAATCCCGAAAAGCGACAATAAATGGGAAAAAGGTTTTGGGCTCTCTGAGGAGTTTGAAAGCAACCAACACAGCGAGCGATATTTTGGGCGGAAAAAAAACTAATTGAAAAGAAAGCAACGAGTAAAAAGCGGGAAAGAATGATTTTGACCCATCGTGTATCCGACCGCGGCCTAATAAAACTAACGATGCTTTGTACAAATAGAAATCACGAGAACAAGAAAAAAACCTTTTTTCTGACGGAATGTAACGTGACCGAAATAACAAAGACGAAAAATGATGAGCTCAAACTATACGATGAGAAATATTTCTACGCGCACGTATAAATTTCATTTCGGCTTGAAAAACAGTGCGAAATGCATTTTCTGTTACGATACGAAAAAAAAACAACATAAAATCGACATCGTTCCGTATCGGACTCATTTCCCCATGAAAACAAAAAGGTTTCAAATTTTGTGCAATTACAAAAATGGACGGTGAGTCTGAAAAAGTTCCCAATGACACGGGCGTGCAAAAAATGTTGTAGTTTTGCGTGAGAATTTTTTTTCCCGGGCGTGCTGCATGAAATACTGCATAGAAGTGGTTTTCATGAAACTGAGCAACTAATTTGCCAAACTTTTCAGACGGTTCCTTATAATTCGCCACTTTGCAGCTCTCTGCGTTTCTATCTAGCGGATCCCGTCGATTTCATTTTGTTTTTGCGGAGCTAAAGTTTCAGCGCATTTTCGAGTGCCATCTGAGGTCGTTGAAGCGCCCTCCACGATCCGAAAACATTTTTTTTTTCGATTCGTCATTCTATATCGACCGGAGAATTTTTCAAATTTTCCAGCGCGTCAACCGGTCCGCTCCATCCTTCTCAAATGGTTACTCTTGCGAAAAAACCAGACACACACACAAACAGACGAATAAAAAACACCAATTAGAAAAATGTAAATTTTGTCCCAAATATGGAAAATGGTGCTGGAATAATTGATTATTAAAAGAAAGGACGAAAAAACGGCGGCCAGGATCAGCTGGATCGTCGCTCGAATATTCGATTCAGTCTGAACCGATAAAAAGCGAGAAGGGAATTAGTGAAAAATGTCCAATCTTTTAAAGTGGTCCTAAAAAACCTGTCAAATAATGAGAAAGAGATGAGGAGCTTGTGGGCGAGAAAAAAATTGCCGAGCTCACGAAAATTACTTCATGCATAAGAATGAGCGAGGAATAAAAAAAAAAAGCACGAAAAAGAAGAGAGAAAAGGGCAATTTTTTTACTAGCAAGGATTTGAGACACGAAGCAGCCACTCGTTTCAAGGGCCGATAGTTAATTAAGGCCACTTGCTGGCTCTTTTATATTATATACATATATCCATATGTATATAAATCCCTCCCACGTTCTGTGTCGGTCGAGTCGAGATTTTCCAAGGGCGTACGAGACTCTTTTACGTAATTCCAAACCGCGAGATTTATAAATGTACAAATATGTACATTTCAAATCTTCATTAATATTTCGAAGAAAAATCAGTACGACGTATACGACGATGATGCGAGTCTTGTGTCTTTTGTGAATACCGCTTTCTTTCCCACAAATGTTATAATCGTGAGACGTGCGTTGCGAAAAACGATAATAATCCAAATACGACTGATCCTGAAGTTTGCATCATTGCAAATAGACGAAATAGAAATTTTTTCAAAGTCAAAATGGCAATTTTTTTATTCCACCAAAAGTTTCGGACTACTTTTCTCCGTTATTTTTATGCTTCTTCAAAACTTTTGGTAAATTAAAGAATCTGCCTTTCTGACTATGGAAAAATGTCTATTTCGTTTATTTGCAACGATGGAAACTTCAAGATCATGAATACGAGCTAATTATTAACAGAGTAAATAAATAGTTATATATTTAGATATTAAAGAAAAACATAAAAACGTACGCGCTTCGAGACGATAATAGCGATTGCAATTAGAGCAATGTCATTTCATAGAGAAGCGTCCCTTTTGTTAAATAAATAAAAATCAAGACAAAAGAACGGGGAAAAATAAAATAAAAGAGAGAAAAAAGAGATACTGAAAAGGGACGAAACCCGCGAAAACAAAACGAGCCTACCACATATAGAATAGTTCGCTTAATTGCGAAAATAATATTTTTAGGCTGTACCTCTTATATATCGTAGAGGACGATATGTCATAATGTTGCGTATATCACTTAAGAAAAAAACGAAGAAAAAATGGTCGGAAGGATTGAAATAACACAGAAAACTTGCTCGTTTCATTTTAAACACGGTGAGGGGAGGATTCTCGTGATCATTTTGTGTACGTTCGATCCGGGGCTGCAACCCTTCCATTTATTTTCAAACTATATTGTTCCGTAGCCAATAAATCGTTTGATATTTATTCTCTTTTCAATACAGTCATCCCTTCATTCCTTTTCGTCGTGGGACTGAAATCGTTTCGATAAATAAAAAAATCAACTCATCCGGCATCGTTTCCCACGCTTTATCATATGTGCCACGAATAGCAGCTCGGAACAGCCAATTCATTTTTTTTATAAACAAATCAAATGTAAACGAATCAAGGGCTTGGGTCATTGTAGGGCAAAGGGAGGTGCTTGGGGAATTTTTTCCAACAAATTGAAATTCTGTGCAGAGACCTTCATCGAACTGGCAGTCTATAGGAAAAATCATTTTTTTGAGCTAAGGAAAATAGTTCGATAAAAATAAATCGCAGAATTTCAATCACGCCAGAATTTTTCTTGAAAAAAAAAATTTTCGCACGGACGTTTATCGAAAATGATCTAGAAATTTGATCGATCGTTTCTTTTTTTACGTGTCATTGATTGTCATTTTTTCATTATTTGAAAATTCATCGAATTCCCGAATACGTCACGTGGAGGCAGAACTTTAATGTCATTGGAACTCCGTAGAGAAAATGTCGAAATTTCGATCCATCGTTATTTCAAAAAATATCGAAAAAGCAATGAGAAGATTAGTGGCTCGTGGTTGTGTCGTAGTTCGCATATTGTTGCGATTCTCCTAGTGTACGAAAAAAAACGTCGAAAGAATAATAACGTACGAAAAATTGACTTTTAGTCTCGAAATCGTGTTGGAAGCAAATCTTTGATTTTTACAATAATTTTGCTAACGAAGCGAGACAGAAAGAAAAAGAAATCAGACAGAAAAAACGGTAAAAGTGCCGGGATGTGAATTTTTCGTTATTTTCAATGAAGAATTCTTTCACGATTTAATTGTCGATAATAATTGATCAAAATTAATTCACTCATTCGTAATGAATCTTCGGTATTAATCCCAAATGACCAAAAAACTTTGCAACACCGTGCGACGGTTCGATGATTCGATAAAAAAAGGTCAATGAATCAGGGAGAAAGAATCTTTTGTCGAAAAAGACGAATCATCGATTTCAAGAGCTGTTGATAAAAATGGCCAGAGTATCGAAACGACGAAGATCCTCCCATCCTTTTTTTTACCACGTTTTACAATGTGACATAAATAATAATAACGATAATGATAGAAAAATCGATATCATGATCCTTAAGACGAATAGTTATCGTATTTAGAATAAATGTATAAAAATAATGCACGTACAATAAACTTTTGTAATAAAACGTTTGTAAAATGTGAAGTAGAGACGGTGATATTGTCAGAGGATATTAAAACCGATAAAAATACTCAGGCAAGAAAGTTTTGGCGCAATTTGAATGGAAAATAAATTCCACGTCGAGAATTAAACAAATAAACTGCAAATGCCAGCAAAAATGAATAAAATAAATAAGTCAATGTTTTTCGCTTAAGTCAAAAAACATTTGATGCTCCACACCAATTAGAGTACAACGGGCACTCACATTTTATAGCGAGAAAAGTATGTAACTATGTAATGTATAGTTGCTGATGTATCGTCGAAATGACAGACAACAAATATATACATATATATTTTATTGAGTTGGTAAAATGTATACACGAATGAAAAGAAGTTGCGATTTTTATCACAGTAACAACCCACTGTTTGTTTATTTGTCAGTGCATCAACGTTCTCCAGACTCGATTTCCATTACAACGTTTTTTTTTTATACTAATTGTTCGTTATTGTTGGATTCTCACCCTTTTTCATTCTTATTTTTACGACTCTTAGGCTCAATCGTTATCACTAAAGATTATTTTATTCGCGTTACGTGAACTTTGTGGGATTCGCGCGTTAAAATACTCGCTCCCCTGAATTAATGATTTTGATTGTGATCAACAAATTCACGACGTATTTTGCATTAGATCTGTGGCCTCGAAGTTTTCGTCTTTCCACTTTGTACGAGACGTTCGATTACTTTGTTCGGAAATTTTCGATTTCTCAATATAACTCGAAAATCTGATACAAACGATTACTAAATTCATATTTAAAACTTCGGGAATCCTTTTTTTTCAACGATCAAGATATCGGACGCAGAAAAACTTGGAAATCGTTGAAAATTTGACTTTTCGATTTCGTAAATACTTTTTGAGATTTTGGTTTTGTTTTATATTCAAAAAATCATGGTTTTTAATACTGATAACGGTTCGAAAACCGGGGCGAACGTAAATCATCGCCGCAATTTTTTGACGTGACTGATTTACTGAGAAATTGATGTTATGGAAATCTTCTACAATAATGTTGAAGAAATTCCAGATTTTTGTAGCTCAACGACAAAAATGAACAAAGTTATCAAACGATATTGACAATTTCTACAAAAATACTCGACGACAATCGTTTTTTCTTTCATCCAACAACAAAACTTATGAATATTTGCATGTAAAAAATTTTGGTTTACAATCGAATAAATAGTTGGAGCGTAAAGCTACGAGGATGACGATGAATTTTCAAAGTAATTAATGATGATTGAGTTTGCGTATAAAAAAAAACTGTTTTTATACCACGCGCGTAAATATTCACGTATTGAGGGACATATTTATATTTACAATCATATAAATATGATTACGAGCCAGACCCAAAATTTCGCGATGGAGTAAAAATCTTTTTACCAAATATTTTGGCCACCGGCTCATTCCGCAATGAAAAACCACGACTTCGCGAAAAGAATAAGAAATCCTTGGAGGATCGACTGCCGAAAATATGCGGATTGTGTCCGAAAAGTGTGAAATGTGAGAAAAATAGTTTTCGACTTTGTCACCGATAATGGAGAAATAATTCGTTTCGCTCCGGGCGATACGCGATGGCGAAATACGAACGATTAAGATTCGCTCTTAAGGGGATAAGTTTAGCGAGCGTTACACCGGTTCGGTGGCTCTGCGTTTTGCAGCAAGCAACATCATTCGATGACTCAATTTGACGTTGTGATCTCTCAAGTATCTTATAAGATCCGCCTGCTTTTCCAAAAGCTCAGCAAAGTTTGAACCTCTTTGGGTATAACCGACTTCGGTGCTGACGGCAAAAGAATCCTGGGTGAACGATGAAAGCCATTCCTCCCGCGTCACATCCGGCGGTGGTTGCGCTCGATTGAACCGACGAACACGTTCTGCGAGAATAAAACCCAACGTGTATTTGAATTTCATTTTATGCCGAAAACGCTCATTGGAAATTGAATTTTTATCCATTCATTCGATTGCGATTTCCAAACAAATCGTTATCGACCAAAGAAGAAAAAATAGATCCATTAAATTTATTCCATTCGAGTTTCCGATCTTTATCAATTTCTGTTACAAAACCGTTACAACAACTTTTGACCCACTTTCCTTGTAATTCAATCATGAACCTGGATCATTCGTGTCCAGAAAACTACGACGAGCTGTTCCATTTATTGGATTAGACTTGCACGAAAAAACCAATTTTTCTACAGTTTTATAATTAGAACTCAAAGTTAAAGATTTCGAATGACTCTGAAGTTTGCAACGTTGAGATTCAACGAAAAACATTTTTTCTATTAATTATTATGGAATTTTGAAAGTCGTAGCAATTTTTTGAGTCGATTGAGTTTTTTGGCAACAAGAGAGAATCGTTTTACTGGCTGGACCAAATTTTTAATAATAATTATTGGCTCTGCTGAAGAAATAACAGAATTTCGTTGCATTCCAACGATGCAAACTTCAGGATCATAGATTTCGAACAGTCTGGCTGAACGAGCGGCTTAGACCCAGATCAACAAACGAGAGGTTCGCGAAAAAAAACCATGGATCGTTAGAATGCAACAAAATCCTGTTTTCTCTTGAGCGGGCTTTGAAATCCCTATTTAATATTTGCTTAGGACAATAAAACGATCTTCCTTCAAGATTGAAACCGAAAATCGGTACGAACATTGTCATGGTGCTTCAAATCGAACAAACAATACATTGGGAACTTGAATGTCATGAAAAAAACGTTTACAAAGATTGAATTATGGTGAACGAATCAATGGAATGACTCTGAAGTTTGCAACGTTGAGATTCAACGATAAACATTTTTTCTATTGATTATTTATTGAATTTTGAAAATCGTGGCAATTTTTTGAGTCGATTGAGTTTTTTGGTCGCAAGAGCGAATCGTTTTATTGGCCGGACCAAATATTCAATAATATTTATTGGCTCTGCTGAAGAAAAAACAGAATTTCGTTGCATTCCAACGATGCAAACTTCAGGATCGTTCAATGGGGATATACTTACTGATATAATTTATGTAGACCGGAACTATGATGGTGAGTTCCAGGGTCGTTAGAAGAAGAATGTAGTTTACGGGAGTGAGCCATTCCGAAGATCGGCAATAGGCTTCGTAATCGTATTTGTGAGTGTGATGAAGAATTACAGCTAACAAGAGGTACGCCGTGTTCCACAGAGAAGCAATAAAAAGCGGTGTTCTTATGTGTTGATACGTAGACTGATAAAAGTCGAGATAACCGCAGATTCTCAAATTGTGATGTTTCGTCTTAATAACATGATCGGCGAGCATCGTAATGAGCCAATACACGCAATGAAGATATAGAAATATGAAATACGTGTCGCATTTGTTCTGTTCCTCTGGCCAAAGCGACACAAAAACGATCCCCGCTATTTCCAGACACACCTGCGGAAACCCATGGATTTCAGTATGGAAATGTTGTTTGACGCTGGAGATTCCGTGTCAATTAATGGGGTTTTCTTCAAGTTACAAAGATTACAAATTGTTCTTGTTGAATTGAAATTGGACGGTGCAGAGAAAAGTAATTTTTACGACATTGCCGAGTTGTGTAATTGAAAATAGTCGGAATAGAGGAATTTCGTAAACAAATGGCAAGTTTGAAAAAATGTGAATGTGACGTTTTACTCACTCCGGTGACGAGCGGGATCGCTGCGATTTTGACAGTATCAAGAGACTGAAAATTGTCAACCTCTTGTGACGAAAGGACGGGCTGAAGATATTCCTCGTCATCCATGTTGAGCGAGGCGTCAAAGAAAACTGCGCCCTTTAAATGATGGAAAACTGAGAACTCGATGTACGAAGCATTTCACGCGATTCGTCGGGGCAAAAGTGAAAACACGACAGAATTGAAGAATTTTGAAAAATTTCTTTCACATTCCCGAACTCCTAGAATGACACTGCGTCAAAGTTTTTATTTCGCACACTTGCGAGTCCCGAAAAATCGTTTATTTTCAACACGAATATGACGCACAAAAATAACTTGTTTGTGAGGTTATGTTTACGTGCGCGATTCCGCAGCAACAGAAATTCGCTCGACTCGCAGTTGTCTCGATGGGTATTGAAAATTACCAAGAAGCAAGATGGAGAGACAGAGAAAAAAAATAAACAAGAACGACAAGAGATAGAAAAAGAGTGGGGAGCCGCGAGACGAGAGAGAGAGAGCGGGGAAAAATCAAAATTGTTTTATTAATTCTCTGTTTATACTTACGCCACCGGAAGGATTCAAATTTCGTGAGAGACTGACCATTTCTCGATGAAACAATGAACCATCACGAATTTTCTTACGAGCTTTTCTGATGACTCGCGCTCGGGAACTTTGTACTCTGTCTATCAACTATATACAACGCGAACAGTATATTGTAAATACTACGTCACTTGGACGTTTTCAAGGAACCTCTCAAGAGCTATTCACACCCACACACTTTAACTGCTCGTGCTTACACACATGTATTAATGACGTATGTGTACGTCTGTTATTTGACACAATTATATCATGATATACATATAAATGCACGATTCCACACGTGGCACTGCTAGTTTTGCGACTGTACGCGAATTTCGATATATCGAAAGCGTAAAATATGAATTATTGTGCAAAGTATTTCAATGTTATTTGCGATCAGTCTTTTTCGCGTGCTTTTTACCAGGGAAAAACTTGGTAACGATCACGAGTGAATTTTCTTATCTTTCGAAGAAGTTGTGAAAACCTATTTTTTGTATCCATTTGGCTGCTAATGAATGTGACTGATTATAATGTCAAGCTCGAATTGAGCACGAAAATTCTGTATTTTTCCAAGTGCCACGAAAAAACATTTATTTTTATCGATGTTGAAATTTGCATCGTTGGAATGCAACGAAATTCCATTTTTTCTTGAGCAGATCTCAAGATTTTCGTTCAATTTTTGGTCAGAAATTTGTAGTGATTTTTTAAATTATTGAACAAACAATTAATGGGAAGAGTATTTTTCGTTGGACCCCAACGTTGCGATGTTCAATGTCATTATTTCTAATTCATCACGTTTATGAATGCACAAAATGCATGCAAGCGACGTGGAATTCGGAGCATCAATGTCTTGAAACTCTCGTTATCGCTCTCCTTTGGATTTTCCTTTGTTCTGTACGGAAACTTTATAAGGAAATTAACGCTCTTCTGGCTGCTGAGCTAAAGAGCTGCGGAATAAACTTGATCGCGTGCCAAACGTAAGGAAAATAAATACGGGATCGATAAAATTTGTGCTGCGATCTTTTCAATTCGTCGATCTTTCGGATTAATCCAGAGAACACTCGCGGCAATGTAAACGATCCCTTAATTCCACAAAGTGGTGGAATAATAAATACATCGAAATCAACAATCGGAAGAACATTTTTTTTCAAGATTCTTTCGATTAACGGAAGTTTCATGTTAATATTATTATTGAATTTTTTTTTATAAACGCCGAATCGATTTTATTCTCTTAATCGTCTCTCAATTTGTTTCGAAATGGAAAAGACGGAATAACAATTCGAAAATCGAGTTGAAATGTGTTTCTCGAATTCTTCCAGTTCCACTCAGTTGCATCGTCCGTTTCGCTACAAATTTGACCACGTTTCCAGCTCAAGATCCCGATAAAAAAAAAGAGAATTATGCAGTTTGGTTATTTTTTTCCGAAAAACGATGGAAAACCCTTTTTTTGTTTCCTCTCATTCAATCGGTCTACGATAATGACATTCCGCCGGGGGAGGCTGAAATTTTTATCAACAATTGACTCGTTATCGATAAAAAATGATGATGGAACTCGTGTAGAATTTATTGGAAATGTCAGTAATGAGACCAACAACTTCGTAGAGCCAAAAAAATGTTCCGATCGTTTTTCGGAAAAGTCAAACAACTGCATAATAACCGAAACGAAGTTTCAAGGTCGATCAAAGTTTCGGTACCGATTTGCGTTTCCAATTTTGAATCACGAGTTCAATCTCCAGTTCAAATTTAGGTTTACGACTAAGATTCCGTTTCGAGAGGCTCTCAACACTCAAAATTCAACTGGCATTTGAAGATTTCATCGTCGTGACTCGATCAGCATTTTTCGAACGGAAGTTTCTTGAGAAGTTTCTAGGAAGAGGAAAATTTGAATTTTTCTGGGGCTTTGACGAGTTTCGAGCTCTTAATGTTACGGCAAGAACGATCGGGAGAGTGTTTACGAAATTCCAGGACTCGTGGCAGTGACAATGGTTGAGCCACGAGTGGATTATCGTCGAGCTGATCGGACAACTCGTGTTTGCAATTTGGGAGGCTATATAATCAAGTATGAATTGAAAATGGGTGTATGAACGGTTGGATGGTTGTGATGGTCGTAAAAGTATTGCGAGTGTTGGGAAGAACGCTTGCGCGAGTTGGGAACACACGTGGAGGATGGAATGATATAACGGAGGAGCGGAGAGTTTTTTTCGCTGTACGAGCAAAGTGAAAGAAAGAGAGCTTGCAGTCTCGCGCGTGTCTCAGCGGAAAGTGCGTTCCTCGGGGTGTCGAATAATAGGAGAGTGTAAAAATGGGCTTGATTCCTTTTGAATCCATCAGCAGCTTCTTCAGAGAGCGTTTCGATCGAAAGAAGAGATGCTGAAGTTAAAGTTTGGCCTTTCTTTTCAACCGATTGGAAATCGAGAAAAGTTTTACGTTCGCGAGGTTTAAACGGATAAAAAACAAAATTGAAAAGTGGGTTTCAAGTACAAAACTCGAGGGTGAATCGTTCGGAACAGATTTGAGGATAACGACGAGGATAAAATGTTGGCACAAGGAGCCGATAGCGGTGGCACCGATCCCGCGGCTGCCGACCAAGCCAAGACCGACAGTCTGTACGAAAATCGTCCAGCATCGAAAAAAATCATCCGCGTAATAACCGTGATGGCGTACATGGTCTCGGTCAGTTTCGTCGCGATAGTTCTCAGCGGTTATTACGTTTTTCTTTGGCAACCGCCGAACCCGCGCCTTTTGCATACTGCAAAGTTGGAAGGAATTCCAGGCCTCGATTATCCCGAGAACCACACGCCTGTTTCTCCTTCGAACGAGCCTTCCAAACATATCGATGAGCAACGAAAAGTTGCCCAGAACCAAGCGAAAATTCCAACCGATCGAACGAATTTTAATGCGGTATCGGTCGCACGAAAGAACGAAAACTTTTCCAACGACGTTCGAACGTTCTCGACAACGTGGAACGCGATTTTCCAAGCATCGCCGCAGACTCCGTCGAGCGGGAATAAAACGACCGACAATTCCGTTTACCAAACTGTCAATAATGTGTCAATGAATAACGGCGAGTCCGTAACGTCGTCGGTATTGTTTATTAAAAACGACGAGATCAATGAAGCTGCGAACGATACTTCGGCCTCGACCATTTCCTCCCAGAAGCTAAACAAATTCTCCGAGCCATCGACGACCGAAGATATTTCAAACGATGAAATTCACAGGGACGTGAATAATTTTAAAGAAAATTTCTCCGCAACGTCAACGAAAAATCAAAGTTCTACGGAGACTCGCGATATCAATGACGGCCAAATTGTCATCGCGATGCCTATCGAAACATCGGAAAACTATGAAACTGCTAAATACTCCACATCCAGCTCGCGATCGTTTCACCCGTTTCAAGAAGATCAAACGACCGAGAAAATGGAGAACGAGTCGAAAGCCCAAAGCGAAACCATCCAACAGCCGAATGAATTAGGTGAGATAAACTTTCTTGAAAGCATAAATGCGCCAGTGTTGAATCAAA
Source organism: Diadegma fenestrale (assembly GCA_037043255.1). NCBI lineage: Eukaryota > Metazoa > Arthropoda > Insecta > Hymenoptera > Ichneumonidae > Diadegma > Diadegma fenestrale. The sequence goes on along the minus strand of CM073311.1, from coordinate 3,590,507 downwards.
TGAAATGAAAATATCGATCTTCCGCCTCGTATATTCATTTTCCGATTACACAACAATTCATCGTTGCGTCATCGCCTCAAGAAGCCTCGAGAATTGCTCACGAACAAAAATCGCTTTTTGGGAAAAAATTTTAATGTCATTTCGCAAACTAAACCGCGCCCAAGTCAATTGTCCCAAAAAAAATTTCGACCATCGCAAGCCGGAAATAAAAAATAATCCAATGGACACGATTTCCCATGGAATTCCATAGGCCTTGAGTTGAGTCAAGAGAAATGCGATTTTTTAAAAGTGAAAGTCCCAAAAAAATCTTTGTGGAAATAGTGAGAGAAAAAAATGTCGAGCTGCCCGTTGATTTCCAGGATTTTTCATTCCGAACTAACGAGATTTTATGGGAAATCACGAATTTTCGTTGGAGAGTGAATTGCGTGGCAACGAGGTTTCCATACACTCTCGACAATGTTTACTTTTGGCACAGGTACAGCTCGCTAGGCATTTGCGTGGAGCGAGTGTTGCTGCCAATTAACCCTTCGAGTGCATACTGGGTCGTGTTGACCCCTTGAACTTTCGTTTTCGTAAAACAAAATAAAAAAATTAAAATCTATAAAATATCGATATTTTAGAACGAAAAAAAAATGCATAATCACCTGAATACAACGATTTGGAAAACGCTTTGGGTCAGGTCGACCCAAGATGCACTTACAAGTGTGCACTCGAAGGGTTGAATAATCTCGTTGGTCATGTGACCTTGAAAATTTTCCAAACACAGTGTTCCGACTTAAGAATCAGCGAACTTCCAAAAGTGGTCAAACTGATAAAAACAAAAATCTGTTTCTTATTTAAGAAAAAAAGATGATCCTGAAGTTTGCATCGTTGGAATGCAACGAAATTTTGTTATTTCTTCAACAGAGCCAATAATTATTATTCAATAATTGGTCCGGCCAATAAAACGATTCTCTCTTGCGACTAAAAAACTCAATTGACTCAAAAAATTGCCACGATTTCCAAAATTCAATAAATAATCAATAGAAAAAATGTTTTTCGTTGAATCCCAACGTTGCAAACTTCAGAGTCATAAAAAAAAGTAATGGATGTAATTTTTTTTCTTTTTTTTCAATTAAAAATTCAAAAATTTTCCACCATGTGCATTTTACTGGGCTCTCAATTTTCGCGAGACCCAGCATCGATCATATTTTCATCGATCAGAACGCGTGCAGACTTCCGCAACGGAAGCATGACGAATTCCAAGGGACGTATTTTTGGGCTGGCTCTTGAGAACGTGCATTAGCCGATACGCAGAATTTAGTCTCCTCGTAAAATGTAATCAGCAAATAAATCGAACGATTACGGGGCTTTGCGAAAAAATAGAAACAAAAATGAATTAAAAAATGTTGAGCGTTGATTCATCGACAATTTCTGTCGCTTATTCCTTTTTGTTTGATTCAATTTTCCCATCGTGTAAGAGAAAATTGATTTTGCATTTTTTTCTGCGTTACATACTTCGAGGCCAATTTTTTAGTTTGGCGAACAAGCTCATTGGAGTCGGCTGCCGAGAGTGTTGATCGCGGTTTGTAAAAAAAAAAAGCACGTTGGCTCTTCGATCATTGTGTGCTCTTTTACTATAGAAAGTAATTATCAAAGCCTTAGAAATAAATAGAAAGAGAAACCGAGCGAGATCGAACCGAGAGAAAAGAGAAAAGAGAGTGGAACGAGGAGAAACAATAAGAGAGAAAAAGACGTGGAGAGAAAAAGCGTGGAAGGTAATGCTCGAGGCTCGACTGAAACGATTATCCCTGCTGTAACTAGCATAATAACTGTACCAGGGTCAAACCTCATGGGGCTTCCTCAGGAAAAGCGTTACGCGATACAAAAACCTCACAAACATACAGAACGCTCATATTTTCAAAATTGCTTCAAAAAAATACAATTTCACCATGTATTCCCTCAAATTTCCAAAAATCTACTGTCCAGCCTCGTGAATGAATGAAAATTCGAAAAAATTATGTCAAAAATGAAATCAACTGGACGACCCGAAGCTTCGTCGATCATTAAAATCGAAAAATTGCATTTTTCAAATTGATCGCATAAAATATTTTCTTACACATTGTAAACTCCATTTTATTTCGTCGCATTAACTTTGTCAAGTAATCGACAAGTCCGACACGTTGAATTATTTTCCATTTCCGAATGCATTTGCCGATTTTCGTTAGGAGGGAAAATATATTTTCAAGCTGTTTGTTTATCTTGTCCGTGCAAGTTGAGAGATACTTTATGAAAAAGTTTTACGAGGCGCCTTGACACACTACGGGGGTAAAATAATAAGCCACAAGATGTTTGTCCGCTGGGTGATCGACGAGCCATCCCCCATGTACGTTCACTACGATATAGTGCTACTTCGTGAGGCCTAATAAAGCTCCTAAAACAAAGGAGCGCCCGAGCCAAGGGGTAGTTTCCCAGATCTTCAATTACCGGGATGAACAAGACACTACACCGTGTGTGTGTGTTTATGTGTGTGTCAAACTGAATTAATATGATGGCAAGAATGATGATTTCCTGTCTCAATTCCCTCGAGAAAATATTTTCCAAAACACGAAAACGTCAATGTAAGAAAACAGCAGGACGTTAAGTGGCAAAGAAGTAATTAATAATACGAATGACCACCGAATTGATGAAGAATCCACGAAAAATTACAAAATTTCACATCATCGAAGGAAAAAGTTCGTTCCAAAATTGAATGGAAACGAATTTTAGTGGATAAAAATTTATTGGAATGAATTGATGAAGAATCCACAAAAAAATGACAAAATTCTACATCATCGAAGGAAAAAGTTCGTTCCAAAATTTAGGGGATACGAATTTTAGTGGATATAAATTTAGTGGAATGAATTGATGAAGAATCCACGAAAAATTACAAAATTTCACATCATCGAAGGAAAAAGTTCGTTCCAAAATTGAGGGGATATGAATTTTAGTGGATACAAATTTAGTGGAATGAATTGATAAAGAATCCCCAAAAAAATGACAAAATTTCACATCATCGAAGGAAAAAGTTCGTTCCAAAATTGAATGGAAACGAATTTTGGTGGATAAAAATTTAGTGGAATAAATTGATGAAGAATCCACGAAAAATTACAAAATTTCACATCATCGAAGGAAAAAGTTCGTTCCAAAATTGAGGGGATACGAATTTAGTGGAATGAATTGATAAAGAATCCCCAAAAAAATGACAAAATTTCACATCATCGAAGGAAAAAGTTCGTTCCAAAATTTAGTGGCTACGAATTTATTTTCCTGACTTAGAAATTGTGCATGAGATACGAAATCTCGATCGCAACGCCCAGATTTGGTGCAACTGACGGTAAACGCAATTTTCACTGTTTTACCGGTTCACGCACGTACCCAACGCGGTAAAAATAAGTTTCGTGAAACAATATTGTAAACGCTGAAACAAAGTTTTTGTATCGAGAAATCGTACAGCACTGTAAAACCTTCTAAAGGTCAGTATAAAAAAGTAATCAATATATTTCACCTGAAGCAGCCAATTCGGTGAAGGTGACGGAACGTTGAAAAAAAAACATCCGTTGGCAATGTCGAGGGAAAAGAGCGAACAGCGAATTTGCATAGTTCAGCAGAGAACGAGTGACCTCTAGAGACTGCCCTTAAATCTGTAACCCTCATCGTCCAGGAAAGTAACCGACGAAAAAGACACTGAGTCTCATATTAAAAATCGTAAAAGTAAACCTTTATAAATCTTATCATTCAGATGGTTCCCACGAAATGAAGTACCGAAATTTACATCGATTTCTCACACTGAAGTCAAACCATGTCGAGGACTTGCGCGACTTTAGTTTTTGTCGTTCAAACATTTTGAGACGACGAACTCTCAGGCCATTTCTTAGGAGAGAAAATGAACCCTAGAAGGAAACCTTTTTTTTTTGCCTAAAAAACATTCAACTTGGGCTCATGCTTTTCGTTTTTTAATGTAGGATCACGTGAGCCTGAAGCAATTTGGCTTGAAGTCAAAATTCAAAATTAGTCGGCGTTCTAGGGCTATAAAAGCATCAGTTTTGATGATCCTGAAGTTTGCATCGTTGGAATGCAACGAAATTCTGTTATTTCTTCAGCAGAGCCAATAATTATTAATGAATATTGGGTCCGGCCAATAAAACGATTCTCTCTTGCGACCAAAAAACTCAATCGACTCAAAAAATTGCCATGATTTTCAAAATTCAATAAATAATCAATAGAAAAAATGTTTTTCGTTGAATCTCAACGTTGCAAACTTCATAGTCATCGGTTTTGTCTGATGGGGTGGTTCGTATTTTTCCGAACAGTTTCTACTTGCAGGACACCCCGTATAGATCCTCTATGGGATAAAACTTCGAGTGCGCAATCTCAAAGCTTGAAGGAGTGTGTGTGTATGAATATATTTAGTACATATGTGTTTATAGTGGAAATTTGTGAATGTTGATGGTCGTGAGATCCTGAAATAGGTCGCGAGAAACGTGGGTGGGTCTATGGATTATATTTCGTCTTATCAGAGACTGAAAAAGTGTCTTTTTCCCTTGGACAGTTGAAAAAAAGTGGAAATATTTGTAGTGACTATTGAGAATCCATCACAAACTACACTGATTCGATGATTTGTGCTCGATTTAAAAATCTCGTTGACACGAAATACTCCTTGTTTAGTTGATATCGCGAATCATAACAAAAGTTCGTTCCACGGGCTCGTGAACAACGCACTGGAGGTACGTTTTGTATTTATTGCTGGGACAAGTTTTGCAAACTCGAGGTTGCTGAGGGACGGAATAAAAATGGAAAGATTCGCTTTACAAAAAGGAATCATAAGTTAAAAAATCATCCTGAACTTTGCATCGTTGGAATGCAACGAAATTCTGTTATTGCTTCAGCAGAGCCAATGATTATTATTGAATATTTGGTCCGGCCCATAAAACTATTCTCTCTTGCGACCAAGGAACTCAATCGACTTAAAAAATTGCCACGATTTTCAAAATTCCATAAATAATCAATAGGAATAATGTTTTTCGTTGAATCTCAACGTTGCAAACTTCAGAGTTATAGTAAAAAATGAAATTTCGTATTTATACGTTTGAAATGATTTTCTTCGTGACGTGAGCCCAAAACTTTCTGTGAGGGTTTCCGAAATAAATGAGAGCAATTCTTTTCACGTGATTATCAAAGAAGGAAAAGGAAAATGTCAATGGATCGTGGCACTTTTCAGGGCTGAGAGAAAGGGATCGTGAAAAAAATCGAATTGGTCGATGGCTCAACATGGAGGCCAACGAATGAATAATTCAATTGATGCAGAATGCAATTGCCACGAAAGATGAGCGTTAATGTGATGGCAAGCATAACTCGTACGTTGGGAAATCGTAATGAGGGATGTACGAAACATTCGAATGAGATTAAGCTCGCTGGCGAAGAGAGCAAGGACAAATTGTACGAGCCTAAACATCGACAGAAAGTTGTTAGAGTATTGACTGTTCTAGCTTACGTTGTTTCGGTCAGTTTGGCAGCAATTATTCTCTCCCTGTACTACACTTTTATTTGGGATCCAAAAGATCATGCACTTTACACGATACGACAAAGCTCCTTGAATTCAACCTCCAAGGTCGAATGTCTAAATCTGACCATTCCTGTCATCACTGAACTCTCGAGAACTATCAATGGTAATTAAACCATTTGCTGCTGGTAATTTAGTCCACAAGTTCATTCACCTCGTTAAGTTAATGAAATCAACAATTTCGCAATATTTTCGGTTCACAAATTCTTTTCTTTTTAATTCAAAATACTCGTGAACTTCGGTCACGGAATTTCAATTGTTTCGTGAACTGAAAAAAGCTCTTCGTGCTCCACAAACCAGGCAGGAATCTCACAATTAATTTAATTTCTAGGCTCCCACATCGCCAGGGTCCCAATAACCCGATTTTCAACAAATGACACTTTCGAAGAACAAAGACACGAGAAAAACTCATCGGCGCAGCTTTCGAGCAGGGATTCTCCAGTGGATTCGAGTACGGAGGACATGGAAGCTCTCAACGGTGAATTAGCACTGGAACCTTCGCCTCTCATCGTACAGCCTGACCTAAAGTTGCCGGACGAAGAAAAAACAGAAATTAAGGAGGAACGTCTTTCACAAGAAATGAACGATTTCGATTTCATCTAAACCGCATCTCTACACATTTTTCAAGATCTTCTTTACCCTACTCTACGACATTTTCTTCTTGAATGAGAAATCAAGTCGAAAACCAAAAGTATTAGCAATTTGACTTGAAAAATTATAAATCGGTAGAAATCTCTGCCATTTTTTAGATCCCTTCGAGTAAAAAAAAAGATTGAATAAACGAAGTTGCTCGAGGAATTGACAATATTGGAAAAAAATGTTAAACATTCGGAAAATTCCAATGAATTATGTAATTACAGGAATTGCATAAAGTACACGAAATGATTCAAATTAGTGGACGAATTTGAAGTCTCCTGACAGTGCAATATTAACGTTAATGACTTGAATATTTTCGTCTATTGACGAAATCACATTCTTTCGAGCAAATTCGAAAAACGAAATAACGTCAATGGACAATGAAAATTTCAATATTATAATTAACGAAAAATTCTGTCGTTTTTAATGGACAATCTTAACATGGGCTCCATGAGGTGCATGAAAATATAATTAACATTTATTCTCCATTTTGGTTGTAACGGTCCAATTTTTTCGATCCGGGTCAAAGCAACTTGGGATCAATAATTGTAGTGAAATCTTTTTCGAATAAACATAAAACGACGAACGCAATAATTGTGCTAAATCTTCGGGCCTTCAAATTTTCATTTTTTTGATCACATGTTTTTCCAGTTGCAAATATTTGGAATTATTCGGTTGATTAGAAATCGACGTACATTAAGATTTTCAAGATTGCATGACACTGAAGTTCCCAACGTTGGGATCCAACGAAAAATACATTTTCCCTTAATTTTTTGTTGAATTTCAAAAGAAAAGCCAATTTTCGTATCATTTTTGTGTTTTCAATCCTGAAAAACGATCGTTTTATCGTCCTGATTCAATATCAAATAAAAATCATGAGTTTTCCTCAAAATAAAAACGAATTTCGTTGCATTCCAACGATGCACAATTCAAAATCGTAAAGACTGCAGCGCCAAGTCTAATTTTTTTGACAGTTTTTAAACAATTTTTCACACATTGCCAGTCAAATTTTGTTTTCTCATCAACATTTGTGACGAGGGTCTGATCAGTGAGGCAACTCGAATTCCGGAAGATCGATTAACCGTTTTTCAGCTGTTTCGGGCTTTCCTAGTGGATTCAGAAAAAAAGGACGAATTTCAGAAGAATGTAAAAATAAAATGAAACTTTATTTGTTCAATTTACAGGTTTCGTACAATTTTCAGTCCCCAGTCATGAGCATGTGAACATCTTTGTCGGAGGTTAACATTTTCCTCGCTTTTTCGGTACCGACGATAGCGGAAATTTTGAGTACGTCGTATTTGCAATAGAGGGTTGCGATGCTCATATTGCTTTCGGATCCGGCACGTGGATTTTGATTGGCCTCTTGCATGAGATTGCACATTTCGTCGTAGAAATGTGGGAAAGTGGGTGGCTCGAAAAATATGAGATGTCTGATGCCTTTGACGCGAATACGCCGGAAAAAATGGAAGCGTTCGGAGTAGAGAAGAAAATGAGCGTCACTGTGAAAAAACATGTCGCGGGCTCGAGCGATTTTGGCGTCTTTCGAATATTCGCAAATTTGTACGAAACTGAATTCTTCGTTTTTGAAGTAATTTCGTAGTTTGACGAAATCGAAGTAAGACGGTATGAAAATTAGAGTGTGATTCATTATGCTGTCGCGATATTGGGGCAAAATAGTGTTTACGAAAAAATTGAATCTTGCCTCGAGGGTCGCGTGGGACGAGCTCGTCGCTTTGAATTTATGGAACATTTGAGGAACTTGTACGATAACTTGACAGACTGAGCCTTTCGAGCAAGGGTTCGCGAGCCTCAGTTTGCCTCGATAATTGTGGCATTTCTTGTTGAATATTGCTTGGATCTCGGGCAAATTAATGCTCGAGAAAATCAAAGATTGCCTGTAATATTTGGTCCAGCCGTTGACGCACCAGCTTCGTACTCGAGAAAAATCAGTGTCGTGTGAATTTTTAGGCTGCAAATGCAAGTGGTCGAGAACGTGCAAAAGGTGGTCCCAATTTTGCATGGTGAATAATTCCGTTTGATCCATCACGAGCAATTCGATCGAGGCGAGGAAATCGTAATCTCGATCTTCCTCGCCTTCGGCTCCGACGAGCATTCGCAGGCCAAGCACCGAGGAAATGATAATGTCGGAATTGTAGAAATCCGCGTAAAGCTTCAGAGTTTTTTTCGTTATTGACAAACCAATTTTGAAGGTGTCGTCTGTATTTCCGGTAAAAGTTTTCTCGTAGTCTTCGGGCTTTGGATTCTTCCGGGGCATCGCGATCTCGTTCCCGGCGAAATCCTCCAGGAAACGTTTTTTGTTCACTACCGAACCACCCTTGTCCTCTCCTATCAGAATCGCCACGAGTGTCTCCACAATCTTCAGACAACTGTGACGGAAAGGCACGATTATAAGAATCTTTGGTCTCACCAGTCCTTGGTCACGATATTCTTCCGGTATTTCTGCCATGTCCGACTTCTTGGACTTTGATAATTTAGCGTTGTGATGCAACACCTTCGTGCGAGTCTTCAGAGCGTGATTTATCGCGTGCAAGCAATACGCTAATCGTATTTCCGAAGCGTTGCTAAAACTTCTCTCTGTGTACAGTAGATCCTGATAATTATTCATTATCGCAAAGAGTTCTTTTTGCAAAGGAGTCAGACAACATGCGGCCTTGCCCAATAAATCCCCAAGATTTTCCTTGTTGGCAGCTGCCACGTTGTTTCGAATCTGCGCTTTCAGGAACAATTTGTTCCAGTCAACATCGCCGATCGGAGTCGGAACTTTTCCTGGCTCTGCAAATTGTTTCTTCTCTACCAAATTCACTTTCCTTTTTTGCTCAGATTCTCCGTTCCGAGATTCCACAACTTTTGGAATTTGAGCCACTAGTTTTCCCAGCGTTCGCCACGAGATCTGCACAGTCTCGACTGTCGCAGGCACCGACGATACACTTTTGTACAAATCTTCGCTCAAATCCTTGTTCAAGTGAATCGCAAAGGGATCCCTCAAATGACCTTCGTCCTCTCTCGCAGTTTCTGCATCTTCTTCGTCCTCTTCTTCCTTCCTTTCTGCCATTATTTCTTCACCCGAACCCGCCGATTCTTCAGCAAGTTCTCCAGACGCCGAGTCCTGCGCTTCCAGATCCGATTCTCCTTCTGAATTCTCGCCAGACTCTTCTCCTTCACATTCCTATGAAAATCGAATATTCGTTAACGACAACTCCGATTATGATTCTGAAGTTTGCAACGTTGAGATTTAACGAAAAACATTTTTTCTATTGATTATTTATTGAATTTTGAAAATCGTGGCAAAAAATTTGGCCGGACCAAATATTCAATAATAATTATTGGCTCTGCTGAAGAAATAACAGAATTTCGTTGCATTCCAACGATGCAAACCTCAGGATCATCTCTGTTTCCTTGTACAAGTTTTCGCAGAAATTAATCAAGCCCAAATTTGTCAAATTTCAATGAAAATTTTTTCACTTTCTTCCCTAATACATAACGCAAAATTTGCAAGACCATGACAGGGTAAAAAACTTTTTTTTAAATGAAATGAAAATGCAAAAAGCTGATTTTTCATCAACGGTCTAGATCGAGTGACATTTTTTATATGAAAAATTATAATAAATATAAATATTTATACTTGGTTGTCCGAAAGCAATTCGCTCTGTTCCTCGTCGTCGCAAGAATCCTCTTCGCTCTCGGATTCTATAGCAGCTGGTCGGACGGGCTTTTTTTTAGACAGACTAGCCAACAATGCTGCCATGGGATTTTCCTCTTCTGCCTCATCGGATGAGCTCTCGACCTCCTTATTTTTCACTCTCTCCCTTTCCTCTTCCAATCGTTTTCTCCGATCCTCGATTTCCGCATTTTTTGCATCGCGTTCTTTGACATAAGCCGCTTCTTTGATGTTGAATTTTCCTTTTTTGTGTTTTGGTTTGTGTTCCCGAGGATTTTCGAATTTGCGCTTTCCTCCACGAATCGGCCTCTTGCCGCGAACCATTTTTACTCGACGCGACCTTGAACGCTCGCGAGACTACGAAATCATTGTCACAACTTTTCGCAACAATTTGAAGACGCGCGTATTTCTACTGTAACGTAAAATCGCTCGCGGAATGTCGATTTTTTCGATGCAATCGTGACGCAACTATTAAAATCGCGTTCGAAAAAATTATAATTACCGTGTTTTTTGCTAGATTTGTGCAATTCCAATTTGAAGGTTATGTCGATAAACACATGTCGCTCTTAGTAGCGTCGATTTTCCGGCATTACGTGAATGTCAACTTGTTATTTTTATCAATCACATGAAAAAACTCACACTCTTTTATACATTGTTGATTCACTGAGAGAATTACGAGACTTTACGACGTCTAATCGAGAGACTAATCGTTGAAGATAACGTTGGAAATTCGGGAACAATATTTATTTGAATCAAGTACTGGAGCACGTGGTTTATGCGCGCCACAGCTGTTCGAACGTCATTCACGCGGAAATTGCGGAATTTAGTCGCCAGAGAGCGTGACTGAGCAGAGATCGATATTTAGCATCGAAATGTATCGAAGATCGAGTTTTATAAAAAAATGAAAATGATAAAAAATGCGTTACCGGAAATACTTGTTTCTTTGGAATTGAAAGAAATATCGGTAAATGTTTCGACATTTCGAAAGGATTGAATCATAAGAAAAATAGGAAACGCTTTCGACGTGTGTGTGCATGATAATGATTGATTATGCATTCGAGATGACAGTGCGAGCACGAGTCTCGTCTGCGAAGGTTAATAAAGTGGATAATTGTTGAATGAGTCTATGAGAACGAGCATTTCATACTGTTTAATTGAATGATTAAGTTGGTTGATTCGTACGACTGTGGCAGAGCGCTCGATAATACATGAAACAAGAGCAACGTCGCGATGCATGTGTTGAGAACAACACATTACGAGCTTTAATTTCCTGAATTTCCTACAGTAATTCCGAGCCCTCGTATACGGGATTGTCCAGAAAATCGCCAACGAGAAACGGTATTGCGTTTACGCGCTGTGATTATATTTCATTGCGTCAGCAATTAACTCTGAATCACAAGAGAATTATGAGCGCGTTCGAGCGCAGCGCCACTGGACTATCAGTGACACATTTTTTTTCTACATTTATTTCCAGTACGATGCGAAACTTTGTTGAATGGAGTAGCCATCGCATAGTTACGAAAGGTATCACACATGACCGTTTAAAAGTTCATGTTTCGAGGTTAACTAACTATATGTATTTGCCAGCAAAACGTACAAAGTGACGTAACATACTTACTTTTCAAATAATTCATGTCCCGGAACCGATGTCGTAGGAAGTCATGTACATTGTGACAATTTTGCGTTCATAAAAAACGCTGGAGACGTACTTTGAATAGTTTGCGGTGTGAAATGATTTTCATGCTAAAATATTGCGATAGACAATCGACAATAATAATATTTCATTTTAATAACGTATTATGTTACAACATTGCGATTTTTATCAACGATCGTTCTCATTTTTTTGTCGTAATGTCGTGTTTTCGCGATCTGATAGTCTTTTCTAGTAGGATGATCATTTTGAACCAGAAAAAACGGCTTTTACGCGGAATTCCGAGTTGTCAAGATCGCGATATGTGTAAAAATAATGTACACAATAAAACTCGAAAGACTGCGATGAGAGAGAGGGTAGAGTTCGGGGGAGGGGATTTGGTTGTGTTTCCATGTGGTATATGGGAGAGCACAAACTATCGCAACTCCGCACAGCTGTATATAACGTCGCAGTAATAAAGACATGTATATGCGTGTTAAATAACGGCTGGGAGAGGAAACAGGAACTTGGGAATTCGACTAATCAGCTCCCTCGCTGCGAGGTTGTTTACAAAATATCCGGTAATCGTTGGTCGGCGTTTCGTCGGCGAGCAGAGCAGGGAACAGAGAGGGCGAGATGATCGAGAGACGGAAAGTAAATATAACCAGAGAGTACTTGTCGCGTATAACGCGAAAAAGAGAACGTACGATTCAAACGTTACGGCGCAGAGCGGCGCTTCAAAAATGTTTGCCATAGTGTGCGTGATGACAACCCACTTCAGGGAAGTCAATAATGCAGCAATAAAAATAAACATGGAAACATCTATTTCAGAGCAATATAGGCATCACCGCTCGCGATTTCGTGCACGTGATGTACGCGCGAAGACGCGATAAAAAGGAAAAAAGCAATACGAAAGATTGAAATACTTGATTGTGTGCGCGGTGTATGTCATGGCCGCTCGGAATAAATTCATGTTTTATGAAGATTCCGACATGAAATTACATGATTATTGTATGCGAGTTGAGAAATTCTCTTAGTTCCACAATACAATGAAACTATTTGTTGCGATGTTTCGTAAAAGATTGTTGTTGTTTATTTCTTGTTCGATGCTTACCGCGCAGTCCCTTCCGATGGCCATGTTGTTCAAACGACGCGGTTATGCTGTTGGGGTAAAATGCTACACGACCGAATGTTTTTCGACATTGAAAAAAAAAAATGAAAAAACAAGTACGTCGCGTATTACGGCATATTCTAAACACATTACCGGGAGATTTCGGAAAGATTTACACCCCTCTGGTGTTCCAACGCGGAAACACTCGGATGATCGGGAAAGAAAAAGACAGAAAAGGAATTCGCGAAGGCGTGATAACGAGAGTGAGAGAGAGATGAACAAAATTCGCGAATTGGCAGAGCACATAGCGGCGAATCGAGGCGACTGCGATGCGCGCGCATCAATAACATAAACCCGAGCTCTGCAGCGCGCTCTCTCGTGTGATTATATACGATTGTGTACGAATGTGTAAGTGTGATATTTGAATATGTGTTGGTTCGGGGTGCCCTTCGTAGGCCGCTAACGGTGGCCAGGTAGACGCGAATAAGCGCGACTCGCACACTACTTGAGTACGTGATAGAAAAAAAGGGGTGCGGAATAATAAATTCGTTTAAGGATAACGATAATATAGATTGTGAGGTTTTGCCTCTCGAGTTACCGCAGGTGCGCGCGGGGGTGGGAGAGGCCGTGGCAAATAATAAAATTCGCTAAAAGCTCACTTATTTAGCACCGTGTGTCTCTGATGAGCTCTACCATTGAGCCTCTGGTGGTAAGATGGCTGTGCAGCTGGACGGCGGGGGGAAGGAGGACTTGAAAACACAATTTGTCACGCGGGAAGGTATATACAAACTTATGACATGGTCCGAATATTCGAGGCCGAACAGGGTAGGAAATACCGATACTCGGGGAAGCTCATCCGTAAGGGTATCCTTCGTAACTCTCCCGGATCCAGCCGATCCAACGGGTACACAGGGTCTCGGCGATCGTATGTGCTTCAATTTTGGCAAAGAACTCTACGTCTATGTCTATCGGGGAATCAAAAAAGTAAGTTACAACCATGCATTCTCATCATCCCTTCTCTCTAATTTTTTCTCGCCGTCCCTTTACACAAACCTCCAATAAATACCAAACCAAAGATCGCGCAAAACCTAACCTACAAATTTAACTTCTTTTTCGACTCCATCTTTATGCACCTATGTCCTAAACGACACACCTATTTTCATCGTCAAACGACGCTGTAATTACGCGATAATAAAATCTTGACAATTCCCATTTCGTCAACTTCTCGCCTGTCATTCTCTCGCCACATTTTTATTTCTCCAATTTTTCAACAACTCGTCGTTTTACGAGCTCGACCAAATTCCCGGTACTTTTTCACGCTTCCGCTCATCGTGTCTCTCGTTTACTTCGTTTTCGATCTTTTTTTCAATCTCCCAACGATTCACAACTCGCATTTCATCCTTTCAATCGCGATCTATTTCCCAAATTTTCGTATTCGTTTTTCTCCATTTTTAAACTCTCTCAGTTTTTCTCTCTACACGAATATAATAAGGAAATCAAATCTGTGGCCTTGGAATGCAACTTATCCACTGTGACGCATCGTTTTCTCGAGATAAGACACTTTTTTAATCATAATCATTGCTTCGCGTCGACGCTAGTAAAACCAACAGACTCTTCCGCGCACGGGTTTGCTCATTTTTCCTCTTCGCCACCTATGTCAACTAACAGCCGTCGAGATATTCTCGGCCGAGAGAAAATATCTCTGGCCGCGTGTTCTAACGGTTTTAACAACAAAATTCATTATCTCAAACGTGTTCCTCTCTCCAACGTCCTGCTGCCGATGATCAAGCTCAATATTATCAAATATCGGAATATTCTCTAGGCTGTGGATCTGAACAAACCGGTGGACAAAAAATTATACAAAGGCACCAATCCCACCTGCCATAATTTTAATCAAACAACCGCAACCGTCGATATCGCTCCTCTGCTCGTGGGCTTTTCAACAGGACAGATACAGCTCGTAGATCCTATTAAAAGAGAACTCAACAAGTTATACAATGAAGAGGTACGTCATTTTTCAACCACATTGAAATTAGTGTCTTTTAAAAAAAAAAACCATTTCCTTAGAGCATCTTAACGAGTATCTCGCTCGTCAATAACAGAGCGTTTGACAGAGTAATTGGAAATTTTTACTGTCACGATTAATTATTTCAAAAAACGACCATAACTCAAGGAATTTATGACCAGGATTTCAAAAGTTAATACAAAGCGAAATTGATCACGAATTTTTTTGTCAAAATCTTTTTCTCCTTGCAACGTGATCATTGAATCATTTGTCAATCCTTGTTTCTGGCTGGTCGAGACTCGTAATTTGTCATCATAGCTTTTCAATGTAAAGAAATTGTTTGAAAAAAAAGCAGCAATAAAAGTTCGAATCCGTGGGAAAAGAATTAATCAGTCATTACGGCTGGTGGTGATTCTTTCGACATTTAGCTACAGGCAAATATCATAAAACTGGCAGATTCAATTGTCAGAGAAAATTTTCAAAAATTATTTGATGCAAATGGAAATTAATTTCGGGAGACCGAGAAAATAGTTTTTCTTAGAGAAATTCCACAAGCTTGACGTTCAGAGATAATTTTCGTACGAGCAACGAATATAATAAGCGAACTGAATTGCAAAAGATTTTTATTTGCTGGAAAAAACATAAGAATCGATACAATTTTATAACTGAGTTTGGATCGGATTAAAGTTGTGATGAGGGTCTCTGGAAATTGCAAGGACAAGTTGGTATGATCCCGAAGTTTGCATCGTTGGAATGCAACGAAATTTTGTTATTTCTCCAGCAGAGCCAATAATTATTATTGATCCGGCCAATAAAACGATTCGCTCCTGCGACCAAAAAACTGAATCGACTCGAAAAATTGCGACGATTTTCAAAATTCAATGAATAATCAATAGAAAAATGTTTTTCGTTAAATCTCAACGTTGCAAACTTCAGAGTCATCAAGTTGGTGAATTATGGTCTAATTATTAAGCGTAAATAAGTGATCGGGGATAAAAGTTGAAATTGTTGTTTCAGAGGCTGATAGATAAGACAAAAGTAACGTGTATAAAGTGGGTGCCAGGATCGAGTAACCTGTTTTTGGCATCGCACAGTTCGGGTCAGCTGTATCTGTACAACTGGGAATTGCCATGTGGGACGACGCCGCCGCATTATCAGCCGTTCAAGTCCGGAGACGGTTTCGCGATACACACGTGTAAGACGAAATCAACGCGAAATCCGTTGTACAGATGGGTGATAGGATTGGAGGGATGTTGCATAAACGAGTTTGCGTTTAGTCCATGCGGTTCGAATCTCGCGGTGGTATCGCAGGATGGATTTCTGCGGGTGTTTCATTACGACACGATGGAGTTAGTTGGTTCGGCGAGAAGTTATTTCGGTGGTTTTTTGTGCGTATGTTGGTCGCCGGACGGTAGATACGTGGTGGTAGGTGGTGAGGACGACCTGGTGACGATATGGAGTTTCCACGAGAAGCGTGTAGTGGCGCGTGGTCAAGGTCATCACAGTTGGGTCAACGTAGTGGCGTTCGATCCGTTTACAACATCGTACGGTGATCACGAGGCCGAATTTAGTGGTTCGGACGACGAGACGATTCCGCAACACAACAATCACAACAATTATCACGAAAAGTCGTCGATGAACCGAGTAGGGACGAACAACAGCGGTCAAACGACCATTGGTTTGTCGCACTCGAACAGAAATTCGTGCGGTTCGGAATTGCGTGTGTCCGGTGGGACGTGTTACCGTTTGGGAAGTGTATCGGAGGACACGCAGCTCTGTTTATGGGACATTACGGAGGATGTGCTGCGTCAACCGGTGTGCGCGAAATCGCGAGCATCAGCAGCTGGTTCGGGCACGTTTACGTCCTCCGGAACATTCACCAGTGGCAATGGTTCGACGCTTAATCACATTGGCAACAATGCCAAGCACAATAGCACCAATAACGCCACTTTTCGAGATCCAACGAATTATTTCAACAACGATACGACCGGTAGCAGCAACAACGCCAACACGACGCCGGCATTTACCGGAACAACACCGACAACAACATCCTCAACGACCGCGACAACAACAGCAACAACAACGGCATCAACAACAATAATAACAACAACAACAACATCGACGACGAGTACAAGTTCTTCGACGACGACGACGACGACGACTACGACGACAAATTCGACCGCTGTATCGACCGTCAATTCCCTGACTCAAAGGCTAGCTGGTCTCGGTTTCGGCGATCGTAAAAACGCCGTCACTTCCTCAACCGGTGGTAGTGGCGGTCTCGGCGGTGGTGCTGCCGTTCCTGCTGCCACCGAAAATCATAAGAGAAACTTTAGTCTTACGATGCGCAGCAGCAGCACCAGCAACAACAGTAACACCGGCTCGAATAACGCGAGCTTTCATAACAACGGGCCCGAACAAAAATCTGGTAGCAACTCAAACTCGGGACATTCGAACAGTGTCGGTGCGAGTTTTGGTGCAAGTAAAAAAATTGGTAACGCTATGGACGATCCAATGAGGTTAATAGGTACAGCCTGGTGTCCAAGATTCGACGAGTGCCCCGTACTAGAACCACTAGTTTGCAAAAAATTGGCACACGAGAGACTGACTGAATTAATATTTAGGGAAGATTGCTTCGTTACCGCGTGCCAGGACGGATATGTTTATACGTGGGCTCGGCCTGGTCACATGGTAGGTCCTCTCACCATAAGCAGCACACTTCATAGGCCACATAATCATACCAATCCTCACACCAATATCAATTCCATGCGACCTAACGATCTCTGATGTAAACCCTCCTACCACTTTATTCATCACTTCACCACCACCACCACCACCACCACTCTTTATATTCACTCTCGAACCTCCGTCAAGTAGAATTTATTAATTATTCAATCATTCATTTGTACATAATAGAGTAGAGACTTTTAGGTCCGTACTTTTCGAATGAAACAATTATTATTACTATTATTACGATATATGTATACACACGCATATATAATGGAAGATCTGTAACGCTTTCGGCAATTCGTCTCGTGTCAATTACCTCGGGAGATTATTAATTCCACGTGATTTTGGTCCGTCATTAAAGTTGAGCGCGAGATGTGGCAAAATTTCATTCAATCTCGAGTCTCCAATTCTTTTCACTATCGGCTAATCGACGCAAAGTTTTTTTTTTATGTCGAATCGGTTCGGAGGCTCTCGGCACTGTACGGGTGAACTCAAAGGGTGCGGGACTCAGGGCTCACTTCGGGCTGAAAGTATTAGATGTGTATTAGTCAGTGATTGAGCAACGGGGGAAGGAAAAAGCGATGGAAATGAGGGACTGTGTTTAAAACACTCAAGTGCCATCCGAGGAAGCGTTAGAGATCTTCCAATCGTCTACAAGTTGATACTCGCAATGAGTACACGCAGAATCGTTATGGCCAAGCAATGCTGTGAATTACGTAGCGGTTTCTTTTCTTTTTTTCGTTCCTTGTTATTATTCATTTTTTTCCTCGTTTTTTTTATTGCGATCGATAAGGGTCTTTGCAATTATTGCTGGTACGTATATTCGTCAGAAATCGATGGTTTTCGTCAATCGAATAACGAGACAAGAGAGACTCATTTTTCAAAGTTCATTCGTTGTTGATTTGATCAATTTTTCGAGCTACTTCACATTCTCTTGTTTTTAGCTTTTATCTCATCCTTGCGATGAAACATTCTCTTCGAAACTCTTTCTAAAAGTCAACGTTGTTATGTGTTTGAACAAATTTTATTTTATTCTGCGCTCAAGCTTTTCCCGGTGGATTTATTCACTACTTTTTCCTCCTCCGGATAAAAGACTCGATTGCATGTATCAATTTTTTCAAATCAATTTTGCCTTATCGGCGCAAAATTCCGTTATATATTTTTTTTGTTTTCATTGTCGAATATTTCGAAAAAAATTAATTTTTCGGCTCTTCGGTTTTGTTGTGAAAAGGAATCGAAGAGTTTCATGATTTTCTGTGAATGCTGCTCACGTTAGTTTTGGAGGTTTACAAAATTTTTATTATTTTTTAAAAATCATGCAGAATACAGAAAATTTCACATGATTCATTGTTGTTGATGAGTAAATATTCTATTTCTACGATCTACATACGACCAGCTGTCGTTTAATCATGACCTCATTTTACTTATGTGTTTGTTTCCCTTTTTCCTCTCGAAAGAAAGAGATAAAAACGGTCTGAAAGATCGAGTTTTCGCCAAGTGCTCAAATTTGCTTGGTTGTCGTTTATTAATCATAAATTTAATTCATACGCTATGGCTTGAAAAGCATGTTTTGCTAGTTGCCCATTCTATTGCGATGTGCGAGAGATAAGAAGGAGAGAGAGAGAGAGAACGAGCGAGGGAGATAACGAGAAAGAAGAAAAAGATGAAAATATGTTTGCGCTCTTTCACAGCATTCGCTCTCGTCTAGGTCTGCGTCGAAGGAAAAATAATTCGATCAATTTTCTGGCCGAAAAAAAGAAGAAAAAAAACGCAAACGTTCGAAAGAAACACAAAAAAAAAAGAAATGAATAGAGCGAAGCAAGAAACTTCTTGATGATAGAAATTTTAAAAGTCACGTCAAAAATTCTTGAAAATATAAATATATTTATGTCTGGTTTGCATCTTTGAGAGTAAATATTGTTGTTTTGCGCTCCCGTGAGGTCTTGTAACAGGGCAGGCCCCTCAAATCCCACCCTCCGCTCTCCTGCAAAGAGTTATTTAGCTTTTACGGCTTAGCCAAAAAAGAAAAAGATAAAAAACGTAGAGAAGCTATAGACATTTATGAATGGATATTATGAATTATGCAGCGAGAATCAATCCAGCATCTGCCCCAATTCACTCTCCCCCTTGAGAATAATATCGATAATGTGACATTTAATCCTTTGTTAAAAACAATGAATTGCCTTGTTGTTAAATAAAACAGAGAAAAACGTTGATTCAAGATTAAACAAACCAACAACAACAAAATATCACGAAAATAATTGCTGCTTGCTTCCTGCTTGATTTCACGCCGAATTAGCACTACCGGAAATCCAGCAAGCTCTGTACCCACAAACTCACCGACTATTTTTCCAAGTCTCTCTAATCGCTGCGATCGAATACAAATTTTGTTGATTCTCGTTGAATAAATAATTAAAACACACCATTTTTCCAACGAGATTTCATGAACACGCGGAGCTTGCGCTCGTTTCCTGTGCTGGCTGGGCATTGATTTTGTTTTTCCTTAAAAAAAAAAAGAAAGAAAACTAGAAAGATTAATGATCTGTGCGATGCTTTGGCTCTTGCAAGATTCCGTGGATGCCGCCCTGATTTATCGCATGGTACGTATGACTTATATTTTATTTTATAATCCATTGGAAACAAAAAATAATAATAAAACGATAGAAATTCAAAGAAATCATTAGACGTTGATGAACGCTGTTGGAAATTAGAATAGTTCATGCTTTACACGCTATGATTTTTGCCTCACGACATATTTACCAAGATATTTTGCCAGTTTTATTTTTATTAACACAAACTCTCTTTTTTCGTGAATTAAATAGTTCCGGCACGACTTGTACGACGAATTAAATTGTACGCACGAATTACTATAACGATTCATAATCGCCTGTCATTCATTTGGCTTATGAGTTTGGTTTGTGTTCACAGCCAGGTATCGGACAGGTAGGGAGTAGCCTGCACGTCGTCAGTCCAGGAGAAAATGGAGGAACTATAGTATAGCCAATCTTTGAGACTAGAACAAGTTTTATTCATCGATCAAACTACTGGGATTCCCTCGACACGATGAATTTCCCACTTTTCAAGAAATGTCGCGTCAACAAAAACCATCGACAGGGCCAGAGATAACTGAGACGTCTCTCGCTCGTCGTAGCGAAATTCACGGTCCACGGAACCAGAGAAACGAAACAAAAACGAGGGGAAAGAAGAAAAAAAACAAGTTCGATCTTGGAGATATGATCTGAATAGCTCAAAAGACTAATATTTACGAGCTAAATTATCCTGGGATAGTTTGTATCATTTTCACGTGCTTTTTGTACAGTTTGTAAACGAAAAAAAACCACGAAACGAATCCAATTGGTATTTATCCATTGAAAGTTTGGAAACACGAACTCTCGTCTATGAGCTCGTGGTTTTCGAGTCGAGAAAGAGGATTCAACGACCTGGGGCTAAATTTAACGTTTCGATCAACTTTATAGTGAAGCTTTTTCGTTCCAGTCAGCCCCTGCTTCATTTTAAAATTATATTCAATGACTCTACAGCTCATCAACAACGAGATTTACATGAAAAAAAGTCTGTCATTTGTGAAAATGTGCAAAATTTTTCTCTCGATCTGAATAATTTGACAGTTCAATCGACTTCGAGCAAGTATTACGAAAAGAATCTTTGAATCTCGATTCCAAAAACTTGTCACAGAATCAGGTGAAAAAACTTCACTATAAAGTGAATCTGGATGTAGTTTTCTTGATCTAGAGTAAAGATCAAAGCTTTCGCGTATTCGTCCAGTTGATATGCTTCATCATTCCAATTAATTCATTCACGTCGGGACAGAAGGAAAAGGGCAGAAGATATATTGTTTGTGCATGATAAATCGTCAATTTAAAGAATTTTATACGAGCGGTTCAATAAGAATGGAGAAGAAATAGTAAAAATGCAGTTGTACCATTGACGAATATTCGATTGAGATTTTAAAGATATATTGATTTTCAAGAAAATCGGTTTTTTCACACAATACACTCAAACACAGAAACAAAAAATACACCAACTCATGTATATGTTTGATGTATCGCGTTCCAGCGAACAAACGATTTGAGGTGTATGATGTACCTAGTGTGACAAAGGACGTGTGACGTATGCGGAGATGTTATTGATTTTTGCCAATTTAAATGATCAACATTTGTTCCAGAATGGATTTAGAATAATTTTTTAGTTGCATTTGTATTGTTTCGAGGCTCACTCTCTTCGAGTGTGTAAATATACACGTTATCGAGTTGTTAATTATTTTTTTGCAAATATATAATTGACCGACATCCAATTCACTTTCTCAGACTAGGAAAATTTGGTCAATCTCAATTTCAGAACTTGGCAAAAACATCGAAAATCTTATCGAACACATACGTTTTTTAAATTTTATTCTACGATGGAACCAAAATTGATTTTATGGGTTTATTGAGTTTTTTTTCAAATTCTGTATCAATCGTGTGAAAAGTGGCAAATTTTTTGAATGTTTTTGCTCGGAAATCAAATTTGCCATTGCAAATATAATTAAATCAACATTTCCATGAATTCTCTTGTCCACGAACAGTAAAACAGAGAAATGTAACGATCTTTATCGAGAAAAAATCATGAAACTTACGTGGGGGGAGCAAAAAATTGATTTTATTGGTTTTAGGAGTCGAAAAAAATGTTCACGATGTCGAAATGATTTGAAATTTTCGTCAACTCTCCAAGAACTGAAATTTTGACGGACCGAATTCTTTTTTGCCTGCGAACGTATGCATAAAGCTTCATCAATGTCCAATTAATCCTTGAAGTTAATTGTCGAGGGCTTAACGATCGTTGGATCGGACAGAATTCCAAGCCTTGACAGAAACATTTATTTTACGATTGACGATTCCGTTTATATCGAAAATAGGCTCGGAATGAGACAAATTTAGAGATTCTTATCTCGCGGACGACGATAACACCTCGTTAGGGTAATTGACGGGACACTCGAGCGGTCACTATTAAATTTGCCTTAATAATATTGTAAGTGAAAGAAAAGAGCAAAGTATGATTATGCACCAACGAGGCCTGGCGGCTGGGGATCCTCTTGGGGCTTTTTTTTGCATAAGAAAATACGCGAAATACATAAATTAAATACATTCTTTTTTTTCGAGACCAAAAGATATTAAAACTCTATTATCTCCCTTTCGAAGAGAAAATAAAAATTCATCGCACGATTTGATTTCAAAAAAAATTGACGGACTCGAATAAAAATCGAGAATAAAATAATTTCGTTTTTATTCGCGAGTTGTGAGTTTTTGAAAAATGTAAATATTCTTCTGAACGTATCAAATCGGACAGAAGAAAATTCTCAGCTAGTTATGGCTGCAAATTTGCAACGTCAAAAAGCAACAAAAAATCTTGACCGAACTTTCATTGACATTTTCGTCAAGACGAATGTCGAATAGTTAAATTTTCATAGAAATTGCTATAATTTGTCAGAAAAACGGAAAAATGTTGCGTTCCAACGATGCAAAATTCGTCGCCGTACGTCGTCACGATGTTTCGAGGATTTCGTGAATCCACATGATGACATTTTGCAAGCTCAAACATTAAGTGGCCACAGATGTGTACGATGCGTCGTAAAAGATGCAGAAACACGAAATATGAAGGAAGAAGGATTTATTAGTGAACCAACCAATATTTCATGGGAAATTAAATGCAAAAGTGTATTATAATACGAGAAAAAATGGGAGACAGAAAGGCAAAGTATAAATACCTATAGGTACTTATAAAATATTATCGTATAAGCATATATTCCAAATAAGATATTCCAAAAGGCGATATTACGTATTAATTTATCGAAAAGCTAGAGAGTTGAGGAGGCGAAGGCTAGTAGTTACAAATATCTTTCATTTAGATTATATACATATGTGTATTTCTTATGTGTGTGTAAATATGCACATATATAAAATACAAAGGTCCCCGTGACTGGGAAGTGTTCGATTTTTCTGTGGCGACGATTGATTGCGGATCGATTTATGACTCGGAATTAAAGCGAACAATAAATCGGAATCTTTGGCTATTTTACGATAACGTTCGTTTCGCGACGCTGGGAAAAATTCTTCAGCTACGAAATGAGCGAGATAGAGACGGGAACGCTTGAATTCCGCAATGCTTATTGTTTAATTATCGTTAATTCGAGACTTTATATTTTATCGGAGCTCACAATTCACCGTGGGCGATCTCAAGGTTTTTAGAATCTGGAGGAAAAATTGGTCGAGTGTGTGAGTGGCGTCGCATGCACAGGCGTTTCCGTTTCTTACACACGTGAGAAAAGTTTCCTCTTTGTTTTCAGCTTGTGAAAACTCGACGATTTTGGGAGAAAGGGAGAGTGCTCGTACAAAAATTATGATATTTTTTCATACATACACGAGGATGCGCGTGGCTATATTGAGAAAAAAAAACGACAACAAACGGAAGAGAAAATAATGTTTTTCTATTCGCACGCATTGACATAATTCGATTGTAAACACTTATTGATTAAAAATTCACGAACCCCTGAACGCCAGTCTCATTTGAACGTTCGAATTATATATTCACATAAGTTTTTTGTGTGTACAATTTAAAACTCGGTGTGTGTTTCACCACCGAAGGATCGAATAAAAAGACGATTGTTTTGGCCGGTAATAAGTTCTTGTCCCGGCGTTGTTATCGATCATCACCACGTGTGTGTGTGTGAAAATAAAAACAAAACGAAGATAAATGACATACCGAGAATGTGTTCGCTGCCTCTACGATTCGCATCGCTTTCCAAATGGCTAATGACGCGAACAACGATAACGCGCTGTCAACTCGCGACTGTCCATTGTTTTTGTCCGGCCTTCTCTGCCAAATTCTCCGCTCGTGACATATGCCAATTATATATCATTTCTTAAATTTTATCGCCGTTTCTCATTCCAAGATTTCTTTCAAATTTCAAGTATCTTTTTCACAATACATGGATGATCATGGTAAATAAACTGCAAATAGTTCGAGTCGACAATTTAACTGTCCAAAAGGTTGACTTGCAAGTTGGCAATAACTTCATTGGCCGTGGAGCTGCGACTGGGGTAAGTTTTTTTCCTCACTTCGAAATTCAATTATCCTACAATTCAGTTCCGGAGAAATGAAGTTTTTTTTTATTTTCAATCGTCAATACAACGAGCACTGCATAAATGTGATGCGGAATTTCTTTCTGACGAACGAACTGTCAAATTTTCTTTCGTCACTTGACTATTTGAACGATTTAAAATGGCGCCAGCGCCGCCAGCTTCCATATGATTTTTGTGTACGTACACTTTTGCGTGTGGACTAATGGAGGGAAAAGAAAAACACAAACATAAACAAAGAAGCCACTAGTCCGAATTAATCGCGCGCAATAAAACGATAATTGTCACTATTTCCGCACGTTATTTTTATATGACGCGTAGAAAAATCTTTTCTAATTCTAATACGAATACGAGCAATCGGTTGCGTTCTAGACTGTGGATAACCCTGTTGCCGAACATGCTGTGACGATTACTTTGGAGCCAACCGGTCAAATGACGATTACACCGGTACGCATTTCAATTTCCATCAACTTTTCGCCGCGACAACAAATACAGATAATTTCCTCTGCTATATTTTGGAAGAGATCGTTTTTAAAACGTGGCGATCAATTGATCATATACACGAACCAGTATAAAAGAATTTTCGTCACGTAAAGTTTAAAAATTCGTGTAAAAACTCTGTTAATTCGATGACAAGTCATTTATAGGTTATGGGAACTTGGAATCGTTAGAAATAACAGAATCTATAGGTAAAAACGTCTTTTCCAGCATTAGATGTTGGCGTGTTTCATGAGATGCAGTTCTTCTGGTTCTTGGCTATCATTAAAAATCGGTAAAACAGTTCCGATCGAGCTAGGTGACATCTGTTCACTGTACCCGCACAAATCTTGGTTCAAAGTAACGTCCGGTGATACTCCGATTGAAATGGAGGACGAGAGTCCAAAACGCAAAGTACAAAAATCTCCGACACACATAAACAGCAAATAAATCTCGCCGTAACAAAAATATTCATTCGGTCATTGTTTTCCTTCGCCAGGTGCCAAATTCTACGGACGAAGAACCGCCGAACAAGAAGCCGCGAAAAGTTGAGAGCGTCGATACTCTTTATTCCCAAAAAAGAACCGTAATCGAGAATTGGGACGACGAGGAGGTATTGAATGTTCCCGACAACGACGATTCTGTAACCCAAATAACGAGCAACTCGACCAAAGTCTCTTCTGAATCTCAAGATCAAACAACCGCAAGGTATTTCCTGGATTTCTCATTTTTTTCCGTTGTTTGTAAAAACGCGATTCCTTCACGACCGGACTAATCGTACGAGCAGCAATTAAGCAAAAAACGATGACCTGAGAAAAAAAAATCCGTGCCCTTTCTTCGTTCTTGCGTTTTTCAAAGTTTTACCGCATTTTTGTGTAATTTTTTTACCTCGAACAAAATTGCCCAGGCTCGTGTGATCGTGGATTAAAAAACGAAAAGAATGAGCCCAGATTGAATCTTTTTTGTTCAATTTTACCGGAGATATGAATTTTTCAAAATTGTGGTCATTTATGACTCAAGGTTGCCGGAATCGGGAAAAAAGTTTACCGTTTTAGAGTTAAAAACGAAATCAAGGCTGGAAAGAATGTGAACGAGATCTTGCCATTTATTCGTAGCGCTCCGCGCGGCAAAGAATCGGCCGAAGACGTTCTGGCCGCTTCCCACAACAGTTCTGAACCGGCAAATCCGACGAAGCTCCCCAAAGACGACGCGTCTGCAAGAGCAAGTGGAAGTGCCAATTTATCAAGGACCAAGGAAGGTCCCAGTCAAAATCGGGACGAGGCTGGCAAGAAGATAAAATGGGATTGCGCACAACATTTCAGCGATCAGACCGAACAAGGGACCTGCACAGCAGCTGCGGTTGAAACGAAACAAGATACCTCTACAGGACAAGAAAATAATCCTACAGCTAAGACCACCGTGCCGTCCGATGAACCACCGAGAAATAAGTGTGCGTACGGATCGCGATGCTACAGGTGAATATTCAACGTTTTGAAAATCACGGATTAGAAAGTCCGAGGATTAAAAAAAAAAACAAATGATTGCCACATTTTGTCAGTCGCCTACTGAATTTTGTTAATTTTTCATTTTAACGTAATTTTTGGCGAAAAAAGACAGAGGACAAATATGTATTCTGACGACGTTGATGCATCGTTGGAATGCAACGAAATTCGGTTTTTTCTTGAGGAAAACTCATGATTTTTATTCGATATTGAATCAGGACGATAAAACTATCGTTTTCCAGGATTCGAAAACAAAATTGATACGAAAATTGGCTTTTCTTTTGAAATTTAACGAAAAATTAAGGGAAAAAGTATTTTTCGTTGGATTCCAACGTCGCGAACTTCAGTGTCGTGTATTCTGATATTCCAGACGCCACAACGAACACCGAAAACAATTCAGCCATCCTGGCGACCCGGACTACGACGTTCCAGACACGCGGCCCGAATGTCCTTACGGCGTGCGATGTTATCGCAAAAACCCACAACACAAACGAGACTTTAAACATACAAACCTCCGTCCGAGTCGGGCTCAGACCCCGGTTCGTGGACGATCATCGGACGCGACATCAGGAACGGAACAGTCATCGGCTGAAGAATCCGTCGACGAATCTGACTACGAGCCATCTTACTGGGGAGAGACTTCGGACGAGTACAGAAGCGATTTGGACGGTCTCAGCGAATTCGATGTTATTAGCGACGGCGAAGATGATAAATAACCCTCGGTTGTTCACCAAAAATGTCGAGTTCCCTCTTTCGTTTGTAAAACAATGTGCCCAAATGAATATTTTTTTCATTATCAAATTTCTTCATTAAATTTCGATCTCCGAGGTTCTCTGCGAAAGTTGGCGATTAAAAAAAACCATAAAATACCAACATTTATACTTTATTTATTGTAAATCACAAAACTTTCGAGAGCGACCTCTAGTGTTGCGTCAACTGCTACCTCGTTGTTGCCTACAGATACGATAATTATTTCCAAGCACCTTCTTCAAAGGAATGTTGTAAAACTGAAAAATTAGTGGATTTCGGTCTCGTGCTGGAAATTCAATGGCAATTTCTCACTTAAAGCATTCCATGATTGTTTTGTCATTCCCAACAAAGTGATTTGAAACATGTGCATATATTTTTATAATAAAAATGAATAATGGAAGCGATTTGGACGGTCTCAGCGAATTCGATGTTTTTACCCTCGGTTGTTCACCAAAAATGTCGAGTTCCCTCTTTCGTTTGTAAAACAATGTGCCCAAATGAATATTTTTTTCATTATCAAATTTCTTCATTAAATTTCGATCTCCGAGGTTCTCTGCGAAAGTTTGCGATTAAAAAAAACCATAAAATACAAACATTTATACTTTATTTATTGTAAATCACAAAACTTTCGAGAGCGACCTCAAGTGTTGAGTCAACTGCGACCCCGTTGTTGCCTACAGATACGATAATTATTCCAAGCACCTTTTTCAAAGGAATGTTGTAAAACTGAAAAATTAGTGGATTTCGGTTTCGTGCTGGAAATTCAATGGCAATTTCTCTCTTAAAGCATTCCATGATTGTTTTGTCATCCCCAACAAAGTGATTTGAAACATGTGCATATATTTTTATAATAAAAATGAATAATGGATGTAAATGTTTGAAAAATCCTTTCCAAGCGTTCGCTTCGTTCAAGGTTTATTCGAAGTATCTTTCTACATTTTTTATTATTAGAATACAAAATGTCGTAGTTATCAAAGTTTAATATTTATGAATGGACGTTGAAACGAAATTGTGGATTCGTTGCAATCGTGACGAGCCACTGACACGATTATTCTCGAAACTTTCGATCAATCGAGCGCCGAAAATAATCGAGTCTGGAGATTAAAGTTCGTATCATTTTTAATGATACTGAAAATGTTTTTCTCCAGATAAATATGTTTTGTAATTTCAGAAAACATTTTTTAACACAGTTTTCATTGAAAATAGAAAAAAATAAAACAGTTTTTATTGGAAATGGAAAAAAAATTGCAACGATTTCGTGGGCCGAGTCTCAAACGAATGGGAAACTGGTCCAAATTCGTCTCAGAGACGCCAACCGTAATGTTGTACGGTTTTCGTCCCACTAAGCCTGATAGCCTTCGTCCTCATCGGCGGGATATTCGTCGTTGAGAACACTGGCCACATCGGCGAGCATGTGTTTCGGCATCTCGCTTCCTCGCACCTTGATCGTGTAACAGACGTTTTCCATTTTGATAAGACTTTGTTTGAGAGTGAACAGTTTTTTGTTGACTTCTTTGACGGAGAGACCGCCGCAGCCAAGAAAACCCTTGTAAACGTCTCTGACAAAGTTACAAGTGTTGTAACAACTGGTTATGTCGCCGCTGGCCAAGTCGTTGATGCATTTGCGCATGAGTTCGCCGGTCAGGTCGGCGATGCCAAGAATGTAGTCGACCGGCGGGACGAGAGTTTGAATTACTTTTGGTGTTTCCGTGTCTTGCGTTTCGCCCTCTTTTTTGACGACTTTTCGAGGGGGTACAGAGTAAACTAAGTTTTTTTCCAGAGAACTCCAATCCTCGATGCTCTTGTCTCGTAAATATTGATAGAAAGTTACAGCCTCGACATATTCCTGTAATCCGCCTCTGTAAGCCCTGACGTATTGATAAGGATCTTGGCCGTCCAACTCCATGGCAATATTCTTATAAAGTGTTTTTGTGAGAACTTCCAATCGCGCTTTCGCGTCGCCCAGCACTGCCTCCCTTTTGCTCTCTTTGTCCAGAGTGTGCAACAGAAAAATTATCCTTTTGCTCTCGATAGTCAAATCTCTGCACAGCTTAACTATTCTCTCGTAACGATCGTGCTTGTCGTCCAACTCGGCGGCGTAAGCTTTGAACTGCTTGATCACCAGACAGTTTGGATCTACAGGCCCTAACCCACTGCGTTTCTTATCATCCAAACTCTCCTTATTCCTGTGACCATGGTGGTGATAATGATTTCTGTTTCTGTGGCCTCCACCTCCCGAGTCTACAGGAATTTTTTGAATTTCTTTTATTTTCGTGAAACGATCAGCTGGGTGATCAAGAAGCCGATTTTGGAATAATTATGGAACGTTAATTGTTGACGTGAATCAATGATTCACGAGTTCAAAATTCATCGGTGTTGGGCGAATTTTTAAGAAACTTTGAGCTCGTGTTGATCAAACCAAATTTTGTTTTGTAGGGTTATGCGATCAAACAAATCGGCAGGTATATTTGAAATGACAATATTTACTTACTTCGTCCTTGGTACATAGCGAATTGCGAGTTTAAATTGAAGATCGATTTAATTTTCTAATCGCTTTCTTGTTAGCGCGAGTAAATCCAGTCAAACCAAGTCAAACTTGTCTGTTTTTGCTGTGTTTGTTTATTTTGTTATTGTCTCGTGCGTTTCGTGTTACGAGGTGGTGAAGGTACCGGTTTTGTCGTGACAGAGAGAAACAGTAACAACGCGGCAACCTGACAACAATTCGCAACGAGAACGACGAAGTGTGTGCTCTGCAGATACAGAAGCCACACGCGATTTTATTTACCCGCAGTCAATAAGTCGAACTTGTCAATAAGGAGCGACTCGAGAAAGCCGCTCGTTTTTTTTTCGCATCCGCTGAATTTTTCAAAGAAAAAAAAACTCGTTCTCTACGCATTTCTACTTGAAGAGTCGTCCGGCTAATACCAATAGCGAGCAGACGTCATTCTGAATTGTTTGAAATTCTGGGCCAGGTCCGCGGTGTTGAATAATTGCAAAACACAGCTGTCTGCATTCCTCCTATTCGCGAAGATGATGTAAACAGCGAAACTCTATAGATACACCCGATTGCATGTCTTTTTTAGGCAGTTATGCGGCAACTGCGGCCTGCGCTAAGAAATTCCAGTGTGTCTTGGACCGCGCGCATGAAAACAAGTATATACGCCGAAGTATTTTTATAGCATGACGACGAATGAGAACGAATCAAATGAGTAATTCTTCGATGAATGTCAACGAAGAAATCTCAAGAACCAGAGTGCGAAAATTGAAAGATTATTATACGCTGACACATCGAAAGAAAAAACATCGTTTCCAGTACGTTAAATTATTCAAAATCCAGTAAATCGTGTGTATTTTTTTTTTCAAAATTTCAACATAAAACTGCATTTCTTCAAACCGGTGAATTTTCTAATTGTTTCTTATCACCAAAAGTTATGGAGCTGCCTCACACGCCGATGGACAATTTACTGAATGCCTGGTCCAGCTTCAGCGCCGGCCATGAAAAAGCATTGAAACAAGGAATCTACAATGCGCTCGCTCTTTTTTTACTCTGCATAGTTTGCAGCGCCGGTTGGGGTTTGTACATCATATTGAACCCGTTTGTGAAGCCTCTCATATGGGCTTTGCTCTGTGGATCTGCGCTCTTCCCGTTCAAGTTTTATCTCACAAATGCCGTTCAATCGTGGTTCACCATCCACGAAAATTCGTCTCAACCTCTGATCGTCAATGTCGTTATGATACCAATCACCATCGTTGACCGATTTTCCCAAATGGTTGGCAGTTTCCTCCAAGAACATGTCAAAACTGTAGGAATCTCCATCGTCGCAATGCTCGGAGCTTTCCTCGTTTATAGCTACACTCCAGGATTCCTGTACTGTTTGATGTGGCGGCTCGTTCAACTCGTCGCTACATTCCTCGGATTTTTCGTTGCCACCTGCAATATTTATGTGGTACGACAAGAAACTTGAAATTTCGCTCCCATCCGTGCTCCGTCTCCAAACATCGGAGCCTTCAATTTTGTACAAATAGTAATTAACCATGATGTTGAAGTTTGCATCGTTGGAATGCAACGAAATTCTGTTCTTTCTTCACCAGAACTCATAATTATTATTCAATATTTGGCCAACGATCGCCTCGTGAGTCCCAAAAACTCAATCGAGACGAAATATAATCGTAATTTCCAAAATTCAATAAATAACTAACAGAAACAATAGTTTTCGTTGAATCTCAACGTGGCAAACTTCAGAGCCATAATTGACCCTAAAACGGTAACCTGGGGTCAAAAACGACCCCACGCGACTCAAAATCTCGTGCCCTTTCTCCCTTCGGTCTCCGGTTTTTCATCATTTTACCGCATTTTCAACTAATTTCTTAATTTCAAGCAAAATTGCTTCGATCTCACGTGATCCTGCATTGAAAAACGAAAAAAATGAGCCCAAGTTGAACACTTTTCGTTTAATTTTACCGGAGATATGAATTTTTCAAAATGGACCCCATTTGTCACCCCGGATTACCTGAATAATTGAAAAAAAAAAAAACAAGGTTACCGTTTTGGAGTTGAGCAACTTTTCAATCTGAAATTTTCCTCAATCTTTGGCTTTGCATGCCGAATCTTGTCAATTTTATAATAATTTTTCTATTAAATATTTACATTCGTCTTGTTGTTTCTGATTGACAGCTCGTGACATCGGCAATCGGTTACATTTCCGTGCTATGCCTCTACTGGACCCGGGAAAACTCGACAAAATTCCGTTACACTTCGTTCGGCGTTTGGTTCCTGATAAGTCTCTACTTTGCAAACATTTTTGGAGTGTATCCGGTGCTCGTGTTCAGCATCCTTCAGTGCCTATTTTTAATTGGATTCGTTTACGAAGTCATTGTGATAATGGAGAACGAGGAATTGCGTGGAAATCATGCATCCTTCGGAGATGCAATGCGAATAGCTTTGATCAACGATAGCCCAGTTGCCGCAGCATCCATTGACGATTCCAACGCCGACGAGAAAGAAGACACTTTCCCCGAAGAGTTGGAACCGAAGAATGACAAATTTCTCGAGCTCAAAACGACTTCAAAACCGACCAGTGAAACGCCAGCCTTGAAATTGGCTGGCAAATCAATGTCCTTGGACACAGCATCGAGGAGAGTTAAATTTGGAACCAAAGCAAAGGATTCTGGCATGCCCAATTCGAGGGGGACGATAAGCGAACGTTATTTCTTGCGAAAAATCAAAGCTGAACTGAGAATGTCTCTGGACGCGCCAGCCAGCGATACCGGAAACTCCGACAAGTATATGTACGGAGTTTTATATTGTTGCGCGGGCATGTTACTCTGGAAACAAAAATGGATATTACAAATCCTTACACTTCCCATTGTTTATTACGTGCTTAAGCAAATCGGCAGATATTTTGGTTTTTGGGCTACAATTGTCGACAAAATCGAGAGAATCTTTGATGTTTTGAAAAATTGGTGCAACGATAGACACCAAGCTCTCGTTCCTGCAGCCGCACGTGGTCTTTATAAAGTTTACTTCATTGTCGACCAAAAATTGACCGCAGCTCTCCGTGGATCGGTCGATGCCGTTGCAACAATCGCAGTTATCTTTGGACTTCTCATATTCACTTTTTGCTCCTCTGTATTCATAACGATACAGGTAATTTAACATCCAGCGAACCTAAAGACATTTTTTATTTAACGATCGAAAAACGTCGTTTTCATCTTCGAAATATCTTTTGTAACATTTCCAGCAAGTTATTTATAAACGTTGGAGCGTTAAGGAATTTCTGGTGACTTTATTTTACAGATTTATGCCGAAGGAATGCATCTCGTTCAATTAACCGGCGGGATACTCAACTCCACGCTTGTTAATAATCCAGACATCGATTGGCTTCCAGAACAATGGGAAGAGTCTGTGAACAGTGTACTTGATAATGCTTACACGTACGGCCGAACTGCAATCGCTGATGGAGTAAGTTGACCGATTTTTTGTTTCTTCTCATCAAAAAACGAGTCAATTTCTCATTACAGCGAGTTTCTACGTCCGTACTTGAAATTTTGATAATTTTAATGGTATGGAAAATGGAAAGCAAATGTTCAGTTAAATGGATTCGTCTTTCGTCAGGTTAAAAGTCTCGTGAAAGATTTCGAACCCTCGAAAGCTGAAATGCTGGAAAAAAAAGTGCTCGAACTCTGGGATCGACTGTATCAAGCCTGGATGATGTCTGACACCAGTCCCGACATGATTGGACCGACCGTCGACGTTGCAGCTGCGATATCCATTTGGGAAAACTTTCGTGAAAGTTTTTCTAAACTGCCAACTCGTGAGTCTCGTCTTTATCTTTATCAACTAAACGCTCCAGGCGATCTATTATGCAGTTACACGGTTTCCCTGGCGAACCGGAAACAATGTTCATTTTTCTCGCAATATCAAGCCTGTCCGGACTCTCAAGTTTTTTCACTAATCCACTGATAGATCCTCGAAATATATAAAAACGCGACTGGTTCTAGTGTCATTTCTTTTTTCATTCCAGAATGGTTCAACATCACTGCTATCCAGAATTTCGCTAAAGAAAATGTTGGCATATTGATGTCCGTCTTGGATTCCGTTTGGAACATCGTGAAGGGTAACATGTCCGTTATCCTCAGTATCCTCACGGAATTAATTTACGTTGTTCTCATGAGCGGATCTGCGGTACTCAACTTTACTCTGAGCACAGTAAGATATTCAAATTTTCAGCAAATCTCGATTCAAAATTTTGTATCAACGTTTTCCTATGACGAAAATTTTTCTTCAAGATTTTTAATTCCCCATATTTAATTTTTCCCATCCAAAGCGTGTTAATTGAACTCACGTTTTGTTAAAAAGTTGCAAAAAAAAAGTGTATTTCATAAATGAAGCGCGACGTCAATTTACACGCGTTTAGATGGGAAAAGTTAAAAATTGGGAATTGAATATTTCTTGGATTCTTAACGTCGGGAAAATGGTCTCCATGCGAGAAAATTGTTAGTTTTCGCCTCAAGAATGTTAATACATAAATATTGAAGAATCCTAACTAAAGTAATTTTGCTAATAAGAATAAGCATTTGAATTTTTTTTTTTAAGTCCAACGAGCTTGACAAATTCGTTAATTTATTCTCTTAATAATTTGTGCGTGTTTTTTTAAATGTTTCTAGGTCGTGTTCTTCACAACGCTGTTCTATCTATTGAATTCCAGTGGAAAAACTTACAAACCCATCGAGATTATGACGGCCTTCAGTCCAATCGGCTGCTACAAGTTAGTACAAACTTTAAAATCGACTCCAATTAATTTAATGAATATTTCAAAGTATATATGAAAAATATATATTTTTGTTCTGTAATTCGTACAGCTCGAATGACGTCGGCGGGTGAGTTATCGAAACTTTAGCAAAAATGTGAATTCATTGGCTTTTGGGTTGAAAAAGTGCGTTGATGTCATTTTCTTTTGCTGTGCTCATCACGCCATGTTTGAATCGCAGTCCTTATTGCAGCACGTACACTTAGAAAGAGTAGAAAAATCGTTGTTTCACTTTTCCTTGAGGTCAACTGGGTTTAAACATTTTTTAGAAATTCCCCCGATGCAACAATCAGAATTTTGTAACAACATTGAGCTCTAAAATGGTTTTGTGGAATTATAACTCTTTGGATTAGAGAAAATCGCTTTTTTAGACACTTTTAGGTGCGAGTGCCGCTCAATAACTCCAGATTCTCGGGAAAACTTGTTGTTGACTTCGTACAAATTCGAAATTATGCTTAAAAAAGTGGGTTAAGAGCCATCGAGCTCACGTGACCAACTTGGAATCGAGGCTAGCGCCTCTAGCGGGCAAAAAGCCGAACTTCATTGCGAGTCGACACTAGCGCTTGCGACGGCTAAAGTTGGAACTAAATTTAAACGCTTTTGTCGGTATTGCAGGAGTGACTTTCACACAGCTGATTGTTTCCCATGTCAATTTCGAGTGTGAGCACGGATCCCGTCGCCACGCCAGATTCTTATGCCAGATTTTTCAGAGTCCCACGATTTTTTCCAAAGGGCACTTTTTTTTCGGCCTTGACACGATTAGCTCATTCGATAGAGAATCGAATGAAACGCGTTTCTAGCCTATCGTGGGAGGAGATTTTTTTTTTTTTTATTCGAAAAATTTCAAAGTCCAGAAATGCTCGAATTTTTTCAAAGTCCCAGGATTTTCTCCAAAGGGCACTTTTTTTTCGGCCTCGACACGATTAGCTCATTCGATAGAGAATCGAATGAAACGCGTTTCTAGCCTATCGTGAGAGGAGATTTTTTTTTTTTTATTCGAAAAATTTCAAAGTCCAGAAATGCTCGAATTTTTTCAAAGTCCCAGGATTTTCTCCAAAGGGCACTTTTTTTTCGACCTCGACACGATTAGCTCATTCGATAGAGAATCGAATGAAACGCGTTTCTAGCCTATCGTGAGAGGAGATTTTTTTTTTTTTATTCGAAAAATTTCAAAGTCCAGAAATGCTCGAATTTTTTCAAAGTCCCAGGATTTTCTCCAAAGGGCACTTTTTTTTCGACCTCGACACGATTAGCTCATTCGATAGAGAATCGAATGAAACGCGTTTCTAGCCTATCGTGGGAGGAGATTTTTTTTTTTTTATTCGAAAAATTTCAAAGTCCAGAAATGCTCGAATTTTTTCAAAGTCCAAGGATTTTCTCCAAAGGGCACTTTTTTTTCGGCCTCGACACGATTAGCTCATTCGATAGAGAATCTAATGAAACGCGTTTCTAGCCTATCGTGGGAGGAGATTTTTTTTTTTTTTATTCGAAAAATTTCAGAGTCCAGAAATCCTCGAATTTTTTCAAAGTCCCAGGATTTTCTCCAAAGGGCACTTTTTTTTCGGCCTCGACACGATTAGCTCATTCGATAGAGAATCGAATGAAACGCGTTTCTAGCCTATCGTGGGAGGAGATTTTTTTTTTTTCTTATTCGAAAAATTTCAAAGTCCAGAAATGCTCGAATTTTTTCAAAGTCCCAGGATTTTCTCCAAAGGGCACTTTTTTTTCGGCCTCGACACGATTAGCTCATTCGATAGAGAATCGAATGAAACGCGTTTCTAGCCTATCGTGAGAGGAGATTTTTTTTTTTTTTATTCGAAAAATTTCGAAGTCCAGAAATGCTCGAATTTTTTCAAAGTCCCAGGATTTTCTCCAAAGGGGACTTTTTTTCGGCCTCGACACGATTAGCTCATTCGATAGAGAATCGAATGAAACGCGTTTCTAGCCTATCGTGGGAGGAGGTTTTTTTTTTTTTTTAAATTTGAGTCCCGAGGTTCTCCAATGTTTTAAAAGTCCTACGATTTACCCCAAAGGGCCATTTTCATTGCACTTGTAAAAAAAAAGTTCTACAGCAGCTGTTTACCAAGTAAACCATGAATAAACAAAATGGCCCTGATGATCATGTACTATTTTCTATGATTATATTCTATAGCCCCACATAGCTGACTGCGAGAGTGTCGGGATCACGGTCGAAGGGTCCGGGGTTCAAATCTCCAACGGTGAAATTTTTTTTTTTTACTAAGCATCATTCCAAAATCGTTTCTTGAATCACGTAACGTATTTTCACCTTGACTACATTTTTTTTTACCTTATTTATTACTAAATTACATATACATAAATTTTTTTGTGAGGTGAAAAATGAAATTTTTTCGGCTTCGACACAAGTAGCTCATTCGATATAGAATCGGATGAAACGTGTTTTTGGCCTATCGTGGCAGAAAATTTTTTTTTTTCAAAAAATTTCAAAGTCCTAAAAATCTCGAATTTTTCCAGAGTTCCACGAATTTCGCAAAGGAGCACTGTTTTCCGGCTGCGCCCCGAGTTGCCCATTCGTTAAGGAATCGAATGTTTGTACGTTTCTAGACTATATTGTCGGAGATATTTTTTTCCCCACAAATTTGGATGTCCCGAAGTTATTTATTGATTTCAGAGTCGAACTATTCTGGTATTTGACCCAAGTGTTGTGATTTATTACGCTCGATAAAGCAGTTGTTTCCTGGAAATGAAATTCAATCGCAGCTGTCTACCGCGCGAGCCTTCTATAAACAACGTAGCCCTGATGAGCATGTACTATTTTCCATGATCGTCCTTTCCATGATCGTCATTCGAAAGTCTTCATGGCCGAATGTTGTAGAACCGGGACAACTCTCAGAGGGCTCCAGGCTCGATTGTCCATCTGAATCTTTTTGTTTTTTTTTCTCTTTTGGACACGCGTTCAAGTCTATTCTGTATTTATCTCATGCTTAATATGAATATCTTGCAATCATGGAAACATCATTAGAAAACGGTGTCGTTTTCTTCTATATGACGACATTTGACTCACCGCAGCTATTATTTATCCATCCGCAAGTTCGATCGGTTCCCATCCAATGGATTGTGGGAAACAAACGGTTCTCACCCGTCAAATTTAATTCGCCCTTTCGAAGGTGGATCCTAAATGAAAAGGCAAGAACCAAATTAGCTGATACGATTTATTCATAGACAGTTAGCATATTGATTAGCAGCGAAATGCAAACTTAGCTTTGAATTTGGAAGTGCTTTACTCATTTCCATGTTGAAGTTTTTTCCCCCCTGCCGTCGACTCCTGCAACATCTGAAAAAGTTTTTTAATGTTTGAAGAGGCCCTCCACCACCCCCGCGAATTCTGTAATTCATAGCGGTCCTCTCTTGCATGATGACGTTTCATGCCTGCGTGTTTAGCCGCATGCAGCTACAGATGAGGCCCTCCACCACCCCCGCGTATTCTGTAATTCATAGCGGTCCTCTCTTACATGACGACGCTTCATTATTGCGTGTTTAGCTGCATGCAGCTAGCAATGTATCAAGTCTTCTTGATCTTGTAACGTCTACTCTATTGTTTCTACGCAAATCGTTACATTTCTGGATATCCATCAAGTAGGTGCTCGAAACGGAGCACCACATTTGCTAAAAGATGTCCAGAATGTATTGGCTCACAGAACTTTCAGTTGCAAACCGAATGACATTTATATGACCAGATATCCATCAAGTAGCCGTTCGAACGGAACGGCTTACTTGCTAAAAGACGTCCAGTACATATGAGCTTGAAGACTTCACACATCCAAAGTTAAATGACTACCGCTTGACCAGATATCCATCAAGTAGTCGTTCCAAAACGGAACAGCACACTTGCTAAAAGACTTCCGGCGCGTGTCAACTAATAAACCTTTGAGTAACAATATTGAATAATCAGTACCTTACCAGATATCCATCAAGCAGCCGTTCCAGAACGGAACAGCAAACTTGCTAAAAGACGTCCAGTACGTTTCTACTCTAAGGCCTTAGATTATCAATGTTTTATAATTGACAGATGACCAGATATCCATCAAGTAGGCGTTCGAAAAAGGAACAGCATACTTGCTAAAAGACGTCCAGTATTCGTCAACTCATCAACCGTAGACCAAGTGTCTACTGCTAAACATGCATCCTGTAAGGGCCTTGAGAACTTGTGTGATTACTCATAACCCTCTTGCGTTTCCATTAGTTCCAAATAGTCGTCATTCGTCAAAAGTTCATCGAGTTGCGAATTTGTCACTTCTGAATCAGTGATCTGTGATTCGGTGACTCGTAAATTAGTGACTCGCCTGCTTGGCATAGCTCCACGTTTAGCTATAGCCTCCGTCACATATGGTGGATCTCTTATGGGCATTGATCTTGCATACCGGGGGTCAATTATCTCCGGTATCATGCAGTTCTCATAGAACTTTATCAGAGGAAGTTCCATTTTCGTTTTCCAGAACACATCGTCTTTCTCAACTATAACGATCACCGATTCCATGGGTGTCCACATCATAAAGATGCACCTCTGTCTTTGTGTCACGTGCAGCTGCCCTTGGATCTGATAATGGTATTCGTGTTCAGGATTGATTGCGATCATCTCGCTGCTGCTGAATACACGATGAATATTGCCTTTTTTTTGTGCCACAGCTTCGGTTATTGAAGAATTTCTTGCTGAATAAGGGCATTTAATTTCGACAATCATGTCATCACCAACAAGACCATCAGGTGTTGCCCCGAGACCAAGAATTTCAGCATCAACAAATAAACCACATGGCTCGACAGTAATGTCACTATACTCCTGTAGAGTATTTTTAGCAACATCTTCGTTTTGTTTGCCATATCGGACGGCTGGAATGTGGCCCAACTCCTTGGGATATACTAGCCGTTTTACAATGCTGGAGCACGACGTGTGCGCCTTCAAGTGGCAGATAGCACCAAAATTGGATGCAGTGATGAGTTTTCTTCTCATCGACTGCCAAAGAGAGCAGTCACTTTGGAGTATCGTGTCCCTTTCGATTGCTTGGCGATTGTTCCTGAACTCAGTCAGTTTCTCCATGTGTCTGGAGTATTCCGCGTTATACGTAGCTTCATCCAAGTCCGGCTTTTCTGCTTGAGGTCCGTAATCTTTGTCAGGACCGACAGTTTTACATGGCCTCGCCTTCGACTTTCGGTTTTCAGAGCTCATTCGCCGTTGTCTCAGTTCGTTCCAACGAACTCGTCGCTGTTCCAATGCGGTGACCAGTTTCGACGGTTTCTTTTTATTCGCCAAAAAATATGACGTCATTACGCGCTGTCCGTTGAATTGAACGACTGCACCGTAAACACGGCCGTTGTAGGAACCACGCTTACCCCAGTGAATCCGTTTGCCTCCAATGAATTTCGCAATAATATTGTGAAACATTTCAACAACATTATTGTTGACACTGTACAGCAGGCTCTCGGCGTTGTCGGCCAAGCGACGGAGGCAGTCTTCGATGTCACTGAACTTGCCAATTCTTTTCAGAGCTGCAGCATTATTCGGTCCTGGATTAATTCGTATCGAATCCCGGCAATAAGCCCTGCCAGGGCATTTTTCATGGTCGCCGAACACATGATTCGGTATGCCCATGATATCTTTTCTGAGCGCAACAATCTTGTCGGCCCAGGGGCTATTTTCTTGTAATCGATGTTCAACTGCTGCGAATGTACACCGTATCATATTTTCTACGTTATCCTTCACAACCTTTTTCAGCTTGCCTAATTTTCCCGTGTTAACGATTTTTGTTAGATTTCTTCGGGCACTTCGGTACATGTGATTGCGACACTCAATTTTTTTAACATTGACATCGAATTCCCTGTACGGTGCCGTTTCACAGATTTTATTGAAGACGCTACTGTCTCCGTCGGCTATCAAGACGGAATAGATCAGCCCATGTTGCTCGACACTCACTCGGAAGCCTTCGGCTATCGCATCAGCCTCCATACTGGCTGAACTTTGGTTGCTATTCCAATTTTTATAGCACGCATGGTCCGGGGGGTCTCTATTGAGGCTGGCAGCCAAGTCGCAAACGGAACAGAACTTGTTACGTATTCCAATAAACAGGACTTTGCCCGTTTGTTCGCCAACGATGGCACCAGTACCTGATGGTGAATCGAATTTACCCGACTGATACGATCTCTTCATCCAACTACCATCAGCTATTACGCGGATATGTGGGATTCCTGCAATAACGTCTCCTCTTGCAATTGCCAGTCTACGCTCTTCATCTCCTGCTTTTTTCATTTCCAGCAAAGCGGTTTCCTTCATACCCTCCAAAACGGAGTCATGATATCGTTGGTAAGTCGATTCGGCCATGCAGGGGATATCCATTGCGGCCAGAAAACTCTCGGCTTGAAAGTGTCCAATGCCGTTGACCACGCAGCCGAGAACCATTCCAGTATTTATGTCCAATTCCTCATTTTCACATGGGTCACTGGATATTTCGGCTTCGTAATTGCACATGGTACATTTGAACCTTTCGAACCATTCGAGTCCACGACGTCGGGTTCCAATGTGATCAATATTTTCAAAACGACATCCAAACATCGTTGAGTGATTGTCGAAGATCTCGTGTAGCTTCGTCCACATCCGGTGGAAACGATAAACACCCCTGTCATCGTGACTCTGACTTTCGGGTACTGGGGTGCTGGACTGTACCAAATTATGTGCATCAACGGACTGCTCTTCATCACGCATACGTTGGATTTCTTCCAAACCAGACATTTCATCATCCGTGCTCGCGTCTTTTGGTACAACCAGTTCCTCGTCATTGTCGGAATCCACATACTCACAAGGTTTCTGCTGTCGCTCTACGCGAGATGGAGAACCAAGAGTTGGATGCGAATCAATCTCCGTTCGATCACACGCCATGTTCTCCGTGAAAATTTCTCCTTCTTTATCAGCGGTGATCGCATGTCCGGCACTGATTATCACCGGTGTCAGCATGTATTGATCTCCAAATGGATCAGAAAGGGAGCTCCGCGGTAAATTTTCCATCACCATTTTGAGAAAATCTTGGAAGCTACTGAATCCGACAAGGCAAGATTTGCCGTCATGTACAGCTCTGCCAGACATGTCCCGGGAGTGCGAGTCAAATGTCCAGACAAGGCCGTCTCGCAGGAAGACAGCAATGGACATTCCATTGCTCGTCAGGATGGCTGCGGGTGGATCCGATTCCTCATCGACCTCTTCAGTCAGAAATTTCTTCAGGGCTTCCGGCAAATTTGGGAAACCAACTGCTGCGTGGTCTAGTCGAAGATGACCAAATATCGCCTCGCCCATCACCATCTTACACTCTGTCGAAAGAGCTTGAACAGAGGCGGGCAATTCTTCCGCCGTTAAATATTGCGAGTACTGTTCCGCCATATCTATAGATCCTCGAGCATCTATAGCTGAACGGAACATCTCGTCACCCACGGACAGTACAGTGTCGACAGTTTCCGTGGTCCATTCCCAAGGTTTGACCAGATAACTAACAGCAATAGCGGCCGCAGCCATTGCTGTACACTGCTTTCCTCTTGATTCCTGTGGAAAAACAACATCTCCTTGGTGGATCGAACCACTCACCAAGAACTTACCCTCTTTCAAGGAGACGTCATGTTTTATCATTATGGACTTCGATCCCGCATTGCGAATGTCCTGGACCGTCTCGCTAGAAACATCGTCACATCCTGTCGTCGAATGGGCCTTTTCGTTTTCAACAACTTCTCTGTTAGCCTCAAGACGACGTCTATGAACAGCCACAAATCGCAGAATCGTGCTTATAGTTATAACATTTAAAAGATTTAAACCAGCGATTACAAGAACGTTGTGCACATGGTTGAGGAAATTTTAGGATAGCATTTCCTGACGGGTATATCTCGCAGGCTGTCTTGTTAGCGAGGAACAGGAAGTTTTTGTAGCCTTCGGTTTATTGCTCCGGGCAGTTGAAAGATAACAATATAATTTGTATGCTTTTTGTACCCTTGTAACTAAAGCGCACTTTTTAGTCTTTTCTCACTTTTGACTTGTTTTTTCTCCCGAGTTCAAATTGTTTGTAAATTGAAAAATATACTGTCACGGTACAATTTTAGGCTCTCGGACGTTCAGCGTTAAAAGGAAATTTAACCTTTCTCCTCTAGTTTGTGGTCGACTTCGATTTTATTTAAAATATATTCACTAGGGCGGTTCATAAAGATCGACGATTGTTATTTCATCAAAGCCCGGATTTCTATTGTTGCAGTAAGGTGAAAAAAGATGACTGACTAAATTGGAGCCCTTACATAAATTTTGTAGACGTCGCTCATCGCAAATTTCTATTTACCATTTAAATAACCTTAACATAGATTTAAATTGAAAACCGAAATTCTCCCGATAACACTCATGGTGAGACCACAGAATTGTGTCTACATCGTGAAAGTCGTACGGCAAATCGAATGTTTCGAAAAGTGACAATGAAAGTTAGAAGAATTTTCAGGGAAAAATTTGAGTGAATTTCTCTCTGAAAATTCACTGTCACTTTTCAAAGCATTCGATTTGCCATACGACTTTCTCGATGTACACGCAACTCTGTGGCCTCACCATTACAGTTTCCGGAAGAAGTTGGCTTTTTTTTAAATAAAAAGGTAGTAAACGATGTTGTCAAACGTGGTATTGCTTTGATTGAAGCGTACAATCACTCCTAAACAAAGAACGAGGAACAATATCAATATTTGTTAAGGAGCGTTCAAGAAAATGGTCGACTCTTTTCCGATTGTAGAAAAAACATCGGAAATAAATATCGGGTTTTTTTCCGGAATATATTTTGTTGTGTATGCTCCGTTCGATTGCCGCAACCGGGATTTCCAATCTTTACCTTTCATTCTCACTCCAACCGCACAATCTCTCGTTTGTAGGAGTGAAGGAGTTCAACGCGATTAAATTATCAAATTAATTAATTCGTCAGAATCCGGATTGAAACTTGTTCAAAATTAATTAAAGCTAATAAGCGTGCGAAACTTGTCCGAATTGAATAAAATTCAAATTATAAAACGAAATAAGCGTGCGTCATCAAAGAAAATTTGTCTTAATCAATCGTAAACCGAAATTAGCGCATTTTATTGATAAAATCGATTAGTTACAGTGTTAAACAAACAAGCGTGCGTACAAATTACAAAACAAAAGCGCAAGAAATAGATCGGAAATCAGCATCGCGTCAAACAAGCGTTTTCCGCACTTTTTAAAGTAAAATAAGATTATCCACGTTCGATAAGCGTAATTAGTCATCGAAAAATGAGTCTAGATTAAAAACACAACTTGACATTGCATAGAATCAACGAGTCTTACTCGAATTTCCAGGAAAATAAGCAAGAAAGGGCTTAATTACCATCAATTACCATAAATTACCACGTAAGCGGTAAAATGACCGCATAAATTTCCATCAAGATTTTTATGTCAAAAAATTCGTTTGTTTTTTCCCGTTCGATTGCAATAAAGGAAACACATGCAACATAAACAGAACACCTATTAATTTGTAAAATAACCCGTAAAATTTGAATAAATTGCTTTTTATTTGTTAAAATTTAAATAAAACTCTCGTTTTTTCTTCACACCTGCTCCTTTCTCTCGAAGTTCGAACCGACGCGTAACGCGAAGCGTCTTTGAGTAAATTTCGTACCGTTACAATATATATATATGTATTTATAACCGTTCCATTATCATTTGTTGTTAATGTAATGAATTAATAAATAAATCGGAGTTTTCCTTACAAAAAAACCCGTACAGTATTCGAAATAATGCAATTTTTTCATAACCAAGGGAGATAATATGATACGGCATGACATGATTTCCGAAAAAGTTTCCATAGATTTGCAACATGTTTCCACAGATTACTGCAACAAGAGAAACCGGGGCTTTGAAGAAATAAAAACAGTCGATTTTTTGGAACCGCCCTAACATTTACATTTAAAACAATGTTTTGGTGTTTCGGAGGTTATTTTACTAAACTTACCCTGAAGACAAGGAAATTTAACGTTTTGAAATACTTTCTTATCGAAATTAAGTTTTTTTTATAAATATTTTTACATAATAAATATTTTTGGCTGTTTGGGTGGTTATTTTTTCGAAATCACCGAGAAGATAGATAAATATTACGTTTTTTCTTTATTTTCTAATCGACAAATTTTGTTTTAAACATTTTCACAACAAAAATAACGTTTTGCTATTCGGGTGGTTGTTTTGCTCGAGGTACAGAAGATATTAGAAATTTAAACTTTTTTTTACCCGGTATCTTTTTCAAATCAAGGTCGTTTTCATGTATTTGCGTAAAAAAGCAATGTTTTCATGTCTGATTACAAATGAAATTGCAATTGAACAGT
Organism: Diadegma fenestrale; assembly: GCA_037043255.1. Taxonomy (NCBI): domain Eukaryota; kingdom Metazoa; phylum Arthropoda; class Insecta; order Hymenoptera; family Ichneumonidae; genus Diadegma; species Diadegma fenestrale. Next base: position 3,545,592 of record CM073311.1, on the reverse strand, counting down.
AATGATTGTATTTGGACAAGTTATCCTTACAATTGCGAAGGTATAACAGTAGTTAGTGACATTTGGAGGGATTTTTCCGTATGAAATGACCTTTCATGAATTGGCAATGGATATTTGTACTTCCTTTGATAAATGGTATTTCGAAGGAAATTGGGAACATCGGATGCGCGAATTCAACAAAGCTAACCGATTCCGTCGTCGAAATATTTCTCGAGGGGCACAGCTCACGATGGTCGCGCGAGCTGTAGATAGCTCGCGACATTTGAAATCGCCTAAAATGTGCATGGAAATTGCATGCAGTGAACCTAAAAACCCTCAAATATCTATTACAACGGGTTTGTTTTGCGATTCCTCCCGCCACATAGAACGCGCCATTGATTGTTGGCGAAAGTTCGGTCAAAGCGCAATTTATTGATGGGCAAAACCGTCGGTCGCGAGAAACGATAATTTTTCGTTTTCAACCGCAATATCGAACTCTTCTTTGCCAATAGTACGTGAAGATAAGCTTGTATTTCGTAGTTTCACTCTTAATTTGACTGTGCACACACAAACAAACACACCCGCGCGTGGACACACACACACACACACACACTCGCACGCGATCTTGTTTGCGTGCGGTTACAAACATTGCACTGCAATAATTGTAATGTTTCGTCGACCACGTCGACCAGAATTTCACTCAATTATGCTGCATGCCCTGACGAAAAAACATCCCGAAAAACATTGATGAATTACTTACCGTTGTCTAGCTTTCTTCGAAAAACTCAATCTTTTCTTCCACTGCGGGCGACGCCGAAGCGTTACAGATTTTTCGCGATGCATATTTTATCGACGAACACTTTTATTCAATCAAACTAACAGCGATTACGACTATATTCGCACGTTCCCTTGATATCAACAGTAAAATAAACTCACTAATAAATCAATTTAACAAAGAACTCGTACAAACTGGTGATTCAGTGTTGTCCGAGGTGTCAACCGAAACAATTGAATTGCGATTTGTTACGTGAAAGTGATACGAGATACCGGTTGCGCTCGATATCGTTCGGTGGCGCCGCGATCGCGGAAAAGCCGAATTTTTGTTCCGCTGATTCCGCGATCTTTTTGCAAATGGCGTCAGTTGAGAATCTGACAGCTGAGGAACGACATGTCGAAAAGTAAGTGTAAATTTATTATCATTGATTGGGAATTTCGCCCGAACACTGAGCGAAATGAATAAGTAAATAGTCGCTGTTATATGCCGCTATAATTATGATGTTTTTTTTTCTTTTTGCAGGAACAAACAGGGTGAGAAATGCGGCCCGGAAACGGCGCGTGGCCCGGTTCCGCGAAGAGGCGATTGCGGCCAAAGTAAGTGAAACTTTTCATAACCATTTTTTTCAATCGGTGAACCGCGTAAGCGAGCAAAATCATAGCGGCTCCGATTCTCCGGTGTTCTTCTCCCATAAATGGAATCTTTGGTCGTGCATCCATCGAAATTTTTTGGGGGAAAGCACCGGATTTCGGTCAACACCGCTTTCGTTGTCGTTGGCATGTTCGTCGTCGCCATTGTCATTTTCGTTCTTGTCGCCTGCCTGCGAAATCTAAAATGGCGGACGAAAAAATGACAAATGACGTTTCGACGAAAGTCTGGACCAATGATAACGATTTTAATGCCAGTATTTTCATTTTTTGTTCCAATTTGAACACGTAGGTAATGAAAAAAAAATTTCTGCTTTCAGGCGAGAATTCCGGAACCGCTCGGAGGAGAGGGTGGGCCGACTGCGGTACGGGAGGAGGCGGAGGCGGCAGCCCAACCGGTGGTCGATCTACCGGTGGTCGTCGATCCACCGGCAGTGATCGATCCACCGGTGGTCGTCGAGGCACCGGCGGTCGTCGAACCACCGGTGGTCGTCGAACCGCCGGCCGTCGTCGAACCACCGGCTGTCGTCGAACCACCGGTGGTCGTCGAACCACCGGCGGTCGTCGATCCACCGGCTGACGACGCGCGTGCTGGGGGCCGTGCCAACGAGGTAGGTTCATGCTGACAACAAATGATGAAGAGAATCCATGTTTATTTTTTTCATCAACATTTCTGTAGCTAAAAATTGAAAGGGCGGCATATAATGGTTTTTATGTTTTTTATAGATCGAGCACGCCGGAGCGGAGAGAGGCGGACCGGAGGGCCCCCCTTTGAGAAGGCCCCGACGAGAGCCTCTCGAGGTAGGTTCCTCATCACAATGGATGACGAAGAAAATGTATTTTTATCGTTTTCGATGGTACATATATACTCAGTCGAAAGATATCAAAGTCCTTTTTCTTCGTCAAACTTGTAGAAAAAATATAAAAATAAAAAGAAAGGTTTATTACAGAAATGAATTTTTTTCTTTTTTCAGATCGAGCTAGAGCCTCGCAGAGAGCCTCAGCGAGGGAGAGGCGGACGCGGGTACCGCCGTCACAATCGTCATGGCGGCGGAAGAGGATGGGGCGGTCCCGCGTCCAATTACGGCAGAGGAGGCTGGCGCGGCCGGGGCGGGAGGGGAGGGCCTAACGGCCCATTTGGAGGTGGGGCGAGGCAGGAAAACACCGCCCCACGGATTGTAATATATGGCGGTGTTTTCAATATTAAAAAAATGTGAAAAAATAGATTGACTGTGTTTTTACTATTTCCCATATCCTAATTTAGTTGTCACGAAATAAAAAAATGCTGCAAATTGAAATTTGCAAATTGCTTCCTCATGGTGCTCAAGATGCACGGTGCTCAAGACGATTTAAAAAAAAAATAATATTTTCGTAAAATTCAAAAACCCATAAAACTTAAACCGCTCAACCGATATTTCCCAAATTGAATACCAACCTTCCTATTATGATACTCTAATTATAAAAAAAAAATTAGTAATAAATCTTGAAATTTGCGAAAGTTAGAGCGGTGACACCATTTTTTTGATGTTTCAAAATGCTGTAGAATTCGAATTTTTCTAGCGATCCGGACAAAATTCTCAGCAAACGAAGAGCTGGTATAGATTAACATCTATGCAAAACTAGAGCCTTGTAGCTCAAACCGTTCTCGAGTTATAATCATTTGAATTTTACAGGGCCAGCACACACACACACACACATACACACATCATCCGATTCGCTACGGAATGAGCTACTCGTGTCGAGGTCGCAAAAAATTGCCCTTCGAAGCAAATCGTGGAACTTTGAAAAAATTCAAGGTTTTCGGCGCTTCCAAATTTAACGAATGGAAAAAAAAAAATCTCGTCCCACGAAAGGCTAGAAACGCGTTTCATTCGACTCTCTATCGACTGAGCTACTCGTGTCGAGGCCAAAAAAAATGTCATGTTTCACCTGATAAAAAAATATATATATATGTATAATTTAGTAATAAATAATGTTACAAAAAATCTAGTAAAGGTAAAAATACGTTTCTTGATGCAAGAAATGATTGTGGAATGATGCTTAGTAAAAAAAAATATTTTCACCATTAGAGATTTGAACCCCGGACCCTTCGAACGTGATCTCGACACTCTAGCAGTCGGCTATGTAGCGCTATAAAATATGCTTATAGAAAATAGTACATGATCATCAGGGCTATTTTGTTTATTTAAGGTTTACGTGTTAAACAGCTGTTGTAGAACTTTTTTTTACAAGCAACAATAACTCATTTATCGAAGTGCAATGAAAATGGTCTTTGGGGAAAATACACGGACTTTTAAAAAATTGGAGAACCTCGGTACTGAAATTTTTCAAAACAAAATAAAATCTCCTCCCACGATAGGCTAGAAACGCGTTTCATTCGATTCTCTATCGAATGAGCTAATCGTGTCGAGGCCGAAAAAAAAGTGCCCTTTGGAGAAAATCCTTGGACTTTGAAAAAATTCGAGCATTTCTGGACTTTGAAATTTTTCGAATAAAAAAAAAAAATCTCCTCCCACGATAGGCTAGAAACGCGTTTCATTCGATTCTCTATCGAATGAGCTAATCGTGTCGAGGTCGAAAAAAAAGTGCCCTTTGGAGAAAATCCTGGGACTTTGAAAAAATTCGAGCATTTCTGGACTTTGAAATTTTTCGAATAAAAAAAAAAATCTCCTCTCACGATAGGCTAGAAACGCGTTTCATTCGATTCTCTATCGAATGAGCTAATCGTGTCGAGGTCGAAAAAAAAGTGCCCTTTGGAGAAAATCCTGGGACTTTGAAAAAATTCGAGCATTTCTGGACTTTGAAATTTTTCGAATAAAAAAAAAAAAATCTCCTCTCACGATAGGCTAGAAACGCGTTTCATTCGATTCTCTATCGAATGAGCTAATCGTGTCGAGGCCGAAAAAAAAGTGCCCTTTGGAGAAAATCCTGGGACTTTGAAAAAATTCGAGCATTTCTGGACTTTGAAATTTTTCGAATAAAAAAAAAAAAAAAATCTCCTCCCACGATAGGCTAGAAACGCGTTTCATTCGATTCTCTATCGAATGAGCTAATCGTGTCGAGGCCGAAAAAAAATGCCCTTTGGAGAAAATCCTGGGACTCTGAAAAATTTCGAAGACCTCGGGACTTCAAAATCCCTCACGCGTTCACGATTTCATATTGCCGCGCATATACGCCTGTTCGATTTTACCGACAGTCTCGCCTAGCGAACCTGACGGCGAAAGCTGGAACCCGCTACCCACGGTTGAGCACGCCAATATGGCCGCCGCTCCGCTTCGTACGAGTCGCGTGCTGTTCTACCGGATTTCTCCGCGAGTTTTCGTCTAAATCATCGGAAGTAAATTTTGTTTTGTGCAGTGAAATGGTGCGATAGCGGGTCTGGTCAGTTTGAGTGTGTAAAGTGAACGGTGAATTTTTATTTAATTGTTCTTCGCATCGCGCCCAAAAGCTGTCATGGCGTGACCTTGTCACTCCATATTTTTACTAATTTATTGCGAGCAAATAAAAAATCTGGCTCTTGGATAAGGACCAGACCCGCCTTCGCACTGTGATAACGAATTTTTCGGTGTTTTTTTTTTCGTGTAAACATAAAATTCGCGACGAAATCCGGTTGAAAAGGATTTTAGTTGTCCCAGTCACCACCTGGCGCTGCGTATGCCATCGCTCGATGGCTCTTAAATATATAAATTTTGTCAAATTCTATTTACAGATTTGCTGTCGCTCTCCAAGAAGCCATTATCGGTGTATTTACCGCAACGTTCAAGCTCGCTTCCTTCTTCGGCATGTGGACCTGGTTCATACACAATCTATTCCAAGTTAAGATTGTTTATTTGCCAGCCGCATTTGCTGCTGTGCTCGGCGCTGTGCCCTTCCTCGACGCTTATTTTGCTTGCATACCGGCCACTCTCGAACTCTGGTTCACTCGAGGCCCGATGATCGCCATATTTTTCTTCCTTTTCCACTTCATTCCGTACAACATCGTCGTCACGGATTTTTACGCAGAAATCAAGGGGTAAACGTTATTTTTCATTATTTGTTCATCCCACAACCACTTTTTGTGATTTTTGGGATTTTGAGGGCGATGGATCTTTTTGTTTTAGGGGAGGACACCCTTATCTGACGGGTTTATCGATAGCAGGTGGAATTCTGTGCCTTGGAGTAGAGGGCGCAATATTTGGGCCATTGTTGCTATGCTGCATAATGGTAGCGATAAACTTAAGTCGACGATATCTCCATTCGCCATCGGAGGAGACTTTACACTCGCTCAAATCGCAAATAAATGAATACGAGACTGCTGACAAAGTTTTTACATCGACTTAATTACACGCAGCATCAAAACGCAGGACGTTTATTTTGCTATCAAGATTTTAAAGACTGGCTGACCATCCAGCATTAGGAATTAATGTGCTTCCACATGCAATCGCACCAACTGCTAAGTATCTTGCGATGAGCCTTAAAAGCAGTTTGCGAATCAATCGAAATATTATTCAAATAATCTCCAAAGCTGGGCTTTGTTGCATTGTTTTCAGCACGCATGAAATAATCTATGGAAAATGTAAAACAACGAAAAACAAGAGGAAGTTAGCAACATCCTTTTTTTTTCTACCATTATTTATGGAAGCCAACAATTTTCTTATCACATTTCCTTCCCTGATTTGATAATTCCCTCATTTTTTCAAACTACGTTTTCTTCCGATCCGCTCAAATTCCAAGTTTTAGCGGACAAGCCTTTATATCGAAAAAATATATATCCAAACATGGCGAGTTTGTCTTTGAATCAGGGAGAAAAATTGTCATTTTACCACGTTGCTAACTTTCAAGCCAGAATTGATACTCAAATTTTTTATAGTTATTACCGCTTCAAAAAGTGATAAACAGCGGGATACCATAAAACTTCAAACTGTATCGAAAAAAAAAAAATGAAGATCTACGTTCGGGCAACTGTCAGATTAGACGTCGTTTAGACGGATAATATTGGTTTTCGTTATCGAATACGAATCAAAGTGAACAAAAATTGTCTTTGCGACCACAAAGTCCCCGTTCGATAATGTAATTTACTCGGGCTTTTACATGTGTCAATAAAAATTCGCATTCCGCCGATATCTTCGCTCGAAACTGCTCGACTTTTTTTTATCTTCCCAAGATCTTGAAGATGTTGTAACGGAGAAACAATTCAAAGCTTTCGAAAGAGTAACGACATGGAAAAAGAATGACTGACTACTTTTATGCGACGCTGGGAATTTCTTTTGTGATTCTCATCATTCTTATAGGGGTCGAAGTCTATATGCACTATGACATGTATTTTCCACCCTGAAATTGCCAGTGTGTAAATAATTCAAGCAATTTTTCAAATCCTCACAATTCCTGGGAACAAAAAACACGATTTTTTCTATTTGCGTTCACTTTTTGGGGTTGTGCAAAGAATTTGATGCTTTCATGTCCAGAAACGTGATACGAGAATGAGAAATTAACGAAAAACGAGTTCGTTCTTGCAGTTTTTATTTGATTTTTCACAATTATGCACAATATGACCGTCTTGTATAAAATTCGTTAGAAAATCGAGTAGTTTTCTTGTTTTTCGTTTGATTTTGCAGATCAAATTGTGCAAGAAAATGTAAAAATTCGGAGGTTCATGTTCAACACATGTTTTGACATTATAACGAGAGATTTAGACGATTGTAATGAGAGATCAGCGATTCGGATTGTATATTTGTGAAAGACTCACGATTTCCAAACCTTGGTTAAATTCGTTAGGCGCAATAGCCTCGTGTGCATGGAATACAATTTTTTTCTTTTCGTTTATCAGATGAAATCCGTTCTCGGAGAATCGACCGTGTTTCCCGGGAAAATGGAGCCAGACGAAAAGTGCTACACCTTGGGATTTCACCTCGATTTCGTAATCCAAATAATTGGAATATTTACCAGGGACGGCTGCAGGATTTTTGCCAATCTGAAATTGATTAAATGAGTGATTTTACTTCCTTTGCTTACGTGTATGTTTTCTTCAGTGTGTTCGCACTTACTGTAATTACTGTATTTGGCAAATGAACGTTTTTCAAAGGGGCCGGAAAAACGTAATTTTTCGGGGCGATCAACTGTTGATGTTCGTCTCGCAGAATCAACTCGAGGAAGCAATTAGCACCAGAGTCGCAAGATGCTGCTTTCAACAATTCAAAGAGCCAAAACTTTGTGAATGTCTGCGCGCTATTCGCCGCCTAGAAAACATTCGAATCTTGAGATTTTTCGGAACCGGCTCGTGATATTTGTTTTTTCATCGTTTCTTACGCACAATCGTGATATTTTTGAAGCTTTTCGTGTACGTTGGTAGCGATAAATCGTAGTGGTAAACATTCAATTCGACTGAAGATCCGGTAATGGGGACTAAGCGATCAGACACGATATAAATGGTTAAATCGTTGGCGTACGAGAGACGCGGTGAAATGATTATTGGAGCGAAAAAATCCTTGGCAAAGTAATGGAGCATTTTCCAATTTCCTCCAAAATCTACGGAAAGCAAACAGTCAAAGGGTTGAGGGAGCTCAGATGATTTTTCTTGTTTGCGAAGCTACACAATCAAGCAATCGCAGTCAACAGTGAGCACGTACCTATTGAGGACCATGACGGAGCTTGCCATACGTCGTTCAATTGCCAATACAACGCACCCATTGTGTAACCTTCTCCCAATTCATTGAAACTACTTCGTAACTGTCTATAAGATTCCGTTTCAGTCTTGGTCGAAAATGCTTGATTTATTTGGCTGAGATATATCAAATCTTGAAAGTCTCGATGCGCATCATTGGTTTCTGGTATTTTCAAGTTTTTCGCAATCATTGTTTTCATGAAAAACCAACCAGCAGGTAAATGCTGACGATGCTCAAGAAAATCTGAACCGAATACCAAATCGTCCATCACGTTTGTCGCGGTTTTGAGAGTTTCGATCGAGGGTATCGATTGAAATCCGTACTCCGAGGCAAATCTTGGTATCGGGTATTGATTGATGTCCCAACCATTCCGTAGATAGTTGTAGTAATGGACTGTAAAAAGAAATGATGAGAAAACAACTGCATGATGAAACAAGAAAATTAACCCTGGAACGTTAACCGGCTTTAAATTCCCCGCCCTTTCTCACTTCGGTCTCCGGTTTTTTATCGTTTTACCGCATTTTCAACTAATTTCTCGATTTCAAACAAAATTGCCCCATGCTTACGTGGTCCTGCATTGAAAAACGAAAAGAATGAGCCCAAGTTGAACTTTTTTCGTTTAATTTTACCGGACATATGAATTTTTTAAAATGCGGGTTCATATGTGACCCCAGTTTACTGGAATAAGTAAAAAAAAAGTAAGATTATCGTTCCAGGGTTAATTAGCATCGGAAATTGGTTATTTTCCTCGTACCATCTCCATAAAAATTGGAATAAGGATCGGGCCCGATGAAACCGTTATCATCAGTCCAGGAGCCATCGCTCGGACTCGAGACGATAAAGGATCGAGATGAATCGAGGCTCTCGACTTGAGTCTTCATCACCGTAACGTAAAGTTTGACATAATCTTGTTTGTAAATCGTTGCGTTGCCAGTTCCGTACCAATTTCCATAAATAGCAGCTTCGTTTTCATTGTTCCCGGCCCAGAGGATAATGCTTGGATGATGTTTCAATCGTTGTACATTTTGTCGAATTTCTTCCCTCACAGAATCCAAAAAATCGGCATTTGTCGGATACATCGCACAGGCGAACATAAAATCTTGCCAAATCATTATTCCGTACTCGTCAGCGAGATCGTAAAAAAAATCGGATTCGTAATATCCACCGCCCCACACTCTCATCATGTTCATATTTACAGCTCTCGCGGAATTCAACAAATGCCTCACTACTTGCTCCTTGGCCGACAACTCGGGATATATACTTGCGGGTATCCAATTACTGCCTTTAGCAAATATCGATACGTTGTTAACTTTGAAATAAAAAGAACGACCTTTAGCGAGGTTTTCCTGAACTAGTTCGATTTTTCTGAAGCCTACACGTTTTCTCAAGACCTGGGAACCACTCGAAGTTTGTAACTCGATTCTCAGGTTGTAAAGACTCTGATTACCGTAGCCGTTCGGCCACCAGAGTTGCACAAGATCCTGCAAAATTATTTTTCTCGTTATCAACCAATTATTCATGCGGAGGCTCAATTTTGGACTATTCATTTAACAAAAACGCGTTGCGAGTTTCATTACTTTTGGAACTGGAAAAGTGACCGATATCTCGGAAGATTCTTCATGACGACTCAATGATATTTCCTTCGAAGTCTCCAAATCGTGACCGTTGTTCAGTTCCAACGTTAAAGTCAATAACCCCGTGAGATTATTGTTTGCTGTCGAATCAATAGCGACGAGAAAAGTGGCGTTGAGGAGCCAGCAATCTTTGCTCGTGTCCATGACTCCGATAGCAGACTCGACGATCACGATATCGTAAACAGGAACGAGTTCGACTTTCTTCCTGATAACATAGTACAAATTTGCGGACGCACTGCAGAGGGAGAAAAGTTTGTGCGATAGGGTTGAAAGAATTTATTACCAAATTCCCATCGAAGGGACTGCTGGGCCCCAATCCCAGCTGAAACTCGCCTGCATTTTTCTTATGTGGTTTACGTGACACTCGCCATTGTATTGCTCGGGTACACACTCGGGTGGTACTTTGTACGAAACTGATTGTTTCTCATAGAGATTACTGGCAACTTTGACCGCCGATCTAAATGTCACGTTCAACTTATTTCTTCCAATCTAATTGAGAAAATATTATGATTCGTAATCGCAGAGTTTGTTTATCAGTGGATTAGATTAGCCGTTCTTACCTGGAGATAATTCTTGACGTCGAATTCATGGCGCAAAAACATATTCGACGTTTTTCCAATTTCATGCTCGTTCAGCGAAATCGTAGCGAACGTATCGAGGCCATCAAATATGAGAAGGATTCTGGATGCCCTTGAAATTTTTGCATCAACTGCAACATGTTGTATTCATCAATAAAAAGGAATGAAAAATTCATCGAAAAAAACGGTTTTGAAGGGTTGAGAAAATCAAGATTTCGTTCTTATAATGCAAAAATTTCAATCCAACAATGAATTACCTTCAAAGTTCCTTGTGTAAGTGACTGATCGATTACCAATCCATCGGTTGTTGACGTCATTAGTTCCTTTGAAAGTATCCGGTACTAAATTCGCATTGAAGAGATCTGTATAAATTCCACCAGGCACAGATCCCGTGAATTCTCGAGCTGTAACAAAATGCAACGATAAGGATCACCGTTAGCAACTCTGTCGATATAATGAAAAAAAAAACGAACGATGTTTACCAAAATCTTCCAAATCGACGGTCCATGCACCGTTCAATGACACGGTCGTGCCATAGCGTACAAATCGGACGATCAGTAGAAAAAATAGTGGAGAAATCTTCATTGTTACGGTGGCGATGTTGCTCCACCGCAAGATGACAGTCTTCTGTTTTCTACTTCATGTGTCGGCTGTTTCTGCTAGACTGACCTTTGATCCTGGAGGATTGAGATATAATAATTGAGCAACCATTTGAAATCATCCCCACCATGACTTCGTGACGAGAGTGTGGGCGTGCTAATTCTAGTTTATTTTGTCCGTGGAAAAAATTCATTCGCGTACGTTAACAACTCTCTCGGTTTCTTCGTGAAATCTGAAATTTCCTGAACTTTTCTAAACTTTCCTCGGAACACGATAAGCATCAGAAGACTGGAAACTAATAAAATTAGTGGCGAAAACGGTGTGCAGGGTTCAAGTTTTTTCAACAGTTGAAAAATTTACAATAATCCGGTAATTCTCAGACGAATTTTATTTATAAACTGTTCGGGGTCCCTCATTCTCGCAGCGCTTTGACTGGTAATTTGAGGGAGAGGTAGTACAAGTTTCAAAAGTATAAAGGCAACTATTCTCGTCGGATTTATTACAAAAATGAAAGGAGAGTGAAAAATTTAATTGTAATCGCTCATCAATAGCTATAAAACTAAAAACGCGATTCTACGACGAATCGTAAAAATATAAGGCAATGTCGCACAACTTTGTAGTGCCTCGCCGTACACTCGCCTTTTCTTCAAATGGAATTTGTAATCTCTCAGCACATTTTATGTTAATTGTTGGCATAAAGACCCGCTTGCCAGTTCTCTTGATCTCAAATATCACAACGATACAATCGTGTGATTTTGATTCTTAGCTTATATCTCATTATCACCAATTTTTTGTTTTTTTTTTGTTTGTTTACAATTTTTAATGACCAAGCCTCGCTTGCCAACAACTTTTTTGTAACTTTCACAAACGCCTCTTTCCTCTTTTCGCCGTTTTATTCGACTTGGTTTTCGGTTCGAATTGTGACTTGTAGTTTATTTCTGATTCTGGAAGTTCGCTGATTGTTCGAACTGATCGGATCGGTGAACTTGACACCTGAATCACCGAATCCGGAGTAAAAGGCTCTGTAAACAAATTCAAATGACGTTTAGTGTCTTTGATTTTTTACTGGGCGATCGAAACCTCGTTTAATCCAGAATTCAATAGAATTTTGCACAGTACTAGATCATGATGAGAAAAAGATCTAGTCAAATTTTTGAAAGTCTACAGAGAACCAGAAAAAAGATATTCGTATTGGTAGTTCCATACATTTAACATTGTATTTGACAATGAATTTTTATCAGTTCGTATAAAAAATCAGTTTTCATTGTAAAATACAATGAAATGTAATGATCCTGAAGTTTCCATCGTTGGTAGTCAACGAAATTCTGTTATTTCTTCAGCAGAGCCAAAAATTATTATTCAATATTTGGTCCGGCCAATAAAACGTTTCTCTCTTGCGACCAAAAAACTCAATCGACTCAAAAAATTGCCACGACTTTCAAAATTCAACAACTAATCGATAGAAAAAATGTTTGTCGTCGAATCTCAACGTTGCAAACTTCAGAGTCATTGAAATGTATGAAATCAGTGTGAAATTCATGAAATTATCAATGCGAATATCTTTTTCGGGGTTCTCTGTTGTCTCTTGAAAATTTGTCTGGATCTTTTCGTTATCATAATTCACTACTGTACCAAATTTGATTCGATTCGAAACGGTTTTTCTCATTTCAAATCATTCTACAAAATGCAAAGGTGTGAAATTTAACGGGGAATGATGCTCAAGATGGATTTTCATGGAATTCGCATATAAAACCACAAAAAACCTAGAAATTTATATTTTTTTTCATAATTTTCTACTTTTTTCTATCGTTACGATTTACTCTATTCGAATGAAATTTCTGTGGAAGAAAATTGATGGTAAAAAGAATGTATTTTGTTAAATGAAATACGTACGTCCGTATTTTTTACGTTTGATACACTCCTGTGAGTGGTTTTCAAAATCTTTTCCATTAACGGTTGAGAAATTTTGGCAAACATCGCACTCGAATGTTGTAGAAATCCTGGACCGAGACGTTTTTGGTATTCTCGGCGGCGTGAGAGATGGTGAGCTCGATCTGCTGATGCCAGGTGGACAGGAATCATATTCTTCGCAGGCTCCTGCATGAGCCTCAATGGCATCAGCGTCGAATCTTCTATTACAAATCGGACAGGAAACTCGATTGGAGTTGTTGTCCCGAGAGTTGTCCACGGCAGTGATAAATTCATCCTCGCTCAGTTCCTTGGCATTGGAAAACGAACAATGTGAGTGCGAAAAAAAACGTCATTCGATCATTTTTGAGACAAAGCAATTTTTTGAACCAATTGAGCGAGGCAACCGAGATTTGGACGAAAAATACCGTTCGGGCCTTGCTAAACGAAAATGCAGTCTGACCTTGACGTTATAATCATCAGTGCAAATTGAATTGTTATGGAAGCTTCTATACTAACCATGGGTGAATTATTTTTCACCAAGTGATTTACAGTTTCCTCATTCTGCGGTGGTCGCCCGTCTGGATATAACTCAGTCCTCTCAACGTATCGCTGTTTACTTCCCGCAGCAACTTGATTTCGCCATTTTTCTTCTCGTTGTGCCTGCCTCTTTATCTCGGCTTCTTGCTGTTGAATTTTCTCACCTTCTTCGCGTATCCGTTGCGCTACGCGTCTGCTTTTTTCATTGAGTTTTATCTCTTCTTTGATTCTTTCCGCTTCCTGGCGAATAGCTTCTTTCTCTTTCTCCTCTTCGTTCATTTTGAGAAGCCGTGCCTGTTGCATTTTCACGCGGCATGACATCTTTAACGGTCTGATATCGGCTATTTCGCATTCGACGGGAGTGACAGTTTGGTTATCGTCACTCTCATCGCTTATTTCTAACGCTTTGGCAATCTCGTCTTGTTGGAGACTCGAGTTGTTAGCGCTTCTCTGCAATCCAGCAGATTCTGATTTTTTATCATTTTCGTTCGGGTCCTGGACATTCAAATCACTCGAGGAGGTGTACAATGGCCTCCTTGCTCGAATTTTCGACCATTTTTTACCTCCCGGGTTGGGAGGCACGATTCTTCTTGGGAAAAAAGTTTCAGTCTTCTCGGATTCGGTCTTTTCAACTTTTTTCGATGCTCCATCGGCTACTACGTCATCGGAATCCGGCCATTCGTTTAACAGGTCCAGGAAAACGGGCCGATCGTCAGGTTCCTTCGTGCTGTACGAACTTTCGACGGACTGCTGTTTCGTCGCAGCCGATTCAACTTTTTTCTTCGGAGCAATTTTCGAATTTTTTGTTTTTCTTGGGTTCGAGGAGCGAGCAGTTTTTTGGCGTTTTACGTTCACTTGGAAATCTTCATCGTCGTTGTCGTCTTGTGGATTCTCCTCGCTTTCAGCATCACTGAATTCATAAATTGCCGCTGTGTTGGTGGTTCGTTTTCGTCTACGAGTTGTCTCTTCCGCGAAACTGTAACTCGTCGATGTTTCTGGTTGATTGATATTGGCATTGAACAGGGAAGTAGTTTCTTGGTCCGCGAGGATTTCCCTCTCGAAACTTGCGTTAGTTTCGTCGACCTAAAGGAAAATGTTGAAAACAATAAAATTAGACGCTTGCGTGAATGAAATAAAGTGGACATAGGCATTTTGTATGGATGTACAATTTATTAAAAGTGTCAATATTATATCTATCTTTCTTCATAATCTTTACAACAGACCGAGCATGTCTCGGTTCGTTCGTCGTCGGTAGACACATTTTTCGTACAAAAGCTTACGCGCTCAGTGTTTAATATTAATAATATTCGTACACGTATTCGTGACAAATTTTGGCATCGTTTATTGTATTTTTAATTATCATGTATGTAGTAGAATGGAAAACGAATGAACAAGAATAAAATGCGATTGAAAAATAAATGAGCAAGGGAAAGATGAAAAAAATAGCCTGTCCCTTACAGATTGGAAAAGCATTCACTGGCGATAGTTGGTTTCGCAATTGGAACGAGTGTTATACATCTGGTTGGAGGTACCAACCTTGATGGCAGTTCCCCATTGGTAATTCAATGCGACAGAGCTTGTGCGCTGATTGTGGCAAATCTCTGCTATTTGAAGCAGATGTTTGCGCAGTCGATCAAAAACAAGCCCCTCGTTTTCAGGGGGTTTTATCATCCTGTTGCCATCCTGGCTTGATTTTTTATCAGCCAATCGATAGCGCGGAATCAGATGCTGATCTTGTTCGCCATCATGAAAATCTTGTGAAGTGAGCTTCAATGCAGGCATTTTTTCTTCCAGTTTCATTCGACCTTCTGACTTTTGTGGTGTTCGTTTATTGTCGTTTTTCCCGTCCGAACGTCGATTTCTGTTCATATTGGCGCGTGGATTATCTTTGCCCTCTTTGCGATTCAAATTCATTTTCTTTGGCCCTTGAATCGAGTCACCCAATGAATCCGTTTGTTTTTCTCGTAACAAAATCTTGCTCGGTTGGTCCAAAGATAATTCAGGGCTCTTAGATTTCCTATCGTTATCTAGTTTCAGTTTGTCCGAGTAAGATTGTTGACCACTCGGAGACAAAGGCACTGGACTGGGCTGGAAAAACATTCGACTTTCAAATATTCGCTCAATATTCAGATGGCTAAAGTATTGTAAAGAACAAATTATTACGTTTCTGTCTGCTTGTTTTTGCACCGAGTCTGTCGTTTCGTCTTTGGGTTCCGAATCCATTATGGCTCCTAAGAGCGATTTCATTTCGTGGAGAGACAGTTCTTCGTTGATACCCCGATCTGTGAAAAATTTGAAATTATGTTAAAAACACTCTCAGCAATTCCAGTTCCAGTTGTCGTTGACAACGGACCTAATATTTTCGCTTTTTGGGCGCAATAAATATTCTGAGGTTATCTTTTCAAATTGCATCTTTTTTTTTTTGCCGATTTTCAACAGAAATCAAAATGTGCGATAAAATTTTGAGACCTCTGATAATTAGCCTGAAAAAAAAAAACATTTCCATTTTCCTCGAATTGGCTATTTTATTTTTTTGGCAACTCACTTTCAAGCTCCTTTTTTAATCGTCGTTTTTGTTGTTCCGGGGTCTCCAACACGCCCCCGCTGCTCTGTCCAGAATGTGACATTTTTTCTAACAAAGAAAACAACAATTTTTTGTTTAAATATCAAACTCATTGACTTTGTTTCAATCCACACGCTCCGATAATTCGGTTGTTGGGCGTATTATCATTATTAAACCATGCAAACAAATGAGACTCGCCTTTTCTGTGCTTCTTGACCTTGACGCAATAACAATTGACAGTGCTAACTGACCAACACTATTTTGTACCCGTGTTGCGATGCAGCAGTAAAAAAATAAATGTTTAATACCCCCTTCCGGCAACAAATTGATTACATTTACATTTATTCGCCGAGATAACAATACAGTCAACTGTTATCGCTCATTTTCCTAACCAGCACCGTGATAAAGATCGTATTCACCGTATAAAAACAAACTCGACAAAGTATAAATATATAGTACTATATGGTACGGCCGAAAGCATAGAGAGATAACGGATTCCGAAGACAGCAGAACTCCATGGAAAAACTGTTCGTTCCCTTTCGTTGGCGCTACGATCGTCGTGTTATTTGCATCCGTCAAAGCCGAAGATTATTCTAACGAGATTGCAAATTAGCATTCAGCCATACACAAAAACTGTGGGCTATGTTGTACTCGAAAAGGTAGATCAAGATAAACTATATGACGTTTTTTTTACTCGCGAAAATTCATTTCATTTCAATTACTCGTTCGCCGTTCGCGAAACGTAGTTTCGAATTTGCCGCTCTCTATTTGCGGTGACCTCTACAAACAAAAGCCACAACTAATCCGTCGCTTTTGTCACGTTGTTGATGTGTTTTCGAAAACAAAAAATTTTCCCGCGATTTTGTATTTCGGCGCAGATTCGTCGCGTGTTTTCATTTATTACTACGAGCTACACGAGAGCTGCGAGCCACATTGTGAATGAGCACAAAGAAAAGGTTTTATTCGGCATTTCGTTTGGGTGAAACATAAAATCTGAGAATGTCGCAAAGATCGTTGTACAATTATTTTACATCACCGAAGAATCCGAAGCCGGCAGCGGGGAAAACACCGGCTACAAAAGACGATAAGCCCGCTCCGAAATCAAAAGCGCCAGCGAAAAATTCTCCGAAGCCATCGAAGACTAAAGGTTCGTAACTATGATTATTTCTTTGTCCTTTTATTACGTTGATCTGCTGTGGTTCAATCAGTACGAGGACGAGCGTGTTGACAGAGTTGTCATGTTGTTTAATCGACTGGACACGTAATTAATTCTTCGCGACAAATGAATTTCGAATTATTTAATTATTCCCAAGTGAGAACAAAGCCGAGCCAGTTTGGGAATTACTTCGAAATAGTAAATTTGGGTTATATATGTCACGTGATACAAACAAAGCAGAGACATTCGAAATGAAAACATGAATTTCGATATTTCGAAAATCAACAAATAGCAAAGCAGCAGCAGAATAATTGGAAAGTTTTCAATTTTTCAAACAGCTTTTGATTCATTAATTCTAGAAATTTACGTTCATTGCTGCATCAAGTTTCAAACAGAATTATAGGCTAAGCACGTTACACGAAAAACTAGGATTATTTGAATACATTGACAATTCTGTTGGTCGCAAAAAGCAGCAGTAGCTGCCAAGGAGAAAGAGCATACTACGCCAACAAGGAAACGACCTTTGAAAGAGAGAAATGTGGTCGAGGAGACGGCTGAAGAAGCAAAGCCTAAACGGAGACGAATAATCATTCCAGAAGACGACAGCGATCCTGAGTGTAGCGAAGATGAATATCAACCAGGTAAATAAACTTTTTATTCCTCACTGAAAACAACAGCAATTGCATATGAATATATTTTTCTTTCAACACGATTGTGCTTTAGAATCAATGGATGAGTCTTCGGAAGGAGAGCCAACCCCGGACGAGTCTGAAGAAGAAACGCCCGAGGTAAAGACATGAACAAATTTTAATCATCAAACCTTTGACAAGTTTTGAAAAAGGAAGTTCAAATTGTCATGTTTCTAAGTTTAATTATTTCATTAATAATAATAATCGATAATTGATAATGACAGTAGTTACTTAATAATAAAAATAATAATGATAATATCAATTAATTGATTAATCAATAATAAAATTTGAACCGAATTATTAATAATAATATTGAATGACGATCTTGCAGAAAAAGACTAAGAAATCGAGAGCCAGGGGAACTAGTGCCAGGAGCAAGAAAAGCCCAGCAGAAAATGGGGTTTGTAAAAGCTGGAAATGAATATTTTGCAATATTTCATGGATAAATACCAAGTTATTTTCGTTCGTTTGTGCAGAACTCGGCAGATACCAAATCGAGCGTTCTATCAGCTGTACCTGCAGTTTCAGGACCTGCTTCCGGCGCCGATTCATGGCCTCATCTGCGCTATGATTTTCTTCAACCTAATAAAATCAAAGATATTAAGAAACGATCTCCCAGCGATCCCAATTACGATCCCAACACTCTCTACGTACCTCTGGAATTCCTCAACAATCAGACTCCGGTTGGTAACGATTAATTGTCAAAAACTCATGGCACAGCCGCTTATTTTCGCTTATACCACGGCGATCCTCGAGTTCCTGTCTCTGTTGATTAATTTTTACGAAACTGTCGGATTAATTCCTTGTTTTTTGCCATCTCAACCGTCAACTTTTTACTTGGGCTTTACAGGAGCGACGCTTTGCGTGAATGAACAAATTTACGTCCATAAGTCATTTAATGTTATCATTCCAGGGAATGCGTCAGTGGTGGGAGCTGAAGAGCACACATTTCGATTGTGTCCTATTTTTCAAAGTTGGCAAGTTCTACGAGTTGTATCACATGGACGCGGTGATAGGGGCTAATGTCCTTGGAATTTCGTACATGCGGGTAAGAAAAATATTGGCAAATTCATAAATATGATTAAACGAAACGCGACCAAGGATTAAACAACGTTAAAAATTATTGTATTCCGTCTCAGGGTGAATGGGCTCACTCGGGCTTCCCGGAAATAGCTTATGGCCGTTTTTCCTCAAACCTTATTGAACGGGGATACAAAGTTGCTCGGGTTGAGCAGACCGAGACGCCCGATATGGTCACCGAACGTTGTCGTAAAGGTAAATTTTTCTTTATATCGATCGATTTTTGAGTTGATAGTGACGGTAAAACAAGGAAGCACAAAGAATTTTCGAATTAATTTCTCGGGAAATATATTTTGTTGGTTCCAGCGGCGAAAACAACAAAATTCGACAAAGTCGTGAGACGCGAAATCTGTCAAGTGAGCACACGTGGAACTCGAGTCTTTACGCCTCAAGACTCGGACATTGTAACGCCTCAGTCGAGTTATCTCATGGCGCTGGTCGAGAAGCGCGATTCCGAGAATAATTTGCCAATATACGGTGTATGCTTCTTGGACACAACCATCGGAGAATTCAATCTCGGCCAGTTCCAAGACGATCGTTGCAACTCTCGATTGCTCACGCTTCTCTCGCATTATCCACCGGTTCAACTTGTTTACGAGCGTGGAAATTTGTCCCAAGCTACGATGAAAATCCTGGACAATATGCTCGTTGCTTCGATGAAAGAGCCTCTTCAGAAGGAAGTACAATTTTGGTCATCCACCAAGACTCTCGAGGTATGTATCGAGGCAGAATCTGACAATCTTGACAAACTCGAAAGCACTCATTCATATTAAGGATAAACATATTTTTTTGCAAATTTCAAGAATCTTCACAAAGCTGAATACTTCAAGAATCAGTCTGATGGCGAGATCGCCTGGCCCGAAGGCCTCAAACCGTATCTGAGCGAAGGTTCGTTCTCTCAAATTTTCCCAATTTTACAACGTTAAAACGTTTCAAAACCTGACCAAATTTTTCCTGGGAATTTCATCGCATTTATTCGTTGTTTCGGGCTCAATAGGCGACACCTTGGGACTGACCCCGGACGAAAACAAAGAACTGGCAGTGAATGCTCTCGGCGGTTGCGTATATTTGTTGAAGAATTATCTCCTGGATCAGCAATTATTGGCTCAAAAACGATTCCAGACTTACATACCCCCTGATCATAAAGTAGAATTGTCCGACAAGGGACTTGATTTCGTCACGAGCATGGTATTGGATGCTCTGACAATAAACAATTTGAAAATCCTCGGAGGCGAAGGATCGCTGATGACGACGCTCGATCATTGCTGCACGGCTTTTGGAAAAAGGTATCAGTGCTTCGGAAATTACGAGAGTGAGAACGACTTGTTTCCTCTCACAAAACGCCTTTTTATTCGTTTCTTAAAGCTCAGGACAAGTTAGCAATAAATATAAATGATGAGCTATGATTTTACCGCTATTTCAGATTATTACGCGAATGGATTTGCAGACCGTCTTGCCAGAAAACTGTCATAAAAGAGCGTCAAGAGGCTATTACAGAATTGCTCGATCGTCCAGACATCGTTCAAAAAGTTCGTGGCATCTTGGCAAAGTTACCCGACCTCGAAAGGCTTCTGAGCAAGTTCGTAAATTTTGGACACATAAAAAAAAAATCGTTTCTCTGATTGAATCTTGGTTCTGGACCGTTCATGATTCATTTTGTTTGTTTATTCAAGAATTCACACTTATGGGAACGCTTTGAAAGCAGCGGATCATCCGGACTCACGTGCGATCATGTTCGAGAGAGATACTTATTCCAAGAGAAAGATAATCGATTTTCTCAGTGTTTTGGATGGCTTCGAAGAGACCCTTGAAGTTTCAGCGCTTTTCCAAGGTGTGCCCATTAAATCGACGTGTATCCATGAACATTAATTCAATAATTCACGCATTGCTTTTGCTTGATTCCAAATTGACAATAAATTTATTCAGATTTCAGCTCAAATTTGATAAAGCTCTGTACGAAAACCGCTCCGGACGGCGAGTTTCCAGATTTGCGTGACAGCCTGGATTTCTTCAAGGTTCGTAAATATTAACAACAACCAATCGCAAAATTACAAAATCACCTTGTTGAGAGCGAAGAATCAAGTTTGATTTCGTTGAATTGGTCCGCAGGCCGCGTTCGATCACGAGGAAGCTAAAAAAGAAGGTTGCATAATACCCAAACGCGGAGTCGACCCAGAATACGATGCGGTATTCATGGAAATTGCGGATATTGAGAAAGAAGCAAAAGCGTATTTGCAAACTCAGTTGAAGCATTTCGGTGTTAAAGTGACTTTCCATGGAACAGATAAGAAACGATATCAAATCGAGATTCCGGACAGTCAAGTGAAGAAAATTGGTCCTGGGTACGAGCTCCAGTCGCAACGAAAGGGTTACAAACGTTATTACACTGCTGAAGGCAAGGAATTCCTTACCCGGTCTATGAACGCCGAAGATAATCGTGACAAAGTTCTCAAAGATTTGAACCGAAGAATCTTTGCTAAATTCAGCGAAAAGTACGATCTGTGGAGCGTTGCCGTTTACAGAATCGCTATTATCGATGTACTCATTTCGATCGCTGAATACGCTCGATGTGGTGACATGTGTATCCCCGAAATCATTGACAAGGAGGTAAAACGTCACTTTACCAAATAATCTCAACAATTGCAATCGCTTTTTCCAAAACTTGTCGTCAAACTCATTTTCGTTCAATTCTTACAATTTATCCCTAAATTTTTCGTCGTTCGTTATAGATATGTACGGAAATCAAAGATGGTAAACATCCTTGTATCCTGAGCGAAAATTTTGTACCGAATGATACTTCACTGGCTACCAACGGAACTGCGTCTCTCGTTATCCTCACTGGACCCAACATGGGAGGAAAATCCACCCTCATGCGACAAGTTGGGCTCATCACCATAATGGCTCAAATGGTAAGATTCTAATGACTTTTTTTTGACCGACAGAACTTGGCTGTGAGATATTTAACCCTAAAACGGTGACCTGGGTCCAAGAACGACCCCAAGTGACTTTAAATCTCGTGCTCTTTCCCCCTCTTTCTTTTTTTTAAGATGATTAGAATTAAAAAACCCAAAGAATGAGCCCAAGCTGAATCCTTTCCGTTGAATTTTTCAAAACTCAGCAAAGTAGACACTTTATCGAGACGTTTTGCTTTTACACGTGTTATTTGAAATCTTTGGGCGCTTTCAGAACTTTTTTTAAACTTGTATTGAATCAAAAATTACTCGAAAATTTAGCGCGTTTGTTCTCGAACAAGTGAATAAAATTCATAGTCAAGGTCAATGTAACGAAACTAGTCTCAAGATTTCATTCAGCGTGTTGATCACTTTGTTACATGTGAGAAAAAGTCTCATAGCGTGACAAAATCCAATAGGAGACTCGGGGGCCTGGAAAAGGCATTTCCATTTGAAAAACGTTGTTCAACGTGCGTCAGGGTTATCGATTCAGCTTTTGTCACGTTTCTATAATCAGGGTTGTCACGTACCAGCGAGTTGTTGCCGTCTGAGCTTGGCGGATCGAATTTTCACGAGACTCGGCGCGAACGACGACATTCTGGCGGGTCAAAGTACATTTTTGGTTGAATTGAGCGAAACGGCGGCGATTCTTCAACACGCTACTCCCCATTCTTTGGTTCTTTTGGATGAACTGGGACGTGGTACGTCGACTTACGACGGTACAGCCATCGCAGCATCGGTAGTCGATGCCCTAACCCAACGGAAGTGTCGAACTTTATTCTCAACTCATTATCATTCGCTGGTCGAAGATTACAAGACAGATGAGAACGTAACATTGGCTCACATGGTGAGGAAACGAAAAATTCTCATTTAATTTCTATTCGTATGGCGTGAATAGACGTCAAACTTCATTTTTTTATTCCCGACTCCACAGGCTTGTATGGTGGAGACAGAAGAAGAAGAAATATCGCAAGAGACCGTGACTTTCTTGTACAAACTGAGCGAAGGAGCTTGTCCCAAATCTTACGGTTTCAATGCAGCTCGGCTGGCTGGCGTTCCCTCGCACATCACCAAACGAGCTCATGATATCGCAACGAACCTCGAAAAGGAAGTCAAACAAAAACACATGTTTGTAGCACTTTGCAATCCTGGTGACAAATCCGTTAAGAGTCTCGTTGAGGCTCTTTGTGCCATGTAATCATTCGTGTTTTTATTCATCGTTCCAAATTGTTGGTATATCAGTCGAACAGTCCTAACGGAGGCGTAAAAAAAAAATCAACCTTGCCATGATAATAACGTTTGCCTCAGACTCAGCAACATAATTTGGCCATTCTCTGTTGCACTTTTCCGTCTTTCATCTTCCATGAATTCCATCGTCTTTCGACTGTCTGGCAATAAAACGAAAACTCTGCGCAGCGCGCATGAACAAACATTACTCATTATATCCATTTGTATCTCGTGCCAAACCTTGTTATTTATATAATTTATACCAGTATCACATTTTCAGAATGAAAATTTCAGAATCACACATTTTCATTCCAACCTTTCCAATACTTCGGGTACCTGCGTTTATTAATTATTGTTCACTCGAATTGTCAGTCGAACGATCGAAATATCTCTTAAAGCGAACAATAAAGTATTAAATTTGAGAGCGTACAATTTGACGATTGAGTTGATAACGAAATCCTCCAAAAACCTTTTTCCAATTCCATTCGAATGTTGAATCTCAATTATTTCACAGGAAATCCACAAATTTCAGTTTGTTTCTTACCGAAATTGCTTGTTAGTTGTAACAAGATTTTTAGTTGTTTTTTTTAGTCATATTTTGACATTGAAATCAGAAATATGTCGCGAAATGCCCGATCGAGGGAAAAGATTCGCGCCGAAACAATGACGACGTAATGACCAGTTTTATTTATGAGAGCATTTCTCTTCGAAAGCACAGAGACCAGTAATTATCTTGAGAGACGATCTTGGGTCTTCCCGAATTTCAAGCAGTATTCTCGGTTTTAGAATTTCCATTCAGAAATTAATAAAATTTGAAAACCACAAAAAGACATTCGTATTGGTAGTTCCATACTCTTAACACTGAGTTTTATGATGAATCTCAGTATCTGATGTATTTTTTGGAAAAAATCACAGTTTTCATTGTAAAATACAATAAAATGTATGGAATCATGTTAAATTCATGAAATTACCAATGCGAGTATCTTTTTTCTGGTTCTTTGTAGTCTCTTAGAAATTTGACTGCATCTTTTTCTCATGATAATCTACTGATGTACCAAATTTCATGAAATTCTGCAACCGACATTATCTTAAGAGAAAGGGTAAAAGATCGTCAGTCGACTGTCCAAATTCACCACATTTGACAAGCCATTTCACGTACGAATCCTGGATCCGATGTATTTTACGATAAATTCTTAACAATCCTTGGAAAAAATCAGAGTTTTCATTGTAAAATACAATAAAATGTATGGAATCATGTTAAATTCATGAAATTACCAATGCGAGTATCTTTTTTCTGGTTCTTTGTAGTCTCTTGAAAATTTGACTGGATCTTTTTCTCATGATAATCTACTACGGTACCAAATTTCATCAAATTCTGCAACCGATATTATTATCTTAAGAGAAAGGGTAAAATAGTGGTCCGTTGACTGTCCAAATTCACCGCACGTTTACAAGCGATTTCACGTGCAAATTCTGAAATCCTAATAAGAGGAAGGGGATGAAGGATAAAATAAAGTGAAACTTAATATCAATGAATGTTGCTTACAAAATTTTATTAATTGCCAGAGTACAAAAGAAGGGAATAAATCACGACTAATGTGATGTGATACGGGGTCATATAATTTATAACTCACACCAAACGATGACTGATTAATTTCATGAAAAATGCGTGATACACACATACATTTATGTATAGGTATGTATATTGGTTGTTTTTAATTGTTTTAATGTAATGGATAATATTGGAGACTCGCGGTTAAATAAATACGTTGGTTACTCCGGACGACAATGAAATAAAAAGGGCGTGGAGGCGAAAGTAAGCCAACGAAGGCTTCAAGGGTCAATATAAAATAATTGTTCTCGTCAATATTAATCTTGACGACGCACACCGATAAATAATCATGAAAGAACGACGCGAATGAGCGAAAAAAAACTTCGTATATGAGACGATGTACGATCGAGAGAAGAAATATGGAAAAGAAACTAAAGAGCGCACACGAATCCTTGGACCGTGTTGGAGAAATGTCTAATCTTGCGTTTTTAAAGTGCGTCGGCGTTCTCATTCTCCCGAAAAATCAGCGAAAAAAAAGTGGAGAGTGATCACGTTCTTGTCTGTTTACGTGAGTGTGTCTGTATGTGTTGTATTTCGTATGAGTGAATGAGAAAGGCACGGAATTAAGAAAGCACTTATCATTCAAGTGGTGGTGCACTTTATTATTATTTTAATATTATTATTAGTATTATGAATAATGTCGAGAAACACAGACTACCTAATGTACAATTCCGATACGTCCGAGCATCGAGGAAAGCACGAGTCTGCCGGCCGACTTGACGTCTACTCGATTAAATTTCATTTCTCACTCCAGATCACGAAATCGTTTCTTTCCAAAGTTTAGTAACTCGAGAAATTCATTTTATTTTTGTATTAATTCATTATTATATCGAGACATGGTGTTTTTTTTTATGGGGTCTCTGGGTAATCGCAGAGATGTGAAGGGACGATACAAATTTTCATAATCCTTTGTGCGAGCTCTGGATTATTTTCTCGAGCACGAGTCTATCGTCAAAGGGATGAGAAAGAAAAAGGAAAAAAGATCGTTTATTATTCGTGTGACTCGCGGTGGACTTGGAACGCTTCGATTTCTGGAAGTTACGACGATCAATAGCAAATTAAAGTGAGTAATTTTGGGGTTTTATTTTTTTTTGTTGTTGTTGTATAATCTCTCCTTCGTGGTGTCCGGGGATAAGAGAGTCACGGATAAAGAAAGCTCAGGGTATTTTTATTTGGGATGTTTTTTGTTTGTTTGTTTCTCTCAGCAGGAATGGCTGTTTTTTCTTGGTGGTTTTTGGAGAAACCTTTACCACAGTCCGGATGAGTAACCACCTGGTGGCACACGAGTACGCGAAGCTTGACCCTTTGTCGAGCCTGCCGGTGACGAGTCGCTCGACTTTTCCGATCCGTTCATGTTGGATGAGCCATTCTGCATTGGCGCTATGTTGTTCTGGATGTCTGGTGCGTAGCCAGTTCCAGTCACCGGATTACCGTCTGCGAAAAGTAAAATAACTTCAAAAATACCAGCCAATTTTTTCTCATTCGTTGCCCAAAAACAAAAAAAAAACAATCAAGATTTCGTAATGTGACGAAAATTCCAAGATATTTATGTCTAAATGTATCAAAGTTTCTAGATTATCATGATTTATGATGATTCAAATGGCATATTCAAATCTTACGATCAAATCAATTACCGTAAGATACTGGTCAACCGAGTCATCAATTTTCCCAACGTTTCAATACCAAATTCAATGCACGAATCACAAATAGTAAATTTTTTTCTGAATAACAGCACGTTTCGCTTAATAAGGAGAATCTTGACTAGGAAAAATTCACAAATCTTTTCGCGCAGGCCAAAATTAGCCGACGTCACATTTTCATCATTTGGTAGCAACAGTGAAGAATCGAGTTTACTTTCGGACAAATAAAGTGAAAAACAACGGATTCATGTTTGAAAACTCTAGGTGAAAATGTGACGTCAAAAAATTTGCACTAGGGTCAAGGAAACATGCTGTGATACAAATTCATGTCCACTACTACTTTGCATATTGAATCGGGGATGAAATCATTGTGGAAATTGACTTTTAAATTAAAATTGAGCGTGTCGCATTCTCTAGATCCATTTTATAATAGTAGAAACGCTCTCCACGTCTTTAATTGTGAAACAAGGATTTTCAAAACACTAAATTGACTTACAACTAAAACTTACCCTTCAATAATCTAGAGCAAGGGGAAGGTCATGAGTGGAGTGCTTGAGGAAGCTCAAATCAAAAATGATAAAGTGTTGAAAACAAAGAAAAATGACAAAAAAACAACAAGTAGCAAAATCACAAAATCGATAGGCAAGCTTGAAAAACGCTGCAACTGCTTCATACAAGTTTCCACTTCACCCTTGTCCAAATGATCCATACAAATTTGTTCGAAAAATAGGAAAATTGAAAAAAAAACGGTAAAACAGTTGAAAGAATTAGAATTGGGAAGTTTCTTGGGTTCGATGAAAAGTTGCTCCGGTACAGGATCAACGAACTTTGCGTGTATTAAATCGACGCGGGGAGGTGAAGGTTGTGGGGGAACAAAAAGGATCGAAAGGTCGAGACTCTGGTGAGCCTCGAGCGTAGGCTACAGGCAGAGTCAAGTGAAAATCAATAATACGTTTCAACACAACGAATAGTTTCCAGTTATTTAGTTCTGTTCGAAAAGATCGAAATCCGACAACGAGACAATTCATCGAGGTTTTATGCCAGCGAGAGAGAGAAATCATGAGTCTTACGACGATCGATCAGCAAGGAGGATAAAAATGAGAGATGCATGATCAGTCCTCGTGTAAGACGGGACTGGTGATCTCTCTGTGATTGCTCAATTGGGAAAAACGTTACCTCTACTTTTTCGTGCGCTGCGCCTCAACGGCGTCACGTAAACTCCGTCTCCGGTAACCGGGTTGCGTGGCATGCAGGAAGATCCACCTGCAGACGTCGCAGAACAGGACGATCCGCCACCAATACCCAATAAAGCCGAACAAATTCACCCATGCATCCGACACAAACACAATATCGCCAGTAGCGATTATCAAAATGAAATGTGTTACTTAAATATATCATTTTTTGTGTTAGTTCTCACATGTTCGCAACGAATCGAAAATACTTTTCAACATTACTTCCAGGTCTTCGAATATTAACTACAAACCCAAACCTCCCTTTTACCAAAAATCTCGTCTAAAGTGAAGCCTTTCAAAATAAGGAACAACTGCATTCGAAATTCCACGTTAAAAATATTATCAATAATAACAGTTACATAAATGATAGAGAGAATCAATATTTATTGAATATCGCGATTGAAAAAACGATTCGAAAGGATTTAAAAATTCATATTGAAACAGTGGCTTGAAACAGAAAAAAAAACTCCAATATTCGATTCATTTGCGAAACGTGAATTAGTAGGGGAATGACGGAAGACAATGCTTCTAGGAATGAGATACAAATTAAATGGATGGATTAATACGACAATGAAAATGTAACTACTGGAAAATATTTAAGAAGCTTGTGCATTCGTTATTTACGAACTCCCAAAGGGCTCTAATTTCTTTTTTGTCACAATCAGAAAAAAAATGGAAATTTTCTTGTGATCATTCGCAGCGCATAATCAACGTCCACGACAAATTAACTTTATCTCTCGTAAAAATGGATCATTAAAAAATGGTAAAACTACACGAGAGTACGGGAACGATTTGAAGGAAAAAGAATACTCAAAAAATACTGGCGATTATTGGACTCCAACAAAAGATTTTACGGGAGCAAAAAAAAACAAAAACAATTAAGACTACTTTTTGAAAAGTTTGAATTATTGAATCGAGTTTAACTTGCAGAAATAAAAGAAAAATGCCACGAAAGACCCAGAATGAAAAATGCACAAACCAATGAACACGAAAAAAATATAACAAAAGCGACAAGTGGTGCGAGAATGAAATGATAGAAACGACAACAAAAATTGTGAACGATTAGTAAAGCAGGGACGATGAAATAACTAACTCAAAATATGTGTTTTCTTAGTTCGATATGTCGCGGCCTGTTTCTTTAAGTTTTTGCGACGGAAGGTAGTGTAAATAATTCGTTGTAAAATTGAAGATAAACGTGAGGAATATGCCAAATTATGAGAACGCTCGCATCTTAAACAGCCAAGGACAACCAAATGGAACGATAAAATAAAAAAAAAATAAAAAAACCATAAAACGGGAATATGTTTTATTGGTGTTGTGTCTTTGAACTACGTGTGTGTGTCTTTCTCTCTTTCTCTTTCGTTGCACACTTACGAAATCGTTTGATTCTCCTAAAAGCTGCTTGCGAATAGTTAATAATGGCAATTCGACGTACAACATGGAAAATGTCATTATTTTTAACAATACGAAGACAATCTATTCAAAAATCCCTATAGTACCCGTAGTGATAAAAAATCAAAGTGTTCTCGGCGTTCTCGACAAGTGCATCTCGCATATTGTTGTATTCACGATCAACGATTATTAACTAATAAAAACCGATCTTTTCACAGGGCAAATCGAAACTAAATTGGAATTTCGGAGACATAAAAACTTTTTGGATTCGAATCAGAGCCAAAATTTCTGCAAAAACCAAAAGAGATTAAAAAATTGAAAAACTGCCCATTTCGCGGTAAAATACAAGGAAAATATAATAATAGAAAAAGCTCTCTGGCGACAAACGACATTGAAATTGAGTGAAGAGTAAAAGAAATATTTGAAAAGTGAAAAGCCTGCGTGTAAGACACATATTTTAAGATAGCGAATCTCGTATGAAAAATCGCACGTTTGTTGTTGTTGTTAGAAAAGAGGATTAGAACAAACAAAAAACGTACGGATTCTGGGTTACCTGTGTTATCGTTAGTAATAGCGTTGCCGTTGATAATGGCAGTGCCATTGGAGCCAAGATGATGGCCGTTGGACGATACGATCTTTTCGTTACAAGAATCGTGACTATCACCACTCAGTGATATATTGCTGCGCGTGTGATTTTTCGTGTTTTGGATGGATGGGGCATCGGGAGGGCCAAACAAACGATTGTACGAATCATTACCGGGCTTGTTGACGCGCGGTGAATCGGGACTTGTTGTTCCGGTACTCGAGCCGTTGTTCTTCGGTGCTCCATCGCCGAAAAGCGCCGAGCCGAGTTGCGAATGATTGTGATTTTTTACACGACGAGGGCTTGTCTCCTCTGGTGCGGCACCGAATATGTCGCTGCTTCCACCGCCCGGAGGTTTCAAAACTCTGTAATTACAAACAAAACACACAATAATTAATCAACTATTTTTCATTTTGTAACAATTTTTTCATTCATTTGAAACTGCAATTGAAAATCCTCTTTCCCAAAAACCCAATAATCAAACGATTATTCGTAATTAACCTATTTCTATCACGAAATTACTTTATCTAGGATTCTTCCATAATTTTGTATGAACATTCTTGAGACCAAAACTTACGATTTCCTCAGATGGAGAAAAATTTCGTGACGCGTTAAGAAATTGAGATATTTCATTTAGAATTTTGCACTTTTCCTATCTAAACGGGCGAAAATAAAAATGGAATCAATATCAAATTCTAAAGGTCAGAAGAAATTTCTTCATGAGAGAAAACTATTAGTTTTGGTGCCACAAACGCTAAATACGGGCGTTTTGTGATTGTAATACCTTAAGCTGTCGATACAATTTAAAAAAAAACGTTAAGTTTGCAAGTGACAAAGAACTTTTGTGGTTATGACACGTGAGTGAAAGGGGCACGATTTTTTTTCAGAAATATTGAATCCTCATGAAAAAGCATAATGAGCATCCTGACTCATGGGTATATTAAATTTTTTTACAATTCCAATAGATGTGTGTGGGTGAGATGAGAACAAAAGAGGCAGGAGTTTGAGTCTCGAATGGATAGAATGATGGGACGCGTGGCGCAAATAGCATGCACCCTTTTCGACAATTAGAGACTCCCCTACTGCGATGACTCCACTCTCGTTAATGACGATTCCGACCAAGCGGGAATCCCAATTAAAATGTATAACGAAGAAAAACAAGGGATTATGGTATTTTTGGCAGTTTGGTCCGCATCGAGGACGTAATGAGACTGTGCCAGGGACCACGGCATAAAAGTTATCCGAATAATTAAAAATCTTCAAAGCTGTTGCACAACAATGGCTCTGAAGTTTTCAACATTGAGATTCAACGAAAAACATTTTTTCTGTTGATTGTTTATTGGATTTTGAAAATCGTGGCCATTTTTTGAGTCGATTGAGTTTTCTGGTCGCAAGAGAGAATCGTTTTATCGGCCGGACCAAATATTGAATAATAATTATTGGCACTGCTTGCTGCAGAAATAACAGAATTTCGTTGCGTTCCAACGATGGAAACTTCAGGATCATCAAACTGGAGAGAATTGGTTGAATTTTTATTTGTTTCTCGAACAGCTGGCTCTTATGGATTAGCGATAAGTGCAATTTGAAACATTGGTTTATGGCATGAGTATACTATGTAATATTTACGAAGTATCCGGACAGTGTGGAAGATGCAAATAATGAGAATATTATCAACCGATCGTAGGATGTGAGAATAAAAAAAAAAATGCTTTTCGCGCAAGGAGTCCCGGACAGGATGGGTGTGTCCCGCGATGAGATCGGAAACGTTGCACGGGAGAAGGTTAAAACTTAATCGTAGTGTGTGTTTATTTATGTGTATATATGCACACGAAATGACGCCTCTGCATCTATTTCTCTGATGCACAAACTCTGCAACGTCTCCAAGTTGGATCGTCGACGCTAATCAGGCTAACAACTTGTTCTCAAGAGCAGTCGCGAGACGTTGCGAGAGATCCAAGTACGTGAATATCGAGCGCAGATGCAATTTGAACGTGAAAGCGGAAACGTGGAATTATTTTAATCCGCATTCGAGTCTATTTTCAACTGCACTCGTAATACGATTCGATTGACCAATCAACGCGGTGAAAATCATTGTAATTTATGTGATTATTTCAAAGTTGGATGAATTTTTAATTCGATATATGAAAAAGGGATCAAGACGAGTTTGCAGTTGCTCTCCCCCTCCACCTCGGTTGCCTCGAACGTAAAAATAGATCGTTTTACATAATATGTATTGATAAAATGTTGAAAAATTAATCCAACTGGAATAATCCTGTGACTTTCGTCGTCATTCAACGTGAAATATTAGGGCTGAACAAACATCGTGCAAAAAAAATTCCATCCCAAAGATCGATGTGTCGTTCTCGATCTGTCGACTCTGGAATTTTATTCGAGACAGACACATCCATTAAGAAATTTAGTGTCCAAGTATATATTTCTTTCCTCCTCTCGATACACAGCCAAAGAGCAGAAAGTTGTTGAATAGTTGGAAAACAGAATGTCGTTCGGATATTTAATCATCGCTATATGTCCATTCAAGGATGTCAAACTTGGTTGATAATTTTTTTTGATGTGCCTACATCGAAACAAATTTATTGGCAACGGTTTCTACTTGGATGTTACAGGTTATTTGATCGATATGACAATTCCAGCAAGAGAAAAGATGTAGCAAAATTCAGCTGCTCGAATTGGGTTACGAAGACAACGAAAATAGGAGAAAAATGAAGAGTGACTCCGTGATCTCGTGCCATGACGAGAGTCACAACCATCTGGTAAAATGAAATATGGATGTTTGCAAAAAAAAAGGTAAAAACGAGGACATGCTTACGTTATTTCGTACGTACATGAGTTTAGATCCATTTTAAATATATGCATACGAAACGATACATTTTAAGAGCGCACGAAGGCCTTAGAAGGTTGGACGAGAACGAGAGTGACACGAGAATGAGCAGGATATTCGTTTTCGCGTAATTCACCAACAGCAGTCGTCGTCGTATATCTATATGGCGAAAACACGTATAGAGACAACGGTTGCGATAAAAAAAGAATGAAAGAAAGCACTGGATACGTGTGATACGACCGTACCAGTCTCGCGGACGTCTCTGAGCTCCGAGTCTTCCGATAAATCTAATTCGTCGCGTTACAAAGGTCGATATTATATTGGCCTCGTGAAAATTGCCTCTCCCGCAAACTTTACTCTGTATTTTACTGATGAATTCTCCGCTTTTTTTTCTCTTTTTTTTGAATCGTCCCAACTCTCTCGTTTCCCAAGAATCTTTCTTATTACTCGGTCACGCGAACTTGTCGTTTGCTTTTGAAAATACGCTCCCCCGGTACCGCAATTATGTGCTCGATGCTACAGAAATATCTTCGAGCGCTCGTCATTGAAATCATAAAGAATCGCAAGAATATTAACTCGGAAAACTAAACTTTCGATAACTCTGGGCACGCTTATCCAATTTACCAACTTGTCTTTTTTGTATCTCTGCATAAAAACGTCTCAGCTGCTTTCAATTGCTGCGGAAATATTCCTGGGAATTCATTCCATGGGAACTATGAACCGAATCAATTTTATCGAAGCTTCAAGACTTCTTCGATGTCATAGAAACGTTTCAATCAATCGATTTTCGCCTAGGATTGGAAAAAAAAAGATTTTTTTCGTTTTTTCATTTGTAATAATTAATTAATATTAAATGATATCACGAATCTTTCCGCATAGTGCGTCCGCTTCGTACGATTTTCGTTTCACTCGGTGAAACATCGAGAATATCGTTGAATTGAATTGAACGTCGTCATACACATGCTGATGAGAGAAAAATTCTTGTTCTCTGTTTTTTAAATCGCCAACTTTTCGCGATCTCATCACCGTTGGCAACTTGAGTTGAACACAATGAAAATCGTGAACAATAATCGAGACGGCGTTGAAGGGCTTGTACATAATATACCACGTTAATGACCACGACACGATTTTCTATCCTTCCCGAGAGTCTCTTCGTCGTGGGAGATTGATGCTCGAAAATTTAAAGTCATCGTCCGTGACACGGATATCTTGAGATCTTGGACAGCCGAGAAACTCTCATTCAAGTCCTTTTCTCTCCATGTCGCTCTGTCTCTTTCCAACGACGTTAAAAATGCACCATTATCACGATACATGAACGCGAAATGTACGCACGAGGTGACGAGGATCGTGGAGCGAAAGAAAATTTTACACAGCGACAAATATTCTTCACGAATATTTGTAAACTGGAAAAAAATGGAGTTTGCCAGACTGATGTAAATTTTCCTGGTGCCGTGCTCGTAGCAGCAGCGAATCATCAAGATGAGAAGCTGATCAGCAAAACATTTGCCTTCTCGCGGTGAATCTCGTAGCAGACTTCCGGTAAGGTTGGTCGAGGCATCGCAGAGCCGTAACGACTTCCGGCGAGCCATGGGGTATAACACAAACGATGGTAATTGTGATGAGCAACAGCGGCACTGTTTTCCCTACATTCCAAACGAAAGTGGGTCTCCGCGACTATGGCGATGTTATACAAACGGGTCCATGTTGTACCCGGTAATTATGAATAATAATGTGCAGCCTATCTCACAGCAATAACACACTTTCCGTATCGAGTGTCCAAAATTAAAACTGAGCTATACAACAATGGAAAGAGACGTTTCCGCGTTTGTCATCATTAGCTGTTTCGAAAAAGCCAATTTAATCCTTCGCTTTATGGCAATCAATCATGTCTTTTGAGTTTTCACGTTATTTTTTATTGTGACTCGATTACAAAACCTCCTGCGTTTCGGAGTGTTGACGCGCGCGATGCAGCGCACGATCAACGCTGCGAACAGTGCTGGGAACTTTTTTGACTTTTCTCCGACAACGAATAATCGAGTTTTATTTAATTCTAGAAATTATATAATGTATAAATTATTTGATACGAAGGTATAAGTACAAGATGCGTAACCGTGGCAATGGAACTGACACACGCACGCACTCCAATTGGAATTCTTGAAGGAAAATGTATGGCATTACTCGAACAACCGACAAAGTACGCACCCGCGACGAGACGCACACGAAGAACGAATCTGCTTGTGAGAAAATGTCTGGGAAAATCTGTAACTCAAGAATCTTGAGTCAGCTGTTGCGCGCTCACAAACGCACACGAACGATTCATCAACCATAATTCCATGTTATTCGTTTCGCTGTCGACAAGTTTAAGGTACAGGAGTTGAGAAAAATAATGGTGAGGAGGAAGAAGATTCTTCGAGAGTTCATTTCGTAAAGTAG
The DNA here is from genome assembly GCA_037043255.1 of Diadegma fenestrale. Classification (NCBI taxonomy): domain Eukaryota; kingdom Metazoa; phylum Arthropoda; class Insecta; order Hymenoptera; family Ichneumonidae; genus Diadegma; species Diadegma fenestrale. Next base: position 3,510,893 of record CM073311.1, on the reverse strand, counting down.
GGGAATTATTAAATCGTCCAATTAGACGCACAAGTTTTGCATCTTTCGTTTCGTTACGGTCATCCTCGTTTAATTATGGCAGGATGTAAAATTCTCGTATTGCGAACGCGAACTGAAAACATTTTAAAACTTCTGTAAATTCAAAAAAGCGAATTTGCTTATTTCTGTTTTTAAAAATATCCGAGTGATTTCTAATCCACCTTTCGCGATCATGAGCTCAATGATTTTTAAGGGGATGAAATACGTGAAGAGGAAAATTAAACTCGGATGAATTATTCGAGGGAGTTTTTTCAGAGTCTGAGAAAAGCTTCTCTCTCGGTTGAGACCTCGTCGACGTTTCTCATCTTCATCGCCGTGCGATCGTTCGTCGTTGTCGCCGCGTCACGTAATATAAGATTATCGCGTGCTCGTTGATTATACCACGCACCGGGGCATATACTCGGCGGTAGCCCCTGGGGCGTACACCCGGGTGAAAAATTACGTGTGAATCGGAAAAGCACACGCACACAAGTAAATTAAATATAAATGCATAAATTTGTAATGCTCGAATCTTGATTCGCTCGTAGGGAATTCAGTGACAAACCCATGAGCAGGAGAATGTCAAGAAGTCTCAAGTGCCTGAGAAATAAGGAGATGAAAGAACGAGGAATAATGCTGCTCAAGCAGTCGTTTCGTTTGTCATTTGTTCACGTTGACGAGGACAAATTGATCGATTGGATTAGCTTGAGATAGATAGATACGAACAAGTCTTAAAAAGTCTCGAGTAATTTGTGAATACTCGAGTAAATTAGCCCGCTCATTATCAACGTGATGAGGTAGTAAGTTGGTCGATTAGTTGAAAGGCTATGCGAAGCACAGCCCACACAATTTTCAAACAATCGCGAGACGAGACTCGATCGGCTAAAATTCCACGATCGTATCTTCTCCACAAATTGACACAAAAAGTGACTAAATAGACATATTTTTATTCTGCAAGAGATTTTCTTCACGGGATATGAAACTTTGGTTTAACGATTTAACGAAGCTTTTCATGAAAAAGTACTTTTTACTGAATTTCTCGTTTTTTCCCCACGTGTCAAAGACCAAGTCGTAATGAAACGTTGACCTCTTTATGCTGCAGGGGGAAAAAATGCTTTTCTCGCGTGTGGAACTACGTACAGCAGCTGTCAAAAGTCCCTCTGACACAAAACTGGGGAAAACTGCTGAGTAATTAAATTAAATTAATTATTCGTTGGTATAAATCGTAATATCGCGGTTGCAGTAATAATTATTCAATAATCGATCCAAGTGTCTCAACGAAAATAATTCTATTTTTGTTGCCTGGTCCAGGTGGAATTGAGAGATTTTCAAATTGTTATACTACGAAAATACTTTTCATTGACATGATTTTATGATTTGAAAAAAAAAAAAATGATGACTCTGGAGTTTGCACGATGCTGAAGTATGCAACGATATTCGGTTTTTTTTTGAGGAAAACTCATGATTTTTATTCGATATTGCATCAGGACGATAAAACGATAGTTTTTCAGGCTCCAAACGCAAAATTGATACAAAAATTGGCTTCTCTTTTGAAATTTAACAAAAAATTAAGGGAAAAAGTAATTTTTGTTGAATCCCAACGTTGCGAACTTCAGTGTCATAAATTTGCAACGTTGAGAGTCATCGAAAAACATTTTGTGTATTGATTATTTATTGAATTTTGAAAATCGTGGCAATTTTTCGAGTCGATTGAGTTTTTTGGTCGCAAGAGAAAATCGTTTTATTGGCCGAACCAAATATTCAATAATAATTATTGGCTCTGCTGAAGAAATAACAGAATTTTGTTGCATTCCAACGATGGAAACTTCAGGATCATAAAAAAATGATAAAAACGAGAGACTATATTAGGAGCATAACGTGCATCGTGAACTTGACCGCGTACTTAGTCTTGTCTCGACTTATAGCTATATAAGTAGCAACCTTATAAAGAACAGCGATTTGTCAGCAGAAAGACGCTGCTCGGACGTGCATACGAGATTGCAGTATGCACACGCGGATTTTTCTTCTACGACCAAGAGGCAAGAGGGCCTGCTTATGCAACAACATCGTGTTGTGTTGTTGACTTCCTTCGCGCGTTAATATACGCGGTCGGGATAATGTTGGACATACAAATTGAAAAAACGATTATGGTAGCCCAATGCCTACACGAGATGGAAAAGCTATGGGCCGGAGCGATGTATGTTACAAACATTCGATATCTCGTAGCTGGAGCAGAGCACGATTGGAATTTACGAGAAATTAACCGATCGACCAATTACGCCTCCGTTTGCTCCGATCGAGGACGATGAACGAGCGCGCGTCTCGCTCGCCGCGCGGTTCCGGTGTAAAGCGCATCGATTTATCGCTCCGTGACTCGCGACTATTAGCGGACTGCCGCATGCACACACAAACACGCTTATATATTTCTATATTCATATATATTTAGGTTTACGTTTGTATACGTACATGTAACTCACCACCGCAGTTATGTCTATGCTTGTTGAGTTTGACTGTAATTCGTTCAGTGCTCGTCAACTTTTTTCCGTCTCATCTCTCAACTTCTTTATTCTCTTCGTCTACGAATAAACGAGACCCTGAATTTTATAGCCATTCTTGTAATTGGACGTTAACTCGCGGGCTCGTGGGGCGAGAGTCTTCGCTGTTTGCGAAAAATGCAAGTTTTTCAAGATACTTTTATGCTAATTACTGGAAACGTAGTTTTGGAACGTTAAGACTGATTTGCGATGAAACGATCATTAAAATAACAAAAAAAACGGCCAATTGATCGTTGCGTTTTACTAAAACTTGCAGTTACTCGACTCCTTCGCAACGTGGCCTTTTTCAGACGTTTAATTTTCAATTTCCCCTGCTCGAACAAATTCACATGTTAATTAACAACGACCGGAGGTCAGCACGACCTTTAAACCATAAACTATAAATTGCCGGGATAATATCTCGCGGTCTCTCGATAACTGCGCGTGGGTTTTACCATAGAAAATTTAGTTTCGATGTCAGTGATGATTATTTGCAACGAAGATGAAGCTCAAGATTCATCAGTATTTGCACTTGAGCAAGCGAGTCCATACACCAAGTAGACCTATATACATACTTGCATTTCACCATGATGAAATAGCTCTCGAGGCACATGGCAAAATTATACCGACCGAAGTGAATTTATTACGAAGAACGGAACCCCCAGACCAACAGCTCGCAAATGTGTTGAGTTCTCCGATCGGTTTCCCATCTATACTTCCGGGTTTGTATTTACGTGAGTTTCGCCAACAGATCCAACTAAGTGAAAGCATACGATTCTTCCATATCGATATCTACAGGCGCTACGCACACACATCATCTCGTATATCCATGTAAATATGAATATTTTTGTATCTCATAGTAAAGAGTCGCTACATATCGATTTATCTTCGAGCTTCGTCCCTGCTTCACGACCTTAATTCACAATTCTTTATCGGAGCCCTCCACGACTTCTTCCTCCTGCTGCTCTCTCTCACTCGCCTCATCTTTCAGCTCCTCCGAGATTTTTATACGAAACGAATTTGTTGTGAGCAAGTATTACCGCGAGCGAGACTCACGCTGCGTGGAAAACTGTTTGAGAATACCGTTTTTAGAGTTTTGCAGCAATTTGTTCCTTCCAACTCTCATTTCTCTACGGCATTCACTTTTTTCCCATCGTGAGGTGAATTTTTCTTCTGCGCATTAAATTTTGCCTCGTTGCCATTTTATCTCGGAAAATCTACATGCAGCTTTGTAAATTTCCAACGAAAAGAGATTCGCTCTTGAAAATTCTCGATCATATGGACGATGTTGAAGTTTTCATCGTTGGAATGCAACGAAATTCGGTTTTTTCTTGAGGGAAACTCATGATTTTTCTTCGATATCGAATCAGGACGAGAAAACGATCGTTTTTCAGAATTCAAACACAAAATTGATACGAAAATTGGCTTTTCTTTTGAAATGTAACAAAAAATTAAGGGAAAAAGTATTTTTCGTTGGATCCCAACGTTGCGAACTTCAGTGTCATTTTTATGGTAGAATTATGATAAAAATTGATTGTTTCTTAATAATTATTCGAGCGTCATTTTCGGTTTGAAAATCTGAAGATTCTTAGGCTGAAGGACGCAATTGCCAATAAAATGAAAAATATCCAGTGTGAAAAATGAACGACAAGATTTTGTTTAAAACACTTTGGCATCGTTTAACGTTTCTTAAAGAAAAAAAATCCACGTCAACAGAAGAAATCTTCTGTGTCGTTAAAGTCAACGTCACGTTTTCGCACTTTGGAGTCAGCTGTTTCGTCAAAGCAAAAGCTCTCGGTTGGCGAAACGCGTTGATAGCCGAAGGGGCCTCGAGGCTTTCTATTGTTTTCGAGGTACCTCTCGAGCGATGTACGGAAATCCCCATTTGAGTTTTCTGCTGTATGTATAAAACATGATCTGCTGTTGTATGTCAGCTTTTTTTTTTTCTTCGTAGATAGCCCTCTTTTTCCGCTTGGTACGCGGAATCAAGCTAAGGGCTGAAATCGAGATGGGGGTTGACGGAGGGACGGAAGATTCAACAATGTGTGCAGTGAGAATGCAGCAGACGACGGTAGAGAGAGACAAAGAGAGGCTAACATTGGAGGCTTCCCGGATAGATTTCTGGCGTCACGTTCGCCTTCCGACTACCCCTTTTGTTCATCGACTTCGTCGTCGCGTCGTCGTGGGAAGCCCCGAGAGCACGCTCCGAGGCAAACCCCTTAACGAGGGGGTCGATCGGGGGGCTGATTCTTTCCTGTCCCGTGCGGACGCGTGCCCGAACTTTTTTTCACGAGATCGGGTTCCGTGTTGATCTCTAACGAAACCTTGACAATGCCGCCGCCCAAAAATTCGTATACTCATTAGAATACGATCTTAATAATAATTAAAAAATATATTTATATTGAATAATTCATAAACAATATTTGTTTCCTGACACGATCACACTTTGTAATTAAAATATTTAATTTTATTGAAAATTCGTTCAATTTACAATGCATCTAAATTTTTCGAGCCGATATGCTTTTCGAATGGGAGAAATGAATCATTTTATCATCGTAATTACGTTCTGTAATTGAATAATTATTTTTTTCGAAGATAAAAATGAATTTCGTTGCATTCCAACGATGCAAACTTCAGAGTCATTCGAAAGAATGTATAAATATGCATTCTCTTGAAATTCAATGACATTTGGCGTCGATTTGATAAGCGACTTTTTTTTAACATCATTAAGACTCGTGGCTCGCGTAAATGAACTTCATATTTTTCCTTGAAAGTCTCAATTATACTCGGATTGAGTTATAGCACCTGGCACAATCAAAAATACGACTGCACTTGACCGGTCTTTTACCCTGTGTCCATGAATGACGTTCCAGGTCGTTCCTCTCACATATATATAGTCACCGCGATAATTCATGGCTATATACTTGATTGCAAAGTCGTTATGAAGATTATTGCGGATATTATGGGAACTCAATGTTTTTCACGCCAAAGTCATTCGTTGTTTGCAGGGACGAGTGTGCTGAGAATGCACAAACAATGAGCCAATCACACGTAATTAGAATCCATTTTGTAAATAGCTCGCTAGTTGCAAATAAGTGAGAATTTGAGTGTTTAGTAAGACTGAGATATTGTATGGCATTGTCCTGGGATTCTTAAATGTTTTTGACTAATTTTTTTCGTCTTCCTGCTCAGCCTCAACGCAGTGTTCCATTTTATTTCGCTATAAGTCTCTCTCGTAGACGTGTCGACATTTCGTAGTCGACAGTAGGCCTCAATACCCTTAGTATTACGTAATTAGAGTAATCTGATCGTCCGAACGATCGGTACGCGGTATGGATTACGCATATTGGAAATTTAATGCTTCCGGGTGTCTCATAGATTCATCGACTCTCGATTTCAACGATATATTTCTATATTCATAGGGGCGTATCGATTTTTGAAAAACGAGATAAACGATCGAAAGAGCAAACGACCAGTTCGCGTTCGGATGTTTCGTTTTCACGAGTTATATCAGGCAAGATCAATTTAGGTCGTGATGACGATTTTAATGAGACATTGTCATGACTCTGAACTTTGCAACGTTGAGATTTAACGAAAAACATTTTTTCTATTGATTATTTATTGAATTTTGAAAATCGTGGCAATTTTTCGAGTCGATTGAGTTTTTTGGTCGCAAGAGAGAATCGTTTTATGGGCCGGACCAAATATTCAATAATAATTGTTGGCTCTACTGAAGGAATAACAGAATTTCGTTGCATTCCAACGATGCAAACTTCAGGATCATGACATTGTAATAATGTTCCTCAATGAGATCGAAAGAAAATGTTGAAGAAATGACGTTCTGATCGACAGGCGCAATTACAGAAAATACATCGATCGCGAAAGTCAACGTTTTACTATCATAAAATTACTCTATCCCGGATTCTTTGATAATTTTGTATAAACAATCTTCACCCTAAAACTAACAATTTTCTCCTACGAAGAAAAATTCTCTGACGTCAAGATTTCGAGATATTTAATTTACGATTTTGAACTTTTTCCATCTGAACGCGTGTAAATTGCAAAGTCGCGTTTCGTTTATGAGTTACAAGGAAATGTATTTAGAATTTTTCTCAAAAAGTTACGATTATATACCCTTTTTGGCTCTCTGCAAAAAAAAAAGGCTTTGTTTCCCCTTAGATGGGGAACATTAACAATTGAAAATCAAATGACTGAAATTCTAATCGTCAGAAAATTTTTCTTCATAGAGGAGAAAACTTTTAGTTTTCGTGGCAAGACCGTGTTTATAGGGAATTTTGAGAGAACCCTAAATACAGTCGCTTCGTGATAGTAATACCTTAAGTGCGCGGCAATTGATTGTGCAAATCGAGGTGGAAATATCGAAAGTCGAAATCCGATATTTGATCTCACGACGGCGCCGTTAAAGTGACATAAAATTGCAATCTGCATGTCTGCAGAGTGTACGAGTGATTTCCGTAATCGATCGATCGTGGAATATTTCATCAGTCGACTCAGCTGCTGCGCAATTACCTTTGAGTAAATGAGGAATAACGCGAACGTGGCTAAACCGTGACGCCTAATCGGTATATTGGGTGTGGGAAGCAAAATCGTCAATAAATTCGTACGGAAATGGCAATAGAGTGAATCGTCGAAAGAGAAATCGTTGGGAATGAGAATAATTGAGCATCTGTGGATTTTTGTTGTCGTTGTTTGAAATGATTGGATGTCGCGACGTAATGAAAGCGATTCAAACTGATTTGGCGACGTACACGATTCCGTTACGAATTAATGGTCGAAGAGAACGGGAGCTTGCTTCTCCAAAAGAGAGAGCGGTGATTTTTTTTCTTTTCAACTTTTGCCTTGAATAGTTAATTCATTTGTATAATTGCCTATCATTGGATCAATTTTCTTGGAGCTTTTTTCAAACTTGATAACGAATTCGCGTTCTCGTTTGAATTTGTACTCGCCTGAAAATCTGCTTGTTAATGGAAGCATGACTCTGATGTTTGCAACGTTGAGATTCAGCGAAAAACATTTTTTCTATTGATTATTTATTGAATTTTGAAAATCGTGGCAATTTTTTGAGTCGATAGCGTTTTTTGGTCGCAAGACAGAATCGTTTTATGGGCCGGACAAAATATTGAATAATAATTATTGGCTCTGCCGAAGAAATAACAGAATTTCGTTGCATTCCAACGATGCAAACTTCAGGATTATATGAAAGCTCCCTAACAAGGTTAACGAAGTTACTATTCAGCTGCTCCGAAATTGAAGATTCATGTCTATCCGCACACAAATCGATTGAGCGAGTGAAGAAGAAACGTAACGCGCTTTAATTTTTTTACCTTCCCTACCGATAAATCGAATTATAAGTCCATGCACGGATTTTTTCCTTCCGTCGTTATACTTCTCGGGTCGATATGAAACTACCATTTTATTACGTACACGCACGTGTCTGGCTATACCATGCACCAGAATTGCACTGTATAAGAATGTCGAGTATTGCCTTGACGGAGGCTAAGCGAAAATAGACGTAACGAAGATCGATTGAATTCAATCATTTATAAAGCCAACCCAAACGGCTCGCTTCACACTCGCGTACATCCAAATTTCATTCACTTACTCAATTACCCTCTTAACTTTGTAAAATAAAGTTCAATTATATACAAAACTTTGTTAAGGGCTCGTTTTTTTGCCACAACTAAGCCACTGCATAAAGTTCACAATAATAATTTTTTATTCATAATCGAAAAGAACGACCGTAGTTGCAAAGTTATTCAGGAACAAGCCTCGTTACACCGTGTCACCTTATCACACCGGACTACGTCATTTCTTCCGACACAAAGCCTCAGCTGTCCTCGCTGCAATATGACAAAGCCCCAAATACGTTCGCAATAAAGAAAGCAGCGTACAGCTCGTTGTCATTGTCGTAAACGTGAAAATTGCCTGTGTTTCAGGCAAAGTATTTCCGAGCTCGATACTCAACAACGTGCCAAACATTATCGCATAAAAATACAACAAAATACATAAAGAAAACATTCAGCAAAAAATAAATTTTCCGTTTTATAACTAGAAGTTGCTCGAAATTCTTACAGATTTAGCAATTCGTACATTTTTCTGAAAATTTGCAAATTTGGCTTCTCACAGGACCAAAAAAAACGGCGTTACTCCAGTTTTGAGTTTTTTTTTGCCAAGACGTGTTAATAGCAGCTCGAGTGTGCGAGTTTATCGCAGAAGATTAAGAGTCTTCTTCCTACAGGCGCAGACTCATTTTCCGGTAAATGCTGCATCAGTATTCGAACATGATCTTGACGAGGAAGAATTTTTACGGAACTAAATTGCTTTACGAGGAAAGCACGGACACGAGCACATGAAGAAGAAACGTGGGGATGGAGCATCTCGCGGAAGGCGAGATAGCGGAATTATATTGTGTATTGGAGGCTGCTGCGAGTTTACGAAACATGGAATAGTTCGTGGAACATGTGTAGTTCGGCGGGCCGTGATGCAACGCGAGACTCTTCGATGCGGAGAGTTCCGGTGCGATGGGAGACAGAAAAAGAACGGGAAAGAAAGTAGAAAACGGAGAAAAAAGCACCGAGAGAGAGAGAGAGAAAAGTCTGCTTTATCTCAACCGCGACCCGTTACGCCTCCGCGTGTTTAATTAACCCTCGAATCGTTCTCGCGGGAGCCAATAAAAATCGATAACGAAGTTAGCGTAGATAATCGGACGCATAAGCCAACACACGACTGAATATTTTTTCTTTCTATCGAGCGAGCGCACCGTTACAAAGCTAAGCGACGAGAGAACGCCGCGATAAGTCATAGAAGCAAAGGTACTCATTGTGTTGGTGTATATTCGTGTACAGGTGCACGTGAATAGTATAGAAAGGAACAGAGACACTGTTACGCTTTCTAAGTTTGAACGACTACTAAAACTTGCGACACTGCACGTGAAGGTACACAAGAGATGTCATCTTTTTTCTTCTTCGTCTTCTTCTTCGTGTTCATGTGTTAATCTTCTTTTTTATCGACATGGCGATAGCTCGGTAATGATGAAAATAGTTTTTTTTTCATTTGACGATAGGAAAATTTTCGTCGAACAAAAGGCTCAAATAAAAAATGCCTCGTATCGCGGAACGGAGCGAAAAAAAAAATAGGCTTCTCGATACGTCCACGTTGTGATACGTTTGCTCGCGGTATAAAAAGCTCATAAAATAGAGGAAAAAAAATGGTAAATTGCTCGTAAAAGGCTATTAAAGTTTATTGGCCGGGATATGAAGATGTTAAATGACGAGAAAAAGACGTGGTAATTTGGGTTTCAATCCCGGTTTCGAAACTTGATCCTTCTCCATGCAGAATTGGATAAAAAATGCGAAATAGCGCTTTAAAGATTATTCGATTAAATTGATTGAAAATTAAAATCTGGGTGACTTCCGCGTGTGTACCGATTGCTTGAGTCTAGAAGAAAAATAAAGGGCTATCGTTCGATTTGTACAATGAAGAGAATTCTAATCGGGGAGGATTGATAATCGCTCGTATCTCTATGACAGCGCGGTAGTTAATGTGGCGTGACGTCGTGACAAGGGTTGATACTGTAATGTAGTAAAAACCACACACGTAGACGATTGTGGGACGAGATAGCCAGACACACATGTTCAAGTTGTGTTTAATTTTTATGTGTGCTCGTGTAATTGTATGCGCGGACACGTAAATGGGAGTTCGAAGCACCCAACAGTAAGTAAAGATGAATGAACCAACAGCGAGAGAGACAGAGATGAGGGAGGGAGAAAGAATCGTATGGAGAGCGCTTTAACGTGTAGGAAACCTTGAATTCGCACAGGCGATTCGACCGAGAGTATACCGCAACCTGACCTCGTCTCGCAAGCATGCAAGCAGAACGTTTAAAAGTTAACTCGCTTATAGGCCTTACTCGCTACTGCTATATCGTCGCGGTGTTCTCGCGGTGTTATCGTTACGGCTCTCGGACTTTGCGCTCCTTGTCACACCTTTTATTTCTTTTTTATCCCCCACCCTGCTCCATCCACTCTTTTGCCCATCTCTGCTCCTTGTCCCAACTTTACTTTGCTTCCTTCGATTTGATATCGGAAAATAAAAAATTCAATGAACGAGACTTGAAATGACTCTGAAGTTTGCAACGTTAAGATTCAACGAAAAACATTTTTTCTATTGATTATTTATTGAATTATGAAAATCGTGGCAATTTTTTCAGTCAATTGAGTTTTTTGGCCGGACCAAATATTGAATAATAATTATTGGCTCTGCTCACGAAATAATGGAATTTCGTTGCATTCCAACGAAACTTCAGGATCATGACTCGAAAGTATTCGAATAGGGATTCATCGAAGGGTTTCTGGCGAGACGACGAGCCAGACTCGAGAAAAAAGCGTGGAACTACTTGGATGCACTCACGTTTTTGGAGGAAACAGTTTCGTTCGTAAATTTAAGGGTTTCGTTAAATATTTGAAATATTAAGTACACACTGAGAAAGCTTGAGACGTGTTGACCGACACGGAAATTACCCTCGCGTGTAGACACCCGTTATCGCGAGCACAGATATTTCTTTTTATTTCTCTCTCACCGAGGCTCCGGTAAAGTGCCTACTTTCACCCCCTTCCCTCTTCTTTTCAGACTCTATACTTGCCCTCGATGGACACTCGGATTTCCTATAACGATACTCCTCCGTGTGCTTTTGCACTCGCCAATGGACAGTCTGACACGAATTGTACAACACGCAGAGAAACGAACAACCGGAAGCTTCCCTTTCTCAATACAAACACCATCATCAATCTTTACATATATATCAACACATTGGCGATACTTTTAATCCATGCCACTCAATCTTCGCGACCAGCATCGAATACCGGATATTTCATGCCAAACACAAAATTCTTTTTTTTTTTAACAGATCTACAAATATTTTTATCATCCTGCGAGAACCCGGTAAAAATTCTGGACGTTCATGTTACGAACGCATAAAACATGACGATTTCTGTAAATTGAGAGATTTTTTATGGGAATGCTTGGGAATTTTTATGGGAATATGGAAAAAATGCCGATTTAATTTGTTTTTTCAATTTCCTACGATTTTTGTAGTGGAATTGGATTTGAAATTGGAAGGAGGATGAAATCAAGACCTTCCAGTGGTTTCTTCACTTTGTACAGACAGAAATTGCGTTACGTAGTTAATCGCCGTTTAATAGCTGAACTTTCGAGGGGTTGGAGTGCGAATTTCGATAAATCATCGCTAAGTGAAAAAAAGGAAGCTGCTCGTTACAGGAGAACGAGAGGATTGGAGGAAGAAAAAATGAGCCCAATTAATGAGTGTACGTTATAATTCCGTAGCCTCGATTCGGTATCACGATTACACCGAACCAAACTTCGTCAAGCGTTAAAAGTAGCGATTGTATCTCAGAACCCGGAAGAATCGAAAAGAAAACGTTCGTTGCCTCTTGTTTTAGCAGTACACGTAAAAAAACGCAATGCAAAATGAAGGGATTCGCTTATCGAATGGTTTTAACGAAGCCACTGTTTCGTCTGTGGTGGATCTCACTGAAACTCGAAATCTTTCACTTCCATGTCGTAGGAACGCAGTGATTTTGCGAAATTTTCAATTTCAATTCCGCATTTATCTCCAGCAGCCTCTTTCCTAATATTCCCTAAATTCCAGCATTCGGTTTCGTTATTTTCAAAGCCCACTCGTGTCTTCGCGATTCACTTCCTATATCGTTTTTTTCTTTTTCCTCAGTAAAACCATTGCCTCGTCGTCGAGAATGTTCGATGTTGAAAATTTATACCTTTTTTTCCCATAGCCCACGTTGTCGAGTTCAACGTGCCTGTAAGCAGCGTATGTCGCCATTTCGTCCGAGCGTACGTTGACTGTTATCCCTTGCTTGTCGCCAAGTGCTCAACCCTCGTTCCGATTTTCAGCAAGTTCGTGGCTCGGGACGTTTTCTTCCCTTGCTCGATTAACTACACTCGTATGGATATTTTTCCCAGAAACTCGAGTGACACCACCCGGAAACACTGTCGAACAAATTGACGCGTTTTTTTCTTCACTGATGACCTTTTCTTCCAACAAAAGCAAGGTCGAAAGTGAAAAAAAAAAAAAAAATTGTAAATTTTCTGAAACCGAAGGGAGAATCTTACGTTTGTTCGAAAATCTAAGAACTTGAATTGGTTAACGCGGATATCCTTATAGTTGCCCTCGTCAGTATTGAGTACACGATCCGTACGTACGTTTCTCACTGAAAAAAAGTCGCGTAGTATTTTTTAATCGAAAGAGGCGAAGCCTGAATATCAAAGCGCGAAAATATTTGAGCGATGTTTCGAAAAAGATTTTCCTTGCTCGACTATCGTACCAGCGTCAAGATTTTCCTTTTTTCTAGTTAAAAACTGTGTAGAACCGTAACTAGACTTCCGTTCGCCGGTATCGCGTCCGGACGAGAGACTGGCGGCGGTGCCGGTCAGCCGTGCCGTATATAACGCTCTAGCGCCATTCTTGTGCGGTTGGAGTCGCGGCAGCGCTCATAGAGCTCGAGCGCAACTCCCCCCTCGCTCTTCCTCCCCCTCGTCGGTACGAACCATCCTCCCACCACGACTACCCAGCTGCGCGTTACCGGGACTTTTACACCCCCGCTGACTACTCTCTTTTTCCACCGTCTTCGTTTCTCGGTTACCGCCGCCGCCGCGTCTTCCTCTTCATCCTCTCCGTTTTCTCTTCTCCTTTTCTTCAAGTATTTTCTCGCAAGTGCCATGCGGAGCGTCCCTTTACGAGAGCTCACGAGACTTCCGTCCACCCCCGCTACAGACTAAAAGCTCGAGATAGGGAACGTGAAAAAAAAGCTTACGTCGTCTCGTGCATTCACCTCAATCAATACGGAAGAAAAGGTGCAAAAAAACACGCAGCTTCTTTCTAATTCATCCGCCTTTCCACCCTGATAAACTCTTTTTTTCCTATTCTTTGCTGCTGCCGTTGTTTTTTTGCTTCCTCTCCATAATGATCGCGCGTGCGAAACCCTTTATTTCTGCATCCATTTCTTTTCTTCTCCCGTACGTCACTTTTGGATGCACCCACTTGGCAACCCGCGCTCCTCGCTCCTATGCACATATTTCGCGTTCTCCAACTCGCGCAAGGCACGACATCGATCCTGGAGAGACGCGCGAGTACGAGGCGCGCAAAATCGCGCGCATCCTCTCAATCTCTCTCTCTCTCTCTTGGGCACGCTGAATGATTTTCACTTACAGGTAACCATTCCGTGCAGAACCAACCATCATTCGTTCATTTTCGAATCAATTTTTTCGTCCATCTCCATTTTATACGATGAAAATTCTTATGCAGAGCATTTCCGCGCGGTTTCTCGTGTCCCTGGCTCTTTTTAACAAACGGCTTTTTTTTTTAGCACACTTTTCCATGAGTTTTCGGTATAAAGAAAAAGCACGTCAAGAAATTTGGAGGCAATGATTTAGAGTTGAGAAAAAATCAGCATTTTCCGGATCGTAGGGAATCGAACGCGTTCGTACACATAGGGCGGTCGATTCTGCGCGTCGTCGTGCACAACGACCGTAACTACTGCGGTGAACTTGGTTGCTTTAGCCGGCAAATATTTTCCAATGAGAGATAGACCTTTCGCAAAACATATTTACATAAATTAAGAACAAACCAAATCGATCTCCATGGCCACAGACAGTTGAATTTGACATAATTCTATAAATTCAACGTTTGTCGACTTGGTCAATAATTTTACGGACTCGTTTCGAATACCGAGTTGTCTTTTTACCGTTTCAAATTTTTTTACTAATTTCGAGAAAATGTTCATAAGTTCGGTGTGTGCAAAAAATTATTTTGAATTATTCGCTAATTTTGGTCTTTTGTTTTTTTTTTCTTCAAATTTGATTACAAATCTGAACGGGAAATCCTGAATTTTTGAATGACACAGCCTCAACAGAACTTTCCCGAGAATCGTAGATACAAAAATGGATATTTTGTTAAAGTCAGGAGAAAGATTGATAGATTGGGCAAACTGGGCTGGCGCGTTAAGGATTTTTTTTTTCGTCATTACGAAACCAGGATGATGCGCATGCACACTAGCGAGAGACTGCGGTGCACTTGGCGCATAGTTCATACAATGGTCATATGCCTGCATAATCTCGAGGATACGGACAATTATTGACCGACTTTGGGTGATTGGCAGTCTCGTGTCTTTTGGATGATTTGTCGCGGTTGTGGAGGCGGATAAAAAATCGTGTGCCAATCACTAATGCATTTAGGGATGCAGTTTTGGTGAGTGGATCAGAAAAGGCTGAGAATTTGTACGAAATAAAAAAATCTTGACCTGATCATTCCCAAGTCGTAGGAATAAAAAATCATTTGAATCTTCCGCTCATCTTCGTTTTGTAAATCCTCGGAAAAGTTTTTCTCTGGCAGATTTGAAAAGCAGTAGCAACTTTCTTCAATCTCTATGAACAATTTCATGATCCTGAAGTTTCCATCGTTGGAATGCAACGAAATTCTCTCTTGCGGCCAAAAAACTCAATCGACTCGAAAAATTGCCACGATTTTCAAAATTCAATAAACAATCAATAGAAAAAATGTTTTCCGTTGAATCTGAACGTTGCAAACTTCAGTGTCATACAATTTCATGTTTCCGAATGTACCAACGCGTTGGAAATAATAATGATAACCGAAGTGAGGAACGAATGTTTCGGTCGAATTAGCGAAACGTATCGTGAAATTAGTTTGTTGAAGGAGCGTCCAACGTCGGTAGCGAGACTATATATACAGTACATTGGCACGTACACAAGCACATAAACTTTTAGACGTTCGATAGTGGCTTCTCTTGGTAGTTTCATATTATGTAGTATCATTGCTCGAGCGCGACGTTTTTGCTCGACAAAGCGAGCATCCGGTAGTAAGATAATTAAAAATAAAAGGGCTTGGTGGTTCCCCTCGATGGGGACTGGACGAAACCCGAGAATCTCTGACCACCAAACACAAAATACATAGGATCATTGCAACATATCGATTGTGTCTGGGAGTCGAGTTATCGTTCAAACAAAGTCTCACGTGTCTAATTAAATTACTAGATATTTTCGAAATATTTGGATTCTCACGGATCGTGGATTTAAACACATATTACGGAAGATTAAAGAGGAAAAAAAATGCGTCACACTGGTCAGTAATTGGAGAGAAAAAAAAGCGTATTTAATGATCCCTGGCTTCCTGGGTCGGAATTCCCGGACGATTGAGGTCAGAAGATAAGACAAAACTACGAGTGCGAAAGAGAAACCTCAGAATTGATTATTTATTTCATTTTTCTTCTGGAGCATGAAGGGATTTTATGGAACTTGATGCGGTGACAACCAAAGTATCATCGTCATTTCTGTTTTTCGTGCAATCGCAAGAATTCGATGTGTAAAGATAAATTTTTAAAAAAGTTTCGTAGAGATTGGACAGTTTTTCAAATATTTTTTCCATCGTCCAATTTACTCGACCACAAGATATGAAATTATGGAGATAAAAACTTTTCCTTCATTTTTTGTTTTTATTCACGCTGTAGCCACATCGTGAACAAAGTTAAAAAACTATGGGCAGACAGTGATCGGATGCAGCAGTTTTTCGCTTTGGAAAGTAAAAGAGAAGGAAGGGAGTTCGCGCGCGCGCGCAGGGACTCGGAAAAAACTAAAATATACCGTGCTAACATTAGAGAGTGCGCTCCATCAGTCATATTAAGAGTCCCTTGGTCGGACCCTTTATTTTTACGAGTCTTTCTCATCCCAACGTGTCTCGGTTAACACCCGTGGTCTTATAATCGACGAGAGACACACTTTTTCACAAGCCGGATAAAGTCTACAAGAAAAACTAGAAAAGAAGAGTTATGTTGTGAGACAAAAGTACTTTTAGGGTTTCCTAAGCGATGTAAAATTGACCGGCTGTAACACGAGACACGAATCCATTCGTCAAATTATATTCCGCTTCGACAAAGTGAAGAAACTTTAACTATTATTCGTCCTCATTAGCTCTAATCGTCTCCCTCTCGAATTATCATTATTATTTATTATTATTGAGAATTCTCAAGACCTTCGATACGCGAGTGTGAGAATTTTCCAAGGGTCAACGGACCTATCGATTGTCAGCGACATTATTTCGTGAAAAGACAAATTATTGTCGGAATAATGAATCGATATGACACTCTGAAGATTGCAACGTTGAGATTCAACGAAAAACATTTTTTCTATTGATTATTTATTGAATTTTGAAAATCGTGGCAATTTTTTGAGTTGATTGAATTTTTCGGTCGATGGAAACTTTCAGAATCATTGATTCGATAAACGTTGCAAGTTTATTTTGGAGAATTGACAACGATTTTCGCCCTTGGATGTTTTTCGGTCTCTTAATTTCAATTGTACGTCTCATCCGGACGCATGTCAGGTCAATGCGAGGTTAACTAATTTCGTTCAATTCTGGTGGACGTAGATTTCGAGACTACGGACCATTAACATCTTATAGAGATCTCACTGTTCGCGCAACGATAATCAGAGCTTGACACGAGCCTCGAAACTTCCTTTGAAGATCTCGAAATCGAGATAAAAACAATAATAAATGAATTATTTCTGTTCACCGACCAAACACGTACCGCGCGACCACAAGATCCTTTCGGTATAGTCTTCACACCGCAGAGAGAGAGCCACTGCAAGATTCCCAAAGACGAGTCACGCGATATAAAAATTGCCTTCGGTTATGACTCTGAAGTCTGCATCGTTGGCATGCAACGAAATTCGTTTTTTCCCTTAGCAAAAATGATTATTCAAGCGCAGAATATAATTACGATGATAAAATGATCGATTTTTGCCACCCGAAAAGCCTATTGGCTTGAAGATTTGGGATGACGTTGAAAATTGAACGAATCATCAATAAATTCAAATATTTTTCGTTGCATTCCAACGTTGCAAACTTCGGCATCATCTTTGGTTCGGGTCAGCCCAAAATTCCCCAGCGAAGCTGACTGTACAAATATGTTTTCGTGTGCGTATGAAAATTCCGAAAGGAATGGGAAAAACACGCGTACACGACACATAAATTAGTAAAGACAATTTAATGCAGCGAATGGACGAAAAGTGAGAAGCTTTTTAATGAGAAATTCTGACCCAATGTCTTGATAATTATGATCGCTTAAAAATTCAATTAATTTTTCTTTTTTTTCGGAAACCGATAGTTTTTGCTTGATTCTGATTCGTAAGAAAGTTACGCCGGACAATTTCGTTCTCTTGATTCAGAGCAAGACAATTTTATATTCATGTTTCTAGTCCTCACTTAATTAAGGATTCCGAATATTTCAAGGCCTCCTGCTGCGACGGAGTGTCTTCATTATCTTGACATTTCTGACATTTATCTAGTCGAATAATTCGATATTGATTGGACTGATTTAGCAATAATTACATAAAATATTAATTAATATCAATATGTTAAAAGTCAAATGTATTTTGCTCCTGTATCGCACACATCGCGATTCAATTTTTTTCTTCGATAACTCTTGTTTATAGAGAATGACTCTCGCTTCGGAAGAATTAATTATTTCGTGCCCGCTGAAAAGTTGGAAATCTAAAAAAATGAGTGAAATCGTTTTCTTGGTATTTTGATCTGGTTTTTACGACGGAAAAATAAATAATGAGATACGCATGAGAGCGCCATGTTTTAAAATGTTTCACCGAGTATAGATTTCGAGAGCAACTGATCGAGCTGGCGTACACCGTGTGGATATCACGGAATAATAAAAGAGAAGAAGCAGGAGAGGAATGAGAAGTGAAAAAACGCACGTTGGCAGAAATTTCGCGGTTGAGTGGTCGTGTAGTCGAATATATCTCGGTGGATGTGGCGATGATTCTTTCATTTCTATTAAACCGTGCATATCTATGTATATCCACGTTTCCTAGATTCTTTTTCTTTCTCTTTCGTTTAAATCACTCGAGCGCACATCGAGAGCTACATAAACCGTTTACCTGGACCCCCAAGGGAGGAAGTGGCGAAGGCAAAATAATTTAAGAACTATTTTCTCCAGCAGATATCACGTCGATGCTCCATTCGAGAGAGGCCTCGATATAAATTAGAAATTTATTTACTTTTCGCTTAAATATCTCGCTGCTTTTGTTGACGATGGAGAGCAAATGATAATTCCTTTAAAATGAATTCATTTTTCCACCGCACCGAACGAAATCGTAAGGAGGAAATTAACATTGAATGGAGTTTGTTAAATGCTCATTATCTACATTCTCAATCCGTTTAATTTTCCTCTTAGGAGCAAGTGTAAACGCTCGAGCGAGCTTTGACACACGATTTTCTGGTGGAAAGCATGAAGGGATATAACGAACGCGCGCGTGGTGCGAACTCGATGTCTCGACCAAGTGAACTTTCCCCGCACGTGGCTCTACACGAAGATCATGCAAAGAAGAGCCTCTCGAATTAACGCACGTCCACGTGTACGTGCGTTAGTCTCACGTTCCTGAGCGTAAATAAATATGCAGAATAGAAAAAAGAATCCTGAGAGTTTGAATCGAAATCCAAGTGAATAATGAGGAAAGGCATCGACAGAGTTTCTCTCTTATCTGGCCAATTTGCTCACAGCGTTATTTCATGGAAAATTCATCAGAGGAATCGAATTTCCAGGTTTTAATTTAGAAAGTTGAGAAAAAATATAATTAGTGAAAACCAGTTGATTTTTTCGGAATTTCCAAGCAACTCCGTGTCGTCTAAATTAGTCGCTCCACAAGTCACTTAGTCACGAACAAAATGTGTCATCGATAATTATCGGTCAACGTCGATGAACGATGAATCGACGATATCATTGATAAACGCGAAGCAAAACGCGATTGTGTGAATTCGTAGCCGATGCATTGTTGCAGCAAGCAAGGAAAACGTGAACTCGCGAGTCTTCCGGTGCATTGCTGGGAGAATAAGGGAGAAGGGAGAAGAGCACACGCGCAGGAAGTGACGGAGTTTTGCGTCCAGAGAATTTTTACTATGCTTCTTCAGACACGCTCACGTGTTGCTATATGGTTTCCCGGTGAGGAGCGATAGAGTCGCGTGCACGCGCTTGCAAATCCCATATATAACGAACGGTAAATTCGTCGGACTCGTGTATTGCTCCGAGTATAAAACTCCGTTCTGACTACTAATCTATTTATGAATTTTTTACATCATTTTTGTCTGTACGTACCCGAGAAAAATGTTAATAAGAAAGAAAACATAAAATAAAAACGTTTCGGATAGAGAGATCGAGAACAGAATCGAGTTTTTTCCTCTCATTTTAAAATATGAATACACACAATGAACTTGTTGGAAATCGTCTCATTTCCATTACAGAGGACGGCGGCGGCTACCGTTTCATCCTCGTACCGAATACCCTAAGCTCTGAATCCTCTTTTTCTGCATCTTTTTTTTTTTTTATGGCAACTTTAATAGCTCAACACCGAGATATCTTCCTTAACGCTCTTCCATTAGTCCTAGTACAGTTAACAATTTACGATCGGTTGACGTTATGACCCGTGAATGATTTATCATCGATGGAAAGGGAAATTATTGTTCCTCTAGCCAATAAATTTCATCCGTTATGGAGTCACCCTAGTTCCCGAAGTTTTATTTTAGGAATAACTGAACGTGTCAACGATTTTTGCGAACCGCTTCACACACGTTGACAAGTCAGAGACAAGTTTACTTTCGTTTTTTTCTTAATTGAGCAGCTCATTTTGAAGCAGGATTTCTGTCGGTCAATCCGATCGATCAATTTGCATGAAACTGAAAATTTATTTAATTTTTGATCAACCAACTTTTAACAGCGAGAAATCATTTCAATCAAGTATTGGTTACTTTTTGCTGTTGCAATTTCGCGAGTTTGAAGATTTTGGCTTGCTACTCGTTTTGTTTTTAATGGTTTCGATATGTGCTTGAAGAAGATCGATCCCCCAGCATGGGCACACGCGGAAAATAGGAGAGGAAGTTCGTAAGAAAATCTCTTTTCTCACTTCTGGTGTTTGCCAAACAACACGTGTTTCTCGGAACAGCCTAAATCCGTCAATTCGGGATTTGCTGGCTACGAGAAAAGAACCTCGAGTGCGAATCTTCACTAGCGAATTTGTTTAAGAAGGGACGAGCGACACTTCCGGTTCATTGATGTTCGGATACTACAGAGAGTCAAGAACTCGAACGATATGTCCAGATTAGAAATGGCGAGGGAGAAAAAAAAGTTGAATCTTGAAAGATTTCGCATCGAATGTTAATTTGAAATGATCCTGAAGTTTCCATCGTTGGAATGGAACGAAATTCTGTTATTCCTTCAGCAGAGCCAATATTTATTATTGAATATTTGGTCCGGCCAATAAAACGATTCTCTCTTGCGACCAAAAAACCCAATCGACTCTTCAAATTGCCACGATTTTCAAAATTCAATAAATAATCAATACAAAAAATGTTTTTCGTTGAATCTCAACGTTGCAAACTTCACAGTCATAATTTGGTTAATTTTTCTTGGCCTCGTTGCAGCTTTTGAAACAAAACTGTAGATTGTGTAAAATGTTTGACATTCCATTCCCAGATTCGTTCTCATTGAATTTTCAGATACTGCAGATCGAGCCATGAGAATAGAATTTCATCGTGTCTTTTAAATGATAATTACTGTCAACATCGATTTCTACATAAGTTGCATGCATTAGGGATATTGAGCAGGATTAGTTTACATCGAAACTCCATCTCTCGGTGCTTTCGAAGTAGGAAACCGAGCTCGAAGAAATTCGATTCTTAAAGGAAGCACGCTTCGACCGCTTCGACCGCTTCAACCGCTTCGACCACTTCGCCACAAGTTATATACCAGATAAATGTATAAATGTATGTATAAAATGCATGTATCGATGTGTGTATCGACATAGAGCATCCATTACGTAGATTCGTCATATATATACGATATAAATTATATTAAGGCAGGAAGAAATGGATCGGTGATAGCCTTGAAGATTGAGGAGGGAGACAATGGAGTCGTCGATGCAACAACATCCGGTCTAGGCACTCAATCCCTCCTCGTTTTCGCGATCTACGTATGTTATTTTGCCATCATAACGGCGTACACGCACGAGACACAGTATAACGAAATGTGTGAGTAATCGCGTACGTAGAGAACGGCTGCATTGAGCTGAAAGCGTTCATGTGTTGAATTCTCTTGTTTTTCGTGTGTGGAAGTTAATCCGAAATAATTTGTTTCTTTTCAAATCTATCAAATCATTGAACGAAATTTTTTTACAGTATTTCTGGGTGTTTGAGAGCCAAGGGGGGGGGGCAGTATTTGACGCTGTTTAGGTTTCCTCGTGAGCAAGTTTGTGCCGATCCTCAATTTTGCAAATACGATCCTGATGATTAAACCAGACGGGAAGGTCGAGTGCCGTTCCACAATGTTGCTAAGCATAACTGTCAAATATAACGATGGGATATGCATTCGAGTGCGACACGTGGAATTCGTGGGTGTGGTTTATTCCTCGTTGCTATTATCCTCGAGACCAGGAAGCTCGATATCGACTCGACAATTATGGAAGAAGAAATCAAGCATCGCTCCTCTCAATTATGTCCCAATAACGAAAAATCGAGACAATCCCTTTTTTATCGTCGCATCCAGAATAATTGTCCTGAGCGAAGAATAATATACGACATTTAAACGAAAAATAAAAACAGAAATGATGGAATTCTTGAGATTACGTAAAATCGTTGATTATTCCTCATGAAATTAATCGAATTATCATAATTTCCATACCAATGCTAATTTTGCAAAAGAATTCTGATTCTTCGTTAAAAAAAAAAAATACAAATTTTTAAAATCTCGATTTCCACCACAGAAAGTTGTTTCCTCGAGCACTTTTTTGCATTTCGATGCAAATAAATCAGACTCTGGAACATTTTAACCATCTGTTAAAATAATTGGGCCTTTATTTTTTTGAGGCTGCGTTGAACGCGATTCTGAAGTAGAAAAATGATCCTGAAGTTTCCATCGTTGGAACGCAACGAAATTCCAACTCGTTTCCTTTTTATCAAAGTCCAAACGTAATTACGAATGATATATGTCGGAAGAAAAATTCACTGCCTTGCAAAATAAAAATTTCTACCATCATGTTATTATCAGAAAAGTTTCTATTTCGTGATTTTTCTTCAGCTTTTATCATTTTTTTCTGATCAAAATGTCAAGAAATAGAAAATTGTGTAAATTTTGACGAAGTTTCAAGTTCGATCGTTAGAAATTCATGACCCTGAAGTTTGCATCGTTGAAATGCAACGAAATTCTGTTGTTTCTTCAGCCGAGCCAATAATCATTATTGAATATTTGGTCCGGCCAATAAAACGATTCTCTCTTGCGACGAAAAAACTCAATCGACTTGAAAAATTGCCACGATTTTCAAAATTCAATAAATAATCAATAGAAAAAATGTTTCTCGTTGGATCTCAACGTTGCAAACTCCAGAGTCATAGTAGAAAATTATAAATTCTGAATCCATCGTTTCTTTTTTTCTTTCTATATACAAAAACTACAGAGTTTAGTGAAACAGGGCGGGACGAAATGTGCTTTCCTTAAATCCCGTTACGTATGAGAAGAAATTGTAGGACGAGGTCGGTACGGAGGTAGTAGGTCAAATCAATATACCTTGAAGATGACGATACCTCTTCCTCGTTCTTCTCCTCTTTTGTACTGGCTCTTGTCGATACATACGCTATATAGAAGGTTATGTCTATAGAGGCTGAGCCTACGTGAGCTTGTTCGATTGCTGAACTCGGCAAAATGTTGGCAGGTTGCGGTAACCTTATCGGCCTGAATGGAGTCGCGAATCGACGATTCGAAGCAAGCTGCTCACCCTCCGAAATGTTGCGCTCGAGGTGTCCCCGCTGACAGCATCCAAAATACATGCCAAGTACGCGGGTGTGCATGATACACGTCACGAGGGAGAACGAATGAGATAAGCGAAGAACCGGGGAATACAAAGCAGGCATTTCGATACTTTGTAATATCTTGGCGACATTTTTCGATGACAAATATTGCTCCTTTGGGAAAGTTGACAGAAAATATGAAATTGTCATGCGGGAACGTTCCGACGATTGAAAAATCCCTAAATTTCTTGCGGCGACTACGTAATTGATTTGTTTTTTTAAATTTATGACGTTGGCCCCGAAAAAGTGTCTTGAAAGTTTACAAAATGTTTGTCGAGCACTAAAATGCCGAATCATTCGAATTTATTAAAACGACTCGTAAGAATGAAAAAGTTAATTGAAATAATTTCAAAAGAATGATAATGTGAAAGGCGTGTACGCGTGTAGAACGATTAATTATCGAGATTGACTACGGTTGAAATTTTAATTTGCCGGAAAAGCTGGTACATTAATTGAGATATGAAAAAATGGATGCGCTGTAATATTCTCGAGGGAAATATAATTTCTGTATAAAGAGTTGGTAATCGTTGAGCCGTAAGTTTCTCGCGCTTCATGGCATTATCGCGATATCGATCGATGGATCAGCGGTTAAATTCCTGCTGCGGTCAACTGGAATTTCAGTCGCAGCATCAGTGCAAGCCAAGTTTGTTGTGTGGATATGAACATCCACACACAGACATGTATAAGATGGAAGCTACTTGTGCGAAGTAAAGTCGAGGATGCGATCAGCAATTTCCTGACTCGAGCACAGAAGCTTGTAAACTCCTTTTTTTTAAATCTTCTTTATCTCCGTCTGTCGCTGCCTCGAACTTGCGCAAAGTATTGGGAGCGTCTGACAAGAAAATTGGCAAGGCATCCAAGTATTGTATCCGGCAATTCGGCTGATCGCGGACCGTCTTATTCGCACTATATAAATATACGATCAGCTTGAATTGAGACCAGCCAATAAATTTAAATTCTCGTCTCGTCTCTTTACGATCGGAAATCTATTAATTAGCGTGTGGGAGCTTAATTTGCCCTCTAGAACAAATTAACCGTTTAAGTTCATTAAATTGCTTCGAAACTCGATGAAAATTTATGGCCTTTGCGTTTGAAAACAAATTCTTACAGTGAATTATAACTTCAAAATTGAATAAAGTTCTTTTTACGTTTTTTCTACCATTTTTTTTCAAATTGTTTTTCTCTCAAATTCCAATCTCAAAATAGTCATTATTTTATCCGAGTTTATATATGCGCGCCGATAACAATTGAGAGTGCACCTCCCTGGCAGTGTGTCAGCGAAAGACAAACTTTTAGCATTAACTCCGCAAGGTAATCCAACTTGGTGCGTCCGGCATCGTAAATTGCAAGAAGAGAGAAAAAAGCGCGTTTGCAGTCGCTATGCCCCAAGGAGTCTTGAACGCATCCCGAGAGAGACATATCACCCATTGTGATTAGAGAATAGAAAGTTATCGGTAAGCAAGAAACATGCAGTCGCGCGAAAAGGTGAAAATTTAGCGTTCATGATTCGCAATGAAATTTTCTACTGATCCAAATGAGTCTTAACAATCGCAATACGAATTTATTGCCTCTGGAATTTTTACTATAAAATAAATATCGTTCTCTCAATCCCTGAATATAAAAAAAGATTCTTTCAATGATCCTGAAGTTCCCATCGTTGGGATGCAACGAAATTCTGTTATTTCTTCAGCAGAGCCAATAATTATTATTCAATATTTGTTCCGGCCAATAAAACGATTCTCTCTTGCGGCCAAAAAACTCAATCGACTCGAAAAATTGCCACGATTTTCAAAATTCAATAAATAATCAATACAAAAAATGTTTTTCGTTAAATCTCAACGTTGCAAACTTCAGAGTCATTTCTCTCAAAATTAATAACAATGGGAATCAGAATGGGCTGCAAAATGTGTTTTTTTTTTTTCATCACGATCTCCGTGAATATTAATTTTTTAAAGCGAATTATATTTGCGTTGAAAACGCCAATTAGTATTCATCGCGGAAGAAGAATTATAAATAACAATCTTGTTCTCCGTTACTATTCAGCATAGCAGTTGAGAATAATTTTGAATAGAGAAACGTTGGCTCAATCTGCCTGATAAACTATTTATATCATATGCACAACACCATCTTCTGTTCGAATCTCGAGCAGGACTTTCTAATTGCCGCAGAGAGCGATAAAAATCTCATCGAGGCAGGGACTATCAATCCATTCTCGCGGGAATCACCGACTTTGGAACGATTTGCGCCACATTATATAGAGGACATACACCCTGATACGAACGGATATGCAATTGCACGCGGTGTATAGAAAGAAGGGCAGAAGGCACGGTCCCAGAAATCGTGCTTGGTCGCAGGGAGGGGTTCTCATTGCGTGACGATCGTCGTTAAACGCACAACGGAGAAACTTAATTTCTCACGAGATATATACGTAATGTTATCTTTGTATATATGGGCCATTCCGCTTGGAAGCAAATCTGTCCGAGCCACGGCAAATCAATGAATTTGGTTCACAAAATAAAACCAGGTGCGCAGGCATTTTTTAATGAGGCAAATGATTCAACGATTGGCGAGTGATTGCGGAAAATTCGAGGCTCATCTACCCGAGTATTTAGCTTTAAATGCTTTTTTATGCACGTACGTACATAGGAATTTGTATATGCAATGACTCTGAAGTTTGCAACGTCGAGATCCAATGAAAAACATTTTTTCTATTGATTATTCAATGAATTTTGAAAATCGTGGCAATTTTTTGAGTCAACTGAGTTTTTTGGTCACAAGAGAGAATCGTTTTATTGGCCGGACCAAATATTCAATAATAATTGTTGGCTCTGCTGAAGAAATAACAGAATTTCGTTGCATTCCAACGATGGAAACTTCAGCATCATGTATATGCATTGGATGGTGAAGCAGCAGATGTGGTTATTCACGAGCCGAGTGTAAAGTTTGCACGTGATAGTGCACGAGCTTGCACGATAGTGTATGCTCACTGAAGTCAACCGCAACGCATATATGGCATTTATAAATGTTCAAAGTGTACAGGGATTTATAGATCGGTCGTAAAAGCGTTAGTGTCCTTTACCACGTTCTCTCACAAACTACGGGGCTCGTAAAATGTAGATATGCTATCGTACATTAGTAGGAACGTTTCTACAAAATCGAGAAAAAAAGCCGGATGTTTCTTTTTCTCGCAAGATCGAACAAATTACGAGAACGTGATAAACGAAGGAAATTTGTTTCCGCAATTAAATAATTATCCTCGGAATCTCGTAAAATGCTACTGCTCTGTTAGGTTTTTTTATATTTTCTGTTTTTCATATTTAAATGATCATCGTGATTGGGTGTGAGGAGAAAAAATGATCGGAAATATTTCAGAAGGTCAGATGTGAATGGAAATAATGCTCGTGAGCGTTAATCGGAATAATTGAGATCAAAAGACCGGAAGTTTAAAGTTTCGTGACTGCAGTCTGCGTTGCTATACGTATTTGTAGCTCGATGTCGACTGTACTGTGATGCATACACGCATCGATACGAGGGGCATAACGGTGAGCCCGGACCGTGGCCGTGGTTTTTGGGCCATGGCGTATAGTCGAAGCGCAATACCGGAAACCGAAGAAAGCATAAAGATAGAGTCGAGTGAGTTGATCGAGTCTCTCCTTGTTCATTGGCGGTCTTACACGTTCGTGCTTGAAATTAAATTAACGGTAAAAAGGGCATCGAAATCAACGACGATGACGCGTTCGCGGAGTGTTGTGTGTATTACGGAGCGGAGGGAAAGGACTTATTCGAGGTACTTGATCGATAGGCGTGCGAACAAGACGTGGCGTTAAGATCGCTCAATAGGCGACTAATAACAAAAAATCATGAGAGATCGTACAAAGAAAGAGAAAGGGTATTAAATCTCTCCAAGGATTGGAGCGATGTAGCCTCGCAAAAGGCATGAAAATTACGACAATTGTTGCTCAGCATTGTCCACATCACTGAATCGACCAAACTATTTCCATTCCGAATATTTTCTCTAAGCCGCATTTTTTCTACTAACAATTTGTTTCAACTTCATTTCGAGCATTCGAGCGATTGATTTGAGTGGTCCAAGAAAAAGGAAATCGATGTGCTAAGTTCTGATATTTCTTACCATCTAGTTTACCAATAAATAATTGGTAAATCTCCAAAGTTTTTGGACACTAGTTCATGATCCTGAAGTTTCCATCGTTGGAATGCAACGAAATTCTGTTATTTCTTGAGCAGAGCCAATAATAATAATTGAATATTTGGTCTGGCCAAAAAAAAGATTCTTTCTTGCGACCAAAAAACTTGATCGACTGTAAAAATTGCCACGATTTTCAAAATTCAATAAATAATCAATAGAAATGAAGTTTTTCGTTGAATCTCAACGTTGCAAACTTCAGAGTCATCACCAGTTCTCACCAGAATAGAATAGTCAAAAGTTGATTGTCTTGTCCAGTGCTTATTCCCAAGATTTCAAAATGGAGAGTTTCAGTTTTTGGACTTTCCCAATAAAAATCGATTGAAATACCAAAAAATAAACACACTAAGCAACTCATACGGTTTGTATACGAGACTAACAGACATTGCAGACGATATTTACCAACGTAGCACCGACAACGGCGTCAGCTGTTCCGTCCGCACATATTTCCGTCAATAAAATCATATGAAAATATCGATTTTTCGACGATTATATTAATAGAATAATAAAATGACCATTCCGAAGTCAGTTTTGTATTAGGGAAAGTCAGCCTAAAATAGTTTTCACGTAGCCGTCAGCCATCATGCTTAACCTCATCGTAAAACACCGAACGGCGATGAGTCGAGAAAAAAAAACTGTTCTCATGATTCGATGGAAAATGGGTTAACGAAAGAAATCACAAAAATAATAATTAGGCATCATTTTCCGTTGTACGAGGGTTCAAAAATCGACGGACCGAGTCCCAGAGGGTCAAAGCATCGGGTCACATCCATTTGGAATGCCTTTGCACACAACCTCGCGAGAGAGCTTTCTATGCCCGATAAAAAATTTCATTTCAACTTATAAAAATATATGGATTCACGTATCTTTGTGTTATGACCCATTGTATTTAGTATATATAGATAATACCTAACTACAAATATATATGACGTGTGAGAAAACCGAGTCTCACGTTCCTTCACGAACTCGCTCTTGCCTCCAGCATCTGATCGATTCATTGCTTCTACATTTCTCAATGCCAAGCACTATTTATGTATCAGTAAAATCGAATCGAATGTATAAGTGTGCCAGTGAATTTGTGCATGTGAGTACGAGTGATTCTCGTCTCATTTCACTCGTTCATACATACTTTTATGTGATGCCGAGATGTGGCATTGCTTGCACACTGCAGGCTTCTCGATCATGCATCTTATGACTCTCGTACGTATATGTGAGTAGACGAGAAGTAATATCGCTGGATACAGAGGATAGCGATCTTTTGCACGGAGCATGCAACAAAACGGTCGTACCAGTCATGGATAAAGGATTTGTTATCTGTTAATTATCGGAAAGTTAATCACTTTTTCACTGTACAATTAGATCGAGCAAACACGGAAAGAATAATAAAACGTTTCTATCGTTTTTTAATCAAGTGTGAAATATTTAACATTTGTCTGGTAATTTAGTCGGAACGATTTCCTGGTGTTCGGATCGCACGTGGACCTGCAGAGATGCTGGTAACATTTATGACTTTGTGCATGAACTTATTGTAGAAACGTCAAGTAAAAACTAGATGCTGCGAACTCGAGATTACTATTTTTTGTTGCGCTCGACAAATCGGACAATTTCTTTCTCGGGTCGTCCGCCAACCCAGCTCGTGGGATGAGGCAAAACTGGAGCCAGACAATGAACAAAACAGAAAAAAGATGTTGATTGCTCTAGAGCAAGACGCTCCAAATCGTCTCGGGTCGATGATAAAAAATCGGACCACCGAGCGACACTGATAAACGTCTTGAACGACAACTCATTTTTTCACGTCAACCACGAAGCTGACCGGCCTGAGAAATTGAATCGAAATTTGAATGCCATGAAATATTCAAGTTCACAAAATGAGAGCAGATCGACGTTGAAATATTTTGATGAATGATTCATATTTATTCAATTACTAGCTAAAACCTTAATCTGACCTTGACGATAATCCAAAAGCCAATAATTCGATTGAAATTTAGAAAAAGTAATAACCTTGCGATTTGTTTGTTGTCATACAGATTGATTTTACGAAAATCGCTAAAATTTCTTTCTATCGCTGTCTGGACTTTCCATTACTAACCGAATTATATTTGAATTGTTTATCAGACCTTTTTCATTGATCAACATTTTTGAGATGACTCTGAAGTTTGAAACGTTGAGATTCAACGAAAAACATTTTTTCTATTGATTATTTATTGAATTTTAAAAATCGTGGCAATTTTTTGAGTCGATTGAGTTTTTTTCGTCGCAAGAGAGAATCGTTTTATTGGCCGGACCAAATATTCGATAATAATTATTGGCTCTGCTGAAGAAATAGCAGAATTTCATTGCATTCCAACGATGCAAACTTCAGGATCATATTTTTGAGTTACTTGGGAACTTTGAATGTTGAAAATATGGCGAGAAATGGGCATGCAATACAGCCCAAAACCTACTTTGATTAAAGGGCCTCGTTCCTGCGTAAGATTCATCGAAATTGGTTCAGTGATTTTTTCGTGAAAAGGGCAGAAACACAATTTTGAAGGAGAATTTTGAGGGTTTTCTATGTAATTAAATGTTGTGACGATGTCGTTTCAAGCCAAGAGTTTGAAGTTTGAGGCGTGATATACAGAGATTCTTGTTGAACTGGAATTTACAGCACGCGATGAAAATTACGGCATGAAATTCCTCGGGCATATACAACATATGTCATAATTAATTTTCTGATACTGTGCTTGTTTGTTCTTGGGTGCATACTGACCGAGAAATTTCTCGATTAAAGTTGTGATTACTGATTACACATTACGCTACAAGACCGACAAGACTTAATAATCTCGTCGAGGTATCTTTGACGCTCCTACTTAACACAAGTCTCATATACGGCTCTCGTTTTTGTAAGTGTACACGACTCGCAATCCGGGAGGGATTGCCAGGTAGAAACAGCAGCTTTTCGCTCCATTAAACCCGAGAAAAAGGAACACGAAGCATATTTGTGGGTACGCAAAAGCGTACGAGACGAGAAAAATCTGAGAAGGAGAGAGAGCGAGAGAGACAGAGAAGCATCCATAGCAACACCATCTCCGAGGTCCAATTACAAACGCTTATTTCCGTCACGGACCAAGCGAGCGAGACAGATTTTTCGCGTCATTTCCGGCCTTGGTTTACATCGCTTCGTGTAAGAAATGAATATAGAAAAAGCCGAATCATAAACAAAAATATAATCAGAGCTTATAATCGTCTGCATGGGAACAATTAATCGAAATTGACTGATAAAAAAAAAGTAGAAAGACATGCAATTCGGTACTTTTTACAGACGTTCGCGATGACGTTCGGACGCAACTTTCGGAGACTCTGAAGTTTGCAACGTTGAGATTCAACGAAAAACATTTTTCTATTGATTATTTATTGAATTTTGAAAATCGTGGCAATTTTTTGAGTCGATTGAGTTTCTTGGTCGCAAGAGAGAATCGTTTTATTGGCCGGACCAAATATTCAATAATAATTATTGGCTCTGCTGAAGAAATAACAGAATTTCGTTGCATTCCAACGATGCAAACTTCAGGATCATACTTTCAGGACACTCGATATACCAGGATATTGAATCTGGCAGACTTTGGGATGCGAGCAATGGGAAAAGCGTTGCAAGATCAATTTGTACGTTTTGTTGCCTCCCTTTGCACCGATATCCAAGAAAATGGCTATACGAGCCGGAGTAATCAACATCGAGTTTTTGTTTTCTCAACTCCGTTAGATCGATCGACCGAAGGAGCTCTCGATTCTTTGCTCTCACGGGCCAAAAAGAAAATTTCTTTTTATCTCGTTTCGTTGCATTTTTTTCTCATTTAGTTTTTCATTCTCGATAAAATGATCATGAGAGAAAAATCAAGAGACAGAAAAGAAGAGGAAAAATTTGTGCGCCACTGCGAGCGTGAAATCGAGTATTTCTTGCTTATGGAACACGAACAAAGGGAGCCGGTCAAGCTTGTGTGGCTTCTTCTTGTACAGTGAGATGAGATTTTTCATCCGAGGGTCGACGTACCTCCATAATATACCTATTATTGTCTACACTGCTCGTTTCATACTGACACGACGATGATGGCTACTGCCTCTTGTCTCTTTCCTCCCCCCTCCTCCCCCTCTCGCCCTCTTTGTTCTTTCTCTCTTTCTGTTTCTTTCTTTGCCATTGCGACACGGGAACACACCGCCGATACGATTCGTTTCACTTTCCCGCGCCGATAAATACACGTTTCACGACCTAGACGTTTTAAAACGTCGGAGGATCATCGAACTTTACGAACCGTTCAAACGTGACTCTTTGCACGTATATAACAACGACAAAGGACAATTCACAGTTCTGTCATTGACAGAAACGCAACGAGTACGGAGATGCAAAAAATACATGAAAATAAATTCAGTTTTTCTTCCGGAATGCGAAGAAAAATTACGTTTCGTTACGCTCATTCTCTCCTTATTCCCAATTTAATTTTGGTGCACTTTTATTACCGCTAATAACGCCTGCAGGCACGCATTCGCGGCTGGAAAAATATCAGAATTTTTCGTCCCCTTCGCAGAGTTGAAAAGTAACGGAAATTCTTCCGATCATTTCCTCGTGTTATTATTCCTAAATTGCGAATAATTCGTTGCGAATTCCGTTCCTCAATTTTCTCGGCTCTCGAGCTTGCAATTTTGAAAAGCAACGAAAATGGACTTCATTACTGTTTTTTTAAATGTTCAAACGTCCTGAGAGACAGTCCGACTCTGTTTTTTAAACCAGCACAAAAATAATCACTACGTAATAAAATTTCACGCGTTCAACACAATAATTTATCGCACGGAAAAATTAATGACCCGGTGACCGACTGTCGTGTGCTCCACTTTCGTAATGAATAAAAAATACTTTGACAGGCATTAACTCCATTTTAATCAGATTTTGAATAAGAGTTTATTCGATTATCGAGAAAAATTCAAGAGTTCTCGTACGAAACGTAATTCAATCACGGAATTGTGCATGTGAAAAGGAAAATTTGTATTCATCGCATCTGCTTATGCAGTTACGACCGTTCCTTGAACGTTTCGTTGGCATTCAACGAGATTCTCAAAGAGATTTGATTTACAAGTGTAAATCGGTTGGACGAGAAACTAAATGAATATCTGTGATAATTATGTCGGAATGGTGAATGGAATTGAAAAATAGAACTGAGCTGCTTCGAAAGAAATTGTAAGTCACTGTAATTATGTTAGGATATGATAATGGCCACGATGAATTTATCATCACGAACAAGAGATTACGGAACATGAATGAAAAACATAAATAATGAATACAAGAAACCTCACGAGCATTCATAAAAAATAATTGTTAATTGTATCTGGAATTTTCCAATGACTTTAATGATCAAGTATTTTTGTTGAATCTCGTTTTTGGTAATGGGAATTCAAAGTTTATAGACGCGGTACGTCCAATGATTTCGAGATTCTCAGGCCACCCGTCAGTCTTGCGCGGTATGTGATTATTTTCACTGGACAATTAAGCTTTTTATGCTCGGTAAATCTCGCAGGATTGATGTGAAAGGAAAACATAATGTATGGTCAGACTTTCAACATTTTTCTCGAATTGTTATTCTCGTTCCCTTTGATCCGAGTTGTTGTACGGTCCCTAATAAACTTTCTTCGTGACTTGCACGTTTTCCTTCGCACGCATTATTTCATTGGTCCTTGAGAAATTTGACAAATTCTTTTAAAATTCTCATGGATGCTCAGCCAATGTAAAAAATTATCACTCATAAACTCGATCCTTCTCAAAAATGGATGTGAATCGTTTATGCATATGACTCTGAAGTTTGCAAAGTTGAGATTCAACGAAAAACATTTTTTCTATTGATTATTTATTGAATTTGGAAATCGTGGCAATTTTTTGAGTCGATTGAGTTTTTCGGTCGCAAGAGAGAATCGCTTTATTGCCCGGACCAATTATCGAATAATAATTATTGGCTCTGCTGAAGCAATAACAGAATTTCGTTGCGTTCCAACGATGGAAACTTCAGGATCATTTTATGCATCTTTAATCACGATATCATTCGATAGGATCGCATGGATGACAAATAAGATAATGCTCAATCGAATGTTGGTGCAGAAAAGGTGCGAAGCAGCGAGCTCGCGGTGGATTAAGATTCCAGCACGCTCAAGCGGAGTTTCCGAGATTATTTACTGGGAAGTAGTGGTCACCCAGCATGGAATCGCTGCGTTAGCAGTCTGCTGTGTACGCAAGCGAACCAACAGCAGTCCGATTCCGTAAAGTCACAGCGTTTATCGCGTCTTTGCTGCTCTCCTTGTTTTCCCGAAGGCTTCTCCGAGGAGAGCACGAGAGAGAGCATGAGAGATGAAAATAATTTATTAACTCCAAGGTGGCAAGTCCGAAGGAGAATAAGAAGCTCGGAGCAGCGCATACACGTGAATACGGTACTTTTCACGCTCCTGCCTCTTTTCTTTTTTCTCCCTTTCTCTCGTGCTCTCTCTTTCTCTCTGCCTCTCAGGGAGATATATTATAATTAATAAACGGGATCTTTTCACGAGAGGACGGATAAAGTCTCGTGAACGGTGTATAAAATAAAATACAGCGAGCATCTCGCCAACATCGTATAATAATTAATAAAACGTGATACTTGCACGATGACGCGTAAATCCTGACAAGAAAATGTGCGATATCGTATATCCTTTTGCACGATTTACGTTTATATAAATGTATAGTTACCGCGCCACCCAGATATCTCCAAGAGCGCCATATTCCAAAATGTAAACTCACCTGAAACAGACATAAACACACACAAAACATAAGAATGTTTGATCAAATTACCCGTTTCTGGCGTACTAAGCATGACTCTGAAGTTTGCAACGTTGAGATTCAACGAAAAACATTTTTTCTATTGATTATTTATTGAATTTTGAAAATCGCGGCAATTTTTCCAGTCGATTCAGTTTTTTGGTCGCAAGAGAGAATCGTTTTATTGGCCGGACCAAATATTCAATAATAATTATTGGCTCTGCTGAAGAAATAAAAGAATTTCGTTGCACTCCAACGATTGAAACTTCAGGATCGTAAGCTGTTCTCGCTGAGTTCCAGTTTACGTTATCGCAATTGACGCGCAACTGACAGGAATCAGACTCTTTGAAAAACTTATTAATTTCACAAATCCGAAAGAGGAAGGAATTCTCCGCAAATTCCAAAGATGTAAACTTGACCTTGCAATTATTTTTTTTCTTTTCTAATGATACACCCTGCATTTTACGACTCTGCGGCATTTTGCAAGGAAACGGAGGACTTGCCGAATAAGATTTATGATCCGGCTGGTATTACGCGGTGGAAATCGATTTTACATTCGAATTCGTCAACGTTTCGTCAAGTTATGTCAGAATTTTGAGTCAATCGTCCGAAACGTTGTGAACAAAATGCGTGACCGTTAGACGTAAATTTGATTTTCCAAAAATGAAGCATCATCGAGCAAAGTCTCATTGCGGCGAATTTTGTCTCGCGAAGAGAATGCTCAACACCATTTCCGTTGACTACCGGATATGCGGGACAGTTCTCGATTTATTGTACTCGTGGATGCACATCGTAAGACTCCGTATGACGCAGGACATACGAGGGAATGAAAATACGGTTTCAAGACCACGACATTAGGAACAAAGTGATGCAGACTCGGAGACTTTATTTCTGTTAGAAATTAATGCTCATCAGCACATTATTATTATTTCATAAGATCGCGGAGAATGCAAGCAAGCATATTAAGCTTGACAGCTTCATTTACGTCTTCAGAGTGACGTGTGAAAGAGTTAATTCGCACCCAAGAAATCCCCCGGCCGTGCTAAAGTAGGAGAAAAGGCGTTGACTTTTTTCTTCCTCCGCATTTTTTCTATCTTACGAGAATCATTATTATTAGAAACGAGTTTATTCTTTCTCGTTACGAGAGATATGAAAATATGGCGCAGAAGTGAGGAGAACGAAGAGGAAAGACGACAGGAACGGAGTCCGCGAGGCACGAAGGGTTCGTAAGAGTTTTAAGAATGCAGTAACGGATGAATTAATGAATGAAAAAAAAAAAAAAACGAACGCAGTGCCATAGGTGAGAAGAAAAATTAACGATCATAACTGCAAATGCGATCAAGTCGGCGCGTGCTTTCAAGTTTTTTTCAGCCGGCATTGAAGACCAAGCTTTTCAAGTTTTCATCGTTAAAAATCATCCAAAATTTTGGCCAATCAATATTTTTCAATTTTGTGAAAATCTGGGCAGTCTTGTCGTTTAGTTGAATTTTCAAAAACACAGAACAGACCTCAAATCTCGTGTGCTTATTCACGTCATCACAGTCATGAATAAATGTTTCTGAAGTTTGCATCGTTGGAATGCAACGAAATTCTGTTATTTCTTTAGCAGAGCCAATAATGATTATTGAATATTTGTTCTGGCCAATAAAACGATTCCCTCTTGTGATCACAAAACTCAATCTACACAAAAAATTGCCACGATTTTCTAAATTCAATAAATAATCAATAGAAAAACATGTTTTTCGTTGAGTCTCAACGATGCAAACTTCAGAGTCATATGAATTATAATCAGATGACCAAAAAAAGGCTTGCATCGCACGAGCCTTATTCGCTACTCAGCGTCCCAACCCCGATCGTAAATTCATCCTTTTATTGCACTTTTATTTCCTCAATGGCACGTGTAATCGTTTAATTCTTTTTTTTTTCTTTGTGCAACTTCCAAGATGGTTGAAACTTTCGACTTGAAATACCGTTACGTATCTGGACGTGCAGGCAATCGTATAATCGGTAATATACATATTTTTCCACCGTTTGACCTCGATTCGAATCTCCTCGATGTACTAATTCCACGTTACGCGAATAAACCTCTTTCCAGGATCTTGAATTTTTCGGCTCTTTTTCGTGTTTTTGAAAAAGCCTTTGAGAACATTTTCATTTCTCGAAATTCATATGATCCTGAAGTTTCCATCGTTGGCATGCAACGAAATTCTGTTATTTCTCCAGCAGAACCAAGAATTATTATTGAATATTTGGTCCGGCCAATAAAACGATTCTCTCTTGCGACCAAAAAACTCAATCGACTCAAAATATTGCCACGATTTTCAAAATTCAATGAATAATCAAAAGAAAAAATGTTTTTCGTTGAATCTCAACGTTGCAAACTTCAGAGTCATGAAATTCATGATTAAACAATAATTGTTTTCTTCGTCTACATCATTTTTTTGCACCTTTGCAGATTTCCAAGAATCTGTTAATTAATTGTGTAAGTTCGAGACACCGCGTAATGTTATCTTGAAAAGATGGAACATCGCAAGTCGGAGTGTGGAGCACATAGCAACTGGTTACTATCGAGTCGACACCGGTATACGGAGAGAGTCTCCCGATGCGTTACGAGCACTAATTAGAAACATCGAGCAGGAGCACGTCTTTTGTATTATATATCAGGGGCTCATCATCGTATACACGTACGAGGCTTTCTGATTCCCTCTCGTTAAAGAGGATTCATATCGAGCATTGTCTATTAATGACAACAAACTCGTAACACAGATCGAGGGGGACAATCGTTTGAATTAGTCCCCGCACGATTTAATTAACATTTAAATAATCAACAGCACTCCAGAGTTCCTCTTAATAGAGGAATTGCTGAGACATAACGAAACGTACTCCTTGGTGCGTCCTATTCAAAAATACATACAATGCGGAAAGTGATTTTCTTTCCATGAATTTGAGAAAGAAATTTACTTTTTCTTTTTATTTCGTGATCCGAACGTAAAAAAATACACGGAGAAATAATTTAAGTGGCGAGTTTTGTTGCGGGCTTAATATATTTTTATGATGGCTCTGAAGTTTGCAACGTTGAGATTCAACGAAAAACATTTTTTCTATTGATTATTCATTGAATTTTGAAAATCGTGGCAATTTTTTGAGTCATTGAGTTTTTTGGTCACAAGAGAGAATCGTTTCATTGGCCGGACCAAATATTCAATAATAATTATTGGCTCTGCTGAAGAAATAACGGAATTTCGTTGCATTCCAAGTATGGAAACTTCAGAGTGATTTTTTATGCAAGGTGGGAAATTAAGTTGTCCGAGTACAAGTTTTTCAGAAAATGAACTCAGAAACATGTAGCGCCGGTATCAATAGCTGGGAATGCTGAAAAACTATTTCGTCTGCGGTTAAAACTTCCGGAAGAAATATTCATCTCATCAATATGTCATTTTGGAATCTTTTAAAGATAAGAGTGTGTGTAAAAAGGCTCTTTTGAGTGCGGTATTCATTGCGCTTCTATGGGTTGCTGATGAGACTTGGCTAAGTAACGAAATAAGTGGAAATTACGGAGGAGAATGAATATAGAAGCTGCATAGCAGGGAAGGGTTAGAGTGAGAAAAAAGTTGGTGCACACCGAAGCATGATTCCGGTCGCCGACACCCAACAGCTAACTCTTTCGTTTCTAACACAGCCAAACAAACGTCTTTTGTATCTCGTGTGGTTTCTATGGCTCGCCCATTAATCCTGAGCTCAGAGATTTACAGGATTTAACTCCACCGACTGTCCACCGAGCGAGTTGCTATTCTCAAGGTGAAGGATCAGTCGCCCAACCTCAGCTTGAATTTTCGAATTGAAAATTGTCCGCTGTCGTTTGACTGATCAAAAAAAGGCCCGGTCAGCGGACGCGGAATAATGGCAAGAATTCGATTGCCTTCTGCTGAGAAACCGCGATGGATGCATTTTCATGAAATTTGATGAATCTGAAGTTTGCAACGGTGAGATTCAACGAAAAACATTTTCCCTATTGATTATTGATTGAATTTTGAAAATTATGGCAATTTTTTGAGTCGATTGAGTTTTTTGGTTGCAAGAGAGAATCGTTTTATTGGCCGGACCAAATATTCAATGATAATTATTGGCTCCGCTGAAGAAATAACAGAATTACGTTGCACTCCAACGATGGAAACTTCAGGATCATGGAAATTTGTGGTGAAAAAGATTCTACATTCTTTCCAATTAGTCACGACAATTGCTTTGGATTCGTAGAGGGTGACGAGGGCATTTCAAACGTTGAATTTTGTCTCTGTGTGCGCTTGACTTTTCGGACTCCCTGTATATTCTTACAGATTCTCTAGGCTCGTCCTGGACGATGCACATCTTTGCTCCTATGCGATAATAAATTAGCCAACATGGCAAGTTTCACGTCACAGGCTTACCCGCCAGCACTACTTTGTAAGCTTGATTATTCACTCGCTGTCGTATACGCTCAAGTACAATTGAGCGAGAGTGACGTACGTTGAACCGGGAAAAGACATAAACTCCAGGTTTGCCCCATTTTGATCCAGTTCCTTTTCGTCACTTACGAAAAACAGTTTTTTCGAAATATCTAACGAAAATCGACGTATGAAAAACACCTCATTGCTCGAAAACTATGAATCGTTGTAATTGTTTTCTGTTGTGCAGAATGTATCGCACTGTGATTCACACCCACACATGGTTTTTTTCTTTTTCCCACCAATAATGTGCAGTTGTGACCGAGCAACATATTGTACCATGAATAAAATAATACATATGTACATGTATAAATTATTCACGTGGCCCGGACGTCCCACGACTCTTGCACGTAATATTCTGCTTCTTCGGTTACAGCCATAGACTTCTTACGATTGCGGATTGAATTTTTAAAGCCTTTT
This sequence comes from Diadegma fenestrale, assembly GCA_037043255.1. Classification (NCBI taxonomy): domain Eukaryota; kingdom Metazoa; phylum Arthropoda; class Insecta; order Hymenoptera; family Ichneumonidae; genus Diadegma; species Diadegma fenestrale. The sequence goes on along the minus strand of CM073311.1, from coordinate 3,471,460 downwards.
TCAGATCAAGGTGTATCCTCGGTCGGAAGTGATAGAATTTCATGCATAGAATAACCATTTTATTCTCGCATTATACAGAAAATGGTCGTTTGATTAAATTACTACGATCGTTATCACATTTTTATTGAAATTTCAATGAAAATTTGAATCGAAAGGTTCGGAAATAATCGCAACTGATTCGTCGTAGCGACCAATGACTCTTGCAACTTATTTTTTCATTGCTAACCCATGCACTCGGATACGATGGAGACTCGATTTTTACAAGATCGTTATGATCCTGAAGTTTGCATCGTTGGAATGCAACGAAATTCTGTTATTTCTCCAGCAGAGCCAATAATTATCATTGAATATTTGGTCCGGCCAATAAAACGATTCTCTCTTGCGACCAAAAAACTCAATCGACTCGAAAAATTGCCACGATTTTCAAAATTCAATAAATAATCAATAGAAAAAATGTTTTTCGTTGAATCTCAACGTTGCAAACTTGAGAGTCGGAAGATCGTTAAGCGACAATCGTGAAAATTGCTATTCCTTGCAGAGCATGAGGAGTATCAAAATTATGACTCACTCTCCCTACGTTGCAGGATGCAGATTTATTTTTCCGGTATTTTTCTCGTGGAAAAATTGATGTAAGTTCATATCGGAGTCTCTAATTTCCAACTCACGATGCAACTTTCTCGGGAGATGATAATTGACCAAGTAATTTCAAAGTCAAAGATCTCAGTGGTCGATTTTTCATTTTTCCATTCAAGAGAAATGGATGAATAATGCGACAATCAATTTTCTATCCAAGCCTCGTGACCTCTAATGAGCTCAAATTTCTAGCTCCATTGATGCTCAAATGATTCCAAGTTTTTCACATATATTGTACACACAGTGCTGGAATCAGCACCGTTAAAATGAGCATTCGCGATAATATACGTGATAGATATTGGACGAGGCTAAAAAATCTACAAGCCATATGCGGCAGACGATGTGGTCGAGCAACGGAAAATCAGGTCGACTATAATAATCGCGGGAGTAAACTCGCAAGTGTAATCGATTTTCCACATCGTTCTCCCCTTTCCATATACGATACGAGATCAAGTGCAACGGATATTTCCAATATTTCAAATGATTATCGTATCGCATTAATGTGCTACGTAATACGTGTCATAATATTCATTTTCTTTTCCAAATCACTAGCAAATACGCCTGAATGACATTCGAGGCTTGCAGAACTCTTCATTTTTGCTCATACTCGATTATGGGCAGATAAAGAAACGAACTTCTCTTTCACATTCGATTTTATAATTGTTATATTTCGATAACGCATAATTAAAACCCTCCAGATCGTTCGATGGTTCCTTCTCATTTTGACATTGAATTTTTCCACATTTCTCACCAACTGCAATTATCAAAATTGCAAAATAGTGGTGCATTATGATCTCAATCGAGTCTCGCACATGATTCTGGACATTTATTAACACAACGTCACGAAATACAAGATTGATCCAAAATTTGAAACGCTCAAGTATTTTGTTTTTTTTTCTTCCATGACTATTTCTTTGCAAGATAAAATACCGCACGAAAGTGCAAGAGAAAATACGACACGCAAACAGGAAAAATTTGATGATCCTGAAGTTTGCATCGTTGGAATGGAACGAAATTCTGTTATTTCTTCAGCAGAGCCAATAATTATTATTGAATATTTGGTCCAGCCCATAAAACGATTCTCTCTTGCGACCAAAAAACTCAATCGACTCAAAAAATTGCCACGATTTTCAAAATTCGATAAATAATCAATAGAAAAAATGTTTTTCGTTGAAACTCAACGTTGCAAACTTCAGAGTCATAAAATTTTGGTATGAATTTGAAAAAAAAAGACAGAAAAATGAGGAATCAATGGCCGATAGACACGCGTTGCATGTATTACGTGCAGAATGCCTTATGCCGGTATTATAATCGGATCCTTAGTTTGTATAAGTGTGTGTGGGCGGGCGTCGAGAAATCACGCACGCACCAGCTAATTAAATTAATCCAAGAGACACGGAGAAGAGATATGCGGTTTTAAGACACACGTTCTGTATAACGTTACACTTCACTCGATTTCATGCTACGACATAAATAAGAGAAGTAGCCTTGGCCTTGCTAGCTGTGCATATGTTTTTCACGACACGAAATCGTGTACGCAGTGATATCACGTGCGCTTGACTAACTCGTCATGTAGTTATACTCGAAAATAAACACGAAACCGAGCTACCGATGTAACGTATCTGCGAAGAAAAAAAAACGAAGAGAATGGTACATGGCGAGTTGCTCGGAGCAGCTTCATGTCTTATTAACTTTGTGTAATGGGAGGATAGAAAAAAAACCACGATATTCCATACTCCGGTGATAATTAAGCCTGGACAATGAATCGTCGGTGTACGTTTGTAAAGAAACCGAAATAACCAAGTGAGAGACAAAAAAAAATCAATACAACGTCAAAATTGAATAAAAGAAAACTCAAAAAACGCTGTGTGTTTATTAGAACCGATTGTAAGGCCGGGCAGGAAATTGAAAATGCCCAGAACGTCGTCTTTGAACTCTTGACTGGGCAATAAAGAAGCGAAGAATCTCGAAACTGTTTTAACGATTATTTTTCGATAGTATCACGTGGGACAGAGACATTACAACAACCTCAAGTTCGCAGTCGACTAGAGATTTCAATTGGATAAGAAAACGCCATTCTCAGGTGGAAAGAAAATCTTACCCCCTGGTGGCCACAAACGGCGAAACTCACTCAACTTCCTGTTCTCCACACAAAGGTCGTGGTAACTCGACGTTTTTTCTACTTTGATCAAGTACTTGACGTATCTAAATGGATATCTTAAAGCGATTATACTTGACGAAGCCTTTGAATCGTTTTAACAAATTCTCCGTCGTGTTTGACAACATGAACGATTAATTAATAAACCGATAAATTTCGATAAATCCGATCCGTCAAGCAAATAGAGAAATACGATTTTTTTCCAACTTTTTCCATCTTGTACTTTCATTCTTTTGCATCGAGTCGTATGACGAATTCATTAGTTTCGAGGCAAGTCCGAGAAATTTTCAATCAAACGCGTTTAGGGCTGCAAGCTGGGGCAACGTGAAAAAAACCTGTTTATAGAATTGCTCCGAGGAATATGAGACACGTGGAAAAAAATCGTTCGAATCGTCACACACGATCTTTCCGGATTCAATGACGAGTTGGGCAAAGTTCTTCTCCAGTGCCCATTGGAATTGGACACTGCGGAGAATGTGCTTTCTGTTTGATACATAACACTAGGCGTAGCTCGCATGATTTTTCCTGAAAACTCACATGAAAGCAGTCGTTTTCGTCCTGATTATTTTATTGAACGTGTTTAGAGTGAAACGAAAGCTCGAAAAATTCTCGATTAATATTCGTTGCTTTTACTTTGTAGTTTTATGGTTTTAATGGGTATACGTAAGAAAAAGAAATGAACAGTCACGCGAATAAAAAAGGAAAGAATAAGCGGCAGGGAGTCGCCAAGAAGTTTATTCCACGAGGGTAAAAATGCTCGAAATTGAATCCCATATTTTTTCTCTCGATGTCAAGAAAAATCATGGCGGCTTTGAGTTAAATAGAGCGTGCATGAAAGAAACTTTCATCAACACGCACAGGAATAAAAATGAAAAAAGAAATGGGAAAACTCGTGGCAATGTGTATTTTTGGAAGAGAGATAGCGATCCAGAACTACTGATTTCGAAATAATGAGCCACGCGATACGCAGTTCGTCGTCATGGCCCGCGAATTGAACTTCCTCAATGTGACCCTATAAAGAGATTTTTTCCACTAGCTTGAACTAGCCCTTCCACCTTGTTCGCTCAGTAGAAACACCTTATGATAAAAATATACGATTCCACGTTGATATCCAAAGCAAAGTGTGCCCAGAATCAGAATAAAAAATAAAAAAACAATCCACCGGTGTATATCGGTGGTTTATGATGCTTCAAATTTGGGGCAGAAAATCTCCAGGATTTCATGGCAATTAAGCGAAGAATTCCGAAAAGTGAAAATTCGCTTCCCCAGATATCGTTAATTACGTGAAAATGATAGAAACAGCAAATTTCACGGTCTAAATCCCATAAAACATCAAAGAAATAACTTTTAAGAACCGCGACATAATCCTCATTACGAGTCACGTGTGACGTACTATCGTCGCTGTCATCCTCGATGTCCAAGGATTCCAATTTTCGCAGAACGCAATTGCAAGTTAAGCAATCCGTAAACTGAAAATAAAATTTTGTCAAAAAACGTCGATATTTTGTGGAACACGATGAATTTCGTAATTTTGACAATATTTTCTATTTGTAACGCAACTGTCAGCTAAATTCACTATTGCAATGACAAAAATTCACTTTCGAAGAAACTTTCTACAATATTTCTTGCTGCGATGACAAAATTTTTGTGATTTTCCAAAAAAAACGTTCAGTCGAACGTATCCAACAAAATTTTCTTTTCAGTGCACAGGAGCAAATTAACGAGAATAACAAATGTCATTCGCACTGTTAAGATACTAGGTGAACAACCTCGAGGCAAATCCGTCGATGTGCTGCTCCCTTGACGTTCCAGACGAGCATGTTTATTAATTGTTGACTCTGTAAAATATGCTACTCTGAACCGGTGCGATTAGACTTGATTGTGCGCAGTGAGCAGCCCACCACTGATTGCACTTTATCATTCAAGTTAATTAAAACATCACTTTTCACGTTTTTTTTTGTCGTGTGTTTCGAGTGTTTAATACCCTCCGGTCGAGCGCTATACAAACGGGCAAGGATGAGCGATATTTGCGGCACTTTTCATAATCTTGGAGCCAAGATCGTGGATAAAATTCCTAGCGCGCCGCAGACGTAAATCGAGACCGAAATTTGTCGAGTTCTTTTGTTTCGTGCGGTAACGAAGGGCCGTTGAATTTCCGGGTCATTGTCCCCTTCGTTATATATGTCGGTATCATAGACACATTGACGATTCTTTTACACATTATGTTCATGAGCACATACATTCATTTGTCTGTAATTGTAGACGGACGGTACAGAGAGCTCGTGAGCTCGGTAAACTTGGCTTATAACGTCTATTCGCATGTTCGTGATAATTAACGAGCTCGAAAGGACGATGCTTGACTCTCGTGTGGACTGTTCGAGTTTATACAAGAATCAACGCGATTGCACTCACTTCTTTACGTAAATTCCATCCACTCTCCGAACTGCATTCTTGTCCACGTTTCAAAAATGTCCATTGTCGGAAAGCATTGGAATTTTCTATGACGTCAATTTCTTTCTTTCTTTACAGACGTACAAATCTTTCGATGACACTGAAGTTCGCAACGTTGAAAGGCAACGAAAAATATTTGATTTTATTCATAATTCGTTCAATTTTCAATGTCATCCAAATTTTTCGAGCTGATTCGCTTTTTGAGTTACAAAAATCGATCAATTTATCATCGGAATGCCAAATATAAAGAAGAATTTCGTTGCATTCCAACGATGCAAACTTCAGATTCATAATCTTTCGTCGCTGTCGTATTTGGTCATTTAAATAATTCGAAAAATCCCTATAATCAATTTTCGTTCCATTTTTCTGTCTTCACTCGAAGTCTAAATTGATACTCAACGTTTAAAATCGATGTGCGTCGAATCTTTTTTTTTCTAATTGAAAAATAAATCCGCAAAAAACGTCCGGACGATTCCAAAATTTGGAAAAAAATGAAAAAGGGGAAAAATTTTTCATTGCAGTCAAACAATGCAGATGCTTCATTGCATTGCGACGAGTCTTGAGACGTTCGATTGAAAAATACGAGACTCGTGGCATTTGAATTGAAATAAATTGTTTCAACGATAAATAATCTTCAATGAATTATTTTCGATGCTCTGCAATTTACACAATTGCACAATGAAATAATAGTGTCTACATTGCTAAATTTGCCTTCAACATATGTGTGAATGTTTGTTCTCAGAGGGTACTTATCATAGAGGGCGTTAAAATTGGATACAGGTCGCCTATTTTATTCAATCGACAAGTGTATGCAATTTAAAGCTCGTCCATGAAAAACTGCTGGACTCTCGCACCACCAGGTACTCAGTAAAGAGTGTCTTTCGATAATACTCACAACGACTCGTGAACGTTCACGTATACAGACGTAAGAGCTGCGCAAATCATCGCAGCAGAAACCCTGTGTAATAATTTGAGCTGATTTGATGACATGCTTGATCGAAAATCACACGTCACCGAGCAGCAAAGATGATAAAGGGACAATGGATCGAAGAGATCGACGCATCGTGGCGGTTCCTCAATTTATACCGTTGGAAATGAAATTATGCACGGAATATAAAGATTATCGAGTTGGCGAAATGTGTACGTGGGTTTTACTTGCTGCAGAATAGGTGGTGATTGAAATTCGATGATTTTGTTGCACGAAACGATCACTGGGAGATGAAGGAAATGACCCGAAAGACGACTAAGGACAAAACCATTGTTGCCATTATTGATACGAGTTATACTTTAATGCAAAAAAAAACTTTCAAGAGTTCTTTACTTGAAATACGCAGCATAGCACCATTTTCTTACGAGTTTGATTTTTACTTGTCGATGCATCGTAGATGTTTCAGGTTAAAGTGCAGTGAAATGATACGAGTTTTCTATATATAGCAATCGGAATAATCTACGCTGCTAAATCTCAAGATGATTTGACACGAAATTGAAGAAAAAACGTGCTTGTTTATATCTAAATCGTGGAGATACGGAGCATGATATATTTTTCTACTATTTATTCTGCTCCAGAGTGCTGCAATAGTCACGTAAGCCAGATAGGATGTTGGCTTTTAACAATTAGTCGGACGAATTATGGTTATAGTCACAATGACTCACGTGTGATCGCAAGCATTGAGAATTTTTCTCGGAAAAATGCAATAATTTAACTATCAAATGTCCATACTGCGACTATTTGGATGGTCCCGCAAGTCCGTTCGCCAGCTCATTTGGAAAATGAGTCTCGGAATATTTATTAGTATATTTTATTAATTCCATTATCGAGTCTTTTGATTCTGACACGAACTGGTTCATTTTCGCCGGTAATTGGGCCTCTTGATGGATCATTATGGGCTGAGGATACCGGGCAATAAAGAAACATGCGATTAGAGTGTTCATGGGAATCTGTTCGCGAAATCAAGCGTTTTCTTCCGAATCGTTGTTTCGGTCGTATTTAATATTACGTTATAGTTCATCTTCGCCTATGAAGCATTCTCATGTTGCCGTGTCTCTAGACGCGAATCGGTTCGTTAAGGAAAAACATCTCTTTGTGTCTCATTTCGATTCGATTCACCCTCGAAAGTTTGAACTCAACCAAGTGTTATTCACACGGAAATGTTGTAGAGTACGACACAATTGCATGGTATCGACCGGTCAACATGTGAATTTGCTTGCACAAAAATTAATAAAATTCTAAGAATAAGACGACTATTCGAAAAGCACGAGATTGAATTTGCCAATACTTGCGATCACACGTAAGTCATTGTTGCTGTAACAATAACTTATCCGACTGATAGTTAATACCCAACATTCCATCTGGCCTACGTGACTATCGCGTTATTTTCGTCCCTCATCCATTCCCTCTTCAATATAATATGCTCCGTATCACCACGATTTATGTATAAAAAGGATATTTTTTTAAATTTCGTGTCACATCGGCAAGAACCTCAAGAGGTTCGGCAGTGAAAATTCCGATTGCTGGGGAGCTCTGCATCGTACCGCTTGACTTCAAACCGAGCATCCGCGATGCATTTACGTGAGTATAAGAATCAAGCTGCTTAGAAAATGTTGCACTGCTTTCATATTTTTCGTCCGAGGTTCAATTTTTTTTTCAAGCCCGTCGTATACTTTCTTGAAAATCAACGAAACACCTGCTATCCCTTCGCACTAACTTGTTAATTTTTTCATTACTTCACCGATAGTTTTCTTTTCGACTATTTTGAGTCTGAACGCACTTACTTCGTTTCCGAATCGGTCGTTATCGAATGCACCTATACCGAAGAACAATGAAGCGTACATTCTCAATGGGTGTTCAAGAGACGATGCTCTTAAACAAATGATCAATGGATCAACTTGCTTTCATCATGATATGATCGAGGTAAGACTACACGTTCAAACAATGAATTGCGATGACTCTGAAGTTTGCAACGTTGAGATTCAACGAAAAACATTTTTTCTTTTGATTATTCATTGAATTTTGAAAACCGATGTAATCGCTTTTTCGAGTCGATTGAGTTTTTTGGTTGCAAGGACCGAATATTCAATAATAATTATTGGCCCTGCTGAAGAAATAACAGAATTTTGTTGAATTCCAACTATGGAAACTTCAGGATCATTGAATTGCGCACCATCAACGCTTCAATGCTATACAAATGCAAAATAGCAATCACGTTAATATCTTTACGAAAATTCGTTTGTCATAGAAAGCAGCTTATAACCTCACAACCAGTTTTGTCATCAGCCCAATTCTTATCTCAACGACTATGTATTTGTTACGGCATGGAAATACGAGCAAGGATCAATCGATGCTTTACAGCCGGCTGCACATCCCCGAAAATCAATGTGTTGAAAAAGTCGGAATGCAAGCACTCATCGACGATTTGGCTGTGAGTCTCTTCAAATATAATTAAAAAAAAAAAACATCAACGACCAACATGTTTACACAAAAAATGTTCGTTTTTTTAATTATAAGAAAATAATTCACTATCGACGCCAGTTCCCAGGAGACATTTGTCCAAAAAAGTGCACAGATCAAAAAGAAGAGCGAACTTCGATTGATGTATCGACCAAAAACTAAGAAGATTGAAAAATTGTATTTTTTTCGTTAACTCATAAGTCAGGTATTTGTTCGTGCTGCCCGTATTCCCAATGGGAGAATTCAACTGATTGAATCATTTGATCTGGTTGATTAAAAGGTTTAGAAAAATTTCAACATGTTTTTGTTGGTTTGTTTGTAAAAGCAGGAGAATAAATGGAACTTTTTCTATGCTATCAATGATGGAACAATCGAGGAGAAACTATTCAACAAAAAATGGATTGCAGGGTTACGAGCCATCGGGGCTGAGCATGGCCAGAGGTGTATTTGCATCTCCTCGTATGCAGTTGCGCCCCGAATTCGTCGAAGTGGCCACGAAGGGATTTCGCTCAAACATTCGGAGAATAGATTTTGATGATACGAATGAAAGGGGAAAGTTCGTAAGAGCATGGTGCATGGACAAAAACGATGGCAGAGCCTTCAATTTCTCGGACTCGTGTAAAATTAGATAGATAATTCGTTGATTTTTCTATCGAAAAGAAACGGCACTGACGAATAACAATTTTATTTATTTTGTAGGTGCCCCAGATGCCGGAATGAGCTTAGCCTTCATAAACGCTCTTCGCCTTGACGTCAAGTGGTTGCATGAATTTAAGGTCAAGGATACGAGCATGCACTCATTTACTGATTCTAAAGCAGGTGCCGAACCTTTGGTCATGATGAAAACAACCGGATACTTCCGCCAGGGATCCTTTCCGGAAACCAACGCCACCTTCGTCGAACTTCCATTCAAAGTTAGTCAGTTCTGCACTGAATAAAAAGCTATTGGCCAAATGAAAGTTCATCCTTCTCCGCTATGGGAGATGATGTTACTATTTTGTACTTGATAACTAGTCTTGGTGTACGATACTTTATAGCAGACATCACGCGATCAAGAAACGCGGTAGCGGCTCGACGCCCAGTTTAACAGAAAAGCGTAGCGCGCGAGCCAGCCGGACTCTTATATACAGGAAAATATGATCCTGAAGTTTCCATCGTTGGAATGCAACGTAATTCTGTCATTTCTTCAGCCGAGCCAATAATTATTATTGAATATTTGGTCCGGCCAATAAAACGATTCTCTCTTGCGACGAAAAAACTCAATCGACTCGAAAAATTGCCACGATTTTCAAAATTCAATAAATAATCAATAGAAAATATGTTTTTCGTTGAATCTCAACGTTGCAAACTTCAGAGTCATCAGGAAAAACTTTATGACGTCACACAAATTTTGAATCGTTGAATCATACACGAGTGAAAAGAGAAAACAGTGCAAATATTGAAAATATAGAATAAGAGAAGAAAAAGTAATGCGAAGGAATGTAAATGCGTGGAGAATCGATCTGACTGAAAAAAATGATCTAGTTTTCTTGAAGGTGTGATAACACAAGTGATGACAACTTGTCCGGTAAAGAAGAAGGAATCCCCAAAGCGTTTTTAACGATGTTGAAGGGTGCATCGTTGGAATGCAACGAAATTCGGTTTTTTCTTGAGGAAAACTCATGATTTTTATTCGATACTGAATCAGGACTATAAAACGATCGTTTTTCAGGATTCAAACACAACATTGATAGGAAAATTGGCTTTTTTTTTTAATTTAACAAAAAATTAAAGGAAAAAGTACTTTTCGTTGGATCCCAACGTTGCGAACTTCAGTGTCGTCCCTTTTAACGGATCGTATATTCCATTGCAGTGCTAAACACTTCTCTCTCTCTCTCTAATTTCTGTTAATTCATTATTTGTTTGATAGACTACGAGTGAAGCTCATAATATGAGCATGTTCCTCATACGTCCTGGGAATACGGACACCGTAGGGTTCTTGGAGTCTATCAAAGACCTTAAAATAGAAAAAATGATAGCTCAGGGACGCTACAACACCACGACTGTCGAAGTGCCGAGATTTACGATTCGAAGTCAAGTTAATATCAGGATGTTGCTCCTGGCAGTAAGTACATTCAGCTGTAAAGCATAAATTGATTGTCCGACACCCGTACGCGTGTTTTTCGTGCGCACCAGCAATTGCAGGAGGTTTTAAGTCCGCCGTAAGCGAAGGATCAATCTGCGGCTCCATCGGACGATTCTCATCGTCACGATGAGCCTGTAACTGTGCGTCCTTGGATCACAGACGAAGCCACCCCTTTTCGGGCGCCTCGGCAAAGTTTATTGCGGATTATCTTTAACCAGCCCAAAAAAAAGAAAAACAAAAGAGAGAAAATGCTACCGATGGACAAAAAAATATTATAATGGGAATAACATTTTTTCACACGATTGAAGATTTCCACGATCTTTGCAGAAAGGTCTGTGGACTTTCAGTTTCGAAGATATTTTTCAAACCCGGTTCAACAATTACGCAGGATTCGACCAGACAGTTGGGCTCCGTTTTTCTAAATACACTCAAAAATCTGTCATAGATGTCAGTGAAGAAGGTGTACGAGCTGTTACAATGGGTAAATTGTTTTTTGTCGATATTTTCAACGTTGATGACAGTTTTTTTGGATCTGATTTTTTTTTGGAAATGACGTAATTTTGTTTTCCAGATGGTATGTCCATTCCAAATATCACTGCTCCTGCTGAATTGAGCTATAACTTTTATTTTATTATCGGCACGACAGGCAAAGATCCCGTGAACCTCCTCGCAGGCCGCTTGAGCGGTTGAGGAGGAAACACCCCTTGGAAATTTTAACTCAACCAAAAGTATCATTCACATGAAAATATCGTTAACTGTATCGGCCAGTCAACATGTAAATTTGGTTTCAACGAAATTAATAAAAATTGAAGGATTTCGTTACATGTGCAACGACAGGCGCAATGGGGAAAAATGATTTCAACAGGTGAAAAATACAAATAAAAACGAATGATCCTGAAGTTTTCATCGTTGGAATGCAACGAAATTCTGTTATTTATTCAGCAGAGCCAATAATCATTATTAAATATTTGATCCGGCCAATAAAACGATTGTCTCTTGCGACCAAAAAACTCAATCGCCTCGAAAAATTGCCACGATTTTTAAAATGCAATAAATAAGCAATAAGAAAAATGTTTTTCGTTGAATCTCAACGTTGCAAACTTCAGAGTCATTAACAACGATGAGAATCTTTAATTGTTCGTCTATACGCACGAATTCCACAACAATCTGTTTTTTTCAATGGCATCCTCATGTTCGACGTCGGGTTATCTCTTTCAACACGGAAAAAAATGAACTGAAAATACTACTGAGATTTTCAATGGAATTTACAGTTTTTCCCATCAACAGTGACTCCACTGGAGTGAACTCTTAAATTTTCATATTGTTTAAGGAAAATTTTTGGATATCATATTATGACATAGTACATGCCTGTGTAACGAATTTTTACGCCGCGAAAGCGTAAAAATTATACAAGGCGAAACATCAAATTTTAATTTTTATACCATTTTTTTTCTGATGCGCTTTGCCTATTGTGCAGAGTGCATTGCAAATATTCTTATGTGCTTTGCATATTGTGCAGAGTACATTGCAAATTTCACAAGAGTACATTGCAAATTTTACATTTCAGACACGGTGGGTTTTTTTGTTTTTATTCGTAATTTTCGATTTGTATTTGGGTTACTGTGAACATTGAGTTTTTTACATTTTGAATCAGCATTTATAATCGTTCAAAAAGCATATAAATCATTTAGTTCATGATTTTATAATGAAATGTGCAGTAAAACACCTAATTTACAGTGTTGAACGGTATATTTTGTTCAAAAATTCAATAATTTTGAAATATTGCGGATGAATTTTCACAGATCATTTTTTTCCGTGAAGAATATCATTAACAAACAATATCTTCCCCTATGCTATTAGCTCGTTATCGTCTTTGACACGTAAGTCGTTGTAGCTATAAAAATAACTTATCCAACTGATAGTTAATACCCAACATTCCATCTGGCCTATGTGACCATCGCGTTATTTTGGTCACTCCCTGTACTCCCTCTACAATATAATTTGTTCCGTATCACGTGACACGGAAGTTCGCAACGTTGGGATCCAACGAAAAATACATTTTCCCTTAATTTTTTGTTGACTTTCAAAAGAGAAGCCAATTTTCGTATCAATTTTGTGTTTGAATCCTGAAAAACGATCGTTTTATCGGCCTGATTCAATATCCAATAAAAATCGTGAGTTTTCCTCAAGAAAAAACCGAATTTCGTTGCATTTCTACGATGTCAACATCGTCCGTATCACCACGATTTGGTTATGAAGAAAAGGATGCAGTTTGAAATTTCGTGTCACACCATCTTGAGTTTCACCGCCGAGCATTCCATTCGCTAGAAAGTTCTGCTCCGTTCCGCTTCACTCGAAACTGAACATCCAAGATGCGTTCACGTAAGTCCAAATCGAATTTGTAAGAAAATGTGACTAAAATTGCTTTAAATCGTCCCTCCAGTAGCTTAATTCAACAATAAGCCATTGGAATTCCTAACGATGTACCGTCAGAGTGCACAAAGTATGCCAGCAATTTACTTTAAGCAGATTTTGCTGCAGCTGAATGCAATATGCAACGTGTATGTTCCTATAGGCTCGTAAGATAAGAAGCGAGACATCCAATGCTACTCTCCAGGGTTTTCCTTCGACTACGCCTATAATGAGGAAATACAGGGTAATATACTCTTTGATTTACCGCACGAGTGCAAACGTTCAAGTTCCACATGCCAACTTAGCGAGTGACGTGAAACTGTACTCGTTCGCCCATTCGAAACGTTCTCCAGCGCTCTTTCTCACTCGATACTGTATCCTCATCTTTCTCGTATTCACTCTATACAGTTCCTGTCTCCTTTGTATCGAGTATGCTGACTCTTGACAAGACTAACTGCCATAGTGAGCTCTACCTAATTTTCTTCCCCTCTCTCGTTCAAACAACACATCCCGAAGCTTCGAAGCGAACAAAAATGAGCGAACCATTGCCCAGATGGTCGACCGCAAGCCCATAGTCCGTAAAACTATGCTTTCGAAATTAGGACACGCGTCTTCAACCAAATTTTCCAATCATGCATTCTCTTTGACCGAGTTCACAAATCGACCGAATTTCAATTTACACATTGATGAAAAAATCAGCAAACACGAATTTGCGAATTTCGTAGTACGAAAATTGACTTGGTAGAAGAAAAAGGGCTCAGTTTCTTCAATTCACAAGCTCCAGAACGGATATCGAAAGGCAATACTCTCGCAGATAATTTATGGAGTACAACGGACGAGAAGATCTCGATTCGCTTGTACAAACTTGGAATCAGGATCTGCGCGAATGATATCGTATATTGAGAAGAAGACGAGAGACGTGAACGTTGCAACAACGAGAGACTTTGAGGAAAAAAACAAAGATAGAGAGAACGGAAGAATATCCGAGAGCTCTCGTTCGTACAGAGAGCGTACGATCGACCCACACAGTTTTACAGGACCAAACGGTGACGTGGCAACTTTCTTTTCAACAATAAGAACGAGTCCTGCCTACGCGTTTCGTCGTCCAGATGTATGTGTGGATTGTATGGGCAATATACTAACGGGCGATAAACAAAATGGCGTAACTAACAGTCGATCTCGATGTTGGTTCGTGTGGGTCGAGCCCTTTCGTGTGAAATCCTTTTATGTATTTAAATCGATATGACGACTCAGACTGAGAAAATCGACTAGACACAAGAGCTGAGTAAAAAAAAATGATCTCGACCTCGGTCTTGTGTAGTAATCCACTTGAAACTTTCGGCTTCATCATTCACCGTCACCAAATACATTTTATTTTTACTTTCATTTGACTCTCCTTCCTGTTACATATTTCATCATTATAATTCGGTCGTTGTTCATTCGCACATCTTCATCCGTGAAGATGGAGCGTGGTCCGAGGTTTCGTAACCCTTCTCGAAAGGGTTAATCTGGGTTAATGACATGCGTGAACCCTTCCCCCCTGCGACGTATTAATTGAGCCACGAATTCTCGGACAGTTAATTGCCTCCATGATAATGCTTTTGTTGTGTATCCAAGATGCTCGAGACTTCCTGAACAGTCGGGAGCACATTAATTGACCAGGAAAAACACTACCTCGGAGCCGCCGAGACCCCGCGCGCAATTGCTAATCAAAAGCTGGAAAATGTCTTCATCGCTGAGAGAGTTTTTATTTTTACTTTTTCAATCGTACAGACAACCTGTATTTCTTGAAAGTGAATCGTTAATCACGTAAACGTTTGTTAGTCTCACAAAACTATCAACCCTGATTTTTCACGGGATCGGAGTTTGGGCATTGAAAACTGTTTCGTGACTATCAAAATGACTCTGAAGTTTGCAGCGTTGAGATTAAACGAAAAACATCTTTTCTATTGATTATTTATTGAATTTTGAAAATCGTGGCAGTTTTTCGAGTCGATTGAGTTTTTTGGTCGCAAGAGAGAATCGTTTTATTGGCCGGACCAAATATTCAATAATAATTATTGGCTCTGCTGAAGAAATAACAAAATTTCGTTGCATTCCAACGATGCAAACTTCATGATCATAATATCAAACGATTATGTTTTTTTTATTCATGGTAATTATGCAGTTTGCGTACTTTTCCAAACAACGATGGGAAATTTGAAAATTGAGTTTCATGGGGGAGGTTGAAATTTCCCATAAATTTCCCAAGGGTATAGTGCCTACAATTTTTCTTAATTACTCGAGAAATTTCGCACATTTCGACACTTGCCTTAGGGAAAGTAGCTAAACTGCATTTGTGCAAACTGCAAATGTTTGATTCGTGAAATTTCAGGTTTTCCTTGTCCCCGACTGCATTATTTCTAGAAGATAGGAACTGTGATTTTTCCAAAAATAAACTTTTACAATTAGATTATCGAGGTGATTGTTAGTTAATTCTCCTTGGAAGGTATCGAATCGGCTTCGAGTTCCCGAACGCTGGAATCCTTGATCTATTTTTTGCCCCAATCTGCATAGCCCGTTTCGGGATTTTCGTGTTTTTTTTTGCTTGTCGCTACCACTTTTATTTTTTTCTTATCTCCTTCGTAATTCCCAACAAAGCGACCAAAATGAATGAATGAACGTGCGGAGAACGAGTTTCCATGCGGCACTACCATTTTCGTACGACAGGCACAAATTCCGGAGGAAGCGCGAAATACGAAGAGAGCGAGAAAGAAAGAGTGAGAGACGTGTTTGAGAAAAAAGAAGGAAATAGCTGCGACATTGACTGCATAGTTTTTCGCTCTCGATTGGCATTAACCTTCGAACGGTTTAAGCTCGAAGGAAACGTATTGCTAATGTTGGTTTGATCATCAGGAGATGTTTATGGACGTTGTCACGGAAATACAAAACCGGGTTACAACGAGGCAGCATGTTTCGCTGGTGATTACTGTTTGTCGATGGGAATATTATTCTCGTCGATCAAGTCCAATTAGCGGTTCAAGTATCCGATTAATTAATTGATCCATGAAACATCGAGCGCAATCAAACTTTCGCATACTTTCACTCCTTCTCTCGATTATTTTTTTTCATTATTGCATTGTACACGTCATTGAGAATAAGTGATCGCGCCATTAAACTGCTTTGCAGTTGATCTATTTTTCTTTTTGTAAATTTCATTCGTCAATGAATTTTCTGTTTGTCATCATCGAGCACGAAGCTTCGTGTACGCGATCGTCTGAATCATCGTTTATTCGTACGGATAATTTAAATTTCCATTGGAACGTTATCTCGTGACAATCAATTATTGGAAACGCGTAGCAAAAAACAAGATTTCCTTTTATTTCGAAATGTCAGTCATCTTAGAGATAAATATTACGGATCAAGGTCTCAAAACTTCGGATTTAAATCTCAAGCATTCGTATCGGGATTAGCATAATTAATAATGCATGACTCACAAATTCATTTTGTATATTTTCATCCACACGATGTTCCCTTTCATTAATAAAAACTTTATTTCATTTTCTCAAGTTTCCATGAAGTTTTGATGGAAACGTAAGTCGTTGCTACGAGAAAGAAACTTTTTTCCTGGTTCCATAATTTATCGTCGTAGGGAGATGCTCCATACTTTATGCAATTCATTAAAAAATGATTGATTTTTTAAATTGCTCCGAAATCGGTCGGGGGAATTCAGCAAATTGCTTATTTCCCTGAAATGGTTTGGGGTGAATCGCTCACAGACTTCAGGCGACTCGACGACACGACTCTGAAGTTTGCAACGTTGCGATTCAACGAAAAACATTTTTTTCATTGATTATTTATTGAATTTTAAAAATCGTGGCAATTTTTTGAGTCGATTGAGGTTTTTGGTCGCGAGAGAGAATCGTTTTATTGGCCGGACCGAATATTCAATAATAATTATTGGCTCTGCTGAAGAAATAACAGAATTTCGTTGCATTCCAACGATGAAAACTTCAGGATCATTTCGACTACGACAACCTTTTTAGTGGTCAATGTAATGGAACGTATAAGACCAAAACAGACATGGGGGGGTTTTGTAGGCGTATCGAGGACCGGAATGTTTGAATGTTTCCTTCCAAACGCACGAGAGTAGAATCAGCAACAAATTATTGATAGATTAGTAACAAAGTACACAGTAGGCTCGTGGTTGAAAGTTATAAAGACATTCAGTTGAGACACAGTTCGAGAACCTGTCGCCAGGCGCATATACGCAAAAACATATAGAAGGAGAAAGGTGCCCGGCGTGTATCTCGAGGTTACAGTACAATCCCACTTGCAGATATTAAACCCTCTCGACACGACTGTCTCGTCTAAGGAATTGAAAAAAGTAAAAAAAAACAGACAACAGAAATTGTGTATATATGCGATTAGTATACTAATACACGTCTGACAAGGGAGAGGGAAGAGGAAAATCGAGCGAAGACCTAGTAGGGTGTTGCTAAGAATGACGACGCGCCTCGCGATCATCATGAATCATCTCACGTTGACGAACAATATTCCATGAGATAAAGCCCGATATATTTTCGCTGATTAAATTCCATCCCGGGACTTAAGATCTTCGACAGCAAAAGTTTGGCATTCCAATTCTTCCGCAATCTCATGACTGCGATTTCGATCGATATCTTATTACCTGATAATCGACACTTCAGATCAATGTAATTCGTTCTTACGTTTGAAAATTGGACGATTTTTTTTTCGATATCAACATAAATTGTCTTGTCGTTTGATTGGCATAATTCATGGTTACTCCAATAATGTGTAATTATCCTCAAGAATTATTAATGTAACAAAGTTTCATTCAACGTGAATGTAGATTTTTGCGCGGATTCGTAAATGAGTTGCAAATTACTTAATTTCGTTTTCCCACGAGAAATTAAGGGGCTTAAGGAAATTACCAAATTCATATCCGTAGGAAAGGTAATTAATGATTCAATGATCAGTTTACCTAAAAAAATTGATACTTTTCCCAAGATTTCTCGTGAATGAATGATCCTGAAGTTTGCATCGTTGGAATGCAACAAAATTCTGTTATTTCTTCAGCAGAGCCAATAATTATTATTGAATATTTGGTCCGGCCAATAAAACGATTCTCTCTTGCGACCAAAAAACTCAATCGACTCGAAAAATTGCACCAACTTTCAAAATTCAATAACTAATCAATAGAAAAAATGTTTTTCGTTGAATCTCAACGTTGCAAACTTCAGAGTCATCGTGAATGAGCGAATACCGAAATTCCGGTGTAATTAAATGATGAAGTACGTGAAAAGTTGATGAGGCTGAACTTTGCAACGTTGGAATGCAACGAAATTTTTTTTATTTTATTGTTGATTCGTTTAATTTTCAATGTCATCCAAATTTTTCGAGCCGATATGTTTTCCGGTGGCAAAAATCGATCATTTTATCATCGTAGCTAAATTCTCCATTTGAATAATTATTTTTGCCATATAGAAAAAAGAATTTCGTTGCATTGCAACGATGCAAACTTCAGAATCATGAAAAGTTGGTTTCGATGTATGGATCGGGAATAAATTCGTAACAATTTGTCTCGTTCGTTGCAAGATTAACGAAAACGCTAAAATAGGTGGAATGCGCGGTCAGACACCGTGAGAATCTGTATAGATCGGGGACGCAGTCCGATAAGCAGATAAAGCGACAGTTGAGTCACAAATTAGGGAGGCGTCGAGACGGCACGCGAGATCGCGCAGCCGCGGCCGGTGTCTTAAGAGAGTCACGAACTTTAGTAACGCGATAAACACGATCAGCGAAGTTGGTCTCTTTACGGGTGAGATGTACTATTGGTGAGCCCGGGCCCTCCAAGGAAGATCGATTAATCAGTTGAGAAACTAGTGATCGATCGGTTATAAAAGAGGCGAAAAAATGAAGAAGATTGAGCAATCACTGATCGTCCGTTAAAACTGACCTGGTCTTGAATCGTTGCGTGTCGTCTTGACCAGCCCACATTTCTCGTTTGTTTGATTTTTCTCGCTGCCTGAGACGTTCCAACAAAAATCTGTCTGGAGTCTTTGGTTCGTATCTGCCGGAATTATTCACCGTTTCTCTCGTGGTTCGTGGTTGCCGGGAGTTTAGTGTGCAAGTGAAAATTTATGTAGGTATTTATTGAGCCTCGCGTGGATCCGGTAGTTTTTGACCCGTCTCACTTTTCTCGTACGGTCGCCGCGATTTCAGAGATTCACGAAGCGTTACACACGTATAAGTTCCAACTTCGGGGGACCAGGAATTCGCGGACTACAATTCTTTCGCGTTTCTTGCTCGTGCTGTACTTTTTTCGTGCTGTATACGAGATACGAAGCTCTCAGCACATTTGCTGTCCTTTTCCTTGTTTTTGTTCTCTTCGAATCCTTTTATTTCGCTCTCTCTCTCTCTCTTTCTTCACGTCTGTTGTCTGGGATGGATCTCTCGCTGGTGTAACACTCGTCTCGTGGTTCCGGTCGGTCGGTCGGTCAAGTATATATGCGGAGTGAGTCTCGCGTCTCGAGTTTCCCTCACCCGTTCGTTTTTCTCTCTCGCAGTTGTGATTTAAAATATATAAACTAGCCGGGATCGTCGCCCGTCTTGCGTAGCTCTTCGTCGGGTACGTACTGAAGGAGATCGTGGGTCGCGTGCTCGCCACCGACGCCTGTACACTCGCACGTATAGTAGTGACTGCTTGCACACCGCTGCTGCTGCTGCTTTGACTGCTACAGCAAATCGTGTGTAGAGGCGCGACGAGTGTATCGTTTTGAACGCCCGGCAACCAGACGCACGGATCGACCACGACGCCGGTCAGTGCCGCCGGCTTTTCGCCTTCAATTCATTCCTCCAATATTCCTTTGTTCTCGCATAAATCCCGAAGAAAATTCCCTCAATTTCCTGCCTCTGAATTACAAATTTTTCATTTTTTCTCTCTGCCTAATTTTTTCGAACTCGACACCAATTTCCGGTCTCGTTTTCATTGACTATTTGCAGCTCGAAACTGAATAATTATGATCCTGAAGTTTCCATCGTTGGAATGCAACGAAATTCTGTTATTTCTTCAGCCGAACCAATAATTATTATTCAATATTCGGTCCGGCCAATAAAACGATTCTCTCACGACCAAAAAACTCAATCGCTCCAAAAAATTGCCACGATTTTTAAAATTCAATAAATAATCAATAAAAAAAATGTTTTTCATTGAATCTCAACGTTGCAAACTTCAGAGTCATGAATAGATGAGACTGTATTGTCATTTGCATCGTAGGCTTGCAATAAAAAATTTTGCATGCATTTTCTTACAACTTTTCACCTTTTCAGAGTCAATATTTTCGTGGCCCAAGTCTGGACCTGAACTTTGAGATGTCTTTGGAAAAGAATCAAAATTTCGTTGCATTTTAGCGTGCAAAATGTTGAACGCGGAGATTTTCAAGATCCATATTTATCGGAATGCCGAGAATTTTCCAAAATCACCATATTAGGATCATCGATTTGCATATCGATCGTCATTTTATTTGATTTATTTAACCAGCCTCGAAATCGTCTACGATTAAGGTCATTTGATGCGTCGTGTTATAGGATTTACATGGCCAATTTCAAGCGCGAGAACACTGAGAGTACGGTGAGTCAGATTGACAAAGAAGTTGGCGTGTATGCTCGACGATTCTATAGAACTTTCGAGACCTGTCATTAGGCATGATGCTCACACTCGATTCCCTTTTCTTTCTGTTTTTCCTGCTCATTTATTTTCCTCTTTCCTCTAATACCTCTTTTCGTTCGGCAGAACTCTCTCTTTCTCGTCTTTCCGAGGACACGAAGTTCAATCCTCCGCTCTTATATCGCTTGCCTACACTTTCATCCTCTGACGATGCACTCTCATAATTATTCTCCCCACTCACGTCAATGTTTTTGTCCGTACAAACTTTGAGTAAAAGCGAGGTAGTTCAAGTAGCGAAAACATGGATCATTTTTTCAATCAGCTTTGAACAAAGAATCCTTTACGGAAAATCGACCAAAACGAAAACTACTTCAAATTATATGAATCACTATGACTCTGAAGTTTGCAACGTTGAGATTCAACGGAAAACATTTTTTCTATTGATTATTTATTGAATTTTCAGAATCGTGGAAATTTTTGGAGACGATTGAGTTTTTTGGTCGCAAGAGAGAATCGGTTCATTGGCCAGACTAAATATTGAATAATAATTATTGATTCTGCTGAAGAAATAACAGAATTTGGTTGCATTCCAACGATGTAAACTTCAGGATCATGAAAATTTTGAAATAATCCAAAAATATTTTAACAAAATATCGACAGTTTTTGGCAAGATTGACTTTCCAGTGCATGTTCGATGGTTGTCTTGTTTCTGGGACCAATACTCGGCGATACGATATAATTTTTCCGTTTCAAATGAGAATTTCTCAAATATTGAATAATAATAATTGGCTCTGCTGAAGAAATAACAGAATTTCGTTGCATTTCAACGATGGAAACTTCGGGATCATTATTGACTCTGCCGAAGAAATAACAGAATTTCGAACCATGGAAACTTCAGGATCGTGCTAACTACACACAAATGTTTTAGAGAAACAGAAATAAAAGAATTGGACGATTCAACATGGCACGGAAGTTTGCAACGTTGAGGTGCAACGAAAAATACATTTTTCTATCAATCGTTTGTTTCAATTACAAAAACCCTGACAATTTTCCTCCTAATTTTTTTTTGGGTCCTAAAAAAAATCGTTTTATTGTCTCAACAAAATATTGGATAAGAATCACGAGCTCTGCTGAAGGAAAAACTGAATTTCGTTGCATTCCAACGATGCGAACTTCAGCATCGTCGATTCAACACGTTACGAAAATCGACGTACCAGAATTTCGTTTCTTATTTTCTAATTTGCAATCATTACTGATATTATGGCTGTTGCAGAAACGATCAACGGGTAAACAAGTTTCGGGATGCATATGAAATCTTGGTAGCAAGAATAGACTTGGCTTGGGCACGAAACACGCGTGCACTTTGATCTCTAATGCTCGTGCGTCCGGAATGCAACTTGCCTCGATGCACTGGGAAAAAATGTTCTCAAGAGGGTTTCCAAGTAGTTGAATGTTTAGGTAACAGGACGCACATCCATGATTTTACATAGAAAAGTGAGAGGGAGAGAGAAGTAACTCTTGAAAGCTTGTATCATGTGTTGTACAGATCCGTGTATCGTTCATCATGCTCAAACTTATGTTCTCGTATTAATACGACGTCTGGTTGTATTTCAGGAGTCATTAATGATGCGTGTCCATTCAGGAGCATCATCGCCGCGCGGATGTTTGATGAAAAACGTGACAAAGCAATCTCAGTTTCCTTTTTTCGTTCTTTCCCGTTCCTCTTTCTCGTTTCCACCGCGGATCTATCTCGTTTTTCTATTCTTCTCCCGCCCAAACTCTTTTTTCTATTATATCTCTTGATATATCCGAGT
Organism: Diadegma fenestrale; assembly: GCA_037043255.1. Lineage (NCBI taxonomy): Eukaryota > Metazoa > Arthropoda > Insecta > Hymenoptera > Ichneumonidae > Diadegma > Diadegma fenestrale. Next base: position 3,448,750 of record CM073311.1, on the reverse strand, counting down.
TATTTTCCATTCTCTAATGCATCCTTTGTTAACAAAGCTCACAGCACGATACAACTTGTCATTTTCGAACATTCTTTTCACACGATTACCTCGGTCACAGCTTGACTCGGATACATTTTTCACAGCAGTCGTTCTGGCCACAGATCATCATCATCATTGGAAATCATCATCGAAACGACGATTCAATGCATCTCTGCGATAAGACACGCTTTCGATGTTATACTTTCGCGGAATTCTCAACTTTTTCGCCGGCCGTCGAGAGGGACGATCGCCGAAGAGAAATTCTCATTCGAAACGGAAAAATTATATCGTTTCGCCGAGTATTGGTTCGAGAAACAAAACAACCATCGAACGTGCACTGGAAATTCAATGTTGCCAAAAACTGTCGATATTTTGTTGAAATTTTTATGGATTATCTCAAAATTTTCATGATCCTGAAGTTTGCATCGTTGGAATGCAACGAAATTCTGTTATTTCTTCAGCAGAGCCAATAATTATTATTGAATATTTGGTCCGGCCAATAAAACGATTCTCTCTTGCGACCAAAAAACTTAATCGACTCAAAAAAATTCCACGATTTTCAAAATTCAATAAATAATCAATGGAAAAAATATTTTTCGTTTAATCGCAACGTTGCAAACTTCAGAGTCATAAATTTTCGTCATTTTGACCATATTTTTTATTTGTAACGGAACTGTCAGCTAAATTCACGATTAGAGTGACAAAATTTACTTCACGAAAAGATTCGGTGACAGATTTTTGTGATCTTTCAAAATAAGTTGAGTCGAACGTCTCCAAGGATCGACCTTTTTCAACAAAATTTGATTTTCACTGTGGAACTGACAGAAACAGAAAAAGATATAGAATGACGTGGAGCGAAGAAAAAAAAAAACTTGTGGCACGTTTCGCGTTGCGCAAAAATACAAGAGACGAACATGGTTTCTCGTTGTTTTACATCGTACGGCCTCGCGGTACGGCCCTGCTGTTCTTTTATCGTCATCCGAACAATAATGCGAGCAAACGGAATGATGAGGAAAAGATGAAACAAAAGAAAAGAGAGAACCGCGGCGAAAAAACTACGGGAGTTTGTGGTATTTCTTGTGCCGGAACGAGAGAGAAAAACAACGCAGATGAAGGAGAAGTCCGCCGATGATTCCTGGAAACTGACGGCCAACAGGACTCCTCGCAAATGGAAGGCAACGACGAGATAAGAAAAAAACGAGCAACGTAATAACGATAACGGACCAGAGGAAAAAACCTTCTGTACAATAAGAGTGTCGGAGAAACGAACGAGTTCAAGTTTCAACAAAATCTATATCGAAACTCACGAAATATATTTTTTCAAATCACTCCTTATTCTGGAGTCCTACTCATCGTGTGCAGAGTGTCAATTGGCATGATGCGAATTGCCTGGTACACAGGATCATTCGACGTCAAATGAAAAATCGGGTTTAATCAGTTTTCTCTATTTTTTGCATCGCGTAAACTGAATAAACATTTTGAAAACTCTGATTTACTTTATTGTACTTTTATCTCCGAGTCCCTCGAACGAACGTGACAAAAGTTTATGATCCTGAAGTCTGCATCGTTGGAATGCAACGAAATTCTGTTATTTCTTCAGCAGAGCCAACAATTATTATTGAATATTTGGTCCGGCCCATAAAACGATTCTCTCTTGCGACCAAAAAACTCAATCGACTCAAAAAATTGCCACGATTTTCAAAATTCAATAAATAATCAAGAGAAAAAATGTTTTTCGTTAAATCTCGCCGTTGCAAACTTCAGAGTCATCAAAATTTTCGTTAGTTTCCGTAGCTTAAATCTGTATCACAGTTCCAAGGCAGAATTATATGCGTCGATGCAAACATTGAAATGAGTCTTACAGTATCTTATCAATAAAATTCTCAGTAGAATGATACACAAACGTGAGAAATGTTTTGTGTGCCTGCGAATCTCTAGAGAAACTCACGCATATGATTCATACGGAACAATCGTCCCGTCCCGATAATAAACGAGTTTTCTTTACAACACACATATTGTTTCTATTTCGAAAGTTTATGATAAGAAAAGTATCGCGACTTTGTACTATAATAAATTATAGCACAGGAAGATTTACTGGCTTTAAATCCAGTCCGTTGTGAACTGTGGGCAGCTGAGAATTAAAAGGGCACGTACGAAGCATTTAAGAGCATCGACTCTCGTAATATTCTCCCCCATCAACCGTAATAAATACTCTGTAAATGATTAAGTCGCATTTACAATGTGGAACGGAAATGATAAAGCTCGTGCGATACGATATCCTGAAAATCCGAGAAAACTCTATCGTCCTTGCGCCGTCCACGCGATATTATAAAAATCATAACAACAATCCATATTATTTTCATTGTTATCCTCCGAAATAACAATAACCATCCAATACTTTCATTATTTTTATCATAATCATCGTTCACGTAAGAAACAGAAAGAGATTATTGTCTCGGCAAGATTCCCGCGATCTTCATTTTAATGAGATCGAGCACGAAGAGTTCAACGTTAAACGCGACGAGACTCCCACGAGATATTCCCTCGAAAATCGTTTTCAAGCAAATTCGATTCAATCACACTTCGTTAATTCAATTTCACTGATATTTTTTCTCGTAACACATGGCACGCTTTATAAAATTATCATGGAATTATGACTCTGAAGTTTGCACCGTTGAGATTCAACGAAAAACATTTTTTCCATTGATTATTTACTGAATTTTAAAAATCGTGGCAATTTTTCGAGTCGATTGAGTTTTTTGGTCGCAAGAGAGAATCGTTTTATTGCCCGGACCAAATATTCAATAATAATGATTGGCTCTATGGAGAAACAACAGAATTTCGTTGCATTCCAACGATAGAAACTTCAGAATCATATGAAATTACCAAACAGCAGAATTTTTCATATTTTAGGATCAAGAATATGAAAAACTCTGAAAATTATCAAAAAAGATAATAAACAAGTTGGGAAAAAAAAGAGTAGAATCGAGGGGAACACTCAGCTCGATCAAATCCTCGAAAAAGTCTCGTTGAAAATGATCCCTCGATAAAAACTCAACTCATCATGATTCTCGCACGATGGTAAAAAATTTTCAACCAGCAAAGCGATAAAAAAAGGCTAGAATTTGAAAACAAAACTATTCATCTTCCCACAACGAGTCTCGCAACATCGCGGTTGATTTCCCGACGTAGATTCTTTCATTTCCGGCGGGGATCTAAACTTATCAAAGAGCAAATAGAACGCGCCACGCGCGAGAGTCACTTATCGAAAGAAAAAACAAGGAATCGTTTGGTTATTCCCCTACCAGTTGACAAATGAAGGATGAAAATGTTGAGCTTTGCTATAAAAATTAATCAACGATCACGGGAATTGTCCATATTCGAATTTTCTCGACGTGTCTCGCACGACGTTGTAAATCACACAATTTCTGTTCAAATTACGAGAAATATTGTGACAAAAAGCGAAATAATTGCTCGTTGATTATTGCTTTATACAAGCATGTTGCAAGATGTTCGAGCAAGCAAACGTGCTCATTAAATTTGATTAATTGACGGCCGTTAAAAACGAATTGAGAGAGTAAGCGTTTTACTCTAGTCGATCGTTCTTGCAGTTGCAACTTACGAAAGATTTCATAGGAACACATTCAATAAGCACGTTGGCTCACTGATTGCTCTGGATATGTGTTTTATCCGCAAACGTATACAGATAAATAGAACGAAATACACACGTCTAGGGACGATAAGGCTCAACACCTTTTCGCGATTCGTTCTGTACGATATGTGAGATCGTTCGGTATTTAAGTGGCGGAATTGGCGAGCTCTGTGTCTACGAGCTACCGTTCTCACCTGACGCAATCGACGAGCGAGCTACCGCCAGGAGAAAACGATAGGAAAAGGTGATATTATAGATTCTTTGACTCCTTAAAATCGCTCAAGCGAATCGTGGCTCAATTGAGCCAGTTCTCGCCACGATCGTGATTAGAAGTAACGTGCATTTTATATACATACATACAGCTCAACCGCAATCACAGCGAGCAAAAAATGAACAAAATTCATAAGAAAAACCTACGAGATCGAAGGTCGACATCTTTGCCAAGTCTCCATCATTCATGCCCGTGAAATTCAGTTTTTATGATCCTTAAGTTTCCATAGTTGGAATGCAACGAAATTCTGTTATTTCTTCAGCAGAGCCAATAATTATTATTCAATATTTGCTCCGGCCAATAAAACGATTCTCTCTTGCGACCAAAAAACTCAATCGACTCAAAAAATTGCCACGACTATCAAATTTCAATAAGTAATCAATAGAAAAAATGTTTTTCGTTGAATCTCAACGTTGCAAACTTCAGAGTCATCAGTTTTTTCCAGTCGCTACGATAGTTTTTCCTCCAAATGTTGAAATCGCGATGTTTCTAAGTTTTTAATTCAATAGCTCCGGGTCAAGGGGCCGATTATGATCCGTCAGATATTTACATTTTTCTAGTCGAAGCTCAATCTATTTTTGCTTCCGAGACCATTGTACGTGGCAGGTTCGCATCCTGAATGATTATTTGTGAATATTTCCTATTTCCCTCTCTCTCTCTCTCCCTTTTCTCTCGTCTCATTCTCGTTCGGACGAGCGAACGAGGATGATATTCCAGGAGTGGTGCACATGCATCCTACACGAAATTGCTCTTGGGGCGTTCCACGACAGTCAATGATTTATCATCGTCATTCAAGTTCGCGAAACACGTTTCACGTTTTACCACAATCCACAAATCAATTTTACAAACCAAAGGAAATTCTCGGGATGAGATTTGATTCTGCGAATGAAGAAAATCAATTTTTTGGGCCTATAAAATAAAATAATGCCGAGTATTAGGGACCAAAATTTCCTCTAAAGTCTCTGTTTCACGACCAACAGGGCCTGAAAAATATTATTCGTTCACAATGAACGTCATATTCCTAAATATACGTTTTTCTTTTTCTCTCATTTCAGCTACGATAATTTCTGCCAGAAGAATGAATTTCTCTCGTGGAGTCGACGACGCGGAAGTGAGAATTGCCAAAGCGACAGCCGGCTTATTTCTTTTCTTTTTTTTTTTGAGAACAACGACTGTCCGCAATTCGGGCGATTCCACCGAGCACAATGAGCACCATTATATTTAGACGCGCGTGCATACTATCGGGATGTATGGGTGAATGTCTGTGTGGACGTTCGGAACGCACTCGACTTGTTTAGTTAATATTTTTCAGCCTAGTCTCGCGCGCTCCGAGTCGATGCAAATTCCTATTTTCTTTTTCTACGTTATTACATTTTTTACTCTATGCAATTTGCTGAACAGTTGCTGCAACTTGATGAATAACTTGATTGATAAATTCTGATGCGTTCGTAAAAGATGCGCAAAAATTCCAATGTCAACCGAATTCCCAAGAGAGAAATGTTGGTTTGAATGTTTTTTTTTTCTTATCGCATCATCCAAAAGGGCGAATGGCAATTTCAATGGACTCTGAAGTTTGCAGCGTTGAGATTCAACGAAAAACGTTTTTCTTATCGATTATTTATAGAATTTCGAAAATCTCGGCAATTTTTTGAGTCGATTGAGTTTTTTTGGTCGCAAGAGAGAATCGTTTTATTGGCTGGACCAAATATTCAATAATAATTGTTGGCTCTGCTGAAGAAATAACAGAATTTCGTTGCATTCCAACGATGGAAACTTCAGGATCATAATTTGAATTCCTAAAAGTTATTGTTTGTCTGAAAAATTTCATCTCAGGGAAAGTTTCGAATGTGAAATTTCGCGGTGATGAGAATTTCAAAGAAATAAATGTTTTCTTTCGTTTTTGATTTTGATTCGTCGCAGGAAATCTGTTGATGGGAACCACTGGCGCGATCTGATGGTATTTGCACGAAGCTTGAGTAAGAGCAGCCTTGGTTCGTTTCCCGTCCGTCGATATGTACGTTAAACTCCGGATTCGCGCAGGTGAATAATCTGATAAAATTATAATGCTCGTCTGCGGAATAAAATTTGCGAAACACGCACCCAGACACTGTGGAGACTTGAATATCCCCTTGTCCTATCGATTCGTCTCCCTTGCCAAACGAAAACACACAGACGTAACTCTATTTTTTCCGCACCCTCGATGTCGCGACAACGAAACTGGTCATTTCATTTTTCTGGTCCCTCTTTCCGCACCCTTAGCGCACTTTACGTGTGTGTAATAATTAATCAACGACGTTGCGTCCGCACGAGATATGGAAACGTGCATGTGTCACGACTCGATTCGGCCACGAAACGGGCGTGTTTTTAAATATAAAAAAACTTCAAGCAGTTTTTTTTTATTCATAACAAAAAAGGTTGGAATAAAATCGAATTTTTAAAACGATTTCTTCACTTTCTCCAACTCGAAAGGCGAATTTTTAACGTTTCTCTTTGAGATCTTTTTCGAACGATTATGAATTTTTGAAGTTTTCGCCGAGCGTCAAAAAAAGGTTGAAAAACGAGCTCCAAATCCATGAAAATAAAGCCGAATTGTTGTCGGGCTGGGGACTAAATTAATTTGATCCCAAGTTCGTGATTTTCGGAGTAACTGGTGAAAGAGCAGCAGTTCATACGAATTTGGCGGTAGGTCGAGAGACCAATAATTATCCAACGGTCACAGCTGCTAAACGACAGAGAAAAAGCGACGAGCGAAAGCGAAAGAGAGGAAGGAGAGTAGGGAGTCGCATGGCTCGCGCGTATGTCGAGCAGACGACGAGTGAGTCACCGCGCGGGCTTCACCATGGGGCTTGTACAAAGAATACTTTCTGCTCGACTCTCGCACCTGTCCCTCGCTGCTCTTGCAACGAGCCGTACACAAACTTCATGTCACATGAGATTTCGTCAACGATTCAAACGCAACGAAACACTCCGAGAGGTTGGATCACGGAATTAAAATAATCAAAATTTGATCGAATTTCCTGATAATATTCCTTGGCATCAAGTACAGAAACAAAATTTCTTTCGACATTTTCTTACCACATGGTTACCGAATTATTGACAGTTCAATCAAAATTCTTATGCACTGAATGCATTTCTGTATAACAGTAAACTCTATGTTTGTACACGAGAACTTGAACGTTTAATTACTCGAGTACGAGTTTTGAAGATTTTTCTACCACAGTAGCAAAATTTGAAGTTGAAGTTGAAGATTTTTCTACGAAGATTTGAAGTTGAAGTTGGAGATTTTTCTACCACTGTAGGAAAATCTTCAAAAAATTGCATTGTCGTATATATTATTGAAGAATATATTCACGAAATTTTATTAAGGCGTTTCGGTTCCGGCGATACAATGTTTCGATGTTAAAAACATAGAAATTTCCACAATAGTTAAAATTTGATAAAACTTTGTGAATATATTCTTCAGTTCTCGACAATACAAGTTTTCTTCAGATTTTTTGTATTAATCAGTTCTCAAGTAATTAAACACTGGGCTTCAGAATTCTGCTTTAATGCTAAATAACTCGATAATTCAGTGAAAAAATTGCAAAAATGGTGTTTTCGCCCTTGACGTTGGAGAACGTTATCACCAAATTTTATCCATTTCTTAACATTTATATTTTCCTACCGAAACTCCTTAAATTTTTATCTTTTTGAAATTCAGTCAGTCAGTCAAATTCATTTTTGATTTTCAGTCCCGAATCCCAAGCGACGAGAAAATTTTGAATTAACATTGACAAGTTTCATGAACTCTACAATGTTAATTAAATCAATTAGAGTCGACGCAATAAAAAACTTGATCAAGTGCCCGAGGTTGAATGAAATGAAAATCCAACGGACGGAGGGAGACGAAAAAATAGGAAGCTTTGGTTGGTTCGTTGCGAAAAGAATTCTCGTAATTACGAGGCATCAAGTGCTCGAAGCGTGTGTGCAAATGGTCGCGAGGGTGGATTGCATTTCCTGGGATAGGGTGGAAAAAAGGACATCGTGGAACTGAATAAATAAAGCCATCGACGTTGATTATATCGCGTGAGCCTAATTCGCTCGGGCCTCCAATTGCGGTGTGGAAACGAAAAAACAAAAATTCTATCAACACGCAGCAAACGCGACAAGTTTTTGCAAAGACACACCCCAAGCCCCGTTTTCGTCGACGTTTCATCACGTTTTGAAATCTTGGAATTCATTCAATTTACTCACTTTTCATTTTCAAAAACAACGCTCTCGATTATTTTTTTCGTGTGACCGCACGAAATATTCGCACGATACCAATTTTTTCGTTATTTACAGAAATTATCAAGGATCGCCAACATTTTACGCGGCGATGCATTTCTCTGAATTTTAATCGTTGATAAATAAATTATTTCGAAGATTTTTCTTATTCGCGAGCTCGTGGCATTGAATGAGGCATTTCAAAAAACGCCGGCAAGATGTTTATCGACGATGCGTTTCCCCCACCCACGCGACTCGACTGATTCACCAGAATTTGGTTATCCCGAAGATTGAGTGAGCGCAGCGAGAAGCCTTAGCGGAAAAGGAAAACGTTCGATCGGTGGGAAAGCGTAATTTCTGCGCAATGAGTATTTCGGAAAACATAACCTCCGAACAACGTGAGCGATTCGCGAAAAAAAAAAACACCAGACGACACGGAAGTATTTGCGGAATCGTCACTCATCGTGACAGAAAAAAATGCATCGCTCGGAGACTCATCTCGCCTGTGGTTTGTTTGTACCTACAAATTTTCGGGAGAGAAAATTCCGCAGTCCGGAGCGGAGGTCATTGAAATACGTTGGACATTCAGTGGATGCCCGTTTTTAGATTTGAAAAACAAATTAAACGGAGAGAAAAAACGTCCAAGAACTCGCGAAACTGTGCGGAGCACGCGAGAAAGAACGCGCGCGCGCGCGAGAGAGAGAAAGAAAATTCAGGATCCATCTGGATATATCCGGTTCGTACTCAATGCTCTTGGAGCGTTGAACAAACGGTTGCTATATTCTGCAAGGCCGATGTTGAGATGTGCCGCGAACACCAAAAGGTGTGCACACCGGCGTTAACCCGAAAGACAAAGGATCGTAAAATGCGAAATAACAAACAAAAGAAAATGCGATACGGAATTCGTCAATAAGAGGCAGAATTTGATTCTCGAGAAAATTTTACGTGATTTCCGGCTGTCACAACACTGGAAATTCGTTGAATCATAATAACTTTCACGACCCTGTGAACGTATCTATTCCGAAATATTGAAAGATTTTTCTATAGACGTTTCGTCACATGTACGTACGTGTGTACATCGGTGATGGATTCGCAAGGAGTAACGACCGAGGACAAAACGGGCGCTTTGAATTCGACGTGCATCGCGCGATATTACGATGTTATTTTTGAGAAATCCGGTAATGCGGATAAAAGCGAAAATTTCGTTCAATAGGACATGAAAAATGTTGCGAAAAACATGACTCACTTGCTAGATTTCCGGCTTTCCCCAGTTAATCCTTGGAAAGTTCCTGTAGACGTCATTCTTACGATGCTTGTGATGATACTCGGGGGATGTTTTACACCTGAAGATCCTTTTCGACGTTCGACTGCGAATTGTCGGTGAACGAATGTGCCGGGTGTCGTGCAGCGATTTTCTTTCCACCGTTTCACTCTCCGTCCTTTTTTCTCTCTCTCTCCGTCGATCGCCGGGGATGTTTCGTCGTGTTCACAAACAGCGCAGCGTACCAAAGACACGACTATCTTTTCGCGAGTGGAAATCAAATGTACCGTTGAGGCCCTGCGATTGGTAGTTAGCTCGTAAGCGCCCTGTCCAAACGCACTATCTAGTCAAGCAACATTCGAAACAATTTTTCCAGCCCAAAAATCCCAAGATAACGAGTACTCACGATGAAAAACGCAAATGTATCAAATACTATGATTGATTTATGATTTTTAATATGTGCAAAATAATTGAGCTTTCTGCCTGATAAATGACTAACGACAAAAGATAAATGAATCACGTAGTATCGAGTTTGCCGGCGAGCGGCGAATGTTGTTGCGCGAGGGACGCACGGGGCGAGGGCGCGGCAGCACCGTCGCGTTACTCGCGTCACGATGTAAACATAACCACAAATAATGACAGTTGCGAATAAACAGAGTCAGCAAATTGTAAACAATTAAGCTCGATTCATTCATTTAATTCGATTACGTCTCATATAATAGTCGCGAAATGGCAAGAGCTGCCGAGAACAGATGCTCAGCATCGATCGCTGCGAATTCTAGCTCCGACAATTACGTTACCGAAGTATGTTTTCAACGCAAATATCGAATCGTCCCCATTCAATCCCCACGTCTCTAAAAATCCATTAAATTCTTTCATATCGCTTTCTCTTTGCCATCGTGCAGAACAATATGCTGCGAAAAAAGTTGGAGCTCAAATCAGAGGCTCTCAATGTATTGAGCCAAGAATTGGACCAATGCAGAATTCAACGCGACCAGTTCAAACTCATGGCTGAACAGATACAAGTACGCTTGTCGCACATGAAGAAACAATCCAACGAGAATAATCACCTTAAATGGTACGATACAATTTGACGGCGAGGCTTCAACTCTACACCGCGCAACTCCACACCGTAGAATGGCCATAGATTTATATATATGCACAGATAATGCCGTGTGGAGTTGAAGCCTTGCCCAATTTGACTATAGAAAACATTCTACGACTAGCGTTTTACTTTCATCTCGGCAGAACCTCGACCGACGTGTAGCTCGTAACGTCTTGCCGAAATCGAACGCCTTTCGGAACTATCGTCTCAAAACAAAAATTTCACATCGTTCGACATGCCACGAGCGAGAGAAAATCAATCTTTTTGCCAAAACGAGTCTTGCCTAGAAAAATACTACAAAATACGCATGAAATTTTATCTGTTTCGCCGCGACTGCAAACGCTGGAAAAACTCGGCTGGAAACTTTGATCAAACTTCCATTCATAGCAATTTTTTATAGACTTACTTGCCATGCATGCAGGCTTCGTCCTGCAGCACATCTAGTTGGCGCTGAAGGGAACAGCCAACTCAATGTGAAAAGTTGAATTTTTTTTTACAAAATCTTCAAACTGATTATTCCGAAAATCGCTATAATTTTTTTGTTTACACACTGGCACTCCACTTGACGCTCATTATCGTCGTTTTTCAAATATCTTCGAATAGGTAATCAGCAATTTTTCAATTTATCATCATTTTTTAGACGCTTCTGAACTTTGAAAGTGGAAAGTGTGACGAAAAATGTGATTTTTTGGTTCAGCTAATAATAATTAGTCAACGGAATTCATTTGTTCGTTCCTGTGAAAGTTTTAACAAAACTGGTTCAGTCGTTTTCACAAACACAATTTCGTGATAGAGTTTTATAGAGAAGATTGGGTCGGTGGTTTCTTGATACGAATCGTTTGAGTGGTTACAGTTCGGACAACGAGATTCGGACGATGGAACTATTGATGGAAGTTAGAGAACAGAACAAATGTTTGAGACTGCAGGTCGAAACTCTCAGACAAAAACTGGGGGATGCTCAGGCTGATATAAAAGTTCTGAGAGCGAGTAATCAATCGAACGTCGACCATAACACGCAATTGGCACCGGACGTTCATCAAAGGGAGGAAATGATTGAACAATTAGAAAAAATGAATATCAAGGTGAATTGTTGAAATGAAATTCCACGAGTTTTCACATTTCGTCCATTAGAATTCATCGCAGAGAGCGATTCAACGTTTGTTTGATACGAAATTAATTGATTTGACAGTGCACACAACTTCAAACTGATTTGCAAGCCGTTCTGGATGAGAAACACGAATTAGAGACTGAGCGAGATGCTTTCAAGTGCAAAGCTCATCGACTCAATCACCAACTGGCGCAAGCTTTGAGCGCATCAACGACAGTAGATTTTGATGCTCTCATCAACGAGAATAGGTCATTATTGCTGCTTTATTTATCCCAGAAATGAGACTTAATGTGTTGACCTTTTTTGTGGTGTCGAATTGAGGGTGAATTTTTATTTGCAATTACAGATTTTTACAAGAACGACTGCAACAATTGCAGGAGGAAAAAGAGCTCGCCAGGCAATCGCTTTCCAAATACAAGGTACAATGCTTTTCACTTAAATGCAATGATCCTGAAGTTTGCGTCGTTGGAATGCAACGAAATTCTGTTATTTCTTCAGAAGAGCCAATAATTATTATCGAATATTTGGTCCGGCCAATGAAATGATTCTCTCTTGCGACCAAAAAACTCAATCAACGCGAAAAATTGCCACGATTTTCTAAATTAAATAAATAATCAATACAAAAAATGTTTTTCGTTGGATCTCAACGTTGCAAACTTCAGAGTCATTGAAATGCAACTTTGCTGCTCATTAATAATTTTATAATTCTCAAAATATTCGATCGATCTGAACGCAAAAAACTGGAAAACAATAATTCAATGAATTTTGTGTCAATCGCTGTGATCGCGCTGATTTTTTTAGGGCATGTTGGACAGTAAACGTACAAAAGGAACGATCAAATTGGGTGGGAATTCGGCCGCGGGTACGGTCATGACGTATAAACAAGGTAAACTAAACTCACAATATTTTCCATAACTGATCTTGTAATTTTAGAGTAATTCGATTTTAAGATTCACTCTCAAATAATCCATTTTGTCTTTCTTTTTCTGGTGCTATTCAAGTTGAACAATTATTGCAACAAGCGACAACAATACCGCCACAAAAATCAGCTGCCGCCATATCCGATCTACGTCGCCTCTGTGCGGCTTTGCTTGAAGCTCTAAACGACAAAACTCTCGCCCTAGTTCACCAGAAAAAAGCCAACAAGTACGTTCCTCACTTATCTCACTGATTTTTCAATTATAACGACCGAAACGAAGAAGCTCTTGTGCTTCGCGTTTTGGACTAACGATGAGGGCTACACGGAGAGAATATTTCATGAAAATTTACTATGTTATTATAATTCCCTGGTACCAATTCCAATTTGGAGGGACGACATGGCACCAGGGAACTATAATAACATAGTAATTTTTAATGTAATATTCTCGTCGTGTAAATACGAGGAAAGATGGAAAATTGTTGCCGACATCTTTGTAGCAATATGGAATATAATTTTATGTAAACTTGACTCTGTGCAGGAATCTCGTACCATAATTAAATAATCAAATAATTATGGTACGAGATTCCTGCACAGAGTCAAGTTTCCATTTTTCAACTATTGATCGAGACGCTTTATAATTCTGATCCAAACTAGAATTTTTGAAAATTTATCGTCTCCGCTTTGAATTTAGTTTTAAAGCCGAAAATCATTCACAGAATTTTGGCATCAAGAATCTGTGAATTGGACAACGCGGTACAATCGCCAACGATGAAATTGCTCGAGGGTTACGTTGGGGCCGACGTCGATTCAGCAGGTAAGTTTATTATTTTTTATCCTTGGACGAGGAAAGAAATAAAATCCGCTAAATTTCTAGTAAGCGCTGACTCGAGCAATTCCGAATTCGAGACGAAATCGACGTTGTCGGACAATCTCGAAAAGCGTGAAGACGGTCTGGGAGCTAGCGAACAAACAAACTCCAGTGCGCCGTCCAGCATCATCAAACGAAACTTGAACTCTTTACCGATTGATTTACCAGATTTACCCAAAAATCTGGGAGACTTGGTCGAAAAAGCTCTACTCAATTTGAGGGACAACGACAAAGACAAATAACACGAATTTCGCCAACCAAAACAAGTCTGACAAGTCATTCCTGTTCAAGAATACCAAAGTAATTCCATCGTTTGATTGTAGCAAAGAAATTATACCAAAAATTGGAGAAACAGATTTCCTTCATTGAGCAAAGTTCCATTCGTTTGTCTTTTACTGGTCAAGAAAACTGTAACGATGACAACTCAAACGAAAATTCTATGCCTTCGTACATTTATCGATATTTTGAGACATTTCGATGCACCACGACTCATCGCGTTGCTCGTCAACTGTTTTTTGAATTCATTCCATTATCTGTCTAGTCACTCATTATCGATCATTGATATGAAAAAAGAAAATGATGTTTTTCCGAATCTGTTTCACCGACCCATCGTTTGTAAATATTTCAATGAAATATACAACTTGAAATGCATTTCATATATTTTTGCATCCTGAATTTGACTCAGCTGCACAAAGCAGCTGACCCAAAATATGCCGGTTGACAGTAAAAAGATCGCACGAGGTATCGTCGTTCTCGCATATATTTTTCGTGCAGAACGAGATCCAGGCGATCCAGCCACGCTCCGAATTTGAATGTGCTGTCATGATTCAACATTCGAATTTGTTGTTGTAATTTTTCTCTCGCTTGATCGTTTCTTTGTTTCTTGGAAAAGGTAAAAGCTGCTTCGTTCGCTACTATTTTCTCGTTCGTCTGCTCCAGCATCATCAGACAATCGTCCTTGACGACTTGTTTTGGTAATTTTTTGGCCCTGCGTTGAGGTGTCTGCATCAGCTTCCAGCGTTTGTAAGCCTAGCGGAACAACGTCAAACATGAAATGATATTTTCAAAGCCATATTTTCCCTTGTCACGCTACGAGGATTTTCAGGATATTTTTGGATTATCTAAAATTCAATTTGATTAAAGCGAACCTCGTGGGCAGCACGTCTTTTTTCATATTCGATTTGCTGTGTGGCCAATTGTTGCTGTTTCTTCATACGTTCCTCTTTACACAAACGTCTTAAGGTCTTAGTTTTTTCTTTTTTCCAAATATTAAAGGCTTCTTCGTTTCTCTGTCTCGCTTCGTTCCAACTTTCTTCACGGAGTTTCATCGTTACTGATTTTTTGGTTCGATTTTTCACGTTTCCAGTTTTGGCAGCCAATTTCGGCACCGATCGATCACTTGGGGATGGATCTTCTTCTTTCTCTGTGCTACGAGGCGCATTTTCACTTACGCATCGTTCCGATTTATTGACCGATAACCAACTCTGTTTGATAGGATTCTTTTGGGACCAAACATCGATAAGTTTCTTGTCAATTTCGTTCTCTTCGGATTTTTGTTGAAATTGAAAATATAATTCGTCGTAAATCGCACGATGTAGCTTTGCCATTTGTTCTGAAAATGAGGAGAGCATTGGTCGTCGTCATTTGCTTCCATCGCAAAAACGAAGCGAGAAATATTATCGGAAAACTTGTAAATCTGTTTCTGAATCCCGCGAAAAAATAATTATACCTCGATCGTTCAGTGCACCACCGATCAGTTTCTTTGCGATACTCCTCAAATCGCCTTCAGACATGCTTGGCAGGTTCAGCCTCATGACTCCACTGGGCATTTTTTGTGAAAAGTTTTTTCTCTTTTTTTTTTAAATTATTTTCGTTGTTTTGAATTGAATGAACCACTTTTAATTTTATAACCTTCGAAATTGATTGGTCGAAAGGGGTTGACGGGTGCAGAAAAAAAAAAGAATATTCTTATTCCCGCAGGTGCTTGTTCCGGGGTCGAAATAACGTTGAATATTACATTTTAATTGAAATAATTTATTTATTTAATGAATATACTTGGCCACAATATTGCATCCTCGCAATCGTACCGCGTAACGTTAATTATATTTACAAAGTCATTGTTTATATCGGAGCTGAAGAGCGAACAGCAATTTTTAGAACGTGCATCAAATAAATATTCGCAGTTATCTTGCGTGAGAATTGAGCAATGCAATCAGCTGATCAAGATAATCATTGCAACGCAATCAATTAATTAGTAAAGAAAAATGGACACGTTGAGTGAAGACAAAATAATGAGAAACCTCGTTCAAAATGACCGTTCGCTACGCCCGTCCAGTTCGCTGTGAATTAGAGTTTTTTTAGATATTTTTGAAAGAAGGCTTTGTTGGACAATTTTGTTCTGCAGCGAGCATCGCGTTGGAGTGCAACAAAATGTTTTGATAATCCAAATACCCATAAATATGTTTATACATCTTAGAAAATTTTATTCCTCTTTATGAATCAAGTTTTCGTTAATTATGGGCAAAATTATCTGCCCATTCACGCTTCTTGCTTTTTCGCGCTTCTTTTCAGAATAGAAAGTGCTTCCCTGAGGCTTAATTATTCGCATTATCATTGATCACAGATACTCTAATAATTATCATTTAGAATTGGTCTTAATCCAATCAACGTATTCCGTGACACGTGTGTAAACACCCGGATAACCAGGCTCGCCACATTTATTGCCAAAAGAGACAATCCCGATTTGCATCCATTTACCCTCCGATCGCAGCATCAATGGTCCACCAGAATCCCCTTGACAAGCGTCTTTCCCACCTTGACTGTAACCGGCGCACAAGAAATTTCCTGTTATCGGCTGGAAATACGCAGCATTGCAATCCTCGTTTCTCCAAACAGGCAAAACTGCTTGTCTTTGGACAGTGCTCTCTTTTCCACCTGTTTGTCAAATTCACTCAAATATTAAACGAAATACGAAATGACAAGAAAAAAACACAAACACATTCGTCGATTACAACTGACATTTTAAACAAGCGGAAAATCAAGTTTACTCTACAGCGGAAATCTTATTTTTCACCTATTCCAGTGACCTGGAGTCACAAATGAGCCACATTTTGAAAAATTCATATCTCCGACAAATTTGAACGAAAATCGTTCAACTTGGGCTCATTCTTTTCGGTTTTTAATGCAGAATCAAGTGAGCCTCGGGCAATTTTGTTTCAAGCCAAAAAATTGGTCAAAAATGCTGTAAAACGTGTTGACAATACGAGAAACCGGATAGAGAGAGTTCTAGAAAAAAAATCTTTTAGTCTTTGTGACTTTCACCAACTTGAGTTAAAATTGGCGTGGGCGTTTCCATGGTCAAAAAAGTGACCATGACCCATATATAATGGTCTCGAACGAGACGAGAATTTCAGTTTTTTATTGTATTTTGTTTTTTGAGTAACGAAAGGAATGATTCTCACCGTAATAAGTCGTGCCCCATCCAACTACGGTTGGTCGAGCACCAGCGAAAACTTCATTCCGATAACGTGCTTGAGGCAAACAAATCGGTATAACGTAGGGCGATCGTCTAACCGGTCGATTGAGCTCCAGCACCGCAATGTCGTTGTAAAATCCAACTCGAGAGAATTTTGGATGCGCGTGAACTGCCTTAACCGCATATGTTTCTGGCGATGAGGGCTCATCATCGTTTTCCAGATCTATGTCACCGAGACGAACCGTGAATTGTCTAGCTGCAAATCTGGCAAAAAATACAATCATTATTTTCATAAAGCGAAAACCAGTTCAGTTCCTGCATTCGGGAATGAAAAAAAATCGCTCGATAGTTTCGATTACCCTTTTGTCTCATAAAAATCCGTAATCTGTGAATAATCCAACTATTTTTTTACACAAGAATCCACTACACACGTAGGAAGAGTGTCCCGAAAATTACTGTAGCAGCTTCCGACGCGTGTACCGTTATTTTTCTTGACCTTTCACAAGTGGACAATTTCAAACGAATTCCAGAAGCCATGACGAAACCCTTCACTTTCAATTTCCGACTCTCATTCCCAAGTTATCAGAAAGTTTTCAACGTTTCTTCCAAAAATTGTCTCATTTTTCGTCAGGGGTATTTGAGGGCTTGAAGGGCATCGAATTCTTATTCGGTTCTCAATAAAAATACAAATTTATTTTTTAAATGGAAAAGACTACGCGAAAAATTGTGGGAAAAACGTAAAGCCACATAAATTTTATGAACGACCATGATCTTGGTCAAAAATAAAAAGTTAACTATTCCGAATTTGCACTGACTCGACTAAGATGCAGACAAACGCTTCGGATTCTTCGTGTGTGAATTATATGTGAAGAAACTTACGGTCGTTGCCTCTGATCACGCGTACAATGAGCGGCTGTTAAGATGTGTCTGGGTCCGATCAAAGATCCACCACACCAGAATTCAGTGCGTCGAGATCCATGAAGAAAAATAGCAGCCATCCAGGGCCAACGACCGGGAAGTGCCTCTTCGCCTCCGACGACCCGATACTTGCCCGAGTTCCGGACACCGCATTCTGAATGAATGAACAAAAAATTACAACAAAAAAACAGGGCGGAAGCTGGGCAAAGATCATACGGTAATTAATTTGAAATCGATGCGAAGCATGAATTAAAATTTTGAAAAATTCAAATCACCGACAAAGTTTAACGAAAAGTGTTTGACTTGGGCTCATTCTTTTCGTTTTTTAATTCAGGATCACGTCAGCCTGGAGCGATTTTGCTTACAGTAGAAAATTAGTAAAAAATACTGCAAAATCATTTTAAAAAATATTTAAAAAAACGGGAAAACGAAGACCGAAACGTTCCCTGGGTTTGAAAATATTGACAATTCGCGGCTGATGTACTTGCATGCAACGATTGAAAGCGATCTAGAAAAAGGATTTTCATACCTTCGTCGTCGGTAATGAAATTGTTGTCTATCGTCTCAATAGTCTCAAAATTGTTGGACGAATTGCTAAGGAGATCGGGTACAGGAACGATAGGAACGGATGGCAATGAAGTTGAGGAGGGTACGAGCGGATAAAGAGGTATTGGTCTCGGGGTCGGTGGATTCGTCGGACGATATGGAGGTCTCGTTGGATAATTATCGATCGGTGATGAAGTCGTTGCTGAAGGACTAAAATAAGAATAAAATGCAATCAAGTCCACCAGTTATGTCGACCTTTTGCTTCGCTCAACCCAAAAATAGAGTCCAGGTTGTTTCTCGTTTTTTAATTCTTTCAACATTCGCAGCATTGAAAAATTGGCTTTTTTTTATGGAATTTCATGGTCCCGGAAGTAAGAAAACTTGTAATTATTTAAATAAGTAAAATAATTCATTACCTGGATCCGTAAATGTCATTTTTCTCAACAGGACAACAAACCCCAGGAACAAAAAGACTTTTGAAGCACAAGGATTGTCTCAATTTGGTAAGATCGAGCAACAATTGCGGACAATTGCTGAGATCTTGACATTTTCCTGGACCACCGTCAGCAGCGGTGCACGAAGAGCTTGCGGACTCTTTGTCCCTGTTGACAAGAGTCTCCGACGACGGTTTTTCAGTGCTAGAAGTTGGTGATGCAGCGGTCCGGTTGGCGGCTTGTCGAAGAGGAATTCCAACGCCACGCACGAGCGGTGCAATGCTGTCGGTTACATTACGTCCGAGAATATTTTTTGATATCGTGTAAATAGCTGATGGCAATTCTTTCGAAGGACTTTCCGAATTCTCCACTCCTCGTGTCATATTCACTATGTAACTTCCTACGGTATTCAGGGCACCGAGAGTCTCGCTTATCGTAATCAACGGATCAATCTTTTCTGACTCTGCTGCTGGTACCATTTTGACGTAATGAGTCGGATGCGATATTCCTTGAGTGTCTCTTCGGTACAGAGGCCCGCGTCTCGGTGGTCCATCCCACGACTCTGTCCATCTTCTCACCGATAATGGATACTGTGGCTTGTGAACCCTCGGACTGTATCCTAATACCATGTTAAATCAAAACAATCAAATTTATACCATTTTTTTTTCCTAAAACTCTATTCTCGCAATGATCCTGAAGTTTGCATCGTTGGAATGCAACGAAATTCTGTTATTTCTTCGGCAGAGCCAACAATTATTATTGAATATTTGGTCTGGCCAATAAAACGTTTCTCTCTTGCCATCAAAAAACTCAATCGACTCAAAAAATTGCCACGTTTTTGAAAATTCAATAAATAATTAATAGAAAAAATGTTTTTCGTTGAATCTCAACGTTGCAAACTTCAGAGTCATATTCTCGCAGCCGCATTGAAACTCCAACTTTACTCACGCTGAGTGTAATGCTGACTGTAATCACCATCGTACGAAGTGGCGGTCGAGAAAATATTAAAAACTACACATATTCCTGTAACAAAAAGAACATCAAATTATTATTTTCTTTTTTTTTTGCTCTGCAAAATTCGGAATTCTCCGGGCGATGCAATTTTTCCATAGACATGAAAATTTTTCGCAAATAGTTCAATTTGCCTTGCGGAATTTTGTGTCTAAGCTCGAGCCTTTTGAGATTCGGTTTTTTTTTTAGGTGAACGGAGCTGGTACGGTTCGAAATGGACAGAAATTATACGATAGCAAAAAATGCATTGAGCCAAAATTGTATTTTTTTTTGACAAACAAGGATGTCAAGGATTTACTGAAAATTGGCTTTTCACTGAATATTTTTGGATAATTTCAAAATTTTCGTAGCTCGGACAAAATTTTTCATTTCAAACGGAATTGTATTCAACGAAATATCGATAATTTCCAAGAAAATTTTCTTTTCAGTGTTGGAAAGCGTCGAGAATTCTCGGGGAATACCCAATTACGTTATGAAGACACTTTTGGTGCAATCGTCACGATTGCCAAGCGATTTTCTACTCCGAAAGAATCTCGAAACTCGCCACGTAATAAAGAAACACGACTGTCATTGAGGAACGAGTCAAAAAGTCGCGAGGGAAATTCCCAATTAGTTTGGCTCGATCAGATTTCTCGGTAGGTTGTTACACGACGATGGGCGACTGAAAATGTGTCAAGGAAGGCGGGATGAGGACATTGCTTCAATATTTATTCTCAGAATCCCGGAAGTTCCAGCGTGAATATTCATCTTTCGATGTTACGTTAGGTAAATTGAGTTTCTTATGCGTATACGTATTTCTTCTTTTTTTCTTGGCTCTGTAAAAAAGAAAGTTATATTGCGGTAGGTTTTGGATTCGAAGCGATTCGTCTTTCCCGCTCCGAGCACTTTAAACGCGTACGTGCGATCCCGACGATTTTTTTCATCACAAAAAAGATGAAAAAGATTTTCGAGATGATTTTTCGAGCGAAAATTTTCATTTCCCCTCTAAAAATATTCGTTTAACTTTTTCCTATCAATTTTGAAATAATTATCATAATTGGAAACCGGAATTGCGATCGAACGAATAGATTGACAAAAATAATGAATGAAAATTAAAATCATTCGACCCGGACGACGTAAAGACCTGTTTGGTTAAATTTTTTTGTTCTCACTGTAATTGAGACTCGTTTCAATTAGTGACTTTACGGGGGCGAGGTATAGAAAAAAGTGGTCGCATTGAGATAAGTAACGGAAATAGGAGGAGCGAGGAAACAGGATTCTTCGATTTGAAATACTACGCGAGTATTCAAAGGCTCACGGACTATTCGCGCCATCGATGGTGAAAGTTAACCGACGAGAAAGTCTGCCTTTCTTCAACTCAATGATTCACCTTCTATCCAAACGCTCAGGCCACAATTATTTACATACGTGTACACCTACAAACGTGTGTATAAACATCATTCGAAAATATCTCCGCCAAGACGTTTATTTCTTTGCATACCACCAAAAATTACGGTTTATAACTTGACGCTTCACCGATAACGCTAATTTGTGTATTTGCATTGCCCGCTTTGACGCGATCGTCATTCTTCAAACGCTCTTACGTCCGCGGATGAGTTTCCTCTTTATCGCAGCAGGACACAATATTTGTTTTCCTAATCGTACAAATTTTGAGATGGCAAAATGGATGGAAGTTTATGCAATCGAGGTCAGCAATGTTTGTGCGGAAAGGCGCCAGGTGATGGTTTACAATCACTCGTGGATCTGGGTTACGGCAATATAACAGCAAGAGACCAGGAAGAGAATACAAACAAGTTTTTTAAATCCTCTCTCTCGTCGTTCTCGTGTGTATCGTCGTGCATATATCGGTTATAAAACGTTAAGAGGGCATTAAAAGGGAAAATATGCTTGTGATAAGATTTCGTTTTACAAGAGAATTAAAAAAAACAACAACAAAACAAAAATTGGAGCTCTTCCTCTCCTCTTTCGGAAGATCTGCAGCGAGTTTAGTGTGGCCCGGTGAAAGTTTGCGGCATCTTTTTCTTCGCTTCTTCTTTCTTTCGTTGCGAATCTTTCAGATCTCGATGGTCTATCGGAAGGAACGAGTGAAACTTAACTTTTTGACGACCAGCAAAAAATGCTCTGACCTCGATAATAAATCTTCGTGTGGCTTCGGAACGTCCTTTATTTCTCGAGCCATCCAACCCTAAACTCTCAAATTCGTCCAAATTTCTTTTTTTTCTTTATTTCTCAAGCGATGCGTGTCCGAAATAAAAATCACCCACGCCTGCGAACCTTGTGCAACATTCACTGGCGAATATTCCTCTAAATCGTAATTCGATTCTCGAAAGTTATGAATTTCTCAAATTTTTCCTTCCACACACATTGTTCATTAAGTTTTACTTGCCAATAGTGGATGAGTAAAAAATTACGTGAACTTGTTTAAAAAAATTCAATTTTGGAAACAAAATTCTAAAAGAATTCCAAATCTCCATGCTCTGTTCGTTCGTCTTTGGGAAATCGCCGGTCATTACAAAGTGTGAATCCGTTCGGGCATGCAGCAACGAATTTTCTCCACTTGTCATATCCGAGCCCAAAATTTGACTGTAGCATTTCTCTGCAATGGTTGGTGGATAATTTTGATCCCATGCAATTGATTCTAGAACGGTGACCTGGGGTCGAAAACGACCCCAGGCGATTTCAAATCCCGCGCCCTTTCTCTTCTAGTTCTCCTGTTTTTTTGTTTTTTTGTTTTTTTTTTCAATTGTTTTACGGCATTTTTGACTAATTTTTTGACTTTAAGCAAAACTGCCCCAGGCTTACGTGATCCTGCATTAAAGAACGAAAAGAATGAGCCCAAGCTGAACCATTTTCGTTAAATTGTGCCGATGATATGAATTTTTCAAGATTAGCCACCATTCGTGACCCCAAAGTTCTAGAGTTAAAAAAATGAATCTACTAAAAAATTGGAAGTTTTTCAACAATTTCAATTAATAATTGGAGCTATCAAGTCGGAGATATTTTAAAAAACGAAGAAATGAGCGGTGATTTTAATTGAAATTAAGCGTAGAAAAAAAATTGCAGGGGTTTCCGTGATTCGACGAAAAATTTGACAATTTTTTCATTTCGAATTGATTAATTGATATGACAGTTGTCGCTTGATACTCATAATCGTGGGCGGAGCTATTTCGGACATATTTGTATCAAGTACTTTTGTTATAGTCGAAACTTGATGCTCGATGACCGCAACAAAACTCTGATTTCTTCTTTCGTTTCTCTGAGGAATGTACTGAACCGCGTAACCCAGATTTTTATTATATTTCTGCGAATGAAGAGTTTGCTTAGCCCGCATTGAATTTATCGCGCGCGGATAAACCAGAAACAATAGCGAACGGATTCTCGTCTCTAGAAAAATATGAAAGAATAGGAGAAAATTCAATAAACTCGTCACGAACAGAACATAATGAGCAAAGTTCTTTTCTGTCGTGCAAAATTATATTGCACACGTACGGAAAAAAGTGCAATTACGAAGCTCACGCGTGTCCACGTATGCGTTTGATCGTGAGCAGCGTTAAACGAATTTTACACACTCGGCTGATCGCGTAAGAGAACGTGTTGACTTTCGTTCCTTTTTCAATGTTCAACGAGACACAATTTACACACTAATTGCAAATTTTTCCCAAAATCTCGGTAGTTTGCAAAATTATTTTAAAAATGCATAAACATAATTAGTTGTAATTAAAAAATCTCATAAATAAATAGAGACCAACGAAATCTTGTCTTTTTTATTTGGGATATCAAAAATTCCCTGTCAACTAAGTCTCTAAATGTTTAAACACTGCAAAATCAACCCAAACAAAATTAGAGACGTTTGCATCAAATGACCGGCGGAAATTGTTTAAATATTTCCCAGATTATTCGAGTGGAACTCTCGCTCGGGCTTTTAATTGAACAAACAGCAATGAAACCTCGAATAAGTGCAAAAAAAAACGAGAAAAAGTTGAAAAATCATGAGCAATAGGATTGTTTACTTGCCGAAAATAATTGGCGACATCCTCATTGAAATAATCACTGATCCTTGTCCACTGACATTCCAAACTCGAGTAAACACGGTTCACAACACCCACGTGCGAATTCGAGATTGCTCGGTATACAAACAAGAAACGAAGGAATTAATAGAAATCGGCAAAGAAAGAAAAAAGTGATTTGCCTTATCGCGGTCGCGAAGCGTCTCAATAAATCACGGGAAGACACATTGCAACGTGTCCGACGAGGAGCAAGGAAAAAAACTAGTCGTACGGAAGTAAAGCCGAGCACTCGTAGTTGCAGGATAGTCCCAGTCGGACGAAGACTGTCCGTGAAAAGACCTCGACATACTTCCTCGCGCGACACCTCTTACTCTCTCTCCTTGCCACCGAAGAGGCGCCATCCCTCACCCGCCTCGCACGAGCCAAGGGAAAGTGGTTAGACCCTCTCTCCCTCTCGTTTTTCTTTCTTCTTCCTTTCCTGGGCCTTCCCCTTCTCGAAGTCGTGTCCGGGCCTCACATCCTTCATCAAACATCAACCGAATCGATTTATTTCTTTTAAAACGCCAATTACCATTTTTTTCATCGTTCCACAACTTTTCTCAAACAAGTTTTTCACTCCAAACCAACATGCAACTTTAATCAACAGTTTTCTCCTGTGAATAAAATTTTTCTTACGTTGACAATTTCAGATATTCAATGTCCAATTTTTTATTTGAATCATCCAAAGCGCCTGCGAATTGGAGTCACGATTCGTTAAAAAGTTGCAAAAAAAATGTATTTCGAATTTTTGCAGATAGCCAAAAGGGCTATGGGCCATGATCCCGAAGTTTCCATCGTTGGAATGCAACGAAATTCTGTTATTTCTTCAGCAGAGCCAATAATTATTATTGAATATTTAGTCCGGTCAATAAAACGATTCTCTCTTGCGACCAAAAAACTTAATCGACTCGCAAAATTGCCATGATTTCCAAAATTCAACAAATAATCAATAGAAAAAATGTTTTTCGTTAAATCTCAACGTTGCAAACTTCAGAGTCATCATGGGCCGAAATTTTGTAACGAAAACCCAAAACACATTTTTTTGCAACTCATAAACGAAATGCGATTCCAATTCACAGGCGTTTCAATGGAAAAAGTGAAACAAATTGGAAATCCAATCTCTCAAATTCTAAACGTCAGAAATGTTTTCTTCGCCAGAGAAAATTGTCAGTTTTGCTGTCAAGAATGTTCATCGAAATTATTTTGTCTTATATATTGACGAAATAAATTTTTTTCCGTATTATCGCACTGATTGTTGTTTTGATCAATAAACCTAAAAATGTTGTGTTGCCTGCTCGCGTTTGTACGTACGTGAATGATTGAAGAAGCGATCAGAGATGAAATAAATGTTTTTCTCAAGCTCACGAATTACCGAGACAGATTTGTGCCAGTTTTGAGAAACATGCGTGGGAGGAGATAATCGTGCATATCAAACGTTTGAAAAGACTCCAGCTATTTGTTTTTTTTCGTCGTTCTGATCCCGTTCCCGTAGAGCCGAGCACGTCATTCATGTCATTCGCTGGCAAGTCTCCTTCCGGATCTGGTCACCGAAAAAAGAGAAAAAAAAACACAGGCGCGTTTCTCCCGAGACAGTCACTCTGGAAAGTCCGCGTTATGAGATTTGTTAATAAAAAGAAAGGGGGGGGGGGGGGCGCGACCTGGCGCCTCGTACCGGATCCGAAACTTCTCGTAACGAGTCACCCAAATATGCGCCTTCAATGACCCTGCGACTCTGGGATATTGCGGGGAAAAATAAATAAGGATAAGAAGAAAATATTAGCCGATGAAAATTTCTTGCAAATATTTTGGTAGTTGTAAATTTATTTGGATAATTGGAATTATCATGTACTACATAGTTGCATATATCCGTCCGTTTTTTTCTCCCTTTCTTTCTCTTAGAGTAACGCAAGTAATATTGAACGATAATGGGGAGCGAGGGTGGGGAGGGGGATCGAAAATGAAACCAAACTCAATTTAACACTGAACCTTAATTTTACAATAAATCAAGAAAACAATTCGACGAACTATTAAATCGTACGAACGGAGTGTTTTTTCTTCGTACGACTCTGAGACTTTCGTGCTTGATCGTAAGTTTGCGCTTATTCGGTAAGTTTTGTTCCTCTTCGTATTATAAAACCCTGATTTTGTATAAAGGCCGAGGGAATTGGTTTACTTAAATGTTTTGGGATGAGAAAAAAAAACTGCAATTAACGAAGAGTCGAAAAAGCGAGTGTACTTGAATTCAAGGAGTCATTTCCCGATCACGGGATCGCGCAATCACGCGCCCGAGTTGGTCGAGATCGTACAATGTCTATTAACAAATATACATAAACGTCGTATATATAAGTAGTCGTATGCTGTACACATTATACGTATCGATTCATAAATTTTCAGTTTTTCACAAGATACGTAAACTCCAAGAACATTTTCCTGTTCTTAAGCGCCTCGAAGATCGAACAATCTCGCAATGAACTCACTCGTTTAGTCACACTCCCGAATATTCCTTAATTAGCCGAAGGATTTTATCGGTTTATCGGCCAATGTCAGTTTTGTCAAGGTATCGATCATCGGCCTTATTTTTAAGTTGAATTTCATCAGGAATAAAAACAAGTCTCTGGTTGTAAAAGACACGACGGCGGCTACTGAATTGATGGCGGCAAGACGGAAAACGATAATCAATCGTAATAACATTGAAATTTTCAGTTTTAATTTTGCACACGATTTGCGATAAACGTTCGTTAAAAATTCTCCCACTGTGATTATAACTTGCATGTTTCAGCCAATTGGTGACTTTTTCTCCCTCAATAATCTCTTCGTATAATCCATTTTTTCATAAGTTTGTTTACGACGTTTTTCAACGTCCACCGAAATGTTATTCCTTTCCATACTTGGAAACTAATAAAATTTGAAACTCTTACTCTTTCTCTCTTTTCCGGCAAGGCGAATTTGACGTCGGTCGTTCTCCAATTGTCATCCTCGTTTTATCTTGACCCGTCGCGATTGATAAACGGTGATTTTTTTCTATCTCTCTTCCTCTTCCATTCTCTCGCTTCGTTTTTTTTCTTCTAGTACTTTCTTATACTCGGCATCGATGACTTGTAAGGCTCGAAACGATCGTAGGAGGGTACGGTTCCTGGTGCAGTCAATCCGATCGATTGGATCGGCCCTCCCTGGTACATCGGTGGACCCGGATGTCGCAAACCGCTTCCCATGCTACTAGAGTTGCTCCACCTGTTGCAAACCATAAAAAAACACGTAATAAAGTGTTTGTGCCGAAATATGGAGTTTTTATCCGTAGACGCTCCTGTAATCTCGACCGCGACGTTCTTTCATGGCTGAACTTCGAGAATAAGAGTAACTTTTATTGTTCGAATGGAAACCTGCCATTTTCTCGCTCCATTGAATCGTCAATATCAATTTGCCTTTTTCTTTCAACCGCAATCAAAATTTACTCGATGCCAAGACAAATTATTTCAATTACAATATTGAGCACATGGAGTTTCGTCATTTGTTTACTTCATATTTTTTTGGTAAATATTTAGAAGTGGGGCTCCACCTTAAAACGGCTGCAAATTTTTTTTTATTGCACATTTTCGGAGAAAATAATATTTTATGCAATTTTAAGGTGGCGGAAGATAAAAAAAAAAAATTATTCGTCATCACGAATTGAATTTTTATCATTTTTCGGAAAAGTCGCCAATTTTTTTATGGGTTTTATGGGTTTCAGAGGTTGTGCGCCATCATGATGTTCCTTCCCATATACTTCTGAATATTTACCATTTTTTTAATTTCCAGACAGAAAAACGTGGTTCGTAATCGCAACGAAATTCGTGAAACTTGAATAAATTGCGTAAAAATCGTTTTTGAAATACGAAAAGACGAGATGGAGGATTGTCAAGTGTTTACCTATTGACGTTGTCCGAAGAGCGACTGCTCCAGCTGGATGGTTCGTTGCGAGGATCGCGAGGTCCTCCGCTGGGTACGGAATTGAAAGATTTGGTGGACGGTGGGCCAGAGTGCCATCCACTAGGCGCGCGATTACTGTCGCTGTATCGGCTCTCACCTATTAGAACAACAGAACCGAACGTGAGAAAGGAAAAAAAAAGAAAGAAAACGAGAAAAAAACAACCGTTGAAACGATTGCACGTGTGGAAAAAAGAAAGAAAAAAAATTGAACGGAGAAATTGATTGACTGTGCGGGTACAACTTGCTACAATAAAACTCAATCGTTTTGCGGTATCGACAAATGTCTGTTTTTTATTTGATTATCATAACAAATACACGATTAGAATAGCGAATTACAATATTGCCATTGTTAATCTCATTCGTTTAACGTATAAAAGATTCTTCAACGCTATCGGGTCACAATTTGTACCGTAGCGAGGTCGCGTTAATAAAACATACTTTTTATATGTTGATCGTATTTTTCTTTTCTTTTTCTGTTTCTTTCTTTAATAACTACTATAAACTGCCAACATTTGCCTGTCCCGTAACGCGATTAGAGTGTTTTTGGAATGCTTTTACCGTTTCAACGAAAAAAAAAAAAATTAAAGGAAAAAAATGACAACGAAAGGAAAAGAACAGAGGGAAACAAGGAACACTACGACTTGGTTTCACTATGTCCGTATTTCGCGCAAACGACGGCCAGATTTGGAGCACATACGAATCTTTTCGATCGCCAATTGATTTTGATCGCTGTACTTACGAGGTGCACTGGATCCCGGTGGCTTCGAACTCTCCGTGTAACGGGCGTGACTGTCTCTGCTACTTCTGTGCGATTCTGGCTCGGATCTTCGAACCTCCCGTTCACGACCATACGTTGTCGTAGTCGGACGCTCGTATCTGTTTTTTAACACAAATCACGCAGTGTTATTATTGGCTAATTGACAAAATATCCGTCACTTTGTCTTCTTTGATGTCTCGTTTATAATGAAAAATAAATAAATAAATAACATCAACTTTATTTACCGTTCTTTAACTTGACGGGAATCGATCGACGACGATGGAGTTGGAAGAGCTTCGCGACGTACAATGACCTCCCTTCCTCGAGATACTTCCGGGAAGGCTTCCGGTCGGCTACTTCGTGATGAAAATTCCGTGCCTCGTTTGAAATCTTTTTTCAGTGTCAAATCTTGGGTCGATCTGTAAAACACGAGCGACAGTCAATTATTATTTTACAACTGTTGTGTAATTCCACGGTCAGAATTATGATCCTGAAGTTTGCATCGTTGGAATGCAACGAAAATCTGTTATTTATTCAGCAAAGCCAATAATTATTATTGAATATTTGGTCCGGCCAATAAAACGATTCTCTCTTGCGACCGAAAACTCAATCGACTCGAAAAATTGCCACGTTTTTCAAAATTCAATAAAGAATCAATAGAAAAAATGTTTTTCGTTGAATCTCAACGTTGCAAACTTCAGTGTCATGCCAGAATTGAACTTTTTTGAGAAATTCGATTCGCATTGTCACAATCCAATAATTTGTTAGCGAACTTTGTAATACGAAAAACGTTACAAACAGAAAATGATGGAGAAGGAAGTTTGAGCTTGTCCAAGGGAAAAATTTATCCGCATTTGGTTGTTTTGGTTTGTTTACCTCGTTGAGTCGTATCTGGAAGGCGGTGAAGAGTCCAGGCGCCGATCAGAGACTCTGTCGAGGATTTCGGGACGTCTGTCAGCGACGCGATCAGGACTGTGTCTGCGACTGTGTTCGGCGGCGATACGTTTGCGATCGGGTTCGACGTATATATCCCGAGGGTCCCTGCGATCGCTGGATGTTCTCTTGATGCTGGGTGGCGGCGGAGCGCGTCTGCTTTCCTCCAGACGCATCTGTTGTCTCTTCAGCTCGAGTCTTTCACGTTCCAATTTTTCGCGCTCGAGTTTTTGACGCTCGCGCTCGAGTCTCAGCAGCTCTGCTTTCTCCTGCTCGATCTTCTCACGTTCGCGTCGCAATTTCTCGCGTTCGCGTTCCAATCGCGCAGCTTCGTCCCGTTGACGACGTTCGATCTCTCGCTGACGTTCAACGTCCTCGCGACGTCTTCTCTCTTCCTCCCTCAACAGCCATTCTCTCTGCCTCAATCTCTGGCGTTCTCGTTCTTCCTACATTTCAGTTTGTAAAAAGTCCATTCAGTACTCGATCGTAATTAGTGACACTGCATAATTAGTCAAAATTGAGTAAGATTGAATAAAAAAAAGAAAAAAAAACGGATGAAACTAATTGAGCGAGTTGATTGTTATTTGATAATTCCATGAGGTTGTCTACTTCAGTCTCGTCCCGGTATTGCATGTTAAAACTGACCCAATGGCCAAGAAAATTCTCCACAAGAAATAGCCACGGCTCTGGTTTTTATGGAAATTAAAATATAGAATTGTTTTTGTTTCGAGACAAATGTGTCTCAGTTTGCTCTCTGAAAACCAGGCAAAACGACACGACGGAGCGACACAGAAATATCTAACCCTTATTTTTGCAAAAGTCAGTACGTCATCGCGTCTCCTGCGTTCCCGGCTCCTTGATCTTGAGTGCGAGCGATGGTGATCCCAAGTTTTGATCCTCTTGTCGTCGCGTTTTCCTCTCTCGCTCTCAGGTTTCTTGCTCGTTGATTTGGTCGATCGTGTGTCCGCATCTTTAGTAGGATCTTCCTTCTTCTCCGTCCCGTCGAGCTTCTTCTCATCCGTTGCACCCTCGCCCTTCTCGTCCACTTTTTTAGCTGCTGCAATTCACATAAAAATATTTTATTATTTACTCCAACAATTGAACGCCAAATAGTTTCTTCGTCAAGCTGACTCACCATTTTCGACGCTTTTCTCATCAGCTTCTTTCTTAACGTCTTTTTCCTTTTTTTCCGACGAATCGTGACCCTCTTTTCCTTTAACTTCTTTCTCTTCCTTCTTCTCCACTTTGCCGTTATTCGAATCTCTCTTCCGCATGTGTCCCTGCTGCGAATCGCCCTTGGCCTAATAAGCAAAAATGTTACAAAATCCGTTGAAAAACAGTCTCATTTGCTTTGAATGTGAGAAATATTTATCTCAATCGTCTCTTTTACCCGTATTTTTCGATTCTTGGGCAAATGTTTTTTATTTTTTTGTTTATTTACCTTTTCAACGGATATGACACGGCCATGAAGTTCGGTACGATGCAAGTGTTGAATGCACTTGGCAGCATCCTCGCTGGTCGACATCGTAACGTAACCGTAGCATCGAGCACCGGGCGTTCTGGCGTTGGTCACAACTTTGGCACCAATGACTTTTCCATATTTGGAGAAAATCTGTTTTAAATCGGTGGCACGAGTGGTGGATGAAAGTCCAGAAACCCACAGATTGCGGCTACTGGCATTTGCCGGACTCGACTGGGTAGTTTTCTTGTCTGGAAAATGATTTTTCAACGTTTTGAATACAGAACAGAGAGGAGAAAAGATTTCGGCAATGGTGTTTTTCAATTTTTTATCAAACTCTTACCCTTTTCATCTCTCTTTGGTCCCTTATTGTTGGAGTCCCCACTGCAAACAAGTCCAAATTAGTAGGTACAAAAATTCGATTGCATAAAAAAAAATGTGTCTGCCTTGCCATACAACGTTACATACATGAAAAAACTCAAACTCTAACCGTTCTTCGTACCCGGACCTCAATAATTATCTCTGTAATTATGTTAAGGCGCACCAAATTTGGCTAGCAACTTTTCTTCTTCAGTTTATTTACAATATATTTGCGTGTTTCTTCATAATCGTTTTATCGTGTTTCTCGTTTTAACACACGCGTCATGAGCTTGTCCACATCGTCGCACCAAAATCACAGATGCTATAAGGGTTAGAGTTCATTTTCCAGTGGCTCTCCGTACTTGTGATTCTCCGTTGGGCGCACGTGTCTTATTAATGGTGGTAAGAGACGTTTGTCTCGAGACCCACGCACACATATCGGAGAACAACGTGTCTCTCGTAACGAGCGTTTACGCTCACGACGTCGTCTCAGAACTTGGCACATCTTCTCATCGGTAATATTGTCAATATTTGTATATTCCATACACGATATAAGAGGCAGCTCGAAACATGGAAATTACGCTTTTTTTTCTGTATTATTTTGATCGTTTTGTATGAGCGAGTCACGACGAAGAATATTGTCCTTGACCGCGTAAAGCCACAAGCGACAACGCGAGCCTCTTTTCCCGTCTTTTCGTTTCTGCATTACTTGGAAAATCTTTTAGTGCGATTCGAACCTTCGGGACGACAAAATGCTCGCCCTCACGAGATTTCCACAAATTCAGACATAGACTGAGAGAGAAATACACATGTGCATATAAATCTGCAACACGTACAAAGATGCAGCGAATCCTTCACAACTCGGAGTCCGGAATCGTTGAATTACGTTGAGCGGAGCCGTTTAACAATACCCAAACTTCGTTAATATTAAAACCAAATGAAATATCTTTTTAAACAATTCGTTTAGTTTGCATCAATCGTGCTAATCGACGCTCCGAGACAATCTCTCTTCCGTGCCTATTGTGAAAAAAGTTTGCTAGCCAATTTCATCAATTCTTAACATAGTTTGCAGAGTTAAGAATTGCAGTCTTAGCTCGACAGAGTTCGTGGGGTTTTTCTTACTAATTCGAGGCTCCATGGCACGTGGATAAATATATATATATATATATAAATTAGAAAAATCTATATATATATATACATAAATATGTGGTTTCGTTTAATAGCAAAGAGCAAGAGAAAAGGCAGTAAAAGAGAGAGAGAGAAAAAGTATGGAGTGAGAAACGTGATTGGAATAAGGTTTTTGGGTATGAGAAAGTGATCTTGCGTGTAAACTTGTCGAATTAATCGATCTTGGGAGGAAGCGTTGTCCAAGAACTGTGTTACATCCAGGTCAGGTGAGACGTAATCCAACGGAAGCACATCGCTTAGTTGAGGGTAACGTGACTTTTGTTTTGGATTTTTTGATAATTTTTTTTTTGAACGTTTTTTTTTTTTTACTGTTTCGTCGTACCACCGTTTAGCAATGTGAGACCAACCTCTTGCCTCCATCGCCACCGTCCAGCTTGCTCTTGATCCCTGCGTTAGCGTTGGACGAGTTGACATCCTTGTTGCTGGACCCGCCGTCAGCTCTGCTGCTCCCTTTAGCGTCGACCTTCTTGTTATCTTCGTTTCTCTTCTTAGCTCCTCCATCTGCGGGGACAATCAAGGTAGCAACAGTGGTCACTCTCTGTACGAGCCGGGCTTTTGTTTTTTGTAATTTTTATGTTTTGTTTTTTTAATTTTTTTGTTTGTTTGTTTGTTTTTTTTTAATTTCCTCCCTCGACCAACTTTCCGAGTCGTTGGATGGGAAGTCGCCCTGGAAAGAAATATTTGGTTTGGTTTTTTCTCGATTCAGGGCAGATCTTCTCGAAGCTCTCTCGTTCCCTGAGGAGTCCGAGCGTTGTTGAAGAGTTGAGAAAAGCCCCCGCGTGTATTCTCATTATTGCCCCCAATGGAATGGAAAGAAGAGAAGAGACCCAGTCGTTGTTGATTCGGCTGTTGATGGCTTCGGACTAGCTGGCGAAGCGCGACGATGCTGGATGATCCGACGACGAGGGACGATACTTTTCTGTTGCTGCTACCGACGACGAATTCTCGATGTTCTCCCGTCGCTTAAACACGCACGCACACACACACACATGCCCGCACACGCATCCAAATACCCACACGCACATACACGCACACACGTCGAATGATGAGAATCTGGGAACGGCTTAAAAGAGCTTTTTTTTTTGCTTTTGTTGTTTGCTTCGGATCTGATGACAACGTGTGTGCGTGCGTGTTCGAACCCTCGATCCGATGATGCGACTACTAAGGATCACGGACGTTTTCTTGCCGTAACGATGGCGATTCCTGCAATTGTTAGGGAAAGCACTCGATCCCCGCTAATAAAGCCTCACGGCTTCAAACTCGTCCCCCATCATCTCATTATCGTTGGACATGCGAGCGTGTGTGTGCGTATGCGCGCCTGTCCACGTACCGGCATCGTGGATCGATCCGAATAAAACCATTCGTTCGAGGTTCGATGAACCTGTGCGCGGTCAGCAATTGCACACAACACACAGACGCACACTCACATTTTTAGAGACCGAGAGAGAAAAAGAGTTTGTAAGGAGAACGGTGACAACTGCGGCGATACGAATTGTGCGACTCCACCCAAAATGATGCTTGATGTAAGACAAAATAAAGAAACAAATACATCGAAACTTGCAGCTGCAGTCTTTAAATTCTCTCTCTCTTCCTCTCTCTCTCCATGATTTCTTCCGGTCATGATTTTTTTCGACGTTAACGATGATCCATCGATGCTCTATGCGGCAGTCATAATTAATTTAATTTCAATTGAATTTTTCTATCGTAAACTAACTTAAGGACTATAGCGATTGTTTTTTTTTTATCTTTTGATTTGTTTGCATGTTTTTTTTTTTTTACGTGGCTTGCAGAACGTTGGAGTCCATGATGCTTGAGTCGAGTTTGTTTCGCAACTCGATTCTCTGCCTTTACCGTATTAACGATGATACGATCCTCGCCAGCGCATTTCAGGATGTCGATCTCGATGATTCTACCTCGTCTCTGCTCTGCGAAATTTACCGACTTGCCTCACACCGATCGAACAGCAAATGCACACACCCTTTGCGGATCCGATGTTGACTCTCTCGAGGAGAGACGCCGCATCGACTGCTCGTTGCGTTCGCTACTCTTCAACGTTCCTCGTTCGAACGTTCTGTTTTTTTTTTTTCATTCGCTTAATCAACGAACTCTCTTGTTCTTGATGCAGCGCTTTGCTCCTTTCATTTTGTCTCGCTTTTTCTCTTTCTTTTACTTACCCCCGTCGTTTTTTAACACGGAATATCGTATTAGCGAGTCAACCTATGCTTGGCAATTCTTATTCTTCTAATTCTTATTTGTCTAGCAAAAAAATAACAAACAAACAAAATATCGAGGCTCGAGTAAACAGTGATGACTTACCCTTCTGCTTGACGTGAGTCTCCGTCTGAAAAATAATCAAAATTTCCACAATTAGTCCTCCGTTTCATTCTATATTTTGTAATACTAATGTAACGGGGATATTTTTCTTTTCGCTCAAAATAAACGACGTTCAATCGTTCCAAGTTTTTTTTCCAAGATTAAAAACAACATTGGATTGAAAGTTTCAGTCAATTCACTGAAAAGTGAACTGAAATACAGTTTTAAGAATTCAGATTCCCAATCAACCCCAGAACGCTAATTTGGAGTAAAAAAAAGACATTTCTGACTAATTATTTGACTTGGAGTAAAATTGCCCCAGCCACACGTAATTTGGTATTGAATAACGAAAATAGTGAGCCCAAGTTGAACCGTTTTCGGTAAATTTCACCGGAGATAAGAATTTTTCAAAATTGGCGTCATTCATGAGCCCAAGTTACGGAAATCGGTAATAAAAATAAAGTCGCCGTTTTAGGATTAACAGCTTTGGCCGAAATATTCTTTAGGATATTCCCAGCGCAAGGGAAGCTGCAAAGTATTGTGGAATGAGTACTCATTGAGAAATATCTTTGCTCATTTCTCACAGTCTACTACGTTCGTCTTGGATAATGATGGATTTTGGGGAAATGGAGAAAGAAATCTCACGAGAATCTCACGAACTCTCTCGAATGAGATTCACTGGTGATCTGGGATTTTATGATCCTGAAGTTTGCATCGTTGGAATGCAACGAAATTCTGTTATTTCTTCAGCAGAGCCAATAATTATTATTGAATATTTGGTCCGGCCAATACAACGATTCTCTCTTGCGATTAAAAAACTCAATCGACTCGAAAAATTGCCACGATTTTCAAAATTCAATAAATAATCAATAGAAAAAATGTTTTTCGTTGAATCTCAACGTTGCAAACTTCAGTGTCATGGGATTTTGGTATAAACGAATACACGTACCTCCTCGGCAAGGAGATTCTCCTCATCTTCTCCGATGGTGAGATTGATGGAATCCTCGTTATCAATGCCATTTGCCTCGATAGAACTATTCGTTAGAGTCGCGGGCGCAGGTGCAGTCGCGACTGGAGTAACGGCCGGTGGGGCTGGAGCCGGCAAAGCCGGAGTTTCGGTGGCTTCGGTATTTCCAGAACTTTCGTCCTCTTCCATCTTCTCTGCTTCCTTAACTTCTTGGCTAGCCTCGCTGTTGACTTTCTCGTTCGACTCAGTTTTTGGTTCTTGAGGCTTGACGATTTTCTTAGTCACATCTTCCAGGACCACCTGGGGCTCCGGCTGAACATTATTTTCCGAAAAAAGGAAAATTCCATTAGGAAACTCGAAGATTTATCCTGGTAAGAATTTTATTTGTGTTTTTCATGTTTTTCTTACATTGACTTGTTTTTTAGCTGAATTTGCTTCTTCCTCTGAAACTTTCGAAGGAGAAGTCTCTTTGGACTTTGTCTCTGTGCTCTCCGGAGCTTCGTTACACTCTTCTTTGGAACTGTCGTGAGTATCCATTGGCTCGTCCTGAGTCGCTGCTCCAGTAGCTATCGCATGGGAAAACATGGAATTCGAGTTAAAAACTATCGCCTCGTTTATAGCTAATTGTCGCTTTACTATCCACAAAGTGGATTATCGAGTATGCGCTGAAAGCTTGTTTACCGCTGTTCTTACGAGGGCTTATCTTGTTGGCTCCTATGCAAGGTACGATAAGAAATTCCTCTGGGTTTTCGCCCTCCTCTGTTATAGCCTGAAAAACATCATTCTTGTTTTGGCAAGAAATCATTTTTTTTACATGTA
Source organism: Diadegma fenestrale (assembly GCA_037043255.1). Classification (NCBI taxonomy): domain Eukaryota; kingdom Metazoa; phylum Arthropoda; class Insecta; order Hymenoptera; family Ichneumonidae; genus Diadegma; species Diadegma fenestrale. The sequence continues at coordinate 3,412,108 of CM073311.1, read as the reverse complement.
GATTGGATCTGGCATGCATGGGAAGTTGGTACTAAATTTTGAGTGCAAATATTTGCGAATTGGCCGCTTTGCTGCAAGCGTCGACGCGCGACACTCGAAACAACAATGAAAAAGCACCCAATATGGGTTTTCCTATTCTCAAACCACAGAAAATCAATGAACCGACGACGCGATGTATTTTCGACGCAGTCCAATTACTCCAAACGCGAAATAAAAGTGAAAAATCGATTTTGCTCCGAGCTCCGTGTTTTTTTCCCTTAAAAAAACGATTTTTTTCGTGTTTTTGACAGAATAACTTTATTCACGGCTTTCCTATTTATCAGAGACTGACCAACTCATTAAAAAATCAATGGAAAGCCGCAATGTTATAAATTAGCGAAAATAATTATGCACCGTTTAGAAAATTCTTTGGATAGTGGAACAAAACTCCAAAAATCATCGTTTTTTTTTAGCACGAGTCTGCAACGAATCTTGAGTTGTCCAGAATTAGAATGATTTATTGCATTTTTGGAAATGAGTAAAAACTTGTAACGTCGGTGCAATGCAAGTTTAACGAACGTTTGATTTGCATGGGTGCGTTTATTTTCCACCTCTCTTGCAAGTGCTCAACGTATATTTTGTGCAAAAAAAGAAAAAAAATCTCGCGACACGATGAAATTCACGATTTTCTTCTATTTCTGTAACCCTAACCCAAATAAATTGGCTTGTTTCCACGAAAGAAAGAAGTGCACGAACTTATTGCCTACCAGCAGCTTTGTCAGAATAAATCTACAAATTATCGAATTTTGACGATTTTTCTTTTTTTGCTCTTTGTTTTTCAAGTGAAAAATGAGTAATCATCGGCGGTGACGATATTTCGCGAGAATTGCATCGTCTGTGTGGCGTTCTATAATGACATTATATTTCGTCATCTAGGACCACGTAAGCTGGACAGGGGGATTTCTGCAAAATATTGCATTCACGAAAAGTCCCGAGTGCTGGTTGGTCAAGAGAAGAAAAAAATGAGCTCTCTATTTCCGATCTCCGGTGATTATTTAACCAGAGTCTTGATCAAGTCCGAAAAATCTACAAGTGACGCTGCGTCATTTTGACGCGTGTTGATGGATTAATAAAAAAAAAATCAGATACGCGGTGAACCTTTTGCAAAAAAAAAAGAAAAAAGTCCGAGACGAAAGAAAATTTATTGGAAAAATAAATTAGATTTATATCGTTGTCAAGTGAAAAAAACATGCATGATGGTTTTCGTTGCTACGATATGCACGTATGTATTTGATGGATTTGCTGATAGTTGGTCCGAATCGGCACGACGTGTCGGCAAAGGGATCAATAGGGTTAAAATGGCGTCCGAAAAACCACGCGACGCCCATGTAAAGTTGTGTATGCGTGTTACGGAATGGGAAGATTGAGGATGCGAAAAGTATGGTGAAATATTGGAGGAAAATACGGAGGGAGAAAAAAAAGACGATATTTACCTTAGAAAGACGCTCGAGAAGAGCAGCCTTGTTACCGGTTTTGTCAAGACCGCGTCTTTCGAGTTCCGTCTTGAGATCGATAACGCGTAGCTCGGTCAACTTTTTACCCTCGGTATCGGCCATTATCCCTCTTTTCGACAAAGTCTCGCGGCTCAACTAAACTCCGCACGCAACACCTCCGCCGGCGTTATTTAAACGGACAATTCAATATTGTCCCAAGCTTTTCTTTCCGCGTCAACACTATGGCCAGAATAAGCGCGATGTTATTCGCGCGAATCACACACGAACCCGATATCTACACCATATGCTAAAGAACGAAGAAAAAAAAATTGTACAGACACCGAGCTTGTTAATTTTTAACGCATCCCACACGGAAGAGTGGAAGTTTCCGTCGCAAGGAAACGTCGAGCAATACGGCGTACGGAGATTGTTGGACGAAAAAGAGGGGGGTCCGCGACGATTAGCGTGTGCTCGCACATATATCCAAAATAGTAACAAGGGCTGCCAATCATCGATCGAAAAAGTTTCAGGAAACAAGTATTAGGGACTTTTTACTTCAATTTTTAGCCACCAGATGTCGCTATGCGCAAATTCCTGTGGAAATCTGCAGGAGCTGCGGGGTCGGCTGACCGCGCGCGCATCTCCTGCAGTCCGACTTGTTTGTGCTCAGGGACCTCGTGTGTTGTCGCGTCGGTAAGGAAGGATGGTTTGGTAGTCAGAGGAAAGATGATCGGTTGTAGGCTAGGAAGATCCCCTACGCTAGCGTAGCGTAAAAATTACCACGGGGGATCTTTAGCGTTTCGTCTCCGGTACAGTCGAAGACTCATCAGTAGGGCTGATCGACTGTACCGTGCCCTAGACGCGCTGGGTGTAAGGAGCGTCTGGGGAGTTGTTATATATTGAAATGACTACCAAACCATCCGCTTACGCGAAGAGGTTTGAGCGATGCGCAGCGTAGCGGCAAGGATTCGAAGTTTGTGGGCTGTGAGTCGCCACAGTACTCCCCTCCCAATGACAATGACAGTAATGTTTAATGGGAGGAAGAGTGTACATGCTCGTAGAGAGCGTCGAGTGCTTGAGAAGAGCGTTGAGGCATGCTCGAGTAGAGCGTTGTGCCGAGGAAGCGTTGAGCCGGTACGTAGGCGAGCTTAGTTAGCTTGAGCCGGTACGTAGATAGGCGTGCTTGTCGTTAGCTCGTGAAAGCGTTTGTTGTGTGGACTCCATTGCGTGAAGGATTGCGTGAACGTTGTGTGAAGGTTGCGTGTTGCTTGGAACGTCGGGGTCACCAATGTGGAAATCTGCAGGAGCTGCGGGGTCGGCTGACCGCGCGCGCATCTCCTGCAGTCCCACTTGTTTGTGCTCAGGGACCTCGTGTGTTGTCGCGTCGGTAAGGAAGGATGGTTTGGTAGTCAGAGGAAAGATGATCGGTTGTAGGCTAGGAAGATCCCCTACGCTAGCGTAGCGTAAAAATTACCACGGGGGATCTTTAGCGTTTCGTCTCCGGTACAGTCGAAGACTCATCAGTAGGGCTGATCGACTGTACCGTGCCCTAGACGCGCTGGGTGTAAGGAGCGTCTGGGGAGTTGTTATATATTGAAATGACTACCAAACCATCCGCTTACGCGAAGAGGTTTGAGCGATGCGCAGCGTAGCGGCAAGGATTCGAAGTTTGTGGGCTGTGAGTCGCCACATTCCTACCAGCCCATGGCTCGCTCGTCGCATCGGAAACAATACTCCGGAAAAAAAAATAATCAAATTACAACATGTCAAAAAAAGTATTCGTTACAGTGGGAACAACGAAGTTTGATAATTTGATAAATGCTGTCACCAGTTCGGCGGTTTTAAAGGTGACTCGATTATTCTCATTCGTTCATAATTTTTGACATCCCACGGACCTCGTTGCTGTTTGCAACAATTTACCGCCCTGTCAATTCTCATTATTTTATTATTACAAATTCAACAAATCGAATCACCGATCATTCAAAGTTTCCCTACAATTATCATTATTTATTCCAGGAGTTGAATAATCGGGGTTACAATCATTTGACATTACAAATTGGTAACACGACGCTGGAACCAGATTGCACTTTGCGCCACGGTTTCCGAGTCATTGAATTTTTCAACTTGAAACCTTCTATAAAAGAGTACGTCAGATCTGCTGATTTAGTCATTAGTCACGCAGGTGCCGGCAGTTGTTTAGAGGCCCTAGAAGAGCGTAAACCTTTGATAGTCGTTACCAACGATCTTCTGATGGACAATCATCAGCTGGAACTTGCCCAGCAATTGTACCAAGACGGTCATCTATATTACTGCACTTGCAGCGATCTTTGCAATCTCATAGCGTCGATGGATTTGACAAAACTCAAACCGCTGGTGCGAGACGCAAAGAAAATAGCTCAACAAATAGACAGAGCGATGGGCTTTTGATCGTTGCTCATTCACGCTCCAACAACTCTACGGGTTTTAATAAAAATTGTCGATAATCATCCGAGTAAAAATTCTTGTTATTCAGAATAAATCCGAAATATTCGTGCACATTGAGTAAAAAGTTGTGAACGGTGCATCAGGTAGTTCTAAAAATTGCCAGCAATTGAGATGAAAAAGTTTTCTTCAGATTATCGTAAAAGGAACTTTAAAGATTTTGGTTGCATTGAAAACATGCAAATTAGACTTGGAAGATTCGAAAATTGATTGAAAAGTAAGTTTCACGAGAACGCGAGATTTTTCGAGTTAGACTATAACGACTTTATTCAATAATTAACATGATTTACAATAAGCGTATGTATTGTATTTAAACAACTGTAAATAGAAATATGCTCTGAAGGGAAAGTATGAAAAAAAGGGTCTGGCAATGTGAAGCAACAGTTTAAAGTCCTGGACGGTACAGGCTACGCCTCAGGATTTATGAGACTCCAAAAGACGATAAGAATCGAATAATTAATGGTATTTATCGTTCGACGCGATAGGTCGTTTTACAGTGAATACACGCGCGAGAGTAAAATTGATCGGTTGTTGAACCGAACAACGAATGTTCGTGAAAACCTATTCACGCTTTTTTATTTTTTGTTAGTTATTCTTATCCTTAAAGTCCGTGCGTTAAACGGTAATAATTTATTATGGATCTTGAATAATCTCAACATAGGTCATTTTCTTTCTTTCCCATTATTTTTTCTGTTTCTCCTTTATCGTAGCTTTCTCGTCGCAGTACAGATTATAGGTTTAGTGATAATTTTCTTTTCTTGTCTTTCAAGATACACGGACACGGAGAGAAACTACATAATTTTACACAACATTTTGCCTTCTCTTGGATTTATTTTCCAGCCAGTCCCAGACGGGTCATTTCCTTCAATAATTCACGGCCCATTTGTGCAGGGCTTCGCGTTACTATCACACCAGCCTGAAACCCAATAAAAAAAAACGATCTCAGTTCGGTCACGATCCTTCTCACGATGACGATAAATCTTGCGTAAAAGTTTTTTTTTCTCGATCTTATCGCAATATACACAAATTATCGCAATTTCAACATTTGCGATTAGTGCCGTTCGAACTAAACAATGATTGTGAAGTTTGCAACGTTGGGATTCAACGAAAAATATTTTTTCTATTGATTATCTATTAAATTTTGAAAATCGTGGCAATTTTTCTCGCGTCGATTCAGTTTTTGGGACTCAAACCAAATATTGAATAATAATTTTGGGCTCTGCTAAAAAAATAACAAAATTTCGTTGCATTCCAATTGGAATGTGAAAACGATGGAAACTTCAGAATCTTAATAAACAACTTTAGGCCCGGGTTCAGTAGGGAACCGTTGCGCTTTGATATTTCACATCAATGGCCCCAAAACAATGAACCAATGGAAATGAGTATGTTTATGAATTTTGTGAAAAAAAAATCACCTTTTCTAGAGCGAGAATTTTATCCTGTGCTCCGCCCTTTCCTCCGGAAATGATGGCTCCGGCGTGGCCCATTCTACGGCCTGGAGGGGCAGTGACACCAGCAATAAACGATACTACGGGCTTGGCTTTGGCTCCCTGAAACGACAAGCGCACGAAAGAATGAAAATCTGTAGAGCTCGAATTCGTTATATTTTCTATGCTTTGCCGTTTTTTTTTTTTCTTTCAAGTTCTTCGTATCGAACTCCGAGAGCCGGGAACTTGGGAACAGGATTCAGAGGTTTGAAATAAGTTGAAATGGGAACCAACAGTGTTATGCTCGGTGAGGTATTCAGCAGCAGATTCCTCGGCACTGCCACCGATCTCGCCGATCATGATGATACCGCTGCAATCCGGATCAGCCAGGAAAACTTCCAGACAATCGATAAAGTCGGTACCGTTGAAGGGATCTCCGCCGATACCCACGCACAGTGTTTGCCCAAGTCCAGTCTAAGAAATGATAAAGAAAGAATTCGAATTATGCGATTTTGGCACAATTGATTATTCTGGAATTTCGTCTCGTTAGAATTATCCAAGTAGTCCTACCAATGTCGTCTGATTGACAGCCTCGTATGTCAGCGTTCCAGATCTCGAGACGATACCGACTTTTCCTCGCTGGTGAATGTGTCCGGGCATGATGCCGATTTTACACTGTGAAAATAATTTGCAAAGAAACATTCGTTATTCGTTGAGGGAGGAATTTACTGAGAAGCGTGTTTTTTAAACATTTTCGGCATCAGTTCGGAAATCGTAATCGAAGCAGGTCTGGAAAATGTTCTTTGCGTTGAATATTTCACGTGGAAATATTCAGAGAGTGTATAAATCGAGAAATTGTCTTGTTCGTCGTTGCTGAGCAGCATAGAGCGTACTTTATGGTGAACAAAAGATCATTCCAGTGTTTTTTTTAAACATTCACAAACAGAATCAAGTCTAGAAAATGTTCTTTACGTTGAATATTTCACGTGCAATCCAATTCCAGAGAAATTGTCTCGTTCGTTATTCGGGAAACGTATTTGTTGAATTTCTCTGGAATCCACGGAGGAAAAAAATCTACACACCTGTTCAGGTGCGATGATTCCTGGACAGTTGGGCCCTATGAGACGAGATTTGCCCTGCTCCAGTAATCGTCTTTTGACCTTGACCATATCGTGCTGGGGTATGCCCTCGGTGATGCAAACAATCAAGGGCATTTCTGCATCCAGAGCTTCCATGATTGCATTGGCAGCTGCAGGTGGAGGGACATAAATTACGGAAGCTGTAGCACCCGTTGCGTCCTTTGCCTGTTGAAAATTTACCGAACGCATTGTTACTCTTTATCCTCGAAATGTTTTCCTCCCTTCTCCCCCTTTTCCTCGCAAGAGATTCTTGATAAACAGAGAGAAACGTCATCTAAGATACTCGCCTCCTTGACCGTCTTGAAAACAGGTTTGCCCAGATGTTCGGTACCTGCTTTCTTGGGACTGACACCACCAACGACTTTAGTGCCATAATCAATTGCCTGTTGACAATGGAACGTTCCCTGCTTTCCCGTAAAACCCTGGCATATTACTTTCGTGTTGGAATCGATTTTCAAATTTTTTCTCGTTTGCGTGTAATTGAATCTTATTTGGCTACCCAAAAGGCTGCTTGGTGTCCTTGCTGTAAATCATAAACAAAAAAACATTTGTCAAACTCAAGAAACACGAGTTTTCCTCAATTATTATATTTCTCGTGTTCAGAACAGTCTCAAATTCCTCCATAATTATGCTTCAACTTTGAGCTCCCCAGAATAGATAGCCCACTAATTATCATGGTACAGATAAAGTTCAAACTCTACAAACAAGGCAAATTGTGGTCGATTCCAATACTGGAAACTTGACCATAATGAGGCATCAAGACTTTTTGGAAAAAGAGAAATTAAAATATTCATAAAATACAAATCATCTAGACCTAAAAAAATTTCAACCCTGGAAATGAGCCCAATTTCGAAAAATTCTTGTCTCTGGTAAAATTCAACAAAAAAAAGTTCAAATTGAGCTGATTCTGTTTGTTTTTTAATGCAAAATCACGTGAGCCAGGAACAGTGTTTCTTAAAGTCAAAAAATTAGTAAAAAATGCGGTTAAATGTTCGAAAACGGGAGGAAAAAAATGGGAAAGGGCGTAAGATTTAAAGTTGCCTGGGATCGTTTTTGAGCCCAGATTACCGTTCCACAGTTAATAATTGAAATTTCTCGGTTAAGAAATTGAATTTTCCGAAAAATTATAAAGATAGAGAGTTTTTGAAAAATTTATTCTGTGCCAAGAAGCAAAGACGGTAAAGAAACTGTCGAGATTTGTAAAAAACAATTTGTTTTAGTTACAACAATGCAAACGTCTATGCAATCGAATAATTTCAGATTGAAATGTTGCCGTGACTTTGTATAGCGTTGCAGAAACCTAATGTTGCCAAATGACACTAAGTTTTCGAGGTCAAGATCTTCTCTCTGTGTCGCTGCGATGCAACGAGGTCATGGACGTTAAAAATATCTTTGACTAAAAGTGTGACAAATGTCAAGACTTTCAGTCAGGTAATAAGAAATGTCAAGCTCGATAGAATGTAATAAAAAAAAATAAAATGAGCAACAATTCGAGGGGTGAACAATGCAGCTGATTTCTCAATGAGTTTGCAAGGTTGACAAATAGGCAGGCACAAGGTGACTGTCTGTACGAATTTTCGAGTTAACCTTCCTTCAACTTACATAATAATGCGTGTGTATTGATGAGCAAACACGAATAAAATAAAACAGTTAAATTTAGAACGAGTACACTGGATGGGAGAAATTTCAAATTGAGAGAAAAGATGGAAAGAATAATGAAAAGAGGAAAAATTGATGTGAGGAACGAGTGCGAAATTATCGATGGGTACAAAGTGCGGATCGGGTGTTATCGTAATCGGGCCAATAATGATTTAACATGAATTTCGTACGTACGAAAAAGTCTTATTTATTGTACTCACTCACCTGTAAATTTTGACAATGCCCTTGTAGCAACAGCCATTTTTTTTTGTTATCTAAAATAAATTCTTTCACGAAATAACCCAAGTGTTTTTTACACGCTTATTAATCTTTGTACTACCCGAGTTTTATTCACCATGAGAGAGACTCTATCTACTGTGGGAGGAACAGAGGATACAGAGAAATCGTGAAATGGGCAAGAAACAGGGGAGAAAAATGAACAGACACACCACACGGGGCGAGTCACACTTCTCTCTCTTTCAGCTGCAAAGAGTCTTCGCCCGTGTGTGCTGTGTCGATATAGTCGCTCCTCGAATCCATCATATATTTTGCGGTATAATGCAAGAATTTTAAAACTATATATGCCGACAAGGATTGTATTTCTGACACAATAAAGACGCGATTAACAACAGTGTTATTTTTTGTTTAGCGTTTGCCAGGTAATGTACCTCCCCGTCAGTCCCTTCGAGGTGAAAATATTAAATTGTTTTTTCTACAAATCTTTTGGAGGTCGTTTGGTGGTTTATGGTAGCGTAAGCAAATTGTTCAGCAGTCAACAATTTTACGGGAAAAAATATTTTTATAATTGATTACAGTGGTGCGCGACTTCCCCTAGTTTTGAACGCACTTCCTGTCTGCGCTGTGCATATGCGCAGTGTATCCGAAATCAAGCGCCTGTCGTTGACTTTCCGTTGTCGCCACTGCTCGGATTATCGATGACGATCATTCGGAGGCTGACCAATCACAGCTCATTCCTCCGAGATATCCTTTGATTGACCGAGTCTCTTGATACACACACACACAGTCACGCCGTGGCTGTCGGCGTTTAAACGCAACACGTGGTCGCGGACAAGATTCATATTTCAACGCATTTTATTTCGAGTTAACTTAATAATTTATCATGTTGTACGTGATTGGCCTCGGTCTCGGAGACGCAACGGATGTCACAGTCAAAGGACTGGAAATAATCAAGAAATGTCAACGTGTTTATTTGGAATCGTATACATCGATTCTGACAGTAGGTCCGGAAGTTTTGGTACGTAAATAATGTACTTGTCACCATTAGCATCTCCGAAAATAGTCAATTGCAAATTCGAAACTACAACTTCTACAAATTAACTAAAATAAAAACTAATCGGACAACAATTACTTCGAAAATCGCTGCTCATTTTCCATGAGTGAGTCCAAAAAGTTTATTCTTGCAATCGAAGTGTCGTGAAATTTTCCGAGTTTTTAGTGGTTTTAAAATTAAATTTCGTTCATTCAACTGTTCGATTTTTCATCACAATATTTAGGCTTCAAATTCTGCAGCTATATTGTAGCGTTTTTTATTATTCTATAATTTTATTCTTAGACCAATGAATGTTGTTGATTACTAATTACTCCACAGTCCCTAATTAGCCTTCTGTGGGATTCCGCAGTTGATCTAATTCCGAATGAATCGTTTCACGAATCTTTGCCATGTTTTTATTATCGTTACTGTTATCAATTGCGACAGGAAAAATTCTACGGGCGCTCGGTGATAGTCGCGGACCGCGAGCTCGTGGAAAGCGGCGCCGAAGAGATTTTATCCGGAGCAGAGAAGGAAGACATTGGATTTCTCGTGATCGGTGATCCCTTCGGAGCGACGACTCATACAGATTTGGTATTGAGAGCTCGCGAGCGAGGAATTAAAGTTCAAGTAGTCCATAACGCGTCTATCCTGAACGCGGTCGGTTGTTGCGGCCTGCAGCTGTATTCGTACGGAGAAATAATTTCCATACCCTACTGGACAGAGACTTGGCAACCCGACAGTTTCTATGACAAAATTGCTGGCAACAGAGAGCGCGGGCTTCATACTCTTTGTCTTCTTGACATCAAGGTCAAAGAGCCTACGCTCGAGAGCCTTTGCAAGAAAAACAAAGAATACATGCCCCCCAAGTTTATGAGCGTGTCCGAAGCCGCGGAGCAATTAAGTCGCATTATTCAACGGAAAACAGAGAAGAAGGAGAGCGTCGGTAGGTTTTTTGGAATATCGAGTTTTTTAAATCGAAATGTGAAAAACGAGCCACAGATTGATTTTTAACGTCATTTGTTTATGTCCGAAGCAACAAAATTGCGGCAGATTCTGTTGAACGACAACGCTAACGAAAGAAATTCTCCATTTTTTTTTTAAACACAATTCGTTCAGTATTGAGTAGAATAAAAATTGAGTCCACGTTCGATTACGAGGCACCGAGTTTTTGGACGCTCGAATGACTGAAGTTTCCATCGTTGGAATGCAACGAAATTCTGTTATTTCTTCAGCAGAGCCAATAATTATTATTGAATATTTGGTCCGACCAATAAAACGATTCACTCTTGCGACCAAAAAACTCAATGGACTCGAAAAATTGCCACGATTTTCAAAATACAATAAATAATCAATAGAAAAAATGTTTTTCGTTGAATCTCAACGTTGCAAACTTCACAGTCATCGCTCGAACTAATTTTGATCATCCGTTTTATTTCTGTTCCTCATTTTCTATATTTTTTGCAGCGTTCACCGAACAAAGTCTCGTCGTGGGATTAGCTCGCGTTGGATCGGATAATCAGCGTATAATCGCGTGCAGCCTGGAAGAAATGCGCAACGTTGACCTAGGCCCTCCTCTCCATTGTCTCGTCATACCAGCAGAAACTTTACATCCCCTAGAATATGAGTATTTGATTCAGTACGCGGAAAATTCCGACAAATTTGCTGAATTGGTGAAACGCTCCTGACCAGTGTACGAATCCAAAGATTTATTCATTTTAAATAAATTTTATCAAAAATAAAAAAAAATCTAACATCAACCTCTGGAGCATGAAAGTTCATCCAAAATGTTCCGTAACGTCCTTTTCCAAAACTATTTGGCAAAAATATAAAAATATAATAAAATTCTCCTTTAGTCTCGGTTTTTAAATAATTGTCCGAATTCATAAAAAATTGATGAGTTCGATTCGTCGAGTCTTCAAAAAGTTTTGGTATTTTTCAAAAAATCAAAATTTCACAGATTTCTCGAAAAAATGATTAAAAAATCAACTGAAAATTGCAAAATTTCAATTTAATCGTCACGCCGGACAATCGAAATATTTTTGGACAAATAAATGTTGGCGAAAAATATAAATCGAAAGGTTTTCGGAGAGGTTTGTTTTGGATTAATGTTCGGAATGATAAATAGCTTTCGTGCACGAAAATACTTTTCGTTTTGCAGTGTTCCGAGCCGTGAATCTCGTGTGCGTGACCGCGAACAGTCGGTTACGTGGGAAGCACGTAATACAAGACAGTGGTATGGACAAGCGAGGAGGGTGGCTCGTTTTATTGTGCTACACGGTACGAAATACAGTCAGGTGGCCATGGAGGCCGGGAATAATCAATGGAAAAGCATCGATCGGCGGTGTTCTCAGGGAAGGTGAAATTCACCGGCATGCTTCAGTCGAGCTCGGGCACTCTGAACCTCCGCGACGTACCTGCCAGCGACGTCACTCTTGAAAAAGCGACGAAATCCTCCGGCAAAATTTACCTCCCGCAAAACTTGCAGGTATTTTCCAAAATCCTCGTTTTTTTCTGCCTCTTAATTATTGCGAAATTCTCGCGCACGCAACTTTTTCATTTGTCGATGATTTATTCAATACAATTTTAAGAAATCTCGGTTTTTGAACGTTTTTCGTTTGCAGAACGAGCTCAAAAATGGCTTCGTCGACTATGGAAGAGGCAAAGCTGCCAGGTGGTTATTTAGTGACACCTCGAGTGCCTCAGGGTCTTGCAGCAGCTGTGGAGGGTCTTACGAGGGAAGTGATTCGTAATTCGCCGGAGGATATTTACGTATTCGCGGCTCATCACTTTGAGAAATTGTTGGAGCTCCGCGAAGAGTGCGGGGTCGTAGGCGGAGCAGGAGGAGAAATTTCATCGAATATAGAAGGCAGACGGAACAAGACATTGATGGAAATGAGTCGAGCATTGAGAATGCGCGAGATCGATCGCGAGCATGGAAAAACAACGACAAATAGGGTCGATCAGGTGGGATGGTCGTTGAATCAAACGGCGAAGGTATTAAAACGTCACAGGAGTATTTTCGGTGAAGAAGGCCGAAGAATAACGACGGACCAAGTTTTCCTCATGGCGAATCAAAAGGACGACGATTCCCCGAAATCGCCTAGGAAGAAAATGAGCTCAAAAAAAAGTGGAGCCGCCAAAGAATCGGGCGGGAAATCCAACGACCTGTGGAAAGCTTCGACCAGCAGAACCGAACACTCGTTGTCGAATGAGGATTCAACGGAAAACGTAAATTCAAACAGCTCAGACAGAGTTCGAACGGGACCGAAAATCATAACGCAAATGTCCAGTGGCCTACTGGCCAAGGACATAAAAACCGAGTTGAGAAAAAACCGAATAAGTAGCAGAGACAGGAGAAACTTGAGAGCGAGACAGGAGGAGAAAAACGTTCAAGAAAAATCAGAAAATAAAGTGACCAAGTCGAGTAGCAAAAGCTGGTCGAAAAAACCTTCGGAAAAGCAGAAAAAAGTCGAATCGGAAAGCGGAGATAAGCGATCGCGTAAAAATAACGATTCGACGAGATCGTCGAAAGCTCGTGGTGAATATTCCCCGAAAAATAATGAGGAAAAGTTGAAAAAGAGGGCGCCCAGTATGGATCGAGTGAAGGATTACGTGATTGATAAATTCGCCACGACGCGAAGTATCGAGGAGCTTCAAAGTGTGAATTACGTGGAGAAGGTGCAGGAAATAATTGACGAAACGGGTCCGATAATAAGTGAAAAAATAGAGCAATTGAAGAGCGGAGTGATGGGTAGATCGGAGAGAAGTTCCAGATTCGCGAAGGCGCGAGGAGCTCGCGTGAAAGGATCGAACGAAGAATCGAGGGGAAAGGAAGCTGCATCGGAGATTTCAGGCTCAGAAAATTCATCGAGCGACGCTCTTCGTACGCGATTAACAGAAACGGAAAATTTGATGGAGAAAGTATCCTCGAGTTTGGGAAGATCGTTGGGTCGTTCAAGGTCAGCCCGAAGCTTGCGCCGTTCGATCGAGACCTCGGAGGTTCCCGAGGAAGACTCAGCCGCGAGAAATTCGTTGATGGACACTTCGGAAAATTCAGACGACCTTCTTGAGGCGAGACTCGCCAAAACGCGAGATTTTATGGAGGGAATATCGCGCTCATTATCAAAACCGATGAGACGTTCCAGCTCGGCCAAGAGTTTACGAAAATGTCAGGAAACGCCGGAAGACGACGGAGCAAGCAAGGACGCCTTGAAAAAGCGTTTGGACGAGACACGAAATTTGCTGCGTGGCATTTCTGCGAGCTTTGGAAAATCAATTGAAAAATCTACTAAAAAAACAACACTCGATTCTCAAGATTCAACTTTTTCGGAAGATCAACCGAGCTCCAAATCAAGTCTGCCAGCTGTACGATCGACATCCTTGAGAAATTCCTCCGGAAACGTATCGAGAAGCGACTCCGATAATCTCGTACTTCCGGCCATATCTCCGGAAGCACCAAAATCTTCGAAAATAAAAGAAAACTTGATTTTGCCGGTTCTTTCGCCACCGGGAACGGCTTCAGCGACCGAAGATTCCAGCAAAATCCTCGATGCCAATGACGACGAGCCTCTGGAAGATTTTGGCATTCCGGAAGTGCCGGCTGAGGATTACGCGCCGGAGCTTCCGGTCGAGAATCTTTCTCGTGACAGTTTGAACGTCACACCAGATTTCGACAGCATTCCCCAGAGACCCGATTCTCTGGAACCCTCGAATGACCTTGAATCTCATCCCCTGGAGGAAAAACCCGTTGAAAAAACGGTGGAAACGTCCTTGAGCGTCACGAATGACCTTGAAGCAAAGACACCGGAGAACGAGTCCCCAGAAACCGTTAACCCTGCGACAGACTCTCCGGACGACAACAACGTGGAGAAAGAAATTCAAGCTGACCTTCGGAACGAGGTTTCCGAAGCCGTTGACCTTGAACTCGCCACGAAGCCTCACGAAGACCTCGAGGAGGACAAAACAACTCCCGATGACCTGAAATCGCGACTCCAGGAGATCCAGCAAGTGCAGAAAAACATCGAGGAAGCTTTAGAGCCGAAAATGTCAATCAGCCCTCCAAGATCTGAAGCATTCGACATGGTCGAGAAACTCCGAGAACTCGAAGACGCTGAAAAAAGGATTGACAAAATATTCGACTTGGAAAATCGTGTTGCCACGGGAGATGCGGAAAAAGATGATGAAACGCAAGTGGAAATTGTTGATCTTGCGACGGAACCGGGAGAAAACGTCCAGGAAGAAACAACCGCCGGAAAAATCGAGTCTGAGCCTGAAAATACCGACGAGGTTGGAGAAGAAAAAGAATTGAAAGTTCTCGGAGCTGCAGGTACTGAGAACTCGTCCGAGCAGTTCGAAAATATTTCGCCGGAAGTTTTGAATTACACGTACGTCCTGACCGAGGGTTCGCCTTACGAAATTCCCGACACAGTGACGACCGTCATCATTCCTGAGAAACGTGTCGAATCGCCATTGTCGGATACACTCAACGTTGAAATTGAAGACGACACGAACGTCAAGTTGTCATTGATTCCGAGCGAAGCGTCGAGAGAGGCGTCGATCGAGGCAGCAGCGAATGAGGAAATTGGACAAGAAACAGTGGATCGCGAGGATGAGAAATTGTCCGAGGAAAATTTGGAGCAAATTGAAGAAACGAGGACGAAAGAAGCTGCTGGATCGGGCAAATCTTCGCCAAACGGTCCGACGGATCCTTTCGGAGAGTTGGTCAAACCGGAAACCATCACGGAGATAGAATTCATCCAGGACATCGAAAGCTTGCAAATTCCTCATCAGGATCTCGGCCCCATAAACGAGGAAGTGTCCGAGGAACTTGAAGACCTTACGGACAAACAAGAAGCGATGGAAACGCTGAGAAACGTCGAAAAAATCGAAGAAGACGAGCGAGAAATCGTGTTGGAAATCGAGCAGATTGACCAAGAGAAGGAGGAAGAGGACAAGGTGAAAAAAACCTTGACAACACCGGACGAATCCAAGCTCCTTGAATCGGACTTGTCGCCAGAAGCCACGAGACCGAACATCGACTCGGAATCCTCGAACGAAGCTAAAGAAAGTAGCGCCATTGACGAGCCTTTGGAATCTGCTAAATTTGAAAATTCCATCGACGAGGAAGTCAGCAGTGCCACAAGAACACCAGAGTCTTCCAACGAAATCAAAGAAACAACTCTCACCGACGCTTTGAGCTTGTCCCTCGATCCCACCAGGCCGTTCGTCCCAGAACTCAATCTAGACTCGTTGCAGGACATCACCGTATCCTCTTTCAAAATTACAGAGGACGGCTTCGAGATCCAAGAACGTGAGACCGAAAATACAAACTCCATCACCGAGACTCTCACTTCCGACGAAAACAATCGCACCAACGGAGAATTCGTCGAGGAACCTGTACTCGAATGCTCGAGCCCTTTGCCTTCAAGCTCCAAATCCAACCAAATTGCGTTCCACGAGAAGGAGCCAATTCTTGAAGAAACGATCGTCAAGAGTCAGGTCGAAATTAAGGAAGAAATTTGCGAAAAAACTGAAGCTTACGTCACTGGACCGAACGAAGAAGAGAAAAATGACCAAAAAGATGAAATTCGGCCATTCGAAACGGAGATAAAAAGCGAACAAGACACCGTACAGCTTGAGGAAAGTGAGAACAAAAACTCGACGATTGTCGCGATGGAAACGGCCGAGAAAAACGTTGCGGAGGAATCAAAAGAGGATAAAGTATTGGCAGATCCCAGCGAACCAGAAAAAGAAGAAACAGACGAGAAAGAAGAAAATACTCACTCGGAAGAAACGGAAAAAATCCTGCGAGAAGTTTGTGCGGATCAGGCAATTGCGGGAATGGAAAGCAAGGAAAAAAATATAGAAATGAAAAGCGAAAACGTGCCGAGTGAAAAAACAGAAGAGCAAAATGAAAGCGTGTCGGAAGGATCGACAGAAAAAGAAGAAAAAGTCTCACCACGCGTGACCCCAAACTCGGGAACCTTGGAAGAGGCACAAGGAGAAAAAACAAATTCAATTAACGAAATTTTGGGTGCGGATGTACCGGAAAAGAATGAAAATGTGGAGACTGTAAACTCCGAGAAAAGCGAATCACAAGGAAAAAATAAAAAAGAGCCAGACGATTCGTTGCGTACAGAAAACTCGACATCGGAAATTTCAAACGTCGTCGAAAACGACGATCTTTCGAGCGAAAAAGAAGCGAACATAAAATCACAGGAAGTTGTGCAAAAAGACGAAATCAATGACGAGAAAAAGGAAGAAATTGATGAGTTGCAATCGAAAGAAATGAATAGCCAAGAATTTGAAGAAATTGTTACGCAGCCATCGAAAGAAATGGATTCCAAGCGAGAAAAAGAAGAAAAAACAAATTCAATCAACGAAATTTTGGGTGCGGATGTACCGGAAAAGAATGAAAATGTGGAAACTGTAAACTCCGAGAAAAACGAATCACAAGGAAAAAGTAAAAAAGAGCCAGACGACTCGTTGCGTACGGAAAACTCTACATCGGAAATTTCAAACGTTGTCGAAAACGACGATCTTTCGAGCGAAAAAGAAGCGAACATAAAATCACAGGAAGTCGTGCAAAAAGACGAAGTCAATGACGAGAAAAAGGAAGAAATTGACAAGTTGCAATCGAAAGTAATCAATATCGAAGAATTTGAAGGAATTGTTACGCAGCCATCGAAAGAAATGAATTCCGAGCGAGAAGAAGAAAAAACAGAAAGTCCAAAAACTGAAGAAATGGCCGGCGAAAACGAGGAAAAGCTTGTTGACGCAATTCCGAATCGTGAATTGTCAGAGGAAAAAGAAATATCAAAAGAATTGGATGGAGTAAAAATGCAAGATACGATGCAAGTCGTGAGTTCAGAAAATCTGGTTGACGGGATGGAAACAAGTGGACAAGAGCCGGACGACGTACTGGAGGAAAGTTTCGTCGAGGAAGAGACGCCGTTGGCGGTTTCAAGGTCAGCGAGTCAATGCACAACGAGGAGAGTGAGTTCGGGAAATCTAGCGAAACTTCGTGAAGATCCAACGCTCAGTTGGACCGAAGAGACAAAACGAGAGGACGAGAAAATTGAGAATGATCCGAGTTCGACCAAGGTCACTTTTTCGGGAATTACCAACGAAACGACAAACGAAAAAGCCTCGAAAGAAAATGATGAAAAGGTCGTTAGTCCGAGTGACGTAAATACCGAAATTCCCGTAGGCCAAACGACTAAGGACAAGGAGTATCATATTTACGTACCGGAAGTGGACGCGAGTGGAGATTATTCGACGACCGAGAGCAGCTCCGTTGATTCGGCAGTCACAAAAATCCAAGCCGGTGAGTTTTTCTCGTTTTGTTTCAATGAAAATGTTTTTTTTTTCAGCGAAAACAAAAATTCCCTCAAAATCGTTAAATCAAAACTTTCCCAACTGTATTTTTTCATTTTTCTCCTTTTTAATGACCTTGCAATTCATAGTTTTATGAATTAAAAGAAGAAATTTTACGCGATACAGGTGTCCGAGGTTTTCTTACCCGAAGACGACTTCAGCGAGGCCTACAAAATCGCAGTTCCACCCTGAGTGGTATACCCTCGATTCAGGATAGCATGGCAGTGAGTATCACGTACTACGTTTACAAACACTCACTTGTTTCTCACGAGTACACGAAAGAGTCTCGTATTTCTTCGTCTCGACTTACGCTGACTCGAGATTTCAACCTTTCGCGCACGAGGCACTCGTCTGCTAAACATTTATTTACACGCTGTTCCAAAAGTCGTATCGGAGCTCCAGAAAAAAGAGAATGATTCATAAAACTATATCAAAATCAAGATTTTCGATCCTACGGTTGTTATTGCTCCAAAAGTAAAAAATTTTTTTTTTGGCTGCAGGAACGTTTTCTAACTCCATAACAATTAATTTTTTTCTTTCTTAAGTTTGCAACGTTGAGATTCAACGAAAAACATTTTTTCTACTGATTATTTATTAAATTTTGAAAATCGTGGCAATTTTTCAAGTCGATTGTGTTTTTTGGTCGCAAGAAAGAATCTTTTTATTGGCCGGACCAATTATTCAATAAAAATTATTGGCTCTGCTGAAGAAATAACAGAATTTCGTTGCATTCCAACGATGCAAACTCCAGGATCATAATGGCTCAGAATTTTCAGTACAGAATTTCGCGTTTCCCGATTCTGAAGATTTCGAGGTCGATTTAAGGAACAGCCTGTAGACATGTTCTCTGTTGAAATGTCGTATGTTAAGCTCCCGAGACTCATGATACATATCCGCAAGAGTCGTCTGTCTGTGTCTACGTCTGCACCTTAGTCTAGACCCAGTTTGCACGCATCTCTGTAAATTCTAAAGCAATCGTGAATTCGACTCTTTAAAGTTAAACGACGTTGTACGTATGTGGACAACGAAACCATTTCATGAGTACAGACAAACGACAATGAAGCATGCAAATTTAATTTGCAATTTATCATTCTCGCTTTCGATCACTTTTTCAAATTCATTATTTTTCATCGTCCGATTGTGTGTGCAAACACCGTCAAAAATTTCTTCGCAATCATCGATCTCGTGACACCGAGGACAACTTCTCGGAACGACGAACAACGATCGCAATTTTTTTAGTTTCGCCAGGAAAAAGCTCGACAAGAAATATCAAATCGAAGAGATTTTTTCAATCGAAAGCAAAACGTCGAATTAATTTTTGCGAATTAATTTTTGGCCATGGGTTCTTGAAACGTTTCGCATGCATGGTTGGACTTTCTGTGTTTTCCGAACGTTAAAATCGGGGTCAAAGCATCTACCCTTTGCAATGCTCGAGGCACACGTGTAGCCAATTTGATATATACGATCGCGAAGAGAAAAAACCAAACGATAGGCATTCTGCTTGTGGCTTGGTGAGCTTATTTAAAGACCTTGCCAAGAGAGCAAGGGAGCAGAGAAAGAGAAAGAAAAAGAGTCGTTGTCCGAAGGCAATGAATTCAGCGTCGTATCGGTTCGTGCGGACATTTTATTATAGTCACCATATTGGTTCGTAGCGATCGACCTAAACCATAAGCCAGAATCGTCAACGCGGTACTGGACGACCTAAATTTCCAGAGAGAAAAGTCTCCCTCCATAGTTCACATCTCTTATTAGTTTTTTTTGTACTTCGTGACTCGCCAACGAAACTACTCGCCCTTACGTTTCATAAAGAAAATTAGAATAGCCGACAAAGCTATTTTCGCTTGTGATTGCCCCGATAAAAGAATTCTCTGACTCCCGTTCACGTTTTCTCGAACAATACGCACTCATTTTTCGTTCGCTCTATTGGTAAAAATAAAAATTTCCATTCAAGACCATCGTCTTGAATGGAAATTCAAGTTCGATTTCCATCGTCTATTTTTATTTTTTTTATTCGACAATAAAGTAGAAGTGGAGGGACTTTTTTTTTAAACAATTAATAAAGACGTTGTTTAATCACGGAATTAAAAAAAAAACGTACGGAAAGATTAGCCCCAAAATTCGGTAATTTCGAGTTTCATTTTTTTGCAAATCGCACACGAATTTGCTCTGAAATATGAATCATAGGATTGGAGTGACTTTTTTTAACGAATTAATTAATACATTTTTAAATCATGGAATTAAAAAAACCTACACAAAGATTTTCCCCGAAATTCGGTGATTTCGAGTTTCGTTTTTTTGTTAATCGCACACGCATTTAGTCCGAAATATGAATCACCACGTTCTCAGGCTTGGTCAACTGGGGATTCTCTATATTTGTTCGACTCCAATCGACTTTCTCTAACCTTATCGCCAATAGATCGACTCACGCGAAGAACGAGTTATATAGGAAAAAACCGAGTCATTTCTGCCTCGTATATTTACGATTTTCGCACGAGTGACGAATTTTGAAAAATTATGCGACTATCGATCTGCAAGCTGACCTCAATATCGAATGTTGACGACGAAATAGTAAATTTTTATTTCGATAATGCGGCAAATTTAAATTTCTTCGCGTTTTGCATTTTTCTTTACGATCTTTCGAAATCCGTCGACCCGTGCACACTACGATCAAAGCTACAGAAATCTCTTCACGAAAATTCAAAGTTCTTCACACATATGCGATTATCTAGTTGACTAAAAAAAAGTCGTGACGTACGAAAAAATTGAAAATACACGATGTCCGGTCATTATTGTCCCATTCACTTGCTCTCCGTGACTCGAGGTGGGCAGATTATTACGAAATGCCGACAGGAAGTTGTAAGATATAACGTATTCGGTGTGTGCTGTCATGAAGTCAAGCCGAATTGATGGTCAAGCCTTGGCAAAGAGATCACCGATGCTCAGCACCTCTGAATCTCGAAATAATTACTTCACGAATCTCAAGGTCCACATCCACAGACAATGTTATTTGTCAATGACATTCACCTTTGCGAGAAAAATGCATTTTCCCAACATTCTCTTCCGTTACAAATTTTTACCATGAAATTGATTGCCCGGCGCTCGATATCAATCGAATTAATTGCTATTAAAGAAATTACTTTGGATAATTTTTGGCAGAGACACCGAGTTTAAATTTCAAAAAAAAAACTGTTTCCATTTATTCAATAAGATTCTTAGAGATGAACAAGAAAATCTTGACTTTCGCGGCGTTCCCCGTGTCTATGTCCGATGATCGAAAGAAAGAGAAAAAAAAATTGGCCTGAATCCGGAGAGTGCGAAGGAAAACATATGGCCACTAGACTACACGTGATATTTTTAGGTTTTCGAGAAAAATGGCGAAAAGAAGCAAAAATTTTGTTCGCCTTCATCAAAATTTCGAGTGCTTGGCGATCCAAATTCTAAATTTCGAGAAAATTGAGGCACGTCAATGTGCGACTGAACGACATTTCCTTTCAAATACTATTTTTTTTTTGTTTGAGAGATTTCGTTTTTCCGTTTTTTTTGCTTCGTGATGTTTGAAAAAAATGGAAAAGATGAGTTATGAAAAAAATTCGGCACTGACGCAAGTATCGACGTATGTATTACGCGTGAATTTCGTTCTATTCCTAGCGATCGTTAAATCTCAACGATAACGTCGCGCGATTCCGATACATGTCGCGTTTTATCTCGCATCTCTTCTCGAAATGATTCTAAAGACGCTTTTTGCGAACATGTGGCCATGTCTTTTGGACAGCACACCATATATCGAAACTTATATGATTCGATGCCTGTCCACCCGACGCGGTAGCGTTTTCTTTGAAGATTTCTTGATGCCAAGGACGAAGGAATGTCAGTCGCGCGAGAAACGCGCGTTAAAACATGGAAATTGCTCAGCCTCTCTTCAATCCCGCAATTGTAAATCTTCCAATCGTTTTACGATTATTCACTGTCGGACAGCTTGATTCTATTTTGGGCGATAAACCCCCGAGGACCCTTAGCTCGGAACATTATTTGAGAGCCAATGCGCTCGTAGCGCGTCAATTTTCTTCCCAGAGTCATCTCTCTGAAAAGATTTTCTACAAAATCTAAATATTTTCACATTCCAACGTCAACTTTGAAGCTTTTCCTGCTAAATTAATAATCGACCGATCAAATACATGGAAAATCTATTGTGCCCAAAAACTGGAGGTAAGGGAACTTGAACTTTCGCGAATCAAAATTCATCTTGATGATCAGTTTTTAATTTTTTTTCATTCTTGGCAACAAGCCCAATTTATTAACGATTGTGGACGCTGCTCGTCGCGAAATCAGAACCTCAAAAATATCGAAGACATAAATCATCGAGTTTTTTTTTTCGTTTTTCTTAGCAAGGCTTATTGGTAGTAAAAAAAAATGTTGGCTTCCCACTTGCGTGCACTGTTGATAAATTTATATTTCGCTATGAAGCACGTTTCGCATAAAATCTCTCGTCGTTCCCACAAAGCTTGTTCGCTTCTTCCAAACAACTCGTCGATATTCACTTAGCACATCGATTCGTTACTCGCCCAGCGTTATTTTCTTGAATTCGTTGCGCAGATCGAGCCGGATTGGGTGGACGACCGAGTTCTCGAAGCCTCGGAGGAAAAAATTCCGAGGCCCGAAGAAACTTCGATGTCCTTGGCAAAATCTACGGACGATAATCTCGTCGATGCTGCGACGAGAATTCAGAGTAATTATCGTGGCTACAAGGCGAGAAAACGCCTCAGACGAGAAGATGCCGTTCAGCGAACAACATTTTCTTTGGAAAAATCTTTCGCTGAGAGTGGACTTCAACACACGGGAGAATTTCACGATTGCATACCGTTGCCCATTCACGATATTACGATCGAAAAAAAAGCATCGAATTCAGCCGAAACTCCGATCGATTCAAAAGAATCCAGCGATGAGACATCCGAACGAACCGGAAATGGCAACCTTGAAAATTCAGCTACGCCGAGCCCCCAAGAAATTCGAGCCGAGCCCTCGATTCCGCTCGACCCTGCAGAAATGTTTTTTGGCAATTCAGCAAACGCCCCATTGATACAATTCAACATGAGACCAAACGTAAACCAACTCATCGATCTCGTTGTTCTTGCAAAAGAAGACGCAGCCTTGCAAACCGGATATTTAAATTTTATAACAAGCGTCGAAGACGCGGAACCGATAATTGTTGCCCATGCGGATCCACAAAATTTGACCGTAGAACAACCAAATTCCAGCGACAGTTTGCGAGAACCATTGGCCCTCTCGGACCCACCGATTGGCCTCGTACTCGAAGAAGTCACGAGCTCAATTGGCGAGAGTTTGACTAAAATAGAGGAAGAAAATGCCCAAACAACACAATCCACAAATTCGTCTGCAACAGGGCCGGAAGTGGTAGAAAAATCTTCGAATTCCCCGACTCCATCGTGTCCCTCTTCGAAGGTCATTTCAGGCTCGATGGCTGGCGATGAAACTCCCGGGGATGCGTCGAATAGATCGGAAGTTGAGGAACAGCAAAGTGAAAAGTTCGAAGTAACGAACCACTCGCCTGAGTCTGAAGAGAAAAAATTAGAAAAAACGATCGCCAACGAGAGTCAATCCTTGATAATGAATTTTACATCATCAATGGAACAGTCTTCCATCAAAGAGAAAGAATTTTTGGGTCCTGAAAGCTCCGTGGACTCGATGGAGTGTCCGGACGAGCAGACTCGAGAAAAAATTCATTCTCGTTCTCCGGAATCAACGAAGCAGGAGAGACAAGACCTAGAAGCAAAAATTCCTTCACCCGAAAGAGATTCGATGGATTCCAACATCGACGATAGCCTTCCTTCGAAATTGTCGTTCTCCATAAAAGTCGAAGACTTGCTGGACTTGGGATCGGAAGGCAGTATTGATTTACAAGATAAAAAGCCTTTTTTGGAGGTCACATTGAAACCCACTGATCTCATGAAATCAACGAGCCTGTCACAGGAAAGCCAATTAGCGGGTGAACGAATCGAATCGCCGGTTACGATGATCCAAATAGCTCCAGGACGTTCGGAGTCTTTCAAACAAGAAGAACTTTCCGAAGCTGTTGACGACCAAGTTAAAGAAAACCAAAACGAGGCCACCGAATTCCCCAAAATCGGATAAAAACTAACGAACGCGTTTGACCGAGACAATCGTAGTTTTGTGAGAATAAAAATATTTGTAGAAAGCAATTAATTAAAAGATAATTGGTGATTAAGTTCATCATCAATTGTTGCCGCATTTGTCTCTCAATCAAAACATTATCAATTCACATCCAATTCCCAAAGTCTTTACAGTTCGATCAAGATGAAAAAGTGAAGAAAAAAAAAAAAAACTGGTCCATACCCAAATATCCGTTCGGTCCACGTGGCTTTAGGAAAATATTGTCCGTCGCGAAAATATGTGCGAGTTTTCTGGGAGAGGAAAATAAGGAGGAGCAAAAAGGAATCGAGAAAGAGATGACATTGACGTAACGCATGTTCGACTAATGAGATAATCTTGCCAAAGATTGAAGCACGTCGGTATGGATTAGTATCAGCTAAACTAGGGTACAACTTGTTCGGAGCATATCTTTACGTGATGTTTGGCAGCTGGGAGTGGATCAAATAGACGAGTCGTTCATGACGATCTACACAGCCTTTCAAAAATCAAATCTCACGATTAACAGGTTAAAAAAATAAAAAAAGTTCTTAGAAGGGAAAGCATCAACTGATGTTCTCTGCGATCTATGATTTCATGGAATATTTATGCGAATCGATAAGGTGACGAGTCGAAATGACAATGCAAGCCTCCGGAGAGTATGTCGCCGTTTTTTGAGCCGAGATTTTTGAAAAAAATGCACTGAAAATTCAATTTTGTCAAAAAACGTCGATATTTTGTTGAATACAGCGAACTAAATATTTTGGGATAATTTCAAAATTTTCGTTATCTCGACAATATTTTTCATTTGTAACGGAACTGTCAGCAAAATTTACGATTGGAATGACAAAAATTTACTTTTCCTAGTGTTTTTCTAGAATGTTTTTAGCTGGAATGACAAAATTTTCGGGATTTTTCGAAAAAACGTTTAGTTGAACGTATTCAAAAAAATATCCATATTTTTCAACAAAATTTTCTTTTCAGTGTGCCTGAAAAGACCTTAGAAAAGAGAGTCTGATGACATTTTCGGTTCGCC
The DNA here is from genome assembly GCA_037043255.1 of Diadegma fenestrale. Lineage (NCBI taxonomy): Eukaryota > Metazoa > Arthropoda > Insecta > Hymenoptera > Ichneumonidae > Diadegma > Diadegma fenestrale. Next base: position 3,387,101 of record CM073311.1, on the reverse strand, counting down.
TATCCCTGACTCTTTCCTTCCTTCTTCTCTTCTCTTTTTCGAGACGTAACCATGATCCTGAAGTTTCCATCGTTGGAATGCAATGAAATTCTGTTATTTCTTCAGCAGAGCCAATAATTATTATTGAATATTTAGTCCGGCCAATAAAATGATTCTCTCTTGCAACCAAAAAACTCAATCGACTCGAAAAATGGCCACGATTTTCAAAATTCAATAAATAATCAGTAGGAAAAATGTTTTTCGTTGAATCTCAACGTTGGAAACTTCAGAGTCATGACGTAATCCTCAAAGTTGAAATATCTGCGCGCATGGTTGGCCATATTGATGAAGGAAAATCAAAGGGTGCGAATCGGCACGGTCTCTCGCCTTTTAGCGAAGTGTACAAAGTAAATAAATGTGCGAATAGGTAATCGGGTGTAGAGTTCTTATTTTTGGTATCTCAGGATTTGAGACACGAGAGCAGAGGCCCAGAAGAGTGAGCTATTTCTCATTGCTCGCGTCTTCGCAGTGACGACTCGCTTCTACCACTCTCTCCTCTCGGCTTACTGACTCTTTTCGGTTTTGTATGCGAAATACTCTTGTCTTGGTCAGTCTGTGTGTACCAGTGTTGGTTCAGTCGTCAGCTGAGGGGCCAATTGAGGCGACGAATCTTGATGATCGAATGTAGAAGAAGCGAAGAATACTGAGAACAAGTTAACGAAGAAGGGCGGCTTGGATACACGAACATGGCATTCCGATCGGTCGAAGAATGCGTCCGACACATCTCGCGAACGGACCTTGGTACGTATTTTCGTACCGAGTCTTTTTATCCTTGTCAAATCAACTTTTATCCTCTTCATTCTCTCTTTTTCTTCCTCTTCCTTTTCTCTGCGTCTCTTTTTGTCTCTCGCCGTATGAATGACACGAGATATCCACGATTCAATGTATCTTGGTCCACACTCTTGCCGGTAACCTTGGCTCCACGTCATACTCTCCGAACGACCCGAGCCAGAAGCGATTCACTCTAGTAGCGTGGGTTTACTATTATATATAACAATAACTGCCCATGTATATAAACATATGATTATACGATGCATATATCAGCCCAAGTGCATCGAAGTCAATGGGCCAAAGAGCATTGGACGCTACAGAATTACGAGGAATTATCCGTCGAAGGAATATTCCAAATATCGATTGTCATCGTCCGAACGCATTCCCCTTAACTCGTGAATTGATCGAGACTCTCATTAATAAAGGCATGATTCTGAAGTTTGCAACGTTGAGATTTAACGAAAAACATTTTTTCTATTGATTATTTATTGAATTTTGAAATCCGTGGCAATTTTTCGAGTCGATTGAGTTTTTTAATCGCAAGAGAGAATCGTTGTATTGGCCGGACCAAATATTCAATAATAATTATTGGCTCTGCTGAAGAAATAACAGAATTTCGTTGCATTCCAACGATGCAAACTTCAGGATCATAATAAAGGCAAACCAATTAATTCTGCTAGGATTTCCCGCAACATTAGGGAATTCTCTCAATTTTGCAACACTCACATCGGAAACTGATAAGATATTCAAGTTTCTTTATAACGAATAAAAATGCTCAAAATTCACTAAAATTTTGGATTCTTCGTTGTAGCGTTTGCAAATAATAACATTGGGTCGAAAATCACAACGAACTAGGACCAGCCCGCTGCATATAAAAATATTCAGATTACATAACAAATCTTGAGTTACCAGATTTTTTTTGAATCACCGTTTTACATTGAAAAAGTGAATCCCACGTACATTTTTCCAAATATCCGAATATTTTGCTGATTTGCGCATTCTGCACCCTGCAAAAAATTCATTTTTCATTCATGGTTTGCAATAATTTCTCTGATCGAACACGCTGGTTATTTCTTGTTAATAATTGAAAAAAATCAAATGCGATCAAAACGTAACAATTATTTTATTGCAATAAATTGAGACCGGTTTCCGCCATGAAAAACGTAATTCCAGCACGTCTATCGAATTTCAAGAGACAACCGTATCATCAACGACATAGGCGATCATTGTCGTGGTCACGTACGTCATTGTTTATCACTCGTCATGCCGTCGATGCGTCAAATGAGCCTGATAATCGATAAGAACGACGTAACGAGTTTTCTTCTTTTTTCACTTGATTAAATTTCACATTTGATTTTCCGACCGTACATGGGAAAATAAACGAAAAAAAGAAGATATGCCGATGATGAAGTGTTAAGTTTACATACCTGATCCATGAAATCACGAGGTATACGTGTTGCGCTAAGTATACGTGTCCATCGAAGCACGTGCAACGAGTAAAACGTCAATGCATGACGTCACAGCTTCAACATTGCGTCATGACCGATGTGTACTTGAATATGTGTCGCAAATAACCGCAGCTATTTGCACTTATTCGTCGAACACTATTTATAAATACGCGGCTGAAAGTTTTTCTCTAATTGGGAGAATCTTTTTTTTTTCCAAACTGCGCGGAGAGAACGGTGAGAAAAAATTGCAGACGGTGGAAAAATCGCTGGTTGATTATAAAAATTCGGAAATAATTGTGACTCTGAAAGGATAAAAAATTATTTCGAACATTGAAGTAGGAAATCGCTTATGAGCGAAATAATTCACAAGAATCATCAAAAAATGCATTGATATGAAAATATTGGGGGGATTCTAATAAGAAATACTGGAAATCGTATTAGAAATATTGCCGATAGTGATAATGAGTAGAAACATTTTTTTGGATGTGGTAATAAACAAACAAACCTAAACAATTCACGAGAATCATAAAAAAATTCATTAATATCAAAATATTGGAAGGAATCTAATGAGAAATATTGGAAATCGTATTAGAAATATTGCCGATTGTGATAATGAGTAGAAACATTTTTTCGGGTGTGGTAATTGCGGATGTTGATTGTGACGCTGGCTCGCGACCGAATTAAACTGTCAATTAAGATCTCTGGCATAACTATTTAATTGAGGAGTTGTACGATGGAGATAAAATTAGAATCAAGCTCTCACCAGGCTGTGCAAGCCTGAATTAAACATTACACGTTAATGACGTATAACGATAAATATGTATATTTTGCATACGCTCGTAAGAGAACTGCAGTGAATTAACCCTCGATTCATCGGCTTTTTCCATTTCCTTCCTAATTGACCGATCGTCTCCGGACGCACAACAAATCGAGCTAATTATTCTCTTTCTCCTTAATTAGTTAACATCCCGCGACATTTATATCTGTATTTTGTCAGGCCAATCGTCCACGTACTCGAGGCGTTATTTGGCAATTACCGACGGATGTTTATGAATGAATTTTTCGATTATTTATACATCAATGAAAATTGACATTAATTTTCACGGCGACTTGGTGCCCCGTTTACAAAACAGTTCATATAATTATGATTTTTATTCATACAGGGCAACGTCATTGTTTAAAACATCGCGATGTCGTGGGTTCTCTTTTTTTTTAAATAAGACTGATGAGCACACGTCATGAATTTTAGAAAGGATATTCACACGAGGGCTCGATTGTCAAGTGCCATTTGTGCCTGTGCGACGATCGGTTTAACAACGACGATGACGATAAAGTGGCCTGTTTTATTATTAGCCGCTTAATAATGTAACGAGGATGCTGGGAAAGAGAGGAGAAGTGTGGTGCAGGCACGCGCGTCTATATCATCGCGAACGATATTCGTAAGGGTATCTCGTAATATACTCGAAAATCGTGGGTGCACCGATGATTCTGAAGTTTGCAACGTTAAGATTCAACGAAAAACATTTTTTCTATTGATTATTCATTGAATTTTAAAAATCGTGACAATTTTTTGAGTCGATTGAGTTTTTTGGTCGCAAGAGAGAATCGTTTTATTGGCCGGAGCAAATATTCAATAATAATTATTGGCTCTGCTGAAGAAATAACAGAATTTCGTTGCATTCCAACGATGGAAACTTCAGGATCATGGTGCACTGAGATATATTTTTCTTCATATATTCTTCGTGATGCATCGGGTGTTGCGGAAATCACATTCCCGTCGAATAAAATTTCCCATCGTCTTTCAGAAACGTACCCGAACTGCATGATTCCCGTAATTTTTGAGGTTTTACTATTTTCTCTTTCCATTCGATGCATCGTTCGTAAAATTTTCATGAGCGTTGCATAAAATTGCGATTATTGTTATTATTATTTTTTTCAATATTCCAAAATGACAGTTTTTTTACTGCATTTTTTAATACGTTCGTATAAAACTTTCGAATGTGTCATTTGAGACGTTGGAGAAAAATGACAGGAAAACAATTTTCTTATAAAATATTAAAATTATCTCAACAACGTGCATATTTTTCTACGCGACTTTTCGGTCACTCCGTGTACACACATCAAACAACTAAATGCAATGGGTTCCATGTGCGTTGAAATATAATGTCCCTGTCTCGAAACACTCGTGTAAACTCTCGACGAAGATGAACCTGACAAATGCCAGACGTCGGTTCTCAAAACTGATGAGTCGAAATAGAGACAAAATATTTTCAACGTTAACTTATCTATCGAGAGAATTTCTCAATTATTTCAAAAAGGTGATTTGAGTTAATCGTGGCGCCGATTGATGAATCGCGACCCGAACGTTATCGTGTCGTGTCTGCTCAATTGTTGCAGCGTCCATAATGAAAAATAATGGATAGAACAATTTAATTGATTCTTTAATGAGGAACGTCAAAATTGATACGAGCAAAATGGGGAGCGTGAGAAAGAATTCGTGAATTAAAATTACTACCAACTGACGCAGGGATCAAGTGTAATGTATATTTGTCGCGACACGCGATCGAGCCAAAGAACAAAATGTTGTTTTTCAGTGACGAGAAAAATAAACTTATATCCCTCAATCTATGCCTATTGAGCTGATGAATTTATTACGATCATCATTGAGACCACGAATCAATCGATGCACAGGAACTGCTGTCATCATTCTTTCATCTGTCACGAACGATTAGACGAGAACTGCAAAAATCCCCTGTTATTTATGATGACGATCGCGAAAATATTATCCAGATGATCTCGTTATTTCCACGAGGAGGTTTTTCCAATTTACAATAAGAAGAAACATCGAAAACAAATCATGATCTGATGGCACCGACTCGATCACTTTACCGCAACAAATATCTTGCGAATAGTTCGTGCAACGAAATTTATTTAAATGAAAGCAATGAAATTCGTCGCACTGCAAAAATCTCTGAAAAACAATCGCAGAAGAAATTGATCCTCGGTCCTATTATTTTCGCGAATAAATGAACAAAACTACACATACTTTGCGACATGCGAGTGAATTAAATATCAACGTATAAGGAATGAATGGAATCAGGCTAAATAAACACATAAATGGACAGGAAATTGAACTTTGATGGCGCGTGTCTCACAAAATGAATGAGCAAAGCTTTTGTCAAGCATTTTTGTATTGACACGCCTTTGCCAAGTCAACGTAATGACACGATCCGTATCACGAAGGTGCAGGGAATGAAAGGGAAATGAAAACGTACTGGGAATGGGCTTTATTGTCGAGAGACAATCATTGTCACTGGACCGTTTTTTTTTGAGGATCTGCGAAAAGGCATCAAATGAATTTTTCACAGGTTGCAAATTTTCCCTCGTGCTTCATTTGTGAATTAAACAATCCGTCAGTTTGATCGGTTGCTTTTGGAAACATTTTTGTTAATTCTTTTTTTTATTCATTCGTATATTTAACTATGAAATAATTAGTTCGCAAAGTCACTAACGGTATAAATACATTCCACTATCTTTTGTTGTTATAATTATGTAGCTTGATACTCACCGACGTAAATGGAAATGCTAATAATAAACACGATACTCGCGTCATTGAACACTCTTTATTGTATCTCGACCAATGCAACGTTTCTTTTTCTCCAAAGAGTCGGTTTTCTCGTCCTCTCGTTTATTACGTTGCGCCGCTGACGAAATAAGAGACTCGTTTGAATCGTAATGCTATCGAGCAGTCGATTGTTTAGGCATTGCGCACAGGTAACTTTTGTTGCGAGCCAATGAACGCAAAAAAAAAAAGAAAAATCATTTCGTCGACATAAACAAAAGCGTACAGACTCAATAATGCTTAATGAAAAGTCTACAAATGAAGGAAAATGGAGTAGAAACTAAAGGAACCATGAGGGAGCTGAGAAATTTTGTTTCCAATCTTCGAAAATTTCGAAATTGCGTAAATTTTCGAAATATGTGGACACGAATCAACTTCCTGGTTCGTTTGGTTCCTGAATGAATGGAAAAAAAAATTTATTCCTTAAAAGTGATTATCAGATAAGGTTCGAAGTGATATTTTCCCTTCGCACGCTTCCGGACGATTGAACTCTGAAAAAATTGGCATCAATATCGTCCCTGTTTCGAGAGCTTAATTAAACAATGTCCAAGTTTTTTTTCTTATACACGATGAGATTGTTATACCACGGAAATGACGACAATCTGTGTAGATTATTGGCCAACGACTACGACTCAAAGTTTTGCGAGTTTGATAATATAAAATTGCGCGGTAGAGATCTCTGACATAGAGGAGTGAAGAAAAGGCGCAGGCGCCGAAGAGACCCGCGATTTGGTCGTGACCAGCTCAGATAGAAAACCAGAGAGTACCCTGCTGTTTAAACCAGTCTCGTTTCAAACACGACACGAGAAAAGTGAGAGTCTGAATGACATCCGCGAATAAATAAAACAAAAAAGAAAATCCCGAGGAATTTAAACACCGAAGACAAATAAACTTTTGTTTTTAACTGAAAAAAGACGAAACGAATTTTAATAAAACAATTTTTTCTTAAATATACTCCCGAGTTCACAATAATTGTTTGATTTAATAAAAATCGATCATTTAATCACGACAATCCGAAGCGAAGCAGTAAAAATTGATTTTTTTCTACCCACGAGTAATGCTTTTGATTGCGAGAGTATTTGTGTGAAAAATATCAATAAATCCTTTTGGAATTAGTCAGAGTTGTTGTCAAAAGTGACAAAAAATTAATTAGTACGTGCCGAAGTACAAAAAAAATCGCGGAGTGAAGGAAAGCCTCAAAACGAGAAGAGAATTTCCTATGTCGGAGAATCTCATCGAGGACGAGATGAAGGCAAATTCAGCAGCAACCAAAATCCAAGCGGGTTTCCGGGGTTATCGAGTTCGCAAACAGCTTAAGGATACAAAGCCTCTTCGTGATATCACGTCGGCGGATATCACGAACGAATCGAATTATTTGGAGGGTCAAGAGACGCGAAGGACCTCTTTAGAGGAAAAATCTGCGACGAAGATCCAAGCAGGCATACGTGGCTTCCTTGTTCGTAAAAGGCAACAAGTTGCACAAGCCGCTGCTACCAGAATTCAGGCTGGTTTCCGGGGCTTTCGAACGAGGAAAGCCCTCAAGCAAAAGGGCCAGTGAAATTCACCAAAAATGTCTCCAATTTTCCACAACTTTACACATTTTCACGTACATCGCGTTAATTATCCTCATCGAATAAGAAATTGAGAGACTTTGGAAAAGACTTTAGAAAAAACTCCATTTCATGAAAATAAAATAATCGAAAATTGCTCCGAAATATCGTGATAGAAAAGTGTCGCAAAATGATGATTTCGCAATCACAAAGTCAGAACTTTCGAAAAGATGATGTCAATTTTATCATCTTGATACGATTTTTTATCAATTTATTTAATAAGTTGTTGCATATTTATTGGTAATTGAGAAGTTCGCTGTGGATCAAGGGAATTTCGATCTGTGATCGATCACACGCGCTTCGGAGGGAAAATGAAGTGCGGGCGAGAGCCAGATTCGAATCGAAACGAATCGACGATGCTGATTGAATTTTTATAATCATTTGCTACGCGTGGAGAGACTTGAAAGAAAATGCTCAAAAATATCGGACTTTCATGGCAAAAGAGTGGATGTCTGGATTCCGGAAAAGTGACGAAACAGTTCGATCTTTTTCTTTAATAAGGGAATTATTGATCGTTATCGATAATGAGTCTACGATTATGAGCAATCACTTGAAATTACCTCGCCCGACGTCTCGTATCACGCGCACCTTGTTCTTCCTGCAAAACACGTAAGAATCAAGGATTTTGTTTACATGCGGATGATATTTCAAGTATAGTCCGTAGGACTTGTTACTGCGTTTGAAAAATGATATCGTTGCGTTGCTTTGCTCCCACAAATTAGCCACCACGATGTAAACGTTAATTTCCATTTAAATAGCAACAAATGTCGTGACCTTCCTGTGGCCAATAGATTGACGTGTGAAAAAATGGTCAAGCCAAAATAATCGGATTAAGACATTGGTCAGAAGTTTGAAAAATATTCGAGACTGAAAATGGCGCTTTTTGGGGTAAAATATCTGAGAAAATTAACGACGTACAATTGTTTATTTGCAGTCTCGTTTTGGATGAGCTAGCACGTCGGAAATTTCGAACAGAACGTCGTCGGAAGTTTCAATGCCGATGGCATTGATCCAGATTGGACTTGCTCGTTGAGCAATACGATTTTCCTGGCATCCGTCTTTGCCAGCGGACGGTCCATCGAGTATTTCGATCAACATAAATCATCGATGTGTATTTGCAAAAACCAACAAAAAATTCCTCGTTCCTCGAAAAGTTCCCAACGACGACGACGACGACGACGACGGTTCGAGTGAAGGATTTGCAAATTAATATTCAACTTTATAATAAACGAATTTTCACCTCGAATTTTTAACGCAATTGTTCGTGCATATATCAGTTTTACATTTTACATAATTCGCTCTGTTTTCCACCAGTGTCGTACGTACAATATTTTCTTTTATTTTAATACGAATATAATTTTAGTTGTCTCGATTAATCTTTCTTTTTATTTTATCAAATAAACCACCTCGCTCCGGCATTTATTTCCATAGAAATGTCAACACGAAAATTCCGTTCACATCCAACTTTTTTTAAATTATAATTATGTATAAAAAAAGATTCAATAAAAAATAAGATTTTGCTCGTTTTCTTTTTTAAACCCGAGCATATTTTCATTCTTTTCATAAACAGTAATCATCCCCCACACCTTCGACCTTATCTCGCCCCAACCATGAAGCTTTTTGTATCTTTTTATTACTACTGACCTTATGATTTTGTAAAAGGTCGTCCGCGGATCTCTGAGTAACGAACTCTACGAAAAATCCAATATATTCCCAAGTTTTTAGCATCAGGTTAAATTTAATAGCAAAGGGCAACAAAAAATAAACGAAACAGGTGAGTAAATATAATATGAAAATAACACTTGAGCCTTGACATATTTTCGAAGGCATCTGCTGCTGTACTTGAGGAATCACTTTATCCATCTCGTCACGATTTTTGACAGGCCTTCAAGCGATAATTTCCCGACTCTTTGGGATAAAGTAGATATTCAAGTGCTCGCTATCCTCGTCAGATAATCTAGGGAGCTTTAATTTTCTTCATTAATTAGTGTTTGTCGATACACGAAGAAATTTCACGCCGGATGATTTTTTTTCTCTTGGCAAATTTCCACTGCAAGCACATTTGGTACTGACTGGAGTTTGAGCTCAAAATAGAAGTTGAACCACAGCCATTTCAGTCAAGACACCGAAGATATGTCCAAATGTGAAAAAACTTTATTCACTTTGATTTTTCAAACCAAGTGACACCTGAGGCGAGCCACATTTTCGGAAAAATTCACAAAATGGTCTGTGAATTCGGTTTTTGAGTTCAAAGAGTAACAAACGAGAAGTTTTCATGAATAAAGAAAATTTGGGGCAAAAATGACAAATGCAACTCGCGTCCACTGCACTTGCAATTTCTTGAGACCAACTGCAACTCCGATCGGGTCCCCAGAACTTTGTAAGCAAATATTTTCTACGTTTGTTTGCACCGAGTAAAAAAATCAAAACTTTTTTTTTAGTTTCAATCGAAAAAAAGGTGTGGAAAAACTTTACTTTCGAAATTGAAGCGACGTGACTGTTGGCCTTAAAGAAATTCCAGTGTCGTGAATGACTGATCACACACCCACTGAGAAAAACTTTTCTCGACGTTTTTTCCAGCTCGAAATCCAAGTCTTTCTCGAGGATACGACTTTCAGTGTTAAAAAAATACCGTAAGCACGAAATATGAGTGTAAAAGTATCCGAAAAGTTTATCGGCAGTGGGACATGAATGCGGGTTCAACAAAGCAAAAGAAAATGCATGATTTACTGGAGTATCATTATTTATTGTTAAAAATCCTCGATAGAAAGCGAAATTAATGAAAATTGGTATACAAAATAAAAGTGTGTCAATAGGACACTCATCACTCGAACAAATCATCACTCGCTCATTGCATCCTCTCGTTCATGTTCGTTTCTCTTACAATTCCCTACATCCAGACAATCGAGTCAGAGTAAAATCTACGCCTTCTTAAAAGATCGATGTAACAATAATAAAGTCATTGCGTTACAAAAATAATAATAATAACAAAATTGTTAAGAAGTAATGGGAAAAAAAATGGAATTCCCAAATTTTTTAACTAACTGTATGATCACGATTGCATTAGTGGAATAATTGACCGCTCGAACGGCGCGACTAGTATGACAAAACGGCCTGATTACTGGTCAGGCCGTTTTTGACCGGAATACTGAAATTTTTTCAATTCTCTGGATTATCAGAGCGGAATGTGATGATTTTATTTAAATTTTCTATTTTTTCGTGATAACTCAAATAAATAATTTTCTAAATTTTTCTAAATTTGTCGCAACCTCCAGTTTCAGGAGAGACGATGATTTATCTCGTTATCGGGGGATGACAAGGTGAAGCAAAAATGATAGAAACTGTAATATGAAAATATAAAGGGAAAAAATTGGGCAATCAGTCGAGGTTTGGCTTTGATAAAGAATATTTTTTTCTTCGCGTTTTATCTTTTCAGGAGATGTTCGTTACGGCGAATAAAGATTTTTGTATGAGAATAAATTGCCTTGATTTTGCTTGTGTGGTCAAATTCGTTATTTTCTTCGTTGTAGCTGAATGTTTTGTTGTTCGTCGATGTTTACTTGACGAGGGTGAACCAATTGTTGCGGAGAGGATCCCAGTATCCGTTCATGTTGGTGTCAGTCGGACGGCAAGGGTCGTCGAGCGATTGATCAGAGCACTGCAATGTGTCGATGCTGCAACCGGTACATTTTTCGCACTGACACAGCATCCCTTCGCCACAAACGCCCTTTACGTTGTTATGACCCCCGCACCGTTCATTTGGTCCCTTGAATATTTATTACTCCAGTCAGCCTTGATTGACTCCGCCAAATCAAGCAAGCTCGAATAATTCCGAGCACATAAACGACTATTACAAACCTTGCGACATTCCAGAACTCCGCAAAGTGACGATATAGCAACTCCATAGATGCACTTGTTGCATTCGTTGCCACACCCTCGACAATCGCGTCTTTGTGATTCCCGAATACGTATTGATGGATGAGACAAACATCTGAACAAAGTCATATCGTTACGTGATTGCAATTGCAGTTGAAAAAGAGACACTGAACGGAAATTGCTATAAATAATGAGAATTAACTCACATGGGTAAAATGGCGACGAGCAAAACGACCAAAGTGACTGTTTGGAAGGCCACCATCTCGACTTGAAAGACTGCAAAATGACGAAATGAAAAATTGAATCTCAAAATGAAATAAAAACCTCCATACACTTCGATCGATTACTCACGTTAATCTTCTGCAGATTTCAACCCATTCAAAATAAATTCAATTGACAACCATCGAAACAGAAATATAAATAACGTCCCCGATTATCCAGGGGGCAACGATCAACGAGAGGGTGATTGAATATTTTTCTTGCTCATGATTCAATGTGTTGACACACTTGTCGATAAATCGAGTCCCTCTCGTTACTTGCCATGCAAACGGACTTTAATATCGATTGACGTAACAATGACCTCGATTTCAACACATTCCTCATCAATGAAAAGCTATGCACTCGTTAATGAAATTATTCCTCCGATTTCTGGAGTGCGCAAGGCGCTTGTGAATTCATTCGATCAATTCGCCATCGAATGCGTTCAAGGAATGATTGGTAAGTAATTAAAGTTACGAAAAGACCAAACGCTATGATTGATGCATCGATAATTATTTTTTTTTAGATTTCTCCACACCCGCAAGTGACTCCCAAATTAGAAAACGTTAGATCGAATAAAAGATTGACGAGGATCGATATCAGGAGTCAGAGACTTCAATGCACGCTGCTGCGCTATCGCATCTCGGGTGATTTCAATTAGATAAATATTTTAAATCGAATACGCCGATTAATTCACGTGCATAACGTGATCAGTGTTTCTGAGACATAATTTTTCGATTAAACGTGGGAATACGGTGTGTTGAAATGAAAATCTGGATGAGAAACGTTTTCGCAAACGAACGTTAACGAATTCCCTATGGAACTGAATGTTAATCGAAAATTATCTTGTGATGATTAATTAATAAGTAAAATGAACACGTTTGAGATCTGGGATGGACTTCACTTTTGTCACAAGAATCCTGCCACAGAATACACGATGGATATTGACGAATTATTCTACCAACGATTAATTTCCGCGTCACTTCAATCATCGCAATCACATGTTTTCCATTGGATTATTCGGGAATGAATTTTTTCGGAGTCCTGACTCGAAATAATTTTAATGTTTATTCAAGTGCGAAAGTTAGTTGTTAATAATGTTAGTAAATAAACGGGAAATGACTCGGGGTCGTGGTTCTGGACTGTGAGATAATATCTGTGTCCGAGCCAACCCACGAGCCAGACGAAAGTGTCGTGTCACAACGGATCTTTCCGTGAAACATAAAATCTCCCACTCTTGGCTGTTACGAACGATCTATCTTAAAAATGTCTCGATTTAATCGAACAATGTAAAAATTAATTTAAATATCAGCTCGGTCGAGACGAAAAACTTTCAAGTTACAACATTTATCGACGGAAATATTGTGGAAATGTGAATTCATGTGAATTTACAACTATAATTACGAATTATTTGGAAAAATAATTTCTGATCGATGTTCAGCTCGTGATATGAGGAACAAGGTCCATTAGATATGAAAATCGAAAACACAGCAAATCCAACACTATACGTTTGCAAGAAATGATAAACAATATTACGAACAATAAACAATGTTTGTGACCAAAAAACAAAAATTTCTCCACCTAATCATTTCGAGAAAAAATTAGGCAAATGTATAAATTATTGCGGTTTGATTAATTAAATCAAAATTGTATCAAGAATCAATTAAATTTACTGCGACTACATGGAAATATTTCCACTTTTTGTACTTTCTCATCTCAAGATAAAAATGTAAAGTGATGAAAAAACTGAGACATTTTTCGAAAGATTATTAATCACTTTTATCGTATAAACCGTCAAAATTTCGTTTTACAATCAAGTCCAGTTGCTTTACTGCAATCACATTGCAATTATTCGAAATGCATTCGGTGGGACTGTCTAGCTCATAGTGACCTCTGACCCAATCGTCAAGATATTACTCGAGACAAATGATATTGAGGCAAAATTGACTTGTAACTTGGTCGAGCCTATTTTTATTAAGCGAAAAAACTATTTCGAGCACTCGAGCGATGAGATAAAAATTTCGATTGGAATTGGAGCAAGTTCCTCGATCGAAAATATGAAAAAACAAGCAAACAGGAAATGAAAATCCAAGTCAATAGGCTTGATTACGCGATAGAGTTCGAATTCCGATATGAAAAACTGACGAAAATATCTCGTGAATTCAGCCGAAGTTTTGTCGCTTTTCGTGCGGAGGAGGATCGAATGAACGAACCCACGGATGAATGAAAAAGCAAAGCTCGCGTAAAAAGGGAAAATGTGTGGGATAATGATACGTTGACCACGAGATCGGTCTCGAACCCACACAATCTGGGAACGACTACGTGACACAGACCTCGTGGCCTGAAAAGCTCGTGCAAAAATGGACCACGAGGAACATTTTGGCGCCAGCCGACACGAAAACAAAACTTTGAAAGGTCCAGTGATTGGCAGTTTTTCCCACAATCTTTACAAATCGTTTCCATTTTCATTGTGTTGGGCACGATGGACCAAAAATTCGTCAGTTCGTGAGTTAATCGACAAGAATTGAAACTTTACAATCAAAAGATCCGCCGCTGCACCTGAATTATTCGTGAATAGTCGCGTCACATTTCGTTTTCAATTATATTTGTCCCCATACTATTCCGATTACCAAATTCGATCAAAGTCCATAACTTTATCGAGAATTCAACGATGAAATTGTTGAGTTGGTTCCTTTCCCGAAACGTGGTTCATTTTTTCGATACGAAGGGTCAAAGAATGGCTTCGGTGCGTCTGAACAAAAGTGCCAATGACTGTACTCGTGCGATTCTATGCATTGAGTTTGTATTTTGAGACGGTGGCTCCTGAAGTTCTAAAAATACCGAGAGGCTGTGTTTTGCTCTTGTGGCTCGACGTAGAATCGCCGCTGACGACGACGTCGCGGTCGCGGGCGTTATTCGTCGAGAGAAGAGGGCAAATCTGGCGTTGACTTGGTTCTCGGCGAATCGCGAAGACTCCTCAGCATCGCTATATACGAAATTTTAGCTTCAGCTATGCCCTCTGACGATACATTCAAAAACACAACCACGAAACGATTCAAAAGCTCCACGTCAGTCAGTTTCTTGCCAGCGATCGAACCTTCCGGATCGACAATCATTTTCGCACCCTAAAAAAGTTACGCGCCTTCAAACAGTCCGAAAACTCAATCGGAGCATTCACACAAGAAGAAAAAAGTTTTACTGCAGGAAAAATCAATTGAATTGCAGAAATATCGACCTCTTGCAATAAAATCAAAATTAAACAAGGATCTTCGGTCATTGTAGCTGCAAAAAAGAAGAATTTGCACCATTTTGAAAGCAGTGAGTAGATTTTTTTCCGAAAACCCGAAATATTTCAATATTTAGCAAATTCCCAACCTTTTTCGATCAATTATTCATTAGCAATTGAAATAAACGAGAAAAATTGTAATTTTTAGAACCAACGATGAATTTTCCGCTTCCCATCGTCAAATGACTCGCGAATTGCGCGACTTTGGGAAATTTTTTGTTATATTCATTAGTAAATACCACGTGCGAAGATTATTGCGCGCTACGATAAATCAGAGTGAATATAAAACGTGCTTTTTCTAAATTTATTGAAAATACAACTACGAATGAGACTGTACGTATAGTGCAGGATGAATATGAGTATTTCGAAAGAAAGCTTCGCACAAAAAGGTAGAAAAATGAGTCAGAACTTGGCACCGAGACTATTGCATCGCTCCGGAGAAAGCTGCATGACTTTTGCCAATGGTACAAAGCCGGTAGCACGAAATTTCGATTCGATATTTCTGAAATTATAGACTCGCAACGGAAACGATGAGAAATAAGACGTTTTTGTTCCTTATGAATCAACATTTTTCATCATTTCCATCACAAGACTCTTGAACCCTAACGATTGGCCGGCGTTTCGTGACGCGAATCTCTGAAGCTATAAAATCGAGGCCTCCGGCATCCGATGTTTGATTCTCAGAAATAATTTTTTTGGCATCCATCAGAAAACAATATGACGAATTCTTTATTTACCGGCTCGCGGCTGATCTACGATTCGATTAAACCGAAAAGCGAACGAGTAAATAAACTAAATTATAATAAGAACGATTGTAAATAAATACCACGAGATTGGATAAAAATATATCCATGAAAAATCGCGATTCCGGACGATCAACAAACTGTACCGTCATCAAAACATTCGCCCCAGAATCTTTTTTGGCACTCCCGCTACACTTCTGTTTACGCAGCTTCCGAGCATATAAGCGCGATATTGCTTCCGAGTTTTCCAAGACCCGAATTCCCCGAGAACAAAGAGACTCTTCCCATTGTTTGGATCAATCAATCTACGAAACGATTTGTTTGATTACTTTTTAATCTTGAACTTGAAAGCTCGTGCGATCGGAGCAACTGCCACCATACAGCCTTGCGAAAAGCGCAACCGCACGCTTTTCAAAGTCACTTCCGAACGTAATTGATCCCGAAGACAACTATAAACGAACGGCGTCATAAAATCAGTGAATTAGTTACTACGAAACAATGAAACGTTGAAAATTGATGTTTCGTTGCTGCTCCCAAACAAGCAACCCCGCTGAATCGTCGTGTGCTCCAAAAATCAGAAAATAACTAATATGGAACGAGACGATGACGAAGTTGTCGCAAGTTTTTGAGAAAATCGAAATTTAACAAACTTTTCCGAAAAAATTCGAATGAAATGGACCACCATGAGAGCGAGAGTGAGGGGGTTGAAAAATTATTGCCAAGAGATTATTATCGTTGCAAATTTCGATTTGCAACGTCATTTTTGTTTTTTTTTCTTGGTTTTCAATTACATGCAGAATTCGCGTGTTTTTTTTTTAACTTTCTAGGAATAAAGACACGAAATGGGCATGATCACAAGAGTCAGGAGCCGAATCAGGGCAAACTCATTGACGATCGACAAAGAACGTACGGCCCAAAGTGTTTGCCTCTTGAGCGCTGTACTTTTATTACCCTACTGTCCTCGAGGACCTTTGCCTCTGTTGCCACCCCCGGCACCGGCTCTCTATTCCGTCCTTGTTCTACCTGTTGTACTCAGCGCCAACTACACATATCCTGTGTCTGCTCTTAAAACGCTCTCCGAAGCAATCAAAGGTACGTTATTTGTTTTTTTTTTCTGAATCATTTTATTTCGAATTTGACTTTGTAGAATTTTTCCAATTTTCCTCCAAGCTAGCCTCGTATGAATGCCCATTTTTCAACTTTTTACTAACATGAAAATATTCATTCGGAAAAATATTTGAAAAAACACCGAGAATCTCTGACCGAGCGACGATTTTTTTAGGCAGAATGAAAAATTAATGTGAAAACGACTAAAAATCGGTAATGAAAAATGATTTCGCGATCAGATAATAAATAAAAAATAGCTTAATCGTTTAATGGGACAATAATTAATCCTCACCTGATCGGATTCGGTGGATTTGTTGGCTTGGGAAATGGTCGATTCGAACGCGAGGACGGATGGTCGGTCTCGACTCGATGCGGTGAAACTTAGGGGAGTTTTGCGGGCTTGACGAGACTGGAATGTGCTTTGGAGGAAAGCGTCGGCATGTTTTATACCCCCATGGCTAGTCTATTCACAAAGAATTAATATACATATCCGTATACCTATATTTATCGACTGGCATGCAAATAGCCCCTCCATTTTTCGTTCTACAGTAACCTGTCGTTCTTGTCGATCTTGTCTTCATGAAAAATCATTTTTCGCTCTCTCTCTCTCGCTTCCTCGTCACCGATTGACGTCGATTAATATGCTAATGCTATTATCGCCTTCTTTCAACACCCTGTCTTTAGGAAAAATAGATACTTTATACAGCGCTACATACATCGATTACATTATCCTGAATTAACGTCTCAAATACGTCCCTCAATTATAACGCTCCAATAAACGACAAATTTTTCTTTTTTTAACCCTCGACACGACTAACCCTCCGGGCTCGTCGAAAACGATCACCTTTTTATCAATTTTTCCTTATTTCATTTTATATTTTTAATCATCCGGCTAGACGTTTCGAAAATCCAAAAAAATTTCACATTTTTCCGCGCCTGCTTCTCGATTTTCAACTTTTTCATGGAGTCTCTTCAAATTGTGTTCCCCTCGATTTTTGAAAGAAACGCAAGGATGACTTTGCGATCAGAGGTAATTGATAACGAAACGTTTGATTGTTTCAGCATTTGCAAAAAAAGCATGGGCACCAACGAGCCGAATTTTGAAAAGAATCTACCGACCGTTGGATCGTGCTGAAAACGTTTTTCTCAAAATGAAGAATATATCAGTAATGGCTAATCAAATAGTGTTTTTTGTGCTCGCTGACAAATTGCTCTTACCTGAACAAAGACTAACTTGTCTCTATACTCTCATGTTTTACAACGTGATCGCGTATTGCGTGAGTTATATTAAAGAATTAATTGAAAAAGAAGATTGGTCACCGTACGTGACCTTGACCGAGAGATCGCAGATCAAACATCTCGCAATGTCAGCCACGAAAATCGTACTCGAATGGACCAAAGCTGTCACCTTTGCCGTAACTCTGACTTTCATGCTTCTCGTCTTTGGACTCGAACAAGGATTGCAAAATTACAAGTAAGTTGAATTTACGTAATTTTTCGTCTTTCTTGATGACTCTGAAGTTTGCAACGTTGAGATTCAACGAAAAACATTTTTTCTATTGATTATTTATTGAATTTTTAAAATCGTGGCAATTTTTCGAGTCGATTGAGTTTTTTGGTCGCAAGAGACAATCGTTTCATTGGCCGGACCGAATATTGAATAATAATTGATGGCTCTGCTGAAGAAATAACAGAATTTCGTTGCATTCCAACGATGCAAACTTCAGGATCATTATTTCTTGAATTTATTTCATTTGGTTTTTTTTCTCAAGAGAATTTCAACCAAGAATGACTGAAAAATGTGTACAGTTTGATTTTTGTCATTTGTCGAAAAAAAAAATAACAAAAAATACCGAATTTCAATTTGTAACGATTTTTTTTCTTTCGATTTCATAGACCGTCAACTTTTTACACAATCGTAACCTGGCTGTACTATTCGGCTACGGAGAAAGTATTCGTGGAGATGTTTCCTCACATATTGTCATTCATGCAATTGGAGAGCCTCGAGAGTTTGGAGAATCTTTACGCGCCGGTAATACTTCGAGTGTTTACAATTGTAATGTCTGGACTATTCACGATTTTCATTGTTCCAACTGCGCGCTGGGAACTTTTGTTCGTCGGAGCGTATTTCAATGTTTACCTTCGAGGCAAGGAGCTCGTGTTGAATTCTGGCGCAGCCCTTCAAGCCGAACGTCGAATTCTAAGTCGTTACAGAATAGCGACGATCGACGAAATTGAAAAATTCGATGACGTCTGTGCCGTTTGTCTCTTTGCCATGAAAAAAGCTCGTGTCACACCTTGTCATCATCTTTTCCACGCTGATTGTCTCCGACAATGTCTCAAAACGAGTGACAAATGTCCAATGTGTAAAAGGGAATTGAAATTTGACTAAAAATGTTTCCCGATTTCTCACTATTTCTCTGCCAACTCGAACTTTCGTTTTCGACAATTTTTCACATCGAATTTTTCCATCCAGTTATTTTTTCCAAATTTTCAACAACTCAAAGGCTCGCATAAAGCCGAAAAGTTTAAATAAAAGAAGCCGAAACTCTAGAAATATTTTTATTCGACAACCGCAGCTTTTTCAAATAACTTGTATAATTTTTTCCCAAAATTCGATGACACGTTGCAGCTGTGAGAAAAAAATTACCTCAATATTTCGAAATAGAGTCCGGACAAACGAAAAACGTTCTGATTCCGTGATGCTGTTGTTACATTCTCGATTTTCTGCAATGACTGCGAGCCTCAGAAAGACTCCAGAAAGAAAAGCCTACCTCACTTTATTTTACGAGCTCGTGCGTATTTTTTTCTGTCTAAACGAGATCGTGAGATGAACGAGACCGCGCTACTGAACGCGATTGATTGAAAACTGGTGGTCAGAACATTCGAAACCCGCGGCTGAGTATTTTCTGAATCCGGTTGACGCGCTAAGCACTAAAATTTTAGTTGCCAATTTACTTGCTAAGTATTTCGAACTAATTTCGAATTGAACGAAGCAGAGAACGAAAAAACGTTGAAGCTCGAACGATAAATATTTATTCAAGTCAGTCGAGATGCGAGAAGTTGTTTCCAACTTTCCGGAGAAACTACCAAGTTTTCTTCGTACAAAGAACATTTTTTTCATCACCTTCGAATTTTATCTCCAACGTGGAAGGTTTATTCCGATAGTTTTACGTTACTGTGATAAGTTTTAAATCCTCGTACGAATGACTCTGAAGTTTGCAACGTTGAGATTCAGCGAAAAACATTTTTTCTATTGATTATTTATTGAATTTTGAAAATCGTGGCGATTTTTCGAGTCGACTGAGTTTTTTGGTCGCAAGAGAGAATCGTTTTATTGCCAGGACCAAATATTCAATAATAATTATTCGCCCTACTGAAGAGATAACAGAATTTCGTTGCATTCCAACGACGCAAACTTCAGGATCATTCGTACGAGTCGACTATGTTTACGCTTGAATAGGCCATGAATTTGTTTGTTTGTTTTTTAATTTTCTATCATTATTCTTGTCACAGAAATGGCGATCGATGTGTGAGCGTTGTTGTATTTGATTACTATTTGTATATAAATGTATTGCTGTTTTTTTTACCCGAAATATAACGAATGTGCGAAAAATCTCGGTCAATAATAAATTGTGCTCGCCGAGCAACTATTCGCTGCAATTGAAGGAATATGGAGAGAGAGTTCAGGGCGTTGAGAAAACCGCCGGCTTTCGTAAGCATTATTTTATTCGAAAGTCCTAGGACGATCTTAAAAAATCAAAATTATCGAATTTTCCACTTTATTTTTCCTATTTCCCACAAATTCGTTATTCCCCGTCAAATTTCTTTGTGACGTCGATGTACTCTCCATCAGGACTGTCGTATTGCGCTATCGGCGGAGTATTTTTCGGTCCCACGATCGTCAATGGCAGTAAAGATCGATCGAGCTGAAATTTCATTCATTTTATTTCTCCTGCAATTATCCCATCTGCCTCAAACACTCTGCGTTCTTTGCACATTCAATCTTGTGAATAAACGAGTTCAGTACTCGCCGAACTCTGGGAACCACTTTTTTTTCTCCCATTTTCGATCATTTTTTGACTTCTCGAGAAATCTAACATTAAGATTTTACTCTGGACCGTCGAAGATTTAGACATTTAGCATTTGGTCAGCTAGAAATCGATTTTTTCCTGGTCGTGAAAATCTTTTTGACGACGTAACGATTTTTTAAGACTTTCTCGAAATTGTAGCAAAGATTGACGATTTTTTGAGGAAAGATTGACAGTTTTTTTTACCTGTATCGCCTGCTGATAAAGTTCTTCCGATTCGGCCCTGAGTTCGTCCAAAGCTTTTTGCTGGGATAAACAAATGGTGTCCAACATTTGGAGGTCAGCCATTTGCTGTTTCAATTTGTACCTCGCCCATTCCTTACCTAACAGAATTCTTTCTTCTTGCACCTCCGCGGAGACCGGTGCCAATTCTCGTGTTCTTATCCTGCATCAAGTAATTTTTTCATTGCAGTTGAAAAAGAAATGGAAAGGCCAGAATTTCAAATTTGATACATTCCGAGACGCCAGATGGTTAATTCTGAGCCAACAAAACACGTAGAATTCTTTTTGCACTTTCAAAAATCAATCAATCGTGTTTTTCAACAAAATCAAAAAAACTTACGCTTTTTCGTCGACTAATTTGAACGGAACTTCCAAGTCCGCGATGGGTTTCAATTGTTTAGCATGTTTTTCCAGGCGTCTTATGGCCTTTTCGAGTTTTCTTTTCCTTCGCTCCTCCCTTTGTCTTATAATGGCCGGATCCAATCTCCTTTTTTTCTTCAAAGGTTCCGCGCTGTTGATATCCATTAAAAATGTCAATTAAATCGTTAGAATGCAACTCGCTCAATTGTGCACCCTTGAGCAAATTTTTTCGATAAAAAATATCACGTTGATATTTTTATGAGATAAACTTACAACAAGGCGGCGGTGGCTCTGAAGCAAAGTGGATTAACATTGGTTGAAATGTTTCTTACTGTGGAGCGAACGTTGTGTAACGTCAAGCTGGAAAAAAATGTGCAATTTTTCGTAAAAACATCGAGAAACCGTAAACTATGAAAATTACATAACAATTACGAAATGCATTGTAAATAAAATGGAACGGCTGTTGAGTAAGTGAAGAATCGTTAAGTATTTTTGAGGTTAACAAAATTGAGGCTGTATTTTTTAAGGTTTTTTGACTTGAAAAGCCGCTCGTGACTGACCTCGAAAACGCAGTTAAAATACCAGCGCAACTCATTGTCAATTACTCCAAGACGCTTATTCCTGTTTTCTACTTTTTTCATAAACGATGAATTATTATAAATAAAAGTAGCAGACAACAATCTTTACTCTTAGCCCGGTGTTGTCTGTTTTCTTCGAAAAATCGTGTCGGTAAGGGAGAAAACTGCGATGGGGACTTGCTGGATCGAATATATAGGAATTTTCTTTACCACAGTCGGTAGCGAAGAAAACTCGTTTCGATTGTCGAAATCGCATCATGTGAAGATATTGTTTTCTCGTTTTTCTGAATAATTCGCTATCATATGCTTGTAATCGTTTCTATTATCACGAAATTCATGTCGGTTTGGCGGCTGTTCACAAAAAAGCAGGAATAAAGAAAAAAAATGACGACATTCGGAAATTTCGCCTGCTCTCAGAAAGAAAATGAAAAGGTTTTACTTTTTTAAACGATTCTTTATTTTTTACAACTTGTATATTTTACGAAATAAGTGTGAAAAGATCGAACTAAAACGGAGTGGAGCAGCCGCATTTTTGGCGCGAACTACTTTACGCGGTGACATTCCAAAACACATCAGCAGACTATAAATGGGCACAAAAAATCGACGAACGTGTTTTAAAAGGAAAAAAGTTGATGTGCTTGACAGTTTGTACTTTTGTGCCTCGAAAACAACCGCGTAAATCGCGCAATGGAATTCAGGCTGTTGTGGGATTTCGATGATATTCTGTTAGACTGCAGACGACGTACGCGCCTGTCGGATTGTCAACGTCGCATGAACGCGCTCTATATAGAGCGTCATTCGCATTTGTTTTGACGGGTAGTTTCCCGCTCCATTGAAAATACTACAAAATCTTATCACTTTTTCTCCAAACTCATTTTCCTTCCGAAAGTCTAGACTGCGGCAAACATTATTGGCTTCCCTTCAGTCTCTCGTATCGTTTCCCATACTTTTCATGCTTATTCGCTGTATTGCGTGATGCAAATGAAGTTTTTGTTTGAAAATCGATATTTAATATATAGTCACACGTATATACACGCGATATGGATATAAAAGTTGTCCATAAAAAGATCGGAATGCCTTGACGTATCGATTTCTGTGAACAAACCTTTTTCCTCCGTCGCTCTATTTCACTTCAGTGTACCCGCACGATCCATGTACTTGCGAAATAAACCAGCGAAATTCCGAATATACGAGAAACTGTTCATTTTGCATGACCCGCATATTAGGCATATACATAATATATACATTTATATAAATAGACACACGTCAGGAATGCCACGAGGACAGAATCGCTCGATATACCTGTCCATAAATCGATTTGTTTACTTTTTTTTCTCCATTAACTCGCCCTCGATAAACTGGGAACGTATTTACTCGAAGCACTTGATGAGATATACCAGAATCGATGGCAAATCTGTTCATAGTACCGCTCGATGTACACGCGTGTCTCTGTATAGTACGAATTAGGTAATAACATATATCAGATTGAGTTTTGGGTCGCCGCTGTCTCCCATGTTACCCTTTTGCTGCTCATCTCGACCAAGTATAATTACGATCGTGCGACTATGTGTCGTGCACAAGCAGGCTCACGTTTGCATTTATGATTCATTCCAATCGTGAATGATCGAGAGCTTACAACGTGTTATGTTGTACGAGGATAGGAGAGGAAAGAAAGAGAGAGAAGGGAAAACGTACACAACGATCGAACCGACAGTGCTCTTGTTCGTACTCTCGACCTTTATATCTGCAAGTGTGATCTTGCTTGTAATGCTTCTGCGTGAAGCTCCTGCTCTCCTCCCTGTATGCAAGGGGTGCTCGAGTGCTCGCGACGAGACGCGCACACGAGGACGCACACACGAACAGGGTACAGCAGACACAGACAATGACACAACAACACGTCAAACTCAGTATCGGAATTCTTTTCGCTCTTCTCTCCGTTCACGCGGTCCATCATCCCTATTTTTTCATTCACTCTCGGCAATAAATTCCAAAATACTCGCATTCAAATCTAAGGAATAAGAATGAAATTTGGTGAACGAAAGATTGTGAGAATATCGCGGTGCTTCTTTTCCAGTGACCTTTATTAAACTCGTGTGTTATAAATTACGTGCAATAACAGTGGAATATTTCTGAAAAATCTCGCAGTCTCTCGAGGACAAACTCGAACCTCGAATTTTTTATATATTCACACGCTCGTTCAATGTCGCGACTGAATAACGAAAAAAACAGGTTTGCAATTTTTCAACTGTTAATTAAAAGTGACAATCGAATTTGATTGAAAAAAATTGAAAATACATTGTTGTGAATTATCGTTGTTTGGGTGATGTGGAAAAAGCTGGAGAAATCAGGATGCACGAAGCTCAAACGACAACGCTTCCGAGTGAGCTTTCGTTTTGAAAAGGGCTGTCTTGACGGGGGTTGTTAGAAAATCAAAATCTTGGATATAATTTATAAAAGTGTGAAACAGGAAATGTCTTACAGCGATGGCGGCCGTTCGATACGTAAATCCGGCTCGAAATCGCCGAAAAAATTACGCGTAACAAAGACCGAAAACAGTGACAAAGCCACCACCACTATAAGTTATGGCAATGGCAATAATAACAATCGCTACCTCGATAATCCACTGACACAACCGTCCGTACACAAACGCAATCTTTACGTCGTATCCTTCCCTCTCATTTTACTTTTCAATGCTTTGCGTACGTTGCTCTATCAGCTGTTCGTCGTTTTCAAATACATCTACGCGTCTACGTCACATCTTATCATAAGAAGACGACAAGCCTCGCGTAACAATTGTCAATTGGAAATTGTCGTCGGACGTCAAACTGACAACGATCTTTTGGGTGTCACGAGCTCGCGTTCTGAAACCAACGAAATGTCAAACGCACCGAGGACCAGACCAGCGGGTCCTGGACCTGGAGATCCTCTCCTTGCCAAACAAAAACATCATCATCGTCGGGCTTTTGAATTTATCAGCAAAGCTCTTAAAATCGACGAGGAAAATGAAGGTACGAACTTCCCTTTGTTTCACACTTTTCATTCTTTTTTCTTTCGTATTTCTACCAAAGTCGCTTACATCAAAGTACAGTTTTGTTCTAAAAACTTTCTGAAAACCGAAGACGCACACGGAAAACGATTTTACGGCCATGCAATCTTAGGTTATGTTTTTTTTTATCTTTGTTCTTATCTCTAACGCGTAGTTTACTTTTTCTCGGTGATTTTCCTCCAAACATTTTAATTCGATTGATTTTTCATCAAAAACCGTTAGAATCTAAAAAAAAATCGTATTTCTATTTGATAGTGTCCATATTTTTGTCGAGCCAAATGATTCTGAACTTCGCATTGCTGCGAGGTCCAACAAAAAAAACTCTCGATCAATTATTTGTTCGATTTTTGAAATCATGACATTTTTCGTGCTGATTTTGTGTTTGGATCATAAAAAAGAATCGTTTTATCATCTTTACCAAATCTTGGACAAGGACCTTGAGCTCTGCTCGAGAAAAAAACAGAATTCCTTTGCATTAGAACGATGCAGACTTCAAT
The DNA here is from genome assembly GCA_037043255.1 of Diadegma fenestrale. Taxonomy (NCBI): domain Eukaryota; kingdom Metazoa; phylum Arthropoda; class Insecta; order Hymenoptera; family Ichneumonidae; genus Diadegma; species Diadegma fenestrale. The sequence continues at coordinate 3,361,547 of CM073311.1, read as the reverse complement.
ATCGTAAATCGATACTGGCACGACCTTGAATTTGTTCGATTACTGTTAAAGTGTACTGAACATTCACTCGATCCTCATTATATGAAAATAGTATTATAGAATAAGAAAAGCATAAAAATTGATATTCGCAGGTCACAAAGAAATGGCAATCGAGCTGTACAAGAAAGGGATTGGAGAATTGGAAAAAGGAGTCGCAGTTGAATGCAACGGCGGCAGAGGAGAAGTTTGGGAGAGAGCTCAAAGATTGCATGACAAAATGCGAACGAATCTGGCAATGGCCAAGGACAGGCTTGATTTTTTGGGTGAATATATTTTTCTTGTTGCGTCAAAAGCTGAAGATCAAACAAAAATTTTTAAATAACAAGGAAGTGTCGAAAAGTTGCTGAAAATCTTTTTTCATCTTATAAGAATTTATCATGTTGCAAGAATTTTCGCTGTTCAATGAATTCGCCGTGTCATTTGTCTGTGAGTCAGATTTTTAACGGCTGAGGCTGCCACAGTGGCTTTCACTTAATTTGAGCTAAAGACAATCGATGTTTTTGTTTTATTCCTGCCAAGTGTGCAACTCGCCTTATTCTTGTCTTTATCTCGGCATGTCACTGTGCTGTACGTTTCGCTAAATTTTCAGTTGTTTAGATTGTACATATGAGACGAAGGAGAGAGCCCTTTGACGACCAAGCCCCAGCTTTTCATATCGAATTAATAATCAAATGTTAACTTGCACCTTAAACGTGGCTAACGAAGTAAATTTCAATGTTATCTGGAAAAATTTTACTTCATCGGCTGTCCATTCTCCATTTAAATATTTTCCCTGTCGTCAGCGGCACAATAACTTTTTTCTATTCGATATTCAACTCGTTATTCAACTTATTACACACAAAAGAATTATAAATTCGATTTTTATGACTCTGAAGTTCGCAACGTTGAGATTCAACGAAAAACATTTTTTCTATTGATTATTTATTGAATTTCGAAGATCGTGGCCAATTTTTTGAGTCGATTGGGTTTTTTGGTCGCAAGAGAGAATCGTTTTATTGGCCGGACCTAATATTCAATGATAATGATTGGCTTTGCTGAAGAAATAACCGAATTTCGTTGCATTCCAACGATGGAAACCAGGATCATCGATTTTTGGATGGGAAAAAAAAAATTAGATCAATTGAATCGCCCTCTCGATCTCCTTACTGTTCACGTATCTTGTAAATAATGTGTGACACTAGTGAACTCGTTACTCCATTTTACAAACGTATATGTAAACGTGAAACTATTTTTTGTTGAATTTTTTTTTGGATCCAGCCTCGATATGCCTATATGCAAGCATGGCAGAGAATGTTTATTATTTTTTGTAGCGAGTGTTTGTGAGCTGAAAAATTTGGCGATTGACGACGACAGTGATGGGATTAATGGAAGATGTACGGAGGCGGAGCATCCTGGAAAATATCTAAAGGCCAGACGCAACGCCCAAACCGTACGATCGAATCAAACATTAACGAACGATGCAAGACACTCGAGTAATGCACAAACAATCAATGCGTCGCACAATACGTATACACAGAATCCAAAACCGGTGGTACGGTCACGTTCACCGAAAAACTCCTATTCTCGTATACCCGAAGGTATCGTGCAATTTTTCCATCCATTTTATTTTGTTCTTTCACTCATTTTCTTCATTCAACTGCCAAATATTTCGTGTCTCATTGCTGCTGTGTGTGTTTCCAATGTGTCGCATGATTTTCAGCTTAATTTTCATTATGGTAACTGTAAAAATTCAATTAATTTATTAATAAGATTATCCTTGTTAAATTTTTCATCCTTTTTGTTTTCTTCGTTCACTAGAAATTCATTTCCTCCCCGATAGCGCGTCCATTAGATCTCCGCATAGTTTGAAAAGAGTGAATTCCTCGAGCTTGACAAAGTCTTTCCAAGCGCCAATAAAAATTGACTTGAAAAATTGACTGAATTTTGTGAATGATGAGTTCGATGCGTTTTCTGTTGCTTCAGCTTCAGGGAGAAAATTGAACGTCCCTGGTAAAAGGCTGGCGGGATCGGTCATGAGCAAGAGTCAAACGTTGCCGCGAAGTATGGGCCGCTCGACACCGACGCTTCCTTGTCACAGGACCACGCCGATCAAACCATCGGGAACACCGCCCTCGATAAAAAGACAACTTTCGGTTCCTGGCAACGGCTCGCCGATTCGGCGACCTGGCACACCCAGCGGCACCAACAGCAATCGCGGAACTCCGACGAGAAAAGTTCCTATTCTCAAAGGTGTCGATCCCAAACTCGCTCAAGTTATACTCGACGAAATTCTCGAGGGTAGCACCGCTGTACAGTGGGAAGACATCGCCGGGCAAGAGGTGAGCAAATTATCGAACGCTCACGCGATTATTTCAGTTTGTTTCGTGCGAAATAAAAACCTGATAATGGGTTAATCATTCATTTTCAGATCGCGAAGCAGGCTCTTCAGGAAATGGTGATTTTGCCGTCATTGCGACCTGAACTATTCACAGGTTTGCGAACACCAGCTCGTGGATTGTTGTTGTTTGGCCCACCGGGCAACGGCAAAACTTTGCTAGCGCGTGCGGTAGCAACGCAATGCAACGCGACGTTTTTTTCTATATCAGCAGCGAGTTTGACCTCGAAATACGTTGGCGAGGGTGAAAAATTGGTGCGAGCGTTATTCGCGATAGCTCGAGAGCTTCAGCCGTCGGTGATATTCGTTGACGAGGTTGATTCGTTGCTGAGTGAACGGAGGGACAACGAGCACGAAGCATCGAGGCGATTGAAGACTGAATTTCTCGTCGAATTCGACGGTTTGCCTTGCAATCCTGAGGAGAGAGTTTTAGTTATGGCTGCGACGAATCGTCCACAAGAATTGGACGAAGCTGCGCTGCGAAGATTCACTAAACGGGTTTACGTCACTTTGCCGGATACTCAAACGAGAATAATGCTGTTCACGAGATTACTCGGTAAGCACAATAACCCGTTGTCCAAAGAAGAACTCGAAGAAATGGCGATCCTCACGGAAGGTTATTCCGGCAGCGATTTGACCGGATTAGCCAAGGACGCTGCCCTCGGACCCATTCGCGAACTCAATCCCGAACAAGTAAAAGCTCTCGATTTAAATCTCGTACGTAATATTAAAATGCAAGATTTCCTTGATTCGTTAAAAAGAATTCGACGTTCCGTGTCCCCGGCCAGTCTAGCCGCGTACGAAAAATGGAGCCTCGAATATGGTGATGTCAGTCTGTGATTTCAATAACGCCCGCCGAACGGGCTCAAGGCTTCGTTATTTTGTCAATCGATACGATACTTCCTTGTATCCTTTGTTCGATCTTGCCACGTTGGAGAATAATGTCTCGGTCGTGCTGACAGATACTCCCCCGGGCTTGTGAACAAAGCTCCAGAGGAAAATCATTTTTTCAACTCGAGGATAAACTTCCCGAGAAACATCCTTTTCCCACGTTACGATGAAAGTCCGTGAGGACAATCAAGTTTGTTCTGCGAACTGTCTGTTGTATCCAACAGGCAACGAAAGTGGTCAAATGAAAAGCGAGAGTCAAACTGTCGAGCCACTATCGATTGTGATTGAGTAAATATTGCAGGGATCGCGAGCATTTCCGAAGGCAAATTCACAGTAAAAAATCTGAGCAACTTGGATACGTTTTGGTAACAATTTTCGGTCATAATTATTGTTGAGAATGCTAAAACCTGAAAAATCGATAGAACAAAATGTTTGGCCGTGTAAAATCCATTTGTCAAATTCCCTCAACGCAAATATCACTCACCGGAGCTTTTACCAATTTTTGCAAGCACTTTCGGGTCGTAGAACGAATTTTTAAAATTTAACAAATTAAGGAAAACCAAAAACTCATACAAATGCAACCACGCACGTCCAAGGGAGATAATAAATAAAAACAAGTTAATAAATCGCGTATTTATCCGTAGTAATACAAAAATATCCACATGTACAAACAATCACGAAAATTTTCCTCGTATATCAGGTGGTATCGGTGCGTTTGCACAAAAGTGTGAATGAGAGCGAAAATCTAATAATCGGATGTGTTTTCATTTTGTTTTGTGTGTGTTTTTTTCTTAAAATGGAAAGCAGAATAATTAAACAGGCCTTGCAAGAAATGCCGGAAAGCCCCGGGCCATTGAATGAAACTCGGGACGAAGTAACGACGATTTTTTGTTGAGTATTCAGAAATATCCAGAAGTAGGAAACGAATGCTGTTAAGAAAATACAAAGCCCTTCAACTACAACGAAAAATACGCACGTACGTGAGATCGACTCTCTTCCCTTTACACTTAGGATGTAAGATAAACACGAATGAATCACCGTATTTATTTTGACTTAATGAATTATTGTGATAACGATTGCGACTAAAAACAACGAGTTTTGTTTTCTCGTCTCCGTCAAAGTCGTTCGTTTTAGTCGTTTTTCGAGTATTCCTTAGTCTTAAGCAATTACTACTCAATTTCTTGTAAAGAAATAAGGTATACAAAGAATCTTAGATTTTTTGTATGATTCTTTTCACAGAATACTTGTTTCTTGAAAATTTATCTTCGAGATCTCTGTAACGATTAGTATTTATTTCGTGCTCATTTCCCATGAGAATAATTATTCGCTTTAGATTCCTGAGACACAGATTTTTCTGTATTCGAATCGGTTGCTACTTTTTGCGATTTTGTACGGTTTCTCCGTTCGTACGTCAAGTTATAAGTAAAAAAAGAAATTTCAATGTTTCGCGCTGTGACGTTGAAGTGTGAATCGAAAAATTGACGCGAAGCGATTCATTTTTTGGCGACGAGTCTCGTCGAATATGTTTAAGCAAAACGACAAGTCAACGGCCACTTGCACGTCGAAGATGAAGGAAAAAGCAAAAAAGTACAAACCCGAATTGACGAAAAAAAATTTTCGTTTTTTTTGCAGACGAATGCAATTCTCTGTTTTGTTGAAAATTTGTCATGTATAAATGTTTTCGCTTCGTCTTTGTATACCGTTAGTCACGTATATACGTATTACATTTTACTAGACAATTTGCATCTGTATTTGGATGTTTAGGCGTAAGATTCATGACCACAATTTAATTTCAATAGTCTTTGCTCCCGACCGATTATTTTTCGTAAAATTTTTCTTTTTTTTCCACTTTCTCAACCTTTTTTCTTTGTCACTTGTATAGAAAACTCACAAGCTCAAATACAATCCAACGACGTCCCGTAAATCACGCAGTTTTTCTCTTGTTTCCAATTTGGCGCTATTCCAGATTTAAAAAATGAAATACATCAAAGTATCGATATTTTGGAGGACATATAAGAAGCAAAAACATTTAACAACGCGAAGATACTATTTAACTCGAACGCGATCTTCCACAGCCTTCCGATTGCGACACAGCTCAGCCTTGATCCGGTTATTTTGCTACTTTTATAAAATCATAGCAATAAGAAAATACTGTAATATTGCTCGTAAAAAAAAGGAAAGAACCGGCTAATATCGTAATTATATTGTCAATGTTATATTATAGCGCAGGGGTTTTTTCGGTATGCGGAAAACTGCGATTCGCTCGCTTCGATTTCTGCTCAAAAAGATGTAAAAAAAAGAAGCTGATGATGATTCTTCCGATCGCAAGAACCAAATTGTTCGTATACACTTGGAAACTGCGTACGTTTGCCGAATGTTTATTTATTTCGTAAATTGTGAAACAGAGTTGGGCAAAAATTGCTTTTCTGTTGTTTGAAATTGTATATATGCGACTCGCGTCAACCGAATTACGAAGATTTTTCTGTTCCATTAATTATTTATCAGTATAGGCGACAACTTTGCTTGTTGTAAATAAACGTGCGACAGAAATTGTAGAAAACCTTGAATTTTCCGTGAAACACATTGTGGGAATGTCGAATGCTCACTTTTTTCCTAAACATCGAAGAAAAGCTCGATAACAAAAAAAAAATCGTTTGCATAATAAAGATTTGACAATGTCGATGTAAATTTTCTTCGTAATAATTAGCAATCGTGCCCAACTCTCTTGATAACCTGTGAAACCGACGAACCGCGTTGAATATTCCAGAGATAATGAGTATTATCGCCTGTGTGATTCTTCAGTTGTATTAGCAGCCATTTGAACTGGCCCCAAACTTGCGAAACTCAGTCCTTGACTTCCGGTGCATAGCGAAATAACTTTGCCAATGACGTAGTTGTAAATTCATCCGCGAAATAATTTCCACGTGAAAAAAGAAAAAATAAAATAATAATTTATAATAATCGAGGATTAGAAATAATAAATAGATTAGAAAAATGCAAAAATACAAGTGAAAGAAAGAAAAGTTTTATAATTGACATAGTTGGACCTCATTCGATATTGTATATTTTACGTTGCATCGTTGCGTCGTTATAAGTAATTTACACTCCTAACTATGTTGTCGAATAACTTTTCACCGAAACAACTTGAGTCACATATATGTATACACATATACGCATGTGTACGTTGTACATAATGTATATATGTGTATCACATATGCGACAAGAGGCACACACGAGTTAGTTCACTAGTTATATACGCATCACACGATTCTATCGTAACCGATAGGACTCCTGTTTGTATGAATCTAAGAAAAAAAAACAACTTTGCTAACGGATGAATATCAAAAATAAAGTACGATAAACAAATCCTTGAGCATTGATTATTTAACAGCGTAAAAAATGTTAATTTGAGGATGCAACGTTGATTGAAATCGCCATCAACTTAATCATTATCGAACAAACAACCGGCAGTGGTGAACTCATTACGATTATTTCGTAGATTTTCAATATTTTAATCAACATTTTTGATCATCCCATTAAATCCGCTTTGCCATTGAGTGTGTTTTAATTTCGTCCGCTTTTTTTCAGTTCATTTGCAACTTTTACTCTCTTGAAGATATAAAAACGCTTGCTCGTTCTGTTTCGATATGAAACGAAAGAAAAGTCAACATAAAAATGGGCTTGAATGGGACAAGTTCGAGAGAGTAGCAATGTATTTTAAATATTTATTCCTTTTTTTTCATCAAAGGACAATTTGTTTGTTTTTTTGTTTGTTTGTTTTTTTTTTTATTATAAGATAACATTATCCTATGCATTGTCGAGGGATTTCTCACCCTGCCGTACCTAAATTACTCTTTATATAACATTCTTTACTTTATGTCTTCCATCGCTTCTTCGAGTAGTTATCCATAGTGAAAATCTTACGCTCGCTCCGTTCCGTCACTGTTTCATACTCAGCCTTTTCTTTCTTTTATCTCTGTTTAGTACGCCATTGCTATGTTCATGTGTTGTGTTTTTCGTTTTCTTCCTTTCGATTGTTCCAATGTGTTCGTTATCATTATTTTTCATTTTATTAACTCCAGAGTTTCCGGTGTCGTTTACAAAAAGTTTGGTGTTTCTTTTCTTGTATACCGGATCAGGGACGAAGGAGGGCTCTTCAAAACGCTCTATCGTCGGTGGTTGCATTGTGCTTGATACTCATTCGCGCGTAAATTCACTTTAACGTTCTCGTTGATGATTTTTTGTTGAGAAAATTTTCACTTTTTTTTTCACCGTATAAACATGCTGTAAATAATTCCTCTTTCGTTCGTATGACTCGAAATTCGACAGATTTATAATTTTAGTGATATTTTGTTTTCGGGGGAAAAAGAAATGCATTCGGAATGCAACGACTCTGAATATCCAAAGAAGACACCCAAACAAATAATCAAGCCCCTAAATCTCGTCGATATATAGATAGAAGTAAAAGGGAAATAAATATTAAAGCTAAGTGCAATCAACTCGACGACACGCGTTTATCTTCGCTGTTGGGTCGACGAAGAAACGAAAAAAAAGGGAAACAGATGGAGAAAATTCGTTACGATCGAACTCGGCATTTATAATATGTAACATTGGAAGACACGAGTTGATAGAAACATTTTCCAAGTCGTTTATTCCCCCACCCTCTTTCACACCGGACATAAACAAACAATCGATTCTTTCACAAAAAGTTGCGATGCGCCCAACTAATTACTCAAAACTGCAAAATTTACATTCATACGTTCCTTTTGCTCTCGTTCGTCCTTCCAAAAAAAAAAAACGAGGGCGCAGGGGGAGTTTCGACGGGATAGTCGACGCAAGAATGGTAAGAATGAATAAAGAATTAATGGAAATATAAGTTTAGTTTCTCTGTACAACGACGAAAAGAAATATTCAGAGATTACTTTCGTTCCCTTAATGATTAGGCGCTCAATCCTGCTGAAGGATGTTGATTTTGGTGTTGTCGATGTTGTATCCGTTCATCTTATTGTTTTTTTTTTTTTCGATGGAAGAATTGATCCGGTTGTTTCCAAACATTACATTTCATTTTATTCTAACAATCTCCTTTTATCATTGGATATAACAGAATCTATCGTTCGTTTTTTTCTGAGAGTTTGTTTGTGTATTTTTCTTGTTGTTGTTTTTACATCTCAGACGCAAGAGTCGATATTTCGTACCGAGTCCGACACAAAGTCTCGTTGGTAAGATCAACGTGATTATCGGATAATCGGGCGGGGGTACAAAATTACGGGGTAGATAGATTATTTGAGCGAAACTGAACCACCGACGATAGTCACACGCGTATCGCCAACGACTACGTTTTCGCGTTGTCTTTGATTCACGTAACAAATTGTCTTTTGCGTAAGAAATATGGGACAATGACGGTAAGTCAGTTCGAGAAACGTTGCCTCGAAAAATCAATGAAAAAACGGTATCCTTAAACTTTTCTTGTCTTGTTATCAATTTTTTTGTCTTTAAGAAGATCAACGCTTCGAAGAGAGAAAAAAATAACCAAAAACAACGTTTGCAACGATGGATACGATCGTGACAGCGGGGAGGAGTCGACCAAAGAAACAAAAATCCAACATAACTTGATCTTGCATACGCAAACATTTGCTAATAATTGGCTATAGCAAGATTAACCATAACTGAAAACGACGAGAATCTGAAGAGAAAAAAAAAAAAATTCGTACCGCGGAACGCCAAGAATCGCGTTCCGAAAGCTGAGCTGTACTTTTTTCGTCATTTTTTTCTTCCGTATTAACCGCTAATCCTCCCTGTTGTCAATCACGATCGAAACTTACAAAAAAAAAAAGAAAAAAAGAAGGAAAGAAAAATCTCGAGGGCTGCTCGATCCGCAGGGTCAAAGTTCGATACTTCTTTTTGTTTGGCGGGGGAGGATAACGAATACGAGAGAGATTTAGATATGCAGAGTGTTGCCGTAACAACATAGGGACAAGGCTTCTTCTTGCTCTTTCTTTCCGTCTAAATTTGTTTTTTTTTTCCCATGTATACCTGTAAGTGTGAGTGTGTATGTGTGTGTGTGTGCTGTAACTCTCTCGTTTTCGTGTCGCTTGTAATTGTTAAATCTGTTGTCCTTGAATATATTTATTGGTTTGATTGTTGTGAATAGCCGACACCCGTATTCGTTGAAGAACTGTTGAGAAATAAACGATTTTCGAAGGAATCCCCGGTCTCAAATAATCCGCACATCAATTCTTCGCTCTGTCGTTACGTCTTTTTGTCTGTGTGTTTAAATCTTTTTTCACTCGTTGTTGTTGATGTTGTCTATTAATGTGTATGTGTGTTTTCGTTTGTTTTATGTACGTGTGTATTTTGTTGCCTCTAGTTATTTTGTTTTCCCTTGTTTTTTGTTTTTTTTTTCTTTATGTCTCGTTATCTTCTTCTTCTTCTTAAAAGATTTTTCATTGCGTTGGATATTGGGGCATGGTATATGCTACCATTGCCGGCTGTTGACCCGGCTGTAAAGGTGCCGACGATGTCGGTGGCGCTGCCGTAGCCTGCCCGGTTTGCCATGTACCTGCCCCCGGTGCTTGCATCCTCATACTGTGGTTCATGTACTGTGGTTGACCATAGTACTGGCCGTAATATTGAGCTGGTTGCAAAAACTGACCCTGCATCTGTGGGTAACCTTGCTGGTACCAATACGGCCCCATCTGCTGACCGTATCCATAAGGGTATTGTCCAGCACCTGCTGTCACCTGTTTTCAAAATTATACACCCATCTTAGAACGAATTTTTTGCTTTATTGACCGTAATGAGTCGACCCAACGCTGGGCTTTTTCTTGACGGCGATTAATCGTCAAATTTCCAACACCGTCGAATTACTTTTGCTGTCTTGAACTTTGATTTTCGGTTTTTCGATCCCGAGAATGTTTCTTTTTTATTTACCATTTTGAGTCAGTGGAAATGAGAGGTTTGTTTCTTTTAGTAATTCGAGGTGATGCAACAGTTTGCTTTCGCTTTTTTACGTTTTATTTTTCTTGCCTCGTGTTTGCAGAGTCATTAGTTTATTCAGCAATTTTCGGAATTACACGAGTCAACGGGATTTCGTTTAAATTTCAACAAATTGTAAAGCGTCTCAACTTTTGTGCTAAAAAGGTTTTTATGACGTTAAATACCTGCTGAGCTTGCTGGTTGGCGTTAGGTCCCACGCTGTTGGGATCACCGTTTTCCTTTCCCCAAAAACATTTAACGGTGCTGCCATTAATCTCGGTATTATGCGTTGCCTCTATAGCGTGCGTCGCAGCCTCCTTAGTCGTAAATTTGATGAACGCATAGCCCTTGTCCTTGAAAACTCTTATATCTTGGATGGTACCGAAAGGTGAGAATGTTTTCTTTATCAAGTCGTCCGTTATGCCATTTGTAAAACCACCGCAGTAGACGGTACAATTTGTAGGACTGCTGAGATTGTAAACCTGTTGAGAAGAGAAATTATTTGTTTTATTGGTTTTTTCGTAGCTCAAAACCGTTTTGTACTTTTTTTGTGTCCATAATTTCTGGTTCAACAATAATTTGCTTTTCGAGGGACATATTTTTTCGTGTAAGGACGCAAAGTGCCTTTTCGCCTGCGTTTTGTGGAGGAGAAATTAACGTGGAGCTAAAACATGGTCGGGAGAAGCAAATGCTTGAGAATTTGGCTGAAAAAGATTTATTTTTGGGCTCTATCAATTTTTCGATTGGACGAGTCGTTGACGTTGGTTGGGAGGTGCGGGAGGGATTTTTTGAGAATCAAAGTGACGGGGAGAAAACGTAATGCAAAGGAGAGGGAAACGATGAAAAAAAGTGTTGATCGAAGGGAAATATACCTCGTCGTAGTTGGGTTTGCAATTGTTGGAGTGTCTCGGCCTTTCAGTTCTCGGAGGCGGAGGTTTCCTAGTGGACCAATTTGTCCTAATGCTACGTGATCCTAGCCATTGTCCGTTCATAGCGCTTATCGCAGCCTCGGCTTCAGTTTTCTTAACGAACGAAACGAAGGCGTATCCCTTGCTCTTGTTTGTTTGTGCGTCACGTACGATTCGACAGTTGCTTATTTCGCCGAAGGGTGCAAACGCCTCTTTGAGGGTGTCAGTGTCAATTTCGGGTGACAAGTCACCAACGAATATATGATGATGATTGCTCGTGTCGAGTTTTGGCTGATTGCTGGGACTCGTTGCCCAGTTAACCTTCATCTCGCGATCGAGGAAGGATCTTTTATTCATGGCGGCAAGAGCGGTAGCGGCGCATTGATGATTGGTAAATTCAACGAAGGCGTAAGGATCATTGCCGGGTTCGCGTATTATCTTGGAGCCTTTAACCTCTCCAATTTGTGAGAAAAGGGCGCACAAAAGTTCGTCGGAAACCGAAGCGTCCAGATTTCCCACGTAAAGAGTACGGGGATGGCTTTCTTCGCTCATGCTCGTTCTGTCTTTTTTCCAACTCGCCGAACACACACACACACACTCTGTTTCTCTTTCTCTCACGCTTCTCACTCGCTACTTGGGCACTTTTCTTGTCTCTCTCTCGCTCTCTTTCTCCTTTTAATTCTATCTCTTTTTCTCTCTAGCTCCGTCGCAACACACGTTTCGTTCTCACTCTTGTACCCTGCTCAACCACCTTTATCTTGTCGACGGCTTAATTTACGAATCACAATGTTTTTTCCTTCACCGTTCATTTACCTCCCTTTACAAGCATCCGATTATTTATTTCTTATTATCCACTCCACAAGATGTATATTTGATTAAACACCGTTAACTACCACCCGAAAAAACCTTTTTAACGCGAAGCTGTGCTACACCCAGCCTCTACGTCATACTAACATAAAATGGCCGCTACCCACTCTAGTGTGTTTCTGTCGCTGCTGCTGTACTCGCTTCGTCTCTCTCTTTCCAGTTTAACTTTTTTTCTCTCCTTTCCTTTTCTCCCTCTCTCTTTGGCGCTTCACGTAACCAACCAAGCTTTTATCTCACTCACTCGTGCCAACTTTCCCCGCCCCCTGCGCCGATCGTAACCGCGAATTTTCCAACTTTTCTCCTCTCCTACCGGAACAATCTCAAAAGCGGAAGAAGAGATTTAGGGAGATTTGTTTGTCTTGCACGCGATTATTATTCTATTCGCGATGCCACATTATTTCATTTGTATCCACTAACTCTTTGGATTTGTCAAATCCGTACTACAGCAGCTATTTGATTTTCCACACGTGTTTACGTATCATCGGTACGTTTTTTTTTTCTGTAGTCACCAGGATGACAGGAAATTCATCTAACGATATTTTATTTCCATTTTTGGTCTTCTCATTGGTGGATCAAGTTTAGTGCTATTTCTGACGGGATTACAAGTCATTTCGGACACTTTCAAATTTCCCCATCTCAATTATAACGTGTCGAAATAAAGTTCACACTCGATTTGTTCAAATTGTTATCGAATAAATTGCATTAAAAAAATATGACGGTGACGCGAATAACATATATATACAACAACAGCTTGTTTTTTGTTTTTTATTTTTCCATCTCTGATTTTTAATCACTTTATGTTTGTAATTTCGCCAATCGCCATCTCTTTTGAATATACGAATTAAATGAAGAACGAGGAAAAGGGAAACGCGTGTATTTGTTCGCGTAGAAAAAATTCAAACAAATCTGCGAAAGAAAGCCATCGCGGTGCCATGGCGTGAAGCAAGTCAATGTAAAATCCCCTAGATGGTTATTTCGAAATGTTACGAAATCATGTTTACCAACTTATGGTAGGAAATGGCATTTTTGGCTGGGTTCACGGCTTTCAGTGTAATTGATAAGATAAGGAAAAAAAAACAGTATGGACGCTCATTTAACAGTCGTATTCGAATCTGGCAGAATGGAACGGTAGAAATAAAAAAAATTGTCCATCACGATGTAGAATATAACGAAAGTGTGTGTTTGGACATTAAATGTCTTATTTCTAAGTGAAATTTTTAAAAAAATATTCCAATGATACATCCTTCATTTGTCTCGAAGGTTAAATATAACCGGAAACAATTTTTTTTCTAACTCTAAATTACATTCGTAAGATTTTCGGCGATTTTCACATAACAAAAAAATACTCCAAAAAAAAAATGTCACACACCGAATCCTGTCGCGATCGTCAAGAGAACGAACTCGAAGTTCTGAAGGTAACTTTGACAAATGTATTTCGCATGTACTTGTGATTTGCCGCGTTTTTTTATTTTCATTTTTTTTTTCGATCCTTTGACGTTGATCGTCATTTTTTGTAGTCGATATTCGGCGACGAATTGCAAGATTTGCGCAAAAATAAGCAGAAAAAGAAATGGCAGCCCCTGGAAATCTTAGTTACTCTCATTCCGCAACAAGGCATGTCCGGACCCGTTGAAGTTTACGCACAAATTGATCTCCACATTTTCTGCAGCGACAAGTATCCCGAAGAGTGAGTTTTTCCTGCTGAGATTCCATCGCACGATTTCATCATTTTCACACCGATCCAATTTCAGAGTAAACAGAACATTTTGCACGTCAGCATTTTGAACGATACAGAAAAGATTTTGAAAGCAATCCATCGGATTTCATCATCAACGATCGCAGCAAAACGAAATGACGATTATATTTTTTCTTATATTTTTAAACGTTCTATCTCGAAACAGAAGAAAAACTGATTTTCGATAGTTTTGAGAAAAATTGATTAAAATTATATTTGTACAAATTCAGAGCCCCGACGATCAAGTTCAAAAACAGCAGAGGATTGTCCAACGAACAAATAGCAGTTTTGGTCTCAGAAATAAAATGTCTGGCGGATCAGCTGAAAGGCGAAGTCATGATTTTCGAACTGGCACAACACGTTCAAAAATTTCTCCATCAACACAACAAACCTGGATACAGTAGTTTCTATGAAGAAATGGTTTCCAGGCACAGGGAACAGCGCCAAAGTGAGCTAGAAAAGAAACAATTGATCGAGGACAAAGAAAGACAGGTATGGGGCATCCAGAAAGATCTTGAAAGCAAAACAATTCTCGTGTCTTTGCCTTGTACTTAAAATGACTCTGAAGTTTGCAACGTTGAGATTCAACGAAAAACATTTTTCCTATTGATTATTTATTGAATTTTGAAAATCGTGGCAATTTTTTGAGTCAGTGGAGTTTTTTGGTCGCAAGAGAGAATCGTTTTATTGGCTGGACTAAATATTCAATAATAATTATTGGCTCTGATGAAGAAATAACAGAATTTCGTTGCATTCCAACGATGCAAACTTCAGGATCATTACTTGAAGTACAAAGAAAAGTTACGAAGAATAATTGAAAATTTAATCGGAGTATGAAATCCTTGCATAAATGTTATTTATTTTTGTTATTGTTATTGAGACGATTATTGTGGTCGCAGGTACTTCAGGACGAGATTCAAAAGCGTCAGGAGGCGTTGAAGGCCGAGTTACGAGATCGTCGAGAAATGGTTCGATTGTCAATGGAGTCGCGAACGTTGTCGCAATCGATACCATCGTCGCCGCACGAGCGTGTACGGACATATTCCCGTAGACGTTGTATGAGTACGTCCGAGAGTTCTGACGGTTCGTTGTGCGAGCATCGCGGTACTAAACTCATTCACTTCGACAACAGCAGGGGCGAGAGACAAGTACATCGTGGAAAATGTCTCGGTCACAGTCCCAAAGGCTCGATCGTTTACGCCGGCGTTGACATGACGACTGGAGAATTATTGGCCATTTGCGAATGGTCGTTGAAATGCGGAACTACCGGCGACAGCCTCGAGAGCGATACCACGGATTTGCAACACTCGATGAAACAGATTGGAAGCATCGAACAGGAACTCAATCACCTTCACAAGCTTTATCATCCCAATATCGTGCATTATCTCAACATGAAGTATCTCCAAAACAAGGACAGCATCGTAATCTACATTTTACAGGAATTTGTCGTACGTTATTCGCAGTTTTTTAATTCTCAATCAGTCGCATCATGGAAAACAAATTTTTAAAGTTAACATTTTTCTTTCCAGGTTGGAACCACTTGCAGTTTCTTCTTGTCGGACAATATCCCCGTAGCGGCTGATATGTTGAGGCACATAGCCTCCGGCGTTCTCGACGCTTTGCGATATCTCCACGAGAACAACATCGTCCATCGTGATTTAAGGGATACCAGTGTCCATATCGACACTACGGGAATCGTCAAAGTTTCCGATTTCTCGCTAAACAAACGTCTCTCCGACATTTATCGGTCGAGCTGTTTGGCTAAAGCTGAGCACGATTTTCCCACGATACAAGGAAGAGGAGGCAAGAAAGCTGATATTTACAGATTTGGTATTCTTTTGATATCGCTTTTTCGAGGAGCTCTCATTTCCGAAAACGACACTGGATGGGATTTGAATATGCAGGTATAAATTTTACACGATCCACACACCAATGATTTCGAAGTTTGCAGCGTAGAGATTGAATAAAAACAATTTTTTCTATTGATTATTCATTGAATTTCAAAAATCATGCCAATTTTTCGTGTCCATTGAGTTTTTTGATCGGCAAGAGCGTTTTATTGGCCGGAGCAAATATTGAATAATGATTGTGAGCTTTGCTGAAGAAATAACAGAATTTCGTTGCAATTCAACGATGCAAACTTCAGGATCATGAAATTCTAAAGATCGAACTTGAAATTTCGTCTAAATTTTCACAATTTTCAATTTCTTGACATTTTAATCAGAAAAAAATGATAAAAACTGAAGAAAAACCAGGAAATGGAAACTTTTCTGATAATAACATGATGGTAGAAATTTTTATTGTACAAGACGGTGAATTTTTCTTCCGACATATCATTCGTAATTACGTTTGGACTTTGATAAAAAGGAAACGAGTTGGAATTTCGTTGCATTTCAACGATGCAAACTTCTGGATCACGAATTTCTAAGGATCGAGCTTGAAATTTCGTCAAAATTTTCACAACTTGCAATTTCTTGAGATTTTCATCGGAAAAAAATTGATAAAAACTGAAGAACAATCCCAAAATGGAAACTTTTCCGATATGACATGATGGCAGAAATTTTTATTTTGCAAGGCAGTGAATTTTTCTTCCAACATATCATTCGTAATTACGTTTGGACTTTGATAAAAAAGAAACGAGTTGGAATGTCGTACGATGACGAAGTTGCGAATGAATAGAATATTTTTTCTTTGTACTTTAAACGATGCGGATTTGGAGACTCTAAGGATTTGGATCGTCGTTTTCAGGATCGTCGCACATCAAGAAAAAAAATTCTATTCGTTGAATTTTTGCTCTATTTTGCAAATCGTCGTTCAAAATCGTTTTTTTTCTCTTTTGCAGCCGGATTTGAAAGATTTTCTATCAAAATGTTTAAACAGCAACGAAAGATCTCGTTGGTCTGCGGAACAATTATTGCAGCACGCGTTCATTCGAACTCCTTTGGAGCATGGAATGTCGCCGGCGCGAGTGGATCGCAACAAAGAGCAGGACATTTCAGAACCGGAAGAACCAGCCTCGGATATACATTTCCATTTGGTTCCAGCTCTCGGTGGACAATCGCGAATTCAAAACGAATTCGAGATTCTCAAGTGGCTGGGGAAAGGAGCGTTTGGCGATGTTTTCAAAGTTCGTAATAAATTGGACGGTGGAGTGTACGCGATAAAGCGAATTGAATTGAATCCGAAAAATCGTCAGCTCAATCGAAAGATTACGCGAGAAGTGAAATTACTTTCGAGACTGAATCACGAGAACGTCGTGCGATATTACAATTCATGGATCGAAAGTGCAACGTTGGATGATCCAGCCAGGCATAGCAATTTTACACCCGCCGCCACGCCGACTACCCGAACGGATCAGCACGATAATGACGATGTAAATATCTCAATGAATTTTCAATTATTTTCGCGCAGTAAATTCAGCAAAAAGCTTGATACACGAAACGAGAGAGAATTAAAGAAACATATTTCTTTGCGTTATAATTGTGATCGGTGCGAGCAGCTTCATCGAATCGAGTCAACTTTCAGCGATTGAATGCTGACATAGAGAAGCTTGCGCCCCCGTTACACGATGTCGAGTGGAACATTTCGTACGAATCTCGTGCCAGCGCTGCCCAATCGGCCGACAGCGAGGAAGAGACCTCCGATGAAAGTTCCAGCGGCTCCGACAGTGACGAAGATTGGGCATTCTTGTAAGTTCCTTTTATTTGGTACAGCAAAAATCCTCGCATCATCTTAACGATCCATTTTCATCCCGAGACTGATGCATTTCTTGGGAAATCGAGCTTTTTTCGTATTTGCCGAATTATAACACTCGCTAGTTGCTGAAAAATGATACTGGCAATAACGCGATACTTTGCAGGATGCGAACGAGCATCGACAGTTCGGACAGTGTAGAGTTCGAGAGAGACTGCGCGTCGCAGACTTCAGTTTCGGAGAAAGAATTGCGAGGAACAGCAGACAAAAATGTTCCCTCGAAGAACG
Organism: Diadegma fenestrale; assembly: GCA_037043255.1. NCBI lineage: Eukaryota > Metazoa > Arthropoda > Insecta > Hymenoptera > Ichneumonidae > Diadegma > Diadegma fenestrale. The sequence continues at coordinate 3,343,777 of CM073311.1, read as the reverse complement.
AATACCAATCAGGGAACGAGATCCAATTCATGTACATACAAATGGAATTTTGTGAGAAAAGCACCCTTAGGACCGCGATTGACAACGGACTTTACGAGGATGAGGAACGCTTGTGGCGTTTGTTTCGAGAGATGGTTGACGGATTGGCCCACATACATCAGCAGGGAATGATTCATCGCGATCTCAAGCCCGTAAATATATTTCTCGACAGCAACGATCACGTGAAAATCGGTGACTTTGGCCTGGCCACGACGAACATACTCTCCTCTCTGGCTCATCAAACAACGGACGTTGAGAAAGAAACTCCACTGAGTGACAAAGGTTCGATTTCTCTTTCTCAACGATCACTTTCTGTTGAGCGAAATTTATGTAAGTTTCTTTGAGTTGAAATTCGCTTGGAACATGAAAATATTAATCGAGATTAATTACGCTGTACAGTAACGAGCTTCGACATGGACGACGTCGGTTCGTTGACCGGACAAGTTGGCACCGCACTGTACGTGGCGCCCGAGCTCAGCACCAAAGCTGCCAAAGCCATTTACAATCAAAAAGTCGATATCTACAGTCTGGGAATAATTCTTTTCGAAATGTGCTACAAGCCTCTCAACACCGGCATGGAGCGAGTCAAAGTTTTGTTAAATTTACGTTCAAAGGAAATCATTCTTCCTGACGACATGACAGACATTGAGATGCCGCATCAGGTCCACCTGCTACGGTATGAAATACAAAAGAAACCACATTAAAGTATGACTTTGAAGTTTGCAACGTTGAGATCCAACGGAAAACATTTTTTCTATTGATTATTTATGGGATTTTGAAAATCGTGATGAGTTGGTCGCAAGAAAGAATCGTTTTATTGGCCGGACCAAATATTGAATGATAATTATTGGCCCTGCTGAAGAAAAAACAGAATTTCATTGCATTCCAACGATGGAAACTTCAGGATCATATTAACCCTTCGTGGTCACACTTCCGCCACCGATCTCGATGGTCACCCTGGGTTGATTCTACCCAGTTCATTTTCGAACCCATATTGTGACCAATCTATCGGCCCGAAAATTCTCAAAAAATTACTGAACAATCCTTGGACATTCGAGTTTAGATTCGAAAAACTTTTCCAAAAGAAATCCAAGGCTAACATATTTTTTTTAATGCAAAATGAAGAAAAAAACAGGAAAAAAAAGTTTTTTTTACTAAAATAATCGTCACTTTGTGGATTTTCAATATGTTTGCCTAAAATTTGGACCTGATATTCATCAGATCTGGTTCTTTTGTGAAAAAAATAGTAGAATAGCGCGCGTTTGAAAAAACATATTAATTACGTTATTGGAAGTGGGTTGATTTCAGAGTGGATGTTAGAGATTTAGCGTTAACGCGCGCTAATACTTATCGTCGCCAAGGCGCAATGGACACTACGAATTGTCATTAAATGACGATTACAGCCCCGTTAATTACCGGGAACTAGGCGATATTTACGTCACAAGTTGGTCACTGGGTGGATTCTACCCACAGTGACCACGAAGGGTTAAAGTCTCGAATTAGCTCGTACTAAAAAATGCCAATTTATGAATCTCGTAAATCATTCGACCGTCCAGTTTTTTGACTCTGCATGAAATTGTTTGATCGCGACAGCTGGTTGTTGAATCACGATCCGAGTCAACGTCCCACGTCCCACGAACTACTCGCTTCGGAATATTTGCCGCCGCCCCAACTGGAAGAAGCTGAGCTCCAGGAAATGGTACGCCACACATTGTCCAACAGCCAGAGCAAAGCTTACAAGTATCTCGTTGCTTGTTGCTTCGATCAACAAGTCACCCCCGCGGAGGACATAACGTACGACATGAATTTGCCATCGAGAGGAATCGCAAATTCCCTCTCAGCCAAGAGTCAGTTTATCCAAGAAAACGTGAGGGCCAAAGTTGTCGAAGTTTTCCGTCGTCACGGTGGTGTCAACTTGACGACACCACTTTTGATGCCGAAATCGGGAGAACTTTACAATCTCACGGATTCTTGCGTTAAACTGATGACCCGCACTGGCAGTATCGTTTCCATTCCTCACGATCTTCGGGCTCCTTTCGCTCGATACACCGCCTGGAACAACATCACGAATCTCCGAAGATACGCAATCGAGCGTGTTTATCGAGAAAAGAAGGTAAATCAATAAAAAAACATAAATAACCGCTGAAATTTTCAAAAAAAATCAAGATAAAATTACAAATTCGTGTCGCACAGCAAAGTAAATTGTGTATAAAATCGTCAGGTGCACGGATTCCACCCTCGCGAGCTCTACGAATGTGCCTTCGACATAATAAGCTCGACACCGAACAATCTCATGACCGAAGCTGAGCTGATTTGCATAGCTTGGGAAATATTCAGCGAGATTCCAGAACTGCGTGATCGAAATTTCACCGTGCGCATAAATCACACGTCCTTGTTACAAGCGGTGCTAATGTACTGCGGCATCGAGCGTGAAAAATATCAAGACATTTATTCGATTCTTTGCGACGCAAGAGACGGCAAATTTTCCAAATTCCAAGTCCAAACACATCTGATAAGTTTGTGTCTGACTGATCAAGCTATGGAAACGCTCTTCAATTTATTCGAGACTGAGAGCTCGGTGGCGAAAATTGCGAGTGTCTTACGCACGATTACGAGGCGAAAAGGCGATGCAGCTGCGTTGGCGAAGGAAGGGTTGCGCGAAATGGAAATTATCATCGCGAATGCGGAAGCTTTGGGAGTAAAAGTAATTTAATCGTTCAGTTTCAATGAAATTTTCATTAATTAAGCGTGTCTTTAAATACCAAAGCCAAATCGTGAGCCAAATATCAACATTTTTCTCATTGCTTCGGTTTTTTTTTTGTTTTCAGTGGCCCATAACGGTCGTGCCGCTTTTAGTTTACAATACGCAGCAACACAGCGGTGTGACTTATCAGATAACGTGCGAGTCGAAGCGCCGTCGGCGGAAAGGAGGTCAGGAAGTCATAGCAGCGGGTGGCCGTTACGACAACATGTTAAAATCGTTTCGTCAAGTATTGGAACGAACAGGACTAGCGAGTAACGAAGTCCAGCAGTACGGGGCGGGCATTAGTATTTCATTGGACAAGCTCGTGGGAATCGTTGCGGAAACGACGAAAGAATTCTCGGAGGGAAAATATGGGATTGACGTGGCAGTTTGTTGCGTCGACGGTTTGCCTAAGCGCGAGAGAGAAATGGCTGACGTTTTACGCGAATTGTGGACCCTCGGGTTACGAATAACGACGCTGGACCTTTCCACGACCGAGGAAGTTCTCGAGTATTGTCGCGAGAACTCGATAACTCACGTCGTCATGCTCAAATGCGGAGAAAAGGGTAATCTTCGTGTACAAACGTGGGAACGCGACAGATATCAAGAACGGAAAATCAATTCCAGCGAAATCTTGGATTATCTACAAAGACAGTCGGAAAATTTATTGCCCATCTTGAACAGATCTGAGAGCAAAATAAGCACCAACACCGAAACGCCAGTCACTTCGCATAATCCAGTAAACGTAAACATAAACTTTGTCCTTTCCGAGAGAGACAAAATATCGGGAAGCGGACGTAGAAGCTTCAAAAATACTATTCTCGCTCAAATGACCTCGTGCCTACAAAGAATTTCCCACAAAGTCACTATCGAGGTATTTGCAGTCTTTCTCGAAATGGCTGTCATACGAACGATGGTCAGCTTTCTCGAGATTGACGAAAAGGAACAAGAATTCGAACGAAGCATTCAATTAGTTATAGACAAGTAAGTATTCGCTTTTTCAAACTTACTAAAATTTAAAAAATGACACAGTCCTGCAAAAAATACATATTCATCGCAAAATGTCTTGTTTTCTTGTTTAAAGGCATCCACGACACAAGAAATACATCATACAGATCTGTGAGGAAATGAGTGAAGTTCGTAATGAGAAACAACGGCCAGTGCTTGGTCTTTACAGCCTCGTCGACAACCGATATATTATTTTAATGTAAATTCATCGTTTATACAGAAAAATGTACAAAAACCAGAATCATCATTCTAAAGTATCATATACACTTATATATATTTTCAAAATACGTGAGTTGCATTTTTTTCCCGAAGCCTCGTCATTCCTTTGCTGAATTTGCATGCAAAATCGTGTCCGAAAAATGCATTAGTTTCCAAAGAAAACGTCAATCCGCTTCGTTATGAAAAGCGCGCGTAAATTGATTCGTAAAAAGAGACATGGCTGCCAACAATGGAAACAGCTGATTATTCTGTATTTTATTATCTGCATGAATAATCCGCGCGGCTCATATGTCATCGCCACCATGCACGGTTTCATAGACGTTCCAGTTTCAATAAAATAGAGGCTTGGATTATACATTTTGTGCACGAAAAAAAAAGAATCCCATAAAAATATTCTCGATGACCTATGAACCGGGGGTTCGTAACATCAGAATTGGACGATCGTTCCGACGTTTCGAACAAAAGGTTATGCCCCACAAGTGCCGACGTCCGACCAAAAATGTCAAAACAAACGGATTTCATGGAAATCGAAAAGTGCATCGCTTCGCGACTTTGGTACGTCGCGACAATTTTACATCAGAAAGAGTCGAACGATCGTTCCAGACATCGTGATGCGAACGAGTTGGCGAATTTCATCAATTCCTGGTGAGTCAGTTCGATTATTTCTTGCGTTATTCGTATTTTGTCTCGACGCGTGTTTCCATTCGATTTTTCCTCACATTTTTCATTGTCATTACGTTTTAAAAGTGTTGAACAACTCGACGAACAAAAATGGATCGCCTACAACTTGTTGCTCAAGATCGAAAACAACGAGCAAGCAAAAAAGAGACTTTTACACGAAGAATTTGCTTGCACTCTGAAATTACTGGAAACTCAAATACCTCAACTCGTTAGAGTGGTAAGAACATCGTTAAAAACGCTAAAAATACGGCAGCAAAAGAAATTTTCCCGCAGACTCTCAAAATCAAGATGACGTCCAACTTTCCTACTCACTAAATTGTTTTTTCTTTTTTACTGAGGAATTACTGAGACTGTGCAAAGCGGTTAGATCTGCTGTAGAAAATACGGAAGCTCCCAAGTACGATTTGTCCCAAGAGAGTCCGCGATGTCTGGAAATAAATATGTTGGAGCAGCTAGCGATGATGCATTGGATTATCAACAGATTATTGTGCATTTGGTTGCCAACGACATTCGCTCAAACGGATTCTCTACTGCAGCAAGTTTATTTGAGTAGTTTGAAAAAATTGCTCGAAACCTTGCCAAGGAGAATTCATGAGTCGAGCGTCGGCAACGCAAAATTCTTCTCCATAAAAAATGAGAGCCAACAAGTCAAAAGCGTTAATTTGGCTGCGTTACTTTCGATTTTATCAAAACTCGAGTTGACCGATGAGAAAGAAAACGAGATGCTCGAATGGCTGTTCCCGGCGCTCTTGGAAAAAGTAAACACCAACGATATCGAACTCGCTTTCTATTCGAGGAAAAGTCTCAAGTTTTTTCGTGCATGGCACGAGTTTCTTGACGAATTTTACGGACGTCCTCGCGAAGCCGACGATTTTGAAAATGCTATGAAAATTAGCAGAATTATGTTCACATCGAGCGACGAGTCGTCAGTCGCTTTAAACGCCAATGAGATTTTCAAGAGGGTGGTCAGAAGAAAAACGCTCTGGTTGTCTGAAATTTTAGTAAGTCATGGGAAAGGATTGGTGGATATGAAAAATTTTCGTCTTTTCTCTAACGAATTTTCACTTTCAGGACGTTTGTTACGTGCTGCTCATGAACGAGAAACACGAAATGGTCGAAAAGATTCTGGGCTCGTCGGCTCTCGAGAGATTTTGGCTGCCCTTGCTGCTGAAGCTCTTGAAAGATTGTCCGAACATGCCAACGTCAGAAAACTCCGAAAAGGGTACAGTCATTTGCAAAGCCTTGAAATTCGTGTTGAAAAAATTGGCCACGGAAACGAACGAGGATTCAACGATCTCGTTATTGACGAGCACTTTGGAGAATCACCTGAAAGTTTTGAATTGGATTTTGGAAAACAAAGCAAATTATATTCCGAGCTCGTCATCGCCGAACGTCGTTTGTCCGAATTTTAGCGTCAAATACGCTCTGAATCTCCTCCAAAGTCACAGTGTCCTTGCTGTACTGAAAATGACAACGAATATCCACGAAAAATCATACAACGATATTTATTCTCTGCTGAGCGAGAGTGACTCGTCGAGAAATACTTTTCAAGCGTATCGCACGATGCTGAGTGCAATCAGAGGAATTCTTAGTTGCGAATTTTACAATGAAAAGTATAAAAAAGTAGCAGAGCATTTGGACGACATGGAAAAATCTATCGGAATCCTTTTTCCTCTTGACCTTCGACTCCAAGTCATTGAGAATATTTTTTCAATCATGTTTCTACGTTACGAGCATTTTGTTGATGCGGACAGCGCTTCGGACATCGGGGAAGAGGATTTCAGCTCCAGAGGGAAGGAAAATCTGACAGTAAAAAGTTCGACCGATTCCGAGATCGGATTCGTATGCAATAAATACGGAACGCGTGAAATTCTCGCACGACTCCGACGTAGTCTCAAGGGACTCGAACTGGAAAGTACCGATCAGAAAAAAGACGGTACATTGTCGCCGGAGACCAGCGATTACCTCGAAAAAAATATGAGACTTCTTTCCCAAGCGTTGGGCGATGCCAGTTGGCGTTTGGAACTCTTAACCAGCGTCGAATTCGTCAAAAGGGAAGGCCCCTGACGTGGATCCAGGGAAATTGACAGTTTTCGATACGTTCGGTGAGGGAATCAGCGGATTTTCAACAAACTCAAAGAACAAGAGTTTGTTTTACCAACAAAACGATGACTCTTCGGACGAGAGCGAATTCGGAAAATCCGATCTTGAGGGAAGCTCCGAAACTGGATCTCAAGGCAATGCCACAAATAACAGACGGAGAAAACGCTCGAAAAATCAGTCTTCGCCATTGAGCAAAAGCTCGACCAACGCCTCGAAGCAATCCGATGGTACTCTGAACTCGATGTTAGCCTCGAACGAGAGCCTCGTTTTGCAATGTTTGTGGAAAAGCGATTATGAAAGAGCTTCCCAAGTTATCGAGGTAAATACTCAATATTTTTCAACATTTAAAAACACTTTCCGCAAAATTTGTAACGAAACTAAAAGGAGTTTTCAGGAATTACGTTTTCGATTCGGTAAAGTTACAAATTTCTTATAGCGCTTTCCAGATCCTCGTAAGCATCAATTTCGAACAATGTGGGTTTGTACTTGAGAGGCTTTCCCGTCTTTTTGCCAGGCTGGTCGACGAGAACTCCTGGTTCGTTTCGAGCGTAATACGATTTTGCAGCGGTAATTCTTTCGTGAGGGAAACAAACGCTGCAACGAAAACAACAGCAGCACCAACCTGAAATTTTTATTTAAAGGATATTTAGTCTCGTATCAGGATTCTTATGCAGTTGCGTCTTTAGGAAAGTGAGTGGAATTCGTAGATTTTTCACGGGAACATAAAAAAACGATAAAAGCCATGGGTTTGTTGAAGAAAATCGATTAGACAGCTTTCGAAATTCGTACATGTTTCAAGAACGATAAAAATTCGAGAGAGCAAAGAAAAGGTGTGATGAAATATTTGTCGAAACCTTTTTGACACCAGGCCGGGACAGCGATGCAAATATAAATGCATATCCAAATTTTCATGACTCTCCAAGTTCTGGAAATGATGACCCGCACGGCGGTGTGATTTTTTGCAGCATGATAATCTTGTGCAAGACAAGCGAAAGCTTGGGCACCGAATTTGGTTAATTCTTCTTCGGTGCAATTTTTCGGCAAGCTAAAGTCGAGGATTTTCTTTATGGCGTCTTTCGCACCTTCCTCGGGTTCCTCGGTGTCCGTGATGTTGTAAGTCGAGTTACTTTTTTTCGCTTCTCCAAGCTGTTCCTCGTACTCGGCAAGCAAACTATCGTAATCTTCAGTTTCTTTAAAATCTTCGTCGACTTCCGGCGCTGGAGTTCCTAATTCGGAATCGCGGAACTTGTCAGTTGGTTTGGCTTCAGTCATCGCTTGGTCAGCGATTTTATCCATCATTGAAACTGCCTGTTGAAGAAAGTTTGTTTGTTCCTCCACGTAATCCTCGATTTCTGTCGTCGGAGGCAAATCTCCACCATCCGGAGAATCCGTCGTCGTGTGCTTATGCTCGCCTGACGAATGGTTTCTCAGATTAATCCCCTCGACCAGATCGGTATCATTGTCATGAGTGCCCAGAATTTCGTCTTCGTTCTCCTCTCTCTTTAAACGATGCTCCGGATTTTCATGATTCTTTCCATCGTTTCCGTTCCCCAATTTCTCTCGGATTTTCGATGAATTACGAATTTCCGATTTTTCTGTTGCGTGGAAATCGTGCTATAATAAATTTCAATAAATCTCTTTAATTTCATTAGGAAATGAAATTTCTTTAATTCTATTAGAAAAAGAAATTTCTTTGATTTCATTAGAAAATGAAATTTCTTTAATTTCATCAGAAAATGAAATTTCTTCAATTTCATCAGGAAATGAAATTTCTTCAATTTCATTAGAAAATCAAATTTCGAACAATTCCAAATGAAAAGTCTTGACGAAATCACGTAACCTTATCCAGTTCGTGTTTGAATCCTGCGATGAAAGGTTTTTCATCCTCGACGAAAGGATTTTCGTTCAAGTTGATTGGGACGTTGGGCAAATAGGCGGAATATTTATTGGCTGCTTCTGCAGCACGACGGTTATAATGTTCAACGTGCGAATGCAAGGGTTTGTATTTTTCTTCGTCTTTAGCGAGATCTCCAATTTCCGAGAGATCGTCCGGTCGTATCATTTCACTTTCTTCTTCGTTTTCATCTTCGTCCTCACCGGCTGTTATTACGAAAGTTTTACGGTCATTTAACTCGACCTGTAAGGTAGAGAAAATGAAAAAAATAAAATTTCAACGATTTCCGTGGACTATAAAAGTTTCGGAGCTCAGTTTGCGGTTTCTAACCCTGTAGGGAACTGGCCAAAAAAATGTCACGAGCTTGGAGAATCCGAGGATTCCGATGAGCAGACTGTATTTCATCGTAGATCCCAATTTCATTAAAACTTGTTGATTGTTTTCAATTACTCTCCTGCTACCGCCCTACATTATTTTTGACAGTAGTATAAAAGTTTATCTCGATTTTCAGATGTTTCGGATGAAAAATACTCCATTGGATGGCGAAATTATTTTTTCACGGGCTATGCGGATGTTCAGGAAAGAAATGAGAGCACAGTGGAATAATTCGGACGGCGTGGACTCGCCTGATGGCATTTCAGACCAATCGACTCTGGAGGTAACGAAAAAACTTTCCGAGGACGAAATTGCTCGTTTCTTTTCAAGTTTCGATCAATCTGAGTAGATTATTGAAATGAAATTTGCTTGGAATTTGCAGAAACTTAGAAAAGCCGTCCAGGGTGGATTCCAGACTTCCCGGACGACCAATCAAATAGAAACATTCTTAGCGTCTCAAGAATCTTCCGTACGTTTATTGAATACAGACTCGACGAGCGTCAAGGAGATTTTAACAATCGCATCGTTGGATCTCGCGTTAACAATGCCGCAGACTCACCAGGATTCCATAAATTTGAGCGACGTTGCCATGAAGTATTTGAAATCTTGCAAAAGATTGACCAACACGCGTTACCACGTGTTTTTCGAAAGTATTCACAAGTTGTTGTACGAGAACAAGGACAATTTCTCGGTGAGAGAAATTCTTTGCGACGCAAGGATACCGTTGTCCGTGAAGGAAGCTCGTGAGAAAAAAGATTATTGGACACGGTTGAAGAAAAAGTTGAACGACTTTCGTCAGTCCTTGGTCGAACAGTACGAGAATAATTTGGAAGAAACAGGAATGGAGAACTCGATGGAAATGTGCGACGAGAACTTCCGAGACGTAATATCAATGTGCGAAAACGGCGAGTTTTATTTGCCCAGAGTTTACGCTCATTTGAAATTGCTACGCACGATCGTACCGGACAATTTTGAAAGTTTAGGCGAAAATTCACACTTGTTAAAAATCCCATTGGACACTTATATCGGCGATCAAATATTTCGCTTGAACGTCGAGCTCGAAGAGGTCGAAACAATTGCGTCGCAATTGCGAGTCAATCTCGTTCACAGTATTCTCGTAAACTCTTGCCCAAAATTATCGTATTCCCCGGAAGTTCATTCGAACGACAATGACACTTGGGGATTTCTGATACTGAACAAATGTTGCGAAGATGATTTTTCCTCGAGCGTAGTTCACGAGCCTAATCAATGTGTTGGAGAAATTCTGTCAGACCTCATCGCAGCGATACGGAAAGAACTTTCTCCGGGCAGTTTCACGCTGAGGCACAGCGAAGCAAGAAAAATCAGTGAAAAGGAAGAAATTCGTCAAGTTCTTAGGAAAACCCATCGTCTCGCTACGCTCGATCTGAGCAATCTCTCGTTCGGCCACCATACTCTCGCGTTTTTCATCAATGTATGGAATCTTCTGGTTATTCATGCTCTTTTGGAAATTTGGTCGAAAGATCCACCGATCGAGGACTTGCGCCACGAGATATCGCTGTCGAGCGTCGGTTACAGCATCGGCGACCTTGGCACCGTTAGCCTCGCAGCTCTCAGGACGAAACTCCTTGGAGAATCGCAGCTTTGGGGTTCGCGATGGTTTCCCCAGACGGAGGAACTGAACGAACCTGCTTGGCAAGATTTGGACGTCCCTCACGAGCCCAGAGTCCTTTTTGCCATGATAAACGAACACGAAGATAGTCCAATCGTTCGTGTTTATGGGCTCAAGACTCTGGACGATGAGCTTGAAACTTCGATGATTAATTACATTCGTCATCACATCAATGCAGGAAATGATTTACAACGTGCGAGAGACAACACGGGGTTTGCGTCAGAACTTGTTCAGCTTTATGAGGATTTACAAAGAAAAAGGACAAATAGATCGACCGACGAGACGAGAGACACGAGCCTTGAAGAAGAAAATGTCTCGACGATCGAGCCAAAGACACAGAAACCCCTTCGCTATTCCTATCGTATAAATTTTGCATACAACGAAGAATCTTCAGAAATGGAAGATCACGAGACAAAACTGACGAGACAAAATGACGAGGAATTTCCATGGCAAAGTCGTATCGTCAAGCCCAGTTTGTTGCAATATCTCGAAGGACATTGCTGGCTTTTATCTTATCTCGTGCAGAGAATTCACGAGGAGAGCCCAACGATACTGGACAGCAATTGTCAAAGTCTCGATCGTACAGCGGCCCTTGAGAATCTGTTGAAATCGTCGTGGATCAACGATCTCAAGTATCTTTACGACAATAACGAGACTGTTGCGGGTTTGAGGAAAATCACGCCGACGACAGAGATTTGGAAGATTTTCGAGTCACTTCTCGTCAGCGAGGAATATGACAAATGCCTAGAAATTTTGCTAGCACTGCCAGATTCTTTGGTCTCTAGAAATACCGAAATTCAACGCTTGACCGACAAAATTCTTGTCAAGCTGATCACGAGTCCGAACGATCGAAAAATCCACGAGACTATGAAATACGTTTATCGTATCAAGGACGAGCACGTTTTGGCGGAAATGATTCTCGAGAATGCTAATGAGTTGCCGGTTAAAGTTTGCCAAGAGTCTCTGATGCACGTTCTTAGCCATAGAAACAAAGACAAATTACCAATTCATTGTAAATCACGAATGAACGAAATACTTTGTCGCGTTACTGTTTTTTACAAAATGGTACCGTATTGCACAAAGAAAAACAGCCAACAGGACGACAATTGGCACGACGTCGTTTACCACACCGAAAAAACGCATCCAGTCAGAATCGTCAAGTCCCTCATCGATGCCAATCAGTTCGAACTTTGTCTCGAATGGCTCGAGTTCCAAGCAGTATCTTCGGAGATACATTCGCTCATAACTCAAGATCTTCTCATTGGATTGCTCAACAATGACGAGACTGATTACAAACATTCTCTGAAATTATTGCGAGCTTTGCCAGCGAAAAAATCGGTCAATCTCTGCCAAGGTGTGCTCAGCAAACTGCAGTCGATCGAGGCCCTGCGATTCGTCATTGAATATCTCCAGGAAAATGCTCCGTCCAACGAAACTTTGAACTACAGTCGTGCCTTGTTCGGAGTCGATATTCTCGAACATCTTGACGAGAAGGAACGACGTTCTTACCTTCATCTCACCGAACGGCCACTTCTCATGCTCGAACAAATGCTGATGAATTGTCGGCTCGACAGCCTCCAAAAAATCGTCCTCGCTGCACGTGAGAAACACAACAAATTTCATCTCTACACGGAACAATTTGATGAGACTGTCAGATTTTATGCAAAGAAATCTCTGGATTTTCGCGTTGCCGTTCAGCCAGATGCAATCGATAAAATCAAGGACGCCTCCACGTCCAGCAACAAGAGTCAGAGTGGCGATTTCCTGATGCCCATCAATATTCCTACTAAAGAAGAATGGGTTCCGAACGACAAGGTTTGCGCATCTAAAAACTTTGCTTATTTAACCCTTCGTGGTCACACTTCCGCCACCGATCTCGGTGGTCACACTGGATTGATTCTACCCAGTCCATTTCCGAACCCGTATTCTGACCAATCTATCGGCCCGAAAATTCTCAAAAAATTACTGAACAATCCTTGGACATTCGAGTTTAGATACGAAAAACTTTCCCGAAAGAAATCCAAGACTAACATATTTTTTTAAATGCAAAATGAAAAAAAATATGGGAAAAAAATGATTTTTCACTGAAATAATCGTCACTTTGTGGATTTTCAATATTTTTGCCTAAAATTTGGTCCTGATATTCATCAGATCTGGTTCTTCTGTGAAAAAAATAGTGGAATAGTGCACGTTTGAAAAAACATATCAATTCCGTTATTGGAAGTGGGTTGATTTCAGAGTGGATGTTAGAGATTTAGCGTTAACGCGCGCTAATACTTATCGTCGCCAAGGCGCAATGGACACTACAAATTGTCGTTAAATGACGATTACAGCCCCGTTAATTGCCGGGAACTAGGCGATATTTACGTCACAAGTTGGTCACTGGGTGGATTCCACCCACAGTGACCACGAAGGGTTGAAAACCGATATTGAATCCCGTCTAATATGTTCACTTTTCCAACTACCACGCAGGCAAGAGAATGCAGTTGCTGTCGAGTCGTGATATTCTCAATGTTCAACAGACGTCATCATTGTCGCCGTTGTGGTCGCGTCGTTTGCGGAGCTTGTTCGCCACAGCGTATGAAACTTGCGAGTTATTCCACTTCCGTTCCCGTTCGCGTTTGCAACGACTGCAAGAGCCAGACTCTCGTACAATCGCAGACTACAACATCGACTCCGAGCAGCGACACTTTTGATTGCTGGCGCTTGAACGTCGACGAGACCCACAACAAAACCCTAAGGGAAGAATTTTCCTTTGAAAATGCTCCCAACATATCCCTGTGCTTGGCGATCCTCAATTTACATTCCGACCACGAAGCATATTCGAAGTAAGTCCACGAAACGACCGACGATTTGTTCTCCAAACGAAAAATCGCTTTTTCATTTTTTCAATTTCCGAAGTTTTTAATTTTGTTTCCATAATTTTTTATTACAGTTTCCTATTCGACAGATGCGACGAAATGAAATGTCTCTTGCGTCCAGACAGCGAGGGACGAATTAATCCCGAGATCGATCATGCTCTCATCATAAAAATGATAAAATCGTTGCTGGTTGCAGCAAAAGTTAAATGTGCAGAGCTCGGTTTGAACACAGGACTGACTCATTGCGATCGTTTCCTATCCCAAGTCGATTTGATCGCGACGCTCGTTAATTCGGACTGTTCGTACTTGATACCGCGAACTGACAAGGACGATCACTTGGAGGATCACACGTTACGGAGATTGCGAGATATGTTGACGGAAAAGGAGGAATGGACGATTGCGCTGGACGTGAGTACGAAAACGGGTCTGGATACTCAGGGCGTTTGGGCCGCTTGGGGAACGACGTGCCTAAAAGTTGGTAATTACGAGCGTGCACGAGACAAGTTTACGCATTGTCTTGAAAAAGTATCGCGCGAGGATTCCGACGACTGGGTAATGTTGTCGTACCCGGGAGATTCGTCCAACTCGAGCCAAGATTTTCGAAAAAGGTCTGCGAGTCTGAAACCTCAAGAAGGCTTGAAGAATCGTCCGAGCAAAGATCCACCTTTGTTGACGGAAATATTACAAATATTGGAAAGAAGAAATCCCAACGATGCTTACGCTCATCAAAACGCCAAACCAAAGGTTAACGGGGTTCAAGAAATATTAAATACTCTGAACAGCCTCAAAGCAATAAGCCAAGGACATTACGCGATCGGTCAGTCGAACACTGCCCTGAAAAATGTTCGTTATCAAGAGAGTCTCTATTATCTTTTCATGTACGGCAGTTTTAATTCAATCCTCGAATTTTTCATGAAACATGGCGAATACGAAAAGTGCCTTTCTTACATTCTCGAGAACGAAGTCGAGCCTGAGCTCTTTATGAGTTGTCTCTTTATGCCCTGCTTGAAAAACGGTTGCGTGATGAATCTTTGCGAATCGATGAGATCGAAAGATCCGAGTCTGGTCGCATTCAAAAAATATCTCATGTACACTTGTCACAGTTTGGAGAGGAAACAATTGTTGCACACGTTGCATCAGCTGCAATTGTTCATGAAGGACTACGTCAGAGCAGCGATGACTTGCATACGTTTTTACATCACAGACGCAACGAGCTACGAAGATCTTTGCTCGAGGACTCGGCTCCTCGTCGAAGCACAAAAACATCTCGAGACGGAACTTCAACTGGAAACGTTCGGCAAAAAACGACGCAAGAGTGTGACTTCTACACACAGTGGCCAAAATAATCTCACCCTGGAAATGGATCCAATCGAAATCGATCGGCATATCAATACGATCTCGAGACAAATGGAAATTGCAAAGTTTCTTGGTCATCGCGAACGGGAGGGGAAATCCGTTGGCGAATTCATGAACAAACTGTCCTGCATGGACAGCGAAACATCCAACGCGAGAACCGTTCCAACTCTCTTTGGTAATCAACAAGAAAAAACCCATTTAGCTGTGTTGGCGATTCTTTGTGGGCGCGACGTTGAAGAAGGCTTTGGTATTGCTTTTCGAATAATGCAAGGTCAGCCTCTTGAGCCTTTTTCCAACATTTTTCACCAAGTATTTGCATAACTTATTTGGCCAACATTCAATGGATTCTTTATCATTTCAGACTATAATTTACGTCCTCAAAAAATCTATTCCCTGGTCGGTCACATGTTGGCTCTCGATCGAAACGTCAGTTCGATCGAGCAGTTGATAAAATGCTGTCGCAGCTCGGGTGCTCCGAATTCCGCTGCCATTTCCGATCGTGTCCTTGCTCATTGCGTTAAACTATTGCTCGATCTATCCCGTGCGGATTCTAATCCAAGTCCGAAAGATCAAATCGATGGTCTCATAAGAATCATCACCGACGTCGAGCTCAAGGTAATTCCGCGTTAACGCAATTACATCCAAAAGAATCGAGAAAGATTTTCCCTTTTCTTGCAGTCAAAATAATTACGGAGATTCGTTCCAGTAGCGAAACGTTTGGAGAAATGATTCATTTTCTTTTTCAGATCGAATCGTACATTGAGAGTCGACAATTGAAAGCCGCGTATTTGTTGGCGGTTAAACACTCGAGAGCTCAGGATATAAAGAAAATATTAAAAGAGGCCGACAGACTGGGACAAATAGCTATAAAGTCGATATGCACAAAGTGGCTGCAGCAAACGCAGAAATCGCGGGGCGATCTGTGAATGTGAATCAATAGCCAAGAATCCTCGCTACTTTTTTACCGTCGTTCGTGATAATATTTCGATGCCTTGGAATTAAAAAAAAAGTAACATTACGGTAGAACCGAAATGGAGATAAAGAAGAAAAAATATAGTAATATTATTGCGTCAACACCAATGAAACTAGAAAAGTTTGATTCGCGAGATTAAGCTCGAGAATGCTAATATAAATTTTATAAGCCAGAAATTGTGTATAATAAAGTTCATTACTTTTAATCTCTTGTTTCTCGATCCAATGGTCCAAGTCGACAATAACTTTGATAATTTTTAGTTTCTCCGAAAGAATTTGGGTCCCAGGGAGGAAAGGAGCAAGGGATTTTTAAGGCAAACGCAGTTTTCATAACAAGTTGACATTATTCTTTCTGTCCGAACAATCAGTCATGATTTTTATTCAAAAATGTAGTAAATTCATGCGTGCAATGCTAATGATCGTTGACAATTAATAAATCCCTAAAAATTAATAAACCACGAAAAAAAGACATTTGTAGAAGGAATGTAACGAAGCTCGAAAATGTATCGTAACGAATATTTTTCCTATGGGAAACACAGATCACTTTTTTTCCATAACTGGAGTATTTTGAGGCGAGTCAATCAAACACGATTGGCGGAGTGTGCGCTGGAAGGGAATGGCTCGATTTACTTGAAGCTGACTTGGTTTTCTATGTTCAACCTCTGGTCGTATTTCTCGGCAAATTTAGGATCTATGTTTTTTATCGAAGAAACAAGCCCGTCTTTCTCTTGCTGAGACCAATTTTGACTCCATTCGTGAAATAATTTCACACGACATTGAAACAGACTCGGAGGTCGGTTGGATTCCTCTTTGCAGCTCATGCTGTCCACTAACGACGCCAGACCGTTCACCGAACTCGGTTGCCCACATCTTTCTGCCAGGATTTCCAAAAAATCCGCTCGCTGCATTTCAGACCATTCTTGAAACCATTCCACTACGTAACGCAGTTGTTCTTGATTCGATAGCGTCGACATTTTTCATCTACAAAATCAATTCACTTGAAATATTCAAAAAACGAGTGAAAAGTTGAAATTTTTCATTTTTCGGAACAAATTTCGAAACAACGTTACGAAAAACTCATGAGCATTGGTTCAGCAACGAAATACTTTGCCCTGACAAACGTTCGATTCAGCGTTTTGTTAAATTTTCATTCAAAATACAAGCAAAATTTGCGAAAATCTTGAATTTGTCCAATTTAAAAAATCGATACATCGAACACAGGTTAGAAATCTTTGGACAAATAGGAAAAAGTTTAATAAAACGGAACTGTAATTGTATGTATTGGAATATATATCGAAATTACCAGTTTGTGATCGTCTGCCAGATGATTTTCGGGAGGTTAGAAACGTCACTTATTTGTGTATATATTTTTTATCTTGATTTTGTATTCTCAGTTGCCCAAGCGCCCTATTGTCTCGGTTCCAGTTCGCCTGTAGTGAAGGTCGCGCAGAGAATTGTCGGGGGAAAAAAAAACTGTACGTCAAAAAATAGTAGAATAAAAAGTGCGAAAGGGTTTGAGGGATACTTTTGAAATAACGTGTTGACGGATACAAAAACTTTTTATTCAGAGTCAGTTGGTTAATTTACATTTTTTTGGGTTAACTCGTGACTCGGAGTCGTCAACATCCTCGTCCGAATCGCTCAATGCATCTTCCCAGTCGTCTGAAATTAATTATAATAATGAACCTACCTAATGAAGCACGATAAACGGTAAAAATAAATCGAGGCCACAGAATTTAGTATGTTTTCAATCAATTTCCCGTTATTAAATTCCTAATCGATTTTGGTTACCCACCTTTCGAAACGTCGTTCCTTTCCTGCTCAACGAGACTTGTCAGAATGTCGTTTACTTTTTGCTGCGTTATTCGCAGACTTTCGATTAAATTATTGTACTCATTTTTTTCTGGAATTTGCAATTCATTTCGATACATAGAAGTTTTATTCTTCTTTATTTCAACTCGAATGCTCGTGTCACCCATGATTCTGATAGAAAACTAAATAAGTCAATGGCAAAAATATAATTCCCATCCCCGCGACTTGCAAATTCCCAACAGCAGCACTAGCAATTGTATATTTTTACGAATTAAATAATCTAATGAGCAATATCATTCATCATTAATTGGACAAATTTTAATATTGAACGTATAATTATTAAAAATTAAAAACAAACCACGGAAAACGCACATCGTGCCATCTGGTGGACCTAAAAAAAACATTCCATATTTTACCGACACATGATCGACAGCTGGATCGAGAATCAAAAGCCAAAATTTTTATAAGCAAGTTTTTACAATAATGTTGCTATGGGCACTACTTTTCGGCTTTCACAGGCCTAAAAAAAACGTAATTTCGAGGAATTTTCAACAGACTGGGATAAAAATGCAAAAAAATCGACGACGGAGTCAATATTAACACGTAGCATCGTTTTTTCCAAAATAAACCGACAATCCTCGTGTTCGTCACTTTTTATTTGTACCCACTTTACATTTGACATTTGTAACTCAAAAAATATCTTAAATTCTTACAAAAACTAAAGGAAAAATTTTACAGATAGAGAAAAAAAACTGACAAAGCTCATTTCCGTGGTAAAAAATTCTGAAAATTTCAAGATCTTCGATAGGAATGCAAGTACGAATGACTGTTTTTCATCGATGCAATTTTGTTTTCTTTAATTGAATCCAGTCTCGTTGCACACTGTACAAAGCTCTTGAAAAATCGTAAACATGATGTAGAAAAAAAAAGATCTCTCAGTTATCTGAATTAATACACTTTTCATCCGTATATATATTTGTCTATGTATATGTGTCTACATATATGTTCAAAAGAACGGTGTAGTTATCAAAAATACATGTAATTTTTATTTATTATCATTAAATCATTAATTATACTCCGGAATAGTTGGAACAGCGGAGACTCAAACGTACTGATAGTTGCGGCACCAAAATGAGATTTAAATTTGATTTATTTTCAAACGGACTCCGCAGGTAATCAACATTTGATCAATCGGGCTTAAAATATCTTGACAATTTTTTTGTGCGATAGTAAAAGGGAGTCTGTAGGTGCGGATTTTAGCCACGAGAAAGTATGATAAATGCACGTCCGAAAACCGATTTGTTTTTTTGTAAAATTTTATCAATTCTATTTCTACGTTACATGTCAAGAGAAAGAAAATTAAAAATTAACATAACTGTACAAACGAAGGCAATAGAAGAAACAGCATTTTTAATATATCTGAAAAATAGCGTTTTTAAGCCGATTTATAATTAATAAAAAAAAGCAATCATTGATTTATATTTCGAGCCTTCATTATCAAATCAAATCGCCGATTCGTGCGGACTCCTTTGAGCAACGTTCGATTTTCGCTCTGCTTCTTTTCGCTGCGTAAAAAAACATTCAAAATTTTCATTATTTACTTTGACTTCGTTGATTTAGTCCTTGGAAGCACACGTTAATGATTTCATAGTGCGAATTATGTTTGCTGCCGAAAATCTTATGGTTTTATTCCATAAACGGCATTATTCCGATGTTCTGTGAGTTTTGCGAGATCGCTTTTTATCCATTGAGCGAAAAGTTCAATTTGGCACTCAGCGGTGAGAAAAAAAAGACTGAAGATTGTGCTTCAAAGGACTATGTTGTGTAACAGATTTGTGCATGATTGGTTATGGATTTTTGTAAATGTCTACGTACCTTTTTACAATCGGTTGTTTTTGTGCAACAATTTGCATAGCGTCGTTTTTCCTGAGTTTGAATCCGTATCGATTGTAGACACCGTTTACAGCGGCACCGGCGGCTGGACGCTTTGGCGATACTTTTGTCTTTGAACGAGCGGCCGTATTTACTGTGCACACAAATATAACCGTCTCAGTGTATGTCTATCGCGATTTTGGGTACGTAATGAAATAATGAACACGAACCTTTAATTAATGGATGAAATTAATTGATTAAATTATATTAATTAAATTCAATTTAATTAAAAATTAATTAAATCGAATTACATTAATTAATTAATTAATATAATGAAATTAATTGATCAATTAATGAATAATTGAGTGAAATTAATTAATTAATAATTAAATGAAATCAATTAATTGATTATTAATTAATTCATAATCAAATGAAATGAATTAATGAAAACGCACGAACCTTTGGACATACTCGTCGGTATTTGGGTGCTTATAGCCAAGTGACGTCTTTCAACTCTTTTTTTCGCGTCAACGAGAGATTCCATTTTGGCGAACTTTCTCTGATGAATTTGGGCAAAGTCGGGGGCTTTCCTGGCGAGTGGCGTTTTTGATTCTGTATCAGAAGACGGACGCGTATGAGCTCGTGAACAGGAAAGAAAAATAATTATTGATATACGTGCCAAATTGTTACCTGTTTTTTTGTTCGATTGGTGGATCGAGAGCCGGGGTTTGCTGAGTCTGTTGGCCGATGCAATTTGGGCCGATCTATTAGCCGACATGAAGTTTGCCTCGGTGGTGGAATTCGATCTTCTTTTTGCACTGGGAATCGGTGTTTTCATGGCTGAAACGTCGCTCAGGGAGTTTGATCTTTTGCGATTACCGGTTCTTTGAGTGGTAACTTTGTTGCTTCCCGGAGTGAAGCGTTTTTCACCGACCCGCTGTCCGGGTGTCGCGGATTTTGCTCTGCCGGTCTCCCGTGGCTTTTCTTCCTCGGAATTGGGTGTGGGACTTGCGAATCGGACACGACAAGCACGTTTGGCTGTTTTATCTTCGATGCTCGTGTCCAGCTCGGCGATGCTTCGCTTGCCGGCTTTACGTCTTAAAACTGGTGTTTTCGGCTCCATCAATTCGTACGTTCCATCAGCTGTTTTCTCCGCTTCACCCTCCTCGGCGTTGAGGATCGTTTTTTTGGCAATTTCGAAAGTTCCGTCCAAATGCGTGTCGTCCCCGTTTTTCGATGCTTCGACCAGGGAAATTGAATCGTCGTCTTCGCTGATAAGAGGATTTGTTATGTCTTCGATTTGCATGCTACGGGTCGCTCGCGCTTCCGTGATTAGTGTCGAACTTCCAACTGGCTGACCATTTATGGGGCTATTGTTTGTTGCTGTCAAAGGCGTGCCCAGATATGGCGAAAGATTCAAGGATCGCCGAATCCTTTCGCGCGGCGTCGACGACAACATTCGAACGTTATTTTCTTCAACCTTTCCTTTCATTGTTTTAATCTCTATCGGCGTGTTCTTTTCTGAACCGGTAGAAAGCGCGTTCGACGTCCTTGTCGAACTTGTACGAGGACTTGCGATCGGCCTTAACGGCGTACCTGAATCTGTGATCGGTGTTCGTTTCTTTACCGCTGATTTCAATCTTCGTGGACTTTCTCCACCTTGAGAAATACGTTTCTCGGCACTTGGCGATTTGATTGGCGTTACTTTCAACGAATTATCCACCGAAGCGTTGTTGCTCCTGCGCGACCAAGATTTTTTCGCTACTTCTGGCGTTACCACGACGTCATTTGATATTTTGTCGAGTACGACCATCGGCGAACTTGTTTGATCGTTTGTTTGATCGTTTTTAACGGGGCTCGAGTTTCTCGAAGTTCTCGGCGATGCTCTGTTGCTCGGTGAAGTGATTTTTGTTAAGATATCCTCAGGAACTTTGAGTTTTAAGGCACTTGAAGGTGTCACGGATTTCTTGGGGCTTTTTGATCTGTTGATCTTTTCCGGGCTCGCTGGCGAAATAACTTTTTCAGCAACTGCCGCGTTATTCGTTGCTCTAGGACTTTTTGATTTTGGGGGACTCTTGGCGAGAGATTTTGGCACGGGTGATTTCTTGGCTTTACTCGCAACTACTCTGGGACTTTTGCCTTTGGGTGATTTTCCCTTGGGCGTTGCGAGCACGATTTTTGGGGATTTAGAGAATTTACGCACGACGAGATCCTTCGATGGACTTTTACGAGGTGTCTTGATGGGCGATTTTTTTTTGGGTGAACGTTTTTTCTTCCTTGCGCTATGCCCGTCGGAAGTTTTCGTGCTAGTCACGCTCGAATTGTTGGGCGATTTCTTCGGCGTCCCGTTGGTCGACGAATCGATTGACTTTTCTGAACCAGCCGGCGATTCAATGACGACCGGCAATTTTCTCGGGGTTTTTGTCAATCGAAGAGGCAGTTCGGCGTGTGACTTTGGAGAACCGAAATTCATCGGCGATTTTCTCGGTGTTTTCGTTGTTCGATGTGGCGTCAAGTTCACCGTTATCGGACTGCTCTCCGGCGTCATGTCCTCCAGTTTGGGTTTGGCTTGACGGCCCCGTCGTTTCACAGCAGAACGAGGACTCGACGGCGTTGAAACCGCCGATTTTCCCCGCAAACTCCTGTCCGAAACGCGTTGAACTTCAGCGTCCTCCCTCGACATCGGCACTTCCTCCATCTCCGCATTTGTAAAAACCTCATTGCCCAGCTCCATCATCGACGCATTTTTCCCAATCAACCCGTTCCTCCGTTTTCCGCCCCTTGCTTCTGCGCCCTCGTCCTCGCTCTTTGAATCTTCTTTTTTCGTTCCTCTTTTCCGCGATCTCGTTCCTCGCGCCTTTTCAACCCTCGAATCATTCACCACCGAATTATCCAAAAGTATCGACTCCTCGCTATTCTTGACTTTCCTCGCTCTTTTCTTCGGACCTGTCGTCTCGGGCTCTTGAACGCTCGCTGACTCGTCCACCACATTTTCTGCAGCTGCTGCCGCTTTCCTTGATCTTGCGGCTCTCGTCGGAGTCTCTTGACCCACTCTCTTTCGTGATTTGTTCATTTGCGGCGATTCCTCCACTTCGGAATCTTGAGAGATCGTCTTTGATAATTGACGTCCTTGATAAATAAACCAATCGATTCACGTCGTTATTATTCATCGCGAATGCCATTTTTCAAGACAGGCCAATACAAACAATTCAAATTATCGTTTTCATAATGAAAAAACATCATTGACGTAATTTTTTTATTCAAAAGTATTTTGGCGACCCGAAAAATGAATAATTGGGAAATCCGGGACAAAAATATAAATGACTCTGAAGTTTGCAACGTTGGGATTCAACGAAAAACATTTTTTCTATTGATTATTCATTGAATTTTGAAAATCGTGGTCAATTTTCCAAGTCGATGGAGTTTTTTGGTCGCAAGCGAGAATCGTTTCATTGGCCGGACCAAATATTCAATAATAATTATTGGCTCGGCTGAAGAAATAACAGAATTACGTTGCATTCCAACGATGGAAACTTCAGGATCATAAATACAAACTTGAATCCAATTTTTGGATTACGACATTTTTTTCTTACGTGTTCTCAGTGTGCGGGCACTCATCGGAGGAGAAGTTTCGGCTGACTTTTTCATCACTGTTTCTGAAAGAGTTTCATTGACGCCGTCAGCCTTGGCGCCTGCGAGAAATGTGAAAAACCTCGAGTTAAATGTTTGTTCGTGAAGAATTGACAATCGTAGAATATTATTGACATTTTCGGGAGGACGGAAATAAATATTTGGTGCTTGGAAACTTCGAGGTATTCAATATTTATCGTGTGGGAAAAAAATCGATCGAAATATTTACGAAAAAAACTCCATAAGGATTTTGTACGATTATGATTTCTCGAGAGAATTTATGGTCTCGCGATCGAGAATACTTTTGGTTTTCTTAAATTATTGAGCCGGAAGATTTATTTAGATGGGATTAAGGGATCGTAGTGAAAAAATGAAAATGCGCGAAAAAAAGGGTTCGGGCGGGAAAATCTGAAATCATAACAAAGCAACAGTTTCATGCGAACCGCCGAATCAGCGGCCATCTTTGAGTTCTCAGCCCGCCCAAATACACACCAGATGCACGCATTGCACGCGCATTATTTATCTGTTTTTTCTTGGTGCGAACTTTTGGTGGATCTGACGATAACCAGCCCAGGAATAATATAAATTTACAAGCGTACCTCGTCTCGTTTTTCTCGGCGACATTCTTGATGAATTTTTGAATCCTCCAGTTGTTCTCAATTTTGATCGGTTAAAAACAAAAACGAGGGCCGGCTCCGATTGAAATCGGCGTTGTACTACACTTCTTTTTATTTTATCGCGCACACGGAAAACTATCACGTCACAGGAAACAACCGCGTTGCTTTTGAAACTGCCGTGCACGGCGCTGTTGAGTGCTGATAAAATATACGCTAACAAATCGCGTAACCGTCAGTTTTTTCCGCTCACCCCTCTTTTCCATCGACTCATTTTATTGGTCGGCATCGTCGGCATCGGAGATATTCGGAGCTGGTCATTGGCTGTACGGACGCCGTGAATTTTCTTGACCAACGACAACGCTCGAAACGCACAAAAGCTCTACACAATAATTAACCATTTTTCATTGCATCTTTCATTAATTAATTAACACATCAGCCCGTTATTTGCTGTGGATTTCAGGTAAATCCGTTTTCCGAATGCTTCAATTTGGGCCCAACATTTTTTCGGAATTCAAGGTCAAAATACGCTACGTCAATAACGCGAAAAATAATGCTAATGACAAAATAGAATATTCAAGTAAACACAAGACAGCTAATTACAATTGGGTTGATTGATGTTTATAATAGAAATAAATTAAATGAAATCGACATGCTAGGAATTCATTTACACGGTTATTTAACCCATCGCTTGGACGGTTATTTAACCAGTCATTTGACCATTTGCAACATGCTCTCGTTACGGAATAGAGGGTAGAAAAGTCAGCTGAACGAGTAGTTCCATATTACGTAAATTTTTAGCCGTGAACGTATCCGTCGTGCGAGATCCGTCAAGTGTACAACGAGGTAAAAAAGGAACGATATTACATTTATTTTTCGACTTTTCAATTACAAAAGTCTCAGTGAGTTTGAGTAGTCAAAAAGCTGGAAATCTTTGAAGAATCCAAAATCTCTAATGGCCTCTAGAATATTTCGGAGCGGACGTTAAAAACATTGATTTTCGAGCAAAAAACTTACCACCTCCAGTGAATTCTCCAAAATCTCGAAATTTCCACAATTTTCGTTAACGTTACACGCAACTTTATTTTTCCCTGAGAATTCCAATGCCAATCAATATAACCTGCGTTCGTTGTTATCGGAATCATAAAATTGACCTTTATGTAACGAGAATTCGCAAAATTCAGCGCATTCTTCGCCCTTGCCCCACGAATTTTGCTGCGGACAAGATTTTCCATCGACTTTTTTACTTTTCAGGCAATCATGTCGCAGCTCAATCCCGCTGATCGCCGGATGAAATATCCGTACACTTATGCGGCAAAGATTGCGAGCTTTCCGTTCCGTCATTATTTGAAACACGCTTGGCTCGCTAAATATTACGTCGCCGGATTCATTCTGACGATCCCAATCTTTGGAAAAATCACTACCGCAGGTAAAACGTTTGAACGATCCAAAAACACGATACGAATAATGAGAAATTGATAAATTGAACGAAACGCATGATTCCACAATCGATTTGATTATCCATGAAATTCAGCCCCTCGAGGTACGATTCACTCCCTTTTCTGTGTTTCAGTCAACAACCCTGAAAATGTTGCCAAATGGAAGGAAATCAGAAGGAAGGAATTTTCGGGAGAAAGTCACTAGAGTGGAAAAAGCACGAATTTGAACTAAAAGCTTGTCATCCGTAGCAATCTGTTGATGTAATCGATTATCTCAATGGTAATCAAATTACCAACCAACGGAACTTGGTATATGTAACCCAGAAATTAATAAAAGATGCAAATATCTATTCCATAAATAAATTATTCGTTGATTCCGCGTATCTTCTTTCCGTATTCGAGTTTCAGTTATTTTCGCACGTTTCAAAAGCTAAAATCACAAATTCGATGGTCTTGCAACGTTTCTATAAAAAATTATGGTTTCGACCGTTCGAATGTTCGACTCCTGCAGGTGCATTTCGGGTCAATTCGACCCAAGGCGTATTTCAAATTTTTGTATCTCGGAAAAAACCAATTTTTTTTTTTCGGTAGTAAATTGTCCATGTTTTTTGGTCATAAATTCATTTTTAGACTTTATACCATTAAATGCCGAACAATATGCACTCTAAGCGTGGATGCTGCATGGTTGGAATTAATACTAAGAGGAAGGATTTTCCAGGAGGTAAAAATGAGAGCGAGGTCAGTTTTGAGGGTGTTTATTACCAAATTAATTGTATAAAACATACATCATTCTAAACGAGCGTCCCTCGATAATTGTGATGTACAATTCAACGGACAATAACATTTCGTGTATCTTAAATCGTACGTGTAGGCCCAGCCTAAATGTCGAACAACTCGAGGTTTAGCGGATGTTGATGGTGATGAAAAAAAAAGTAAAGATTGAAAAAAAGGGATAAGTACCACCGTTTTCGTCTGAGGAAATGAACGAATGACATTACGATTGATTGTAAAAAAAAATCAGTCGAGTTTTCAAAGGTACTTATGGGCCGCTTCCGCCGAGAAGGTGTTTCTAAATGGTGAATCGAGTTGTTGGGCGTCAATGGTGACAGTGTGACAGACAAAATTTAGCGTTTAACTTAATGATTAAAAGTTTCATCAGCGAGTGAAATTTTACAATGAAAATTAAAAATAATAAATAGTGTCGACGATGGGACAGAAAAAACGTGTTCTGCTGGAACGAAATTATGCTTAAGGAATAACTACGAGTTTGTAAGAGATAAGGACAGAGGAGAGGGTATTAGCAATTACGATATTATATGTCTCAAGCGTACCGAGTCCTCTCGCTCGCACTGGCTTTCTTACAGCAGAAGATTTCTACAAATACACGTCTCAGATTCTTCAAAACCTACGTTTTTTTTTTTAATTGTTTTTTTGTTTCCGTTCTGACTTGGCAACATTCCAAGTACAACCATTCGCGTTAATCTCTGGCAAATAATACTGCGTGCATCCGTGTCACGAATCAGTCTCGGATAGAAAGCAGAAAGAAAGAAAAAGTACGAAATGAAATATAATTATGAGCTACAACGTGTCAAGAATCGCGATAGAAATTTTTGTTCGTTTTTCTCTTTCCCTTTCACGTCTTCGCAGTGATCAAGGGTCGAGAAAATCACGGAGCGCGCTTACGATGGTTCTATAATACAGTATACATATTTTTGTTTATAAGGTACATCCGATTTCTCAGTTTAATCGCGTTTTCCAAATGTCATCAATGATTCCTCAAGAAGCCTCTTGTCTTGGATTATTCTTAACTTCCGTACGTCGAATCATTGTCATCTTCGGCTTCATCGTTATCGTCCTCCTCCTCCTCCTCCTCCTCCTCCTCTTCTTCGTCCTCATCGTCCTCGTTCTCTACGTCATGCTCTTCCTTGTCTTCGTCCTCATCACTTTCCCCTTCTCCTCCATGAACCCCATTGTTCGCCATCCTTGGCTTTTTTTCACGCGGCTCTCCACTCTGATCGATTTCTTCCTCCACCGTCAGACCCAGTGCTTTGCATTTTTTCTCAAAATACGCCGAAAGTCGCATACCCGCCCTGTGAACAAAACTATTTTTACAAGGACATAGCCAAATTCTGGGGATTGAGCGAACGCTTCGTTCGTTCGGAGGCCAAAGATTATTATTGCAATTCCATCGACTGGGAAATAGAGACTCTTGAGGTTCAATGTTTGTACAAATATTACAAATCCAAATTTCAACATCGAGCTTGATCGCTGTCGAGATTAATGGGCTCTTTAAACTCGTTTTTTCTTTATCTTCTGCCCCCGTGGAATTCGAACGAAAGCTTCCAACTATTAAACACATTTCAACATGCAACATCGAACGTTTTTACAAAATCTTCATCGATCAATTACACGATAATGTTATTGTATTTAAAAATCAATCGTAAACCTCAAACACCACACTTTGGATCTGCAAAACTCGTACGAAGAAAAGAGTTTTATTTTTTCATTAGCCAACTTTTTTTCAGCCTCAATTAATTGGTGAGAACTCGACGACTGACGAATCGTGTAGTGTTCGAGGATAAACTCGAAATTGCACTAAAATAATTGCCATGCGTTTGAAGAATGGAATTATTTCGTTTTTTTGGCTGAACCATATCGTCGAAGCGAGCAAGCAGGAAACGAGCGTAAAAAAAAGGAAAACACAAGTGAAAGTATCGTTAAGGACAAACAATTGTTATCCAATGATGACACATGAAAAGGTTAGTAACAAACAAAAAATAAAACGAAATGAAGCTTCGAGTTGTCTCTGGCGTCCGAACCCAAATAATAAAAATCAAGTGAATTCTTAACCACGAATACTCACTTGTACACGACACTGTGTTCCTGATTATAAGTGTCACAATTTTCAAACACCAATTGACAATCGGTTACAAATTCTTTAACGTTCCCATATTTTCCGCCCTCGAGTTTAGTCTTTATTGTTCCAAAGTCCATGGGATTTTTTATGTATTCGTAATAGTCTGGGACTTCGTCGGTTGTAACGGGCGTTAAGAAAGGCCAGGAGTCGACGTGTTTCATTACATCGGCCAACAGTTCTTTAAGCTGAGTCGTCGTCGATTTTTCTTCAACGGCTGCACGTTTCGCTGCTCGTCTCGTTTGACGGGTTGGAGCATCATCCGAAGTGCTAACGGCTGTCATCAAAAATATCACGATATTCAGCTTCCTCTCGGAATTCAAAGAAAAAACGAATGAAAAAAAAGTCCTACCGATCAAAAGCAAAAAAAATCCTTACGATTCAAAAATCGATATTACTCAATTCCACATTTCTCGTATTACCAAATCAGTTCCTAATTTTATTAATCCATCAAAACTTTTGACCGGTAGCGTATAAACGAAAGAGAAAAGTCGTCGAAATCATCGATGACAAGATTTTTCTTCGGTATTCAACTTCCAATTAATGAGATCACCGAAAGCAAAGCTCAGAAAATGCGATGAGGAGCGAAAATGATAGAAAAAGGAAGCAGACACGGAGCTGGCTGATTTTTCAATTGCATTCGAAAATGAAAGTAACTTTTCGATATGTTCTCGTCCTTTTCCTCGATTGTCTTGGGCTCGTTAAGTTTGATCAACGTTCGCAGCCCAAGTTTGAAATAACTTTCAAGATTTGCTTGGCAAGAAGGATTTTCATGACTGTGAAGTTTGTATCGTTGGAATGCAACGAAATTCTTTCTAGTCTTTGGCAAAAATAATTATTCAAATCCAGAATGTAATCACGATGATAAAATGATCGATTTTCGCCGCCCGAAAAGCATATCGGTTCGAAAAATTTTGTTGACATTGAAAATTGAACGAAATGTCAATAAAATGAAATATTTTTATATCATGGATTTCCAGAAAGTTCCAACACCTCAATTCAGCGGAGAGTTAATTAACGACGAAAAAAGGTGCAACGTGGGATTTGTAAACTTTCAAATATAATTGAAAAATTGGAAAATACATTTAAGAAGCACTAGCAAGATTAGTTTGTGAGTTTGTGAACGATTCGCTTTGTAATTTTGAAATGAGAACGTGGGGAAAGAGGAAAGTGGTTAAGCGGCAGGACCGATCGACTGCGAATTCTCATTTTCAAGGAGAACTCGATTTTCGGAACTTTCCGAAATTTCATGCAAGGAAAATGTCTAGTGAACGAGTGACAACGGTGCTGCCGCAGCGGGAAAGCCCAAAGAGTGAAAAGTGAGAGAGAAAAAAGTGGAAGCGACAGTGGAGCATCGGAATGAAGACGATTTTTATACAGACCGTCCCAATCAGCAGAATCTGTAGTGAGAAGAGTCTTGACGAAGCCGTGAATGCGCGAGCGGGCAGCCGCCGCGCTCAGCCTCTCAGTATCCCTCTCTCTTTCTCGCCCTCGGGCTACCAAAATATACAGACGGAAAAAATATTGAAGAATGGACAAAATTCGATGTTACAGGCGCGCGAACGACCATATTTTCGACCCGATTTCAGCTACTGAAAATAATTCCTCTCCACTTTTGTATACCGATAGAAAACTCGTTCGCGCGCCTCTGCAGCCGAATTCGGTGCATCCAACAATTTTTTTTTCTCCATCCACGCACACCCGAAGCTAATCTTCTTAAATTTTCATTTGCATTCGTTTTTTTTCTGGATGAAACGTGAGATAGAAAAAGTGTAGATTTTTCGTACATAAACACGCCCAACGCCAAGCGGAAAGTAAATTGAAGTGAAATAAACGGATAAAGGAACAGCGGCGCACAAGTTTGTCTCTTTTCCTCTCTGTCTCCCTGAAGAGAGACTTTGAGAAGCGGAAGAGAAAGAAAACCATTGAAACGTGAGAATCCCATAGCCAAAAATAAACTGCAGTTTTATTCAAGTGTTCATTTATTTCGATAAAAAGAAACTGATGTTGCTTGCTCGGTCCAAAACGTTGCAATCATTTGCGATAAATTGCCTTACCTGTTCTGCTGGAGTGTTTGCGAGGATTTCTACAATCGTGACAAGTCCATTTGCCACGAGGAACTCTGACCAATGGTGGTTCAAGGCAGTCGATGTGAAAGCGTTGTGGACACGAATCGCACGAAACTAATCGACCGTTGCCTCTGCAGCTCGTACACACGGGCTCTGCATTCGAGCTGCACGGAGGAAAAATACAGTTGGAACAATCTCATGGTTTTCAAAGTTTCGTCAAAATAATGAAAAATCATGATCCTGAAGTTTGCGTCGTTGGAATGCAACGAAATTCTGTTATTTCTTGAGCAGAGCCAATAATTATTATTCAATATTTGGTCCGGCCAAAAAAACGATTCTCTCTTGCGATCAAAAAACTCAATCGACTCAAAAAATTACCACGATTTGAAAAATTCAATAAATAATCAATAGAAAAAATGTTTTTCGTTGAATCTCAACGTTGCAAACTTCAGAGTCATTGAAAAATATTTTGGCACGTACTCTGGATCACTGTCTTCTTCCTTGTCGTCGTCGTTGGCATCTTCGTCGCCGTTTTCCACATCACCGCAGTCGCTGTCAGGCACCCGTTTAGCTCGATTGTGTCTGGTCTCTTTGGTCAGGATCACCGTTTCCTCTTCCGATTCATCTTCGAATTTCTTTCGCTTCTTTATTTTTTCTTTTGGTTTTGTTTCGCGGGGTTTGCAGCTCGAGCAGAACCAATCGCCCTCGGGTACGGTCTGTGAAGTGGAAAAAACACAATGCGAGTTAAAATTTGGGTTTGAACCCGTATTCGAAAAATGAGGAGGTAAAAATTTCAACTGACTGTTAATTTCGGTTTCAAACAATAAAGATGATGGCCTTTGTTGCAACCGTCACAGAGCAGCATGATTTCCGCATTTTTCCTTCGTCGGCAAACACGACAGCGTGCGTGAGTGACGCTTTTTCCCCAAGCAACTTTGTTCTCGAGTGTATTAAGATGCACGAAAAGTTGGGACCAGCTCGTTGACGCCATTAAAGATTGTTCCCATCTTTCGCGACTTTCCTCAATGGAGACTTTGTCCTTGTCGTCGGTGCCGCTTGGTTTTTTGAAAAACTTGGTTTCCACGGCGTTGGACAATTGTAGAATAGCGCAAGCCATTTGTCTGATCTTGGTTTGTTGCTGGGGATCGGGGGAAAGATCGCTTTCGCCCGGAGGACCGAGATATTTGCCTGGATCTCTGTAAACTTTTCCGACGGCACTGCCGACCTCGGAATCCGGAGTCCCGGGTCTGCTGTTCCTCGATTCGTTCTTTATCTTGTCCAGAGTCGAATTGAACGGCAAATCGGCTTCAGATTCGTTGGGACCGTAAACGAGCTTTTCGCACTGTTTGTCGTATTTTCCGGCCGTTATTGCGTCTCTCCAAGCCTCGCGATCTTTCACCTTCAACGAGCCAAGACAACCGGCTGACAATTTCTCCTCCAGATCGAGAATCGAGTCTCGCAACGTGAGCTCCATCACGTCATCGATCGCCATGTCCGGTGGGAAATTCAGATTGAAATTCTCGTTCTTGTGGTTTTTCTTAGGCGCCTTCGCCGTCGTGTCTTTTGGCGGTGGTTCAAACTGCAACGATACCAACAAATATAGAAAAAAGAAACAAAAAAATTGACATTCAGGCCCAGAATATTTTTAAAACTTACCAATTCCGGGTTGAGTTTGTGTTTTGGGCAATTTTCGATGACAGAAATCAAACTATCGGTTTCATGAATAAGATTATTCTTCAGTTCGCCCTCCCGTATACCGCGTTTGTTCAAACCATTTATTACAGCCTCCAGGTCTTCTCGCGTACCGTAAAAACTCCATTTTGTCTCCGTTCGCTTACGATGAACCGGACAGTCGGCATTAGCCGTGCAGCTCATGAGTTTTCGTCTTATTTCGTTGAAATCTTGTTTTGATTCTTTCCTCGGCGATTTCATACCATTTTTATCAACGGCCCCACCTTTTTTCACCGATTTTGACGCCTTGTTAACGCTGTTTTCTTTGTCACTGAGCTCGTCCTCGAATTTATTCCGCAAATACGTATAAGCCGCGTCGCCGTCTTGAAGCTCCGGCAAATGCGGCGTTCCGTCCCGGAGACAAGTTCCCGGCCACCATTCGTCGTTCTCCACGAAGAGTCCTGTTTTTTGCATGAAAATTATTGCGCGTCGGGTCAAAAATCAGGGAATAATTGAAAAATCGAGAAAAAACGCACAAAAATTCAGAATTTTAACGAAAATGTAGGATTAACGCGGAAATAATTATATCAATATGATCGAATGAATTATGATTCGTAATTTTTTGAGTTTATTGTAACTTTTGGAAAAAAAATCTCACCAGGGATAGAGAGGAAACGCCAATATCTGCGATGTGCACGATCAGAGCCCAAATAAAGCATCATTTGATCGTCTTTCGAGGCTTGTCGAAGTTCCATCAATTTATTTTCATAATCTTCCCGTTTTTTCTCTTCGTCTCTATTGCCACGCGTGACTTTTTTCGGTTTCTGTTCCAAGTCTGGCTCGACCTTGCCGCCATCTTTTTCGCGTTCCTTCATTTTCTCTTTTTCCTCGCGCTCTTTTTTCTGTTCAGCGAGCAGGAAAGATTTAAGCTCCCGTCTCGCTTGATGCACTTTTTCGTGTCGTTCCTCAATGACGTCACGGATCGAAGCAAACGTGAGCAACTGATTTATCAAACAAATCGTCAGGGTTAGCCTGTCGGCGAGATCAAACTCGCAGACGCTGCGATGACCCAAAGTCCGGAGAATTCGCGCCTCGTTCATGCGCAATTGCAACGCCGGATCGTCGTGATTTGTGTAACCACCTGGAAAATAGCGTTCGAGATCGATTTTAATCGAAGCGGAAAGTTTTCGTTACGTTTTTGCATTTTTTCATTTATTACTTTTCGAAAGTTTTTAACAGTATCATTCCCGGCTTTTTGGCCTTTTTTTCAAAATTGAATGCCACATTTTCGGGAATTTCGAATCAAGATTCTATGTCGCCGGTTTGTACAATTTTTGAAAAAAACATTTTGCGAAATTGATTTAAAAATTACCTCGCTGAGAGTATCGCCATTTTGAAGCAGCTTCGCTGATTCTTCCGCCTGAGCTGAGAAGATGTTGACGCAAAATTTCACTCAGAGTAACATGATCCAACGTTATTTCAGAGAGCTGGCAACCCTGTTGATTTTGGCACCAGGATGAAGCCATTGTAGCGAGTTTGACGGCTTCGGCCATGGAGGAAACGCCATGTTCCATGTTGACATCGTCGCCTCCGTCGTCGGCATGAATCTCGTCCTCTTCCTCGGCCTGATACTTGAATATACTAGACAGCAAGAGTTGCAACAATTCGCTCCAGGATCCCGAAGTTTCTTTGACGATCATGGCTCTCTCGAGAATGTCCAAATTTATGCCATTGGGAAAATACGTCGAGACTTCCAACTCCTCATTAAAGAACTGTAAAAACTCGAGAATCATGGCAAAATCGCCGAACCTCTCGTTGGGCACGGCACATTTGATCGCAGTCGACTCGTGCAACGGTCTCAAATCTTCGCACTCGAGATCTTCGCGCGGTTTGTTCCATTCACGAACGTAAGCCGCCAAAGCAGCGAGCTTTTGTTTCTCCTCTTTTTTCCGCTCGCGATTCTCGTTGCGTTCCTCCTGCCTTTTCGCTTTGTTCTCCAACGCACGAGCTTTCAAGTCTTCCTTGAATTTCCCGTTCATTCTGCGCAAAAGCAAATCATTATTAAATTTCCACGGCCTGCACATTCGTCAAATTTCAGCTGGCACTTTTCACATCAATTATTCAAGGTTATTCACATTATGGACGAACATTCTTTAAAAACAAAAGAATAAAATAATCAGTTCAACCTACAAAGAAATTTGTTTTTTTTTGTCCATTTTCAAATCAGAAAGAATAAGATTTCAGACTCGCTGAATGATTCGGCAAAGCCGAATTAACGCTTTGTCCAAAATTTCAGTTTGAAATTCATTAAAAAAAAAGTTTTACCTGGGTTTACGAAACTTTTTCACGACGATTGAACTCTCGTTCAGTTTGCGAAGAGGATCAGGCTTTTCAAACTGTCGATGTTTCGTTGTGTCTGACGTGAGGAATTTGTCCATGGTCTCTTGTTTCTGTTTAATTACTTTTTTCGGTTGCGGAGTGAAGTCCGGCAATGGTCCGACGAATATTGTATCGAAGCGAACTTTCGCTATGCCGTATTTTTGTTGAACGTTCTCCTACAGAGAGGAAACACGATTGATCAATCAAAAAATCTCGCAAGGTTTTTTCGTGGGCGTTTTGTTTTTCCCAAGATCGACCACGAGCAATATACGCGGATGATTCAAAAGTAAAAGCCTTCGCGAGACCCGCCGCGTTCTTATATCAACTAAATCGTCGCGTTAAAACTTTTTTATTTTCTCAAAACTCTCGCTAGGCAGGGGAGGGTTTTTTTTTTACGTATTATTGCGGGACTGATGGAGAATCGTCGACACTCACGCTGTCCAGCATTACCGTAAAAAAAAAAAGTTTCCGAAGGAGAAACTTCTAAGTCGATAAGACAGTTACGATTTTAAAGAATTTTTCATCGTTTTCAATGTACACACGACAACATGACGCATAAACGTGCGCACGCCGACGCCGTGCATCAGATTACTCGTGCACGTCAACGTTTTTCGTGTTAATTTTGCAGTGACCTTGTGGCTCAGTTAAATTGCACATTTGAACGTTCGTGCTGACGCTCTTGCATTAGAAAATGTTGGTTTTGCTTTTCTGGAGTGAAAAAACTAGTGATGGCGACGAGAAACGTCAGGCGAGTAAAACTTTTACTTTTTAATATACAAACTTCTCTCATTCTTTCTCTAAGTGTTTGCCAAAATGAGGAATACACGAAATTCCAGGAATTTCTCGTTCAGATTCAATTTCTAGAATTTTTCGAGCCTCGACGATTACCGATCATCGATGAATCGTGTACAAAGTGTTGAAAAAACGAATTGCCCGATGAAAATCGTAAAATATAATGTTCGAGCACAGTCTAGAATGAAAATGAGTGAAATTTCGGGATATTTTTGATCTGCTCACTTTAACGACCCAAATGCCATTGCTGTTGAGTTCGCAAAGAAGTCGAAGAAAAATCTTGTTGCGTTCTCTGCTGTACTGTTGTTTTCTTCTCCTAACTTGAGCCGCCTCGACGATCATCAATTGGCTAACATCAGAATCTCCGCAATCCAACTGTTCGACTTCGTATCTGAATAATTTAGCTGGAGGATGATAATGTCGGTCTTGCGGATTTCTGTCAGGGAATTCATCAAATTTAACATCCAACGAAATTTCCAATGGAACGACAAACATTCAAATGCCAAGATGGATTTCTTGGTTTCTCTCGGTTTACCTATTCGGCTCTGGAACGTACGCCTCTATTTGGGCCTCCGTTGGTTCAATGACCTGGAGAACGTGACACTCGCACCAAGACTCTTCCGTGAAACTCGCTTCGACCATTTCTCCGACGAAATATCGATCCTTCGCAAATTGGTACACATCCTCGATCATTTCGTTGAAGGAAGTTCTGCACGTTCGATTGGCCAGATAAAGTATCGGAATTCTCAACTGAAAAATCATCGCGTAGTTAAATGTCGCATTGCCCAAAAAATACTTTGTCCATGGAAGGTCCAAAATCATCGAAGCCAGAAAAACAAAATGATTCGTTAAATTTTCAAACATGGAAATAAATCTCATTGAATTTATTTACCTCCATGGGAAATTCTTTGAGACTCTTTTTTGCGTTTTCCTCGCACGCTAAAGCCTCTTCGAAGGTCATATTGGTTTTGCCCGTGATGCTGCATGACCATATGGTCGAGTTGCAGAGAATTATTCGCTCACAAAATTCACTGAAAGGAAGAAAAATATTTAACAAAATGTTTGGATATGTAAAATTCTTTTGTTTTGAGGTTCCAGCGACGCTAACGAGACAGCATTTTGGAAAAACCGTAACAAGTAAAAACCATAACTATAGATGTTCAAAAACATAGCGATGTTTTTCAATTTTGTTGTTTGTTTCACAGATCATAATTATTAAAGACGATCGATAGAAATTACGAGAGAATTTTGAAGAAATTATATCAACGAACTTTTAAAGACGGTACAGAATTTTAGTGATTTTAATTTTTTCCATTAAAATGGGATGAAAAGTCGATTTCGGTGCATATAAACAAGAAAATTGTAATTCACGAAAATTGGCCATTTTAGTAGGAGCCAATTTAGAAATGTCTAGCCTATTTATAGTTTGTTAGCCACTACCTGCTCTATGCCTTGTTAAATTGCATTGACAATAATTGCTTGTTCGATGAATTTAAAAGGAGTGCAAAAAATTAGGAAGAACGGTATGTCACGACGAAAAAAACGAATAAAGTTTATTTAAGTTAGCAGAGAATTGCATTTCTGCTTGGTGTGTAAAAAATCGTAAAGGTGTAACGCGAGATTCGATGGTAAAGTTCATTGCCGCGTGCAATGCGCGATCTGGTAGGAGGGCAAAAAATAATGACCGATAGAACGCGGTTGAATATTATAAGAGAAAAAAATGTCAATTGAACCGAATTTCCGAGCAAATGGAGCAAGAAAATGAGCGAAAAGGAGCTAAAGGGCAAAATTTCTCGAGAGTAACTGTCATTGCACAAGATGCTATTGTCTTTTTGTACCATTCCAGAAGGGCTGTCATGCAGGAAAGAAATAGACTCACTTGTAATCTTTAAAGACCTCGTTCGTAACCTCGCAATGAAAGACCTCATCGTCGTCCTTATAATCGGAAGAAACGTGAAGCCGTTGGAACGGTTTTTTCCTCAAAAACGGCATCTTAGAGCGTCACTGTTTTATTGTCTCTGCGTCAATCGGTTGTATATGCGGAAATCCGAGAAATGGGCTTTACTCAGTTTTCCTTTCGTATCGTTTCTCAGACTATCGGAAGGAAACGAATTGAGAGAACGAGCAAGAAGCACGCCGAGACGACGTGCACCAACGTTCTTTCCGGAAAAGCGCGGACCACCTAACCCACTACTCAAAAAACATACGCAATAGAACAATACCCGCGTTCGCTGTCGAATTACAAACTGGCAAGTGTAGAAAAATCTTCTCGACCGCGCACGCTATGTTATTTTCGCTCCCCCACCGCCTCGAGTAATTAACCGCGATTTTACAATTAATCGATCGATCGTACTTTACGGTTTTACCAGCATCGTGAATCAATGGAAAAAATGCCGTTGGTATATCGCGTTTTAGTATGACAGTGAATGCTTTTTTTTCTTCGCTCTCTCGCCGCGAAGAACGTTCCCGTTTTGCCAAACGCGCAATGTACTGTATATATATATAGATATATTTTCTCAACGATACACACGGATGAGCGTGCGTCTGTGAACTGACTCGCGCGCGGCGCGCGATACACTCTCCCACTTGGCCTATCGCAGCCCCGCGATGCCGCGAAAAAATGAAAAACTCGCCAGTCATTGGTCTCCCCCCTCCTGCAGATCCAGCCGTACCAACTTTGCGGAATTTGAAGTTGCCGCCACGGATGCATGACGCTAGCCGCCAAAATTCCATGAACCACGAATATTATCGAATGATTCTTTGCCAAACAATACTTTTTCAACTATCAAGATTAATACTCGTCATTATATTCATCAATCGATAACATTTCGCGCTTTTTGCCTGCGCTATTCCAGCGACAGGTGGTGAGCGACATTTTGGAAAAGCCTCCGATCAAGTTGGTACGAGTCAGCATCTCAACCAATAAGAAAAAAATTTCGATTCGGCGGGAATTGACGCGTTTTATTTTTGCAATCCCGAAATGAGCGGGAATTTTTATAGAATTTTGGATCAATTCAGCCCCTTTGGATCCACAGGAGTGGAAAAATCACCAAACGATACACGAACAACCGAATTAAATTCTCCATATGAGTAGTAAATGGTGATGAATAATTTTATACACAGTTTTTGGTTCATTGTTTATTACAAGCTCATTAAAAAATAAATTCCCGGGCTACTTTGGAATAAAATTCACAAATCCAACCATTCCGTCACGTATTGGCATTTGATCGGTGTCACGTCTCCGACGTCGCAACAATTTTTCCTTATCTGAAAATGAGAAAAAAAAAGTTGCTAATTGAGATGAAAATCATCAGGGAAATTTTGATTAGACAAATAATTTGGGGGAATTTCAGCTTTTGAGACTTTTAGCCACTTTTCCCAAACTCATCGACTGATTCGCGGTCTTGGGACGAGTAAGAGTTAAAAAGAAAAACATTTTTACCGGACAAACACCACAAGGCGTTTTAATGAGTCCCGGGGGACTCAAGAGAGGCTGTACAGCTCTGTATAAATTATTTCCATCGGACGAAAGTATTCTCTCGACCTTTCCGTCATAAACGAGAGTGTTTAAAATCATTTCAAGGTCTTCAACGGATAATTTCACCTGGAAACAATAAAATGAGGATAAAAAGTTTTCAAAAGCTGTGAGAAAAGTCTTGTAGGAAAAGTTTACCTTACTGATACCAAGATCGGAGATAAATTTCCAGACTTCTTTGGAGGATGCAAAAGTTGAGTTTCTCGCGTCTATCGGGCCGAGTCTGCAATCTTTGTTGTCTTCACGTTTTTGGTCGAGGAACCTGAAGCATTGCTGATTGAGAACATCCACGAATTCAGCTTCAAAGTCTTGGTCCTGATACCAAGCGCCGCCGGTGATCGTTCTGTCAGGCTCCAGATTGTACAGCATGTAAACTTTCTTTTTGCTCGCCGCTACAGATTTAACAGCTTTGATGAGCTTTTTCGTCTCCAAATTTTTCAATATTTTATTCAATTGCGTCAGCATGAGATTCGATTTGAAACGAATGTCTCGAATCCATATTCCTTTGTTTCCGGCATCCTCAATTATCGAATAAACTATTTTTTCCTCGTTGTCCGCGCCTTTCACGGCTTTTCCTTTGTTGGGATCTTTCAATCGATAAAGCAACGATCCTCCTTGCTTGAACAAATCGATGTAGCCGCGAGACAACAGTTTGTTCACGACTTGAGCTTTTTGGGATGGTTCCAGATCAGGCATCTCTATGGAAATGTCCTTATCGGAAATTCCCTTTGGTTTTGTTTTGGCAAGAGCGATCATTCTGTGGATAAAGAATTTTCGAGTGTTTTGGTGCAAAATTTGTTGTTGGTTTTCTACAAAAAGTCGGCATTTCATTTTTTTTTCTCTAACGATAAATTTATAACAGTTTGATTTTCTCTTCATGTTTTTCATGGAATCCGATGCAATTTCGAGCTGTTTTTTGAATTCATAATTTTTTAATTGTACAGTTCGTTGTCCGAAATAAATGTTTCTCTGCGTTTTTGTCAACCTGAACGTTCAGTCATAACCTCAAAATCTTTAGTATCCTCGTGAGTATCAGCGAAATACAAAAAGTCAATAATCTCACCTCTGCTCGAGAGCCCCAAGGTCATCGGGCTCCTTGGAACTCATCGGCTCCGGATCGTCCACTATTTCTGAATTTCCGTCCATTGTCTCCAGGATTTTTTCTTCGGAAACAATCAACACTGCTCCATCAATTCATTTTCGTTAACTCGCGCCTTATTTTGAGGTTAGGCTGCTCGTGACAGTCATTGCGTTGCAGCTGTTTTCACCGAATGTTGCTTTATGTGTTCATTTGTTTATCTCTGCTCACGTTTCATCAAAAACGAAACATTTTTCATGACAACATCGTTCCACGATATTATTTTCGATGGAAATTCTCGTTTACTTTCAGTTCATGTAGCTTATTTGGCTCATGACATTAACCAGAGTTTTGAAAACGTTCGGCATTGACCTTGTCGGCGAAAAAATGTTCCATTTCAAATGAACAGGGCGAGGGCAATATTTGGTTTTCAGCTTAGAATTGAGTAGTCCGACTTTTTTTGCTTCAATTCCATGAATTTCCATTAAACCTATGTGATCATTAAAAAATCAGCAATTTTTGATGATTCATAATTTTTTTATTTCGTTCCTCATACGATCGTCGTGAAAATCCTGTTGCACGATCCAACAGCTTTTTTCGTCTGGGGTGACGGTGTAACTTTTATTTTTGTCGGGGAGGACAAACAAGTCCGCGAAAAACGCGAATGTCTGCTTTTTCGTTATCTCTTCCACGCACTCAATGAATTCATTCACCGCTTGAAATTCCAATATAAACGCTTTGTCCGTATGGACTGTCGATATTGTTCTAAATTGATGATTTTTTCAGCCTTTTTTGACGCATTTCGGACTCGGAAGTAAAAGAAAAAAAACGCGGTCATCGTCAACGCGATTCCGTAGCGGCGTAACTCATGTGAAAATGGACGACAAGAGCGATTGCGAAGATTCGTTGATCGTGGCTGAAAAATCGTGGACTCGCGTGATCGAAGCGGCTTCCAAAGTAATTATTAAATAATCTTTTGAAGAAGCAACGACTTTTGGAAAGTTGCTGCTTCGAAATTCCAGGAAATAATGACTGTGGAACTTGTCAAGTTTTGTATCGATCGTCTTTTCGATTTTTGACCTCGTAATGCCGATTTTTTCAGACCGGATATCGGGAAGGAATTGAAGAAGGTTCACAAGCTGTTCTCCAGGAGGATTTCGACCGAGGATACGAGGATGGTTTCAAAGCGGCATTCGAGTTGGGCAAATATAAAGGATTGTCAGCAATATATTTCAAAGATGACAGACATCCGGATGAAATAGTAGAAATACTCGAAAAAACGAGAAGAGGAGCGTGTGAAATTTGTAGTTTGGAATCGGCGAAAGGAGGATTGAACGAGGAGAATTCTTCATCAACAGAAATAATTGCTAATCATCGAAAACACGTGGAATCGAAATTAATAACGTTACGAGAATATTTCGAGCCCCTTATCAAGGAAAAGGGAATAAACGTTGGTCAGCTGGAAAATTGAATGTTTTGCAGCTGAAATTGTAAATATTTTGAAATAAATGGGACGACACTAGTCGCGGAAATGAAATCTACACGTTAAGATTTTTTGACAATTTGTTTTTATTGTTTTTAATGATATATTTAACGAATACGTTTGCGATACAAAAGAAAATCTGACCTGCGAGAAAAAATTGCGAGAATTGTCTTACAAGTACAATCCTTCGGGAGATCCTTCTTTTTTGCGATACAGTACGCTCTCCTTCGATTTTTTGAAATCCTCGCTCGTCACTTTCATTCTTCGCTCGCGAAGGGCCATCAATCCGGCCTCGGTACAAATTGCCTGTAGGGAAAATGATATTTTATTGAATTTTTCACACAAAACAAATCCTCACAAATATCGACCGCCAAAAGATTTGTTCGATTGAATATTCCGGCCGATTCTATGATGAATCGGGCAAAAACTCATTGACGAATCGTTCACGAAAGAATTCGTCAGCCAGAAACGTTTTTTTCACAGTTTTCTTTCAGAATTCTGTCTCCAGGAATTTTAACATGTAAAGTAGGATTTTACCTTGATATCAGCTCCTGACAAATCGTCCTTAGCCATAATGAGCTCCGCGAGGTTAACATCGGGCGCCAGGGTCATTCTGCTCGTGTGAATGCTGAATATACGTCTCTTTGATTTCTCATCCGGCAGCGGAAATTCGATTTTACGATCGATACGACCGGGTCTTATCAACGCTGGATCCAGAGTTTCGATTCGGTTTGTTGCCATCACGACTTTAACGTCTCCACGACTATCGAATCCTGGATTTTAAAACGTGCATATTAGAAATCGTAGAAAATTCAAATCTAATATGAAATTTTTTTGTCGTCTAGATCGTTTTCCCGTAAAAACGATTTCAAGTTCCTATGACGTCATAAAACGCTCATTTTACTGTATAGAAGAGAGCGGCGGGCTCGCCTTACACTTTTTTTTTAAATACTTAACGTCGAGCCGCTGCCGTGACTCTTGATCAAGTCAAATGGATTGAAACTTGAAGAAAAATCGTTTTTTTCATGAATTTTGTGATAAATATTCTGGACACGAAAAATGAATGAATAGTTGTTGGAAAAAGTTGCGAATAAACGTTGTTTTTCGTACCGTCGAGTTGATTGAGCAACTCCAACATGGTTCTCTGAATTTCACGTTCTCCACCGCTGTTGCTGTCGTAACGTTTGGTACCAACAGCATCGATCTCGTCGATGAAAACGATCGAGGGTGCGTGTTCTTCAGCGACTCGGAATAACTCGCGAACGAGTTTAGGCCCGTCACCCAAATATTTTTGGATCAGTTCCGAACCAACGACGCGCAAAAACGTTGCGGATGTTTGATTCGCGACCGCCTTTGCCAAAAGGGTTTTGCCGGTTCCGGGCGGGCCGTAGAGTATCACGCCCTTCGGTGGTTTTATACCCATTTCCTCGTAATATTCCGGATGGGTCAGTGGCAGCTCGACCGAC
This sequence comes from Diadegma fenestrale, assembly GCA_037043255.1. Lineage (NCBI taxonomy): Eukaryota > Metazoa > Arthropoda > Insecta > Hymenoptera > Ichneumonidae > Diadegma > Diadegma fenestrale. Next base: position 3,301,121 of record CM073311.1, on the reverse strand, counting down.
TCTTTTATCTCTTGAATTTGAGTATCAAGGCCTACAGGCAAAAAGCAATAGCAATTGACATCAGAATTCCATTTCGCTGTCGGTTGAAATTGACAATAAATTGAGTCTAAAAGAGAATCGAAAATTAAGTTGGAATATCGAAAGTTCTGTCTTTTAACATTTCATCATTTTGTTATTCAAGTTTATTACAAAAATGTCAAAAAATACGCTGCAAATTGCGTTTGCAAGATTTAGCACAATGCTCAAATCTTCTCCTGTCAAGAGGAGATATTTTTTATTTCGGCTTCCTCATCGAAAAAGGTTTGAGCATCGTGCCTGATCTTGAGAAAGCAATTTGCAGCGTTCGAATTGTGACGTTTTTAATCAAATTTTCACTCATTTATTGATTTTTTACTTTTTTTTTAAACATTTGCGACAACTTTTCTAGAAAGTATTGAGGAATCGCAGACTTTTACACAATATCTTACAGAATTTTCAAATATTAAAGCGATTCGACGACTTTTTAAAAAACTCTGATTCGCGTAAAATTCGAATATTTTCCAATATCAATCTTCCTATTATGATACTCTATTAAAAAAAAAAACAAATAGCAATGAATCTTCAAATTTGCCAAAGTTAGAGCAGTGACAGTTTTTTTGAAAATTTCAAAATGTCGTAAAATTTGTATTTTTATAGCAATTCTCACAAAATTCTCAAAGAATGGAGCGTTTGTATAGATCAATTTCAGGGCCAAACAGGAGTGTTTTTTCTGAAAACGGTTTTTGGATGTTTTAGCACATTTTAAGTAACGGCACAAAGCTCGTTCTATAAGGAAGCAAAATGGCAGTACGGGTTTGAAAATTTAACATGGCGGTGTAGCAAACTGGATAATTACCGCCGATATCTGCATAAGTTTCTTGAGGTGCTTTTTCTAGTTTCATGACAGTGACCATGGGATCGGTATCATCGCCAAGAACACCGACAACGGCGTGAACTTTGTGGTTGAGAAGGACGGAGCAGCCAGGCTCGAGTTGATCTTTGTCGACAAAGGACAAGATGGAAACGTAGTGTTCAGAGCCTACAGAAGTTGAAACTATGGCGTGATTGTCGTCGATTATTTCTTCCAGTGTTCCGACGGACATAGGGGTTCCTCGAAGGTCATCGACCTTTGATCTTTCCTCTTCATTTTTTTCCTCCTGAGGCTTGAGTCTCTCCTGATTCCTTATGAATTCTTCCTCCATCAGGAGATAATCCTTTATCCTCTCCAGCTTCAAAAGCTTCAGCCGGCATCTCGTATGCGGCGTTACCTGCGGCAACTTGAGTGCCACATCCGGTCCCTTTATGCGTCTCTTCTTCTTACCCACTCTCGTCGGGATTGGAGGTTCGTATTTCTTCTTTTTGTCTTTGTCGTCTTTCTTGTCGCCTCCCGTTCCACCCGCTCCCGACTGATTCTGACCCTGTAGTCAATGGAAAACAAAAACCGTTGAACAGGATCCACAATTCATTTATTAACAAGATTTTTGAGGAAATCTTTGGTAGGCAAAGAAATTTGGTTATAAAGAAAAATTTCCTCGTTATTAAAGATTGCGTTAATCTGATTATAAATAAAGGCAAGATACGCTCCGATTCTAAGGTGAGAAATTGTTTCCAATGGTCCCATTTGGTAAAAGATTGACAGTGAGAGAAAGAAACGCAGAACTAAATTTTATTTTCGTAATTTTAACAGCCATGAAATCGTTTTTTCATCGACTTTTAATGAAATTTGTGAATTTATTGACATTAAGCAAATTTGGGGAATGTTTCGTCGTTTAATTTCTCGTTTTTGGTTTAATTAGTTCGTAACCCGTTTACAAACATTTGATTGTTCAAGTGAAAATGATTTGCAAAAAACGTATTTCGTAGGCGAGAAAATTTCGTGCGTTCGAGCAGAATCAAACTAACCTAAAATATCATGACTAAATAAATAAATCTAATGACAAAAGTGAACAAAGGAGAGATGGGATAATTGGACGAATGCTTATGAATTAAAATGATTGAATCGGAAATGCAGAGAGTGCGGGAAGGTGTAGAGAACTTACCATTACGCCGATGCCTTTTTTGACAGTAAACCCGAAATCACAAGTCACTGGGTTTTGTTGGAAGAAGCAGCTGCGGCCATCTTGGTTGTCGATAGTGATGAATCGATGGTTGTCGCGTCGCGAGGTATCGATCTCGATTTATCTCGACTTCGTGGAATCGATATATATCGCGTGTGTATTTTTTTTTGTTCAATAACGCGACCGCAGCGCCGCGGTTACGCGCCACCACATTGAAATATCAAACAATGAATTTTTAACTGGGCTGGGAGGTACGAAGGATATAAAAAAAACCTCGTGATTGAAATAATGTGAGAGGAAAAAAAATTTTATGGTCACGTGAGTTTGTGTGCCGCAAGGTGTAGCCGTAGAAAAGAGTGAGCGATAAAATAATCTTCTCGGGCGCTGTTCCCATTCGCGCGGCTCCGCCGGGTCTTTGGCAAACTATACATCTTCACGCCGATCCACGAATTCGTCCGTTTCCCACCCATCGTCCGTTTCCTGTGTCGGTTTTTTTCCTGCTCTCTGTCATCACGGGGATCCTTCAACGAGAGTGTATAAACGTTTTACTTTAGTCCCCGAGGATGGCCGCGATGCTATCCAATTGTTCGCGGATCGCTCCGCGGGCCCTGACACGGTTAGCAGCTTCACGAGCCAAGGTAACGTCTGTTTATTTCATACAACAATATCTTTCCTCTGCAATCTTAACCCCCATTTTATCGGCGATCTCATAGCAGCCGACAAAAAGACTCCGAGATAAAAAAAAAAAACTGGAAAACCGAGCCCCTGTCATCCACACTCGTCTGCTATCAAATCATCATGAATTTTTCTCACCTCTCGGCTTTAGAAAAACTTTCCAAGTTCTTTACACTATATTTTCAAGACGTTACATAATCCTCGATTTTCTTAACCAACTGATCCATGTCATTTCTCCTCACGTTTATTTTCACAACGTCCAACTCGACTCTCTGTCAATCAATTCTATCATTTAATCAATTTTATCACGTTTCAACGGACTCCCGATTTTTTCATGTACTTTTCATCCCGAGAATTCCTCAACGCATTTATCGGCCTCGGGATTTTCCCCGAAAAAATCGAATTTCAGTTTTTCTCGTATTTTTACGGATATTTATTTCTGACTCGCCCGCCCACGCTTTTTCTCAACCTCCACTTATTTCTTTCCCCATTCATTATGTCACCACCGAAAAAAATGGTGGAAAATCGAAAAACTTTTTATGCAGCACCGAAAAAAATTCTCCGCACGCATGCTCATTATAGACTACGGCCAGCTAACAGTTTTTATCTGTTTTCCTTCACAGATCGTGAGGACATTTCATCAAGAAGGTATCCTTGAAATTCTAGAAAAACGAAAAACTAAAAATATAATTTTTGCCGATTTAAATTTCTCATTTTATTGGAATCTTTCCTGATTTTCAGGCCGTATAATTCTGCTGCAAACCAAATGCAGGGACACCATTTTACCTTGGTGAGTTGAATGTCAAAACGGAATAAAATTTAAAAAAAAATAATAAACATTTCCCATGATATTCGTCTTTGAAATATTATTTTCAAAAAATTCGAAATTTAGATATTTTTCGATTAATCGGTTCAGAAAAATTGTGGTCATCGAGAATTCGTTTATTTACAGTGTGAACAAAGACGGGATTTCCTATTGCTGGAACTACCAGACACGGCAAATCCGTTCGACACAAGCCTTGTGTGAGTTTTTTCACGTACATTCACAGAATTAGCGGCAAAACGCAGTTTATTACTTGCCTAAAGGCAAAACAATCATGCGCACTTATTTTTGATATTTCGATGTGCTAAATTGTGGAATTTTGTTGTATATCGTGCATTTCAAATCGTTACAAAGGGGAGATCAAGGAGGTGGTGGTTCCTGCTTTCGCGGACAGTATCAGCGAGGGCGATGTCAGGTGGGAAAAGAAAGCTGGAGACCAGGTGAAGGAGGATGATGTTTTGTGCGAGATCGAAACCGACAAGGTAAACCAATCGCCAAATTCTTTTGTCACTAAAAAAGCAATATTGAGAAATTCAATAGAAAAGCATCAAAAAAATTGTGTGCAATTGAAATTTTCGTACAAAGTGTAGTCACGATTAAAAAGAAAGAAACGACAATTATTAGTGCGAATGAAACGAGAAAAATCGTCTGATTTCATGACTTTTTGCAGACCTCCGTTCCTGTACCATCCCCCGGACCTGGTGTAATAAAGGAATTGTTCGTAAAAGATGGAGACACGGTTAAACCGGGTCAGAAAATTTGTACCATCGATATCGGAGCAACTGGAGGAGCCGCTGCCGCTGCTCCGCCCAAAGATACTCCAGCAGCAGCTGCTCCGCCACCACCGCCGCCGCCGTCACCTCCACCACCGCCTCCTTCTGCATCCGCTGCAGCCCCGCCCCCGAAACCGGCGCCCGCGGCTCCGCCAACTCCACCGGCTGCAAAACCTCCGCCGCCTCAAGCACCCACTGCCTCGATGCCGGTCGCTGCCATCAAGCACGCTCAGGTAAATTTTTTTTTATTAAATTTTAAATGTCGAAAATGTAACAATTTTGAAGGAAAAATGATACAGAATTTGATATCCATCGTTCAATTATTCAATTCGCGACGGAATTTTTTATTGGACTCGAAATTCTTTCAGTCTTTGGAAGGAGCAAAAGTTCAACTGCCTCCGAGCGATTACTCTCGCGAGATAATTGGTACGAGAACGGAGCAACGTGTCAAGATGAATCGTATGAGATTACGTATTGCGGAACGTCTCAAAGATGCCCAAAATACCAACGCGATGCTGACCACTTTCAACGAGCTTGACATGAGGTTCTTGATTATTTATTTTTTAAATCTTATCTCTTACTCTTGCTTTCAACCCGGGAACGCCAAACTGGGGTAAAAAACGACCCCGGGCGATTTTATGGCCTGCGCTCTTTGTCCCTTCGTTCTCCCGTTTTTTTTTTTTACCGTTTTACCGCATTTTTGACTCATTTTTTGGCTTGAAACAAAATTGACCCAGGCCCACGTAATCCTGCATCGAAAAACGGGAAGAATGAGCTCAAGTTGAACTCTTTTCTTCAAATTTTACCGGAGATACGAATTTTTCAAAATTGCTTACCGGAATAGTGCAAAAAAGTAGTATAAAAAGTCTCACGTTCGAAATGTTTTTCTTCTTGCAGCCGTATCATAGAATTCCGCAAAACTAATCAAGAGGCTTTCATGAAAAAGTACGGCTTGAAATTGGGCTTCATGAGCGCCTTCATAGCCGCAAGTGCGTACGCCTTGAAAGATCAACCGGTGGTCAACGCAGTTATCGACGGCGGCGAAATAGTTTACAGAGATTACGTCGACATCAGTGTCGCCGTAGCGACACCGAAAGGTCTCGTTGTACCCGTTTTACGTAGCGTCGAGAACAAAAACTTTGCCGAAATCGAAATAGCACTCGCCGCCATCGGCGACAAAGCGAGAAAAGGCAAAATTTCTGTCGAGGACATGGACGGCGGTACTTTCACGATAAGCAACGGTGGAGTTTTTGGCTCGCTTCTCGGAACACCCATCATCAATCCACCTCAGAGCGCTATTCTCGGTATGCACGGCACCTTCGAACGACCGATCGCCGTCAAGGGACAGGTAAATATTTCCTTTCAATTTTCATCGTTCTTGGAGAAGAACAAAAAATCAATCCTTACACAAAACTCTTCCAAGGATGTTCGCATCTTTTCTTGCCAAATTTGTTTCGCATCAGAATTTCTATGACTCGAAGTTTGCAACGTTGAGATTCAACGAAAAACATTTTTTTCATTGATTATTTATTGAATTTTGAAAATCTTGGCAATTTTTTGAGTCGATTGAGTTTTTTGGTCGCAAGAGAGAATCGTTTTATGAAATTCGATCAAGAAATAACAGAATTTCGTTGCATTTCAACGATGCAAACTTCAGGATCACGAATTTCTAAAGATCGAGCTTGAAATTTCGTCAAAATTTTCACAACTTGCAATTTCTTGAGATTTCAATCAGAAAAAAATGATAAAAACTGAAGAAAAATAAGGAAATGGAAACTTTTCTGATAATGACATGATAGTAGAAATTTTTATTTTGCACGCAGTGAATTTTTCTTCCAACATATCATTCGTAATTACGTTTGGACTTTGATAAAAAGGAAACGAGTTGGAATTTCGTTGCATTTCAACGATGCAAACTTCTGGGTAACGAATTTCTAAAGATCGAGCTTGAAATTTCGTCAAAATTTTCACAACTTGCAATTTCTTGAGATTTTCATCGGAAAAAAATTGATAAAAACTGGAGAGAAATCCCGAAATGGAAACTTTTCTGATAATAACATGATGGTAGAAATTTTTATTTTGCAAGGCAGTGAATTTTTCTTCCGACATATCATTCGTAATTACGTTTGGACTTTGATAAAAAGGAAACGAGTTGGAATTTGGTACGATGTGAAAGTTGCGAATGAATAGAATATTTTTTCTTTGTACTTTAAACGATGCGGATTTGGAGACTCTAACGATTTGAATATTGTATAGTTGATGGAATTTGCAACAAGATTTTTCATGGGTCCGAAGAAGAGATTGAGAATAACGTTGGGCATGTTTGAAAATAATTTAAAAAGGCGACTGCAGGTGTGAAGAAAATCTGCAATTTTGAAATATTGTTCGAAACGATATCATTGACAAAAGATTGCAATTTTCCCAGGTTGTAATTCGACCGATGATGTACATCGCTCTGACCTACGATCATCGATTGATCGATGGGCGCGAGGCTGTCATGTTCCTGCGAAAGATCAAAGACGCGGTCGAAGATCCTCGAATCATTTTAGCCGGCCTGTAATAAAACAAAGCAAAGATATTTGAAGAAAAACGGTCAACAAGCAACGAGTGACGCGCAAACATTCTCGTCGAATTGCTTCGGAGGCGCCTCTCATCCCTTCCAGGACGATTGTACAGTAAACTATAATTATATTATGTTCATCGAGTTCCGTTTCGCCTCTCAGACTCGTTTTTTCTCTCGTTTTTATTTCCCCGCCCCCGTATTTTCATTTTTATCCCACAATTTCGATTTCCCAAATTTTCGAGATTCGTTGCTTTTCCTCAAAAGTATCGAGACCTTTTAACGAGCCTGGGGCTTCATTAACTTTCGACACTTCAATCCCCGTTTACGCTATCATTGGACATTTTTTCGTTTCACTCCTCGTTCCTGTAGATTGTAAATAAACGTAAGAAAATCGTTACTTTGGTTGAGAAGTTGGTGTCATCGCGAAGGGTTGTGAGGCAACGAGAAGATTTTCTAACGGAATAAGCGCGCGAGCGAATCGAACAAAGGGCGAAAACCTCGTGAACGATTATTCCACGATGTTGAAAAAAAAGAACAAACGATTTGTTGGTCAGAAAGAATATCGAGTGATAAGTTGATGTTCCGCTGAAATGATCGTTCGTTCAGGCTGTTCGTATTTTTCATTGAAAGACTAGAAACGAAAATGTCCGTAAAGCTGAATAGAGATTGGAAGAGCCGAAAACAAAGAGTTTCCGACAATGTCCTGGACGGAAAGATTGTTCGAATCCTCGGATTTGTGGATCGAGTCAAAAATCATTTTATATCGCACCGCTCGGTCGTAATTTTAAATTCTCACGAACCTTTGATCCTGCCGCAAATTTACTTTAACCATCGTTCTAATATTTATATCATATTGTCAAACAAGAAGAAACGAAAATATCCCAAGACCAGTTTCATCGACTGTTGGGCTGAGAGAAGAAATAAAATAAAATTTATTCAATCTCCAGCTCGCAATAACCAGCGTTCTTGGCAGTAGACATTCGTAGTTGATATTTACATCATTCGTCGCAATAGTTTATTTATTTTATTTCTCCCAACGTACCTCGAGAGGAATTTATTGAGAATCCATGCAAGTGCGCAAATTACGTTGTAGAACGAAGCTCAGATTTGTTATAGCTGTAACCGAGAAAACAAGGTAAAAGAAAAATAAAACAAATCATTACCTCAGACATGAAAAATTACGTCTCTCTGGTATCCGTGCAATTATAGCCTTTCATTTCCTCTTTCGTCTATCTTCTTCCTTCAACTTTTTATTATTACGGAGTCCAAGACTCCCATTCTGAATGCACTTGGTCGTGATGTTTTTCTACCAGGTTCAATGTACGAATCCAATTTGAGTGACACAGTGTGTCTTGTTATTGGAGTAAAAAATTTCGATAAAAGAGTCGGCAAAAAGTCTGTCACTGCTCCAACTTTGGCAAATTTTAAGATTTATTACTATTTCTTTTTTTTTCATAAATAGAGTATTATAATAGGAAGATTGACATTGAATTTGGGAACTATCGGTTGAACGATTTGAATTTGGTGACTTTTCGAATTTTACGCAAATCAGAGTTTTTTTTGGAAAATCCGCTTTAATATTTGGAAATTTTGTAAGATATTGTGTAAAAGTCTGTGATTTCCCTTCGCTTTCTAGAAAAATTGTCGAAATTGTTTTAAAAAAAGTAAAAAAATTGATGAATGAGTGAAAATTTGATTAAAAACGTCAGAAATTGAAAGTTGCCAATTGCTTTGTCAAGCACAATGCTCGAAGCTTCCTCTATGAGGAAGCCAAAATCAAAAATATAGTGTCTCATACAGGAAGATTTGAGGATCGTTCTGGATATTCAGGAAGCAATTCGCAACTTCCAAATCGCAGCGTTTTTTTATTAATATTTTCCCACGTTGGTCAGAAATTCTGTGATGGGAATTCAACTTTGGCTCATTTCATTCGTACATCAAAATTGGTCCAAATTAATTGTGAGCCGCAGTGATTTACTTATCGAAAATTGTCATAAATTATTCTGCATCGGTATATTTGAATATATAGATATATATTTTTATTTTTCAATTATTCAGCTCCGATTTTTTGTGACATTTAGCTTAGTCCGTCATAACATAATTCAGTTACAATATACATTGATTCACGATGCTTCTTATTGAGCTACTTCTATCGATGAAACATAACCAAGTGTAAACACGCATATAAATATGTTATTTATGCATGGTGTTTAATTATTAGTCGTAACGCCAGTCTTGCAACACGTCATAACAATGAAATATCATATAATATATCGTTTTCGTCGTCGTTCACGTCGGGTCTACAACATCAGTGATCACAAATGTATATCAATCCAATTGTTCCATTTCTGCAACTCATTTTTTCTTCCTCGAGCTCGTTTCCCGATGGAATCGAACCGTGACAAAATTCGCTTATTTTTTCCGTCTCATTTTCACACTTAAATGATTCAACACCGATAACACCTAAACAGAGTAATCGTATACTTTTCTCGCCTCTAAATCATCTTGCCATCAATATTTTTGAATCAACAAAAATTTCATTTTCTATACAAACGTCACTGTCACAGAAAATTAAGTTTTTACTCAAATTGACTTCGCCAGCGATTCTCAAAAGCTTTTATACAGTTTGGTCGAAATATCATTTTTGTCGTGACGATTCAATTTTCCTTGTTCATCGATCGCAGCATGTGTTTTCGATATTTTCAAGAAATCATGGTTTTTTTTGTCCATGGTAAAATTACATTGAGACGCAGAAACTTCTGGGTATCAGGGCCAGAATCAAAATGTAAAATTAACCGTTTCGAAACGATCGAAAAACTGGTAACGAATTTAAATTTTTGACAATTTTAGTCGGGGACAATGTCAATTTTCATGAAATGGAAAGAAAATTCCGAATACATGGAAAAAAATTCGTTTCTTTCCTGGGAAAATCGAACCTGCACCATGAAAATTTACCAAAATTCATCGCCCGAATCCACTCTAGAACGAATTATTTTTCGATTTTTTTTTCAAACAATAGAATTATGAAGTTCAAACTCAGAAAATATCAATAATGACATTATCGAATTCCAATGTGATCGAACAAATTCGTATTTATCAGAAAAATAATTTTTCACCACACCTCCGCGGAAAGTTCGCTTTTCTGCCCTGTTTTCCGGGAGGGAAGTGGCACTTTTCGGCCCTCTGAATTTGATGACGCATGCGCACTACAACTGCAATCTCGGTTTCTGCAATGCCTTAGCAACGACTGTTTGATGACATTTGATCGTCTCATGACAGCTGCTGTCACCGAAATTGAGAGAAACGCGGTTAACGATGTTGAAGTTTTTTCGTTGAAGATGCAACGAAATTCCAGATTTTTGTTTTTTTTTCAGAAGGTCTCAAGATTCTAAATCAATATTTCCTCCCATGACTCTGAAGTTTGCAACGTTGAGATTCAACAAAAAACATTTTTTCTATTGATTATTTATTGAATTTTGAATATCGTGGCGATTTTTCGAGTCGATTGAATTTTTTGGTCGCAAGAGAGAATCGTTCTATGCCGGAGCAAATATTCAATAATAATTATTGGCTCTGCTGAAGAAATAACAGAATTTCGTTGCATCCCAACGATGGAAACTTCAGCATCATTTCCTCCCGACAATGAAACGATCTTTATTTTTGAGGATCCAAAGACTAAATCGGTATGAAAACTGTCATGGTTTTGGAAATTGAACAAACAATTAATAGAAAACCGTACTTTGTGTTGTGGACGTCCAAGTTGCGAACTTCAATGTCATAAAATCGCGATATGTTGAAGTTTTCATGGTTGAAATGCAACGAATTTCTGTTTTTTTTCTTAGCAGAGCTCAAGATTCTCATTCAATTTTTGTTCAGGACGATAATTTGATCAGAACGATGTTTTTTTTATTCAAACTTAAAATCGGAAAGAAATTTGTCATGGTTTTTGAAATTAAACGAAAAATGAATAGAAAAAGAATTTTTCGTTGGATCCCAACGTTGCGAACTTCAGTGTCATAAAATCTGTTTCCCGAACTTCAAAATGTTCGAATATGCGCGGCTGTCTTAGCTGATCCGAGAATTTCGAGCTCATCGATCAAGAGATTGAGCGCGAACCCCAACCTCTATGTCGTTTCATGTGTCTTTGTCCGAGTCCGTTCGTTAAGAAAAAAATCAAATCCTTTTTACGAAGTAGTAATATTAGTAATATTCAAGAAATCAATTTCCAAAGTTTTTAGAATTCGTTAAGTGAAATTCCACATAATTGTTTCAAATAATTTTTCAAGTAGATTTCTTGATAAGCGCACTTGGCTTGATAAGATTGGCGATTTTGACGTGTGTACTTTTTAAATTTTTTCTTAATGTTTTGGATGCCCGCCCCCGACCAGCAGAACCTCGGCTTCGCCTCGGTCCTGCAAATGTCGGGCGGGCATCCCCCCCACCCTGTTGCCCGCCACGCAGTCGGGCCGGGTTCATCTCACCTGTTAAATAAAATAGTATACTATTTCAGATTTTCCGAAATAGAAGTCATACATATATATGTAGTCGCAAATCTCTATCGTATAAAAACAAATGCAAGAGCCAGAGAATGACTTTTAACCTCGCAGTCAAGCTGATTTTTTTATATAATTTTCTAGCAACTTTGCGAACTTTCCGTTACAGGTGTGGTGAAAAATCGTATACGCAACACGGGAGGGAAAAAGGCCATCTCAAACCGCGTGCATGCCACCCTCGCCTTCGGCTCGGGTGGCATTTTGCACGCGGTTTGAAATGGCCTACTTCCCTCCCTAGTGGCGTAATATACTATTTTTTTCTTTTAATATCAGTTTTGATAAAGAATTAACATTATTCACTATATATATTTACCATTCGGCAATAAAGCTCGTGATTGGAGAATTTTCGAATTCACTTTTTTGCTTTACTGAGCCTCGTTTATGTTTTTGCTTGTTTTACCCGCATTTTAAACGACGTCGAGCGACACGATGATCGTTTTTTATCGATTGTTGCAGTTTTTTTCCACGTTTTATAGATTTCTGATTCAAGTTTTTTCCTATTTGGTTTTTATGACTTTTTGAGCGCAACAGTCGACGGTTTTTTATCCCGGATGATCCGAATTTAGAGTTTTCGATTTAGGATCTAGAGATCGCGATTCGGAGTTTTTAGGTGCGCGTAGATATGCACCGATTTTTAATTGTGTTCTCACGAGAAGAGATTTCAACTTTTCTTGTTCTATTTTCGAGCTTTTTTGGATTTTCAAACGTTCAATTTCATGATTTTTCAGAAATTCGACGATTAATTCCATCGTCTTATCTGATTGAACGAAAATTTGAATATCTTTGATTCTTCCCCAAGAATCTTCAGCGATGTCGAACGCAATTTTCCTTCAATCTTCGATCGGTCGGTCTTTTTTCTAGAATTCGGTTTGTGGTCGTTTTTCCAGCCACTCGGCGATCTCTGGAATCCCATGAACTCGCGTCTTCAACCCACGTAATGCCGGATAACTCTCGAGCGGCGCTGTACCGAATATTTGCTCGAAATTCTCAAGAGCAACCGCGAATACGAAATCTGCCCACGTTGTCTAAAAAAAAAAAGAAAGTTATTTGCAAAATACGAACCCCAGGCGGGAAAAACTCAGTTCTGAGGTCCGCAAGAGGCCGAAAATCTAATTTCGAAAAACTCGCTCACAGCCTCCCACATTAAAATGATCCATACTGAGGACTCTGCCAATTTGCAGACTGCAGTATAAGAAAAATCATCCGCCTGTACCGAGTTCTCGCTATTGTTGTAAAAATCTTGACGAGCACGTCGATCTTCGGCCTTTTACTCTGGCAAAACGCTTCGAAACAAAGCGGCGGATACTTACGTTCGAACCCACTGCAAAGCCATTGTTTTCTTTTATAGTCTGTTCGAATTTGTTCAGATAAAATGGAATCGTTTCCCTGAGAAGTTTGACCCTGCGTTCTTCCTTTTTGAACAGATCCTCCTCCGTTCTGAATTGGAATAGGACTGCAATTTCGAAATTCCACATTGTATGACGATTTTTCGTGGTGTGGGTGGAAAAAGTTCAGCACGGAAATGATTCAAATAGTTTTTTTTACGTGTGACAGAAATTAACGTAATTGGGACGTTGAAAGGTGAAAAATGAATGATTTTGTTGTCAGTGAGTGAGGGAATTTATTTATCGCATTTACCTAACTTGAGATCACCGACGGTGTCGACGAGAGCGTCACAGAGCATGGATTCCCATTCGTTTTCACCAGCGAGGCCGTGTTTCCGGGCTAAATATCTGGCGATGGCATTGCTCTGGGCAATCGGTTTCCCATCAATTTCCAGCACGGGCAACATCCCATAAGGCATCGCTGCGACACATTGAACGAATTACAAATTACTCTGATTTTATCACAAAATGTCAAAATAATATCCGACCCACTGGAAAATTCATCCCAATTGATTAAAAACAAATCAGTTCAATTGAATTACAAATTATTTTGATTTTATCACAAAATGTCAAAATAATATTCGACCAACTGAAAAATTCATCCCAGTTGATTGAAAACAAATCAGTTCGATTAAAAATTCATTCTCCATAATTAAAAAGACGGTTACACGTTGAACTCACTTTTTTTAAGCTCTGGCCAACGCTCTTTCGGGATTCTCTCGTCCACGTAATCTATGCCAGCGTGAGCGAATATAAAACGAATGTGTTCAGCTCGACCACGAGCATTAAAGTAGATGAGTTTATAGTTCGGTTTGTCCTCCGCCATTTTTTATCGTTATTGCCAAATTTTTGCTGCGATCTTCAACAACAAAAAACAACAACAATGTCTTTATTCATGTACACAATAATTTGGTAATTGCGGGTTCATAATATTTCGTCAAAAATTCCTCCAAATATAAAAACAATAATAAATTATACGCGGAGATGAAATTATTAGTTTAATAAACAAAAGACCATCAAGTTGGCCGAAAAACGAACGATCTGGGCCCTGAGGACGCTGCGACAGCTCTGGAAGAAAAAATTCTGAAACTGCATTTGCAGATGCATCGTGAAAAAAAAAAATGAAATAGTCTGTTGGTTTTAGAACGTGAAAATACTTGGCGAGGAGATAAACGAAATAAATCGTACTAAATTTCCGGTTCATTGAAGAGAATCGAGAGCATCGGGCTAGATAAATTACGGCGAGTGAAGCGTATCGCGAGTTGTATGAAAATATTCATCCCCCGCTGGTACAGGCGGAAATAAGTATATGGTTTCGACTGTTCCAGCTGTTTTAAAATATACGTTGTGCAAATGAACATGTGTGTGATCGAGACGATATGTAGATTCACAAAAATCCATAGCTCTTTCTATTCTACACCTAAAGGCTCGTGTGTACGGTGCATGCATGGTCTTGATAATGGTCGCCGATTGTCGATATGTACCGCGCCGTAAGCCAAGCACGTAACGCATTTGTGGCACGCGATCCGATCGTTACCCTCGAAATAAACCGTAGCTATCTTATTGTCAGGATACAGATATTCTTTCCCTGTTAACAAAAGTCTGCAATCTCCGATGAAACATGAAAGATTGGCCGAGTTAATGGAAATTCGTACGCCGATTATTTCTTAAAATCGCGCTCTCACCTCACGATATAATCCATCATTTTTATCAAACGTTGCCTTAATTAATTTTCTCAAGTAAAAACTGATTAATTAGGCTAATCGATTATTCACGAAACACAATGGATCGTGCTCCGTGAGCTATTGACGTTTTAATTTTATTGAGAAATTTTAAAAGGCCTCAAGAATGTCGTTCGAGACATTTCGGGAGTAAATTAATCTCAAATTTCCATTTTTATCGATTTTTTTCCCGGTCCACATAAAAAAATCATCGAAATACGTGAAAAGTTTGCCGAATTATTAAATTCGGAAAATCTTCTCTGAAATCAACATTATGCACGACGAGACGGGGCGAACTTTGAGATTTGTTGTTTATGAAATATTGAATTTGCGAAAAAATGAAGACGAGACATGGGCCGATAGTTGGGAAGAGTAAGTAGAAGGAAATTTGACGAATGATGACGATTGGAGCGGAATGAACGGAGTCTTGAGAAAAGCTGCAATGGAAAATGTAGGGATTTGGTGAAATTGGGTCAAGTTGTAACCAGCAAGTGAGATCGTACTCGAGAACTTGTACGCTCGAACAATTCAGTCTCCAGAATGACTCTCTAGTGAAACTTGGCGTTTGAGGACGGATAGAACTCAATATAGCAGCAAAAAGGTAGAAAGAAAGAGACTAAGGAGGAAGCGATTGAAGATAAAGCTGTGGAGGACGCGCGAGAGAGTAGTGACAGAAAGGAAAGCACGAAGGATTTGTCGAGGGTGAAAGATTCGATTAGACGAGATCAACCGAGACAAATATTAGGAACGTTTCTATCTTTGAGGATTTCTAAGCCACGTGTTTTTCTGTCTAGTCGAAGGAATACAACGTCTGCGTTCTGTGATTTCGTTTCACTCCGAACCGACTCAATAATAATGCGATAAGACATGGTAACATCAAGATGAATGATTGATTATACGTTAAATTCATTGTATATCCAAGATTTAATTTTTTTCCCGCTCCTGTATCAAACAAAAATAAATAAACAAAGTATTGCGGAAGTTTATCGCGAGAGCGGAAAGAATTATCAGCGTTACGGAAAATAACAACGGTATAAATTGTCGTTGCACGTGAATCGTGTTTTGTACATATTTATTGAAAATACAGTGTAATTGATTAATGTCGAATTCACCAATTTGGCGATGTAATTTTTTTTACGATCATTTTCATTCATGCAAGTGAATTTTCAGCAGTTTCTCTCGGTTATTTCCAACTTTATATTGTCTCGTCGTTCACAATTTTTCTGACGTGCGGGTGAGAAAACGTCCGGAGGAATTTTCATTCGGTCCCACAACCGTCGAAGAATTTTCAAATATTTTTCACTTTGCACGTCAGGTAAAAAAGTCTAATATGCGCGAGATGTATGGGCGTAAAACACGTCCACTTGCTCGGGTAGAAACGAGGGCTCGCGTGGCTAAAATATAAGGTCGGACAATTTTTCACAACGGAATTTTCTTCCCTGCAATACTTTCAAGGCATTTTCGTAGCGACGGTCGATTCACAGTCGCAAGTCTACGAGCGACTTTTCTTTCTCGATTCACATTTTGACGTCGACCTATTTCGAATCTCGGCTCCGCCCGCGGTTTACAGAAAAGTCGATATCATCGACATTCTCGTATCTTCCTCATGAGCTCGGAACTTGATATCAAACCAGTATCTCTGTTACACCTTCGTAAACGATATTCTCAATAGAAGCTCATTCAACCCTTGCCTCTGTCTTCGTGAACACAAATCTTGCGGAAATTAGTCCCTCTCGTTGCATCCTTTCGAAATTTATACGAAAGAATTTTGATGGGTTCAACAGAATGTGAATGCAAATGGAGAATTTGATGGAACGAATCTTTCGAATGGAAAACAAAATGATTTTCTTTTTCATTCCAAGAAAAAATAGAAAGAAAAAAATCTGCTGTTACGTTCGGCTATGAAATCGAAGATCTGTGGACGAAGAAAACTTTATCTTGATATTTAAGAAGGAGCTGAGAATTGGAATCGATGCTCGTGAGAGGTTCATAAATTTTTCATGTATTCCGGTGTTTTCTCGTTGGCACGAGACAGCGAACCTCGGGGAATATACGAAGATGTATAACCCTCGACGTGAAAAACTTTCTATCCGTTGGTTTCTTACTCCGAGGCTTTTTCCTGCGCGCACGATCTCCTGGGATCGTCAATGTGAAAAGTACACTCCGTTCTATCGCAAATAGACCATCGAATCAAACATCCCTTCAATTAACAGACGAATAAGATTTATCTTTTTTGCTTCCTCGACAAAGATAACAACCTCTCCAATCTCAATCTCATTTTCTGATTACTTTTTTTATGCCCCAAGCCAATGGGAGGCTCGGGAAATGAGGTTTTCACATTTCGCAATGAAAAAGCACTCCGATATATTGGTTCGTTAAATTCTCATTACTCTCAAGGACACCGAGTAGCCACGCGACCAGAATTTGAATAAACGATTCGCCAACAACAGGATTTTTTTTTAAATCCAATCGCTGCAGGAGGAAAATGATTATGTAAATTCTTGTGCACTTGTTTCCCGATAAATCGCGATTGCATGATTTCTACGAAGTATGTGCCATTTTCCTTGTCCGACGAGGAGCACCAGGGACTCTGTTGAATTTTGATGCAAAACTATTTACGTGAAATAATGTTTTTTCTTCGGGATCTTCAGAATTTTTGCAATAACGTCTTTGGAAGGCGATAATTTTATTGACACTCGATCGCGGTGATGAAATTAGCTCGGAGACTGCAAAACATGCGAAATCTTGGTTGAGCTGCATATATTAACGATTTTTTTTAACTTAAGAGGAAAAGAAAACTGAGCTTTTCAGCACGCCGGGGAAAAAATGTGTCGAGGCCGCGCAGAGTCGGGAAAATATAGCGAAAAACGTCGAGGGATGATGAGGGAACGAATTTTCATCGATGGGCGAACATAACACGCTGGGTCATGGCATGGAATGGTAAACTTGATGAATATTCCGTTTAACGGTAGCAGGGGGTTAGTGAACCTATATGGACAAAAGCACCAGCACCATTACAGTTCGAAGAGCGAGCAAGAGAGCGAGAGAGAGAGAGCGTATGAGCAGGCGAAAGAAGGGGAATTCACGTCGACGTAAAATCAATGTCCACAGCTGATGTTACGAAGGGGCCGAAACATGAATTTCGGCGACGAAGCAAGTGACGTTTCGGCTAACCAGAATAAAGCCCCATACAAGCGAAATTTGCCTAATTAGCGCAAACTTGAGTACAGCAATTTGTGGGGAGAATTTTCCTTTCTCAGTTTGCTGTCCAAAGGAAAAGAAATCCGATTTGTTATCGAAGGATTGAGCTTCAGCAAGTAAAAAATGGAGAACCGCGCGATTTAATCCTTTTTATCATTACAAAATAAAAGATTACGTGCCTGATAAAAGCATGAGTTGCAATTGTACGTGAGCAAATTAAATATTTTTCTCGTACAAATCTACAAATGCCATTATTTCCCTGTACATCCGAGTGCTGACCCATTTGTCTTAGGTCTGACGTGCTTTCGTAATATTCTTTTCTCATGACTGAGACTAGTAGCTCATCGTTAATCCTCGCGCGCGGAGCGACGCGTTTCAGGACTGCGAGATTAAAGAAACTTCAATAGAGACGATGAGAAATCTTTTTCCAGTACAAAAGCCCAAGACCGCGAGGATCAGTGAATCGAATTTGTCTCGAACACGTTCACAGCGAATTTCTCATTCACTTTATCCTTACCAAGTCTGTAATTACGTCAATTTTATTATTTTCTTCTAGATTAATGTTTTCCTGCATATTCTCTTGGGGATTTTACCAACCGAACCCATCAATTCAAATCCACTTTTCTCGGGCACTTTAAAAACTTTGCATAGCTTGCGGAGCTTCTCGAGGCTGTTGTTCGCGGCTGCTCCTTTTTATCGCATTTGGACGAGGGCCTGAGAAAACTGCTCGGGAAAATCTTTGCCAATGTTATACTTTTAGCGGATTTTCACATCAACTCGGAAGCGAATCAAAAAAAAATCTTGGCGTGGAGGAAAATGATTGGAATTGTGATGAAAAAGTAAAAAAAAAAAATACAAATTGTCAGAGTTCTCGCGGTTGCGAGTAAACCAAAATATTCTTATTCCGCGGAAATGGCGGATGAGGCATTTTTTTTTTTGGTTTGATCATAGTTCGTGGCTCGATAAATCCGGAGGAAAATGGCTTGATCCAAGAGATGGAAAGGTAGTCGGGGAAGAAAAGGGTGAAGGAAAATTCTGCTGATTCGATTTCGACGTTGGGGATGGGAAAGTTAGTCGTGTTCTTTTTCCTTTTTCTCGTCAATGCTTCGAGTAAAGAAATGCGAGTTCGAGAAAGAATGAAGAATATATTAAAAGCAGGAGTCGACAAAAGAAAGTAATTTTCAAGAGGCTTTAACCCCATCACACTTTTCCTTAGAACGTGAGGTAGTCACGGAGGGGTCGGAGATTGCAAAAGTACGTCTATTATATTCTCATTATGATTTGCTTCATTTCGCGCCTGCCGGTGACGTCTGCGGGAATAAAAAAAAAACATTTCTTTCAATTCGCAAGGAGATTTTCTTTTTTCCTCCTTATAGGAATAAGTATTTTATCTTCCCTTCTCACGTGTGACTTTACGAGGTCGTTATTGCAAGAATAAGCTGGGATTGTTAAAGGAAGAGTCCGCCACATGTCGCGAGCTTGTTGGAATTTTTAACGAAGCATCTGAGATAAAGAAACCCCCAGAATCTGGACCAATTTTCCGTCCACTCGTTCGGTGGCCTTGGAAACGAAATCTTTTTTTTTCATGCCCATTCCTCTTCAAGTTTACACGACCTCGAGGTGAAACCTGCTTCTCGTCATCAGGCACGTGCAAGCGCTCTAGTCGTCTCTGAATAATCTCGACGAGCTCCTCTCAATACGTTGCTCGATTGAAAAAAAGGGACGTTTCTTTATATTTCCTCATATTATGACGATAGACCGGAGAATGATCTTTTGCTCGAAAAAAAAATGAAACTGATGAAATTTCAACGAAACTATCGATCAATAACGGATTATCCAGAGGCACGAAGAAAAGCTGCTTTGCTCTGACAATATACAACAACACTTCAACACCCGGGAGGCTTATTTATTGTTGGAGGTAATTGAAATTAATTTCTCATGAACGATGGCGGTTTCGAACGATGGCAACAATAACGACACAACTGCATGCATATGCATATAGTTAAACATTGTACACATATAATGAAGCTCTGACAAACACATTTATCGGATGTTAGATTTATAGGGCCGTGAATTATATTGCCCTGCTGCTGAGGACACGAGAATCCAAGGGTGAATTATGTATGAATTAAGTCTCAAGCATACAACACACAGATATATAATTGCAGCATTTCAATCGACATGAACCCCGTCGCGGCTGGGAAATTTCACTCCAAATTTCGACCGAGTCTACCGGGCATTCGAAAGCAATTTATTATCAACGCAGCGTATGCAGATTAATTTGCGCACGCGAATGCAATTATAGTCAAACTTCTCGTTAACGTGCGTTAATTGCAAATCTGAAAAATCGCGAGCAAACTCACTGTTGCGAGAAATCATTTTCCTCCCGGTGACTATCATCACTAAAAAGCTTTCGCGACATTTCCGCTCACGAGCCTCAAGCATGCACTGTATTAAGGAGACGGTTTCAAATTGATCACGGTCGCTGGTATTGACGCAATTAGGCGTGTAAACGATTATTGTGACGACGATAATTGGAACGACGACAACCCGGATGGGCCAGGGTAAATAATTTGACAATGATTATCATGTTTCGATAGTAAATAACAATTTGATCAATATCTTCGATACTTTATTGATAATTGCTTATAGCTCATTAAAAAATAATTGTCAGTTTTCATTTTTTTTCTAACGAAACGACTGTTCAGGGACCGCACAATTAATTTTTTGTGACAGAGCGAGATTTTCCAACAACATTGCAAATCGTAATGAGCCCTTCCGAAAATTGGAAAATTCTCATAATTTTACGTTTTTTTCAATTGATAAACGAGACATTCGCATGAATTGTTCGTTCAACACGCGGATTTGTAATTGAGAAGTAATGTTGAGAGAATTTATGAAAAAATCTTCAATTTCCCGCGCGGTAAAAATTATTTCGTGCTATATTTGAAATCACGTTGGATTAGGTGGCGAGTTTTTCACATTTTTGTACACAAATACACGATGAAGGGATCGTAATAATGATTGACACGAAATAATTTGCACTTTGAGTTACGGAATAAAAAGATATTGTTTATGGGGGAATGAGAAAAATGAGTAAGCGAGTAATTGACTCACCGAGTAATTGACGAAGATCGAAAATTCGATAGACACTCGAGCGGATCTCGGGACGAACTGAAACGTCCGAACTCGTATGAACTGATCCGTAGCTGGCGGTTAGATTCGGTGCTCGTGGAATGAGAGGGTGGTTGAGGGTGGTTAAGAATCGGGTACCGGAGCCCTTATACGTCGCCTGTGTACTCCGTTTCTTCGTCTCAGCTTTTTCGCGGGAGCTCGAGGTGTCTCTGTTCGTTTCGCGCATCTCACCTTACAAATACGAACGCGGCGTTAAAACCCGCCGCGCAACTTCCCCCCAATTTATGACGTAGCACTTGCGGGGCTGTTTTATCCCCGTCGAACAACCCTCGTGTTTTGCGACCCTCGCCCACAGCGCAATCGGCGACTACTGCATGCGTCCGCGCCCTCTATCGCACCTTTATTCTACATATGTAAACAGGGTGTCCCTAAAATCGACCATACAACATTGATACCATTTTTCCATTTCAGTTTTCCAAATATTTACACTTTGGTAGTTAAGAGAGCGGATCCAAGTTGGGCACATTTAAATTATGCACTTCATTTTTTTTTCACCCCAAATTCTAATTCCTGAATTAAAATTCTAATTGACGTATTAACATTTGAGCTAAATGAAATGAAGTAAATAATTTTGGCTGCCCCAAATATTAATGTGAACGCATTTTAAAATAAAATTGCGAGCATTATTGAGGAATACAAACAATATCAAGAAATCCGTTAAGGAATTTTCGTTTAGGATATTTTTAATTCGACTGCATTTCCATGGAACTATAACGACGTGCCATAGAGTTCGGTTTTAATTCCTGATTAAAAATATTTAATTAGGAATTCAAATTTGGGGGCCAAATTTTAATTCCTGAATTAAAATTTTCCAAATATTTACACTTTGTTGGTTACGAGAGTAAATACAAGTTGGGCACATTAAAATTATCCACTTCATTTTTTATTCACCCCAAATTCTAATTCCTGAATTAAAATTGTAATTGACGTATTAACATTTGAGCTAAATGAAATTATGTAAATAATTTTGGCTGCCCCAAATATTAATTTGAACGTATTTTAAAATAAAATTGCGTGCCTTATTGAAGAATACAAACAATATCAAGAAATCCGTTAAGGAAATTTCGTTTAGGATATTTTTTATTCGACTGCATTTCCATGGAACTAACGACGTGCCATATCCAAGTTTGGTTTCTGTCCCTCTTCGTCTGTCTCTCTAACAAATATTGCTACCAAATCTTGTTGTCCTCACGTGCATGCTCCAGAGTTCACATCATGACCCAGAACATGGACAGTGCAGTCCATGGGATGATAACAGAGGAGCCGTTGACAAAAAGCTCTTCAATTTGCGCTCTCTCCATGAATCTTTTTTTTTATTTCTCGCCGAGAACCACGCGAAGCGTAAGAAGAAAAAGGTATTGCGATAAATGGTACCTCCGTTACGTTCACCAGTTGCGACGTTGCACTTGAATCAAATTTTACTCAACGATTTCTTCATATTGTAAAAATATTAAATATTGTGATTGATTCTTTCGATTACGCAAATTGATGAAAAGCCAATTTTTGGAGAGACTGAAAGGTACAATAAAAGGAGAAAATAACACGTGGAAAGTCGCCATACCGAATGTCTTGGTGTGGTTTAATGGAGTAGGACAGAATAAAAAAGTTGATGATAATTATTTTGTGTCGTATAGTTATTGGGACGAAACGACGCGACAGAAAGCCGCAAATTTCGTGAATAATAAAAGTGTGACGGGGTCTAGGCAAATGCCGTTCAGTGGCTGAGCCACGTGTCAGGATTTCCGCGTAACATAATATAGAGTGTGTGGTGGTTGGTGTTTTGTTGCGCGTATGGGAGCCCGCGATGGGTGAATTTTTAACGCGAAGCGCGTTGAAGCCAAAGTTGGCTCTCGCATTTCGCGGCTGTTTAAAAGCTCCGGACAAAACGCCAGGGATAACGAATACATTGACAGTTGGGAGTGTTGAATGGGCACTAAAAAGCACTATATATACACATGGAGAGAAAGAAAGAGAGTGAGAGAAAGGGAGAGGGATTGAGAGAGATGCAGAGTGTGCATTAAATATTATGCCGTTAATTGGCCAGGCCGAGCCAGTTAGTTTTCATTACGTTGCCTCCATCTTCGTGGGTTTCACACAATGGAACAACCTCCGACTCCTCAACTCACGGGACATTGGGGCCACTAGGCCTCCATGTCATATTACGTTCTATACAGATATATGTCTGGAACCGTGTATATATTTCACTTTTACAAATTCTTCATTTTCCTCTCGTCTCAAACGACTGGAAATCACTCAAGAAGCCATTGACACCGTTTGAAAATTCGTTATTTTCCTTCATAACCAAGCTAATGACGTCTGAAGGCGATTTGTCAAGTTTATGGTCAGAAAAATCCCGCCACACGTTTCATTCGCTGGGTCTTGACATTTCAATCGAAAGGCAAGTGCAAGAATCAAATTTATGTTGCTCGGTTCACCAAAAATCGAGGATGTGCGAGAGACACGTGGAACTGTGCTTTGGTTACGTCGTTTCGTCCTTAAACTGGTGCGATAAATCGCCAGGAGGCTGAGAACTCGTTGAAGATGTGGGAAAAGAGTTGAGATCACGAGGATGAGATTCTCGTCACGAAATTTGATGTCGTTGGTCGAAACAGTCGCTTATTTTGAGCAAAGAGATTTATTTGCATAATCGTTGCTCTCGTGTGCAGAAAAATTTCAATTTCTCGGCATAGGAAATAAAAGTTGTTTTTTTTTAAGTTAAATTCCCAATTGGGACGGCACGACGAAAAAAGATGCGAAAACCATCATGACGGAGGCTAAATTTGGTTTCCGATAGTTTGGACGTCACGAAATCGATTTTCATCCCCGTGGGTGAAGATTTCAATTTCATTTTTAGAGCCGACGGAATGCCGTTCGGGAATCAAGGTCACAGTGATCGCCGTTGTTCGTATATAAAGTTTTGGCGAATAAATCACTGCAATACATCGGAATTTTGTTTTTTTTATTTGCATGGAAATAAAAATCGTTTTTTGAGAACGATCCAAAGAAATTCGTAATTCTGATTAGTCTATTTGACGATCGAGGCAATTTTTTCAAAGAGATAATCGTTTCCGTGTACGTGGGGAGAAAAATAAAAAGAATTTGTCATCCGAAGTCTCATTGAACTTGGAGACAACGGATTAATGCAGATGAGCGGACTCTGCGATGATCTTTAATAATCATGAGATATACATTGGCATCAACAACGCGGAATGAGATTGGTACACGCGTAGGAGTCTACGGATAAATGAAAGCCCTCTAAAAAGTTCCTCTCTCGTTAGATGCGTCCGCAACGTCCGCAACTTTTGTTATCTCGCGGTCTATGATGAAGCAGATGATGCTGTTTAGTGCAAGGTTAGCAGGCGATGAGTGGAGTGCTGGCGATCGGCTCTGTTGAGGACCGTTTTTCTCGGTCTCGCAGATAGAGACCGAAACACAAAACCAACAAAAAAAGGAAAATCAAAATCAGGAAAAAACACACCGACCACCTCCGTAATCAACGATTCGAACGTGAGTTAAAAGCCCCTCGAATTATCGTAGTTGTTAAAAAAGTTAATCATTTCGTAAATTAATCTACAAACACGTATGAGAAGGGCGCAGATTCTTCCGATCATTGCCTAACTGAACGGCGACCTTGACCTAGAAGTGCACCGACCTTGAAAATACGCAAAGAGTGACTTAAGCCAGAATCCCATGAGATGTCAAGACCGTCATTAAAACAGCGCTTGCTCAACGATTGCATTTGCCAAATACATACTCACCCGTTTTTCATCATCTGCTCGCTATGCCTGAATCCAAGGGGTTGAAGTATTGCTTGAAAATTTTTAATTTTCCCGCATAATTCCGCTCCGGCTAAAGAACTTTCGACGCTATTTTGAACTAATTTGAAAAATATCGCGAACTATGTTTACATTTTTAATCAAATATTTCCTCGAGCCTTCTATGCCACTTGGGTGTGTCGAAAAATTTTCCTCCTTTTTATGAATCCGACGATTTTTTTATTGCATTCCTCCAGGTCGGATTTGTGAGTTCGCGTTGATAAAAGACTAAATCTAGTCTTGAAAGCTTCGAAACTTGCGTGGAGACACTTTTATTACATTGTTAACTTCGATATTTACTGGGAACATTTTCGGAGCTAAACCTTCGACATTCTTGCTTACACGGAAGTTTCGCGTATCCGTTTATACACCAACTCGTTCGAATATAAAAAGATACGCGTATCTGTTTGGATTTAGCCGTTCCAAACTGATAACGATGAGCTGCTTACAAAAAAAATTTCAATGTGAAATTGTCGTCCATGAATACGATCGCGATTGACACAATAAATAAAAATGTTGAATTTTTCAAATTATAACAAATCGTGAATTTTGGAGGCAGTTCGGTTCTCGTCAATTTCTAATGATGCTCATTAAAGATCGCTGCTGGGCAGGCTCGCGAGCTCTGATTGGAAACGTTCGTTCATCGGAATGTATACAACAAAAAAAAAGCCTTATTGATTCATCGGTGAAAAACGGAGTAAACTGAAACATCCGTGATTGGAATTTCTGAATACGAATCGTCACACAGTGAACTGAATAAAAACCAGAGGTATATTTTACTGTCGGCTTGCTTGAGCTCGACAGGAAAAGAGCGAGGGGTGAATGATACACGACGCAACTGCATTTTCGATAAATCAACGGATAAATTGGGAAAACTAATTGGAATATCTCCGCGAGAACACGACAACGAAGCTCTCTGGTTACACGACATGGTGTGTTGTTTCCGAGAGCTTATCAACTCCCACCGTGCGATCTATGTATATACAAAGGATCTGCATGTATGTGCGTGTGTGTGCCTCGGCAAATGAATTTTATTACGAATCTCATATAAAAACGATTCACAACTCGCGATATAATTTGTGAAAAATCACGAGGCACGTTACGAAACAATATTTTTGAGTATAATCCAAAAAAGGCCCAATCAATCTCCATTATATAGACACGCGATGCAACTTGCCTTGTCGATTCGAACTTTTTTTTTTTTAATACTTGGCATCAAGACGCTCCCGCGTCTATGAATTCACTCGGAATACCGCGAGAATAAAATAATTCTAATAAAAAACAAAATTTATTTTAAACTCTGAATTTGAACTTGAACGAATAAAATTATCGAAACTTGAGAAATACGATTGCATGGATTAATTAAGCTCAAGCGATTATTGTCAGGAACGACGATAACGAGTTGGAAGAGTTTCGGGAGCGATAGCCCTCGGCCTTGGATGGCGTCAGTACTCAGTCGGGTGACCGCGCACTTTGCCACGCACCGCCGGCTCGGGTTTGAATACCCAAAGGGAAATAAAGAACTGTGAATTTCTACGAGTGTTCAATCACGGCCGAAAAATGTTGGAAGGTCTCGGAGGGAGAGAAACAGAAACAGCTTCGTGGGGAACATAGTGCCGGGATTAACGTGCAGGCTCGTCAAAATCTACGACAATTATGTACACAGTAACGATAAAAAATCGAAGAGTTAAAAAAAACGTTTAAACGACTTTTTTTTAGGCGTTGATTGTAGGCTCGACCGATCATTAATTAACATGAATTAATGTCATTTTCGAAATGACGATGAAATACGGAAAACCAGATTTATTGATAAAGCAAACGATAAAATGTAGATCACCAATTGAAATTCATGGCAAACGGAGGTGTGGCAGTTTTTGTATTCCATTTCTGTTTCCGCTGCTTCTCCTCACGAGCAATTGCTCGCATTACTTTATTCCGGACACATCGATATCTGGTTCTGATTTTTGCATAGGTTTTTTTTCTCAGTTGCATAACAAGATTGATGTTCCGATCTCGAGCGATGCATTTGGAAATAAAATGCGATAAAAGTCTTTGAAAAAACTTGTCCTTACGGAATTGATTTGTTTTCGTTATGGAACTGCGTGGGATTCAAATAGAATCGACTTTGTTTTTGATTTACGAGGATTTTGCCTACTGCATAGGAACGCGAATTCGTCCAGCCTCGTCGTTTGACTTAGCAATCTGACCCTTTCACCTCCTCGAATTTTTCAAACTACACGAAACGAGATCAATCTTCTACGGTCGATCTTGTGTACAAATAAAAAACTTGGACCGCATCGTCACCTCTGAAACGTGCGCGTGCAGACGACAGAATAAATAAATAAATAAATTCTACAAGGAGCAAAGAAGTAGAAAAGGAATTACGAGAAAAAAAATATGGCGGATTGTGCGGGGAGGTCGTTACGATTGACCAAGAATAATGATCCATCTTGTGATCGCACTCGATTGGCTTGTCATTGTTGATTCGATTGAATTTAATCGTATCATAGCACCCAATGTGAAGCTGACAGCGACGACGATGTCGAGACCGTCGATTCAAACATCACTCTCGTCTTCCAATGATATTGCGTGCGATACCAATGTCTTGTCATCACTATATAACAGTTAATCATCACGCTTTCGTGGCAGACATATCATATAGCAGTTCCATGTGCACGTACGTATATTAATGATAATAAAAAGAAGGAGGAGACGGACTTGGAAGATAGGATTCGACCGAATTGCACCCATCGTGTCAATTTCTCGTTGGGCCTTCGCGTTTAAACAAGCTAAAGTGTTTTAAAGTGAAGCTTGTGTGTCATGGATACTCTTGCCAAGATTCTTTCATATTAATTTCCACAAGCAACTGTCTTTGAGAACATTTACAGCCAGCGCCCAACTTGAGAGATCGAGCGTCCCTGACTATCGTTTTTTTACTTTTCAATTAATTAAATCCGCGATAATTAGTAAGATTCGTAACAAGCGAAACTTGTTGCAATGAAAAGACAAAATGTAAGCGCGACTTCGTAAGTCAATTTTGCTCCACGTTTATTAAGATTAGAACTGCAGAATTAAGGAGAAGCAGAAAGTATGGGGAGTTGGGATGGAATGAAGATTAACTACATTCAGCCTCTAATACTGGGCGATGGCCTCGGTGTATTCCAACGAGAAACACGCAACATAGCTCTTCAGGATTACCAAAGTAGACTCGACACTTTTGCTCCTTTCGAGGCTTTTCTTCTTCCTCATTTTATCTCATTTCCTCGTGGAACTTCTCTGCGTTTCAAGCAGCTTTGTTCTTCGTTTTTCTCTCTTTTTTTCATCTTCCTTGAGTCGCTTTTGTCCTCCAGTTTTCTATCTTCATTTCGCCATTTTTATTATTTATTTATTATTCTCTCGTATTTTCCAGTAGTCACAAGACTCGAGCATTTCTGATCAGCATCTCACATACGTCGTTCGGTTTTCTTCTTCCTATTGTGCTTATCGATCGGCCCTTGAACCGAAAGGACTTATCAAGAGCTTCAGCGGTCTCGGTCCATGTCTCTTTGCTTTCAAGTCATTGATTATTCTACGAACGAATGCGAGGATGTCTGTGGAGAAAGAAAAATGGGAGAAAAAATAAAAAGAATGGTAGGCATGGAAGGGAGGCCGAAAAGAAAAAGTGAGAAAGATGGAAGAAAGCATTTACTCATTGCCATTGTATGTACATACAGTCCCAGGAAATGTTGAGACTAGGGCGAGGGAGCTTTCAGCTTTGGGCCGTTGTATCTCGGTTCGAATCTGACTCGGCATAGCAACGAGGGAGATCGATGCGAAAGCATCACCGAAGGGATGAACCAAAGAAAGATTAAACCTTAAAAGCTACAGCTTTTTTTCTGCCTGCTCTAACCTCGACAATTAATTATTGCTCGTTTCTATATCCGTCTCACTATTTCAATTTCCATATCTGTTTTTCATCCATACAAAAGTTTTCAGTATGGATTTAAGAATTTTATCAATTTTTCGTGCATTTTCTGAATGCAGTCGTCTCGATTTTGTCCCTCGTCTCGAGACAGTAAGTTCGGGGAGTTTGAAATAATCTTCCATCATTTTTTCAAAGCCTAAATCACTTGCACTTGTCGTTATAATAGAGATTTACGTCCGGACTCATCCTGCAGGAACTATTCGCTCGTAATTGCTCGGATTGAGAGAACCGAATATATCGAAATTATCTTCCGTGGTTGAGAAACTCCCAGTGCTGTTAAATATTCTACCCTCGCTTGCGATGGATTGCCCGAGGGTTGGACAGAACAAAGATTGTTCCTCAGAGGATAAAACAAAAAGAGAATCCTAAATTGAACGATCAATCAATATCCACGAAGGAGGAATCGAATCAGGAAACACCTGTAATCTTCGCTCATTCGATGTATGTAATTGCGATGATCCTTAAGTTTGCATCGTTGGAATGCAACGAAATTCTGTTTTATTTCTTCAGCAGAGCCAATAATTATTATTGAATATTTGGTCCGGCCAATAAAACGATTCTCTCTTGCGGCCAAAAAACTCAATCGACTCAAAAAATTTTGATGACGATATTTTAATAACGATAAATCATAACATCGCATAAACAACACTGCTAGTAATAAACAATACAGTTCGCAATCTTTACTTTTTTTAATATCCATAATTTGGAAAAATGTTTACTATTTTCGACGTTTTGGTGAACTTGCGAAAAAAAAAATGAGTTTATCGGTGCGAACGAGAGTGGAAGAAAAACGTTTTTGTTGCTCACGTTTCCATCCGGACGTCAGGCAACGAAATTAATTACTTTTCAAAAACAAAATTGTTCAGGTGCGTGAAAAAGCTGCGGTTCATCCTCCATGAAATATTTTGCCAGCTTTAATATCGTGCATTGTTTTTCCTCGAAACGATATTGCGCTCATCCAGCAGAGAGTTTGATATTAATGTTGCAGCGAGTGGAATTGAATATTTAATTTCGCGGTGTCTGACACTTTCTTCTGGCTCTAGGGATCGATCCAATTCGACGACCTTCACCTTTTCTTCTCAAATAAACGAAAAACCCTGTTTTTCAATATCCCATAGTCCACGAAAATTTGCATCTAGTATGCCCCAACCAAAATTTCATCACTTCCGAAAATAGGAAATTCTTTTCTGTCTGACGTTTCTATATTGACATTAGGGAAATTGTTGATTTTATTTTCACTAGAAATAGAATTTCTTCGCGTTCTCACAAGCCCATCGTAAAGCCTCTCGGTTCCCTTTTAAAAAGCGAATCGATGGCAATCGGATTTTGATGTCGTCGTTGCAAAAACTTGCTTTTTGTACCGGACTGAGAATCTGCCAGAATTAGCGAAAGTTTAAGGCCTCGCGCGGAAATACAGAGAGTTTCTCATCTCTACAGTACTTGGTCATTTGAGTTAAGTAGTCGCAAGGTCGAGCGTTCCTGCCAGCTTTTTATTTCAAGCTTCGGCTATGTACTATCCTCCTATGTATAAATATAAAGTGCACATATGTACGACATTCTGTACATAGATATATTCTGCACACACTGAGAGCTCGTGACTGTCGCTCTGCTGTCGTCATTAATGGTCAAGCCCGAGTCCGTACTATCTTAATTATCTTGTATCATCTTTATGGAATTCTAACGATGTATTTCAAGAACTCGAGGACATGTCCTTGATAGATGACTGAAAAATTAGGTGCAAAAATTAACCATCGAAACGCGTTCACGATTTTGTCCACATCCAAATTTCGTGTCATCAGAATTTACACTAAATACCGAGGAAATAAAAAACATTTTGATTTTATTTGCCAAATTGAGTGATCGAATTATCTTCCTTACGTAAAGTTTTGGCATGTCGTTGATTTTTCATGTTTACTCTTTCGTAGAGCATAAAAAATGACGATGGTGTCTTGAAACTGTTTCAAGGTCGAATTAATTAGTTTATTATTTTTCATGAGCCATATTTTTGTTCCGTTTTACACTTACCGTATCATTTTAATCAGCGGACGAATCTTTAAAGCTCTCCTACTTGAAAGAAAATCGTGTTATCTCGCACATGAACTAGAGATTTATAAGTCATTAAGTCATGTGAAAACAAGTCATTTTATTTATAAATTCACGCGTGTAAGAGCCATATCTACCAAATCTTCTCGTAAAAGTTGTTTTTCTCATATGTAGGGGAAAAAAAATTGATCATTAACGAATCGCGCGCTCTGTGTTGAGTATATATATGAGCGGGTAATACTCTTTACCGTCGTTACCGAATGACTATTGAAAAGCCATGCGGGCGCTGCGTGTGGTCTCGGAGGTTTTGCGCTGCCATATATCTTGATAAATATTTAGAGCGCTTTTGACAAACGGGACCGTTCAATCTTTCGTAATACCGTGACGCCGAAAATGGTATTTGAATATTATGATAGACAGTTTTCGATGAATCCAAAAATTGTCATTCCGGCATGAGAAATTTCGTCGAACTTTCTTTCTTTCATTTACAAGCATTATTTTATTATT
Organism: Diadegma fenestrale; assembly: GCA_037043255.1. Classification (NCBI taxonomy): domain Eukaryota; kingdom Metazoa; phylum Arthropoda; class Insecta; order Hymenoptera; family Ichneumonidae; genus Diadegma; species Diadegma fenestrale. The sequence goes on along the minus strand of CM073311.1, from coordinate 3,269,828 downwards.
ACGTTTCGCGTACACTCGAAACATCGTCGTTACGAAAATCGAGGTCCGCGTGTTTTCAATTTATTTTATTATTTTCCTGCTTGGGATCGCGCTAAGCAAAGTTACTAATTCGCACCCAAGACAACCAACAGTTTACTGTTTCGTGACTATTTTTTAACCCATAAAGACTCAGCCATTCAAATCATATTAATAAATATGCCATAATTATTATAATTATATAATTAATAATAATATCCATTAATATAATAAATAATAATAATAAATATAATAAATAATGAATATAAATGAAAAGCCAATAAAACGTTCAAGTTCGTTCAACCTGCGGTTGTCGTCTGTGAAACTGTCGCGTCTTTCGATAGCGCCAAAAGGTACACAAAGTTCTCTATTCAAACGATTACATTTCAGTGGAAAATTATTATTTTCGTCTCTTATCGGAGCGAGTTTCGCTCGAGTCTTAAAATTATTCGGTACAGACCATAAGCATTTGATTTGCATGTACGAGTATTAATGAATATGAACAACGATAACAATTCTTGCTGATTACGAGCGTCTAATAATGTAAATTTCAATCCATACACCAATCGCGATCGACTTTTGTAGAAAAAAGAGCAACTTAATTATTAACACGTTCGAAAATCATCGTACAAAACTGGGAAAAGTTATTACGGTTGCGGTATTGGCATGAATCAACGCAATAATAGAATACAACATGCGAATCCAGCCTCTCGATTCCTTGACAGGATATTTATATCATATACTCGTCAAGCTCACCCGAACGTCGATGAATTATTGATGAAGCGTGTGTGTGAGAACAAATTTAAATATACGATACAACAGCCACGCTATCTCGAACCAACAGCCGGAGCGATAATACAAAAAAAGGAATGTTGCAAAGTGTGACGTTACATCTCGCATGCATGCACCCGTAATTTTCTACATTAAAGCTTCTGTATAAAAGTTACATCATTGCGAAAATCGCGTGGCTTGTCCAAGATTTCGCTCCAGTTTACAGAAATCTGCTGATCAACCGGAAGAGAAATTTTTTTTGAATACTTTCGACCAAACTTTCATTGAAAAATCACACAAATTTAGTCATTGCAGCAAGAAATATTCCAGAAAGTCTCACCAAAAAATAAATTTTTGTGGTTTTGATCGTAAAATTTGCCGACACTTGCATTGCAAATAAAAAATATTGGCAAAATTACATAAAATTTGGAGATAATACAAAAATATTTAACAAACCATCGACGTTTTTTAACAAAATTTTTGATTTTCATTGCAGGCAGACAAAGTCTTGCATTTATTTTTAATAAAAATATCCGCGCGTCATCCTTTCACGAATAATCGTGACCGACAAATTTATTGTCACACGAAATTTTTCTAGAAAATGAACAAATCAAAGGCCCATGCAGGGTTTATTTGATTTTTTTTCAAGACAACGCTAGTAATTGTCATTATTTGCATCCTCTAGACATTACTGTTGCATGGAAATTCATAAGTGGCGTAATTAAGAAAAATCAAGTTTGGTGAATCTATCAAGCATACCGAGAATGAAAACCTTATCAAGGATAAGGCGCGACGCTTTATAATTAGCTTGTATATATAAATACGAAAGATATATACTTAGGAATATCATTCATAGCCGCACAGGGGCAAGTCTGTTTTTGTTCTCATTGATCTATAATCATCAGAAAGAGCCCGGAAGACAGGAAATTCTCGACGACATATAAAGCATTTCGTTCGTATCGTCAATAACGAACGTATATTAATTACATTTTTATCGTAACACCCACACGTTACAACTCGTAACGCATAAGTGTTTTTATGCATAAGTCTTAATTAATATCTAACCAGGTTGGAGAAAAAAAATGCAAGGATACTCTTATTTTTATTGTGTACTGGAGCGATCTCGAGAGTGAAATAATTGAGGGATCAAAATCTGCTACAAATTGTAATCTAGAAAATGAAGAAGTCGTCATATTTGTGTGTAATTCTCTTTCATTCCCTGTCAGAATCCAATTTAAATGATGCTCATTATTTCAAGCTCAGGGTCTTTAAGAAAAGCATCCATATAAAAATATTCAACATCGTGTACTCGAGAGGTCGGAATTGCTATAATTGGACGATCAGAATCTCAATTATTTCCAGAAATTTAACTTGAAAGAACTTCAGTTCCCAGTATCAATCCTGGGACTGTGATTCAATTTTTTTTTGCCTCCACAATATTAAGAATTCATCAAAAGTATCATAATGAAGGCTGCTGAATTATTCGATGAAAAAAATCTCAAACGTGAGCCCAAACGTCTCCCAGAATGCAGTTTTAACTTTCGTTCTCCATCTCGTGCTTCTTTTTCTTTTGGAGAAAATTTATTCACTCCGCAGGCGATTCCATCCAATATCGACTTTTTTTTATATCGCATACATATTGAGAGACAATAAAACGAAATAGCACGCAATTTGTAGAAACGTATATCACGTCTGAATATTTCGGCGATACTTACGATCGTGTGAATCTATAAAATTGTCTCGAATTAGAATAGAAACAGTATTTCGTGTCGGTCGAATTGACCGGTGGAAAATATTCATGAATCTTTTGACCTACTTCCAGATATTTTAAGAAAAATAGCCATCACCTCAAGCTGCACGTTGTTCCTTATTTTTTCTAGTCCTTTTGGGATCTTTTATCAATGGGCTCGTTAAAATGAAAACGTTTCGACTGCACAAATGAATTATTTGCTAGTAAATGCTCCTGAAAACTAAATGAAACGCTTCGTTAATGGAAAAACAAAAAAATGAAAACCTCAGAAACTGCCGAGTAGATTCGCAGATGGATATTTTACATACTGCAGCAATTAATCAACAACTCCACCTGATTCTAATGAAACTGGTTTCACATTCGTCACTTATAAGCAACCGACGTATAAGGCGATCTAAAGCTGTTCGTGTCTCCACGAAAAATGCACCAAAGAAATTGGCCCTCGAATTGAGTTGACGTAGAAAAAGAAATGAAGTCAAGTTAACAAACTTCGAGTTGTCCCGAGGCGATAATACGAAAAGTTTGATAAATAGTTGAAAGTCATCGTCGCGTGCCCGGGTCGTCAATTTTTTCGAATAACACGATGTGACGTTACTGTTGGAAAAACAAATTATTTACCTCCAAAATTTTGAATGAGTCACGGAGTGGAAAATTTGGCACATTTCGTGCACACGATTTTTTCCATGGCGTGAAATTTCCTTGTTTTTATTTTCGGGTATTATCTCCATGATCGGGAGTTTCCATTGTTATGAAATCGAAGCTCATGAAAGTAGCGAGGAACTAATGACGGTAGTTTCTTAATTTTTTTTAACATGGCATCGTTTTTTGTCGAGACCCAAGTTCAGTTACATTACGATGTGCAATTGAGACTGGTAAAATATTTGTAAAAACAAAAGTGCTTGGAGGAATTCAACGGTGCGAGTTTTAGTTGAACCAATCCAGCAAAAATTTGTGGCTCTCGTACTTCCTCCGTAATTTTGCTTACCATTTTATGCAAAATTGAGCAAAAGTCGGAGAGGGGGAGAGAAAGATTTATTCGAAGGTTGTGCGATCGCTACGCGTCATTAAGTAACTAATTTTATGTAACGCGTTCCTTACGATGGCGTAAAACTAAAACTATGAGAATTTCTATGTCAACCCACAAGATCGTGAAAATATCAAGCAAAAAATTCAATTAATTTTAATATTTTTTATACTTTTATATATATTTGAAAAATTTTGACATTTGACTAAGGTCAAAAATCTCATGGACGATAATTTATTGAAAAGTGTAGAAACAAGTTTCCGGGATTAAGAAGGAATGCCCTATACATACACATTTATTTACTGAGATAAGAAAAAAATATTATACGCACCGATCATTTCACGACCACATTTTCCGGCTTCACAACCTTGCCAACCTTGCGCGCGAGTCATCACACGCGACATTTGAACAAGACGTTATAATAATGACAACAATCATGAAAAAGTGATGTTGACACGTGCATATTGATTTCTTGTAATTGTTTTAAACTCAGAAGCTCCTGTAAGAGGGAATACTCATCGCTATTTGACACGATCGTTCAATAGAGTTTTAATGAAAATAATTGAGAACGTTTCCTGCAGAAATTCAGAAAAACAATTAACCACGTCGAACAATTATTTAATGGCTCATCATAAGTTGCTCGTTTAGTCAGTTCAATTTTTGCGATTCATTTTTTCGGTATAAAAAAAAAATTCTTCCTACACATTAGGAAAAGCGTGTCAAGGCTCTGAAAATGAAAAATCGTTTTTCGAGAGTTCTAGTGAGTAAAATGTGTAAATTTCATTCACCGAGATTGTGTTTTCCATTTTTTTGTGATGCTGCAATCTCCGCTTGGAAAATCGTCGATCAGAAGTATCGAAAAAATTGGGGAAAAACCGCATGCGTCCAGCCCGAATCAATCGATCTCAAGGGACACTGAATTTTCTATTTCCAGGAATTTTTATTTTTTTCCTTATCAGTCTTGCCATTTAACATTTGCCATTCGTGATCATTTGTTCACACATCGCAGCTTGGACGCCTCAAAGAGGACGCCGATGAGTTGATAAACGTGAATGATAATTTTCACTAATATTCACGACAGTCAGTCGGTGACGTTACATGCAAAATAACGACGAAAAAAACCGGTTCTACCGGCTTTTTGATTATCGTTAGATTGATTTAGGTGGAACTTATATATTTCCATGTGAATGGAAAAAAAATGATGGTATGTAATGAAAATTTTAATACAAGTCGAATTTCTGGTCCGGAACAAAATATTTTGTTGAAAGGTTGAAATTCCATGTAGAAATTGAGTTGGCAGGATTGACTGTTTAATGTGTTTTGTCCATTCTGTGAAAAACGAATTATCGTCGGCGGCTTCCACCGTAAAAAAATGTTTTATTGCGATTGTCAAGGCTGCTCTTTATTTTAATCTCTCTCGAAGGTAACGCGAGTGCAAGATTCTGGCGATCGATTGACTTTGATGTTCGCGTAAAAGAAAATTCTACAGCAAAGATTTTTATTATTTATTTTCATTTAACTTTTATGCAGAATTCATTCCTTCAAGAATAAAATAAAAAAGGCCGGACCGAGATGGTGAACACAAAATTTAAAAAAGTTGCTCTCACTCGTTTCGCCTGCATAAAAACTGCAGCAATCGCCAAGATTGCAGGAATTGCACGGTGGGTGGGTTGGTGTGGAATTCCCTATGTACCGATGCGTTTATTTATGTAAATCTATAACGTACAATATGGATCAAAAGTGATGGAATTCGAACCGGAAATCCGCGATTCAAGTACACATAATCGTTCTGTTTTTCATTATACAGAGACGTGGCATCGCCACCGATGGTCATAATATAGATCACGAAAAATTAAAATCAAATTGCATCTCGGAATCTATTCTTGAGTGATTTAAATGAAACCACGTTTATGGTACAACAAAATTCACGTCGCATTACAATTTTCGTAATTTGATTCTCTAAAAAATACAAAAATCAACTGATTCTTGTGATTTTTCCACATTTTCACGTCTTGGTGCATCAAAAATCATTGCAACCAGCTTTCGAGCTGAAAATTCGGGCTCGGCATTATCGCGAAGCTGAGCGGCGTTCGATAAACAGTGATAATCGATTTCTGAGAGTATCTGAACAATTTCGATTATCATTCAATGACTTTTAGGTCGAAAATCGTTGAAATATTATGCACGTGTCCTTCAGATGGTGATAATTATATGAGAGATATAAAAAATAGTAAAAAAACAGCGTTGACCAAGTATATTCGAAAAATGAGCGGGATTCTATTCATGCGAATAGATTTTTCAAAAAAATGTTCAGTATAACAAAGCGACAAGTTCCTTGCTTGGGAAGAAACGAAAAAAAAAAAATATTCATGGATATACGTCGTAAACGAGGAACCAGTATGAAAGGGTCTTCCCCGTGCGGCGATGCTGAGATACATGAAACGGTCGTTTCCACGATGCGTCATGGGGAAATGTCGACTCTGTCGTGACGAGAGTCCGTCACGAGGAGTTCATCGAGTCGTTCAAGTTCCCGGAGGGAATAAGCGTGAAAACGGCCTTGCTGAGCAGTCTCGCCTTGATTCGACAATTAAATCATTGAATTCTTAAAACTTAATGGCCCAATATACGATGCAACAAAAGATTCGAGTTATGTGAGAAATCGTCGAGGCTCCTCCATTTAAATATACGCAGTTTTTTTTTTCAAGTAATTAGAAAATCCTACAAAACTTAATTTATAAATACATAATTAACGACTGTTGTAATTATGAGTAATCTCTTTGTTACTATCATTGTAAATTCTTATGACAAAATGAGTAGCGAGGATCGCAGACTACAATTTTCCAACCAAGAATGTTTGAGCTCAGAAAAATTTGTCCAATTACACTCTCGATATTCCAAAGTAACTGTAAAAATCAGCATCACGAATAGAATGCTAAATAGAGAATAAAAACTGAAGAACAGTTATTAATTTTTATGTTCGAAAAATCAACCGGAGAATTCGCCTTCTAGGCAAATGTAAAAAAGCAGACATTTCCATTTCAATTTTTCTAAACGCATTCATATTTTTCTACGTTCACCGTGCATTCAAAATAGACTGAACAAAGCAACAAACGATACGTCGCAAATTTAATTTCAATGCATTTTATAAAAAATCGTATAGACTGGTGATAAATAAATTTTTTAAGGGATCCATTAGAAAAAACAAATGCAAACATTTAGCGAAACTTCTTGGATGGGAGATTTGTGGAAGAAAAATGTCGCAATTTGGCTCTAAATCGATCGAATATGGCGCCTGACAACGATGAGCGATCGGTTTCTCGATCTTGATTCCAGTGACGTCACAAAAGTATATTCCCAGAAAGACGAGAGGTCCAATGGTGTTAGAGAGATTATTGTGTGCTCCTGCTCCGGTAACTTTTCGAAGTGGGGACTGGGAAGGATCGTGTTTGCTCGTCGATCTCATTCGTGTGCGTGTGTGTGTGTGCGTGTCAGAGTTGCCTCTTGCCAGACGAGACGTTAAAGAGGTAGTCGGCATATAAAGACCCCTACCTTGCATTTTCATTCGAGAACGACAAGTCAACGGATTCTCCCGTACACAAACGTCGTCGAGCCCGTTTTTGAATCGTGAAAAGAAAAAGATCGAAAATTTCAAACTCGATCCGACTATCGACGACGAACGAGACGAAAATCTCAACGAGAATCGATTGATTTCCATGGACATATCGATCGTTATGCTCAATCGTCGATCATCCTCAGGCTTTTAAATACAAAAACGCATTTTTTCTAATTGTGATGACGAAAATTGAACGACGAAGTCTTTACGGGAATAACGAGAACTTTTGATATTTTGGACATCGAAAAATCATCTCAAAGCTCGCGATATTATTTTTCTACGACAACTGAGTGAAAACAGTGCGATGAGAACTACGACGATTTGTTCCTATCCCTAAAATCTGTGATTCGGAGACTCAATATGTAATTTCATGTACGAACGGTCGATTTGATGGATCGGTGATCGTAGAATAGTTGGATTCGCATAAACCAACGAGTGGTTCATTGTTAAATCGCGTGAATATAATTTTTAGAGTAATAAACTCAAAGTACACGAGTATCTCCACAAAAGTGATGCTTCCAGTGAAATTTGAATGTGCGAAGCAATAACATTTCGTACGTGAGAGAAATACTTTGTCGAGAGCGGACTAGAACGAGGAAAATGTGAGTATTTTGAAAAGCAACTGCTGCGGGTATTGAATTCTTATTTCTTGCCGTTTTTTTTCTATTGCGAAACAATGGGATGTCAATCGCAACACGTGGCCATGTGCGCGAGCATTTAATTTTCCTTTTAACGAGGCTCGGAAATTCTGAAGTGATAACGATTCTTAACGCGTATTTTTATCTTCCAAATTAATTTTATATTGCCAATCCCCTCGATGCTTAATTTTTCCATTTCGACTTTTACTCGAAGTTAATTCACCTCGTAATCTTCGCTACTTCAAGCAATTACAAAATTACTACACGGCAGAAATTGCAATGGAAAACTGGGTCAAAGGCTTTTAAAGTTTATTCGAAAATGAGAATGAAAAAGAATTTCAAAGCTCGAATACTTTAAAAAAAAGTAAACGGAGCCATTGTTTGAATTCGGGAGTCTCAGCTTCTGGGCGAATGCACAGGGTGAGATAAAAAATGTGTAACGATGAAAAGTGGGTCGCACATTATCCAGAAAGCCCATAAGTAAATACACGAGTTATGTCACGAATTTCAATTCTTTCCGCGTTTATAATTATCGCATTTTTACGCGTTCAATAATTAACCCAGGGTAATTAGAAAACCTCTGCACCGACTTATTAAATGCCGTGTACAAAGAGAACGCCAAGATCTTATGAATAATTAATGCCAGATAGCGATCGAAGTGCGGTTGCCAGTTAAATCTCAGCGTCTTTTCAGTCCACATCATACATCGAGTTACCGATCAGATTTCTCGCCCTTGTCAATAGAATCTCACATTATATTTATTCTTTATTGTTATCATTATTATTCATTATTATTGTCGGCATATCTAGAAGTCGAGCGTTAATTCGTTGCCACGGAATCATGACGCTTAATTGACAATCTTCACAGATAACAATATCGCATTCGAATCGCTTTTCTCACTTTATTTCGATCTTCGTACGTCAGATTTATCGTTTCTATTTTACAACAAACTCATCACTTTGCATCAAGTTACAGAGCATTTCGAAATGAACATTTTTCTTCGAAAGGACAGAGTGTTGTAAATTAAATTGCAAATAAAAATCCACAGCTCTGGGACGAGAGTAAAGAGCATTTGGCAGCGAATCTCGTTTTTAAATATAAAAGTGTTTACTCCAAAGTTTACGGAACACGGATTCTTCGCTGCGAATCGTGACATTGCGGCAAAGTACTTTTTCGTGTCGCGAGTTCGTCGTGATCACCGGATTTACGTAAAAGTTTAAATTAATGTTTTTTTCATCGTCAGGCAACTGTGTGAAATTAAATCCATCGCAGAATGTTAAACGAGATTCTCTAATGGCAATAAAATTCTCGCCCTAGACACAAAATTTGATCGCCGTGAATAATTTCAATTAATTATCATCGGAAGGAGAATCCAATCGATAGTTTAAACGTTATTTCGTACATTTTCCGACGAATTTTAGATTCGTTAATATTCCGCTTCGAAATACTAAAATTCAGAGGAATTTGTCCTCCATTGGAACGCACATTTTTGTGGATTTTTTTCACTCCGAAACTTTTTTAAATTCTCTCAATTATAATTTTCACTCCGAATGACTAATACCTGCTGACGATTAAATGTCATTCTCGCTGTTGATGAATAACGGAATATTTTTCCAAATGATTTCGACGAGAAACACTTTTTTTAAATTCACACATATGAGTATTTATATGCATGGCGATATCTCGAAAGCTGGAACCATAAATCATCGAGTTGACTTTGTTCTGTTTCCCAACACATGTATATTTTATATACGAGAATGATTAGACGCTTGTCACAATGTCACATGTGTTCAACGCAATCATATTGACGAACCGATCCAATTTGACATCATTTTGCAGGATAGAATTTGCTTCGAATTCGAACATTCAAATTTTCGTGTCTCGTGAAGAATTCGAATTATTTTGCGGGATCAATTTAATTGATCTTGAAATTTAAACGTTATTTTTATAAACTATTTTCAATGACATACGAAATGGTAACGAACTAACACTACAATGGGACCAGGCTCACGAAACATTTGATAAATCGTTCCTGCATTTTGAACTCGAACTTCTTAGTCATTTTTATTTCTGCAGAGAAACGTGTAGCCACCAATCATTTTCAATTAAATGTCTGTTTTTCATTTTTTTGCCCCAGACGATCAATCATTGCCCGCCCGAAATTTCTTCGACACTAAATTCTCAATTCGGTCGATTTTGAATACAGCTTATCGCGGAATAGACACCGAGTGTCTGTCTCATACGCTAATAAAGTTTGCGGAAGCTCAACCTGTTTTTCGACATTAGATTTGATTGTTTTATTCAATTTTTTTCTCGTGTTTGCTCCAGTTATTACGATATAATAAATTTTTGAGGACTATACTAGTGTCTAAACTTTTATCAAATAATTCCCGCGTTTTTATGATGCAGGATAAAAAAAAAATCCCATCTAAAAAGACGCGAGGCAGATTTTCCAATTACGAGTGCAGGATTAATAAGAAACGAAACCCAAACAAATCGGAATTTAATGTTTCCTTCGCAGTTCGTTGTTGCGTCTCTTTTCCCTGATCCTTCATTCAATAATTTGTAATAACTCTGAAGTTTGCAACGTTGAGATTCAACGAAAAACATTTTTTCTATTGATTATTTATTGAATTTTGAAAATCGTGACAATTTTTCGAGTCGATCGAGTTTTTTCATCGCAAGAGAGAATCGTTTCATTAGCCAGACAGAAGAAATAACAGAATTTCGTTGCATTTCAACGATGGGAACTTTCGGATCATTAATTTGTACAGTATTTAAAATTTATTGATCAATGTAATATTTTCAGATATCAAAATGACCGTCGCAATGGAAACGACAAAGGCCGAGGAAGGCGAGGGCCGAAAAAAAATCGAAACTTTTGATGATATTTTGCCATACGTTGGCGAGGCTGGCTGTTATCAATGGATGCTTTTCATCCTTCTTTTACCATTCACATTCGTCTATGCATTTCTTTACTTCACACAATTCTTCTTGACCCTTGTTCCAAATGAGCATTGGTGTACTGTACCTGAGCTCGACGGATGGAATCTCACGGATTCAGAAAAGTAAGTTCACCACAATTAATCACACAATTTTTTTTAAACTAAATTCTCATTTCCAGCTTTACTGAGCGGCGATAATTTTATTCAAGCTTCTCAGTCAGTTTATTCGAGACCCGGAATGTTAAAAACATGAAATAAAACGAAAAATTATGAAGCAATTATTTAATTCCCATAAAAAACAATTGTCATCGCGAATATCTTTGCATTCGAGCTTTAATAATAATAATAAGCACCGCACGTATGAATTTGATGAAGAAAAGAATTAAATTCAGAAGAAACGACCGAGGAACGTTCCTCCGTGTCTTCCCTGCCGATTTCATGGTTCGGTAACGTTTCGTATTCTTCGAAATATTTGAACATACAGTTCCACGATCGTAAATCCTCTCGGTATCGTTAAGAATATTAAAAAAAAACGAGGCAGTCGTTGGCCTCGAGAAAAAGGGAGAGAGAAATAGTTCTTCCTACTCTCAATCGTAAGTTAAATCCAACAAAACCATAGAGATACGCCCAAGAACATTTATTTCTAAAACATTCGCGATTTTTTTAACAATTTTTTTTTTCCATCCGTGATCTCTCGATTCGAATATCGAACAAGAATTTTACAAATTTTTCTTCCATCCATAAAGATAAAAAGATCCAATGGAAACGATTATATCCACGAATTTCTATCGCAAACCGATAATGATTGAAGGTTTTTGTTTTCAAAACATCTGCATTTTTTTTTGCACGTCATTTAGAGATTGTTTTGCAATTTCTTTCCCATTTGGATAAAGCTTGTGGGAGTGTTTGGCGTTAAAGATTGATTGTCTGTAGCTTATCTGTCCTCCGTTTGGTCCGATGTATCTGCAGGTGACAAAAACACAGATAAATAACCGTAATTTGACATCAAGATCCACAAATTGAGAGCAATTTATTTCATTTGTTCGTTTAATCAATAAGCTCGCGATGGAGGGCGAATTTGGCTTATTTTTAAAGGAAAAAAAGGCAGCGAATAAATGTTCACTTTGCCGATCGCGCAAAATATGAAGAAATTATTCCTGCTCCAAATTTCCTCCGGTTTTGAAATTAATCATTTTCATCACGGCATAAATTTGAGTCTTTTTGTCGGAAGAAAAATCGGTCCAGCTCTCCGGTTTTTTCATGACAACAAGCGTGCGGTTCAGCTTGAATAGGAAGCGAAAAAATGGGAAGATTGCATTGCAGGGTTCGGAGCAGTCTTTACACGCAATCCTATACCGCACTCGTACAAAAAACCAGTTCGAAGAATCGACCTTGCGCAGATTCCACGAGATGGGAAGTCTTTGACTTGCGGAACTCCGCTTACAACGAAGGCCACTTCGTCAGACACTGCTGGCGCATTTTATCTGCACGTGTTTCGTATCGGGCTCGCATTTTTTTATTTTTTCTTTGTTGCAAACCTTTCGAGACGCTTTTACCTGTTACTTGGAACGAAGTAAACTCGAGTCACTATTGCATTTTTTCATTTCTGAATCCATTGATTTTTATTAACAATAATTGTCATCCCAGATCCAAAATCGAGTAAATTTGGAGACGGAAAAGTTGGTTGGAAATTAATTCTTATCGGAACAGATCGCAACTAAAAAAATCATGTCATGCCATTAATAATGCACTTGCAAAAGCAATCACTTAATTACTCTTCATGTCGAAGACGTTTTCGGATGATACAATGGACTTTTTTCTCTCGTTGAATCAATTAATTATAATCATTCTCATTGAGAATGGAAATTGTCGATGAAAACAGCTCCAGTGTGCAGTCGCTCGAAAAATGTTTTCTCTCTCTCTCTCTCATCGAACACGTGGTGCACTTGATATAACGTAATTTCTGTAGAATGAAGTCATTGATGTTTTTCTACACCGTTTCATTCATGCCGTGTACTCCGTCGTTGGAAATTTCCAGGCAAACACGTTTTCGCGACTTATTTGTCATCGAGCCTCAAATGCGTTTTCGTTTATTCGCGCTTTATCGTGTTAACGGAAATAAAATTAATTCTCTGACAAAGTAACATTATTCACAGGTGTCTGGACAATTAAATGGATATTTCGTTGATGAATATAAATTTCCAAGATCCAAAGTATCTTCATTTTCGGTTGCAAATAAAAACTCTGATGCGTTATTATTTTGAATGCGATAGGACCTCGAAAATGAGTCTGATGACGGGATTCTGTGAAACGGATTTTTTGCTCCGATTCCGAATGATTCCTCTCCTCAGTTTGCCAAATTCATGGTTGCATTCTTTTTAATGTTGGATGAAACCTCGCCACATTCATTTTCGACCCCAAACCTTTTTTCACTCGGCTCCACGAATGGACCAAAATAATACGTCATAGACGGATTAGTACGAATCATAATTGTTGCATTTAGTTGCAGTTGTAACTGCAACTGCAGACATCGCCCAATAACGATCTATATCAATCGTAATGTATTCGCAATCATCAGGAGATTTTACTGAGAGGCGACAAAGCTTTTGTCCAACAATCTGTTGAAATAAATGTGCAAATTTTTCAATCACAGTCCATTTTCTCATTAAATACCGTCATTAAAACGTAATCAACAGCTCTTTCCTACTAATTGCAACATCGATGAATCTGATTGATGACTGATAGGTGGCTGGCCACACTTTGTTCAGTTTTTTTTCCAAGCGTCATTAAAGAACCGAGACTATTATAGGAATCGTCCTGTTAAACGATTTATTTCATGGAAACGTTTTACGAATTTGTCATGTCCGAGTGTTTTGATTGTTCATTGAGTTTGATATCGACAAATTAGTGTTAAAATGCACTGAAATTCATCAAAATGACGAATTTATTCATTTGAAATGAAAAATTCGCTTTCGAGTTCGATAATTGAGTGGAATTATAATCGATCATTGATAATAGATAATAATTGAGCTTAATTATCGAAATCGACAGAATAATTGGTCCAAAGATCGAGTAACAAGTTGGTGGATTTTAATTTTCAGAATCGCTTTGTCCATTCCTAAAGCCAATGCTATTGAATTGGCGAACGAGGGTTCCGTAGAGTTTTCAAGATGTCATATGTACGCGGTTAACTATACCGAGTTATTGATAGCAGGCGTGAGAGAGAGTAACCCAAATTGGGTAGCTGTGCCTTGCCAATATGGATGGAGTTTCAATTATACGAGAATTCCTTACGCATCGATCGCTGCCGAGGTAAGAGCGAATCTACAGTTTTGACGATTTTTTCAATTCCAATTGATAATCAAATTGGTCATCAGGAAAATTGAAAATGTTGACAATATTTGAGCGCTACCAATGATTTTCATTATCTGTTGACAGCTCGAATGGGTTTGTGACAAGACTTACTTGTCGTCGGCTGCACAATCGGCATTTTTCGTTGGTAGCATACTCGGTGGATTTGTGTTCGGTTACATAGCCGATCGTTACGGTCGGATACCGGCACTGGTATCGTGCAATGCCGTTGGTTTTTTCGCTTCCGTAGCCACTGCATTTTGTAATAGTTTTTGGAGTTTCGCCCTCGCGAGGCTCGTCGTCGGCACATCTTTCGACAATTGTTTCAATATACTTTTCATCATAGGTGAGTTATGGAAATTACTTTCTTTTACGGTTCACAACTACATGGAGAAGGAATCATTCAAAAAATTACTGATTATATGGTTCCCTGGTACCTTTTCGTGACCTTTTGCAAGATTTCACAGCAAATACACGTACAGTCACTTTTTATCTCAATATTTTGGTAAAATCTCCTAGAGAGTCGAGAGACTGCACCAGGAAACGGTATCCTGGTAATTTTTGATATTATTTTCTCTGCATGTTGCTGTGACTATTCGCATTTTTGTAGCTCGTGTGAGAGATTGTTTTGTGGCCTCCAGAGCTAATATTTTTTAGTCCTTTATCTTTGAAGCTCAAGTTATAACTGAATAAATCATCGCAAATATTGTTTTTCTTCTCAATTTTGTTCTCCAGACCGCCCGCATCATCGCGAGAACTTTTCGGAAAAAAATTCTTCAATTTTCTCAATATTTTTGAGTATTTTCAATGTTTGGGAGAAATATTATCGTTTAGACTGATTTTTCCAAAGACTGCGTAACGCTAATTAACCTTTTTGTTGTTGACATTAATTTAGTTATCGAGTACGTGGGCCCGAGATATCGAACGTTAATGGCGAACGCTTCTTTCGGTCTTTATTTCGCGGTTGCGGCGAGCATTTTGCCTTGGATGGCGTTCTGGATCGCTGATTGGAGAATCCTCAGTGTCGTGACCGCAGTACCATTGGTCACGGCGTTTTTGGGTCCGTGGCTCGCTCCCGAGAGTGCAAGGTGCGCAAACACGTCAAAACTCAGCCAAAACTCTAAAAATGTTCAACATTCAAAAAAAAAAAAGGATTTTATGTCTTTCTTATTCGCAGATGGTATCTGATGAGCGGTAAACCAGACAAGGCAGTCATGATGCTTAAAAAGTTCGCAAAAGTCAATGGAAAGACCGTGAAGCCCGAAATATTTGAAGAATTTGAGAAAAGCTGCAATGCCAATATCGCGAAAGATAAAAGTCTCAATCAGTACACGGTTTTGGATTTATTCAAAAAACCACGACTCGCCAGAATTACTGTCATCCTCGTCGTTTACTGGTAATTTCTGTGATTTTTTTTACCTCTCAATTCGATTGAATAATCTTGATTGTTAACGGAGAGAATTTCACATCAAAATTTACTATGATATTATCGTTCCCGGGTACCAAGTCGTCCCTTTGAGGAATTTGACCAAAAACATAGTAAATTTTCATCTGAAAAAGGGGGAAAAATGTAATTATTTCCGCGATTTCGATAGAAAAAAGAATGAAAAATTACTACGTTTTTGCTCAAATTTCTCAGAAGGACGACTTGGTACCAGGGAACTATAATGACGCAGTAAATTTTGATGTAATATTCTCTCCGTGAATCGGTTCGCTGAAATAAATCATTTTTTGTGTGTTTACACACGTGAGTGATTCATGAAATATTAAATTCGTAGTCAGTTACAATCTGCACTGGTGAATAAAATACCTCAGTCGTGCTATCGTGCAATTCATTGTTCATTCACTTCCTTGAAGCGTCTTGATCGTGTAGCACTTCGAGAAAAAAAAACTATGGACGCCTGAAATTTTTAAATGAAAGAGTAACAAAAATCGTCCGTGAGTCAATCAAACTCACGTTTTTGGTTGAATCGCTAGCGCAATTACTGATGATTCGT
Source organism: Diadegma fenestrale (assembly GCA_037043255.1). NCBI lineage: Eukaryota > Metazoa > Arthropoda > Insecta > Hymenoptera > Ichneumonidae > Diadegma > Diadegma fenestrale. The sequence continues at coordinate 3,253,724 of CM073311.1, read as the reverse complement.
GATTGACGGTGCAACGAAACGTTCAAACCATCAGGAGCGTATGCAAATGACTTGCAATGAAAAATTGCTATGTTTTTGGGAAAATTTGTCAGAGGGACGACTTGGTACCCGGGAACTATAATAACATAGTGAATTTTGATTTAATGTTCTCTCCATGTTATCAGCCCATAATGTTGGTTCATTAATACGATGGACCAAAATCTTTGATACAATTCGAGCATTCAATTTCCAATTGGAGCAAAAAAAAGAGAGCAGAGTCAATATTCATAAACGTCATTTCCGTGCAGGCTCCTGATTATTTTGGTATTCGACGGGCACGTCTGGAACATGAAACTGCTCGATCCCGATGTCTTCACATCGTTCTCGTTGGCGGCACTAACGGAACTTCCGGCTGCGGTATTGCTGGCACTTTTCTTGGATCGATGGGGCAGACGTTGGATGGGTTTTGCGTCCATGTTCATCTGTGGTATTTTCTCCTTTGTGGCTTTAGCTACACCACCCGGTAAGTTTGTCTTCGACTTAGAATGTACATACGATCCCTCAGCAATGAGAGATCGACGAATGGAGAATGACAGGCTCTAAACAGAGAAGCAGGAGAGAGAGGCAGAGAGAAAAGGGAAAGAGGGGAGATTGTGAGAGGGTTACTGAACGCCCGGGGGTTAAACATGAAACGTTTTCGATCGATAGATTATTTCTCCAGGTCCCATCACGGTCGCCATGGCGATTCTCGCCCGTCTGGGTGTCAATGTCGCCGCCAACATCGGCTTCCAATACGCTGCCGAGATGTTACCGACCGTCGTACGAGCTCAGGGTGTATCGCTCATTCATATCATCGGTTACTTTGCTCACATTATCGGACCCTACGTCATCTACTTGGTAAGCAACCTTAACCCTACAACGGTAACCCTTTCGTCCTTCGTTTTCCCATTTTTTTTATCACTCAAGCTACCCCATTCTCGAGTAATTTTTTGCTTGAAACTAAATTGTCCCAGGCTCACATGACCCGGCATCAAAGAAGAAAAGAATCAGCCCAATTTGATGACTCTGGAGTTTGCAACGTTGAGATTCAACGAAAAACATTTTTTCTATTGATTATTTATTGAATTTTGGAAATCGTGGCAATTTTTCGAGTCGATTGAGTTTTTTGGTCGCAAGAGAGAATCGTTTTATGGGCCGGACCCAATATTCAATAATAATTATTGGCTCTGCTGAAGAAATAACAGAATTTCGTTGCATTACAACGATGCAAACTTCAGGATCATCCAATTTGAACCTTTTTCGTTAAACTTTTCGGTGAAAAAATTAAGATCGCGGTTCAAGGGTCGACGAAATAATTTTCAAAGTTACCGTCAAAATCCTTTAAACATGCATTTTTTTTGGGAATTCTGGGAAACACGATCGTAGAATTTAACGAACGAGAATTTCACAATATTAAAAATTTACAGAATCATGGCAATTGATCAGTATTTTATGAAAATTTTCAGGCTGACGTATCGCCTTCCTTGCCGCTCCTATGCCTCGGAGCGATATCGATATTTGACGCCTTCCTGACCTTGACCTTGCCCGAAACCATTGACCAAGAACTGCCAGGATCTCTTCAGGAGGGCAACGACTTTGGAAAGGATCAGAGCTTCTGGTGGATCCCATGTGTTTCTTCGTAAGTTCAAATTTCTCAAGTTACTCCATTTTCCATCTCCTAATTTTTACATTATGCAAAAGTTTTGTAAATTATTTTTTCTTCTTTGTAAAATGTTCATCTCACGGTGTTGCTCACTCTCCGATTATTTGTCTTGACGAATTTCAGTTCGCACGAGAAAAAGAAGAAGTATAGGAAGAAAATTGGAGCTACAAATGCCGGTTACAATCCGGGGAGTTTGACGAGGATGGACTCAACAAGGTTATAGCATCTTTATCGTCTTGTGTGTGCCTGTCGAGTGTATGCGTGTGATTACGATAGCAACCTAAACAAAAAAATGACCAAATCGCACGGTTGATCATTCAACCAACTTTTCTGTTTGTCCAAAAAATATACCATCATTTTGATATATCAGAGAATATACAATTAAATTGCGTAGAATTCCACACTCGGTTCCATCGAATTTTCACAACAGATTGCGCAAAATGTTCAGACGACGATTTTTCATTTTTTAAATTCGCTCCTCTTGCTGCTCCTTCCCATACATTGAACTTTGTTTCTTCTTTCCACAAGCCAAACGAAAATTTGTTCTAATAATTGGTCATGGACGAATTAAGGAGAATTATGGATGAACCATGATTTTTCTCAAATAAACTCTGACTCGACATAAATCGAAAGAAATAATTGAAATCTTTGTTGGGCTTGTTTTTGGCAAAATTCAATCACGCCATTAAGTTTCGTATTGGAGAACTCGTTGTTGGTGTCATTCGCGTACTTATGAGGCTGGTAAAAAAAACACACACACACACTCAAAATATGAACCACTTCGAATTCGCGTTAGAGCGATAAAAAATTTTAATAATCTTTTAAATTTACTTCGTCGAATTCCAAGTGTGTAGCGTTAGAAATTTTTCCAAATGTTTGTCCATCGTTTTGCTGACGAAAACGTCAAAAGCGATTGGACCAAAGTCGACGTGCCTCGAAATGCAATAATTTCCGAAAGACACAAAAGAAAATGATGAATTAATTAATATTCTTCCAATCACTCAATTCTCCCCACAACTGCGTAAGTGCTCATAGTTTTTTGATAAGGAAAAAGAACGAGACAAACGGAAAAGAGTGCGAAAAACTCATGTATCATTGTACAGCTATTTTTTAAGTAAAAAAATAAAAAACGAAGGAAAGAAAATGGAATCAGAACGACGTTCGTTGAGTAGATGTAAAATTAGAATAATAAGACGACGAGAAATTTAACAAAAAACGAAGACATGCTGTAGTGAAAAAAAAAAACACACGCACAGTTTTTCTTTTAACATAATTTTTCTTTATACATGGAAAACACACGATCGCACAAAATTACATCGAAAATAATTTCACGAAAATCGTGCTTGGTATTAATTTCCGCGAGTTTCGAATCGCACGTATAAAACGGATGAAAAAAAAAAACGAATAATTGTTCGATGATAAGTGAACTTGTGATATCGATCGTTATTTCGATCGACTGTTACGCCTGCATCGATCTACCGACGTCTTTTGACAACAGGGCAATGACCAAAACTTGTCACCACGCCCAAAGTCCTCGCCTTGTATAAGCGTCTGTGGAAGATCGCGACCCAAAGTTTCCGGAAGGAAAAGCACCAAAGTTGCCGTTATGAAGGAAATTACACCGAGAATCAACATCGGCAATGCATTCCAGTATTTAGCCTGTAATTCGTAATGACATTTAGCATCAAAATCATGCAATAAATCCATTGTTATTCAAGCCACATAAAATTGATTTGCATTTATTTATCGATCATTAATTTCTCATCACATGACGATCAATTCAATTTATTCAAGAAATTAACGAGAAAAATCAAAGAATTATAAATTCTTCTTTCTTTTATATGAATTTCTCTATAATTTTTGTAATTCGAGTTTCCCTGGTATTTTTCGTTTTTACTTACGGTATCGATAAGATAAGGAGCGACGCAGTGAGCCATAATTCCAAAAATGTGTATCAAGGAAACCCCTTGAGCTCGCACCGGCGTTGGAAGTAATTCCGCAGCGTATTGGAGACCGATATTTGCCGCCATGTTCAAAGAAAATCGAGCAAGTACCGACATCGATAATTGTGCTGCACCTATAGAATTCCAAATCGTCAATTATAGCGAAATAAAAATCATTGTAGAGCTCCCGAACCATTCGTGCAAATAACAACAAACTTTCATTAATTTTTGCTCAAGTAAGGTAACAAATGAAAAATCTCTAGTGTCATTGTTGATCGATGTTACTCGCGAAATAATTAATCATCGGAATTCTATTTTTTTTTTAAACGAATAAATTCGAATTCGAATAAATTTGGTGGAAAACAAATTCTATTTGTTTTTTAACGAATAGAATTCCGATTTAACATCGATGTTACTCGCGAAATAATTAATCATTGGAATTCTATTCGTTTTGGAACATACAACGTTGAATTTTTAATGTTTTCGAATAAAAATTGGGAATGCAATCGAATCTTACCGGAAGTTAGGTAAAGTTCACCAAAGCTGAAAATTCCGGTAGCTGCCATTGTCAGGAAGCCGCAGAATCTTCGCCCCCATCGATCAAGAGTTAGAGTCAATAATATGCCTGCTGGTAATTCAGTCGCGCAAGCTAATGAAAAAGACACGAAAACGTTGCTTTGTAGAAGTTTCAACGAATACACATGCCCGTCGAATACTATGACCGTAAGGAACCTGAAAAATGAGGAAAATCCATAACAATCAAAATAATGGCTATCATGAGGAAAAAATCGATCGATCTTTATTTGATTGGGAACTTACCAGAAGCCTGTCAACATTACAACGTTCCTAGCGAGCCGAGGCGTTTTAAAAAGATCGAGGAACGTCGCGCTTTCCGTTTGAATCCGCGCATTATGGGCATTTCTCTACATGTAAATAACAAATAAAAACATAAAATTGAATTTTAGAGATTACGAATTTATTGAAAATGGGTATCAAAATAATTTTCGTGTTTTTAACGAAATTTTCACACAGTTTTTAAATTGCCTTGATTTAGTCTTAATCGTAATAATTTAATAATAAAATATTCCATCGACACGTGCAACTTACGGAGAAAAGTTGATAAATTCGGGGATCCGGATTCTTGCGGTTTATCCTTGCGATTTTGCGCAATTTTTCTACGACCTTATCGAGCTTGCCGCTAGCCACGTACCAGCTTGGAAAAAAAAGCATCGAAATATGAAGGTGAACAGAAATTATTGAGGAGAAGTTCTTTTTTGAAAATATTTGAACGTAGTTTGTCGATACGTTAATAAAACTGAATAAAATTTTAGTGCACGCAACATTAACCGTCAAATATACGTGCAACGTTTCATTGCCTTTTTGGTTCTTGATTTTTGATAAATTGTAATTTTAGGGTAAACCATTACAAAAAATCTCTTGGTCGACGGAATCCTTACCGAGCACTTTCCGGTAAAATCCACGGCGTAAACAAGCCGCAGAAAAGTGGAATCGCACTGACGTACGCAAAGTATCTCCAATTTGCGATGTAATAAGCAACCCATGGTAAGATTGTACTACCAATGGCAAAATATAACCCGAAAGCTATGTTGAATACCAAAGTACGTCTTTTCACAGCCATGTACTCGACAACTGTGAGGGGAAAAATTGTTTGTTTTTGCAACATTTCGGCAGACATTTAAAAGCCAAAAATACAGCGAGAACGTAAAACCAAAATGCGACGGCCAATTTTAATTTTATTAGTCAAAATTGTAACGAAAAGGAGGCAAACATGATTATAGTTGATGAGTTTTCACTCACCAATGATGAGGGGAATGTTGACACAGTTGTCGAACGCGAGTCCTGTAAGAAATCGGCATAATGCGAAGGACCAAAAACTCGTAGTGCTTGCAGTGGCTATTGTGGCTAAAACACTAGCGAAATAGCACAAGAAGAGAGCCGGTATTCGGCCTTTATGATCCGCGATCCATCCGAACAATATGCCACCGATGATAGAGCCAGCAAAAAATATCGCCTGTGCCGTCGAAATGAGGTACTCTTTCTTGCATACCCAATTTAGCTAATTGCAGGCAAGGGTCACGAAACAGTCAATTCGCATTCTCCTTTTCTTTTTACGATTTTTGTTTCAATTAAAAAAGAAGTTAAATTAACTGTAAATCAATTTTCAAAAGTTTCATTAAATAATTGTCCATTAGAAATAAAATAAACGTGAATTTATTAACTAATTCATTAAGAAATTCATCAATTACGACGATTAATTCGTCTTGTTTTCATTTTTCAGTTCGGTAGATTCATTTTCTTTCGGATTCACGAGCTTTCAAATTGATTATAAAAAAAAATAGTACAAAAAATTTTGTTATTTTATTATTTATTTCGAGTTGGAATTGATCGCACCTCAACGCCGATGCTCCTGTACGGTATCTCCGTTAAGTTGTATTCCCACTTGTCGCATTCTACAGTTAAGTTCGTTTGCCATTTCGGTGAATCAAAATTCTTGGCCTGGTTTACAAATCCCGTAAAATTTAAATCCTTCATATGACACTTGTCGTAATAGGGGTAAACGTCAGATTGCGGTATCGCAATGAGTACTCTGAAATCATAATACAACAATAACAACAGGAACAGTTGAATCGATGAATTTTCTATGTTTAATTTGTCATTTTGCAAAATAAATCTGCTGACCTTTCTTCCTGAGTCATGTTAATGTCCTGTAAGGCATCGACATAGCACCAATGTTCCTTCGGCACGAGCGTTAAGAAAAATTGGGAAAAGTAGAGGTTCGCATAAGCAATACTGTAGGGCAGCAACGCAAGAAGAAGATACCACTGATATCTGCCAAAGTTGCCAACATAGGGTAACATGTCATCGATTGATTCGAGCTTTTGCCTCAGAGCTGTTGTCTCGCTCGGCTCATTATCGCTGGACATAGTTATCGTTTTCATTTCTTCCTTCATGATGATTCCCAACGTCGGAGGCCTAAAAAAATTGCTGCTGAAAACAATCTATACATTTTTTTTTCTTTTCGCCACTGTGTGTTGTTATGTGAACAAATGAGATAATTTTCTGGATGAAATCGAATTGATGTAGCGAAAAAAAACACATGTTTCGTAACCTTCTCATGGTTGTTAAATTTCGACAATTTATTCGATTCCACATTATATTTCTTCATTCGAAATAAAGGCAGATAACGCGATACTTTCATATCTATGAGAATGTATAGTCCGAACAAATTTGTTGACCCGATACTTTTGCATAACGATTATTGTTTTTATTCAATTCATTATACGTGGTGAAATTAGCAAACGATGATAATTACAACGATAACGGTCATGCGGTTATCGAAGGGTAGGAAATGAATTTTCAGACCTAATAATAAATTCATAAATACATAAAAGATTTTATGTAATTATGAATTTAGTATTATATTTTTGTTGAACTTATTACATTTTTGTTAGAAAAAATAACGTGTTATTCAGTCTTCGCAGTTACAAATGCACGACTGATATTTTTGACAGTTTTAGATTTCAGTTTTAAGATTTCATAAAAGATTTTTTACTCTTTTATGTATTTATATGTATATTATGAATATTAATAATAAATTTTATGTATATTAATAATAAATTCATAAATACAGACAAGATTTTTTAATCTTTTATGTATTTATGAATTTATTGTTATATTTTTGTTAAATTTATTACATTTTTGTTAGAACACAATAACGCGTTATTCAGTCTTCGCAGTTACAAATGCACGACTGATATTTTTGACAGTTTTAAGATTTCCGATGGCTACTAATTGAAAAGACTTTATATTTTTGTTAAAAAAAAAAAAGAACGTGTTATTACTGATAAAAATATCAGTCGTGCATTGGTAACTGCGAAGATGATTTTTTTTTAACAAAAATGTGAAGTCTTTCGAATTTATAGCCATCGGAAATTTCAAAACTTTGACGTAATTCATAAACGAATCGAATTGCATACGTTTATGGATTGTCCAATAGTCCTGAACTTTTAATTATTCGTAGTGGAGAACGAATTCGTGAATCCAAGTTTATAAATCAAGAGGCTGCGATGTCTCGCTATATAGACATTTATAAATTCTTCAATTTAGCTTCGCGAACGACGAAACTCAAATTAAAAAGTATATGATATTTTTTCAACGTCTATACAGATCAACCGTTGAGGGTTGATGAAATCTTGACCTTTCGGTCCTGCTGAATAATTGGTTTGATTGAGTCTTGCCAACGAAACAGTTTAGACAATGGAAATTTTCCATTTAAAAAAATCTTCAACGACTCAGCAGTTTGGACAGATATTTTATTGATTATTCATGATGAAAAAGAAAATTTCAACAGCACTTTTCAGCTGGATATTTATCCCATAAAAATCGATCTCATAATAACAAATTATTATTTAAATCATAAACAATGAATGTTGTTAAAAATTGACGCTCGAATTAAATCGATCGATTGATTTGAAAACATCGATCGATAATTAAGAATTAAAATTTGCACAAATCACCGATACAAGTGAATCAGAACCACAATCGAGATCACTGAATCATTTCAATCGTAATCTTATCACTGAAAAAATAAAATTCCACCAACAAAATTCTCCAATTTACTTCAGAAACGATCGAATTCGTCCAGTCGCTCGTTTTCTCCAAAAAATTGTAAAAAATAAAGAAGAAATTAATAAGATAAACGATTTACCTTTCGAATTTGAAACGTCGCGCGCACGTATCAGATTTTCACTGGCTCTCTCTCCTATTTTTCGACCGAGCTGTCGCTCGTGTATTCCTCTTGGTCAATGCCGGTCGAAATGCAACTGCACTGTTAAAATTATCCGATCATCCTCGTTCCTCGTTCACAGACGTAAATTTATTTCTCCCTCGACATATTATATGACACGTAAAGTCCGCAGGTGCTTATTTATCAATGCATATCCGCATATAACGTATACGTGAATTCATACTATATATATTTTATTCTCGCATGTATATCTGTGTTGAAAAATAAATAAATAGTGATTATAATAATAATTTGAGCTTCGTTTCGCGCTGAAAACTGAGAGGTCTCGTGTTAGACTTGTCCCGAGTCGTCGGACTACTCGTCTCGTTGTTCCAACGCCGACAAATAATCGATGGATCGCACGCTAGCAACTACAAGTTCATAACACTGGAGGGGGTATCGCGAAATTCAAGCATATCTCTATATAGTGCGTTCTCGTATTTCGAGCATCGGAGTCCATTACATATTCATTTGACGTGATAGTTGAAAAAAATATTAAACAGTCGGAGTTGAACTTGAAAAAAATGATTCTCGGTGTGTAATTTGATAAAAAAAAAAATGCAGTTGTCTGAGGATAAGAATAATGAAAGCGAAGTTTGCAAGCGTTTAATTTTCACTGTGGCGCTTAAATAATTTTAGTCTATCGAGGAATTTCTCAATCGAATCGAATTTCTTTCAAATGAATTATTCTACGAGAGAAAAAATCGTAAATGTCGACTGCATTCGGAATAGAACACCTCGGAAGTGCAACGCGCATGCATTTCATGTTTGGAAAGCGGCCAAGTGGAATAAAACTCGTAACTTATTTTACCACTGCGTAGAGCTCAAATACTCCAAATAACATTTTTGTGTGCCAGCATCCAACGAGCAGACTCTTAATTGCCGTTATGTCTGCGTCGTTATTCTTCGAACGCGAAACACTTAACCCCCATCTGATTCATTAACATCTTGTTATACATCTCTGTTCCTCCTGCACAACTTAGCACGATGTATTTTTCATTCCTACCAAAACAGGGACCAGACCACTGGAAAATAAATATTCATGGGGTCTTTCTTTCTGAGTTGGAAACCATAACGTAAATCTCTTTATGACGCGACATAATATCACATATCCATGCCATTTTACTTGCTGAAGTATCACAAGATTTCAAGTGCATGACAACAAACAATGTCACAAACGAGAATTTTATTTTATTTAATAATTAAGTCCATTATTTTATGGGAATGGAGCCAACCCACATATTTTTGTTTTTTGTGCGTAACATTTCGTTTTTCTGTAATTTTTATTTGGATTCTGGCTCATGATATTTAGACTCGTGATTACTTTTTTATTTTTCTTATATTTTGGCTTGATATTTTTGTCTGACTTGTAGATCGCCGATCTTTCGAATCAAAATGACTATTTTCAAAGGGTCATTTTGTGATAAACACTTTGAAGAAAAAAGCGAATCGATTTCCTGCAAAACAATAATAATTTTCGGTTTTGATTTCAATCGTTCAATAATTAATCGGCCGTGATCGATGAGAGTCATTCAGGAGAATGATGAAAAATTGTTTACACAAATATTTTGTAGAGCAAATCGCTGTTCTAATTGGAGTAAAATTTCGGAATGCACTCGTTGACCTGTATATTATTACGTTTGCACGAAACTAGATGCCACGAACTCAATTCCCACACTTCTCAAATTCCTTAGATCGCTTGATACATACTCGTCGATTAGACCGACGAGACACGCTGGGCAAGTGCATTCACCGTGCACTAGACGTGTTTTTTTTTTCTCTTTTATTCTCACGCGGTCGCTGGCTGATTTTTTGCCAATTCTTTTTTTGTTCTCAAACTCCAAGGGGCACTGCGTTGTCATTTAAAAAAAAAAATATCTATGTGTATCGAAATATTTTGCGGTCAAATATTGTCGTTTATGGATAAAAGTGAATTCATGTAAAACTGGCGTGATGGAATATTATGAAAAAGAAAATTCCTGTATCATTTTGACTTGAAATTTCTTAATTCTATTTCCTTATCTACTTTTTTTTCTCAACGAACAGGAATTTTCCACTTTTGCTGAAAGCTTCAATTTCGCGACCTAAATTTTTGAATATTTATCATTGGTACAGGAAAAAAATGACATCATTTGGTCAGTTCTGTGTCTGAGACCAAGTCTCGTTTCGGTTGAAAAATTGCACACGTCAATAAAAGGCCTCAGACGGATAATTAGTTGAAAAAAAAAAAAATGGACATCGCGTGCGATTAATAATGCTGTGGGACCGAAAATTTATCGGAAATGGTACCGGCCCTTGAAACGCGTGCAAGAATTACGAGGAACGGATTCACAATAATGGATGGAAACGGCGATACGTCGGCATAACGAATGCAACAGTTTCCGGATTACAGCTAAAAGCATCTCTTACTCCATCCGCTTTTCCGATTTTAATTATTAACGTGTCCGTCTAAATAAAGCAGCTAAACACATTTGTGGAAAAGAAATTCGATCGAGTACACGAGAGATGAGTAGTTTTTTGCAAATTTTAACATGAGTCGTTATCCCCTAATGAAAAGTTCATGGGTCGCAATATATTTCGATAGTTATCATCGTGCTTGGTATTTCGAGTCCCGCTGCCAGTTTGCACACGCGCGGCCTAGTTAAAAATGAGGATCATGATGAAAAACAGGAAAACAATGTAAAACCAACCAGATTCCGTTCCGATAACACGATAAGTTTATTGGAATCGTTCATTACATCGAGTCTAGATCGAAGTAAAATAAAGATTGGACTTAAAACTATAGTTTTTGCTCAATTAAAATACATATCACGTGTTAATAATTATTTTGTGACCATCAGGAAGAAGAAATAAATAAAACTTGAGAGATTTATAAAAATGATAATAATTAGAATTTAATTAACCTATTTGCGTGCTTAGATTGGCACCATTTTTAATGAACGAAAAAAAACGTTCGAATATACAATTTTAATGTCCAGACTTATGATTGTGGATGGGATTGATTTCCCACAAGCAATTATTTTGAGTATAACGAGGTTTTTCAATTTTCTTCCATTAGTCGTTTGGACATTGATGATTCTTTTTTTCTAATCATGCCGATTTTGAAAGGGTAAAGGGATGATGTTACGAAACTCTTTACTAAATCTTTCTGTACTTTCCAATCTTCCTGTATTTTTGGACCAATTGAGATTGCGATTACAAAATAAATGATGATCCTGAAGTTTTCATCGTTGGAATGCAACGAAATTCTGTTATTTCTTCAGCAGAGCCAATAATTATTATTGAATATTTGTTCCGGCCAATAAAACGATTCTCTCTTGCGACCAAAAAACTCAAAATCGACTCAAAAACTTGCCACGATTTTCAAAATTCAATAAATAATCAATAGGAAAAATGTTTTTCGTTGAATCTCAACGTTGCAAACTTTAGAGTCATAATAAATGGCGTTTTCATCGATTTTCTTAGTTTTTCAAGTTTTTCGTCGCCTCAACTTCAATGAAATTTAATTTAATGGTATGATTTCATTTGATATTGATAATAAATGAAGAGATTCTTGCTGGCACGGTTTTTCCGGCCTCGCGGTGGCGTTAGAAAACAGCGACGCCAGTTTTAGGCTAAACTCAATCATTTCCATTCCGATTTTATCGCCGCTATCGTCAGCAACAATATTCGGCTTCACAACGATCGTAAAATCGTCACGAATGCTCTAAAGTGACGGAATTAGCTGTCGCAATTATTCTCAGCCTCCCGCATATAAATTTCTATACACAAATCTTAGATACCGGGAAAATGAATAAATATAAATGAGCGTCACGCGAGTCAAGCGCTAAAATTCCGTTCACTCAGAGTCTTACGACCTCGACAGGTGCAGATTCGGCATACCTGCGCGATCTGACGCTAGATCTCTGAATCATGCTGCTTCGGAGGGTCTCGCCGCGAATCGATGCACGCATGGAGTTCCTCACACTTCCGTGTCTGTAGGATCTCGCTATCGAACTACATTGAATTTCTTCATCATCGGCTTTCCTGAAAGATTTAGAGAAAATAAATAAAAAAAACATTAGAAAAAAGACGATTTTACAAGAAAGTGAACGCAGGAGGAGAAAATTGGGATTCGAGTTCGAAAGTTTAATCGATCTCAACAGGTTCGATTGAATTTTGATTGAATAAGAATTTCCCACTCACTTCATGAGACAGGGCATGTCCCATATGCCTTGATCCTTGCCAAATTCTTCTCCGTCTTGTAAAGTCTGTGGCAAATCTTTGTCCAGAGTCTCAGGCAAGAATAGCGAAAGTACGCCTCCGAGTATACCAAGAATGCCAAGCAGAAATAGTGGCAAGATCGGCGATACTACAGCGAGATAAACGACGAAAGGGGCTACGATACTAGCCACGTATCCCATTATGTGAATCAACGCTACGCCCTGAGCTCTCACTACAGTTGGTAGTAATTCCGCGGCATATTGGAGACCAATGTTGTACGATATGTTGACACAAAATCGGCCCATTATCGCCAGTGTTGCCGCGTATATTCCTTGGTGAGAAAAATAAACGAATTTAGTTCGATTAAGAAATGTTCTCGAGGCTAAAACAATTGGAAATCTTGAGCACGTAATTTTATGGCTTAATCTATTTCATAATATATTATAATATTTATTTAATTATTCAATTTAATTATATTTAATTATATTTTTTCTATTTTATATTATTAAATTCAATTATTACTATATGAAAAAATAATTATTAATTGTTAATCATTATTAATTATTGTTAATCTTAATATTAATTTATTAATTATTAATATTAATAATATATTTAATTATTTAATATATGAAAAAATTATGTTGGTTGGTTTTTCATCGGTGGGGATAAAAAATTGATGCGATTTATTTCCAACTCACGATTCGAAGCGGCACAAGCCCATAAGCTGAAAATCCCCGAAACCACCATAGAGCCACAGGCCAACCACCGTCGACCCCATCGATCGAGAACCAGCGTCAAAAATGTGTCCGCTGGCAATTCCGTCGCCGAAGCTATGGTAAATGTTATGAAAACGTCGAGTCCGAGGTTGTCAACGTTTCGGACATGGCCATCGAATACCAGCGACACTGCCATCCTGTAAATTCAATATTTCACGAAATTATGGATTTTTAACAACAATATTCATTCGAAGAAACAACGACTCACCAAATAATTATTAAAAGTATTGTAACATTTCGTAATCGAGGACTTCTGAACAGATCCAGCACAGAATGAGTTTTTTCCAATTCCTCAGCCTTTCGAATTCTATCACAGCTATTCTGAAAGTTGATCGAATTATTTCAAGCCAAAATTCATGCGAGAATAATCATTATAAAACGTCCGAATTGGATTAACCGCAAGAAGAAAAAAAACTATTTACTCTGAAGTTCGTGTAAACGTTTTCGGAGACTTTCTTGCCGTTCAATCGTTCGAATTTCCGCAAGATCGTGATGGCTTTATCCACTTTTCCTTGGCTCACGAGCCATCTTGCACTTTCGGGTACGACCCAAGGCGTGGCGATGGCAAGGACCAAAGGAACTGAAGTCGCGATGCAAGTCCATCTCCAATCAGCCAAGAAGTACGCGATCCATGGCAAAAGACAAGCCGCCGCGGTAAAGAACAATGCTATCGACATGTTCGCAACGAATGTCCTCCATTTCGGTCCCACGTATTCCAGTACTGTCGAAAAAGAATCGAGCAGCAAATTAATCGGATGTCAAACATGTCCAAAATCGTTTTTGACAGCCTCATCATCACTTATTTCCTGCAATGTCATTGTCCTCGATCAGACTATTATTTTCGGGGGAGCTAAAAAAAATGTGGCATCGAGGAAAAGCGAGATTTTCTTCCATTTTTCGAAAAACTTTGTACGAAAAACGATATTAACTTTTTCAAATCCTTCCGGTTTGAAATGATGCGTTTTTTTTCGAAAAAATGGCGAAAAAATGTGAAACAAATAAGTTCTGAACAATAAGACTCGTGCATGATACTTGATGTTTATAAAAATCTTAACAAAAGTTGATTTTCGTGCGAATTCGTATTGACATTTTAATCCCTGGGGCGCACTAATGCATCGCGAGTTCAGATGAACTAAATGTCATTACGGTAATTAAGTTAATAATTATTATGACCCGTATAAAAATGAAGTTTGCATAACAGTGTGATAACAAATGATCCATAAAAAATGTGGCCTACAGTCGCTCGAGATACGAGACTACACGAAAACATGCAAATTTGAAAAAATGAAGATTGCACAATTGGATTTACTCGAATATCGTTTTAATTAGTTTCTGCAGTAGAATTAAATGAAAATAATAATCGCCGCGGATTAATTGGATGAAATTGACGAAAAAAATGAGTACAGCGGAGGTCGTGATCAGTATGCTCATTATCGGGTGAACCGTTAATTACCGAAGGTCAACGATACTCGAACGGCCTTGCTTCTTTTCTTTCCGCAACGTTCGATCTTATACTGTCGATGTGTTTTCGTTTTGCTGTAGTTGTCACGCTAATAAACTTTACTGTACAGATACACGCTTCGTTGCGGTGTGTAAACGTTTATTTTCGATCCAATTAAGGATAACGACCGAACGACACTCGCCGCGCCGGAAATCCATCGTGAAGGCTCGCTCGAGCGTCATCAAACGGAACGCGCGCGCGCGCGTGTCAACGAGATCGCGTCTCGTTGTCACAGCCACCGATGCAAGTCATTTGCATACGCTCCTGATGGTTTCAACGTTTCGTTGCACCGTCAATCACGAATCATCAGTTATCGCGATAGCGATTCAACCAAAAACGTGAGTCTGATTGACTCACGCATGATTTTTGTTATTCTTTCATTAAATAATTTCAGGCGTCGATAATTTTTTTTTTTCGAAGTGCTACACGATCAAGACGCTTCAAGGAAGTGAATGAACAATGAATTGCACGATAGCACGACTGAGGTATTTTATTTACCAGAGCGGATTGTAACTGACTACGAATTTAATATTTCATGAATCACTCACGTGTGTAAACACAAAAAAAATGATTTATTTCAGCGAACAGATTCACGGAGAGAATATTACATCAAAATTTACTGTGTTATTATAGTTCCCTGGTACCAAATCATCCCTCTGAGAAATTTTACCAAAAACAGTAATTTTTCATTCTTTTTCCATCGAAATCGCGGAAATTATGACATTTTTTGCCCTTTTTCAGATGAAAATTTACTATATTTTCTCTAAAATTTCTTACAGGGACTTGGTACCAGGGAACTATGATGAAATAGTATTTTTTAATGTAATATTCTCTCCGTGTTCACGATCAAGAAACTGGGAATATTTTTTTTCTACTAAAAAAGTATCAGGATAAACTTTTCATGAACCATTACCGATTTTTTTTCACGTTTTTGTTTGTTTCTTTGGTAAATTACATTGACAACGTTAATGGCAACATTTTTATTCGGAACCATGGTAAAATTTCTATGAATTCTCGTATTCGTTTTGATTCGATTATTAGAATGCCTTTTTTTAAATCCCTACTTCATTTTTAGATCTACATCTGCGATGACCTTGAAGCTGTCAAATTTCAAGGTAGACGTAAAAAACCCACATATCCTTCTCCAATCAATTCGATCTTTCGTTTCTTCGTGATCGGTTCGACCATCCAATTGGAAAGGTAAATCGCGTGTTGTCGAGTGTAGTGCTTGTTCATCGATTGCGTTTTTTCAAATATATTCACTCGTTAGGTATTAGCATTAAAATACAAAATTAACGATCTCCAACATTCATTTCTTCGCGTGCAGTTGTTCCATCAACTTTTATCTGTTTTCTATTCTATTGCAATGCATTACAGTTACGCAATTAAAATTGAATCACGGGGAGCGATCTGGAGTGGATTAGCAATTGGTAACCTTGAAGGAATCTTACATTTCGATCGATCGATGTTTATTCGAATTCAATGGAAATAGCGTTAGGCCAGCAGCGCGAATGTATCGGCATGGAAAAGATAATGATTCGATTGAACACTGCAAATTCGTATTTGGTTATTGAGAATGGATTTCATGCTCGAATTCTGGAAATGCTTGATCCCAATTTATAGAAAAATTTTTTTCGGGTCAATCCGGACTTTTATCCCGAAAATAAATAATCGTTGGAAAAACACGAGGCGAGAAATTTCCGGGGCGTAAGAAACAAGCGGGACATGGTGATTTTTTTCATCTGATCCGGAAATTGGACGGATCAGCCATTTTCAATGCAACGACCGCGATTCCGAAGATTTTTTTGTTGTTTTTCCGCAATCAGTCAAATTTTCTAAACATTTGTTGATTTATCGTGGCTTAATTGTTAATTTTCATACCCAAAATATACATCATCGTGAAACAGTTGTCGAATGCCAGGCCAACGAGGAACCGGCAAGCTGCAAATTGCCAAAAGTTGCCAGTAAATGCGGTCAAGACGCCGGCGACTAATCCAGACACGTTGGTACCAACGAGAGCCGGAATACGACCATATCGATCAGCAATCCATCCGAAAATCAAACCACCGAAAATCGCTCCAACGAAAAATATACTTTGAGCAAAACTGGGCAGTGCAGCATTCTCGCAAACCCAGTCAAACTGTAAAAAAAAACGAACATACTCTGTAATTTCATTTCAGTCTTTCAGGCGTGCAAAGACATCGCCAGGAAGAATTTCTGGTGAACAATGTCGATCAGTTCCGCTGGCAAATGTAATGAGAACTTCCAATACTGTTCAAATAAACTGATTAATGATGATCATGAATTTTCCATCGTTGGAATGCAACAAAATTCTGTCATTTCTGCAGCAGAGCCAATAAATATTATTGAATATTTGGTCCGGCCAATAAAACGATTCTTTCTTGTGACAAAAAACTCAATCGACTCAAAAAATTGCCACGATTTTCAAAATTCAATCAATAATCAATAGGGAAAGAGTTTTTCGTTGAATCTCAACGTTGCAAACTTCAGAGTCATTGATTAAATGGAATATTTTCGATCGAAATGAATACCAAGTACGATCGCGAGACAGCGAAAAAAGTGTCCACTTAATAAACTTCGTTATGTTGATAATCGTCGTTTTCCATTGTAAAATTCATTGATTTGCAACTAAATGCCTCGTCTCAAAGACGCTGGAAAAATATACGAGATTACACAACTGAGAGATGATTTAGTGAAGCGTCTCTTATTCTACAATGTCTATGTGAACAGGTTCTATAAAATCCATTACACTGGAAAGAAAATCAATAAATAACATTTAAATACACGCAATTTATATGCAATGCAGATTTTCCCTCTTTCTCGGAGTCTCCATTCAATTCACTATCGGAGAATCTGTACGAGGTAAACTCGTATAACGTGACGACGCAACGACAGGGGGTTGGGAATTGATCCAACCAACATATAAGATTGGATTTACTTACATAGTATCAAAGTCTCAATAGCGAACTGTTGTGATTATGAATTTTTCTTTTCTTAAGTTATAATGATTATAATTATAATGGCTGTAATAAAAGTGGGAATTATGTATGCAAATGATCGCAATACCTCAGTAGATACAGTTTCGTAAGGCACATCCGTGAAATTGTATTCCCAGCCGTACTGACATTTTCCTATTGGCCACGTACGATCAGCCACACGAATTTTGCCATTTTCTAATATTTCTGTATAATTCACATTGTACATCGAACATCTTGAGTATCCCAAGCCCGTTGATTCTGCACCGGCTTCGGCCAGCGGGATGGCCAGGGCCAATCTGTAAAGAAGAAAAATAAAATAATAAAGAAGCGAAAACGATTGAGTTGATGAATAAATTCGAGTTGTACGATTCGACAATTCCTTTTCGCTCCAAAAAAAAGAGAAAAATAAGTTGTCGTTATTCCAATTTTCGGCCTAAACTTTTGATTAATAAGAATAAATAAATTGAAACTGGCGACAAGATAACAGAAACTTTCTACCTCTCGATCGAAGGTCCTCGAGTCGTCCCACAACTGACTGTGAACAAAAATATTACGCCCATTCTCCTTGTGTGCATTCGATTCCTATACGCGTTCACATTTTTTTGTCCCCGACTCAGGTCGATCTATCGATACTTTTTTTTTGTTCTTAGCATTTCGGTATGCAAGAAAAATCGTTAATATTCTCGCATGTTTAATTTGCTGTAGCAAAATGTCGGTAACAATGAGTTTCCGTATATATTTTTCGATTTACGAACTTCGAGATTAGAAACACGTATTTGTTCGTGTCATTATCGTGACCTGATCACGACGAATATTTTTTTTTATTCCATTTTCCAATATTCAATCGCACTTTTCCATCCTTTTACTTCCAAATTCAATTCTCGCTTCGTATTTTCTCAACAAATGGTGTTAAAAAAAACGCACAAAAAATCAACATTTGAATTTTTGTGTGTAATCAACGTTAATTTTTCTATTTATTCTGAATCAGTGTTTTTTTCCATAGTCGAAACTTATTCAGGCTGAAAGCAATAACAAGGTTTTTGTAATGGAAGGAAATTGGTTCGAAATGTGTTGATGGAATAAAATCTAGAGAGGAAGCTTAAAAGTGCATTTTTGCTGTGTACGTTGACTTTCGGTTAAACATCCTGTGTTTATGAACGATCGCTGCGTCACGAGATTATGCAAATTTCATTCCATTGTGAATTTGAGATCGATATTTCTTGTGGTCATCGCGGTAAGTGACAATCGAGTGAAAAATTCTTCGTGCGACCGCGTGTGTCAATAAAAACGTGTCAAAGGATTCAATTCCAAGTTTTTACATCACTCGGTGTACCACATTCCGAAGAGTTTATTACGTTTGCCAACATCGCACGTCGTTAGTTGACGACTCAGATTAAAGATTACCAGAGCTACGAAAAAGGTTCGCTCATCATTTGAATCAACAACGCGATATTGTCGCTTATCTTACAGACGGATTTATCTATAAATTCATATATGGGAAAAACCTCATCGTGATAGTTTCGACGTATTTCGGATTAATAAAAAGAAACATATTTTTGGGTCTACATTCCGTTAAAATAACGAGTTAATCTCCAAAATTTTACGAGTAGAAACACATCGTTGTGCATTGAATTATTTTTCATCTCCCACAGAGCATTGAATTTCATATTTGTAAAGTGATCTCCGGAGAGCAATGTTTGAACCCGCCGACGCAGTAACTCAGTAATTTTTCTTGACGCAATCAATTTTGAATTATTAATCAATTCACATGCATGATTTGTATATTGAGAAAAATCAAACAAAAAGCTTGAATAAAATGTTGGAGAGTTGCAACGATACAAGAAATTACATCATGCACTCATTTCTTGGAGATTAAGGTATCTCTCGGGTACAAAAGCGCAGTTGAAATTTAGCAGGGACATCGTCAATGAACAACGAGTCGTAATTAAGTTATTCCATACGTAAACTTGGTCAGCGTCGATAAGGAAACTCCAAGACAATCAGGAAAATTTTCAAACTCGATCCAATTTTTTAATAAAATCTCTGAAACCATTTTGCAGTCGTCGACGATACAAATAGTGAGGCGAGCGTGTGTACAAAATAGTCCTAACGTAATACTGTCCACACGATCTTCAGCAATAACGTGCCAATGAGTTTCGAAAGCAACATGTGATTTTTCATCGAGTCAGGCAACTCGTATTACAGAAGATTATAAACGCTTGTTTCTCTCTACTTCGTGCTATTTGCTATGCGAAAAAACTTAAAGGTTGACAGCTAATTATTATTTTTATAAGCTGATTATTTTCACTTTCATTCTCCAGATGCATTCCCGAATGCACTTTCCTGACTTTACGTACAAACATTCAGAAAGAATAAAGTCAAAATTACGGCAATTTTGTTCATTACAATCGAATTTTTTGGTATATTTGAATTAATCGATTTGCGTTTCGCAGAAAAATATTAAATTCGGTATTCAATGAGCAGCCTTAGAAAACTTTTTCTTTCTTTTCATCAGAGATACATTTCCACAGATGGCTCTTTGCGTTTTTGCCATGACGATAGAGGAATTACTGAAAAAACGCAAATTCATATTCGTACGAATAAAAAGGAAGCAAAAGCGAACAGAAAAGTACGTGTTTAGCATTAGCCTTAACATTTATGTTGAAACTCGTGTCTCTCTACATGGGACGCTATTTTTTGCTTTCACGCTCTCATTGCTCCTGCGAAGGTTCTGCATAAGCAATCTTAGTATAACACCGAAACAACAAAGAAATCCTGTATGATATCCGCTCCATGAGAGTTTCCACGTGTTGCATTTCAATTTTTTCCACAAATTGCGAGATAAATACGAGTTAATGGGAATATAGAAATGTCCATGAAAGAGCAATCAAAAGACTCGCGCGTCATCCGTCTATTTTAAGCTGTATAACGTTAAACCGAATTTCTACTGCCATTTTTTCAAAGAATATGAAAAATCAATGCATCGTTGAAAAATAAAATTCTTCCGATACCAAAAAGATTTCGATTTTTAATTTCATCGGTAACAAGAGCTCTAAATACCGTGTAGATAGATTTTCAGCCTTTTCCCAATAAGCCTCGCATTCAAATTCGACGCAATGTTGTAAAAAAAAACTGTGAAAAATAATTGATTGGCTTATAATTGAACTGAAATTTAACTCGACGATTTTAACGATTACGAAATTAGCTACATATGACAAAACATTTTGTTGTGATGAACCGACAGAAAAAAATAATAACAAGATTGCATAATTCGCTTCTCGCAAGGGGGCAGTGATTAGAGTTAATTGTCTCGAACTTCCGGTGTCAGTGTAACTGAATTGTACGAATTTAGTGGCACTATTTTTTTATCCGATCCACGGAATCCGGTCATAAAAATTTTTCCGCATTTTAAAATCGTTACTGTGTTCCCTTCACTCCCAGGCTCGAATTTCAGGAATAATTAAAGTTGATCCCAACTTGAAATGAAAAAAAAATTCTCGCTCGGAACATCCAAACGTTTCGCAATGAATTGGGCAACGATAATGAACGCGATGAAGTTTTGCAGTACTTTTAGTATCAAAAAGTTGTAATACATCGACGAAACCGAAGGTCTAGCATTTTTCGCTTTCTACAACGAATCTCGTGTCGATAAAATATACATATGTACGTTACAAATGTATTAGAATATCCATAGTCAAATAAAAAAATCTACGTGTATGTATAATGATTACCAGGTGAGGTCAACGACGCGTGACAAGCATGCAGTTAATAACAGTCTCTTATTTTTTACGTAGTGTAACTTTTGACGATGTGTTTTATTTTATTTTGCCACTAAGCCAGATGTCTGAGCATTTTATTATTACTATTCATATTATTTTTATATATTCATTACACCGCGTGGACAATATTTTATCATTATCGTTATAATAATTAGTATGAGTCATGGGCAAAACTCCTGCAAAAGTGAGTGGCCTCATTGCACAAAGCAGGAATCCATAAAGATCTTCGTGAAAATAGGAATAAGAAAAATAACAAAAGAAAGACACGATTGATAATCCTTGACCTCGATCGGTACCAATGACTTCTTATCATCGCAAGAAAACTCTCGTCTCGATATTGTACGTTCAATCATCGAAACACGTACTTATCGTCGTTTGCTTGGCACAATATAGACTGAGATTGTGCATGCTGATGTCGTCGTTTGCTATAGTGTAGGCTTTTTAATCACTGGAAAGTTGCATTCAATAATTATCTCTGCAGGACTTTTATTTATATAGCACAGATTATTCTTCAGATCGTTGTAATTACAGTTCGGATAAACGTCGTGACCTTTTTTCCCTTTTGTTCTTCCTCGTATTTTTATCTTCAGTAAATAAATAAATTCCTGTGGATATCAAATTCAGAGTGTTATCCGGATCAATTTATCTTGATTTGTGATATTTAAAAATTCTAAGTGAGCCAATAATCATTTTCAGTTCTGTAAATTCCGTCAAATTTGATGTAGCA
The DNA here is from genome assembly GCA_037043255.1 of Diadegma fenestrale. Classification (NCBI taxonomy): domain Eukaryota; kingdom Metazoa; phylum Arthropoda; class Insecta; order Hymenoptera; family Ichneumonidae; genus Diadegma; species Diadegma fenestrale. The sequence continues at coordinate 3,231,308 of CM073311.1, read as the reverse complement.
GGTTAAAAAGCTCCTTTTTTTTGCATGTTATGCAAGAATTTTCCGTATATCTTACTTTTAGTGATAATGTAATTGTTTCATACATCAACGAGATATTCAACGTTTGCATCGGTAACGAGAGACTTGCTCAGGCGCAATATTCATCATTTTTCTCCCTTTTGGTGACATTTAATTTTCATGGAAATTGTCCATGAGGATTTTTCAGTATTGCCGGGCACGTAGACGCACAAACACGTCTTTTTCCATGTGGGGAATAAAATAAATGGTTTTTCTATGGTATGTTGAAAAAAAATGCAGGAGTTGAGGATTTTAAATATAAACAGCGAAGCAAATGTTTTGAGACGTCAAAACAGGATGGGAAATGTTGAAAGAGATGCCGTGATTTTCATCGTTATTCGAAATGAATGTTAAAAAACATTTATTTCCTGAAATTTTAAATTAGAGCGGAAAGCATTGTGCATTTTTACTATTGCACAATTTTTTTTTTGTTCCCGGAACACTTTTTAGTGTTGATTGTCAATTAAAACTTCCTCGCGGAAAGATGGAACTGAAAAAATTGGTGTCTGAATCATCTCGGAGACCGAACATGCAACTCGAATGTATATCCGATTGTAATTGCTCTTGAAAATGACCGTGGCACAATTGCTCACAGGACCATTTAGATTCCTGAAAACGAATCGTTCGGAGGAAACTGGCAATTTTATCGTAATTAAAATTGTCATAATTAAAACTTTATCATGATCATTCCGTCTGTGACATTTTGTGAGCGTTATCCACGTGAATTTGAGGCTTTTGCCATTTTTATGGAAACACTTTTGTCAACAGGTTTTTAGATCTACTCGTATCGAATTCTTGAAAGGTTGCAGTCGCGTCATAATGCGATCGACTGACTTCGAGAATCGAAATGACGCAGGACAGGTTTAGTTTTTTCTGGCAAAATATTTAAATGACTCGGTGAGCGAGCGATTTAGAATTTTGATGGAAAAAAATCTAGTGACGGTGACACTTGGCTTTTGAATAATTTGTCTACGAACCTTTCTTCAACCGTGAGATTTTCGAGTTCCGGGACCCTGCACCAATGTCCCTCGGGTACGAGAGTAATAAATATTTGGGAAAAGTAGACCCAAGCAACGAAGAAAGCGAAGGGTATCATGAGAACGAATAGAACTCTTTGATAAAATCCAAATTCTCCAACGTGTGGTAATAATTCGTCAAAATCCATATCTTTCTCATCGTTTTTGTTCGTTGTTACGGAATTTGTTGCGACCTCGGACGATGTGTTTGTGGCGCTGTGTTGTTGGCCAGTGCAAAAATTCGGTGGATTTGGTTTCACGAAACAATCTGGTTTGGGAGGATCGAATTTATCCTGCGGTGGCATTTTGAAAAACTGTTGCCTATACTTTTGTAAAAACTGAACAATTTTCTCGATTTTCAGTGATGAAAATTGGGTTGGATCAGCAAACACAAATTTCTGTGAATTCCGAGACTTTTCTGTGGCGTGGATTTTCAAAAATTCATACCGCGTTTACTTCCAACACTCGAGTTCAATTTTATTTATTTATTATCATTTGTAATGCACTTAATCACTCCGTTATCACATCCGAATATGATTGACAATCACGCACTAGAATCTTTCGGAGAACCGGTGAAAAGAAAAGATAAAAAAACATCGAAGTCAGGCTAGCACTGTATAATTTGAAAATCCAGGCAAATCCTGACTCGATGAACAAAACGATATGCAACGCTTGGTCGCTCGTACCGCTGTTATAGCCATCAAGCTTGGAGGTGTATCCCTCCTCTCTAACCCACAACACTGAGGTGAACAGAATTCAATGTACTCCAGATGGCATTGAAGAAACGTGGAGGTCTCGTTTCATTTGTGAACATTTTATACACATCACTATATCTATATACAAATTCTCGTGGGAGAATGCACTACAAGCTCTATACGCGTGTTCAAACTTCCTGTCGGTTCGCCCAGAGCGTTAAACTGTAATTAATAGATCACAAGAATGTGACATTGATGGAATCGATTACCCGAAAGAAATCGATCATATTTTTTGGTAAAACTAAAAGTTGGAAATCTATTCAGCATCTACAAATTAATTTGCGATCTTCGCTATAACGGAATGAAAAATCCAAATGTTTTTGAATTTTTCGACAAAAGTGTCGACACTAATTCGCTCCAATTTTCAATTGCTCCGAAACCATGCACGTGACGGTTTTCCATTTTACGACCTAAAATGATAATTTTAAAATCATGCGATCGTCATTCATTGATAAAAGTGAAAACGATCGAATCGTTAAATGTTTGCCGATGCTTTTTGACCGTACTTTTTTCCTTCGAACACTTTGTCGTGCTTGCTGCACTATTTCGTGGCCTCGTGCTGTAGGAATTCACTCCGGAGCACGTACGTTTGCAAACAGCGATTATCGAGTCTTCTATCCGTTTTGCGGAAAAGCGATTCATTGAGTCATTCGCTCAGACATTCGGCTCACGCGAGGATTTTAAAAACCACGTACCGTTTGGATTACGTCGTGAAAGTAATTATGTTAGAACTGCGAAGGTTCATTTGCCCATTTCTTCCAATAAACATTACGATTGATAAATTCGACCGTTTCTTTATCGTGCAAAAGCAGATTTTTTTAATCGCTTCTGAATTGTGATAACACGATCAAAACAAAAGCATCGAATATTTATTGAATATGGAAGAAGAGATTGTCCTCATACACTTCCCTTATCAATCGTGATTTCTCGTGTACCTGAATCGGGCTCTTGATAGCGATGATAAGTGAAAATAGTGGAATTTCAGAAACGAGTTCAACTTTGGTGTCGCAATTTCGTAATCAAGGCGACTCGAGTAGGTCAATAAATAAAGTTACAATTCCGATCAAACTAATTCGGTAGGAGTGTGAAAAGACTTGATAGAGCAGCCAAAGAAATTGGTTTCTACAAAAGTGTAAACACGCGAATAAAATTACGGAAATTGGGTCCAAAACACCGATTTTCCGCTGCATATCGTGAATGCGATTCTTTCAATGAAATCTCCAATTATAAATAATTGCTAATAAATCATGGATTTAGAACTTTTTCACAGTCTGTTCCGCGTTGGCAATCGACTCGTTTTTCTAATTATCGCGTATCTGGAAACGATGCAGAATATCGGAAGCGCATTCTTCAATCAAGTGCAAGGTATTGCTCTTATTTATCGCGGATGTCGAAACATCCCTGAATCGTATAAAATGAAAATCGGATTAAAACTTCCGCGTGTTTTTGTCTGGTCAATTGAACGAGATATTAAAATGATAAACGCTGATATTGAGGGCACACGAGCTGAGCTGAAGCCCTTTGCAATATGCATTTTTCTTAATTGACGAATTTGCTAATTAAACTCGGGAATTTTTGAATTTGATCAATCCTGAAAAGCAGTTTCGATTCTTTTAGTATCGCGTCGCGATCTCAGAGCATTACGATCCGGGCAATGCAAATGAGTGGTGAATACAAAGACAAAACGTTTCGTCGTGTGATGATAATGCACCGCGGGCCGATAAGATAGATCGAGAAGCGATAATGATAAATGTTCTCTCGTCTGTTGCAGATTGGACGATGAGAGAATTAAAATCAAAGCAGCCATAAGCTCTTTGGCCTTAAAGGTGCTAATAACGGAGGACAGCACTTTTATGGCCTGCTAATTAACAGTTTTGTATTAATAACAATTCCACATAGAAATTAATCGTCCTCTTGGATGAAGGAAAAAAGCGCGTATGATTCTTTTATAAACTCAGTCTGCATGCAATGTTTATTCGTATAAAATACAATATTGCAGGTTTAGTGTCGATTTTAATTGGTTGCGTATGAGATTTCCGGTTAATGGAACGATTGCCTTCAAACGCATATTACGTGTGTCGGAAGGTTGCGGCTCCCCGAGGTCAAGAAATTAATTTATATATGAATATATACAAATATACAAAGACAATATATGAAGTAGAATGCAGCTGCGTTCAATTATCTCGCTTAATTTGACACTGAATCACAAAGTATCGCAATTTACAAATAATTCTATCGATTCATTTGGAAATGTCTGACCCCACAAATTACAAACCGTAATTCTCTCCTGTATCGATTTTATTTTTCGATAAAGAAAATCCCTCGCTTTAAGGGAAGATAAAAAATTTCACAGGATGAGCATTAAGAACGTGGGAAAAAGTTCATTAACACAGATACGAACGTAAACGCGATATAGATCCGTTCGAGAGGTCAATTACCGGCGTACGTTAATTGCTTTGATCCCGCTGATCGAAGGCCGTGAAACGAGCGACTGTTCGTTTAGTATGCTCGATAATTCTTCCGAACTGAATGTTGTCGAAATAAACGTCGAAACCTAAGACGTTTCGACGTTTATTTTCAGGCATTTTGTTCAAGATGAAATTCTTTACATGCAAATTTTATTTATCGGAATCGTTAATAAATTAAATCTGTATATTCTTCGAATTGCGGTTTCAGCTTTTTTGAATCCCTTCAATTGACGAAAGAATCGATTCACGATCGCCTGATCGTAAATCGGCGAAACGACGTTTCAAAATACTCGAAATTTGTATTTTCCGGGCTCTTTTTGCGCTGGTTCGAAAAGCGCGCGAGTCCGAGCCGAAATAGTACCACGGCCTATCGCTTGGGGGCCTGGAGGCGCTGAGAAAATAATGCTAAAAATGGCGCGTTTACACCGTTTACTATAATCAGTGCAGTAAATACGGTAAATACATAAAAAATAAAGTAAAAACATGAAAATATTTGTTCGTATTGGTTGAATCGCATCAAACGAACGGAATGTCGCATAAAGCGAGTAATCGCGAAAACCTCGAACTATAGTAAATAACTGGCGATGTAATCAGCAGCGGGAAAACGCCATATAAAACAGTGAATTAAAAAAAGTGCATCGTACGAATAATGTTTGTGAAGGCGCATCGGATTAAAGTGATATTTTGCTTCAACGTGATCCGCAATCGAAGCTTCGAAAGTATTTATAAACGGTTTGAAGCTTGATGACGTGTTTGTGGTGAAAATAAAAAACCTAACCTCCTACTTTTCGTCAATGTTCAATATTCGACGAAAAAAATATTGCTTCTCGCTTGCAGGCATTTTTCATTGGACAATGTGAGTCGAGACATTCGTAGCGAAGAGCCCAATGTCTTTGTACTTGTAATAACGTAATTGAGCAATCTCTCGGCTCTGCAATGTTGCGTCCCAGAATCCTCAGTACGTATAATTACAAAAGGCGAGTTGTCGATAACGAGGAAATAAACGACGATGCGAACAAACGTACGACGATAATGTCTCAGGTCGAAAAAGTTCAGCCAAACTACGCAGAATTGACGGCTGGCAACAAGATCGCGATTAAAAATGAAAGAGGACAGAGACAGTCATTGAAAATGGACGTTGCGGATGGCAAAAAGGTGAGACAAGATCCGACGATTGAATGAAAAACGTGAGGAAAATGTAAAAACCAAAATTTATCCTTTTACAGGCTTCCGTTGTTTGTCATCGTCAGAAAATCGTGCAGACGGGTACAAAACGCGCGATTAATATCGTGCGTCTGGCGCCGCAGACTTCGGCCGACCTTTATCGAATGGTGACGGAATCGAGCCATTTGAAAAGCTCTTCGTCGGTTATAACAAGGAAATTGGTACAAAATCCAACTCCGAGAGTAAGAAATCTGGAGGTTTCGCATTCTTCGGGACGAGTTGTCAAGCTGCTGCCGCATTCGTCGACGAGAGTGGCGCAATTCATGCCGACGTCTTCGACGAGAGTCTCGCATTTGGTGTCGAACGTAACTATAAGAAGAATTAATACGATATCACATTCTTCCAAGAATATTACGTCGTTGGTACCGAATCCTTGCCCCAGGTTATCGCAATCGGCGAATGCTTTGTCGAGAAAAAAGCAGCAGCGCCGACAAGAGTCGTTGACAAGAATCCAGGGCTCGATACCGAATGCATTGAGCCTGGGAATGCAATTGTCCGATTCTCCTGCGCAAGGGCAACACTTGGTAGCGACGAGTTCACCCAAAATCGGCGAAACTGCACCGTGTTCGCCTGAAAAAGTTGCGCCTGTCGTTGAATTCTCTCAGACAAAAGCTGGCGATTCGTCGTCGCCTCGAGCTGCTTCCAAACCTTCCATAAAGTCGATACAGCGACTAACAAAAGGCAACAACAATTCTAGCGTTGTAATGGTTTTACCTGTTCCTGGGAACGAGGCAACGATCATTCAGTCGCAGACTATTTGCAGGCTCGAAAAAATACAGCATTGGAAAGATGTGGCGCGAGTACAGCAAGTTATTGGCGTTCAACGTCAACACTGTAGTCCCGAAAATTATTTATTGCCGAAGAGTTCTCCGAAATTAGGGATCGTCACGCCACAGATAATCGAACCGCGATTAGAAAATAACGTGCCCGAAGTGTCCTGCACGATGTTAAAGGGCGAGGACAATGTTGAGAGTAAAAAAGAAATTGCAGAAGTCCAAGAAGTTCCTGCCGAAACATCCGAAACAGCCAATTTTGTTGAAGAGGCCGAGAAGCTTTCCGAGTCGAGAAATTCTGCAAACGATCTTGTTGACATTAAAAATGAAGCATTGCCGGCAGTCAAGAAAACCGAAACGGAGGAACCTGAGGTCGAAGTGGTCGACGTAAAAGAAACGACGAAAGAGGCTGATCCTCGGAGGAAAAAGAGCGGGACTTCCGTTCCGACCAGAAGAAAAAATCCCTTGAGAGATTTGGACAACGCAGCAACGAGAATGGCGACGAGAATGAGGAAATCGACGATCCTCAAAACCAGAAGAAGAAATACTCGATCAGCTGCGAAATCGAATCAAACGAGGCCACAAATGTCGGCGGTAGCGAGAATGCAAAGTCAGTTGACAAAAACCATAGCGAGTTTGAATATTCCAGTGAGAAACAAATGGCGAGCTCAGTGCATCATTTGCAAAGATCAATTTACCGACAAGTACGATTTTCATCGTCACGTAACACTCTCGCACCCTGGCATTCGAATAGTCTTCTGCGAATTGTGCAACGCTTCCTTCCGCACCGACATTGAGCTACGGCAACATCGTTATTCGTATCACAAAATAACGGTCACCAAAGACGCCGAGAACAATTTGGTCAAGCTCGACGCACCGATCAAGCCCGTCGTCGACTTGGAAAACGAGCCGAGAACGTCAAGGCCAAAGACGATAATCCTGGACGATCCGAAACCCGTGAATCGTAACAAAACAGCCAACGCAGTGCGTCGTAATTTGCAACCAACGTCGAGGTCTCGTTCAACGAGAAAAAGAGTCACTGCTTCTTGCATGAAAACCGGGGAATTGAAAAGAATCTCGCAAGTCAATCCACTTGGAATTGGCCCTCGAAGAAAAAGATCGCAAAACAAAAACTCGAAACGTAGTTACGTAGACATCGATATTATTGATCATGAAGCCATAACCAACAATGAAATGTTAATTAACGCTGAAAGGCGAAAATTAATCATACCGATTATGAGACTCGAGGGCTCGGTGGTTGAAAAACATTTACCGAAATTTGTCAAACCGCCCGAGACTAATTACGACTCTGCTCGTATCAACGATCATCCCAATAGCCAGAAAAAAAGATTCGTCGACCCGAGATCGAACAGAGTCGGCAATAAATCTGCGAGTCGTGCGACCAGATTAACGTCGAGAAAACGACGAAGAACTTCCTTCGCCGTGAACAAAAGTCTCGGGAATGCGAAAAATACCAGCCAAGTCGTCGAACTGCACGATTCCAAAGGAGAAGCTGCTGTCGCGCCGCGAAGAAGTTTGCGAAGTCGAAAAGCAAATAAATCATTTTATCGCAATCCCGACAAAGCGTCGATTGATGCGAATATCCAATCGAGCGAGGGAGTTGAATCAACGAGGAACAGAGAATCCCGGAACTTTACTCTCGTCTGTATCGAGGACGAGCCTGAAGTTGGGGAGGTCGTTGCGGAACGACAAGTTACTAAAAAACGTGTTTCGCGATCCTCAGTCCCTGACAGTTCAACGATTCTCGACGATGATCGTCCAGAGATTGATGGAGAGTCCGATCCTTTGAAAATCGACGACGGTGAAATGGAACCGACGGAACGAAGGAATTCTGCGTCGCCAGATAGGCCAGAAAACTCAACGAATATCGATAGCGACGAAAAATTGGTGACGAAGAAACGATCGCCGAGTACACCGCGATTTTCCTGCTTGAATTTGTACGAGGTTCGTTCATTGAATAATTCCGATAGCCCAAAAACTCGTGACGATGGAATCTCGACCAATCGCAACAAAAAAGCTGCAAAAAAGCGGCGAAAACTGGGAGATGGACACGCAAAAGATAAACGTGACGGCAAGAGCTCTGCGTCGGAAGAGAAAATCGACGGCGAAGACAATAAAGAGAAAAAAGAAAACGGCGGTGGCGGAAAGAATTTGAATGAAAAATCCTCGGGCGGCGGTAACCGGAGCAATGGAAATTCTAATCGATCGGAAAATCACTCAAAAGCGACAAGCGTGACTGACACACTTCGGAAAAAACAATCGGACGATGAGGACGAAGAGCCAAAGAGAAGAAACAATGACGAAGATAAAAAACCGAGAGGAAAAATGGACGAAGATGAAGACGATGAAAAGGATGAAAAGAAACTTGAAAATCAAGACGATCATGCGAACGAAACCAAGCACGAAGAATCAACCAATGAAAATCGATCAAAACCCGCGACCAATGGCGATGTCGTAAAGGCTGCGGATAAGAAAAACAACTCTGGTCCCCTGAATCAGAAAGAAATTAAGAAATCAAGCGATACTTTAGAATCGTCGGTACGAAAAACGTACTCAAGCGGTAAAAAGCTCTCTAAAATGACAAAACAAACCGAACAATCTGTAGGAAAGATGGAAAAGCTCCAGAACTTGTGTACAGTGTGCAAAAAATTGTCTGCACTTATGGAAAAAGTTTCAAATCGAGTGGGCAACAGAAATACGACGGAATTCCCGATAAAATGTCCACTTTGTCAACGCTATTTCATCTCTACGTTTCATCTCGAATTGCACGTGGCCACCAATCATTTGCAATGTCAGCACGAAGTTCCTTGCAAAATTGCCGAATTACCGGGCGTAGAAAAACCATCGGCGGATGTTGGAGGCGATTCTACGACGAAAAACGACGTTGCTTTCCAGTGTCTTCGTTGCTCTTTGAAATTCAATGCGGAGAAAGATCTGACGGACCATTTGGCCAGCACACACGATGTTCGTCCCCGGAACTCAAAATCGTCAAACGTGCAACCGGATTACGTCGGAGATTTGGGAACTCCTTCGACGGAGACTAATGGGCAGAAAAATGTGGTTGCTCCGGGCAAAAGTGGCGACGAATCGCGACCCGAGGAGGATAAAATGGCTCCGGCAACACTCGACTGTTCTCTGTGCGATGAAAAATTTGTTGAGAGTGCGAAATACGTTCGCCACGTACGCGAAATCCACAACACTTGCAAAACTTCGTTGTACGTCGACTGGAAGAGAAACGCCGCACAATCATCGAGCAACAAAGATTCGATGCTTGAAGAACCGTCTCCGAATGTTTCAGAAGCCTCGAGCAAGTTCGATAAAGCCGAAAAACCAGCAGGAACCGGGCAGGCTGATTCAGTGATGAGGTCCGATCGCGATTACGTGCTGAAGCAACTTCTGTCGGACAATTCGAGCGACGGCGACGACCAGGACGACACGATGCAACGTTCCAAAGACTCTCCATTAAAAGTGCAAAAGAAAGACAAAACGGTCGCCGAATCTGCGTCGAGGTTGCCCACTTGCGGGATTTCTCAAAAAACAGATAAAACCGCTAAAAATTTGTTGTTCGACAAAAATCACACGGACGGCACGTTCGCCGAGGATCGCTCGGAAGTTTTCGTTCTTTCTGATTCCGAGGACGAGTTAAATTACGAGGAACCCGAGAAAGCGACAATCGATGAATTCTCACCGAGGAAAGAACGAATCTGCGTTTATACTGGGAAAAACGAGCGGGAAAACGTTGCAGTTGTGTTTGGTACGAACGGAGCAAGCGAGAAGGTCGTGATTGGCTCGAAACGACGAGCGAATTTGGCATCGTTCGAAATGTCAGAAATGGTAAAAGTTAAGAAGGAGGAGATTCCAGCAGAAACACAAAAAATTTCGAGTGGTTCAGGGGATCAAAGAGGGGATCAAAGTTCGGGCGAGCAGGAACCTCGAGATGCGAGGAAATATGCAATGAAACAATTGATCGAGACGGAAGTTGGTTTGACCGAAGAAATCAACGAAAAATTGCCAATTGCTTGCGGCAAATGTAACAGACACTTTGCCAATCGATCGTTATTGAACGAACACTTGTTTTTCCTGCACGACGATAGTCTCAAGGACACTGTACTCACTGACGTGCTCACCCCGATAGGAGGTTTGCGAGGCTTCGACGAGAACGAATCCCCGCAACGTTGGCATTGCGAGACTTGTGTACAAAATTTCAAATTGTTCCAGAGTTACAGTCGCCACAGATATTTCCTTCACGGAGACGATTCGATGGTCCACGTGTGCGACAACTGTTCGAAAGTCATGACGAACGTGACAATGGTAAACGTTCACATTTGCACGGACGTTGCTGCGTACAAATGTCGGGCTTGTAACGAGGTTTTCCCGACTGGAATGTCGTTGAGACTGCACAACACGGAGTTGCACATGGAAAAGAACGGCCCGCACATTTGCGTCCTTTGCAAAAGGAATTTCCTCACGAACGGCATGTTGGAACGTCACAAAAACAGCAAACGTTGTTCCGTCCGATCGCAGCGAGCGGAGAAGGAAATTCGTTCGAGTGTGTCATCGCCGGACACGACGAACCAGCCAAATCGTCCAGAACCATCGAATGCTGCTCCGAAATGTGTGAACGAAGAAATGGATAAAATTGCAACGAACCGAAACGTCAGCGGAGCGGAGGATTCGATCATGTCGTGCGATCCGTTCGCCTTGCGGCGAGGAAGTGTGAGAACTTGCAGAACCAAGAGAAACGTCGACGAGGAGAGTTCGGTGACCGAGGAGAGTTTGAATCTTGCCGGAAGCAAGAAAAGACGAGGAAGACCGGCGAAAAATTCATTGTCCGAGGAAAAAGCTTCGGCAAAACGACACGAGGAGGACTTTGAGACAAAGAAGTTTGACAAATGGCCGATCGTTCGTAAAGGCTCGATGTTGTATATCGACGAGACCGAGATATATCAGTGCGCGTTGTGCCAGTTGTATTGTCTTTCCAGGTCGACGCTGAGGTCCCACATGGCAAAAATCCACTCGACAACCGACGAGATTTGCCAACTGTGCCAGAAAATGTACACAACCGGTAAATTAATTCGTCACTTGATAGAACGTCACATTACTTCGGAAGATGGTCAAGTTTACGGAGCGGAAACGAGCTGCCGAATAGGAACGAACGTGAACGAAATAGACGCGGAAATATTGATCAAAATGTTGGGAATCGACAGGCTCGTTTCTCTTTGCGAATATCGAAGATTCTCCGATAAAAATCGTCTCAATTCTTACTTCTGTAGCATCTGCAAAAAATATTTTGCCAGTCATGAACTCTACAAATATCATTATTTACTGCATCACGATTGCATCTGCGCGCTCTGCAACATTGAGTTCAAAACTGGCCAGGATGCTGCGAGACATAAGAGCGAAATTCACGGATCTGTCGGACGTTACATTTGGTTCGCTGACAGGACAGTAATGGCCTTGACTTCGACCACTAATTTCTCCAACATCGCGGAAACTATTTTCATGGAAAAAATAACGAGGGAAGAAAGAGCGAGCAACGATGAAGCTGAAGAAAACGATGGGAACGAGGAAGCTCCAAGTGCGACTCAAATTCTGCCTTTGAAAAGCGCAAGCGACGATGTTAGCGTGGGAATTGGTCCCGGAGACGAAAAATTAGGTCTCGATCCAGACACAGGAGAAAGGATCGTCGTTCCATTTGGAACCGCAGAAAAATCGGTCGAAACGACGTTGACAATTCCCACGAAAATCGTTGCCGAGGTTCCGAGCGAAAAAGCGACGTCGGTCGACCGTTCGAACCAGCGCGATGACCCGAGCTTGATAATAGTCGTCACGGACGATGATCTCAAAAAATTCAACATTGCCACGAGACATCCCAACATTTGGGGTCTCGCTGCAAAAATAAGTTCAACTTGTGACGCAGTCACACCCAAACAGGTCAAAGAGATGCTGGAACGTCATTTCGAAAGGGAGGAAGATTTCTACGCATAGCTGTGAGAAAATGTACAGTCGTAATTTCAATTCCCAAAATAATAAAGTTAAAAACTTGCTAGAGAGCTTTTCACCAGCTGGCAGTTTGCTCCGTGGAACACGACGATGAAGTTTGCATCGTTGGAATGCAACGAAAACTCATTATTTTCCATAGCAAAGTCCAACATTTTGATGCAATATTTGTCAACGATAATGAGACAGTCTTGTTTGCCATTGGAAAACTGGATTAACGAGGAAAATCGTCAGGATCGCATTAATTATAAAAATAATGAATGAAAAATCTATTTTTCGTTCTTTTCCAACGATGCAAACTTTCCATTCCACGAATTTCTTTTATTTTCAAGTTACCCTCATCACAACTTCGATTTTCGTTCCCGTTTCACGCATCTGTACAAAAGTTAAACTGTCGCGGTCAAAAAATCGCATCCCTTGACGTTTTTCGAGCTTTATTTCGTCGTCTTATTTTTCTACAATACACGGAGAGAATATTACATCAAAATTTACTATGTTATTAAAGTTCTCTGGTACCAAGTCGTCCCTCTGAGAAATTTTAGCGAAAACAGTAATTTTCAATTCTTTTTCTATCGAAATCGCGGAAATATGACATTTTTCGCCCTTTTTCAGATGAAAATTTACCACGTTTTTGTTAAAATTTCTCAGAGGGACGACATGATACCAGGGAACTATAATAACACAGTAATTTTTTATGTAATATTCTCTCCCGGTACAGTGATTTTTACTTTGTAGATTTCCCTTCGCCTGAATCGATAAAAAATCTTTGTGCTCTTTTTCTTTTTTAATTGTATGCATTTGCATGGTCCACTTTGATATCAACAAGAGGAAATTTGTACCGCTTCTGCTGTCATTAAGACGATCCATCGGTTGTGTGCTCGACGAAAATCCCACTCGGTCTTTTATTCCGAGAAACTTGATACAAAATGTTAAGAATGTTGAAAAGAAGAAATTTGCTTTTTGGTCATCTCTTTTGCACTCGAGCAACCGATAGATCGCTTTAACGTAGTGGATAAATATATATATATATATATGTATTTTCGTATAGATATAATCTCTAGACTTTGAGAAACGTAAATTGAAGCATTGTCTGATAATTTACTTGAAAAAAACACAATGTAAAAAATATGTAAAGTCAAAAATCAGTAAGAAGTTTATATCGCAATAAAAAATCTTCCAAATTTTCTTACGCGGCATTTTTCCATGATCCAAAATCTCCATAAATTCGTCATTCTTCGGAGAAAACGACTCGGTTTTAGCGGTTCCCGTAACGTTTGTCCTCAATTTGTTCATTTTTCAGCACTTTTAGGTATTTAAATCGATTCTCCACTCGCGAAATCTTGGCGAAATGGAATTTGCTCTGCACCATTGTCTCGGGCATGAAGAAAGCAAAAGATTCATGTACTTGTAAGTCAGTTTACTGATTTTACGAACAAGAAACCCGTGGCGTTAATATTTGGGCCGATTTGTAGGTTAAAGGTCGCCAAAATTGGGTTTTTACTTGTGGGTTAACGTTTTTTTGTCGTATTTAATTTCGTTCATCGTTCTCGCGGTTGTATTTTGAAAAGGATAATCGTTACGTAAGGAATCTCGTTCGTGGATGGTCAATTGACTAGTTGCGATCCGAAAACAAGCAGGCGAATGCTTTGATCTCTGTTTTGGTATAATAAATTTACACGACCGGTCATGTACCGGAGATTGACAAGGTTAATTCGCAGTATTTCTCTCAGACGTTTAGAAATCGAAGGAACGGGTTAATGTCATCGGGATAAATCGAGAGGACAGCATAGTGACACGACGTAAGTCAAACCGTACATATCGTGAGCACGTAATAAAATTTCTTGCATAGCAGAAGTGAGGTTAGGAAAAATGAAACGTTGATGTAGAATATTGGAATTCTCTTATCAGGGATTTCAAAGTTGTGATTGGAGGTTCGAATAATAAAAAGGCAAAAAGAACAATGACAATTGTGCCAAGATTAATGTTGCTACGATCGAGTAGAATTGTCGCAGCATCGAACGTCGAAAGGTGCTGGTCACGTGGTGTAAACAAAAGCTTAAAAAGACGTGTTTCGACGGAGTCTGGATCGAAAATATTGGAGCATTTGGCTAACAGAAGTTTGATAAGAATCGGGGGTGATGAGTCTGCAAACTTTTTGCAAGGTTTGATAACCAATGACATGAGACATTTCGAGGATGGGGCTGCGAGTATTTATACCTTGTTTTTGAACACGAAAGGCCGCGTAATGTACGAATCCATAATATACAAAACGCTTGAAAAATCCATTTTTTACATCGAATGCGATGCGAGGATAACGAGAGATCTTGAAAAACATTTGAAAATGTACAAAGTTCGACGCAAAGTTGATATCGATTCGTTAGAGAATGAAATGAAAGTTTGGAGCACGTTCGAGCCTCAAATGTTTACGAACGAGGAGAGCGGAGACTCCGAAACGACGAGGCGACAGCTAGAAGGTCAAATTTTTCCTTGTGGCACACTGAGCAACAAATCTACCAAGCTCATTGACGATATTGCAATTTACGAAGATCCGCGAATTCCCCATATGAATTTGCGGATTTTGAGCAACGCGCAAGTCGACGAAGAACAAATTTCCAAGCATTTGGGTCTCGATGTCAAACCAGCGAAAACTGGCTCGAGCTATCGGCAATTTCGGTATCGACTAGGCATCGGTGAGGGCATCGACGATTTGCCCGTTGGCAAAGCTCTGCCTCTCGAAGCAAATTGCGACTATTTGCACGGTGTCAGTTTCCACAAAGGTTGCTATATCGGACAAGAATTAACGGCTCGTACCCATCACACCGGAGTCGTGCGCAAACGACTGATGCCTTTGACGATCGAGAATTCCGAAGGAAAACATTTCAATTACGACGACAATTTGGTCGACGAAAACGGCAAAATTGTCGGAAAGTTTCGCGGTCTCGAAGGCTCTTTCGGCCTTGGCCTAGTCCGAATTTCCGAAGCCCTTGCAGCACAAACTATCAATATTCACGATTCTCGAGTTTTTGTCAGTAAACCTCGATGGTGGCCTAAAGAACCTCAACAGGATCAAGTCACAGCTGATACTAGAAAATAATTTTATTTTCAATCGCCTCGATTTACCAAAAAAATAATTACGACGAAGAAAAATCTCAAAAACTCATCGCCAACTTTTCAATTTTCCAAATATCCATTTGAAAGACTAAAAATATAAAAAAGAGGTCAGAAAAATTGTTGAATCCCTCGAAATAAATTGAGCGAAAAAAATCCAGCAAATTCGCCATAAATATGTTAAAAAAATTCAAATTCAGATAATAAAAATGAGCCAATGAAAATTGTAAAATAAACAAATTGTGAAAAAATATTTAAATGTTTATTTTCCCCCTTATTTCTTGGGTCCTTGTGCAGGATGGCGGCTTCGACGAGTAGAGCAACGAGCGACGATTCCCAATTGCGTTCCGAGTCACGTGCATCGGGGAAAGAATGCAAAAAGCCAGATCCCGGAGGAACATTTAAATGCGCGTTCTGTTCTTTGGAGGAGCATTACGATTACAAAGGTCGAAAGCCACCGTTTGCTAGACAAATATATTTTTCCGAAGATTGTTACGTCATGAAGGATCCATGGACTGCACCAAACAAGGCTCAGGTTTTGGTCATCGGTGGAGATTGCTGTCTCTGCGAAAAGTCCATTTGTCTTGGCTGCAGTATTTTTTATACAAAGAGATTTTGTCGCGAATGCGCGAATCATAAGATCGATAGTTTTCCATCGCAATTACACGCGAAGATAAAGAATTTGAAGAGCGACGAAAAAGCTTGATGAGATATTTAAATAAACAATAAAAACGAAAATATGTTTGTTTGGGGAAAAAGATTTCAAAGAGCGAGGAAAAAGCTTAACGAGAGATTTAAATAAACAATAAAAATGAAAATACGTTCCTTTGGGTTGGTTTGGGGATAAATAATTTGGAGAGCGAGGAAAAAGTTCAACGATAACCTAAAATAAACAAAAAAAATTTGTTCATTGGGGGAAAAAGAATTCGAAGAGCGAGGAAAAGTTTAACGAGATTTAAATAAACAATAATAATGAAAATACGTTCGTTTGGGTTTGTTGGGAGATGAAGATTTTGAAGAGCGAGGAAAAAGTTCAACGAGAGATTCAAATAAACGATAAAAATGAAAATACGTTTGTTTCTTGTTTTAATTGTCTAGTACAACGTTTGCTCATGTTTTCCAATATGTCATTAGGATCGATCTACACATCTAGCGTGAATAACGTGTTATATACATGCGTATGTTTGAAGGATGAATTTAAAAAGAATGGAATTTTCGATGAAGTCGATGATGCATAAAATCTTAACACTTAAGTTCGAACCAGGTACAGAATTGAATTCTTCGTGAGACCCATGGTTCAGGAATAGAGTGAAATCAATGCAGTATGCGATAAAGATTCAAAGTGGTTAAAAGAAAAAAGAAAAGAGAAAAATTTAGAAATTATAAATAATTTTAATTGGTCGTTGGTTTTTTCGGTTTCGCGAGCAACTTAGCGGCCATTTGTTTCTTCTTTTTGGACGTTTTGTCCTGTTTGGGTTTCTTGTTCTTTGCACCTTTTTGTCCTTGGAATTTAGTCGGACTGCTGTCGCTCTTTGGGCTGCTCGAGTCTAATTTCGATCTTTGTTTGTCGCCCTGAGAACGTTTCTTTCCTTTCTTCGTGCGTCTCTCGGCATTGACGCTGTTGTGGGTCTGAAATTTTCATTTCATTCATCATTTTTACATCGATTCACGTTTTTTTTGACTAAACGAATATAAAAGAAAGTTTTCTCGTTAAAAATACTTACAGCACGCTCGACGCTTTCGGAATTCTCGGTCTTTACTTTTTTCGGCGAATCGTTCGATTCACTGTCCGATCGATTCTTCCTTTTGCCTCCTTTTTCCAGAGTTTTCTGTTGCCGCTGTTTGTGCTTCGCTGCCTCTTGCCCCATCACCGTGGAAACTCGAATCTTACGATCGCTGATTTCTGTGCCGTCGAGACTCAACGCCAGCACAGCACCCTCTGAGGTCTCAAAGTTTATGTAACCGAATCCACGGCCGAGACCAGTCGCACGGTGTCTGATTATGCGCACCGATTGAATTTTTCCACAATCTTTGAAAGCCTCCCATAATTCGTTGTCTTCGACGGCTGTAAAAATGGCAATAGAATCGCCGATTAATAATCGAATTCGCGCTGAAAATATTTCGTCAGGGAATTGCGTAAATAATTGATTAAACCTCAGACAAAACATTTTGCGAATGAATTGAAAAACAAAACGAACGTTAGAATCGTGGGAATAAAAAATTCCGACGAGAGGATGAAAAAAACGAGAAACGTTACTTACTGAAGGGCAAATTTCCCAGAAATACCGCTTTCTTCTTGTCACTGGCTTTGGGTCTTTCGGCGCGATCGACCCTCAAGTAGTTACCCTCGAATTTCTTTCCGTTCATGGACAGAGCTTTCTTGACAGACTCTTCTTTTTCGTAGCGAATAAAAGCGCATATGTTTTTACTTTTTTCGTGGAAGTTTCTCTTGATAGCGGCAACTTTCAATGACATTTTAGGATCTCCAGGAATAATTCCCCGAATTCTGACAGCTTCGATGGGACCGAATTTTTTGAATTCTCTTGTCAGTACTTGAACTTTCGTGTCCTTTGGAATGTTACCAACAAAAATGGTTCTTTTGTCCTGTTCAGACTTCAGTTCAGCTTTTTCTTCCACGGACATAGAAGGAGATTTTGGTTCTTTCTTGTTTTTGGACTTTGGGCTCTCTTCGGCGTCATCCTCGCTGCTGATGTCTTCGTCTTGGTCCTCGTCGTCTTCATCCGCTTCAAAGTCATTGTCGTCGGACTCGTCGGCGAGGGAAGTTCCAAGGAGATCGCTAAGGTCGGGCGAAGAGTCGTCGTCGTCTTCCTCATCCTCGTCATCGTCATCATCTTCTTCCTCGTCATCATCAGTAGAAGTGACGTTGGACGAGTTCAGCGACTGGTCGGGAACTTCGTCGTCAGATTCATCTTCGTCGTCGTCATCCTCATCCTCGTCCTCGTCATCCTCCGAAGTTTCCATACCCACAAAGTCCTCGTCGCCGGATTCGTCTTTTATGGAATCGCCGAGAAGAGCCGACAGTCCGAGCGCCGGTTTGCTCTCGTCCTCGTCCTCATCCTCCTCATCATCATCCTCGTCATCTTCTTCTTCTTCGTCATCCTCGTCCTCGTCAGATTCTTCAGCCTCTTCGTTCGTCTTGTTCGTGCCTCTGAACATCTTGACTCCCTTATTTTCTGCAGTTGTAACATCAAAATCATCGTCCGACTCGTCAGTCGCATCGGGCAAAGTTGTCGAAAGCACATCCGGCAAAGCGTCTTCCTCGGACGAATCGTCATCATCGTCGTCTTCTTGTCCACTGACTATTTCACTAATGTTGATGCCCTCGTTGAAATCTTCTTCGGAATCCTCGTCGTCCTCTTCCTCCGCGTTTTTCTTTCCCTTGGGAGAGTTTTTAGCTCCGTTCTGTGCTTTTGGAGACTTTGGTGATTTCGGCGACTTTGGTGATTTCATGACGCCGTTGCCGTTCTTTGGGGAAATTTGTTTTGCACCCATCTTGGAGGGCGTTCCACTTATCATGGGCACTTTGCCGTTGGGTGTATTTTTGAATTTCTGTTGTTTTTTCTTGTGAATCGACCCATCCTTCGGATGTTTCAGAGGATTCTTTGAATTGTTCAGAGACACTTTTGCTTTCGTCATTTTAACAACTTGTTTTTTCAAACTTGTGATTGACTGCGATAGAAAAAAAATAAAAACAAAAAAACTTTGTGAAATTGAACAATTTCGAGTGCGAATTGAACGTTTCATTATAAAAGTCGCCACGACGTTGTTTTTAGTTTGAATGCAAAAAAAAAAATAGAGAAAAAACATCGAAATGACAAAATTTTCATAATCGATGAGCTTTTGAGGGTAAAGATCTTGGCGAGATTTTTATTCGGCAGAAAACTGATGGATCGCGACGAGATTTGGATGGGGAAATATAATGGGGAGCCATTCCTAATTCCACCAAGAAATAATCATAATTTTCTTTTGTTTTATCGACAAATGAACGTGTCTGCAAAAACGTTCGATTCCGAATACGATTTTATTTGTAACTCGGCGAAATATGTGCTCAAATTTTGAATTTCTCTTTTGATACTTTTTCTAATTATCGTTCATGACGATTCCGACGTGTTTGTAATTTCAGGAATATTCGATGATCGCGTTTTGCTTATGACGAGTAATAATTTCATGAGGATTATTCGTTATCAATCGACATTGGAGAAAAATCATTCGAGACTGAGGGCTAAAAAGAAACGACGGTGGAGAAAAATCTTTGGCGGTTTGAAGAAAAATAAGGCGGGCGAGCAGGTTAGACCCACGTGGATTAACAATCAGTTATCGTAATTTTTCCCTTTCAAAGACATTTCGTGATCGAATTCCGTGTTTTATAGACATCTTTAATCTTTATGAACAATGCAAATTTCCTTACCTGATGACCCTTGAAAAATCAGCTGAAGCACGAATGAAAGCTCGGTGCCGGCTTTTGTCGTTCTGGTTTTACGTTCGCACGAAAAATATACGTTAACGAAGAGCAGCGCGCGAACCTCGAAACACGTTAGCGGTTGACCGGAAGCGAGATACCATGCAAGTCGTTACGCAATTCAGTATAGAATTGAAACTCTTTAAACTTCAACAACAAAATCTTTTGTCTATTGGGATATTTAATTATGAATTAAGCAGAACGATTGTCCTTGAAAAATGGTAACTTTAAGGCGTTTACAAATTTCTCACAATATTGTTATGAGCGATTCTGACTTTCGTAGTTCACCGAATATCTTCGTGTCCATGTGTGTGAAACGTACCGTCGTGTTCCGCAATCTATCGTAGCGCCGTCGACACAAAGTCAAAGTTTGTTTTGGTCTCCACAATGAATGACCTTCACAAATCAGCCCCCATAAAAACTGTTTCGATTTCATTATTTATGAATCTCTGGTCGTCTTCTGGTGGTCGTCCAGTGAAATACGGTGTCGCATTGAAATTGGTATGTTGTGTTTCATTTTTCCATAAACTGGATCTCGAGAATTATTATCCTCAGACATTTTTCAACAATCGCTCAGGACGTCGTGCAATGACGTACATACAGCATAAACAATCGATATTTTTCTTTGCGATATTTATTTATTGGATGATTTTTGTAATTTCGATCAAACGCTGAGTTGTTGCGCAATTCGTCTATGATCGAACGATTGACGTGAATACGTTGGCATCAAAAATGAATCATGAAATCACATTTATCAGATGCAGGTTTTTTATTCGTGCAAATGAGAAACGAAAAGTAACATTTCGCCGCAGACGATTCCGATAAATCAAAATCAGTCGAAATCCGAAATACAGCGACGTTGTAGGTCATACTTATTAATTGACTCGTTCAAATCATTAATTAAATCTATGAATTTGAACCAATTGAGAAATATAATATATTAATTTTATTCGAATAATACTGTGAAACAGAATATTCATTCGCGACAATATTTCTCAACATTCCGAAGTCGAACAGTTCGTCCTGGTTTGTTTACGTTTTGCGGGCTCCCGTGTGTTTGGCTTGGCACGGTCGAGCATGGCATGGCTCAGTTCGTAGAACGGCCAAGGGGAAGCGACGTAGCGGGACGGGTGGGGCGTGCGCGGGGCCGATGCGCGGGGCACCAACGCGGCCGGGCAAGCTTGCTGCTGGCGCCTGCACGCACGCTTCAGTCGGGCTCCGGCCGGCGAAGAGAGCGTGTGGAACGCCGGCCGGCCGTTTAAACGTTTTCCTTTCTTTTTACCGTTCGTTGATGCTAGTGAAACGACTGAATGAATTCTCCAACAGAGCAAGCGGACCGTCCTGTTTTATCCTTGATGAAAAAAACATTTCCCAGAATCTTCCCGTTAAGTAAATTTTTTTTAATTCGATTTAAAATACATCAATAATGACAGATAACGAATAATTCATTCATTTGCATTACATTTCAATAAAAAAGGTCAAATTTTATTCCAACTGGAATTTCTAGTTTATCGATACTCCAAGATGGAGAGTTTTTTCGAACGAGCTACACAATAATCATATTCATTTCGTATCGAAAACGAACAGCAAGCGTTTGCAATGTTTCACAAGGTCCCGGAGCGTATAATACGCGAGGGATGCTTTTTTGTCATAGTTCCGAGTTGTCTCAGTCTCCTATATAAGCGAGCAACGATAATTAAGACATTTCCATTTGGAATTGACGTGAGCTCGATTGACGCGCGGCTCTCTTTCGACAGATGAAACGTTTCTATATGCACACGAACTTTTCGGTGTCTTAATCGCGACTATAACGACATTTCTACTGCCATTCCTCATACTCGTTTGCATTTTTCATTCATATATATTGAGAAAAACTTAATATTTGGAATGAAACGTGATAAAAACTCATTCCTCGATCTGCATTCGTAATCAATGCTCCGGAAGATCTACGTCGTGTTATTTATCGATCGAGCAGCATTATTATCCAGTAGGTTCCTCATCAACGTCGCTGTCGTCGCAAAAAATGATTCTGAATTTTTTATCTCCTCGTAAACATCGGAAACTCCATCATACTCATGATATACTATATGCTAATCACTCCAATGATTTAGTAGCAGAGCTCAAGTCGTAGTTTACCACTTTTTTTATCATTTAACTTTAAAAATAATTACGACTGAGAGACTCAACGCGAGGATTCGAATTAAACACACAACAATAGATAATAAAATTCCATTTAGCTTCGAATTTAAATCAGTTTTTTCCCTCTGGAATGTTTTTGATTTTAAACGTGAAAAAAATATTTTCCATTTCTGTTCTTTTTTCCTGGTGCAAATATCGAGTTCTTGCGATTGGGCTTTTTCGTTTTTGTTTGAGTTCGGGTTTTATTCTTGTGGCTCGTTGAGGTGACGTAAAAAAGGTTCTACACGTTTTGCCTCATAAGACAGCGATGAAATTTTAGGTGACGAAAATGGCCATTGGCCATTCCTCTTCTTCATATTCTTCTCCCTTTTAACAACCCTTTCCATTCCCCTCTCTCTCTCTCTCTCTTTCTCATTCTCTCTCGCCTTTACTCCCCCATAAGTAGATATTTCACATTTTATTCATTATCGTCTCTCTGTCTGGGAGCATCTTTTCTCAGATCCCATCGAGTACAGAAAACCGATGCTCCCTATACCGGGTGTTCGTTTCGAAATAACTGAACGATAATTATCCGAACGAGCTTCTCAAAAACTTCAATATTTCTCCTCAAAATACTCACTCTCGTGAATTTCTCATTCTAAATATAAAAAAAAATACAAAATGCGATTTAAAGATTTAAAAAAATCGTGGACGAACGAAAAACATTAAATTTTCGAAACTGACGAGTTTTTAATAATTTTTCTAGTTTTACGATGAATACTGGAAATTTGGACCATTAACTAAAACAGAATTGGATTTTCTTTTAATGCTGGATTTTCTAATTTACCACGAGCCTAGCTTTTCGATCAGTTCAGTTATAGGACACCGTGTATATGTGAATACATATATATAACAGCGCCAAATTCGAAAGGAGAAACGATGGCGGGTCGCGTTTACTTGCGGAATGTTGGCAGGTTCTTTTATCCGTTTGCTTGACGAAATCATTAGGGGACTAAATCCAATAAAGGGCCCACGTCTCTGGCAACGCCAGAAGAAAACATTCTCGACTGAGGCGATCGCTCGCATCGTAATCGTCGTCAATGCGACGACGAGCATGGCGACGCCGATGGAGTTTGCGATATCCTCACGGGATAGATTACTGTATATATGTAACAAATGATACATATATATTTTATCTCCCTCTCTCTCTTTCCCCTTCTCGCGATCGCACGCCAATATTTGCCTTTGATAGACATTTTTTTAAATGTAATTCAATCTACTGCAGTTACTTCCCCACGAACCTTTATCCCCCTTGTCGATCTCGCTATTAAATTAGTCGAATAAACCCACTAAATAATTCTGATCGCGCGACTTTACCGGCCACATTTTTTTACCTTTTGTCAACGCTCCTTCTCGTGTCTTTACTCGTTAATCCTCTTTTTTTTTCTTCGAACGCCAACTCGGTAGCAAAAATCGTTGAGAATTAATCATTCCTTCCTTCAGCTTATACAAGGTGTCTCCATTGTCAGCCCGAACATTTCAACCCCTTCGAGTCCACACTGGGTCATTTTGACCCCATGCAATAATTTTTTGTCACCGATTGTGTTCCACATTAAATTTCAACCAATTTTTCGTCATTTCGTTCTTGTTTTCATTTAGAAATATTTTTAGGGCCATAAAATATGGATAATTTACTAGAAAAAACGTGTTGGCAGAAAAAAAATTCATATTTACGGGAATAGGATAATTTCACAAACGCCTTGGGTGTCGAGGGTCGAAGGGTCGAGGGGTCGAGCTATTCCCACGATCCAAATGAATGACAATGATTTTTTGAGAATATTTGATCACAGGTTTTCAAATGAATTTCTTTTGTGATAATCGATTGAATTTATTTTCTGCTTTTTTTTCGTACTGTATTCTTTTAATTAGACCTTTTCTTACTCGCACTGAGGAAACGCGGTGGCGAAATATGGAAAGCAAAGTGCGTTAGCGATGGAGGAATCGGGAATTTTAAATTTTTATCACAATTGTCTCTACGCTAAGAGTATTATTTGAGAATGTTCACAAACTCTTTTAAAAATTATCAATTTGAAAAAAAATTTTCTACTTTTTTTTCGCACTGCTTTTTTTTTATTCGATTTTTTTTGTTCGCACTGAGGAATCGCGGAGGTGAAATATGAAAAGCAAAGTGCGTTAGCGGTGAATGAATCGGAAATTTTAGATTTTTATCACAATTCTCTCTACGCTGAGAGTATTTTTCAAAAATTTCACACACTCTTTTAAAAATTGTAAATTTTTTGAATTTCTTCGTATAAATTTGAGGATCGCGATGTTCGATTCAAGAGAAAACGAGAAGGAGAGATATAAAGAAAAAGAGAGAGAATGAAAAGATCGCGAAGGAAACTTCGCTCAATTGGTCCCTGGCGCGTTTCATTAATATTTATGAAATTGTTATATATTTATAAGACGCGCGGCAAAAGACAACTATATAGACTCGATGGTGGGCCTTCCTCACTTCCTTCCACGTCTCCCAGAGATCGAGACTTTCATCTCTTTTCCCTTTTTCTCTTTATCGCTCCATGCGTCTTTCTCTTTTTCTCCTTGTCTCTCTCCCGCATTATCTTTCTTTCTGCTACGATTCATCCAGACTCGTGAACGCCCGCCCTCGGACCTCCATTCGAAAAAAAAAATCTCCAAGAGATTTATCGGGACGCGGTGGCGCGCGGACAGCCATTTCTCTCTCGATCGTACATCAACTCTCGCTGTATATAGTTCCCAGTTGAGACGTAACTATAGACGCGAAATACATTCGCACTATTCACCTTTCTCTCTCTCTCTCTCTCCCTCTCTCTTTCATATCTTGAGTTTCAAGTTTTAGCTAAGTCTCGTTGTCGTGCATTTCGTTTTTTTTTAATTCTCCTCATTTTTCTTTCTGATTTTGCCTCCAAATGCCTCTTTCGGAGATTTCACCAAAACTTGAATTTCCTTCCTTTCCACTTGAACAGAAATTTGGATTTTTTCGTGAGAGCTCGCGACAAGAATGTTTAATTTTTGTGATCTAAGAAAATACATTCAATAATTCATGGGGACTCGGGGATTGAGTAATCGGATTCAATGCTCACCGATGGTTGAACGGATCGACGAGATTCTCTCGTTCGATTATATCCCCTGTACCGCCTTCACATATTCTGCTCCATCGCGCTTCTATACCTCGTATGGATAACTCTGTTTATAGTGGTAGTTACGTACGTAAGAGAAATGTACTCACGCCTGGACCACCGCGAGACTCGAGATTCTTTTCGTTATCTATGGCATTGCTTTTCAAAAATGTTTATAATGATGAGAAAAATGGGTCGCGTTTCACAATATCTTTCATGAGCTCAATGTACTTTTGGTCATCACTCTAATTAATGAAATTAATTGTTTCTTGTTGATTTGGAAAAGTTGTTTGAAAATTTTTATCCACATTCAGAGAATTCGATTCCTTTTGGTTTTTTTTCTCATTTTTACGTTTTTTTCTATGACTCTGAAGTTTGCAACGTTGAGATTCAACGAAAAACATTTTTTTTTATTGATTATTTATTGAATTTTGAAAATCGTGGCAATTTTTCGAGTCGATTGAGTTTTTTGGTCGCAATAGAATCGTTTTATGGGCCGGACCAAATATTCAATAATAATTATTGGCTCTGCTGAAAAAATAACAAAATTTCGTTGCATTCCGACGATGGAAACTTTAGGATCATTTTTTTCTTTATACTTTTCGGTCTTCGCAAGAGAGAATCGTTTTATGGGCCGGACCAAATATTCAATAATAATTATTGGCTCTGCTGAAAAAATAACAAAATTTCGTTGCATTCCGACGATGGAAACTTTAGGATCATTTTTTTCTTTATACTTTTCGGTCTTTTTTATTCGGTTATTTATTTCTCTCTCGCCCTCTCTCTCTCTCTCTTGATTGGTTTCATCTCCAGTAATGATAATCGTTGTCACTCCAAGAGGGAAATACAGTCGCGACTAATTAATGCACATGACCTTTGCACCTTGCTAATATTCTCGCGAGACGACGTCTCGCCGATTCCTTTTAGACACGATATGTTTATTGCATATGAGCGAAACCCGACGACGTGGAAAATCCTCAGTGGCATCAGCTACCGACAATCTCCTCGTTGACTAATCAACGATAAAACATTGCGCTAATGAGTACGTCAGATTGCGTTAATATGCCGATAATTTATCATGGAAAAAAATTATTCAACCTTTTTTTTCTTTCGCGTAACACGCGAAACTCGAGAACTCCCAACAAACTCCACAGGCATATTTCGTTCGGGAAATTCTATACGTTTGTCGTCATCAAATTTAATCAGCGATTATTATCTCAAGGATCTGCGTTAACGTTTCCGAATTAAATCGTTAAATTCCTAATAACTCATGCGACTGCAGGGAAATAATTATCCATGTGTTGGCTTTTCATTGGGTCCGTGTGACCCAGACTCAGCAACCCAGTCCGCTACATGCACCCAAGACCAAGCTGAACCTTATCGCTGACTATATACTCAAAAAAATACTGAAAACTTACAATATTAGGTAAAAACTTTGCATTAAAATTACAAGTTGAGGTCCCAAGACCAATAATTCATGACTGCAGCGAGATAATTAATGACTCTGAAGTTTACAACGTTGAGATTCAACGAAAACTATTGTTTCCCTTAATTATTTACTGAATTTTGAAAATCATGATTATTTTTCGTCTCTATTGAGTTTTTGGAACTAACGAAACGATCGTTTTATTGTCCGGGCCAGGTATTGAATGATAATAATGAGTTTTGGTGAAGAAAAAACCGAATTCCGTTGCATTCCAACGATGCAAACTTCAAAATCATGATAATTATCCATGTGCCGGCTTTCCATTGGGTCCGTATGATCCAGACTCAGCAACCCAGTCCGCTACATGCTCCCAAGACCAAGCTAAACCCTATCGTTGACTAGATACTCAAAAAAATACTGAAAACTTACAATATTAGGTAAAAACTTTTCATTACAATAACAAGTCAAGGTCGCTTTTATAATTATCGTTCAGAATTTAATAAAATTTGGTTCAGTAGTAGATTACGATGAGAAAAAAAGTTCACTCTCAAAAGACTGCGAGAAACCAGCCGAAATTCGCATCGGTGATTTCATGAATTTAACATCGATTTCATACATTTCATAGTATTTTACAATGAATACTGTAATTTCTAGCAAAAATTGACAATAATTTATTGTAAAATACGATGAAAACTGAAATTTATCGTAAAACTCAATGTTAAAGGTATGAAATTAATGCCAACAATTATATTATTGAATATTTGGTCCGGCCAATAAAACGATTCTCTCTGGCGACCAAAAAACTCAATCGATTCGCAAAATTGCCACGATTTTCAAAATTCAATAAATAATCAATAGAAAAAATGTTTTTCGTTGAATCTCAACGCTGCAAACTTCAGAGTCATATGAAATTACCAAAACGAATATTTTTTTTCTGGTTCTCTGCAGCCTCTTTTTTTTCATCATAATTTACTACTGAAGCAAATTTTATTCAATTCTGAATGGTAATTCTAAAACCGACAGTACTATATTAAATTCAATGTGGCGAAAATCTGTTTGCAGTAAAAAAAAAGGGGGATTCGTCTTGTGAGAGCTCGAATAACCGCTAATTTATGCTTATTTATGCAGCCTACCACATAGAGGACATTGTATGCACTTTCGGATGCTATTGTACAAATGGAATATAGGCTTTAATAGTAGACCTCGGTGTTGCCGATCATAGTGTATACGATATCATAATAACCATCAATTTTTAACCACTAGCGTGTGTTTTTCAGTCACGCCTGCGCACACGTGTTGAAAAAATTAGTCCTACTAGAGAATTGGCGAGAGCCAAATGTAGAATAAAGGACCCGAAGAGCCAAATAAAAAGAATTAGAAAAAAATGAAAAATGAGCGAAAGAGAGAGGAAAAAGTGACGGCGAACAAGCATATAGAAACGAATGGGAGACATAGAAATGATTGGAGGGTGTAAGAAGAATAAGAGGCTAAGACTTGCCGACACGTTTAAGCTACCGCGTGAACAGCTTTTACTCTTCTCACAGGTGTTTTTCAATCGGCTCATCTGAATTTCTAACGATCCTAGTATAGTCACACATATATTTTTTTTTCTTTTCTTCCTTTTTCGTTTTTGCCACGCTTTTTTCTCGTCTTTCTATTCCGCAATACTTAACGCTCTGTATAGCCTTGCATCGTGGTTTTGTACAAATTTTTATTATACAGTTGCATTCGCTATAAGTTGAGATAATGCCCTCGTCGTTAATGCTCAAATTCACTCTCTTCGCGTTGCGATTTTAGTGAAATTGAAAAACACACGGAATTTTTCCATCTTAATCATGCATCGTTGTCACTTTTGGGTTTGATTCGTTCATTGTGATGGAAATAATTGTTTAATGCTGCGTTTTTTGAAAATTTTTGATGGTCCAGCTTTGAGTTTTTTATTTTTGGTTCTCAGTATCGAAGCGAACATTTTGTTAGCAAAA
Source organism: Diadegma fenestrale (assembly GCA_037043255.1). NCBI lineage: Eukaryota > Metazoa > Arthropoda > Insecta > Hymenoptera > Ichneumonidae > Diadegma > Diadegma fenestrale. The sequence goes on along the minus strand of CM073311.1, from coordinate 3,202,722 downwards.
ATTGATTTTTAGTTCAATACGTTCGCGGCTACACATTTTTTCGAAGAATGACAAAAATGCTGTCATTGCAGCAGGAAATATTCCAGAAAGTGTCGTCGAAAAGTAAATTTTCATCATTCCAATCGTAAATGTTGCTGACTGTTGCGTTGAAAATAAAAAATATTGTTAAAATTTTGAAATTGTTCGCGAGGTTTAACAAAATATCGACGTTTTTTGTTGACACAATTGAATTTTCAGTGTGCGAAATGAGTTTTTCTTTTGTAAAAATGTTACTCAATTGTAGTAAATTTGGGTTTTAACTTATAGAAAGTTCTACTGTATTTTTTCGACTTTCTCGTCCCGAGAAATCCTTCAACAGTTTTCGGCGCCTACCTAATTGATTCTTCTTTTCGGTCTACTCACAGATTCTCTTTCTTTCCCTTTCGTAAATGATATTCTCTGTATCGTGCCCGAGCTTTTTCTTCAAGGCGTCGCGTCACGAGAAATCCTCGAGTTCTCTCGCTCTCGCTCTCTTTCTCTCTCTCTCTCTCTCTTTCTCGTTCGCTATTACGTTGACAAAACGACATTGACGATGACGATGATGACGCGACGAGAAGGTCTGCGTGAAGGAGATTATTCGCGGCGAATAAGAAGAAAACGAACGATTTTCGAACGAGACACCCCGGGGGTGGTGCCTATTCTCTAGGTGGTCGAATAGCGTGCCAAAGGTGCAAAAATAAAAATAAAAATAATGAAGGAGAAAGCCAAACTTATATTCAATGGAGAGTGTGTCGAAAAAAAATGATTTGGCACAACTGGCTTGAAAACGTCGAAAAAGCTTTTATTCTCGCCTCGAAACTTGCTTGTCTAAACAATGCGATCAAATCGTTTCGACGCCGAACCGCGCGCGTCAATTTATGCCAGACTCTTCACATTATGCGATTTAGTTCCTCCAGATAATGTAGTCTCTTAATCTTTTATTCCAACATAATTTAATGCAACCGAAATGTGATACCATGCAATATATTTCAACACCTGTAGCACACCCCAGCAGGCTAAAGTTTTGTCGCAAATAAACTTATCCACATTATACGCGACAGAAGTTCATCTCTTCCAGAAAATTATCGACTTACATGATCCTGAAGTTTCCATCGTTGGAATGCAACGAAATTCTGTTATTTCTTCAGCAGAGCCAATAATTATTATTGAATATTTGGTCCGGCCAATAAAACGATTCTCTCTTGCGACCAAAAAACTCAATCGATTCGAAAAATTACCACGATTTTCAAAATTCAATAAATAATCAATAGAAAAAATGTTTTTCGTTAAATCTCGACGTTGCAAACTTCAGAGTCATTCTTACGAGATGGAATATCATTTTTTAGGTAGGTCGATGACACTGAAGTTTGCAACGTTGAGATTTAACGAAAAACATTTTTTCTATTATTTATTGAATTTTTAAAATCGTGGCAATTTTACGAGTCGATTGAGTTTTTTGGTCGCAAGAAAGAATCGTTTTATTGGCCGGACTAAATATTCAATAATAATTATTGGCTCTGCTGAAAAAATAACAGAATTTCGTTGCATTTCAAGGATGGAAACTTCAGGATCATTTGTAAGATCGAAGTAATGAAAATGCATAAATTTTCCAATCGATTAAATAATCGCAGTCGCGATTATTATGAAAGGCTCGCGTGTTTGTCACTCTTGGCCAGCGTTTCAAGAAGTTTAAGTGCATTCTTCCTTTAGATATATTGCGAGTACTTAATATCTCAGGCATTTAGGGAGGAAACGCCCTTCCAGGCTTTCTGCACTATTGCCATAAAGCTTGCGGCGTTAAGTCAACGTACTTTACTACCGTCGGCTACTCGCTCGGTCCACTACGATCTGTACTTACATACAAATATATATATACATAAATATATACTACGAAGCGATTTCCTACGCTCCTTGGTACGGAAAAACGCAAACACGTCCGGGTTCGCCAAGGAGAGCTATATTTCACGGTGTAAAATCGTGAGTTGTTCGCAGTTCGCGTTTTGACGAGATGGCGAGTATAAAAAATGCCTCCAACTCAATACACACATAGCAAGGCACGTGCAGATGAATATCCATCGCGTTTTGTCGTACATTGATCATAAAAAAAGAAAAAAATTGTCGTGGTTTTAGATTTTTTCGGTAGAATCGACGTCATTCGTGCCAAAACGAGCCAAAATTGTCAGATTTTTTATCTCCTTCTTTCGAAAGGAGAAGTTTTCCGTGGTCACGGGAACATTGATCGATCATCGAAAGCTCGGTCGATAATCGATCGCGCGAAATGTACGGCTCACGCTTCTCGAATCGTCCCAAGAGATGATTCGCACTTGCTCGGTTCTTTTGCTGTCTCGGCTGCGTATTTCGGTCACTCTATATCTATATCTATTCGCATCAGGTTATATGAAAAGTTTGTACAGTAAAGAGTTCTCGTTGTTGGTTCGTACGGGTCTCGACCCTTCCGGAGAGCCGCGCACGCCCAGTTGTTATTAGGCTCGGATTGAGTGGTGGTTACGCGTTTGTTTGATCGGGCGGCTACGGGGCCCCGAATTAAGTTGTTACGGGGAAAGAACGGAGCGAGAAAGAGCGAGCGAAAGAGCGTCGTGGCGTTATTAGCAAATTGCTGGTGTCGAAAGGTGTCGGCTTGATTTGTAGAAGATCCTTATACCCTCGTAACCCCATCTTGCCATTTTTTTTTAACACAGATTCGACTCTTTTATTTATTCGTTTGTTTATGAGCAGTTTTGATTTTCTCGCCTCCCCCCAACCCCCTCGTTTCTCGCGCTTTTATACACACGCTCTAAGCAGATATCCTTGCGTGTACATGCATTCGAGCACACCCTTGAGATTATAGCAGGGACGAGAAACGAGCTCAGCTTCCAGATCGATTACAAACGCGATCCTGATAATTCTTATGTACACTTTCTTATCGATAAATAGCACGAAACGTGTTGAGCCCACTGTTGAACCTTTCATTATCCTTTCAACACACTTTTGCACCTTCATTTATTTACTCCTCCTCGCTTTTATACCCCAACTCTCGTCGTTTCATCATCATTTGATTTATTTACACGCTACTTTTCATTACGACGCACCGCGACTGATTGTGAGAAATATCGTTTAAAAAATTAGACTCTCACGTGATCATTTGTGAGAATTATAATTAATTGAAAATTTAACATATTCAGCAACTAACTGGACGCATGAGTTCGTGCGAATAAATGCGAGGCGTTTTTTCGTTTGGATACGAATTTTCACATGATCCTGAAGTTTCCATCGTTGGAATGCAACGAAATTCTGTTATTTCGACAGCAGAGCCAATAATTATTATTGAATATTTGGTCCGGCCAATAAAACGATTCTCTCTTGCGACCAAAAAACTCAATCGATTCGAAAAATTACCACGATTTTCAAAATTCAATAAATAATCAATAGAAAAAATGTTTTTCGTTGAATCTCAACGTTGCAAACTTCAGAGTCATATTTTTCCATGTTTTGCTATTCGCAGTTAGGACATGATCCTGAAGTTCCCATGACACTGAAGTTCGCAACGTTGGGATCCAACGAAAAATACTTTTTCTCTTAATTTTTTGTTAAATTTCAAAAGAGAAGCCAATTTTTGTATCAATATTTGCGTTCGAATCGTGAAAAACGTCGTTTTATCGCACTGATTCAATATCGAATAAAAATCGTGAGTTTTTCTCAAGAAAACACCGAATTTCGTTGCATTCCGACGACGGATACTTCAACGTCGTGAAGTTTCCATCGTTGCAAATAAACGAAATAGAAATTGTTTCAAAGTCAAAAAGGCAACTTTTTTATTCCACCAAAGGTTTCGGAAAACTTTTTTCCGTCATTTTTAATGACTCTGAAGTTTCCATCGTTGTAATGCAACGAAATTCTTTTTTATCTTTAGCAAAAGTAATAATTCAAGTGCAGAATGTAATTACGATGATAAAATGATCGATTTTCGCGCCCCAAAAAGCAACTCGGCTGGAAAAATTTAGATGATATTGAAACCTTAACAAATCATCAACAAAATCAGATATTTTTCGTTGCATTTCAACGTTGCAAACTTCAGCATCATCATTTTATGGTTCCCCAAAACTTTTGGTGGATTGAAGAATCTGCCTTTTTGACTTTGAACAAATTTCTAATTTCGTTTATTTGTAACGATGGAAACTTCAGGATCATGTTAGGACAAGTTTTCCCTGTGTCTATATCTTTCATATAAATATGCCTCTCGCACTTGGCCATGTTTACTTTCCAAGAAAATTATAGCCATTTAATGTTTTGCCCTCATACTAGGCGTAATTTCATCTTTATAGCCCCGTTGCATCAAATTATAACTACCACCAAGTAGTATCCGACTCTTCTGCCCCCAGCTATTCCCTACAAACACCATTAACATCGCACACTTTTTATATCAGTCACTCCATGATTTTTTCCTTTATTTACCCTTTCTTCATCATATATCACGGCTTTTCTTGCTTTTTCACTCGTTTTTTTCTCTCCAAATACGTTATTTTGTCCCCTCCACCCCTGTGAAGTACTCACACGCGCGAGACTCGCATGCGCGATCGTAAAATCCCCCGCATTCCGCCAATCATCGCGGCATTCTCCAACGACCTGTGAACCTCAGCGTGTTAAGGCACCTTGAACGATCATTTCCTAACGATCAACTAGGTTCCGTCTGCACTCTTTATATGTGCCAAAGGAAAAAGTTTTATTCTCAGAAGAAATGCTATATTTCGAGACACCGCGTACTCGCCATCTACGTTGCTCGACTTGCGGACCCAAGAGAATTTTTCCTTTTATTTTAAAAATTCAGGATTTCTTGGTATACATAATTACGAAACATTGTTCCGAAAAATTAATCACGTTTTCCAATATTTTGAAGCATTGCAACGACCACGTTGATTTAGTTTTTGTTTTAGATTCAAATTGTCACCGCCGAACCGCTAAAGCACGCGCTTGTAATTGTAATTCGATATTTTTGCAATTGTAGACCCAGAATTTGCCAAAAGAATTACATTCCCGAGGTTTTTTGTTCGTTATTGAGGAATAATGATAATTTGTGATTAAACTTTTGGATCGTTGATAATTAATTAATTTATTGTAGTCTCGCTCCGATAATTTTGCAATTGTAGACCCAGGATTGGCCAAAAGAATTTTTATCCGAGGTTTTTCGATCGTTATTGAAGAGTAATGAGCATTTGGGATTAAACTTTTGGATCGTTCATAATTAATTAATTTATTGTAGTCTTGCTTCGATAATTTTGCAATCGTAGACCCAGAATTGACCAAAAGAATTATTTTCCGAGGTTTTTTGCTCGTTATTGAGGAGTAATGATAATTTGTGATTAAACTTTTGGATCGTTCATAATTAATTAATTTCTTGTGGTGTCGCTTCGATAATTTTGCAATCGTGGACCCAGAATTTGTCAAAAGAATTTTTTTCCGAGGTTTTTTGCTCGTTATTGAGGAATAATGATCATTTGTGATCAAACTTTTGGATGGTTGATAATTAATTAATTTATTGTAGTCGCGCTCCGATAAGTTTGCAATTGCAGACCCAGAATTTGTAAGCAGAATTTTTTGAGAGATTTTTCGCTCGTTTTTGAGGAGTTACGATTATTTCATTTGTGATTAAACTATTGGATCGTTGATAATTAATTATTTTATTACAGTCTTGCTTGGATATTTTCTCGGACGTAATGCGCGCGATAAGCTTTTTATGCATTTATTTGGAAAACTCATTAATTCAATGCGCATTGATCAAATCGTGAATAAAATCCTTTGTTTTTATGGTTCGCGGTTCAGTAAATGGAGGAATAACTGAACTGTGTAGATTGAAAATTGATGGTGAAATGAAAATATCAAGTTAACGAGAATTTAGTGATAAGTTTATTGATCGTATCGAGCTCTTCTTCGATAATGCTCCGAGGCGGGCAGGAACCGGACAGAAATATAGAAGAAAAAAAGGCAGGCATAGCGAGTGGATGGTTGAAACGCGGAAAGGGGTGAGTGAGGAAGGGAAAACATAGAAATACCAAAAAACAGAGAGAAAGACTCGAGATGCATCAAGAGGCAGGGGGGGGGGGGGGGCAAATAAGTGAAGAGTGGGACACAGGGAAACAGAAAAGGTAGTGGACGAAATTGAGAGAAAAAGACAAAGCTACAGGGAGACGGAAAGGGACAGAGGGAGAGAAAGAAAGAGTCGCGGATGAGAAAAGGTTTACTCACGCGGCATGCCGCGCGGAATCCCAAGACGGTTAAGAAAAAGGGAACGATTGCACCGAGAGAGGTGGACGTGCCAACCTGTAATTGTTCTTCGATGTAATTGCCGGTGTGCTCTTGGTTTAAGAGCCGACTCTGGAGACGCCATTCCAATGTTCAACATTTTCATCCTCCCCATGGAACAATCTTTTCAACTCGCCATTATCGTATCCAATAAAGTTTGTACAAATCAGGCCGCGGCAATATTCACTGCGTTGTTTAAGGAAATTCAGTTTCTAATTAATTATCATTTTTTCATCCATCTGGTCATGAAATCGTTCGAGTCTCTCTCATAGTCGTATCCATGGTGTTTTTATTCCCATGGTCATTCTATAATTTCATCAACGCCTCGTATCCATGACACCAAAGTTCGCAACGTTGAGATCAAACGGAAAATACTTTTTCCCTTGATTTTCGTTCAATTTCGAAAGAAATGCAAATTTTTGTATCAATTTTGTGTTTGAATCCTGAAAAACGATTGTTTTATCGTCCCGATTCAATATCGAATAAAAATCATGAGTTTTCCTCACGAAAAAACCGAAGTTCGTTGCATTCCAACGATGCAAACTTCAACATCGTACGAATTTATCGACTTTGCGCCACGTTTTTGCAAAACCTGTCAGATTTTTTCGGGCTTTTGGAGCTCGAACTCTTCTTGAAGCGTTTCAATTTTCGTCGCTATTGCGACACGATAGTCCCGCAATTTTCAGTTTGTATCTTTGTTCACGTCTGTGTGTTGAAATTTTTAAGTACGCGCATTGGTCCTTGAGGGAAGGGAACAAGAGTTAATGGCAATGGCTCGGTAGATGAGGGATAAGGAGACGCATGAAAATAAAAACGAAACGTAAAACAGTGCAGAAGGAGTTAAGCGCGTGCGAATGAGAGGAGAGAGAGAGAGAGAGAGAAAGAGGAATAAGATTTTTTGTTGGAGCGGAGGAAAGAGCAAACGACGTAGTTGAGATCTCGGACGTGGCGGGACGCGAGAGAGATCAAAATGGGCAGCGCGGGGTGAGAAATTGAAAAGTGGGTGCCGACGGTGGCCTAATTAAGATTTTGCCTGCTTCACTCTTGAGAGACCGCGCGCGCTTCTGTATGTATCTGCCTTATATAAGACGTGACTTTTGATGGGCTTCGAGGAACGTGCTGCTCATGCTCTATATCAATTTTGACTCGCCAGCATGTTCTACCCAACGATCACCCTCGAAGATACCTTTTTTATTTACTATCGAAATTTTATGAATTTTATTACGTGTATCAATGCCACGTATGCCAATCATGTCCGTACCAAGAATCATTTCGTTTTTTATCATATTTTCAGTTCAACTAGTCATTAAATTAGAAGATTTGACGTGTCTGAATTTCGCTCTATTAATTTTGATGTTCAGACGAATCAAAAACATCGACAAAAAACAATTTCTTCGGTTTTTCGTATGATCCTAAAGTTTGCATCCTTGGAATGCAACGAAATTCTGTTATTTCTTCAGCAGAGTCAATAATTATTATTCAATATTTGGTCCGGCCAATGAAACGATTCTCTCTTGCGACCAAAAAACTCAATCGATTCGAAAAATTGCCACGATTTTCAAAATTCAATAAATAATCAATCGAAAAAATGTTTTTCGTTAAATCTCAACGTTGCAAACTTCGGAGTCATGGTTTTCGTAGACTGTCGCGTGAATTGTCTAAAAGCAGTTTTTTTAAAATCGCATTTAACGCAAATTTTCAAAATACGCGTCGCTATGGGGAATAGGCGTGGAAATAACTAATTTGTCGTAATCAAATGTCGAGTCCAGTGTCCGGTAGTCTGCGAGGAGTGCTCTAGCACATACAGGGACTGAGAAACGGCGAGAGAGAGAGAGAGAGAGAGAGAGGGAAAGGGAACGAGGGAATAAAACAAGAAACAAAAGAGCAAAACTCACACGAGTTTTTCGATGATCCAGAGAGTGACGAGAGAGAGAGGAAGAATGGAAGATAAAGAACGAGAAGTGAGGAAAGATGGAAAGAGAGAGAGAGAGAGCGAGAGAGAGATGATCAGAGAGTGGTAACGAGTCGGAGAGATGGTCTCGGAAACATCGGCGGTACCACTTCAAAGCGGGAATCCCGCGCAATCAGCCCCCTTCCCTCTCGGTCTCCCTTAGCCTTTCGCCCCTTAACTTCACAGCATCGAGGATCGTTCGCGCGCGCTCGAGCTCGCGAGCGATCTCAAAGCTTTTGAAAAACCCCAGGACACTCGCGAGAAAGAGTCACCCGTGTGTCCAAGAAGACACGACCACTACTTTTCTCCCGAGTTTGCCTCTTCCGCGCGAATCCGACGTGTGTACACATCGTCAAGACCATAGTTATGGGCACGCTTACACTTCATCTCGGCAGATCCTCTCGCCAACTTTCCTTATCGAATTTTTCATATGTTATCCCACTTTAAAAGCAACATTCAACATTTTTCGAAAATTTTTCCATAAACATTGAATATTTCCATCTTTTTTTTCAAACTGATTTCCCTAACCAATATTTCTGTGTCTCGGTGAAATCGAAACTTTCTCGTGTTGGTAAAAAAAAAAAAAAAACTTACGAACTTACAAGATTATCAACTCAACGGTTGGGATCTCCTTAATTAATTGAACACGCCGATTAAAGTAATTGGGCAATGAAATTATCGTGACATTCGCGTTCGGACGTAATATTCGAGTCAAACATCTTTTTCATTGCTACGATTTGCTTAATTAATTGAGCTCGCGTTTATAACCAAACTTACAATATTTTATTGCACTCCGATTATTAATCGATTTTATAAATTCTAATTGCTCGCAGCAACATATTGACGACGCGAAATAAAAAAACCTCATTCATACATTAGAAAAAATAAAATAAAAAATAGCAATCACCACAGTGCGAACAATTAATTTATGACTGTGAAGTTTGCGACGTTGAGATTCAACGAAAAATATTTTTTCTATTGATTATTTATTGAATTTTGAAAATCGTGGAAATTTTTTGAGTCGATCGAGTTTTTTGGTCGCAAGAGAGAATCGTTTTATTGGCCAGACCAAATATTCAATAATAATTATTGGCTCTGCTGAAGACGTGACAGAATTTCGTTGCATTCCAACGATGCAAACTTCATGATCGTAGTTAATTTTTGAAAAGATACTTCGTCGTTTCCAGTGCCGGTATCCACATTTTTTGACTAATATTTCTCGATCAATTCCTCAACCAAAATAATTGTCTTAATTAATAATTATAAGCCATATTTTTGCAGAGTTTTAAGTTTGTTATTGTTTTTGGTACTTTTTATCGTGAAAAGTGTCGAGTCGAGACTCAATGCTGCCTCGACGTAGAATTTTGACACTTGTTTCGTCAATGCAGGAGCTTTGCTCCAGCAATAAATGGAAAGCCGACATTAAACGGGTTTATATATATGTATTTACGTATATGCATGTTTGTATTTCTTTATAGCACCATTGCAATCTGCTTCACAGTTTCCTTAACGTTTATAAATTTCTATGTGCGCGTGTGTATGTTTATATATGCGGTTGAATTTCTCGGAGATTATTCATAGCGATATGAATAGTTACTCTCGGTAATTGGTGCTCGGGGTGAGCGGCGCGAGCCTGTTTTCTGGATGCTCGCGGTTTCTTGGTCTCCGCGCGCCACTTCAGTAAAGTCTTACGTAAATTTTATCAGCTTTTATAAGCATCCCGTATCCACCGAGGATTCTCCTCTCGTTCGATCTCTTCTCGCGATCTTTTCTCGCCCTCGAGCCCGTCAGCATACTCCAGTAAATACTTTTGTACGCACGTATAGTCATATGATCCTTTAAAACTTGACTCAAATACAATTTGATAGACTTTTATGGAATTGTGTGCAAGTTGCTGCGAAATAGTCGAGTAATTCGCTCTGTGGTTTTTTTTCGTCTAGTGAATTATTTTTATTTCAACAAGAGGCTACTTGTCTGTTAAACTGAAAAGCTCGCTTCTCCTTTTATGAGGAATTAAGTGTAGCTGTTAAATCTTTCGCTTCTTCTTTCCTAATATTTATTCACTTTATCGCTGAATTTCATGATTCTTTGCCTTTTATACGTTCCATTCCAAGCTTCAAAGTATTTGCTGACGTCACTCCACTCGTGGCTTTTTCCATAGCCATTCAGGATTTTTTTTCTCTTTTTCTTTCCAAGTGCATTTTGGGTGATGGACTTGTCAATCAGCTGGAATTAATCACAAATGCACTTTCTGTGATTATCGAATTTTAACGTTCGATCCCGGTTGCGCTGCAAAGCGATTCACTGCAAAATCTCGTGTGTTCAGCGCTGAGTCATCGTCGAACTTGGTTTTTTTTTTACGAGAACGCATTCAGATTAATATGCAAATTCCGTGCGATTCATTTTTCAAACAGTTTTCACTACTCGATGGAATTCCGAGGCATAAAACATCACAGCGAGGGGGGTTACAAGCGTTTTCTCACACGATGAGTACACGCAAAAAAGTGAGCACGTACGTCCAGAAAGAAAACGATCAAAAGGGAAGGAGTGAGCAAGAGTGAGAGAGAGAGAGAGGGATGCGAGGGGCGAAAAAAGATTTAATTTCGTCGTGTATCCCTGTAAGATTGGTAGTTCTTGTGCCTTCTCGTTGGAATTTTTGGAATCCAGTTTAAAATCTACTCCAAATCGTGTCCTCTTAATATCGCTAATTACGTCATTAATTTAGCTTTCTCGTTGAGAAACCAAGTTTGAATCTTTGTCAAATGTCTCCGGCTCGCATTTGTATCGGTCATTTCTCCGATGTCGTAGTTGACCTCGCCTTACGACCCCGAAACGTATGCGATCGCTATACTAACACGCCGCAGCTTCCACATTCCCTCTCTCCTTCTCTTTCTCTCATTCACTTCCTCCCTTTCTCGTTCTCTCTCGCTCGGCTCGTTGCTTGCGGCGACTTTTCTTTTTACTTATTTCTCTCCGCTCCGTTTTTCTTTATTTCTCACGTTGCCCGCGCTCTTTCCTCCGTTTCTTATTCTCTCTGCATCTTCCTCGCGGGAGATGCGATTCCGGATTGGCTATGAATCGCCCGATACAGACATTACGTGCGACCCGATCGTTTTCTCCGTCTCTCTGACCATATTTCAAACGTACATTTATAGATTAATGTACGGATGATAAATAATACGACGGGGTCGCTTTCGGAGTCATTCGAATCAAGTTGAATTTACATTTTCAATTAGTTCTCGTTTTTTATTTCAATTTTTTCAAAAAATTTCCAATACTTCGTTAGCTCCGTAAGGAATCAAACATTTTCGTTTTTTTATTAGCGATTTTGCAAGTATTGACGCTCAAATCACGGGGAATACATACTTTAGAAGGAAATACCGGGAGAATGTGATTCACGGCAATGTTCTCGGTGTATTACGCGTTGAAGGAACGTGTAACGATGGTAAATGATAATGACGATGACGAGACGAGGAATCTCAGAGTCTTGAAAGACGGATTGTAATGGTCCTGGTATACATAAGTATATCTCGCTTCTCGCTTGATATATACGAATACGAAGATGACGAAGTCGACACTGAAGAGCAATATATATCGTCCGAAGGAAAAGGGTTAGGAATTTTCTTTCTTCCTCTCTCTCTCTCTCTCAACATCTTTCTCTATCGTTATCATTATATACTCGCGCGTTGTTGCTTCTTCGCGCTTTCAAGCACACGTCTTCGTCCGGTTATTCTCTTTTTTTTTTTATATTCTTGTTTTTTATCCTTGTTTTTTATCCCAGGCTCGTTACTAGCGAATAAATCGGCTCGTGGACGATCCCGCGAGGTCGGATAGCTATGAAAAGCCATGAACACGGTCCTCTGATATAAGGTCACCTACCGGAGTTCAGTACACGACGTTGATTTTCGCTATTATACACACCGCCCGTATACGAGCCCGTTCACTCGACCAATAAACCCTCTTCCCGCCTCTATACACCTTGAACCATACTCATCCTTGTGTATACACTTTTCCAAATATATACGCACCGACATAAACGTGTCGGTGTGGATATTCTTTCATCACTGCCTATATACACGTATGGATTGTATGCGTACGTCGCTTCTGGGTGGTAATTAGCTCCAATCCCAGTAACAGCGTCGTATATCTTGAGGATAATTTTTACGCAGCTTAAAGCCCGACGTGGCGGCCTCTGTGTTCATTACTTTTTATGCCACTCAACAACCCTTTGCTCTTTTCTCAAGTATTTTTACCTCGCCACACTCTTTTCATCGCACATTTTTTTTCTCCTTTTCTTCTATCCGTTTCCGGTTTTTTTTTCTAATCGCCTCCAAATTTCGTTGTTCGCGAGCAACAGCAATCGATTTCGTCGCCCGTCTCGTGGATTTTCTCTGCTGCACGAGATTTTTCTTCTCCTTTCGCCGGTTCCCAATTTTTTCGTGAGAAAAATTTGTCTGGCGCGGTTCCAATTTTCGGAAGATGCAAAAAAAAAAATTATTGATTCAGAAAATAATGATGTTGATTTCGTGTTTTTTTTTTAAATTGAGAATCTCCTGAAATCGCGTGTAGTGTTGCCCTGGAATTTTCTCTACCCTGCCTATAGAAATCCTCAGGTGCTTCCCAATGAAATCAGCGCCCTCCTGCCGCGTGACTTCACAAATCGATGAAACGAATCGAGAGAAATGAAGACGATCGTCACAATAACGGAGCTCACCTTCCAAGAGGCTTTCCTTTGAACCATTCGCTGTCAAGTGTAGGCATATATATAGATTCACGTCCCCCCCCCCCTGTCAAAAGGCTACCGTGTGTGTCATTCTCGACAATTTCTTTATTCCAAATTTTTGATGATCGCTATTTCCTTTTTCCTTCTTTCTTTACAAATATCATTCCGAGCTTCTGAAAGACTTTCTTCCACCCTCGAATCCGGCTATAGAAAAAAGAAACGCGGATGTTTTTTTTTGTATGGAGCGCAGATGAAAAAAAAATAATTGAAGCAAATTTTCATCGCTCCAATTATCCCCAGACGCAGCCAATTTATTTGGAGATGAATTTTTTTAAATTAAAAGTTAGTCTCGACGAAGGGAACGTTGGAAAATTTGAAAAAATGTTTCGCGTTATTATTTTTTGGTGAATGAAAAAAATGTCAAGATCTGCGTGAAACGATGTACCGTTTTCGCTAAGTTTACCGTGGGTATTACCGTTTAAGAAAGCCTTAACGGATCTCCGTGTTCCGAGATTCTTCACCCTTGAGTTTGACTCGTTCATCATTCGTATAAATCATCGTTGAGAGTCTCTTTCATGATGAAGAGTTAGTGTCCTCGATGAGATGTTATGGCAAACGTCTCCCCTGCTTGGACGATAACCTCACATGCTTTTTATTCTCTTCACGGTTTCATTTGTTCGTGGTAAACGCGTTATACACAATAATTAGTTGTCGTGAGGTCGAATAGCCATTGGTTGAGGACGATTCTTCAGGTGGGAGGCAAGAAAAGCCGAACGAAATTTAATAACTTATAAATTAAAAGGCAGATTGGCATCCTGCCACTTCCTTATAGCCAATCAATGTGTACTCACGCTCGAGAAACCATTATGGCACTTGGCCGTTCCTTCCGAGACCCAAGTGCACCGTAAATATTTATATATCATAGTTTCGTTCGCGTACAACGACTTATTCGAGCCTTTTATTTTTGCCAAGAAAAGCAGAGAAATTTGAAAAGTTTGTAAATTGGTATGAATCTGAAGTTTGCAACGTTGAGATTCAACGAAAAACATTTTTTCTATTGATTATTTATTGAATTTTGAAAATCGTGGCAATTTTTTGAGTCGATTGAGTTTTTTGGTCGCAAGAGAGAATCGTTTTATTGGCCGGACCAAATATTCAATAATAATTATTGGCTCTGATCAAGAAATAACAGAATTTCGTTGCATTCCAACGATGCAAACTTCAGGATCATATATTCGTGCCATTTTTGGAATAATCATTTTTTATATTTTGTATCCCGTGTATTGAGCTCTATATAACGAATATAGAGGACCACCCATCCCGTGGCCGAGTCAAGAAATCGAATTAATAGGACAATGCACGTTTTCGGGAGGGTGAGAATTGGAAATTTCGACAGACAATTAAAATCTCTATTGGATATCGAGCGTGATACTTTCGATCTTTCTTTTTGGAGATGTACTTCGCTACCTTTTGCTTTGTCTCTCAATGGGGAGGGATTCCCGGAGTTTCGTCCTCTACGAAAATCATGAAAAGCCAAAAGAACAGATTCTCCCTTACCTTTTTTTTTTATTCCCTTATATTCGTTCGTCTCATCTCCTCGACGCACACGCACACTTGGTCTCTTCCGGTTCGATGGAAATCCACGCTCTGACGTTGATCGATCGATTTTGTAACAGCAACATTAATTGTTGAAATAATCGTTTTTTTATTGAGGTCAATTTTTTTTTTATCACTCTTTTATACAGAAGTCTCTTGTTTTTCGACCACAAACGCTGATAACATCGAAAACGCGAAGCCTGAGCGGAACACGCTACGCTCTCCGAACTGCTCGATCTAGATCTTTGGTGCGTCTCTTAAATCTCTTTAACAATTAACAGTGTGCGCGCGCGCCCACTTGCCAACAAAACTAAAAACGTGCAGCCAAGGCGCGCTCGGCGTAATCGTAATTACACGGCTGATTGCTAATTACGCGTTACACCCAATCGGTCCTTCCTGCTAAGTGAAAATGAGAAGGCGTTACCTCCAGTTCGTATTTCATTCTTTTCAAAAATTCGTGCACGCGGCCAATCGCCCACTCAAGAACTACCGTAGTATTTCTATCACTCTCGAAATAATAATTTATACGAATTTCATTGACTTTTACGAGCGTGTACAGTCATTGGGAAATCTAGGGAAAATTTATCTCATTTAAAAAACAAAAACTTTACATTTTTTCAGCCACAATTCGACTCCCTGTCGCGTACTTTCCCGTTCCAATTCGATCAAAGATTTTTGTTCGTTTATGACTCTGAAGTTTGCAACGTTGAGATTCAACGAAAAACAGTTTTTTTTATTAATTATTTATTGAATTTTGAAAGTCGTGGCAATTTTTCGAGTCGATTGAGTTTTTTGGTCGTAAGAGAGAATCGTTTTATTGGCCGGACCAAAATAATAATTTTATTGGCTCTTCTGAAGAAATAACAGAATTTCGTTGCATTCCAACGAACGATGTTGATCGAAATTCGGTTTTTTCTTGAGGAAAACTCATGATTTTTATTCGATGTTGAATCAGGACGATGAAACGTTCTTTTTTCAGGATTCAAACACAAAATTGATACGAAAATTGTCTTTTCTTTTGAAATTTAACAAAAAATTGAGGGAAAAAGTATTTTTCTTTGGATCCTAACGTTGCCATTTCCGACGATGCAAACTTCAGGATCATGTTCGTTTTGTATAGTTTTTCGAGGAGGACTATTTTCAAAAACGCTAATTCTCATCCGAACGGGCTTTACGGTCGTTCAAGATCGAGCGATCGTTTATATTCTCTCGATTCCGTTCTATCCCACGTGACGATTATGTTATCGCGATTGCCCAAGAATATCAAATGTCTAAGGTTCGCAGGTGCATTTACCGTCAGAATATTTTAATACATCGATAAATCCGGCGAATGTATTCAGGGTGTCTTATTATAAATAAATAAGAGCATGAATTCACGATCGGAATTGTATTTTTGGGACGATCCGTGAATCGTCTGAGAAACAGA
This sequence comes from Diadegma fenestrale, assembly GCA_037043255.1. Taxonomy (NCBI): domain Eukaryota; kingdom Metazoa; phylum Arthropoda; class Insecta; order Hymenoptera; family Ichneumonidae; genus Diadegma; species Diadegma fenestrale. Next base: position 3,186,711 of record CM073311.1, on the reverse strand, counting down.
ATTACATCGAAAAGACGTGTCAATTTTTTTTACCCTTATTTTGACATTTAAATTGGGCGAATGGGATTGAGAATGGGCGATGCGACACCCTGTATAATATTTAGTATGTACACACGAAGAGCTATCATACATTACACTTGAGGCTCGTAATCTTTCACGAGCACAAATAGCCTGGATAATAGAGCCACGAAAGTGTCCCGTTCAATATCTCTTCCATGCCATTTTATTCGTTTTAACCTTTTTTTTTCTCTCGAATGGATCTTTTTTCTTTCTGTCTTTGTTCCCCTCGCATTCGTATTTTCTTGTTGTTTCTCTTCTTATTCTTATGTCGTCTCGATACGTTATCGTTTTGTTGTTCCGCCTCCCACGTGGCCTTACGACCTCGTGAATAATATACTCGCTTGCATATGAATAAATAAGAGACTCAATCGATCCCATATATTTAGTATTGTTGAATCTCGATCGCCAAAATTACTGGCCAAACAAAAGTGGAAAAACATTTTTTGCTCTTTATAGAAATTTGAAATCTTTTTTTTTTCGTACGAAATTTCTTCATTTTTTCGTCGTAGCGTTTCAACATCTTTTTTTTGGCGGAATAGTTTTGCAGGCTTCGATGAAAATAAACGAAATCGCGTGCGCGGGGATCTTCGCAATGGACACAAAACGATTTCTCTCGATTTTCACGACCATTCTCGACCTTCCTAACAAAATTGAATCGTCTGCATACGCGAGGATCGCATCATATGGCCTGATAATCCTGAGGACCAGTTCTCGGTGAGAAAAAATCGGTAGCTGAGGCTTCTCGGGACTGGGTGATTCGATTATAAATTTCAAGCCGTATAACGCATCGATTTTCAGCCAGAAAATCGTTTTAAAAGTCTTTAAGGTCGGAGGGGAAAAAAATATCGACAATGGCGAAAATTCGAGGTGGGTTGGAGAAAAAACGGAATGAAAAGATTGAGATATCGCTCGCTCCAGACGCGGCTAGAACGATTTCCCATACCCGCTGCATTCCACTCGACACTTATCAATATTATTAATAGCTCTTCCGGCAGAACTCGCAGCTCCGTCAGATATCTTCATCTCAAGAGCGAAGAGCGCGAACGTAAAGCAGAGAGAAAGACAGAGGTGAGAGAGCTCTGTCTCGTTTCTCATTCGCTCTCCTCTTGCGTTTCTTCTCTTTCTCGCGATCTGTGCCCATCTCGACTCACACCATGACCACATAAAATTTCATCTCTCTCGATCCCTCGATATCCCTCTTCTCCACACGTCGATGATGATCGTCTTTGCTCTCAAGACGATTTACCTCGTGAGCTCTCGATGACTCGGGTATATTTCCAGTGTCAGGACTACCTCGGGCAAACGTCTCATTGTTCGAAGGGTGTTTGGGCGCTGTGTGGTCGCGATAAACTTGCCGATCGTATATCGCGATAAGAAAAAATTTATTTATTTTTCAAAATTATTCAAACTTTCGAACTATTCGAAATTTCGGAAAATATCTTTCTGCCGTTAGCTTGGGAAATTAATGATGAAATTTCGAAAAAATTATACAATGTCGTCTCGGCTCAGTAATTCTCAACAATTTTGACCCTTGATTTTCATTCCAAAACTCGACGGAACAATCTGCCGTTTTAGTAACGTCAAAGTATTCGAAATTTTGAAAAATATTCAATTTCGCTGTAGCTGGAGAAGTGAATGATGAAATTTGGAAAAAAAACATGATCCGGAAGTTTCCATCGTTAAAATGCAACGAAATTCTGTTATTTCTTCAGCAGAGCCAATAATTATTATTGAATATTTGGTCCGGCCAATAAAACAATCAATAGAAAAAATGTTTTTCGTTGAATCTCAACGTTGCAAACTTCAGAGTCATATCAATCGATTTTATGCACTTTTGTACAAAAATATTAAATATTAGGAAATTTTAAAAACTGAGTCGATTTACGTCAGCTTCGCCTACGTACGTAGCGATATTTGTATATATTTACGTAACAAAGCCCCGCAGGGGAGTCCCCTGCGCATGAGAGACTCGCAGCTACCTGAGTCTGGTGCAGAGAGAACGCACGTACATAATGTGATAACAACAAGGAGCATATTATGATAATACATATGTATATAGAGGTGAATGGCGTGTGGACAATTTTCGGCGCGTTTATGGTACATTTGAATTTGTGTCGTTCTCATATTGAAGAAAAGCGTCCACGGAAGTCAAGCCGCACGGGTACCCGAGGGTTAAGAAAAAATTGCTCTCTCGCCATGGGGGAGCAATCTTTTTGTCGGTATTGTGATTTTTTTTCTTCTTCACGAGGAATACTCGAATTTTGAGCGAAAATTGATCGCTTTTTAAACTTTTTTCATATTACAAGTCACGGTCCGCCTTAACGGGGATGAAGGGGAATTGAATGAACACTCGACGGGGTCTTAGAAGCCGCGAAACTCTTGTGCATTTTCTAGTGCATTTCGACCGGTGATCAGTGAGAAAATAAAAGTATCATTGACCTTCTCGTCTAAGATATTCAATGCAGACTCTCATTTCGCTTTGAGTCTCTTCACGTTTTTTTAATTCTCTTGTCCTTCGTTCTCTGTCTCTCTTCTTCTCTCATTCTCTCCCGATGTAGCTCTTGTTCCTCTTATGCCGAATACGGGGTTGCGTGTGCCGGGCGACGCAGGATCTCGTGCGGCAAAGACCAGACGGAAGCGATCGCCCGGAACAAAACGCCGGGATGTTTCTCGTCAGATATTTCGTTTTTACTTTTTCTGTCCCTGTTTTTTTTCTGACTGAATTATTTGCTGAAAGAGCAGAAACTCATTACATTGTACGTTTTCTTTTTCCGTAAAGAAAAAACGATAAAACTGCATAATACGCCAAATAAAAACGTTCGCGAAAGTTGTTTATATTCGTATGCGGAAATGAGTTCTCCTTGGGCAATGAGCTGCCAATGATTTACACTTGAAAACGAGTGAATATACAGGCGTTGATAATTATTCCAAAACATCCCCTTATGTTCGACTCAAGAGCTCCGTGTGATGCTTTTAACTCGGTGCTGCTCCAGCAGCTCCCGAAAGTTCCTTGATCCTTTTCCCACAATGCGTTCTTTCAGGCAATTCGAGACGTTTCAGTCTCGTAAAAACTTCATCTTAATGAATGCAAATACATTTTTTCATAATTCGTCCCATTCCACAAATTTTTTACATTATATTTGAACAACTTGACTCCTTTCTTGTACCAACATTTTTCATATCCGCACAAGAAATAATTGGGCACGTATTTCGCACTTTTTTTTTCATTCCATCATTTTAAAACATATTTTCAACCAATATTGATTGAAATTGTTTATTAACAATTCATATCCGATCATTTGACGTTATCCAGAAGGATCCTGAAGTTTGCATCGTTGAAACGCAACGAAATTCTGTTATTTCTTCAGCAGAGCCAATCATTATTATTGCAAAAAACTCAATCGACTCGAAAAATCGCCACGATTTTCAAAATTCAATAAATAATCAATAGATAAAATGTTTTTCGTTGAATCTCAACGTTGCAAACTTCAGAGTCATTGGATAATGATCCTGAAGTTTCCATCGTTGGAATGCAACGAAATTCTGTTATTTCTTCAGCAGAGCCAATCATTATTATTGCAAAAAACTCAATCGACTCGAAAAATTGCCATGATTTTCAAAATTCAATAAATAATCAATAGATGTTTTTCGTTGAATCTCAACGTTGCAAACTTCAGAGTCATTATCCAGAGACGTAAACTCGGATTTATAATTCAATGCCAAGTTCAGCATAATCGCAATAAATAAATAACGTCCTTTCTCTAGCGATCTTCTTGTCCTTTTATTCCATTATCTTTATCACACTCTGCATACGAACATGACACTGGATGTTGAGAAAAAAAAGACAAATGGAATAAACAATAGATAAAAAAATGCTCGATTCACGTTACGTACGCGTGGCTCGTAAATCATTGGCATTCATTGAAAGGCTATGAGAGTATGACGGTGACAGCAAAATGATTTCACCCTGGCAATGATCCAGGAAACTGTTGGGATGAGTATCATCGATTCAGCCGCGTTTATTCTCCGGGAAATGTCCACCTTTTTGCCTTTCATATACAGCCATACATGCTCGGGTGAAGATCGAGCATAACGAGAGACACGAAGAAAGATCTCTAATACGCGCCTCGCGATCCTTCTATCCAAGACGTTTCTATTCACGCAAATCCATACCAATGTAACTGGCCCCCGGAGCTTTATGGCCGCGAGCGGATATTACAGTAAAGTCAAACATTTGATCGTTGAGCATTTGATTTATTACGCCAATAAATTAATTGCATTTTGGCCTGAAATCACACCGGAAGAAAAAATTAACATGGCGAAAATTTCAATGACATTTTCAACTTGTCAATCCCGACAAATTTGCACAGAAAAAACTGACAAACATTTTTTTATTATTAAAGTTAATAGAAAAATGTTTTTCACTATTTTTCGAAAATTATGTCATTTTTAGCCAAATGTCCATATTTTTTTTTATACCAGTTTTTACGTGTCTATAGAGACGAAAATATATTTATATGAATTGGAAGAAAAAAGACGAGACCTTTACAGAAACGGAAGGATATTGCGCAAACGGAAATGCATGTGGCCCAGGATAGGCTTTGTTTTCGCAGTTTCCCATTGAAGAATCCACCTGAGGAAGAGACCGCATGGACAATAAGCGTATATAAGGAACGAGCCAGTTCCCGCACCAGTTTCTTGCTATAGTATAGAATGGAAAGGATGTGGCAAATTATAAGCCTGCATATAAAACTCATATAAAGTACTCCCCAACATATTACGTACCTATACCAAGGATGATAGACGTAATAAACAATTCTGACCTCTTATCATTGAAAACGGCCACACTAATTGCAGCGTTACACGAAACGACGCAGACCACTGCAATTATTATTTTCATTATCGTTTCGAACTGCATCGCGAATTAACAAACACTCTGGTACGAGAAACTTTCAAAAAAATTCTTCAGCAAGTAGTTTTAAAACATTTTTTTCTAGGGTCGCGCGGGGAATTTGCTTATCAATTCGTATCGTGACCTGTTTATATATTTTTGACATCCTGCGAAGTTTCCATCGTTAGAATGCAACGAAATTCTGTTATTTCTTCAGCAGAGCCAATAATTATTATTGAATATTTGGTCCGGCCAATAAAACGATTCTCTCTTGCGACCAAAAAACTCAATCGACTCAAAAAATTGCCACGATTTTCAAAATTCAATAAATAATCAATAAGAAAAATGTTTTTCGTTGAATCTCAACGTTGCAAACTTCAGAGTCATGGTCTTGGTGGGCTCGTCATGGGAAACGGCGTTACGATAAAAAATTATTACACATTTGTATTTACCATTAAAGATAAATATAGTAAAATATTTGCAGCAGAGGCTGTTGAACAAACTTTTTGTTTATCGGGATATTCGTCGTATTCTAATGTAAGCCGAGGGTAAATTCTTCCTTACCAGGACAAGGCGTATAGTATCGCAAAGTCACTCTTTAACGCGTTCCGAAAGAATATGATGAACGATCCGGCTGCACAGAGTCGGCACACAATGGTATATTAATGGCTGTCGGTAGCGCCGATAAATTTCCAATGCTAGTGCCGGTGGGCGAGAGTATGAACTCGCAATCTTTGTCAAATGCCCGATTGCATGTACGAGAGTCCTTCTTGAGGGGTCAGAGCTCTGTCCTATTTTCATGATCCTGAAGTTTCCATTGTTGCAAATAAACGAAATAGACATTTTTTTTCAAAGTAAAGCCAACTTTTTCATTCCACCAAAAGTTTCCAACAACTTTTTTCCGTCATTTTTATGCGTCTCCAAAAAATTAAACATTAAAACATTGGATTAGAGAATCTTGCCTTTTTTGACTTTGTAAAAATATTAATTTCGTTTATTTGCAACGAAAATTGAATTTTCATCGTAAATGCGAATACGATTTTTCAAAAATCTATAAACTCATAAATTGATCTGGAATCGATAAATTGCTCGATTCATGTAATTTATATTTTTGCTGTAATTTTCGACTGATTTTCGTTATGAAACATTGTGTCATTAATTTACGAGATCGGCCATTTGACTCGTTGATGAGGAAAATAGTTAGAGGCTCGATTTTTTTCTGGTAAATTGAACATTTCTTTTGAGTTGTGTAAAAAAGATCGACGTGCTCATAACTTTGAACAGTTTCTCGAATAACGAGTCTGTCTTTGCTTAACAAAAGTCACGGCACGGAGTGAGAAAGTTTCGTAAGAGATCGCTCGTAATCTTTTAGCAAGCACAACTAGGAAATAACTTTGAACGTGCAGAGTGAGATTAGGACAATCCTGTGCGCACTGGTGACAAGAGGAAGATTTTCTCGTCGACTTTAATTGCTAGCTCCTCGTAGGTAAACTATAAGATAAACAGAGGAACAAGGACGACGTGAGTAGAATTGCTCGCACGTTTTTTGCCCCTTCAATTCACGAGATTGTGAAAACAGTTAACCCCTCGCGCGCCCGCGCCTTATCTCGTCACCTGAGAAAAGACTTGACCCATCCGCGGAAACCTCACTCATCTCAAGAATATTTTCTCTCGTCTCGCGGATTAGTCTTCCGCGCTAAACTCCTTAAGTGAACCATGAACTCGAAAAACATTCCACACGAAATATCTTTTATATATAATGATTCGCGGATACGATCTTTACGTTGCGAGCTCCGTTTTTAATTAGAAAAATTAATCAACTCTTTGCACGAGTGAAAAAATGCTGGAAAAATACAAAAATTTATGATCCTGCAGTTTCCATCGTTGAAACGCAAGGAAATTCTGTTATTCTTCAGCAGAGCTGAATTATTATTGAATATTTGCTTCGGCCAATAAAACGATTCTCGCTTGCGACCAAAAAACTCAAACGACTCAAAAAATTGCCACGATTTTCAAAATTCAATAAATAATCAATAGAAAAAATGTTTTTCGTTGAATCTCAACGTTGCAAACTTCAGAGTCATCAAAAATTATAAATTTCAAGAGACAATTTTTCTGTTTCTTATTTCGATTCATTCTCTTTGGAGTCTTTCTTAAAGTTTCGACCATTTGCCGTGGAATGCCCGATATGGACTAATGCACATGTACGTGGGAAAGGTCAGGGTACACTGACAATTTAGCAGGCCAGACAGATTTCCGAGCTATTGAACTCGAGCGATAATTCTCCGCTGCGCATGAGCACTGAAATCGTTTTTTCTTGTTTTATTATTTCGGAGCATGTTTTTTTTTTTCATGAAATTATTGTCAATACTACGATCTGACGGTTGTGATAATAATAATTAAATAGTGTCTCGAGATTAGGGTCTCGTAATGGCTTCTCGAAGAATTCCAAAAATGACAAACATCATGGTCCCCAAACGGTTTTAAACGTAGCACCCTCTTGGCGATCCGAGGTTTTTTAAGAGAATTTCTCAACGGGTCTCTGCTCCGCGCGAAAAGAGTCGTGAAGATTTTTGTCGAAAAATTCACTCTCTCTCTTGCGACTTTCGTCATTATTGGTTAAGGGCTCTAAGAAGGATAGAGACACGAGAATTGAGCAACAAAAAGATGCGAAAAAAAGGCCTCGACGCCACCACATCGCGTTCACCGCCTCTATTAAGCCGTTACCACTCTTCGTGCGCCATCCCTATACAAGTTACAAGTATAGGAAACCCTTTTCCCTTTGCCTGCTTCTTTGCTTTCACTCTTCGACTCTCTTCTCTCCTCCTCCTCCTCCTTCGTCTTTGTCTTCACACCACGTTCTTTTTCGTGGTAACTGATTAAATTCGGTGCTGTGATTTCACTCTTATCTCTTTCGTGGTCCATGCTTTTTGGCTAAAGAATAAAGAGCTAAAAGAAATAAGCTTGACCGCGCGATACATCTCAAAACACCAACAACGTTGTTGAAACTTTGCACAAATTTTTGTAATCCAGTCAAAATCATTTGAAACCAAAAAAAATCTTCTCACACGTGCAAGGTCACGTCGCAACTGCCCTGAACTTGAAACATTTTGTAATCTCGTGATAGCCCTCGGTGCTGTGATTAGAAACCCTTCTCATAAGCTCTAGAATTCGTCGTTTTGCTTTCTCATTTTGCTTTTTAGTTCTGTCATAGCTTCGAGGCACATCGACCTCAGTCTGCTATTCCTCGCTTCTTTATTTTCTGGGTTCCTGACCCTGTCTAGGAATTCCATCTATTTTGACAGTTATAATCTTCACCCTCAAGTCGAAACAATTTGGGGAATGTTGAGTTTTATGAAAACGCGACGTTCGATGTAGAGAAATTTTAATATATCCATATCACTCTGAAGTTTGCAACGTTGAGATTCAACAAAAAACATTTTTTCTATTGATTATTTATTGAATTTTGAAAATCGTGGCAATTTTTCGAGTCGATCGAGTTTTTTGGTCGCACGAGAGAATCGTTTCATTGGCCGGAGCAAATATTGAATAATAATTATTGGCTCTGCTGAAGAAATAACTCAATTTCATTGCATTCCAACGATGCAAACTTCGGGATCATTATAGCCAAAGGTTGCGCGAGTGGGGGAGCTTTTGAGACTGAAGAATCATGAATCAAGTGCAGCAGCTTGTTAATTTATAAATAATCAATAGATCGTTAATGTTATTCGCTTCTTAATTACTCACCGTGTAATTAAAACGTGCAAAAATATGTTCATAACGTTTTCAGTACGAACGGTCCTTCGAGTCTTGGTTCTCGAAATTTCTCAAATATAAAAAACTCAAAGGATTTGACTTGGATTGCGGCGAAAAGAGAAAATGATAATGGTTTGCTATGGAGGCTAAAGCCCTCGGGGACTTTTGGTCAACTCCTTTGCAGTCCTTTGGTCTAGGCTTACATTTTTTCTTCGGAACTTTTGGCGCCGTTCAATTGGTTGCTAAATTCCGAGAAGCTGAAAAAATTAATATCGATGCATCGGCAACTGTTGTCATTGTCAACATCGAAGACTCGAACGTTCGTGTAAAACGGCAGCGAAAATTCTATCGTTTAAATTTGTAGAAAATTTTACTGCACATGAGAATTTTCGCGCAATTTTATTGATAAGGGAATTAAATTCATTGAAGGAGCGTCGGAATAAAAATGTTTATTTGAGGAAACGGAGAAAAAAAAAGCCGCGAGCATACTTTTTGGACTGTCGCGCTATATTCCGAAGTGCAAGAAGGAAGAAGACTCAGGACCTTTAACCACTGGCTCTAAACAGCTTGGGGCGATGTAATATTATCGTTGCGGTTCGCGCATTCGGTAAAAGAGAGATCCACCGTGCAGTTTTCTCTCCGCGCTGGCGTGCAGCGTTTTAGATTGCAGCGCGTGGTCTCGCTTTCAAGATAAAAAATAAAACAAAATTGAGAACTGTCGAGATTTCGGAGCAGCGACTCTCGTGTAGATGTGTGTAGGGGTAAAATGGCGCGTCGTCTGGACCATTGTTCTTTCTCTTCCTTTTTATCTCCACTCTTTTTGACTAGTTCGTTAAAGCCCTCAGGGAGGATATCGACGATTCTCGTGTTGGTCTAATTCCCGTTCGTCTTTCGAGTCATGCCAGTCCTCACAAAAACCATTTTGTTCACCCCCAGACAAAACTTGTTTCAATTTTCAAACTTAATCCCAATCAATCGATCCGTAGAAATAAAAATTTAAAGAAACCTGCGTAGCTCATGATTCTAAAGTTTCCATCGTTGCAATTAAACGAAATGGACATTTTTTCAAAGTCAAAGAGGCAACTTTTTTATTCCACCGTTTCGGACAACTTTTTTCCATATCGTTTTGATGCTTTTCCAAAACTTTTGGTGGATTGAAGAGTCTGCCGTTTTGAATTTGAAAAAAATTCTATTCCGTGCACGCTGAAATCCTCTTGCGCACAAATTTGACAATCGATACTTGGTCCAATTAAAAATTGAGACTGTTTCTCGTGTGTGAATATATTTACACAATTGTTGATCTATAAATACATCGCCATTACATATGTTGTAAAAGCTGGATCAGAAAAATACATGCGATTGTAAAGCGTTCAGCAATTCACCAAGCGAACAATATGGGAATGAAGGAAAGTCCGAGTTTGTTACCTCGAGGGCTTAAGTTTCATGAAGACATCTTACCTTCACCCACGCATATCTCGAGACTTGGACACACTGTTTTCTCTATACGTGTACGTCATTACTATTTTATCGCATAACTCGACGTACACACATGTGTACGCGTGCATACATTTTATATGGTGACTCCGCAGCACACCGTTGCATTGTCAAGTCATTTTTCATTGCAGGGAGGGGGGGATATGGAAAAGTATGCAAAGAGGCACCGATACAACGCGCGAGAGCAGAAGATCGAAAGGAATTATTGACTCGTTCGATCCTCCGTTCGGTTACGCCTCCCCTCGTTCTCGCGACCTACCACAACAACTTATTGAGTTACCATCTTGCCCTCGAGCATGTTAAGTGTGCGTATGACTTGGAAAAAAATTATTATCGATAAGCTTCGGACGATGCGCGCTCGCAATTCGGTGCTGCTAACGTCTCGAGCGCTCTTTCTCATCAATTCGCTGCATTCAAGCATGTTAATTAACTGATTGCTCTTTACCTGGATCTCGGTTCGTTACCTTGATATTTACACTTTCTTTTTTTTTTGGATTATTTTATAAAATCTTTGATGAATATTCTAGGACTTTTTATCGAGAATCTCGATGTTGCTCGCTGTGGCTATTTATTTGCTTTTTTCTTCATCTTCGTTCTAAGACTCCTGGATGTACTTAATCACTCGAGTAAAACGGGCGTGTCTCGTTCTCTTTCGCGCCTAGAATCTAAAGCCACAAGACAAACGTACTTATTCCATGAACCCTAAAGGCCTGAACCATTTTTTATTTTGTTTCTTTTTCGATCCAAAGAATTTCATTGTCCTGATTGACTCGTGATCCTGAAGTTTGCATCGTTGGAATGCAACGAAATTCTGTTATTTCTTCAGAAGAGCCAATAATTATTATTGAATATTTGGTCTAAAAAACTCAATCGACTCAAAAAATTGCCACGATTTTCAAAATTGAATAACTCATCACTAGAAAAAATGTTTTTCGTTGAATCTCAACGTTGCAAACTTCAGAGTTATCGTAGGTTTTACTAAAACACGAATTTTGCTCCCTGTGACTCCCTGAGAATTAAAAAGAATTAAAATCTTTATCTAAAGAACTGAGAAGTAATTTATAAGCAGAAAAATATTTGTTAATAAATGTTTTGAATGACACTGGAGTTCGCAACGTTGGATCCAACGAAAAATACTTTTTTCCTATTTTGATTGTTAAATTTCAAAAGAAAAGAAAAGAAGAAAAGAAAAGCGATTTTGTGTTTGAATCCTCAAAAATGATCGTTTTATCGTCTTGATTCAATATCGAATAAAAATCATGAGTTTTCCTCAAGAAAAAAAAGAATTTCGTTATGATCCGGAAGTTTGCATCGTTGGAATGCAACGAAATTCTGTTATTTCTTCAGCAAAACCAATAATTATTATTGAATTTTTGATCCGGCCAATAAAACGATTCTCTCTTGCGACCAAAAAACTTAATCGACTCAAAAAATTGCCACGACTTTCAAAATTCAATGAATAATCGATAGAAAAAATGTTTTTCGTTGAATCTCAACGTTGCAAACTTTAGAGTCATGATTGACTCTCGTGATCGGAGCAATATTTTCTTCCAATTTTCGGTTGAAACAAGAATTTAAAAAAAGAGACGGAAATAGATTTTGTCGGGCTTGGCGGATCATGAATATTGGCAGCACTTTGAAATCTCTTTTTTGCTCCTTAACGCGAGTACGAGGTTTGTGCGGGGGCGATCGTCTGCGAGTTCTTTGATCGCGCGGTTACGGGCTCCTGCTGCCGGATCCATACGCCTTGCCAGGGAAGACTCTCATCCGCTATTTAATTATCGGAGGCTTGTTATTGCTGTCGATATAGTTTTCCGTCACGCAAAACAGCGAGAGAGAGCAAGAGAGTGCGAAAGGGAAGGGGCAGAATGAAGCAAACGAGGGATGCTGAACAAGACAGCACGCGAAAACGTTTCATCGCCGCGATTCTCTCCTTTTTCTCTCCGCCGCGCGTACTGATCATCTTCGTGAACGTAAAGACCGCGCCCTCTGCAACGAGCGATACCGATCATCGACTCCGCGTATTACGACCGTACTCTATACCATTCCTTTCAAAAGTTTCGCCACTGCTGATCTCTTATTACCGGCGTAACTCACTCGCAACTATTTTCACGTCGATCAAGCTCTTTGTTCATGCCCTTCTCCGTTCTTTAGTAAAATAATTATTTTTTAGCCGAAAAGTAAAATTCAAAGAAAAATTATACGAGAATACGCGAGCAATTGCAAAAAAGGACGGAAAATTTTCGTATTTTTTCCTGCAACGTCGATCTCGAGCGCGGAATCCACAAGATTTTGTCAATTTTTTTTTTTTTTAACGATTTTCGACGTATCCCGATCCGATTTGGTGAGGCGATACCGCGAGTTAGAGACTTTGCGCTGGCAGGAGTGAAAAATGAGAGGGAGGACACGGAATAGACTGAGAGAGAAAGCTCTCGAAGCTCTTTAGCTCCGGCGTCTTCGATCATCGCACGTTGATACCGATTTCTTTACAGCGAACCATAGATCCAACGACGATTAATCTCTCGTAGCTTCCTCGCTTGTATTATTCTTCTCCCGCGGCATATTCTCCGCTCTCTTGTTCCTGCCCTCCCGCGTTATTTTTATCTCAACGTATCGATGCTATACACGATGCTATTCCCTAGCACACAGAGTCGTGTAGATTGCGGAAAGGACCTCCCAGTTCTCTGGGCTGAAGCAGAAGGTCCCAATTCCATTGTTTTTAACGTTCAACAAGGATTCCTCACGTCCTTTGGCTTCTAAGCATTTCGTACGTGCTTCATTACAAGGGCCAGGTGTTTCCTTTTCTTATTTTTTCTTCTTCTTCGATTCAACTCTTTCTTTATTTCTCTCACATTCATCAGTGGCGATCGTCCCGTCACCGGCCATTTATCCGATCGAAATTCGATATTCAAATTTTTCCTCTGCCCCTCCTACCGGCATGTTCGTTATTTCTCTTTTTTTTCTTCTCTTCCGACGTGTATCCCTATCGAAAAAATCTATCGATCGTTTCGATACATTCGCTAATTACTCGTTAGCAAAAGAAACTCTTAATGGCATATAAAACCGTTGGCCAAAGTGATTTCTCTTTCAATGATTAATATTCTTGTTAATATAATAAGAGCAAATTGATATGACTCTGAAGTTTGCAACGTTGAGATTCAACGAAAAACATTTTTTCTATTGATTATTTATTGAATTTTGACGATCGTGGCAATTTTTTGAGTCGATTGAGTTTTTTGGTCGCAAGAGAGAATCGTTTTATTGGCCGGACCAAATATTCAATAATAATTATTGACTCTGCTGAAAAATAACAGAATTTCGTTGCACTCCAACGATGGAAACCTCAGGATCATCAAATTGATAGGAGCCAATAAAAGAACGACGAGGAGAGACGCAGTAAAAGGAGGGAAGTAATTAAAAGCCACACGGAATAATTTTTTTCAAACACTAGAAAAATTATACTCGAGGATAACAATAAAACGAGAAATCATTTGAAAAAACTTATATGTATAGCGAGAGTAAGCGCATCATCACGTCCGTGGATTTCTTCGGTTTTAAAATGACGGGATAATGACTTCTGGCTCTCCTGCCTCATGCCACTGAATGCCCGTGAAAGATAAATGTTCGAGTGCAGTGCTGGTGGGCCTTGCCGCATCGTCCGCGCCTCATCCTCTCTCTCCCTCTCTCACTCACTCTCTGTCTCTTTTCTCGCAAATCTTTTCGTTCAGTTGGCAAAACACTTCCGCATCCGGTGCCTTCCCCAGACAAGTCTTTGTATTTCTCTACGCTCGAGCTTGAATTAATGGTGGGGGTTCGTCAGGAATTCAGTACAGAGAGCTTGCGATAGCAAGATTGTCCCTCGAGAGGGCAAAACACTCGTCAGGAAAACTGCAGCCACATTCAGCTACTATGCAGCCTCCGGTTGTCTAGTGACTATGCAAAAATACTCGCCTTCACACACGCGTACGTTCGGATACGTTTACCACGTCCCTCAAGTATTTATCAAAATATATATTCATCTGGAAGGTAAATAATCGAATGATTAAAAAGTGAAGAAATAATTCAATGAGTAATTTTTGGCGATTTAAAGAATCACTATTAGAAAACGACTTTTTTTTAGGGTTCTTTCAAAGATTTATGATCCTGAAGTTTGCACCGTTGGAATGCAACGAAATTCTGTTATTTCTTCATCAAAGCCAATAATTATTATTGAATATTTGGTCCAGCCAATAGAACGATTCTCTCTTGCGACCAAAAAACTCAATGGACTCAAAAAATTGCCACGATTTTCAAAATTCAATAAATAATCAATAGAAAGAACGTTTTTCGTTGAATCTCAACGTTGCAAACTTCAGAGTCATAAAGACTAAGAGTTTTCTGCTATGAAGAAAATTTGTCTGACCTAATTTTCCCAATTTTTTTTATTTCTCTCATCAAAACGTGTGTAAATTTACGTTTCGTTTAAAAATTTCAAAAATCGAGACGCAGAAAAACATGATTTCAGGATTTTTTTTTGCAGTTAGCCATAAAAAACTATCGGCCGAATTTTTTAAAGAAAAATCCTAAACAGATTTTTCAGCAACTCATAAACGATACGTATGACTCCAATTTACACGCGTTTAGGAAAAGTTGGGAAAAGTTACAAAATTAAATATCTCAAATTCTTAATGGCAAAAAATTTTTCTTTTTGTAGGAGAAAATTGTTAGTTTTAATGTCAAAATATGTTCGTACGAAATTGTCAAAGAACCCTAAATGCGAAGTAATTTTGGAAAGTAATACGTTCATAATTTGGACATTTTGTTTTCCATGAAATAAACTGGTCGCGCACTTGTCTTGCATATTTGAATGTAAAGCGGAAATCTTACATAGGAAATCTAAAATGTAATGACATTTATACGAACGTCCACGTGGACGACGGTGCACAAAGTTGGATTCGTATTTGTCGCTATCGAGTCGATGGTGATTCCTCTCGGAGAGTGATTGTGCTCGGCTACTTGAGTTGACCGTTAAATCGATGAATTCACCGAGGAATTTACGATTGCGTATAATTTTTTAGACGCATTCTCGAGACGTTCCAGACGAGGGAGAAAATTCAAAGATGAAAATACTCGAGCAAAAAATGCATGATAATAATGATGGGGCAAAAAACTCGTCACGAATCGGATGTACGCGAAGGCGCCTCTAGCTGTTTCCTTTTTTTTTTATTGCTGTTGTTGTTGCACTTGGAAATACATTCGTTGTTACTTTTTCGTCGATAATTCAGTTCTCACTTCCGGCACATAGCGGTGGAATTGGTGGCATATTTAAAACGCCAGTTGCGATAACTCATCCCCGGCGGTGAAGATCGCACTTACACATGAATTTAATTATATTTATTATATATTTGTATACAAATTATTCACGTTTGTGTGTATGGATATTTATTATATAGGAATATAAATAGGATAGAGAAAAAGAAATTAACGACATTGGTTGCTGGTCGTCGTTAGGCACAGACAGCGACACGCGGTAAACGATTACGGTGATTCCTCTTCAAGTACGTTTTATCTATATCTATATGTATATCGAGACGATATAACGAAGAGAGCTCTTTCTTTCATCTGTATATCACCAAGATCCGCCGAGTCACGTGCCCACCAGCTATACAGTCTAGTGTAAATATCGAGAATAATAGAAGAAGAGGAAAGAAAAGCTTCGAACCAAGTCCCTGGACCTACCCCACTCTCGTCTGTATTATACACACCACACGCTTATTATATTCTCGCGCAAATACTGCGAGAAAGCAGCCGCGTCAAAGTAACAATAATCAAATACCAAATAAACAATTTCTATGCCAAGTGTACGATTAAATGAATAATTTATATCGTTTTTAATCGCATTTTTTAATTACGGAAAACTTATCACGTTGCTGGGGAAATATGAGAAGAAAAATTGGTTTTATCTGACACAATGAGGCTCTCGACTGATAAGCATGAGACGAGATGCAGGAAGCGAGCTTTGAGGGCGAATGCTTTAGTCCTGGGGGCTACGAGCGATTTTCGTATCGCCGTTGGTGGTTGTTACATGGATAATTGGTCGAAACACACTCGGAGACGATGTGTACGACGTGCTACATAGGAGACTCCGTAATCCTTTACTCTTTTTCTCGCTTCATCTCTCTCAACGACAAAGTAATGCTTTCTGTGCATGCCTAGGCCATACAATGGAGTGCGAGGCGCGGCGGCAGCGTATTACCGCAATTACCATTATTATTGCAATTATGACGATTGCCCGTGGCGAGTGAGAATTACCCCGGGATATATACATCGACTTTTCTCCGTCTTTCCTTGCTCTTCATTCTCTTTCTTTACCTTCACTCTGTGTATATGGCGCTTTGTATATACGCACGCGTTTCGTCTTGGGATCTCGCTGTGCGCGCGGACAATCCTGCACATTATTTATTTCTCGCGCCGCCGCACAGTTTCCGCGTATTTGCGCAAGCTCCGGATTCTCCTTTCACCGTCAGCGTAAAATTCGTCAGAAAATCTGTTTTTTCTTTTTCTTTTTGGTTTTTTCACGGTTTTCACGCTCAAATATACACGCGCGCGCGAATCGCAACGCGAGTTTAACTCGAAATGTTTTATCGGCTTTTTATCGCGTACAGTTTATGTTTTACCGGCTCGCAGCAGTTTGGTCGTTTGTTTTTCAGTAATTATTATTATTTGGCACAAGTTTTCAAGCATTTTTCAATTCGCCATGTTATTTTACCGGAAATGTTGCTTTTCTATCGCAAAAGCTGGATACTTCTTGCCGCGAGTATATTTCAAGGATTAGAACCACTCAACACTGCTTTCTTGGGCTTCTCGTGGCTCTTACACGTTTCTGAATGATCCGGACCCGATGTTAGCATTATGAGAATAAGCCTCGCGCGTCTCTCCGGAACGAGCGATCATCCCACAAGCATCATTGTTATTTAGTGTGACGAAGACTTTTGCCTCAGAAATAATCCTATACGTGGATAACAGACGAGTTTTATGATACCTCCCCCCTCCCCCCTCCTTTCATATACTTTAATCATATTTTTCTTCACATCACCAAGAGAGAATATCGCGCGAATTTTGTCCGGTGCATTAAACGTCACCGTTATAACATAGCGGTGGTTTATCGCCAACGCGCGTCATGCACACGTGTCGATGTAGACGAGATCATTTTATTCAGGCTTCCCAATGTGCCATTACCACGCGAATTATATTCTTTTTACATTTTTCCTCCCATTCCTTTTGTATCAGAATTCAATTGTGCTTTTATCACTTTTTTCGAGATTCCCTCGAATGGGCCTCATTGTACACGAGATCCTTTCGTCCTGAATACTATGATAAGAGAGTTTCAGGTGCTTCGGCACGATTTACCGATTTTTCTTCTTTTTATAACTGTGACTCCCTGAGAATTATAAAATCTTGATCTAAAGAACTGAGAAGTAATTTGTAATGAAAATGTGTTGGACAATATTCAGCAGAAAAATATTTGTTAATTAATTTTTTTCAATGACACTGAAGTTCGCAACGTTGGGATCCAACGAAAAATAGTTTTTCCCTTAATTTTTTGTTGAATTTCAAAAGAAATGCCAATTTTTTATCAATTTTGTGTTTGAATCCTCAAAAATGATCGTTTTATCGTCCTGATTCAATATCGAATAAAAATCATGAGTTTTCCTCAAGAAAAAACCGAATTTCGGTATGATCCCGAAGTTTGCATCGTTGGAATGCAACGAAATTCTGTTATTTCTTCAGCAGAGCCAATAATCATTATTGAATATTTGATCCGGCCAATAAAACGATTCTCCGTTGCGACCAAAAAACTCAAACGACTCGAAAAATTGCCACGATTTTCCAAATTCAATAAATAATCAATAGAAAAAATGGTTTTCGTTGAATCACAACGTTGCAAGGAATTTCGAACGGCACGATTTACCGATTTTTCTTCTTTTTATAACTGCGACTCCATGAGAATTGAAATCTCAATCTAAGGACTGAGAAATAATTTATAAAGAAAACGTGTTGAACAATATTCAGCAGACAAATATTTGTGAAGAAATGTTTTAATGGTTTTTTTTTTCGTGAATCGAGGGGACAAGTTATCTTGTCGTCGTTCGAAGGTTAAACGCTCGAAGAACGACAGTAGGTAAATACCTCGCAGTTAGCATATAGTGTATTTATTAGGTCTGCAGTAGAGTGCGAGATCGAAAAGGGAGAACAAAAAGAGAATCGTGGAGTGTGAGTGCGCGATAGGGAAGCTGGGAGAGCCCGCGAGTATGGTGCATGGCTTGCCTGGTATCAATTTGTCCTGGCTCTCGCGTGTATGCGTTGCCGTGTAGTAGCCCAGGTCGAGAGCGACGAGATCCACTCTTGGCGAGAAAACGACTGGCGCGAGCCGAAGGTCGCTTTGTTCCGAGCCGCTATCCGACATTTTATCAAAATTCTCCCTTCTCCGAGACGCAGGTAAAAGAGGGCATGAAAGTTTCTGTTTATCTATGTCCTAGACTTGCATCCGACATCGCGAGATCGATACATGCAAAAACGTACGAATTATTATTATTCCAACGATATCTCTTGAGCATGGATAATTGTGCCAGATTATGAGGCTGAATTTGTTCAAACGTATAGAAATATTTTTCATAGCTATATAATTGACGTTAATTGCAGAAAATTCGAAAAAAAAAATCATGAGAATCAGCCGCGCGGTTTCTATGTCGCTTTCACATAATTTTAGCTGTGTTCTTCGAGGAATTATTACGAGAAAGATTTTTTCATGTCAAACTAAAAAAGTGCCTGCGAAACTGCAAAGTGTTCGATAAAGTTTCGCGGAAGCTGGAGAAACGCTTAAGCAATTAATTGAAAGCGTGATTATTACCGCGGTGCTTTTTTAATTATTCGACGGCAGTTTCGCGTTGATAAGCTTGAAGTGAAAGCTGCCCCGAGAATATTAGCGATGCGTGAAAAAAAAACGACATGGCAAGTTTTTGATCCTTGTCAAAGTGAAGATCAAGCCTCAGGCGTTGCTCCAATTTGTTTCCTGGCCTCTTGTAATAAAAATGCAGTCGATGCAATGTCGTCGATTATTTTCTTATTATCGATCTTGTGAAACAACACGGAGGGGGTTGAAATCACGGGAGAAGTAGGTGGAGAATTTGTTTTTATTATAAATCGCTCGACACGAACACGCTTTCGATCGATTTCAATAATTTGATCTTTCATATAAAATGCCAGCTAAGATTGGAGTCTCTCGATGCTTCAATGCGTTTCACGTTCGTCAATGTCCATCATCGTATCTGCATATAATTGCATTCTCGTGCGTGGGCTTAGCCATCAACCAAAAAAAAAAAGAATTAATTTTACGACGTAGGAGCGATCAAGTTAGGCAGACTGAAAAAACTCTATAAAAAAAAACGAGAATGAAGACACTCAAAAGTTGAACTTGCACATTTTGGTCCATGGGAACTCGTTCAGTTGCGTTTCCGCCCACGCTTCGATAAAACTTTCGGAATCTTAGAAGAATGCCCGAAATAAAATAAAATAAAAATGTTGCTAAGATTTACGATTTATTCATTTTTTTACGAATCTCGTCTCATTTTTGTTAATGACTGCGCCAATGATTATTATTTTACAACAATGCTGTGCGGTTGTTTATTTTAATGTTTATTTGTCCAAGTTAATTATCAATCACAGTCAATCAACATAATCGTCACGCGGGTCCAGGAACCATCTCGGGTCCTTCAGAGCCCGGGACCAGTCGACCAAGAAGGGCGAGAGAGAGAGAGAAAGAAGGGAGAGAGAAAAGTATCTCGTCTCTGTCGATGTATAGTACGTGGAAACATTTTGATCTTTTCTCGACTCCCTCTTCTCGAACACTCTCCGCAGAGCGTTTATGATTTCGTCAAGGTGTGACCGATGACGAATGACGTTGATACGACGAAACGTCTAAGGGATGCTGCTGATGGTGTTCTTTTCCTCATCCTGAACGCCACGTTTCGTTCCTTCTGAATACGATGTTTATTTTATTCGTGTACATATGAATCCATGGGCAATTCCATGAGGAATAATCCCCCGGAAACTGTAACAATTGTTTCAATATTTCGTCCCTGCCGAAAGTTCAAAAAACACATTCCTCTGCAAATCATTCATTAAAAAATCAAAATCACGAAGTATTTATCGAAAAAACTAAATTTTCGGCTACAATCAAGAGATAAAGAGTTGGAAATTTGTCTGCTCAGAAATCCTTTGGCCAGATTAACGCGGAACAACCCTCATCGTGGAGAATCATATATATTTTATATCATGCAACGAATCCATCGTGTGTGTAACGCACGCGCGCAAATGAAGACGTTATGAGTGACCGGACGAATGATTAGTGTGCACCCTGCTGGTGTCCAATGAGCGTGTATTGCCCTCACAAGAAGTCGAGATCGGCTCGTGTGCCATTAGCGCTTTTCTTGCTTTTAAATTACTTAGCTGATACGAATTGAACTGGTGATGATGACGTGATTTCGTCGCACTTCTCTCTCTCGTAATCTTATTTACGGTTACCGATATAATTACACGTATCTTGAGCTGCGCAGCGCGCGATACGAAACGTCTCGTGGAAAAAAAAAAACAAGAAAAAACAACGAAAATATGGCGGTAATATTTTTGTGTTTTTTTTCCTCGACACAGCTCGATGGTATCAATCCTTGTGTCCTTTAATTGAGGAAGAGGACTCTCCCGTTCGCCCCATTATTATCATTGTGATTATTACTTTTTACATTGTTCATCAATTGCATATACACGTGAATATATATGTATATATTTACCGTATGGCACATAGTGTGACCGAAGCGCAAGAGTATGCATATAGACGCGTTTAATCACCCGCAGAGAACCTTCTTCTCTTCTCCTATTCATCTAGCTACCCAGGAGCTCTGCAGACACTTATAATACATACAGACAAAAAAGCCTACCGAGAGAGATCAACTCTTATATGCTGCGGACATCTAGCACGAGCTCGTACACACTTGCCCATTATTGCACGTATTATATCCTCAAAGCAATCATTTTTCTTATACCCTCAATCGTTTTTTCGCTTCTGTTCATTTTTTCTTTCCGATTCGGAGTCGATTTTTATTTTGACGCCATAATAATTTAATTACATCGTAATTTCTTGATTTTTATTGCGAGTTTTGAAACTTTTGACCAATTTTTTATCGTCCCCATCCAGGGAAATGATTTTTTTTTGGTTTTTTTTCGATTCTTTGTAGATTTTCAAGTGAGAATTCTCGTTGCTTGGCCTTTTTCTCAACTCAACATCAAATTGTCGTTTTGGTGTGCGCTTATTTTCTCGCACAATGGACTTTGCTATATGTGCATTTTTGAGTGCAAAGCAAGAGAGAGAGAGAGAGAGTGAGAGAGAAAAGGAGAAAACTGCAGTAGCACGTACAATACACAAAGTCTCCCCGCGCGTCACCATCTATCATTCTGTCAGCTAGGAGATTTCAATTTGCTCTCTTTTTGCGGCATTACCGCGCGAAAGAAGGGCCCAGGGGTCTGAAGAAAGAGAGAGAGAGAGAGAGAGGCAGCGAGAGACTGAAAGGGAAGGGGGCAGGGAGATCCGCGGCGAAAGAGCCCCTGGCGCGAGACGGGCGGACCTCTGTGTGCAAAATTGTATTTAATTGTGATTGACTGCTAAGTGGAGATGAGAGAAAAGATTCTTTCCTGCGACGTATACAAACTCACGCGTTTGTGTATTAGCAAAAGCCAATTTTTGCTTATCCCGCTTTGAGAAAGAGCATTAGATACCAGAGATGCATTTATCTCATTTTTGCATAGGCGACCGTTACGAATCAGTCGCGGAAAATCAACTACCGCCACTGCGCTACGTTTCAAGCATTTTTTTTTCTTTTACCACCTTTTTTTTATATTTTCAACCACGATTTCACACGTTCGACCATAATTTTTCGAGAAGAAAGCATCATCGTTCCGTTAATAACGAAATAATTGTGCGCGATGGAAATTTTATTGAATGCGTCCACGGGAATTCATGCGATCTCCAGCATCATTGATCCACTCGCGACGCCGACGATCATAATTCATCGATGCAGACTCAATTAACATGGGATTTAGGAGAATGAAAACAGCACAAGAATTTATCATGACAAAATATATTTACAAATTCAGCTAGTGTCCGGCAATAACTTAGGAAAACAATACGCTCAGGTTTTTCGGTTTTTTTTTTATACACACATTATTTACAAGTCTCAATCTCTTTACACATGATTTTTTCTTACGCAGTAATATGTACAAGAGATCCATTCAAGTTGATCTTGTTCTTTTTTTTTTCGTCCAACGATTCTCGCTAAAATGTTTGGGCTACAATTTTTCATTTGTTCCGAAACATTCACTCGTTTTTTCAGCGTTTCGTCGACGCGATTCTCTCCATAATTTTTAATATATATTTTTACATGATCCTGAAGTTTGCATCGTTGGAGTGCAACGGAATTCTGTTATTTCTTCAGCAGAGCCAATAATTATTATTCAATATTCGGTCCGTCCAATGAAACAATTGTCTCTTGCGACCAAAAAACTCAATCAACTCAAAAAATTGCCACGATTTTGGAAATTCAATGAATAATCAAAAGAAAAAATGTTTTTCGTTGAATCTCAACGTTGCAAACTTCAGAGTCATTATATTTACTTGGTTTTCAGTTCAGAGATTTAATGAAGTGTACCTAAGATCAGTCGAGGCTAGTCATTCCCTTTGCAAAAGTTCGTAAAGCGCTGATATGTAAGTTTGTGCCATTTGTAGAGTCTCGAATTTGCTAAGTTTCCTGTCGTTTCCGAGGCTGGGTACGACGTCCCGTAGTCTGTCGAAGGCGTCGTTGAGGCTGTTCATACGTCTTCGTTCACGGGCATTCGCTGCTAATCGTCTTTTTCTCATGACTTCGATACCCGGTGTTCCGGAGTTTTTAACTTTCTGCACGTGGCCGGTGGCACTGACACTACCGGGCTCGGACGATCCGTACTCGGAATCGAGACCATTTTCGCTCATCATATCCTCGTCCATGGACTGATATCTGTCGGCGATGTCATTGACACGTAACGCGATACTCGAGTGATTCTGGGCCGGGTCCTCGGGCTTGGTAGTCGGAAAGGAGCCTCCGGTGAGAAAAACGACGTTTGTTCTTGACGGGACAAAGAGACTCGATGTCATGTCGTTTTTCGGCGTCAACATATCGGTTTTTGTTGCATTGTAAGGAACTTGGGTTTTCGATGTAACGTACGCTTCCGGTTGACTGCTCGTGTAATTGTGGTGATGGTGATGATGATTATGAGTGCCGTGCTCCAAACTCGCTTTCTGATTGTAATGAACGTTGACGTACGACGATCGGTTCGCAGGGTTAAGAGCTTCGTAGCGATTATCGTACAGCTGATTGTTGATAATGTGCGAATTTGTTCTATAAACGTGCTTGGAATGTTCCATTTTTGTGTTTCTCATTGCAACTTCCATCGTCGACAAGGATTCGTTGATATTTTCAGCCTCTTGATGGTAACCCTCGTAGAATTCAGCGAAATTAAATAGATTCACTGGCACATTGAAATTTGTCGATGCATTTGTGTTTATGCGATTATTGTTTTGTTGACTGTCGATCGAACTCACACTACCACAACTACTGCCACGTGATCGTGGCGGCTGAGGATACGATTCTTGATGATGGACCGGCCAACCGGCACGACCGACACTCGTTGCTTGGGGTGGATTCGATTCCGGACTGCTCGCCGATCCGTAACCTTCCGAATCTAATAGATCGTATTGCTGGAAACACGCGTAGCTCGTCATCATATTTTATTTGACCTTGACCCTAATAAACTTGACGATCAAATCGATTGATTCACTGCTTTCGAGTCTCTTTTTTTTTTTTAGGATAAAACTAGTAATGAGTTTAAACAAACGTCACTGTTTTTTTTGCACTGACTCGCGAAAATCGCGATTCACTCGTGCTCCGTGTCACAACTGTCGAGGACACAAGTGGCGAATAAGAACTAGAGATTTAACGATTTCGTGTCTTTGACGCGTTTTTTTGGCAATCGTTAATGACGAAATCACTTTGCGGAAAAACGCTTTGACGCGTCGTATGACGTTTGGATGTAGAGAATTTGTTAATGCAATTGATATTGTTGTTTTTGGCACATGACACTTGGTAAGGGTTGGACGATTTCTAGTTTGTTTATATCGTTTTTATCTGAGGGTGTCTCATGTACATCTCCAGCACGGAGCGGAGCTTTGCGTAAACTGACGAGTCGAGTGGCGAGTAAGTCTCTAGTAACGTCTTGACTTCTCGTACGATCTCGTGGCTGGACCACGCTGCCCGGTTTTCTCATTCTTGGGGGATGTTAGTGGTGGGGAGAGGCAAAGAGGAGAAGAAGGAAGCAGAGGTGGAGGGTGATCCGTGGAGGGCCTCAAGGCCCTGCGCCTCGTGCGTCTCCTTGTGGAAGGAGAACAACGTCGCGAACGAGAGAGAAAGCGAAAAGGAGAGAAAAGAAGAGACCAAAAGGCCCTTCTTTGCTTCATCCCTACTCTTGAGGATCTTTCCGGCTCCGTGTCTCCCTCCGTGTGTTGTACGTTTCCTCAGGCCCTCCGCTAGCACGGCCACAAGTGGGCAAAACTCTTTGTAGGAGCCGCGATAACGGACACGCCTTCTCTCTCTCTCTCCCCCCCCCCTTTCTTATGTTTCTCTCGCTCTTTTTTTTTGTTAATCCTGCTTCGTTTCTCTCTTTTCTCCTGTGTATTTGTTTCGTCGTGTTTTTGACTCCGTCCGCTCGACGGCACCGCGCGACCATCTTTTGTCTTTCTCCCTCTCTCTCCTTTTGCCAGTGTCTTTGCTGGGGGCTAAAGGCGCTGAAAAGAAAGTTTACGAAAAAAGGAAACGGAATCCTGCCACCCCGTCTACGGGACTCACCCGTATAACTTATCGTCAGGCGCCGCGACTACTGGATCTTGACGGTCAACCTTATATTCGCGCATTATTCAAGGAGTGCGCTCCTGATTGGACGGAGGACATTCAGATCGATTTCATTCTCTATATTTTTATATTCAACCGGACATTCTTTTCGTACTGCCCACAAATCCCGAGCTACGATTTATCCATCTGTCCCAATTAATTTCTATATTGCACGGGAGATTCTCAATAAATATTATCGCGGAACTTTGGGAAATACATGATCCTGAAGTTTGCATCGTTGGAATGCAACGAAATTCTGTTATTTATTCGGCAAAGCCAACAATTATTATTGAATATTTGCTCCGGCCAATAAAACGATTCTCTCTTGCGACCAAAAAACTCAGTCGACTCAAAAAATTGCCACGGTTTTCAAAATTCAATGAATAATTAATACAAAAAATGTTTTCCGTTGAATCTCAACGTTGCAAACTTTAGAGTCATGGAAATACACTTTTTACTAGAATGAATTGAAAAATCAATCATTTTCGTTGTTTGGCCTGGTTTTTACATGGTATAAAAAATCTTCCAGCTTTTTTGCTCATTGATGCTTCATTTTATGACTCAATTCGATGGATTTTCTGTGCGATATCACGCGATATAATAAAGCCCACTGTTATCGATGACAGGAACTTGGATTCCGCGTGCGTACGGCAGCGACATTGACGGATTTGCGACACATAAGTGGATGTACTCGAGAGATATATTTATCGTTGTTTTTTCCCGTTTATATATATGCTATATATAGAAGTAGAGAATCGTAATGTGAGGCTTCTCGTTCGTGCGGCGGAGAACTGCTCCCGCGTCGCTTCTTCTTTTTCTTCCTGCTCTTACTCTCCTCTTCATGCATCGTTCCTCGATTTATGTTTCTTCGATTTGCATAAGAACTTCTTGCCCCGTCTCGTGTATAGTCTTCTCGATCTGATGGGGGCCCATCTTCCTCGTCACGTTAATTCAGAGCCGAGACATCCAAAGAGCGGCACAAAGCCATAATAAATCTCACAAATTACATTTATACTCGAAGAAATATATAATTGACAAAGTTCCGTAATAAATAATTAAACTTTCAATCATTCGCTCGAATTTATAATCGATTCTTATTCGCAGATTCATTAATTCGAACCGAATCTTTTTCGGGGAGAAATTGGAAGAAAAAAAATCGATTGTTCTTGGTCCAATTTTTTCTTTTTTTTTTTTACGATTGTATGAATTTAATTAGATAATTCACGAGCGTAACGTTCGGAGCTGCCAGAAGATTTCTTCGAATGTTTTAATTCTGAAATACTAATTTGGTCAATGGGAGAAAAAGGAAAAATGAGACTTAAAGTCGAAAATCCGCCTCTTCGTGACCCAACTCGTCTACTTTACGACCTGCAAACTCGGACAACCCAAATTATCCGTCGCGCGTTGCAAGTTCTGGTTTTCTGCTGTGTGTGATCTCATCTGCGGTCTATGCCAGTAACGCCAGGTCCTTTTACCCTCGAGATACTTCTACTCCCTTCTTTCACTCTCCTGCTCCGATCGTTGCACTTACTTTACGACACTTTAAACGCCCTGCGGGGTTGGCAAAGTGTGGACAAATTTGACTGCTTTACGAGCTGGGACCACGAGAGAATACTTTACGAGGCCTAATGTTTTCCATCCGCGTGCGCTTCGATGTTTCTTCTCTCGGTTTTCATTCCTTCTCATTCTGCTCCCTCAATTAAAAGCTACGAAAACTTTTCGTCGTAGAAACAAGCAGATTCATTGAGTTCTCCAAAATAAAATCAACAATTTCTACCATTCAAATCATTAAGAACACACTTCATTACGCAATTCTAATTATTGCAATTGTCATTGTGTTCAAATTGAAAAAGTCTTTTTGGATTCTTTGCGGTTTTCAATCGCAAAACGTCTTCAAACTTTCTTTTCCGGCAAATTAATTATATACAGTTTAAAAATATATCTTGAACGATGATTACGAAACAATAATTATTGCAAACGATTCACTAATACCGAAGGAGTAAATATTTACTTTTCGCTCAGGTGGTAATAACGGTCAATTAATTTGATCGGTTCGTTATGTTTATTCAAGGATCTCAAATCAATCATTAATCAACGATTAAGTAATGAGTGTGTAGTAATCAATGAACTTTCGAGAGAGTTTCGATTTGTTTTCTCATCTTTCGTTTTTTTTCCGTGTTTCAAACGAGATTTCCTCAGATAATTCTTTCTAATTTAATTATCTTCGGGACACATTACGCGGTAGCTTCTCGTCTCGAGGTAGTAGAACACGCGAGAATGCATATTAATCTCTCGTAAAGAGGACATGAACGTTGCTCAGAGAAAAGAGGGAAAAAATGAGTAAAAAAAAGTCGCAGCTTCTCAAGATCCATGATGGTCCAGTCAGAGGCTTCGGAGTAGCGCGGGAGAGTCATTACTCTTCTCGCACTCGCCCAAGAAAACTTGGAGTAAACGTGTTTACGAGTTTTCGAGGTCTCTACCATTCTCAATGCCTTGCCCACTTGGTCTCTCTTTCCGGTTGTCCTCTCGTTGCGCTAAGCCTCACTTTGTAAAATAATGTTTATCTCGTTCAACTTGTGCGAACGCCCTGATCTTACAACCACGATAAGTAACGCTCGATGTTCCTATCTCCGGCCCTACCAGGAAATTACACGAAACAAGTCAATAAGTCCCCAGACCATTTTTACTCAAAACATTTTTTCAAACCCTTAAGAAAAACGTGAATTACGGACGGTTTCTCGTATGAAAGTTAAATAAAAAAATGCACAAGTTGAATTTTCAGGTTTACGATGTACTCGAAAGTTTGTAGATTTCTCTTCGTTGATCTCCAAAGTATAATTCTTGCTCTTCTCGACTCTCCTGATTGTCCACGTGCTGCTGGGCAATATTTCTTTTTTCAATTATTATTTTATTTCTTATTGACTCTACTCCCAGGTGGGCTTATTTCTTATTCAGCACGAATCAACCTCAAGAAAGAGTGAGGCATAAAAAAAAAAGGGAAACTCGTGAAACGACGAGGCAAATATGGCACAGGGGTTTGTCGGGATGATGTCGACAATAAAGGAAACCGGAACTGCTTTGTTGGACGCTCGAGAGTGTGTGTTTGTACAATATTACAGCGAATCCGCAGTCCGCCAGGATCGACAAGAAGAGAACGAAGCTTCTGTATTAATTCTTTCAAGTTTTCTATTTCTTTGAGAATTTCATCCCCGCTTGTTTTTCGATTATCTCCGGAAGGGTGTAAATCGCGTTTCATTTTTTTTTTGCTTTGTGGAGTGCCAAAACAAATATTATGAAAATATCGTGCCGAGTCCTACGTAGAAAATGCTTTTGGAATGAATTCCAAGATTTGAAATGAAAAAAGAAATTCCGTCGACCACGAAGGGTTGCCGCGCGTCTCTTTTCCGCTGGACCGAATCCGAGAGGGCGTGACTCTTGACTCTCGTTTCATCGATGCTTTTTTCCGAGGTTTCATCTTTTGGTCTCGCTTTTTCTTTTCACTGTTTCTGGGTGTCAAATAGGAAAGATGGCAAAGCAGAGCGCGGTGCCTTTCGCAAAGGGCAGAAAGGCCTCGGCTCCATAGACCTCATTATCCTTCGCTAATACGCAACAAATGAGGCGGTTCCCACTCTTGGCTAGTTTCTCTCACTTTCCCTCGCTTCCCAAATACTTTTCTCCTTTTTCCTCCTCCGACTCGACCTGCCGGACAACCCACACTCAAAAGCTTGACCTTTCCTCGTAAAAAAATATGAATCTTACGAGTCTCCACCTTTTCGGAACGCCCCGTTTCCATTTCCTTCGCGGTTTACTTCGTTTTATCTCCAACAACGCGATTTATGAGGAAAAACATTGTCAGCCTTTTTATTATTTATATACTTTTTTCTTTCAGTTTTTGTTTTGGATTTGACGCGTTCACGCACATGATCCTGAAGTTTGCATCGTTGGAGTGCAACGAAATTCGGTTTTTTCTTAAGGAAAACTCATGATTTTTATTCGATATTGAATCAGGACGATAAAACGATCGTTTTTCAGGATTCAAACACAAAATTGATAGGAAAATTGGCTTTTCTTTTGAAATTTAACAAAAAATTAAGGAAAAAAATATTTTTCGTTGGATCCCAACGTTGCGAACTTCATTTTACGCACGCACTCTTTCGCTCATTTGATTGCATGAACTTTTAATCTCTAACTTGCCCATTTTCACTTTGCCCATTTTTTGAATAGGAAAATCAATTGAGAAATCTATTTGCTGTTAATTTTGTGGCTTTTGTGGTTGAAGGATCTTTCTCGCCGTCGTTTATTTATAGAATATCGCATCGTATATAGATCCTGTCGATGATCTATTGATCGAGACACGTATTCGGTGTATTCAGAAGCCGTGAGTAGACACGATGATCGCTGATAATCAATTTATTGTAGTTTGATGAAGAGCATAAATTCATTATTACCTGCCTACGCGCTCACTTGCTATTTCACCAACAACTTTTTTTCTTCCTTCTTCCCGTGAAGAATAGTTACACTTCGCAGACAATGAACCATGATTTACAACATAATGGGCCCATTTGACTGATGTGCGTCTTGCATCTTGATATTTTCTTTCTCTTTCTCCTCACATGCTTCCATCTTTCTCTCATCACCTCATCTTCTCAGGAATTATCTTGACTTGGCATCAACGCGTATGTTTATTACATACAGCCTCATACCACGATACATCCTTGTATCAAAATATACTTTGCAGAAATGTAACAATGACTATCGGTTCGTCCAATTTTTTCTCATTTGCTTCAGCTTCCTCTTTCTCTTTCCCTCTCTTTCTTCCTCTTGGGCTGAGCATGTCTCATTATTACTAGAACCTTTAATCACCTTTAGGAATATTATCACAACTGCTGTTTCCTTCTAAGTTTACATATTGCAGATGTTCGATTGTCTCGGAATAAAATCGGGATTTTGACGCTGCCGAGAGTTTTGAATTTATCTGAGAAAAAAATCGTAGAATGGGAGAAAATATTTTGAGGGTTAGTTATTGCGTTAAAAAGTCATTTTCTGTCCGCTTACCCTCCGTTTAACGGAACGTTAACGGGCCTCGCCGAAAGTGCACTGGATCGTAGGTAAAAATTCGGCGATGCAGGGGGTTTGGCCAAAAAATGAAGGACCGATTTCATCGCCGATGCAATATCCTTGCGGTAACCAGACTCAAGATTTATGTCAGAAGCTCAAAGGAAAAATGAAAAGAAACCCACCGCATGGGTTTCACACCCGAGGTGTTCTAATTACAGGTTTGCCACGTTCAACTTGTTCCACCCCTGCTTGTTTTCCACGAGCTCTTTCTCTTCTCTCTGGGCCCCTTCGCTATGCCGCAGAAAAATCTTCCAACTGCATAACAATCGATGGTCAAATGTCCGAGAAACTCGGCTAATTTTTCTTCCTTTTCTTCTGTTTTGTTTTCACCGCATTTTTTCTCGCACCTCGTCAAACTATTAATCCTCCTACGATTTAGCTCGTTTGTTTCTACCGTCTGGGCGCGTCGACCCTTCACGAGCAGCCACGTGTCGTCGAATTAACGATGTTGCTATCGAGGATAATGATTTTTCCCTAACGTCAACAATCAACAGAAAACAAAGCGAAAATTTCGCTTGGAACGAAAATTTTATTATTCTTCTCAAGGAAAAATCAATTTTTTAAATTTTTTAAAGAAAAAATGATTTTTTAATAAATTTAATTTTAATAAATATCTTGCAAGCTGCATTTGGAATAACTCGGCATCAGAATAACGAAATAAAAGATTAAATATTCACTGGGATATGCAAATGTTTATTGAAAAATATGGCTACCCGATTACTCTGGCAGCCTCCGCAGAAACGATGAGAGGATGAAAAAATTCAACTCCTGCATCTTTGCCGATGCGTGCGGGGATAATAAACGTCCTATAAAATAATTATGATTTATGTCGTTCCTTCGACGCCATTTCCCGTAAGCCTGTCCGATCTTTTGTAATATACGATCGATGGCAGAAAAAAATGATATAAAAAAATCATCACTTCGTATCAAGTGTAATCATTTTCTGCTTCGTGTCTGCCTCCTTTTCTCGCTGTCTCTCTCTCACTCTCGCTCATTCTTTGCTTTTAGTTTGTAAACTCTTGCAACGCCATGACTATCATGCTTTTTCATTGTATCTCCTAGTTTCAAGAAAAAAAACCATGACACTGATACATGCTCTCAAAAAATTGATGATTCAACGGAAATAAATTTTCTCTATGGAGAAAAACTTTTGCGTATGATTACGATCCTCGAGGGACTTAATGAACTCGATGATAACGATTAACGTTTGATTGCTGTGCTGGCTAAATTTCTCACACTTGAAACACGCCTTATTTTTTTTTTATTATTTTTAAATATTTTTAAATTTAAAAAAAGTTAGTAAAGTCTCGCGTAAAAAAAACAAGATTCGTCGCTTTTAATTATTCACAAAATGGTAAATCGATGCGTTTAGCCAGTTATAATAATTGATCAAGTTCATGATTCAATTCTGTGCATTTATCATTAAAGGACTCGGTTAATGATTTTTTCACCGATTAGTCGAGCTATTCCGACTCGCAGCGAATAATTCTTTGATTAATTATTCCAGTTGATGAAAAAGGATAAACTGAACTGGAATTATAATTTTGTAATGCACACACTGCAGTTTTATCCGTTTCCGGACGCAGATATATTCACGGTCAGTCATCTCGTTATTTCTTCTTCTCTTTGTATTACTTTTATAATGTTGTATCTATACATAAAGTGTATATACACTTCTGTGTACACCTTTACTCTCGGGAATAGTCTTTCTCGTGCGTCCGGATAGTTTGCAAGCATGACGAAGCCACTCGGAAGCTCCGAGATATACTCGGACGAGTCGTTA
The DNA here is from genome assembly GCA_037043255.1 of Diadegma fenestrale. NCBI lineage: Eukaryota > Metazoa > Arthropoda > Insecta > Hymenoptera > Ichneumonidae > Diadegma > Diadegma fenestrale. The sequence goes on along the minus strand of CM073311.1, from coordinate 3,154,601 downwards.
GCCACGAGTGTTCTCGACGCGCCAAGGAATCACTTGTCACAAACGTCTCTCCAACGTTGGCATTTCGCTACTGTCAATCTTTTCTAAATTATTATTATTTTTGTTATTATTTTTGTTTCTTTCACGAGTTTCATACGAGCATCGAATACTGTCTCACTGCGCAGGAAATCCAGCTCGTCGATGTCGGTCTATTGACAATGTGCCGAGTGGATTCAATTCTTGAGCAGAAGTCCATCAATTTATTCGTTCAATAAGTAAATTAAAATGAAGATCAATCACTATTACATCGCGGAATTCTTTAGCAACTCCGGAATCTTGAGGGTTCTTACAAAATTGTGCATAAACGTTCTTCGGACTAGAACTAACAGTTTTTTGCTATGAACAAAAATTTTCTGACGTTTAGAATTTGAGATATTGAATTAATGTCCAATTTTTTGTTTTCCCCGTCTAAACGCGTGTAAATCGGCCTCACGTTTCATCAGAAAGTTGAAAAGAAATGTATTTGGGATTTCTTTTGCAGTTAGCCAAGAAGACTAAGAGCCGAAATATTTCAATAAAAATCCTAAACCCAACGATCCTGAAGTTTCCAACGTTGGAATGCAACGGAATTCTGTTATTGTTTCAGCAGAGCCAATAATAATTATTGAATATTTGGCCCGGCCAATAGAACGATTCTCTCTTGCGACCAAAAAACTCAATCGACTCAAAAAATTGCCACGATTTTCAAAATTCAATCAATAATCAATATAAAAAGAGTTTTTCGTCGAATCTCAACGTTGCAAACATTAAACTCATTTTTTTGAAAATCATAAACGTATTCTCTTTGCTCACAGTCTCCAGGTATTGTCAAAAAATGTTTTTTCTCCCTCGGGATTTATCAAATCCTGATCGTTCGTGGCGAGCCAAAAATTTGAACATCTTGTTTAAAAATGTATCCAATCATGTTCGAAATCTAGTATTTTTATGACGATTTTACACACAAAACAATTGACTATGAATCGCTCTATACAAATTTGAATCCAATTAGATAAAAAGACGTTGCGGAAACGCGTAACTTGGAAATTTTATCGCTCCTTATTTAATATCATTAACCGTACAAACCCTTAGCCGCCTCTAAACATTATAGCACACTTATTTATATACATAGACATTACTGAATATTATTATCTGGTATGTAGTAGCATTGGATCGCTTGTACACTTCCCGCCGTGATGTTCTTTCGGTTATATCCATACACTTAACGTTAGTCGCAGGATCATCGATCCTCCAAGGATCCGCGCTGGTCCTTCACAAAAGCATCACTTCCAGCTGGGCAGTCCAGCCACAATCCTATCATATTCCTGTACTCGGACGTATTATAATAGTGGAATCGTACACAGAATCCGCGGTATGTGTTGTAACGTTGCGGGTAGATATAACGGCAGAACAGATGTTGTACAGTCTGACTTTATATACACTGTGATATATCCACACGTGTATATAAGCATTTGAGTTGCTTGTGTTTCGTCCTCTCGACGTTGCCATAGTCTAGGGAGTATACGCATGTTCCATAGGCACCTGCTTCGTCATCTTCCTATTTGGCTCGTGGGTATGGGTAACCAGAAGTCAGGGAATATGTGGACAGATCGGTTGGATGGGCAGAAGGTGAGAGAGGGTAAAGTATCAGAGTTTCTTAATTGAAGCCTCGTTAACGGGTTTTCAATTAAACTCCGGAGTCTTTTTTTTTTCTTTTCAAATCATAATTATTATTTTTCGAACTTTTCCATGTGTTTTTACAGGTTCATGGTGTTTTGCTTTTCTCTCTCTCTCCTTCTTTAATCCGCCATTATTTTCAAGCTGTTCGAAATTCGCTTTTTCAACTCGCTCTTCCGAGGTCGTTTAAATGTACGTTGGCTTATGGGCTCGAAAGCCATAAAACCCCGTTGTCTCGACCTCGTGCCAGGTCTTCTCGTTATTGAGCTGGAAAACGGTGCGCGATGATCAGCCACTTGCGAATCCGTTATCATTAGTACTTTGCAATGAGCAGGGCAAGTTTCTCTCCTTTCTTCGAGTCTTCGAAGAAACGATGACGATCGGAAAAATCGAGATTTATGTCCTTCAAACAAAAACAACAATATTTCATTACTTATTCGCCCTGAAATGGCAAGTTCCAGTTGAAACACTTCTGGGAGAATTTATATTCGATCATCGGAAATTCGCTAATGGATTGAAATCGTTGGTCGATCGGATCGGCTTAAAAGTTCGGTAAATTTCAAACACGAACATGTCTATCGCGTGGGGGACAGTTTAATGAGAAACTTCCGAGCGTCACGCCTATTAAACTCGTGATATCCTGACGATGGCATCACCGTCTTTCTCTCTCTTCTTCTTTGTACCTTTTTGTCTCTTTCTGTTGGGTCTCCCTCATCATCGGGCTCGAAGGGACGCGACACGAGAGAGGCACGTGCCCCGAGTCATGTGGAACCGAGTGGGGCGCCTCGAGTATCATCGTCCCTCGCAATCTCTCACACACACCAATGACTTTATGTACCCAATGCATACATGTACATTCTACTGCATGTGGATACATGAGAGACTGTATTTCAATGCACATAAATGAATAAAATGTACGGTGAATGGATAATTTTGAATTACTCCCTCTGGTCCATTATTCCATCGTTTGCAAGGTGGGCTCACCAATGTGTGAAGTCAGCCGACTGATTAATTAGTCCGATTGCCGCGCGTGCGCCTTTCCTTCTCTTCGCTGTACTCTCGTCCCTGTAACACGAATAACAAAGTAGTTTTTTTTCCTTCCTCATACACGATCGCTCAATCGGTTTTTTACACTAAAAAGCAAAATGTATTTCAAAATTCACACCATACATTCTATCGGTAGAGGTTTTCGGTATGATTCAAAATCAGTGTGGAATTGAATTGAAAATACAATTAGAATTCAATGTTTGAAGTGGCTAAAAGTACGAAGAAGTAAACGAAATGATCCTGAAGTTTCCATCGTTGATATGCAACGAAATTCTGTTATTTCTTCAGCAGAGCCAATCATTATTATTCAATATTTGGTCCGGCCAATAAAACGATTCTCTCTTGCGACCAAAAAACTCAATCGACTCAAAAAATTACCACGATTTTCCAAATTCAACAAATAATCAATAGAAAAAATGTTTTTCGTTGAATCTCAACGTTGCAAACTTCAGAGTCATGCAAACGAAACTTGACGTAAAATTAGCTGAAGTGACGAATAATGCACACTGCACACACACTGCAGAATTCCGGACTCCGGAATAAATCTTCGAGCTCAATGGCGAATCTCCTTTGGTCGTTGTCGGACGACGATGACAAGAGATTCGAGCTGAAACTTTATTGCAATTGAAAAATAGATCCGGCATTCGACATTTTACAATCGAGTTCGTCGAAAAAAGTGGGCTAAAAAGTATTTTACATAATGGAACAGAAATAGCGAATGGATTTTTGAAATATTCTCAACCACGATTATCGGAACTGATTTTTTCATATTAAGTTTGATTTGATGGAGGAAAAAATGATTGGATCAATCTTATGAAATAATTCGAAACGGGGTTTGTGAAAGTTGATCGTGTATCGGGTTACCTGAAATTGAATTTACCGAATGCTTCACTGGTGCGATACGATAGTTTGGTAGTAACAATAATAATGAAAGAAAAAAGTTGTATATGGTGCTGAACCATTTTATGACTCATTAGGCATGCCCTGACTGTTCCAAAAGTCATCCTACCGATGGATTCTCGCAGAACAGTTTGGCTCATGCCAAATAGAAGGGGGTGATGTTTCGTGTGGCGCCTGCGAACCATGACACCCTCCTTTTCGAGCCCATAAACACCATAAAATTCAACGACTCCCTGGAGGAACGTTGAAAAACTTTCGACTTTCATCCTCCGTCGTGACTTTTTTTGCATGACGAATTTTTCTCGGTTACCGTAACTTATCCCAACTGACTGTTGACCAAATTGCGCTTCCAGAACACACGAAAATGCCACGAGTCATCAAGCTTTAAGTAAATAACGGAATCCCCCATTGAATTATTCAACTTTCCTCGTCCATGTGAATAATCGGGCGAGCTAAAAAATATATTCCAAATGGATTATTTAACAACAGAAAGATGGACATCTTGAAATAGTAAAACGCCCCCCTCAACCCAAAACTCCGCACACGTTCTAGATGAAGATGGTCACGCCTGAAAAACCACGTGCCTCGTTGCACCGGTCAATTCTTTTAGGTTCAAGATTTTTGAGATAGTGTAATAAATGCACGAAACGGCGGAAGGGAGGAAAGAGGGACAAAGCGACTGAAGAAAATGGCGCTATAACGGTTAGAATTTGAATGGAAATGTTGGTTCCATTTATATTTTTTTTATTTCCTCAGTATATGGCACCACGAACTACAGAGTATAGATAGAAAAGGAAATCAATTTATTACCAATGATGATCCAGCGTTCAGAAAATTTCTGACACAGTCGTAAAAATATTATTTATTTCCCTTATTCCTTTACGAGCCTCTCCACAAATGACTTTTGAGAATCTACTAAGTACTAATGACAGCGTTGAGGATAATGGAAAATATTTTAGGGGAGCATTTCCCCCTCGAAATGTTCATCGAGTATACAAACAACTCCATATCGAGCAACCACTTTTGGGGATCGACCAATTAAAGCGTCATCGATTCCGCCCCCTCATGGGGGCTGGCGACGATAAAATATTATCGTCAAATAACGCGGACAGAAAATAATACAAATGTATCCATTCTCGAAATCCTATGGGGTATCCCCATAAAATAACATCGCCCATGGTCTTTCCAGGCTTTCCGACACCGACAGCAAATAATTGGGAGCCAATTTTTAATTCCGTTGGCTTTATTCGTCACACAAAGATTTCTCGTGTGAACAAAATTGCTTGACAATCCTGGCGATCGAATCGTTCGCTGGTGGCTCCATCTCGCACGACGATTTGTAACAAAAGTCTGCATCTCCGGGATATATTATCCTGGCAATTCATAACCACACTGACTGCCATCACCTTCAGAGTTATTACTTTTTTAACGAGTCACGTGTTTGCTAAACGCTCTCAGCTGTTCGTGCTAAGAAACCCGTTATTCGCCAAGTCCACGCTATACTCACACCTTGGTAAATATACGTAAATGTATAAGAATCGCTGCTTTACTTGATAGTGGGCTCAAGCAATCATGAATATACGTATACATACTTAATAGCTTTGTGCATAAACAAATTATGCATACTGAAACTCTAGAGTCACTTCATTGCTCGTACTAAGATCTATACTTATCCTGGTTGAGCTAATCCAGGCTGAATAAATTGTACGAATTTACAGTTCTAAAGAGCTGTTAGTAAAAAAAAAAAATAGTTTCGCGACTCTGGATACGCGCATTAGTTTTTATTGTTTTTTTTTCCTAATGTTTATCATTCGTTCTGTTTTAAATTTAAATTTTTATTCAGTTCATTTGGAATTTTTAGTCGTACATTTCCAGTGAATTTTGGGGTTTTTTTTTTTTCATATGCGATTGTGTGGACTCTCGTGCATCCGTTTTTATTGGTTCGGAATTTTCAATGTGTCGCGTGCCGTTTCGCTCCCGTGATCTTCAACGATTTTTAGCACATGACACACGACCGGAAACACACAACATAAGCGATGCGTTAACCTCGATCGTTAACCCTACACACAACCTTGTAATAAATCCATCCGTGCTATGGAGAATCTACATGGAAAATTCAAGCGTGTGAAGGTATATCGACTTGTCTGTTTGAAATCCATACTAGTGGCACATTGAGGGTCGCTATGGGATTGTACGTTCTCGATTATGGCAATTGACTGCGTAGAATGAAAAATATCCAGCTGATTTTTTAGGCTCTAGAAAAATGAGGACTTTGTTTTGACGTAAAAGCGGAATTGGACGATACGAAAAATGTGAAAACGATGTTTGGTCCAAAATGCTGATAGGCGAGAAAAGTGAAGGCGGCGAGAGATTTCGAATGACTCTGAAGTTTGCAACGTTGAGATTCAACGAAAAACATTTTTTCTATTGGTTATTTATTGAATTTTGAAAATCCCGGCAATTTTTTGAGTCGATTGAGTTTTATGGTCGCAAGCGAGAATCGTTTCATTGGCCGGATCAAATATTGAATAATAATTATTGGCTCTGCTGAAGAAATAACAGAATTTCGTTGCATTCCAACGGTGAAAACTTCAGGATCATGATTTCGAGGGTGTGTTTGCGTTGATATTGACATTACGAGGATCGTCATTGAACTCGGACAATGATGTGATTCTGGTTGTTGCAACATTTCGATCTCATTGGGTGTTTTTTTCCTCCTGCCTCTTCCGAACTTGGACAGGGAAGATCCATTAGTAAAGACCGAGAAGAATTTATGGAGGTTTCTCGAGTTTATATTACTCTCCGCGCACCACAGATCTTACGCTCGACTTTTTCTCTTTTTTAGTCTCGCTGTCTTTTTTTTTTCGTGTACCCCTCGTTTAAAACGTTCCCCGGAGTCGTGGCGTGGAGACATGTCACGCAGTGAGACGGTTTCTCGCTTCAAAGATCTTTTCCTTGGCGAAAGATGAGAGGAAAGTTGGCTCCAGCTACATGCAGGGATGTCCTCGGGGTGACTAAGTAAAATATCGTGTTCGAGCTGAAGGTGGTGCGTACCTGGAGCAACGCTCTATTACGCATTTTCGAAAGTTTTCGCAATCTCGGATTAACCTCGATAAAATTATATTTACGTTCATGTATAAAAAAAAATGGAGGACAAACGATGACTCTAAAGTTTGCAACGTTGAGATTCAACGAAAAACATTTTTTCTATTGATTATTTATTGAATTTTGAAAATCGTGGCAATTTTTCGAGTCGATTGAGTTTTTTGGTCGCAAGAGAGAATCGTTTCATTGGCCGGACCAAATATTCAATAAATTATTGGCTCTGCTGCAGAAATAACAAAATTTCGTTGCATTCCAACGATGGAAACTTCAGGATCATGACGAACGAGAATCTGATTTTTCACAATATGCAAAACTCCGAATTTCGCTCGATCAAATCAAATAAAAATAATAAAACTCTTTCATTTTTCGTCTCCGGATTAATTTCTCACGATTTTTCTCTTCTAACCGTTCAGCATCAACGCTGAAGGTAATTTCAGACGAAAAAACGGCACGTGACTCGAAATTCCGTTGAATTTTGATGCGGAATTTTTATAAAGTCAATTCCTGCAGCCAATTGGTAAAATTAGGTGTCTCCGTTATACCGGTAGGGTTAGTTAACGAACGGTGGGCCTCAGAGTCATGAGGAATACGATTGAAACCCCCCGAGGGAAAAGGACAAGTATATTTGTATGTTGAACGAACAGAGGGGTTGCTGGTGGTTCTCTTTGCTGTTGGAAGCGCATTGTGCCACATGGCACGAGCCGAAACGCCCCTTAATAATAAGGGTGAACTCTTCTCTGCCGACTTGATGTTCGTGGGGCATTCACTACCAAATATATACACGCATTTTTATATACATATAACTATACATCGCTAAGCGTCGGCGTCAGCTCGGAAAGCAAGGGCGAACGGAGGAGTCACGAGAAAGCAGTGTCATCTGTTGCATCGGTTATATATATCATCATCAAATACATACACACGCACTCTCTCGCGAGCGTGTCCGAAGGAAAGAGCGCAGGCCCACACTCTTTACTTTTTTTCACCCCACTCCTTGCTAGAGGCCCAAAAAAATCATCCAGAGTCTTGCATTTCCGTTGTTTATGAAATTTTATCATTTACTCACAGTGAATACATTTTTTTTGTGGGAAAATCAATGAATTCAAGATTTCGATAAAATTTCGTCGTCATCAGTAAAATTAAAATTTATTTGCATATGTAACGAAATTCCTAATCAGCCCACGCCGCTTGTCACGCTGCTCACTTTTTTTAATGTAATCGTTTTTGATCTGCTGAGAAAAATGAACATGTCGTGAGCCTTTAAAAAAGGCAGCGACGTGTTGCGTAAGAAAAAAGTAACTCTGCTTAGTGACAAGCTCCGGGCAAATTATGCTCCATCTGGTTTTCGTAAGGTGTATAACATATACACAAAAGGTTACGTACAATAGGGGAGTGTGATAATCGCAGTAATATAGTGCTTAACATTTTGGCTCAACTTCGGAACCAGCATTTTTCTCGATTATACACATGTGTATGCTGCGTCATCTGCGAGAACATATTTTTACTTCTCGATTTATGCATATTATGTATGCTCGAATTCGTCCGAGTTGGCCCAATCGCTTGCCAAAGTTTCACTAGCCACAAAGTCGCAGTTCTGTACTTTGGTCGACGAGAATATAATTCTCTCCTCAGTATCCTCCATCCCCTTTTTCTTTCTCTCGGTTCCTTTCTTTCTTCTCGCCTTTTCATAACTTGACATACACGTTTTCGACATATTTTTGACGTGGGCGCGTGCTATTAAAACCGAATGAAATATCGACTCCATGTCCGAATTAAATTAGTGACTATTGAAATCAATATTGAACGAAAACAATAAAATTTATTGACCTAATTGCATGCGAACGTTTCGAACTTAATATTCCTCGTTAGGGGTTGAGATTCTTTTGAATCTCATGGATCATCATTATTGCGATCGAATGGTAGTCAAATAAGGATTCAAATGCAAAATCGAACTCGTCGAAAAAATTAGAAAACATCGACAACGGCGCTGTATAATCCAGGGAATATTTTTTTCTGTGAAAATTATCATCTCCGTTTGTTAGCAACGGTCAGATCTATTGAAATTTGCCTTTGTGATGCTCATTGCAATTATATCAAAGTCAACAAACACCTTATTATGCGCTGTCTGACGTATTCAAACAATTTGACATACAAAGTGATACAATGTTGAAATTGCTCGGATACTTTAATGCCGAATGCGGTTCGCGGCAGCTGGATCCGATGATTTAGCGGTTTTGGTCCAGACACATTTAATTTATGCTCCTGCTTCGCATCGACTGTAAGAAAATCCACAATAGGGTTGAATTTTAATTTTTGTTTATTTCACCACACAAAACAGGATTTTTTAAAAAGGATCGACGATCGAATTGAAAAATGAGCGTAAAATTTCAGCAATGAATTCTTTCGGGCACGAACATTTTTTCCAGGAACTTGCTTTCGTTAGTTTTGGTAGTGCGGACGAGATTTCCATGGCTTGGAGTAAAACTCAATGGCGCTGAATGGTAAAACATTTGCTCATTGAACACGCAGGCGATAAGAACGTTCGGTGGAGACGAGACGACTTTTCAGGAGCTTGTTTCGTATAGCGTCTACAAAAGTTTGTACAGTTCTTTGGTGTTTGACCGTCGTGGCGTCAAGCGACCTGCTGACGGCGCCACAGGGGTCGATTTATTTTCTTCTTTCTTTTTCGTGACCGCCTAGTCCATCGATACTCTCTCCGAACTATTCGAAATTGTAGTTTACGATTGACATTTCTTCTTGCTACTTTCCGCTCGTTAGGACTAATTTGTCGTATCTCGATGACCGTTTCGTTCCGGAAGTCACCAAATTTAGGGGCACGTGTCCCGTTTTTGTCAATAAACTAGACGCGCGCACCAATCGCATCGAATTTTTTGTTTTTACCCAACTGAATGGTAACGGAACAATGACGATACGTTTTTTTAACTTCTTTCACTTTTCACTACCTCAATTCGGTTTAGCCGATGGCAATCTCAAACAAGGTCTAATCGACTGAATGGACCAATCATCTTTCGTTTGTTTTACCGCGAGCACGCTTTTCTTCTCGACATCCTCTTCGTCAGAGGACCGATCGGTCCAGCTTCCCTTTTCTCGATCTTTACACACTCACACGCGCATACTCGCTTCTCCGCCTTTCTCCTTTCTTTCGACTCTTCGTGACTCGATACTTTTCCCAATCTCTCAATGTCTTTTTTCTTTCTTTCGACACAGTTAATTTCTCGGCATTCGGCAAACTTTTCTTTCATCAAATTCATTCATGAGTTAAGCCTTTTCGACGGTAAAAACAGAGCGGTTTAGCATCCATTAATTCTCTCCCTGCGGAACAAATCCTTTTTTCTCTTTTTCGAAAACAAACCGCATTTTCTCTCACTAATGAATTTTGCCTCTCGTTTCCATGATTTTTCCCTCCAATAATTCCGATCCCCATTCTTCGAGCAGTTTGCAACGTTGAGATTCAACGAAAAACATTTTTTCTATTGATTATTCATTGAATTTTGAAAATCGTTGCAATTTTTCGAGTCGATTGGGTTTTTTGGTCGCAAGAGAGAATCGTTTTATTGGCCGGACCAAATATTCGATGATAATTATTGGCTCTGCTGAAGAAAGAACAGAATTTCGTTGCATTCCGACGATACAAACTTCAGGATTATAAGAATGAAGGACCCGTAACAATTTGCAGTCGCGAACAGTCGTAAGACAAAAGATAATCGTGGATGAAAATAGTGAAAAATCGGAACAAAAGCGTAGATTAATCACCTGGGCGCGATTAATCGGTATCAAAATTGTAATTGGCATGCAAAATATCGGGACAAAGGCCTGAGCGTCTTTCAGCATCGAAGAAACGATGAAATGAGTATTTTGGTCCCAAGAGAGAATCGTTTTATCGGCCGGACCAAATATTCGATAATAATTATTGGCTCTGCTGAAGAAATAACAGAATTTCGTTGCATTCCATCAATGCATTTTCCTTTTTTCGAAATTCGTTTATTTCGCCGTAGAGAGAATTTGTTTATAACATTTTCGCAGTGTCGATTGAGACATCGATACGGTGAAGCGGGAATTGACGACGTGGTGGAATTTTTTTTCGACGCACCCTAATGGATAGTTTTCCATAACGCTGCAAAAAAAAAATGGAGGCAAGTTATTTGAGTCTCGAAAGGGATAATTCGCTACCGGATTCTTAGACGCGCTAAAACACCAAAGCGCCGGACAAGTGCCTGAGGTATCGCTTCACCTTCAGCAATTAGAGACTGATCGAGGCACGTCGACGACTACCGTTGGCAACCCTTTGCCAAATTTCCAAGAAATAATCGTTTCGGCTTCTGTTTATTTCTCTCTTGCCATTTTTTTCGTTCGCCCAAGTTTTTTCTATCCTTAAAATTGACTAGGACAAGTCCGCCGTCGCAAAGGACGAAATATTTGTTGAGTTCCACAAGTTTTTTGGGCCTGAGGCTTGACACGCGAGTCGCGCGGAGATAATCTCGTGCTAATTTTACTCAAGGAAAAACGTTTCGGAGCAAATAATTGACGCCTAAAGAATTCCAAATTATTTTTTCACCCAATTGTTTCGTCATGACGTTCATTTTTTCCAGCAATTTTCTGATTCTACTTCAATCGAGCAAACAAATATCTGTCGGTCGATACACAAGCTCGAGCCTCGAGTAAAGGCTCCGAGCCCGTATTTAAAGGGTCCGTGAATAATTGGGCGGCAAAGTAACGCATTACATTAATTTTCAATTCGAAGGCTAGAAATATCCGATGTTTTTGGAGGCAAGCGACAGAAAAAGGCGGAAGAACGAAAACAAAAAAGAAATACACGAAAATTTTGGATCCTCCGAGGCGCCGTGTGGGAGTCTGCGAGACGAATTTTGGCGGCTGCGTCAACAAAAATCGAGAATAAGAGGAGAATTCTTTCGCCTACGATTCGAAATTTTTTGTTCTCGTCATGAACATAAAAAATGTATGAAAAAAAAACTGAAAAGAGTTAAGATTTCGGTATTTGTAAAACCTTCTGGCTGCGCTCGATCTCGATCGGATTATTACAAAAGGGGAATATTAGCTACCGCAGCGAGAAGAGCACGTGATTCCGTGTCAGGTGGTCAGGAATATCGTAACGCGTTTCAAAACTCAGGCTCGCGTTCCATACAAATATGTACACTTCTGTTTTATAAAAAAAAAAATGAAGAAACAAATTTCCACGCCATAAGGGTAGCGAGGTGTCGCGGCCAAACCCTTTCTTGCTTGCGTACCTGTGCCCCGCGTTTCATCCCTCCTGAGCTTCGAGATTAGAAGCGTTGTGAGTCTTATAAATGCTTAATTCATGATGCCGGAAGTTGGAGAAAAAAAATACCCTCTCGAGTCTGTATAGGACCGCGATCGAGATAATAAAGTCATTTCTTGTCGTCATGCCTTTTCATTCATAATTTTTCATTTCTTTTTCATGTTCGATCTGAACGAACGATCGTTTCTTCAGATCAATTCGATCGGTGATTATAGGTATCAAGCCGAAAAGATTCTCGAAAATGAAGGAAAAATGGAAAAAAGTCGGCGCAACTCTAAAACGATGGGATTTAATTAAAAAAACGTAATTCTTGGCTTCACGCTACTTTTTTTTTCTCGAGTTCGTTAGTGGATAACAAGATGCGGAGGAAAAAAATGTGGCACGAAGGAAAACTAGGTTTGACGGGGAAAGATGACTAAAATTCGGAATGCGTTAAAATCTACTTAATTTGTAAGAGAAATTTTCTCACTACTTTTTTTTACAACCTTCATGAGTGGATAACAAGATGTTGAGAGAAAAAATTCGAGGAAAGTGGTAAAAAGGAAGGGAAAAAACTGGGTGGGAGTGTCCGAAAAGAAAGAGAAAAGTCGGAGAGTCGCACAATTTGTATTTGAAGGGACCGTAGGCGTGGGTTCTCGTGGTCAGGGTAAATTATGCTTGAAATCGATTTACCCGCGTTCTATGTTTGTTCCCACTCGGGTCGCAAAAGAGAACTGGAGATCGATGTAGTAGTCGTGGTCAGTTCTCAAGGGATCGCATCGTCCGTTTCGAGTTGCAACACTGACAAATAAAAGGGCTTTGCTTCATTCAAATTAATTCGTTGAATTCTGCCAGTTAAGACCTTCGCTTTGGCAAGAAATCCACATGCGTGTGATCGAGCGTGTGTCGAGAAAACCTGATCCTTTCTTCTCTGCTGTCCTTATTTGTAATTCTCTCCTCTCGTTCTCGTTTCCTCGTACCGCGTCATCTCTAGACATTCCCCACGTTTGTCTCGCCTCGTTGCTAATTCAATCCTGTGATTTCAATATCAGCATTTTTCCCCGATGACAAGGGTTCACAATGGCTCTTATTAAAGGCTCCATTGTCCATCGATCTTTAGAATAAAGCCTCATGCTTTTTCGATCGACAGAGACAACTATTTTGTCCTCGCTTTCCTTATACTCGTTTCATCGTTTCTTCGATGCTCAAAGACTCTCAGGCCTTTGTCTCGATATTTTGCATGCCAATTACAATTTCGATACCGATTAATCGCGCCCAGGTGATTAATCTACGCTTTTGTTCCGATTTTTCACTATTTTCATCTACGATCATCTTTTGTCTTACAACTGTCCGACTGCAAACGCTGGAATGCAACGAAATTCTGTTATTTCTTCAGCAGAGCCAATAATAATTATCGAATATTTGGTCCAGCCAATAAAACGATTTTGCGACCTCAATCGACTCGAAAAGTAGCCACGATTTTCAAAATTCAATAAATAATCAATAGAAAAAATGTTTTTCGTTAAATCTCAACGTTGCAAACTTCAGAGTCATTCATTTTTTCACATTTACCTCGAAGCATTTTTGTGCAATGACTTTTCATCGAAATTTCGTGCGTGCTGGGATAACTTTTCCATATTCTCGCATCCTCACGCATCATCATTCTTGGGAATCGCAGAAAAACAGATCGTCATTGCAGCAGACACAGAATCTTCAAGTTGTAAAAGTTGTTACAGTTGTCACGGAATGTTCGCTTGCGCGCAACTCTATCGAGCTCCGATGAAGCAATGACATCATAAACGTAAACCCTCGAGGACGTACTGAACATTATCAAACGGGACTCTGCGACACTGACGGTCTTGAACAGCTTCAGGAATGACGTTTCAAGTAACAAGTTCACTATACACATCGAACGTTTATGTTCGAGGAGATCGGAGCGCAGTCAATCTGTAACTCCAGTTTTTAGCCTAAATATAGCGAACTCCTCATCTTCCCGACGATTTATATTAACACGTAATAGAAACCCGAAATCTTTGCTCTTTATTCAAGATAATCCATCAGTCCCAGAACGCGAGCGATTACTAAAAAATGAATGACAAAAATCTGCATTTTTTTCCTCTAGAGACAGAAAAACGCGATGATTTACATTTTTTTTTGCAAAATCTCAAACCTGCTCTTAAAATAAAAGGTGAAGCCAGATTTTTACAGACTGTCCATACGATCGCGTGCATTTTGATGTAGTTTACTTGTCTCTGATTGTTGAGGAATGATAATGATCATTTTATCAATAAATTGCATAGTGGAAACGAAGTAAATCAAGAAAAGATGTAAAAAATGTTTGCGCGAGTTTTTGCTGACTCAAAATTGTTGCTGAACCGAGATTTCCGTATCTCAGTCATCCTTCATGGAATCGGCTATAAAAATATCGAAAGAAAATTCGAAGCGTGCCGCCAGCTGGAATCGGGAGTTGCACAAAGAAATTCTCATAGCGGCATTCCATAGGCAACGTCTATATTTTTATATTCCCATCGGGCTGTATCATTTCGAGGCACTTTGCCCAGCAAAATCATTCATTTATGTTCATCCGTTTGACCGAGTCATTTCCGCGTCGAAAATATTTTTTTCGACTCTGAAAGAGGCCGAATGGAAAATTGGAAAATTGCTCGTCGCTCTCGGACCCTCGACCCTATAATCTGCAAATCCTGATGCTCATCCCCGTTCCGGAAAATTTGTCACAAAATTTAGTCGCAATTGGTTGAATTTTCTAAGTCACTGGTGTTATTAACGTTTCGTTGAAATTTTTAGACTATTCTCGGGGCTCGACGTTTCGATCTACACGCTGTTACGTTCATTTTTGCATATACACGAGAATTATTTCAAAATTTGAAGACAATTATTCAAAAAAGGGTATTAAAAATCTCACAGTCACCAGAAATGCATAGAAAAAAGTTTTCAGAAACGAGAAAAACGAACGAACAATACAAAGACCCGAATCAGCGTAAAAAAAAAAAAAATTGATGGAAAAATTGTACATTGCGAAAAGGGCGTTGTAAATATACAGATAGATGAATGTTCCGGTACTAAATATTTTTCTCGAAAGGTTCGCAAGGAACTGGAGTAGTTGGCCACCTGCTGGCTCGCGCACTTATTAACATATATCGTATGTGCTTAACGATTTATATGGACACATGGACGCAAGTTGATATATACTCTTTATAAAGTTGTGCTGGCTCAATGCAAAACAAGAGTCTCGTATGTGTGTGTGTGTGGCGTGAATGCACCTTGTTCCATAATTACGCTCTCTTTTCATCTCTTTTTATATCTTTTAATCTCTTTTCTCTCGCTTTCGGCTTTCTTTCAACCATTGTGGTTCAGGCTCGATTTTTCTTATCGAATCAACCGATCGAGTCAGTTGATCCGAATCGCCATTATTTATCGATCTTGCTACATTTGAATAGCTCTTCAGCTATATATATATCATATGCATCTGTATTGCTCTGCTATATGCAAAAGTGTGTGCGCAGGTTAGAGATGAAAATCAACAATAGCCCGAGGAAGAAAAAGAGATCACAATTTTAATAAAGGCTTTTTCAATTAATTCAGCTTAGGCCCTCGCAAATTCATCACCGATCTTATCACCTTTTTTACCTGTCTCTCTAATCCTTCCGGCCTCTCCGTGAGAACACTCGTTAAAACTATATTGATGAGCTACGTCCAATTAAAGCCAATTTATGTTCTCCAGAGTATTAAATACTATTTCGCACTGCAAAATTCTGCTGTTCGCCCGTCAATGCATTACAGCAGTTCAATTTCGTTTGTTCACTCATTCCTAACTACACGGAGAAAATATTACATCAAAATTTACTATGTTATTATAGTTGCCTGGTAGCAAGTCGTCTCTCTGAGCAATTTTACCAAAAACACAGTAATTTTTCATCGTTTTTCTATCGAAATTGCGGAAATTATGACATTTTTCGCTATTCACCAGATGAAAATTCACTATGTTTTTTCTAAAATTTCTCAGAGGGACGACATGGTACCAGGGAACTATAATATCATAGTAATTTTTTATGTAATATTCTCTCCGTATGAGATCACTTTTTCAAAACGTCGTTAAAATCAAACTTTCCCCATTCTAATGACCAATTTTCGGTTCTTTTCGACATTTTATACAATTCCGATCAGAATTTGTGTGAAAATTATTGAGGGTGATTTATTTTTCGGTCCGAATATCCTGTTGCGCATGACTCTGAAGTTTGCAACGATAACATTTAACGGAAAACATTTTTTCTGTTGATTATTTATTGAATTTTGAAAATCGTGGCAATTTTTCGAGTCGATTGAGTTTTTTTGTCGCATGAGAAAATCGTTTTATTGGCCGGACCAAATATTCAATAATAATTATGGGCTCAGCTGAAGAAATAACAGAATTTCGTTGCATTCCAACGATGCAAACTTCAGGATCATTGTTGCGCACAATTTCCGGATTGAAATTGGCAATTATAATTGTCAAAATATGAAAAAATACTCCGGATCCATAGTTTTGTAATGAAACTCGGAGTAGAATAATCGCCTAACAGTTTTGAACTGTAAATTTCATCAGATTTTTTTTCTCAAATCATTTGTTCGCATCGAATACATATATATATATTTTTTTTTTCGAAGATGCTGGTCACTGTTTATCGATACATCTGTTATACCTGCAGCTTCCATTTCGATCGATGTTTCAACAAAAACACATGGCATCGAAAAACAAGAAAACGAAAGGATGCAGTATGCGAAATTTATAACGAGATCCCATTGTCCGGCACGCGCCGCTCTTTCTTTCTTCCTGTCCGCCCACTTTTCCATTCCTTTCTCCTTGCACATTAGAAATGACGAATATCTCTTGGTCTCCCGAAACTTGGTTATAACTTTGAGCCGTTCTGACCGAGCGACTCAGAGGAATGTCAGAAAAAGGGTTTTCCGTGGCGTCAGCAATGAAATTGGAGAAGAGTCAAACACAATTTGTAGTTTTCTCTATTTTTTGACAGTTTTACCGTCCAGAAAATGAGCCTGCAATTTTGGAGTCGAAAAAAAAGCCAATAAATTTCGCTTGAAAAAAAAAAAGTCATTGAAAATCTCCATTTGAATCCATTTTTACCAAAATTTTGATCAAATTTCAATTTTGAGGACAAAAAAAAACGGTTTTTACACGTTTGTTTGAATTAAAATAAAATATTAACCGAAATTTCAGTAATGGAGAAAAATGAGCGGACGAAAATTCACAAAAAAATAAAAGTACTACGATCCAAAGAAAAATGTGATTAAGACAGAGAGAGGGAGAGAGATTTTGTAAAAGAGTATGTATCGAGTTTGAAAACGCAAAGGAAAAAAAAGATCTTCGACAAATTCCGTGGCGGTTCCTTCGCCTCCATTTCCTTGGAAGCGTTTAAGTCTCGATCCCTGCAGCATCTTCCTTTAGAGTAGGAAGGAGAAGACGGAAGAAGGAGATATACAGGGTGAGTCATTTGAGACAACAGGCTGCCCGAGAATACAATCGCCGTTTTTGGAGGCGAAAAAAGATTCGATGAAAAAGCGATATCTACAAAAAAGTTTATAGATTTTGATCCTGCCAGGATTTTCTTACGCCTTTGAATTAAAAAACAAGGAGTATGTAATTTCATGCATCATTTGTGCATGATTCTGAAGTTTCCATCGTTGGAATGCAACGAAATTCTGTTATTTCTTCAGCAGAGCCAATAATTATTATTCAAAATTTAGTCCGGCCAATGAAACGATTCTCTCTTGCGACCAAAAAACTCAATCGACTCGAAAAATTGCCACGGATTTCAAAATTCAATAACTAATCAATAGAAAAAATGTTTTTCGTTGAATCTCAACGTTGCAAACTTCAGGCTGAAATGCAACGGCCTTTCTCCAATTATTCAGATTATTCTTGTGATGGATTTCCAATGACTCACCCCGTATACTGTGAAAAAGATCTCTGGCGATTTTTATCGACAATTCTCGTCGTGTCCTCTGCTCGTCCCGCGACGCCAACATTTTGTCTTCTACTTTTATCTTTCAACCCTTTCGATTAGCCAGGTCAAGTGAGAACAAGCACGAAGAGGATAAAACTGAAAAAACAACGAAAATAATGTAGAAACAAAAGAACTTGAATTTTACGGAAAAAGGTACGAGAGTAAAGGGGGAAAAACAGATCGATCATCGACAGCTATTTAGCGAGCGTTAATTGATTATTTGACGAGTGTGTGATTAAAAAAGTCTTCCAGCTGGAGCGTCGCCTTTCTCTTTCACCTTCGCCTCGCAGTGAGGGACATTTTTTATGGCTGGGTTGATGGTATCGTCACGTTTCTCGAGGCGGCGCCTGTATCGAGACTTCATTGACATCTCACTCACTTTGTTTATTTCATCCTTAGTATTTATTCTTTTTGCCCGCAGCCTTCGATCATATTTAGTGCCCACGAAGTTTTCTTATTTTTTGAGAACCATGGAATTTATGCGCTCCGATACTTTTTCCATTCCTTGCAATTATTTCGATTCTAATCCATAGACACAATAAAAAAGAAAAAAAAACACGCGTGCCAGACTGAAATATATTTTGCAAATTGTGTGCGTTGACTGCATTGTGGAGTATAAAAAAAACCGCGCCGACCACCGTGGCTTGAGTACAGCGGTTTTTTGAATCGAAAAGCGACATGAAGCAGTAACAAGAGAAAAAAAAGTTGGTCAAAAGGAAGGAAGTGAGGTAGAAAAAAACGGAAACCAGAGTGCAAGGTGCTGGGCATGAAAAAAAAACCATGAAGAATATGGCGCGGTCATGTTCCGAGGAATTGCGGCGAGAAAAAAAAATTGTGGAAAAGCTCGACCGTATAAAAAATAAAATACGAATATTTAAACATTTTCCGATACTTTTTCGAAATGTAATTGACGAGAATCGGAATGAAAATTTAATTAATTGAAGAATTAAAAAAAAAGCAATAAAGAACGTCGTTTCTCGAGGCCCGGGAGGTGCGAAAACCGTGGGACCCTCTATAACGAAGAGCGAGCTCCCGCGCAATCGTTCGGGCCCATCGCGATCCCCGAGTATGCCCAGCCGAGCAATATGGCGGGAAGAATATGTAAAGGAGCGCGTGGCTGGCACGCGCGTTCCTCCGTTCCACACGGAAACCGGGAAATCGATTTAGACACGCATCCGCGTACCGGAAGAATCGCGACCACACGAAATGCGTTTGATTATTTTTTCTGTTTTGCTCTCATATGAAAAAATAATTAAAAGATCCAATGCTTGGCGTGCGATGCAATGAGAAAAAATGGAAAAGATGTCGTGGAGGGTTTTTCATGCCATTTATTTACAACATTACATAGCGATTAACATCTTTGGCGAAATTATCGAAAATATATATAAATTCCTTCAACTTAATCGTTACTACTTATGACAATAATCTTTCATGGGGTTTTCACAATCTTTGGGTAATACGCATTTTCTACATTTGTTTACAAACGATTAAAAAAAAAAAACAATTCATCGTTACGATGAATGAATCTTGATCTAAATTATAAGTAACTTAAATAATACACGAAATACGATTCCATAATTCACAAAATTACGTCGAATTATTCAATAAATTCCTCAATATTACACAATCGTTGAATAAAAGACTCTGACTAGAAAAAAATATTAAAAAAAAAACAGGTATTTGAGAATCTTGATGACATCTTAAGTTTATTTTTATTACGTAATATATTAGGACGGGCTCTCGATTTTTCATTTAATCATAATTATTTTATTCATTTGAACCCTCGAACGGTGCGTCTCGAGTTTTCTAAGGCTTAAGGGTATTTAAAAAATGTATTTAATGCATATTTAATCAGCACGAACTATCGTTCGACGCTTGATCTCACTATTCGATGTTCTTTGGATTACTAGCCGTCTTGTTTTTCAATGAAAAATATATTTTCACTCTTTACTAAGGACTATGTTTTACCATGACTCTGGAGTTTGCAACGTTGAGATTCACCGAAAAACATTTTTTCTATTGATTATTTATTGAATTTTGGAAATCGTGGCAATTTTTCGAGTCGATTGAGTTTTTTGGTCGCGAGAGAGAATCGTTTCATTGGCCGGACCAAATATTCAATAATAATTATTGGCTCTGCTGAAGAAATAACAGAATTTCGTTGCATTTCAACGATGCAAACTTCAGGATCATTGTTTTATAAGCGATTTGGATATCATAATTTTTGGTTTTTCAATCTTCAACCATGATACCTCTAACGTATTGTTCTCCCACATAAAAGAATGTCATTAATAATGACTTTTTACAGTTATTCACGTCTATAATGGACCGATTGTGAAATAATGTGTATGTAATAAATGATTGCGATTAATGACGAATAATTAAATCGCATAAATTTCTTTAGAGTAATAAAAAAATAGCGCGTGTTCTTTTTTACTGAATTATTTGCCTAGATTTTTTAACATAATTATAATTAATTATTATCCTACTATACAATGTCTCAAACCTTCGATGTTGTTATTCCAACGGAGCTCGTGCGACTAAGAGTCATTTTCACAAATTTTAAATTCGTAACTTTTGCCGTCGTGTCTTTCCAGAAGATCGCAAAGTGCTGCTATGTAAGTTTGGGCCATTTGTAGGGTCTCGAACTTGCTTAATTTGTGGTCAGCACCGAGATTGGGCACGACTTCGCGTAATTTGTCAAACGCATCATTGAGCCCGTTCATTCGACGTCTCTCACGTGCGTTTGCTGCCAATCTCCGACGCTTCAAAACGCTTGGCGATGGCGGCACGTCACGTGATCTTCGCCGTCCTCTTTTCGGACTCGACGTTGGAGACTCCGCAGCTTTCTGCATAGACGTAATTGATTTATTATATTTGATCCGATACTCATAATGGTAATTGGTAAAAATATTATGATTGAATTTTGTACTAGTCGGAGTAACCCCACGATTAATTTTCTCTTATAAATTACCTGAGAATTCGTCGCTGGATCCCAATAATTTTGCTGGGACTCCTCGATGGTACTCTGACTTTTATAATTCTCGGTTGAATATCTCTGTTCTTGGGGCGGTGTCTCGTAACAGTAAACCAAGGGCTTGTAGTCTGTCGAATTTTCCTCGTAAAGAGTGGAGCGTGGGGAGGCTGCATGATCGATCGAACGTTGAGGATCGTATCTGTAATTTTTCAAATCCACAATTTTGAGTATTCAATTCTTTTGCTTTTTGTCATACGGTCAAAGTAAGAACCAACCAAAATTCATCTTATTAGCGAGCAGAGTTTGTGAGATTCGCAATCTGGATCAACGAATTTTCGATTTTTCTCCTTGAAACTTATTGAACGAAACGAGAACTTTTGGCACGTGGGATGGATGACTCTGAAGTTTGCAACGTTGAGATTCAACGAAAAACATTTTTTCCATTGATTAGTTATTGAATTTTGAAAATCGTGGCAACTTTTTGAATCGATTGAGTTTCTTGGTCGCAAGAGAGAATCGTTTTATTGGCCGGTCCAAATATTGAATAATAATTATTGACTCTGCTGAAGAAATAACAGAATTTCGTTACATTCCAACGATGCAAACTTCAGGATCATTCTGAGCAGAAAAAAGGACTAACCTTTGCGGGGTGAGTGGTGTCAAAAGTCCGTACGGTTCTCTTTCGTAACCCTCGGGTGTCCTTGAATAGTCGATGTTCCTATCCCTCCCAAAATCATTGGGTTCGTGTTCTCTCCTCGGTGTCAAAGTTCCATAATTATCCTTGTAGGCGATCCTGACGTTATCGTAATCGGGAGAGTCGTACGGTGATGGATAAATAGGATCGTAAGCTCTAGTTGGTGTTGGATATGCCGAAGCGAGCATTTCCGAGGACGAAGATTGATAAGAGTTGTGATGATTGGACAACAGAGCCATGTCGATTGATGGATCAAAATCCAGAATTTTCTGTGCGACAAAAAAATCTCCGCACGTTCGGGATGCGGGGCCCAAAACGGCTTTCACTCCACCACTTTGCGCTTTTTTTTAAAGCAACACATGCTCGGTAACGAAAAACTGAGTAATTTGATGCGGGAAGCGTGCGACGTTCATTCCCAATGTTGATCCGATATTTCACTGACAACGCGGATTTGTACGAGGATGAAAAAAATAAAATAGTTTCAGGAACGAATCACTTTGGATCTAGGATTTTGTTCAATAGCGCAAGCGTCTATGGAAATAGTTTATTTAAAAAAAAAATATGTAAAACTTGAATTTTCTTGTTGGAAAACGGAATGGTCTTTGAGATCCGCTCGTAAGAGATGTTCCTCGCGGTGTAAAGGTTCGTTTTTGAGTGTGGCGCGTGCCGGGGCGGTTCTCCGGTTGGTTCCATCAACATATGGTACTACGGTCCCACCTCGTTTCGTGCTGCTCATCCCTAGATAACGTTTGCACCTGGTGTCCCGGTCTGGGTATCTGGACGCGGTGCTATAGCTCTCTCTTCTTTTTTTCTCTTCCGTTCCTCCTTTTTCTGCGTCCTTTCAATCGAGGATACGTGTGCGCGAGTGTGTGATGGCAAAGGTAATAAAAAAAAAAAAAACAAAAGGTTTGCCACCACTACCATTCGAGTCTGACCCAAGAAAAGAGAAATAAATACATAGGTGGACTTTCCTCCTTCCGCGAGTCGGAGGACTCCAGCGTTGGGGAGGAATGCGAAACGTCCCCCTGCTCGCGGCCTCGTACAATATCGCCCTCTTGCGGAGGGCCAGGGCTACGTGGAAGGGTGCACCGGCCCCTCGACGGGGACAGAGTTGGTCGCGTCGCCCGGTAATGCTGCGCAAGAAAAAAAGGAGGAACGAAGAAAACAGATGAGAACGGGGAGAGCGGTGAAGGGAAACTTTAAAGGGACTGCGCCGGGCGCGCGCCTGGATCTATAGAAAAAAAAGACCACGATCCTCAAAGGGGAACCTGTTGGCTCGCCAGCTGATGGGACCGCAATCCGATGGTGCATTGGATATTTGTCCATGTATCCATGTATTAAACTGCATTATACATACACTCACTCTATAAAACGGGACCACGTTGATTTTTTGGAGAAAGGGGGCTTGGCTACCGTGTATCAAAAACATTCATTGACGCAGAATTCTTAAGCTTGCAGAATTAAATCTTCAAAAAGACTCCCTCACAGACGTCGCGTCGTTATCAAATTATAATGACTCTCAACGTTTGCAACGTTGAGATTCAACGAAAAACATTTTTTCTATTGATTATCTATTGAATTTTGAAAATCGTGGCAATTTTTTGAGCCGATTGAGTTTTTTGGTCGCAAGAGAGAATCGTTTTATTGGCTAGACCAAATATTGAATAATAATTATTGGCTCTGCTCAAGAAATAACAGAATTCCGTTGCATTCCAACGATGGAAACTTCAGGATCATAAATTATAATTTACTCCAAAAACCATTGATCTCTATACGATTCGTCAATATCATTGAAAATTAATTTGATAACGACCCCAACAGCCCATGATCGAGATCAGCAAATCATTTTATGAAAGAAAATGAATAATTTGTCCAATTTCTATCGAATATCAACTTGAGACTAGAAAATTTCATAGAATCCTGTGAGCGTAACTCATTATTTCCCTGCGTCCCATCTCCCATAAGGACGCGGATGAAAAATGATGCTCTGTTCTACTTTTCTATCGATTGTGAATCAAATTATCCCGGTGGCGATTGAAAGCGTAGCACAAAACTCTTGGTGGAGAGAAAATTAATTTTCAATTTCCGATTTTTTACCCTTGATCCACTACTTTTGACAAATATGTGGCCATATACACATATCATGTTTCTATATATCGATCATATTATAGTCTCCTGTCGGCACTTTGCGTGGCTTTCACTCGAAACCGTATAGTATATTCGTTTCCACAAGCGAGAGCCTTCGCTAACACAAGAGCAACAGCAGCACGAGAGCGACAGATGCTTCCACAATGGAGGCCATTCGGAGACTCGGAGCACACGTTCCGTAATAACGCGTTTTCTGCCCGCCGAGCGTGCACTACCGCCTTAATGACTCCAAGCACAATCAATCCTGTGTGGCTCGTATACATATGTACGTTCATTGCATTGTTGCTCCGAAGCGGAGATTATACACATAAAGTATATACACACGTATATTTTTTCCTTTGAGAGTATCCTTTGCTCGAGTCTTCGTCAGGCGGAAGTGCATCATGAAACGGCACGCGACCTTCGAGCTCTCAAAAACGATTATTTTCCATATGCAGCATTATCGCTTCTAGGATCTAGGATTTCTGATCTCTCATCTTGGGTCTTTCAGAGGCTACAAAAAAATACCGTTAGCCGCAGCCACTGTTCTCCCAATCTTCCGTTATACGTCCATACAGTTTCGCACTTTGAAAAGCTCGTGCTTTCGCGACTGTTCAGAATTTTAAATCGACCACATTTCGATATTTCGTGAAAACACAAAAATTGTCACTTTTTTTGTGGATTTTCAGTACATGTTGCCGGAAAATGTTTTACCCATTAATTTTACATCCCTGAACCATCCATGGGCGAGTTTTTAATAACCTTTCGCGATATTCTAAATTCGAGTATCGAGAATGAAATTTTTTGAATAATTAACAATTTAATTTCGTTGCGTAATGAGAAGGGAGCGATAAGGGTGAAGAGCGAGAAAGACGAATACAAAGACGAACGTAAAGAGTCAAGTTGTACGATAGGATCGAGCTCTTTAAATTCTCTGAGATGAAGAGATAAAATCGCTCGGAGAGGGGAGAAAAGTAAGAACATGCCGTGGTCGTTGCTTTCATTGAAGAGAGAGAGAGGCACACGAAGTCGGGGAGAGCTGGCGTACCGGTCGCGTGTTCACCCCTGAAACAAAGATGCGACTGGGGTGGACGGTTCCATCGGAAGTCCCTTTTTGCCCTCGACTCGGACGTGACAATTAATGATATCCATCTAGGTCGGGTATAGTGCACTCTTCTACTCTATCGCATCATTGTTTTTCTGGCTTGAACGAAGGTGCAAGCAGAAGTTAAGGGAGGACTACGTACATCTCTATTCTTCTCTTTCTCTCCCTCTTTTCGGCTCGTATAGCTCGTAAGTAGGCTCGTATACAGAGGCAAGGTGCTGTGCCACGCGCTACTGCACTTGGAAAGGCGCGAGATTCACACACTGATAGTGAATAAAACAGGGGGCATGTGAGGCCAAGAGCAAGGTGGAGTTATATCTGAATAAATTCAAAAGGACGTTGATTCTTAATAGTTTTCGAGTCCCTGAAGAAATTTTGTTGACTCGTTGAAAGTCTATATTTAAAAATTTCCCTTAGCTCATCGAATTGACGTTCGATATGTATTTAGCATAAAAAAAATGAAACTGGATTAAAAAATTGGTCATACCTTCGTATCGAATCGATGCATGAAAGGGAGAGCAATACAATTTCACTTTCCACCCTGGTTACTGGATTGACCACCGATTCTTTTCAATTTTTCTGTGTCCTATTAAAAAATGAGTTTCCCGAGGGTTCCCCGTCCACATCTCGAGAACCCTCTTCCTGTAATAGCGGGTGTATGACGGATCGACCAATGCTGCTTTTCCCCGAAGTTCAATCTCTCCCTTAGGCCGTGCAGCGAGAGCTCGTGGATTCAAAAACTAGAAGATAGTGAGAAAAAAACTACTTGGTGGAGAATGAGAGGCCACCAGGACCATATGGCAACCCACAGGCCACGTGACCACTGCATTTTCAATAAAAGACCCACTCAAACCTTGTGCACGTGCACTGTTTACGTTTCTCAACGGTTGATTGTTTTTCTATTTCACTTAATTTTCTCCTACCAACACGGAGAGAATATTACATCAAAATTCACTACGTTATTGTAGTTCCCTGGTATCAAGTCGTCCCTCTGAGAAATTTGAGCAAAAACATAGTAATTTTTCATTCTTTTTCTATCTAAATCGCGGAAATTATGAAATTTTTCGCCCTTTTTCAGATGAAAATTTACTATGTTTTTGCTAAACTTTCTTAGAGGGACGACATGATACCAGGGAACTACAATAGCATAGTAATTTTTAATGTAATATTCTCTCCGTGAACCTTTCCCCCGTTACGAGGTGACGTTGTGTCAATATTTCGAAAAATTCTAAACGTCGCTCACATTGGGCTACTGAATTCCTTGTTTTCGCGATCATAATGTTCAGTTACTATGGACCAACCGTGTATAAATGACGTTTTATTTTTCACGCTTTGCCAGCCCGGGGGGTTTATTCAATGCCACACGATTCTTTGCGCCTGGGAGTATGCAACTCGTCGTACACAAGTGCACAGCGGTTTTTCAGCTTCTGGGGCTGATTATGCGTTCTTTGCAGTTCCAACATTTGCAATAACTATTCTCGTTTACTCATAAAACATTTTATTGCAAAGTGTCAAATACATAAAGCACATTTCCTTGTGATTTATATAAATACAATATCGATGTAAAAAAACGATCGGTGAATGAGATGCAAATGGAAAGAAAGCGATCACGAATGATTACGATGACATTGATGACGATTATCAAAAGCGAAACGAGTTGGTTGGAACAGTTACTTCTCGTGGACGATAATTTTCATCGCGTCGAACATAACATCGTTAAGTATGACATCGAAGCTCGCATCACCTAGAAGTAGAGATTCGAAAAGAGATGAAAAATCGTACATGATTTGGATTGGTTGAGATTGACTCTGAAGTTTGCAACGTTGAGATTCAACGAAAAACATTTTTTCTATTGATTATTCATTGGATTTTGAAAATCGTCCCCATTTTCTGAGTCGATTGAGTTTTTTGGTCGCAAGAGAGAATCGTTTTATTGGTCAGACGAAATTTTGAATAATAATTATTGGCTCTGCTGAAGAAATAACAGAATTTGGTTGCATTCCAACGATGGAAACTTCAGGATCATTTGGTTGAGGCGTATGAAAAGTGGAGTTTCTTACAGTACAAAAAAATACCAAATCGAGTACGTAATAATTAGCTGCTGTCAAGTAGCACGGTCTTGTGCTCCGCAAAATCATCAAATTCAGTAACTTCCGCGTTCTTATCGATGTGAGATACCACGACGATTTCGTACTGCAATTGAATCAAGACCCAACTCGATTAACAAGAAGTCAATAATTAATGGAATCATCAACGATTTCTTGTCGCGAAATTTACAAGAAAAAAACTCTAAATCGCGTGTCATTGTCATTTCAGTTTTTTCAATTTTCATTTTATCATTTTGGAATAACGTCAAAAAGTCTCGTGATTCTTACAAATATTCAAATAATCGTAGACTTTCAGTGAGCAAGCATTGAGATGGGTAGCTTGCAATGAAAACCGGAAACGCTTGTGCTACCATGAAGGAAGCGTATCCGATGGATACTTCCGGGTGTTCCAGTGTCGAAACAACCTAAAGAACAAATTATATAATGATTCAAATTAAAAATGCGAGTTTTTTGTTTAGTACACAGTCAAGGGTTATTAATTGACCTGGAATCCCGTAAAACTGATGCAAAAGGCATTGATACCCAATTGCAAGGACGTGGATATCGTATTTGCATTTTCAATCATTTCGACATACCTGCAAAAAGATAAAAATGCAAATAAAATCGTTTAATCTCTTTAATAAATTACGAAAATTGATAAATTTTCCAAAACAAACTATAAGGATTTGGCTTTTTGCGGATTTTTCATCGTGGAATACTGACTCGATAACGTGCACGTGATGCGAAATGCACTGAACGAGTTTTCGATACGATTTGTCTTCACTCAATGGAGGATTTACGTCGATATCCAGATCATCGTCTTCCACCAATTGCTCCAATCGATAACTTGAAAATAAATCAATAATAATGAGTGTATTGAACTCTGGGCTTCGGAATCTACACGCGAGCGTTGAAATTTCAAATTACCCAATTATCGCGAACAATGAACAGGCGTGTTGCACGTACATGAGCAATACCGTGTCGATTGCAACGAAAATCGTTATGTAATACAGCGTTCCGAAATATGAGTGTACGAGCAAATAAAAGTACCATTTGTCGACGTCTACAAGATATTCGACATGAAACATCAATGGCCTCACTATCGTGCCGTTCGAGACTATCAAATCATCATTTGAGCTCGAGCCCACAAGGAGCGGTACTAAGGGAGCCAGCATGAAGGGTGTCATCGACCCGGTAACACAACCTGACAATTTGAAATCATTTTGTCCATGTTACAAAATGACTTTCAATACTTTTATTGCATCCAAAAAATGTGCATAATTCACTGAGAAGATTCGTAAGAAAAAAAATAGTTTTCTCTTTCTCCGAGTCAGAGAAAACCGAATTTCGTTTTACCTGCATACATGAGAGTCTTCTTTCGACAATCTGCACCAAAATGTCGAAGAATCGTCGACTCTCTTCCAACACTGAAACGTTTCCAATCGTTTTCGATGATCAAAAGCAGTGCCTTCATCTAAAAGGAGTCGAGACGTATAAAAATTGGCGATTTAGATACTTTGGGATTAATTCTGTGAGATCGAACCTTGTTTGCGTTATAATAGAAATTAATTATTTTTATGTAGGCGAGAAAATCTATGGTGACTGGTGGTATCGATTCATAAAAAACATCAGTGTTTTCCCACGCCGCTATCATTCCACCGATCTTTAAAAATATAATCAGTCAGATGGGTTTTCGTTTCCATTGGATTGACACAGAAATTCGCATTTGTCTTGAACAATTTTACCTGCAAGCAAGCTTGAGGAAGAATAAACAACATTGAAAAAAAAAGCCAAAATCGTTTGTTCGCGGTCGACTGGAAAGGCCAGAGACCCAGAAGCGAAAGGAAGAATTTATTTGGCCTCTGATAAGCTAATCCCGTCGAGTGTTCCATTGTCGCTGTACTTTCGAGATCCTGAACGATACTGGGTGGACAGAAAATTTTTTACCTTTCCTTGCATATCATGCTTCGAGAACGTCGCTTCGACTTTTTTCCTATACTGACGATTCCGCTGAATTACGCATTCTCTTAGATCCGAGACGCACAAGTGGTCATGAGAAAAATTCAAATCGCTAAATTCAGTCGGACACGTAATTGCTCCCTATCCTTTGAAATGTGCATGCTTGATGCGAACAAGTGCGTGGGGTTATAGATAAATGTCTTACTCAAACGTCCCTAAACGTTGCTACAAAGGCTTTTTGTACTTTTCTTAACTCTAATCGTTCCTCTGCATGTAGTTGAGTGTACACATTCATCTCATTTCTACCAATACCACCATTTTTTCATGACTAAATTATTCCTGTGAAATGAAAGCTAAAAAAAAAAAATTGTCTCTTTTTCTTTACGAAGTTTAAATTTTCATTCCACTGATCGCTCAGTGCAGTTCTATCTTTGGAAAAAATAGTCATCCAGACACTTTTTCTTGACAGTGGCGACAAGTTGAAACAAATACTTCGTAATTTTCGATACCCAGGGAAAAATAATTAACATTAATTAACAATTTCACTGATTAATCAGTGCTGGTCAGGTATTTATGAGTCCGATAAGTTTTTTAATTAATTAATTAATTTACTCGTGCGATTCGTCGTCACTGATGCCAAATTTTCTTGGAGTGATTACAAAAGACTGGGCAAAGATCCCAATTAATATCGATATTGTTGCGAGTCGATTAATCGCGCACGATCGATCCAAAACAGTGATCCAGAGCGTTGATTTTTTTTTCGCGAATTCACATCGATTATTCGGTAATTTAAATAATTTTTTATTGAGTTTTTGTATCAGGCCTCATTGTGATGAGAGTAAATGAAACGTTCGTTGTGTTTGAGTCAATATTTTGCGCCTGGGACATGTCGACCCGACTCACATCGACGTACGACGGCTGGGAAACTGATGGCGCCGATGAAGTCTATTTCTGAATAAATTGCTGTCTAATTTTATTCGTTCGACGCGTTGACACATTTTCAATTTTGTACAAAATTGATCGCTTTCAATATTGTTTGATTCGATAAATTATGGGCGTGCTGAAATTGGGGCTTGAATGAAATGCAGCCATTCAGCGCATTGACGTCAGTACAGTAAAGTAGGACATTGAAGTTTGAAGAACCTGCGAGGAATTCGTACAAAATTAGTATTTCGTAAAAAATATTTTTCCTTCTGAGAGTTTCTTTTAGCAATTCCTTACGGTACTGAATCTTTCCAAATCCATAACGAAAAGTTTTCCAGCTGTTAGTTGACAGGGTGTCATGCTTCGTAGCATCATCATTTTTAACAAATCTCGCGACTTTTTTGAAATGACATACCACTTCGAATTGTATCTGAAATACGATGATAACGATTTTCAGTTTTGTTTTTTAAATTTATTTCATATTTGGAAGGAGAAAATGAAAAATGCAGAAACGTTACAAAAAACTCACGCTGCATAAAATATCATTGTACTGTGGTCGCGGATATCTTGGCCTGGAAAACTGACAAACAATAAATGCATCAGCTCGGCTAGTGTGAATGCTCCAAACCTTACAAAGACGTCCATCTGATTGATGTGTATTGCGGTCTGTCCATAAATTCGGAAGCAAAATTGTCAATTCATTCTGTTTGCACTTTTTATATGATCCTGAAGTTTGCATCGTTGAAATGCAACGAAATTCTGTTATTTCTTCAGCAGCAGAGCTCTTGCGACAAAAAAAACTCAATCGACACGAAAAATTGCCATGATCTTCAAAATTCAATAAATAATCAATAGAAAACATATTTTTCGATCAATCTCAACGTTGCAAACTTCAGAGTCATCTTTTTATTGTCGATCATTTTTTTCCTTCTGCGTGATAATATTCAACTCACTTGAACTCCGGTAACGCTAATGATCAGCATGTTCATCATCACCTGTATCAGGTTCGAAAAATTGTAAGTGTCCTCTATGAATTCAGCGAATCTTGTGAAAGAAAATAGTGAAATTAATTACCAAATTGGTTATTGTTTGTCGATATAACAACAAAAAATCAAACAAACAACGAAATTTTGGTAAAAAAATGAAAAATATGCAAAATTTGAGTGTCTGATGTGCTCGAAAATTCAGGAAAAGTTTACGAACTTGATGGCTTTTTGATGTTCTCTGACGCACCAAGAGATTTTAGCAAAAATTTCATTATTTTCATCATTGT
Organism: Diadegma fenestrale; assembly: GCA_037043255.1. Classification (NCBI taxonomy): domain Eukaryota; kingdom Metazoa; phylum Arthropoda; class Insecta; order Hymenoptera; family Ichneumonidae; genus Diadegma; species Diadegma fenestrale. The sequence continues at coordinate 3,123,413 of CM073311.1, read as the reverse complement.
CGTTGAAATGTTCTTGGAAATGTTCTTCGGAGACCAAAGTTTCGAGTTGATAACTAAACCCGAATCCCATCGAGGCATGAAAAAAATCCCGAAGCGTAAATTCGCCACACATTTTTAAAACTTATGGATAATTTGTGTAGTTTTTCATTTCTCGAATTGGAATCGTCGACTTACTTTAGTGCGGCAAATATTCCGCAGGCGTGCTGGACATACGTTACGTACATCGTATCGCAAATGATGAGCGCACTAACCGAACAGAAAATGCCCATGAATTGATGTAGATAAAATGGCAAATAATGCTCAGTGGGATCGTCGATGCCGAAGTATTCGGCAGGCGACGGTAATTCTTTTGGTCGTGATTCGTTCAACGGCTTAACAACATTAAGTAACATCGGTGTCGTCGGCATTATCAAGTAAGCGACCATTGCAGCGTACATGTAAACTGCATTAAACAAAATAATCGAGACATCACGTTAAAAAAGCGTTTGAAGGTTGAACAAACTTGAAAATCTTCGTCTTACCCGAGTAACCGAACGTGAGGGTTTTCGATTTAGTGGCATACTCTTCGAGGATCCGTTTCTCGGCTTCTCCCGTTCGTGTATTCCAGTCCTTTTGCATCCGAGAGAATAATTCTCTCACCTGTTTTCCCGTAGATCGATGATTGAAATATTTTTAGTGTCAAAAAACCAACGTAAATGGGAGTAGAAAAAAATAATTAACGCTGACCGCTTCGGCTCCAAAGAGCAGCGTTCCGAGCTTAATTAAACTTGAAGTGTTGGTCGTAACTGCAGCGAAAGCTTCTATCAACGCATCCAAATCTTTTCTCGACTGGTAGAAGTGAACGAGCTGAAACGACGAGCTCACAAAATTTTCCTTCCTACGAACTAGATCCAGAAATATCACGCACGTAAAAATGTGTCATTTTTTTTTACCTCCAGCGTATAGAGATTCACAATCGCACACAAAAATATGCAGATGCCAAGACGCTGTTGCCACAATGGTGAAAATGGCCATTGGCCAATCATCCTCATGTAAATTCTGTTGAGCCAGTAGAACTGCAAAGTTTGCAAATCACGTTTAGGATCAGCAACGTGAACCCGAAGAACTACTTCACCCATTTTCCTCACGATCTCAATTAAACAAGCTATCAATTTTGTTCGCACTTCCTGGAAGTGACCTCGCGTTCGACTGCAGGGACTCGAGTGCTCACAGACCAGGAAAGCTAACGTTTTTTTTTATTCTACTCCATAGTCGAACATCTTTTCATCTTGAGGGCAAGACTATTATTTCCGACTTTGACAGACAGGCCATCACGCTGCATCCTTGTCCAGTATTTACGGGAAAGCGATAAAAATCGTTATATAGTCTTGATTGGATATTCCCTTGATCAAGAGAAAAAGCTTCTCGTGATATGTAAATCATTTCTGCACCGCGTTTATAATTAATCTCAATCAATGTCAGCGGATCCTCTAATTACAAGGGCTCTTGGTAACCTAACGATATCGATTCTTTAATCATTGCTCAAGTGCATTTTAAAGTTCTCGCTCCTGTCAGGCTTTTCAAGACTCTACAGCTCACTGCTGTCATCGAGTTCCTGACACCACTTTGCTCGCTCCACTTTTAATCGCAATTAACTTGGTATCGAACCTTTTTTCTCGGGACAGTCTCAAGAGCCTTTGACTTGCAGCAACACCTCGACGACGCGCTGTGCTTTAGAGTCGGAGATTTATTTCGGTTTTCAAAATTTCGGGCCCTAGGGGACAAATTTGAGGGGAAGGGTTTCGAGTTAACAATCAGCGGGATCGACTCTGCATCGTTTGTTTATTTCAAGGTTGTCCTCGACGTTTCTTTTACATGGATCAACATCATGCCCTTATTTGTCGACTAAATTATTCATTCATAGCTAAGACTTTTAACTAATAAACTTTTTACTAATCTTGGTGAACGAAAGATTTTGGGAAATGATGATTCACCGTTGATTGACACAGAGGTCAAGCGCGAATCGTCATTTTGATGAAAATGTATTTCTTGAGTTCCCAATGAAATTCGAGTGATGAAAAATTCAATGGATTTTTTCACCGATGGATCATCCAATGAAAAGTCTTTCGTGGAACCATCGTCGATGATTATTTGACGGAAGTCAAAACTGTCAAGTATGATAGCGACGTACGTATGACCTTTGGTAAAAAAAAAAAAAAGTATCGTGAGTATAGAGGAAGCCAATTTTTTCGTATCAAATTGCTTTGATTTATTTGCTGCAGCTCTCACCGCGCTAAAGTTAGCCAAATTGAGAATGTAAAATCTGCCGGCTGTCAAAACGCAAGGTATTCGGCTTCTCATTATCATCAAACAAACGATCCTTCTTGACCGTACGGAGCTCAAGTACCAGCTGCTGTTGTGACTAGAAACAATAATTCCACAAATCCTTCGAATCTCTCCCGTTTCATTTCCAAAATACTGATCCTGCGCTCTCCAAATTTGCATGAAAGAATGTCAAAACTACTCACACGTATTCCGATACTCGGACACTGTGATCGTACAACATCTGACCAGGATAACTTTGAAGAAACAAAATGACCAGCTGCGTCATTGTGAAACCGACGTACCTCGCTGCAATTTCTGGTGAGCTAACGTACATGACTGTCTGCACGAAATAAGGGAAAAAAAGATTTTTTTTTATGTTCCACACGGTATTGGAATAAAATGCATTTCATTTCAATTTGAATTCAATGTTTCTATGCACAGCGTTGAACATTTAAAACAAGTCGTTCCTGCTGACAGTGTTTTGACGTTTCTGACATTTTTCTTTTGCACCAATATGAGGTAGACTTGCCTGAAATCCTGTAAAACTCAGGCACACCATAATGATGCCCAGTTGGATGAAGTACGAGATGTAATTTGCATCTTCGATGCATTTCGAGTACCTTCACAAACGAGCAATTTAATTGCGAGATAGAAAATTGAATTAAAAAAAAAGAGAGCAGCAAAAATTACTAGAAATATTTATGACTGAAGTTTGCAACGTTGAGATTCAACGTCATGAAATATTTTACGCACTTTAAGGCGTGATTGTGTTGAACGACACAGTCAGACATTGTGTAATAACTCGAGTCCTTGCTTCTGTCTGGATAAACATTCACATTGATGTCAGCGCCTTCCATCAAATGTTCCAATTGATACCTGATTCAAGTTTACAGAAGAATTGGCTTGAAAAATTTCGACTGGATCGCGAATGTTCATTGAAATGACATTTTCATTTTTACTATTTTTCCTACAATATCCATGACGAAGAATTTATTTGACAAAAGTCTCACCCTAAGACTGCGAATGATCCGCAAGCATGTACCACGAATACCATCAAGATCGTGTCGACGGCGATGATCAACGTTATATAAGCAACAGTCCCAAAATACGAGTGAATGAGCAACGGGTAATAATACTTTTCGGCATCAAAGAGATAATCGACGCGAAACATTAATTGTTTCGCATAAGTTTTGTTTCCAACTTCGAAAGCGTTCAACATGATTGGCACAATGGGGACCACCATAAACGGAGTCATTGATGCGTACATGCAACCTGCAGAACAATTACGACGAGACATTCCAGAAATTTGCACCATTTTCCCAACGACTGCAGCACCAAAGTCTCGTAGAATTGATTACTCGCTTATTCCTTCAGCTATTTGTTGGAAAAAGTAAGAAAAAAAACTCACCGGTGTACGACAGAGTGAAATTTCGACCATGAATCGCGTATTTTCTCATAACTTTTATTTCGTCACGTCCTTTGAATCTGAGCCAATCCGCTTCTAGCATAACCAAAAGATTTTTCATCTGGAATGATCGATTCAAAAACACATTTTCGTCCCGTGGTTTTCAAAATTTGTTATTAGTTAATACTTCAGGGATATCTTACTTTTTTGGAATTTATGAGAAAATTGATGATTTTTGTACCACAAACAAAATCCACTAGAACTGGCGGTATCGATTCTAAAAACACGTTTTTATTTTCCCAAGCAGCGATCATTCCGCCGATCTGTATGAATAATCAGTACTCTCTGTGTCAATCGACTCTCAGATGGTCACAAAATAAATGTACGCAAGTTATGTGTGGGCAATTTAAATACCTGGAAATATCCTTGCGATCCTATGAACAACAGCAGGTTAAAAAGTAAAAGATTCTTGATGAATCCGGATTGATGTGGCCATAGACCAATAGATGCGAGGAACTTTTTGTTTATGTTCAAATAAGTTATTGCAACTTGATCCATTGTACTGAGTCGTTGCTCGTCCTGATACAAAGTGACTATTTTTTCGATGACTAACATGTCGTCAAGAAAATCGTGCCATGTCTTGTATCGATCAAAATTTATTATTCCGTTGGTGACGTTGCTGTTTTCTCGTTGCATATTCCCTTGCCCCGGAACAACAAAGGTCTGACAACACTTTGATAAAAAGAGGGAGCAGACAAAATATGCAACCGGAAATAATCATTATGGCTCTTCGCGAACCCTTTTCGCTTTGATGTAAACGTTTTGGTAAGGTAGCAATTTCGACAACTGCTTCTAGGTCGTGCATAAAATTCACAAAAGAGTATTCTGATACATTGTATGGTGGACTGCAACATTTTACGATTATGTTGCATGACTCGCGATAAACAAAACGTTCGGTTCTCGGTGCAGTTCCATACTTTCCTTCAAGCAAAAATAAATCGACGATGTTCGTTTAGTTTCCAGCAAATTTGACACTCCTTAAAGAGAGGTAAGTTTGTTGTCGTGTGTCAAAAATTCGAAAAACATCAAAATTCACTTTTAAATTAATTTAAAAAAACAGGCAGTAGTTCTTTTCGTATTTTTATTCTCACACCAAGTGAAGACAATCCAATTTTTTCTCTTATTTCTTTTTTCTGCTTTTTCATTTCTCATTGTTCTAATTTTTTCCAATATGTAATAATTGTGGCTTGTATGTTGGCATTACGTAAAATGTGGCAGAACACGGCACATCTATCAATCGAGTAACGATACAAAAATGTCGAACCTACATCTGGTTACAAGCCCGATACACGAAAAGCTTGAGATTTACATATTTTCTTAAAATCCAGGTAGAAGAACGAGTAAACGAGTACAAAAAAAACGTGTATATAAGAAATAAAATGAAATACTTTATCCCGATGGATCAACACACAGAACAAAAAAAAATTTCGCGAGATGTATTGCTAATCGTATACAAAAATCACTAAGAAACTTCTCTTCCCACATTGAGTGTATTTTTCGATTGCACGAGAATCATTTTGCCGAAAGCAGAACTGTCAAGTACGACATCGACGTACGGACGACCTTTAATAGAAGAAATAAAAATCAAGGACCCGAATCAGACGATGATATTTTTAATTAGACTAAAGGTCTATGACTCTGAAGTTTGCAACGTTGAGATTCAACGAAAAACATTTTTTCTATTGATTATTTGTTGAATTTTGAAAATCGTGGCAATTTTTTGGGTCGATTGAGTTTTTTGGTCGCAAGAGAGAATCGTTTTAGTGGCCGGACCAAATATTCAATAATAATTATTGGCTCTGCTGAAGAAATGACAGAATTTCGTTGCATTCCAACGATGAAAACTTCAGGATCATTGAAGATCTTTTTGCTAAATTATTCTTACCGCGCTGAAGTTGGCCAAATTAAGTATGTAGAATTTGCCTGCAGTCAAGATGCAAGGTACGCGGCTTCTCATTGTCATCAGACAGACCAGTCTTCGTGTACGGATCGAGGTCAAGTACCATCCAGAATTGTGACTAAAAAAAACGATATGGATAATCGATCAAATCAACTTTGCAGATTTTGATCACCGAATCGTACGACGTGCAACTCGAGCAATCAGTTTCAAGAACTCGAACGTTCCAAAACAGGGGGTGCGATGTTTTGCTTTTTGAAAAAAAAAAGATTTGGAATCTTCTGACCCAAAAAGCATAGCCATACGAAACAAAATACTTTTGAAAAAAAAAAAAAATACTGACACGTATTCGGATACTTTGATGCTGTGATCGTATAGCATCTGGCCTGGATAGCTCTGAAGGAATAAAATTACCAGTTGACACGTTGTGAAAGCGACATATCGGACTGCAATTTCAGGAACATCAGCATACATGACGGTCTGCGCGTCAAAAAGAAAAAAAGAAAAAAAACAGAAATAAATCCTTACTTTTTCGGCCGTGAAATTATAGCGAGAAATTTACCAACCTGGAATCCCGTGAAGCTCAGACACACCATGGTAATACCCAGTTGGAAAAAGAACGACACACAATTCGCTTGCTCGATGCGTTTGGAATACCTTGATAAAATTAGAAATGAGCAAAAAAATTAGATTCTCAGGCTTACTCGCGGTCCAACACAGCTAAATCCCTTCGTAACCCTTCGAGGATGATGTGGTTTTTACTAGCGTCCCAGATCATATGATTTTACGTGAGTGTTTTTCATCGAATGTACTTCAAAGCATTATAGTTTTTTTGGCCCTTGAATTTTTTCAATCATCGGATAAGAGGCCGAATTCGCGTGGGTCAAAAAGACCCACGTGATCCTCGTAGGGTTAAATGTCTTCCAAATACCTAGACTAGCTTGAACTAACGTTTCTAGTGTTGTTATTACGCACTGTAAAGTATGATTATGCTGAGCTATGCAGTCGGCCATACTGTAGTGGCTCTTGTCATTGGCCTTTTGTGGATAAACGTCCACATCGAGATCGACACCGTCCATCAGGTGTTCAAGTTGGTAACTACGATTAGATCACCAAAAAAATGAGCCTTGATATTGTGCGAGGAAGAAAATGATTCTGAAGTTTCCATCATTGGAATGCAACGAAATTCTGTTATTTCTTCAGCAGAGTCAATAATTATTATTGAATATTTGGTCCGGCCAATAAAACGATTCTCTCTTGCGACCGAAAACTCAATCGACTCGAAAAATTGCCACGATTTTCAAAATTCAATAGATAATCAATAGAAAAAATGTTTTTCGTTGAATCTCAACGTTGCAAACTTCAGAGCTATGGAAAAAAATGTCGGTAATGGGTAAAACTCATTGCATCGGTTTTGGTTTCGTTATTTTTACCCTAATATCGCAAATGATCCGCAGGCATGCTGCACGTAGATCATCAAAAGCGTGTCGATCGCGACGACCAGAGTTATGTAAGCCAGGGTACCAAAGTACGAATGGATCAGTAGAGGATAATAATATTTTTCGGCGTCCAGAAGAAAATCGACACGAAACATTAATTGCTTTGGATATGTTACATTTTCGTGGCTTACAGCGTTCATCACGATCGGAACGAGGGGCATTATCAAAAAAGGAAGCATCGATCCGTACATACAACCTGGAACGAACGTGATGACGATATAACGAGTTTCTCATCTTTAATTTCACAATAAAATCGAATATCGACACAGGAAATTTCGCCAATATGTGAAAAAAAACTCACCGGCATACGTCAGAGTAAGTTTTCGACCATGGATCGCGTATTGATTAAGTATCCCGATTTCCTCGCCTCCCTTGAATCTTCTCCAATCTTTTTCGAGCGTCGAAAGAAGTTCCTTTATCTAAAAATCCATTTCATCAACTTGGATCATCATAGTTAAACGAGTCACGCACTTGATACGTAGAAAAAAACGTTTGAAGCGCATACTTTTTCAGAATTTACGAGAAAATTAATGATCTTTGCACCACAAACGAAATCTACGAGAACCGGCGGTATCGACTCCAAGAAAACATTCTTGTCTTCCCAGGCAGCTATCATTCCGCCGATCTGAATATTCAAAATGATTCTCAAATCAGAAGAATTCCATGGTTCATTCATTAACCTCACCATCGACCATTCGTAGGCAGCAAACTATCAAGAAACGTCATGATGATGATCATTACCTGCAAATAACCTTGTGATACAATAAAAAAAATCATATTGAAAAAAAGCAGTTGTTTCAAAAAACCAGTTTCATGAGGCCACAGCCCAATGGACACGAGAAAACTTTTGTTTATCGCGATATAAGGAGATGGTAAAAGATCCATCGTGCTACACCGTTTCTATCTTGATACTGACGACTTTTTCTTCCCCAGTTAACCACTCCAAGCTCCTATCTCTCCTTTAAAGAAAATACGTAACCCTTCGATCGATGCAAATTTATTATTCTCTTGGTAACGCTGCAATACTCGCGTTGTCTTTTATTCCCCAATGAGGAAGCCCAAGCCTCGACTTTGAAAAAAGGAAAATATACTTTCAAACTCGACACAAAGATAATGATGGTAAATGATGCTCAAATTTGCATCACTGATCATAGAATCCTCCGGATCTCTTACGCAACCCTTTTGAAACGAAAGAATCATTAAAAAAAAAAATGTATATACAGATCCCTTGGGAACTTTAAACTTTTTAGCTTGCAATTTTCTTCATTGCCTCAATGAAATCTAATTGTGTGTTGCACCGTGGCTAGCGTTGGCAAAGTATAAAGAGAAATTTTAATTTTTACGACCAACTCGAAAAAGCCTCTTTTTTGTGTTGCAGAAAAGACTTCATGAGGTTCTGACGGTAGACGTAGAGATAAACGGTGTAATAATTTCTCGGATAGACTCTTCCTCGTAGATTATGTTTCCCTGAATGAAACAACTCGTAGTCTAACATCGTATTTGACGTGGAAATGGAAACAGAGCAACACAAAATGTGCAGTTTTTGGATCACGATTTTTTAGTCTCTATTCATTTGCGACGATCGTCCGATTCGAAGTGAACGCTTATTTTTGAATTTTTTGATGCAGTTGATTGGGGCTCCGTAACAAAAATGTTTCAAGTTGTTAACACAACAGATTTGTTCAAAAAAATTCACGTGACGAGTGCAGAAAACGACGAAATACGTTGCGTGAATTATTTTGTTTCTCTTCTCACACTGATTCGTCTGTTGGTTAATTTTCATTTATCTCGTTGATCGTTTATTCTCTTCTACTAGGATTGCTTCGATCGAATCCAAAATTCTGGTTGCTTATCAACTGGTTGCTTATCTGCGCCACTCGCAGTCATCAGCTTTGGGCAGCGTATCCTCAAGCAACTTGAGGAAGAATAGGAATCATCACCATTAAATGATTATTCCTCTCACCGAACTAATTGGTGCAAGATGTGAGATATCATTTGATTAATTATTGAAAGTTCTTATGAATTCTGTCATCCCCCCATATATTTTTTCTTACAATAAATAATCTGGCTCAATCTTTTCTCTTGTGCTGGTTCCTGAAGGAATGTTGAAAAATAATTATATACAAGTTCATTCAAGAAGAAAATGATTACCGCATTGTGTCCTCGTAGTTCATTTCAATGATTCCGAAATGCAAAAAACTGTTTGCAATGCACTAAAATTTATTTTCATCCATAAAGATATTTTTTATTCCAACAAATTATCATATTATTTTGCCATTGAGGCTCGTAGCGAAAATCATAACAGTGAAACATCAGTTGAATGCGAATTTCTTTGCTGCGAGCAGCATATCGCAACATTCAAATCACATCCAGTTACAAACGCGATACACGAAAAGCAAAGGATTCACATTTTTCTCACATCGCTGCCTTGCTGAATGTGCAATTTCTAGTAAAAGGGATAGGCAAGCATTTTTGCAACCCAGCAGGGCTGCGCGTCGCAAACCCCGAGGTTATTCCTGGCAAAGATAATTTCACGCCCAGTTCAAAATTGACTCTCTTTCCTCTCCCCAGACTGCGTTTCCTATCATTTTCTCCCAATCAAGAAAAACATCGCATATTCTAACATCGCTGACCAACTCTGAACAAAGATTTCCAAACACCAAACGCTTCGTTACATGCATACAAATGCTCGTATGAAACTTGATTCGGCTTTCCCTCACTAGAACAGGGCCCCGTATCTATTTCACAGAAGTTAGCACTGTCAAGTACGATATTGACGTGCGGACCACCTGTAATTGGAAGAAAAGCAGTGTCAACAATAATGCCTGATTCAAACACGGAATTGCAATGATTCTGAAGTTTCCATCGTTGGAATGCAACGAAATTCTGTTATTTCTTCAGCAGAGCCAATAACTATTATTCAATATTTGGTCTGGCCAATAAAACGATTCTCTCTTGCGACAAAAAAACTCAATCGACTCAAAAAATTTCCACGGCTTTCAAAATTCAATAACTAATCAATAGAAAAAATGTTTTTTGATGAATCTCAACGGTGCAAACTTCAAAGTCATGAATTACATACGAAGACAACGTTTTATGTATCAAAAATTACTATGAAATAAGGTCTCATATCGCCCTTTTCAGAGATTTCATTAAATAGTAATTTTTCATCTGAAATTGGACGGGAAATGTCAAAATTTAGCGAAACAGAATTCCGCAATTTTCGTCAAAAATAAATGAAAAATTACTTTGTATTTTCTGAAATCCCTCGGAGGCGCGACATGGTACCAGAGAATCAAAATGTCATTAGTATTTTCGATTATTATTTTCTGTCTAAACGATTTTTCAGCAATTCGTTCTTACCGCGCTGAAGTTGGCCATATCGAGTACGTAGAATCTGCCCGCAGTCAAAAAGCATGGCACACGGCTCCTCATGATCATCATACAAAATAGACTCCGTGTTCGAATGGACGTGAGGTACCAGTTGCAATTGTTCCTGCGTCAAAGTATGTAATTGATCAAATGATTTTCGATCATTCTTATAAACAGACTTACGAGATGAACTTACGCGAACTGGGATACTATGATGCTGTGATCGTACAATATCTGACCTGGATAACTTTGGAGAAAAAGAAGTATAAGCTGCGTTATCGTGAAAGCGATGTACCTTAGTGCAATCTGAGGAACATCAGCATACATGACGGTCTGCATCGACAAATATACAGAAAAAAAACGAATTAATTACCTCTCTGAAAGATCGAACAGTTAGATAACTCTCTACACACCTGAAATCCTGTAAAACTGAGACAGATCATAGTAATACCCAGTTGAATGAAATTGAATTTGAAAACCGCATCCTCGATACGTTTTGCATATCTTGAATACGAGAAAATCGTGCTAAATACATTAATCTGTGAAAATATGCTTGGAAATTTGATATATTCTAGTCTGGAACTGACAAACGTGGTCACATTACTAGGAAACGAATGATCCTGATGTTTCCATCGTTGGAATGCAACGAAATTTTGTTATTTCTTCAGCAGAGCCAATTATTATTATTCAATATTTGGTCCGGCCAATAAAACGATACTCTCTTGCGTCCAAAAAACTCAGTCGACTCAAAAAATTGCCACGATGTTCAAAATTCAATGAATAACTAATAGGAAAAAATGTTTTTCGTTGATTCTCAACATTGCAAACTTCAGAGTCATAGGAAACGATGAAGCTTCAAAATGGAAGGTATTCGTGCAATCATAATCATGTGATTTAGAACTCGTTAAAACTGACTCGTTATTATTACATACTGCAAAGTGTGAGAGTGTTGAGCGACGCATGCCGCCATGCTTGCGGATCTCGTGTCACTGGCTTTATCCGGATAAACGTCAACATCGATATCGACGCCGTCCATCAAGTGTTCCAGTTGATATCTATGAATTGATCAAGGAAATACGATCGAAAAAATGGAGAGCGACTAATTTCATAGTTGGATTCATTCTTTCATGTTCTCACCCTAAAAGTGCGAAAGATCCGCATGCGTGATGCACGTAAATCATCAACATCGTGTCAATTGCAATGACCAGAGTTATGTACGCTATGGTTCCGAAGTAAGAATGAATCAACAGTGGGTAATAATACTTTTCGACGTCCAGGAGATAGTCGACGCGAAACATCAATTGTTTCTCGACCGTACCATTTGCTGGGCCGATGGCATTCATCACAATTGGAACGACTGGTATTATCATGAAAGGGGTCATTGATCCGTACATGCAGCCTAACCAAACATCGTCCAGACAATACAAGAATTGAAACAAGTTCAAAGAACAATTTTCCCAGAACGCTACAGGGAAAATTTAATGACAACCCGGAAAAGAGTTGCTTACCAGCGTATGACAAAGTAAGTTTTCGACCATTCAGTGCGTATTCATTCAGTACCTCGATCTCTTTGGTTCCCTTGAATCTTTCCCAATCCGTTGCGAGCACCGTAAGAAGTTCCTTCATCTGAAACATCCATTTGATCAGTCACTGCATGTGGACATGCAACTTTTAGCGCACTTGGAAGAATCAGCAGGATGAAAATTTACTTTGTCAGAGTTTAAGATAAAATTAGCGACTTTTGCACAGCAAACAACGTCGATCAGCACCGGTGGAATTGACTCCATGAAGACACTTTTGTCCTCCCAGGCAGCGATCATACCACCAACCTGGATATGAAATTGCGTTTAATGAAAAACAAGAACAGATGATTTTGTAATGGCAAATTAATGAATTACGGTGAAAAATCGGCACTTTAGGGCTCGAGTGTTCGTACCTGGAAAAAACCTTGCGAACCAATGAAGAATAACAAATTGAAAAGCAGGAGATACTTCATAAAACCTGTTTGATAAGGCCACAGTCCAATAGCCGACAGGAAACTTCTGTTGATGGCAAGATAAGGAGTTGGTAGAACATCCATCGTGCTGCATCGTTATCGTCCCGGGACTGACCAGGTTTTCTTCCATAGCTCAAGCTCCTCAAGCTCTTTTCTTGGCTTTGAAAAAATAACGTAACTCTCCGATCGATGCAAATTTATTATTCTCTTGGTGACGCTGTAATAGTCCCGCTGTCCTCCATGCGGAAGAGAGCACGAAGCATTTTTATCGAGAAAAAAAGAATTTATTTCGCAAAACTTCCGGATTGATGTGGCCACAGAACAATGGACACGAGGAACTTTTTGTTTATACTCAAATAAGTTGTTGCATGTTGATTCAGCGTATTGAGACGTTATGTGTCCTCATACAAAGTGACTTTCTCGATAGGTAAATTTTGTCATCTCTTATCGATCAAAATGTATTATTCCGTTGGTGACGTTACTCTCTTATCGTTGTATATCATTTTTCCCCGGAACAACAAAGGTTTGACAACTCTTTCATAAAAAGAGGCAGCAGACAAAATATACAATCAAAAATAATCATTGTGGATCTTCGTGAACCCTTTTCGCTCTGTTGTGAACGTTTTGGTAAGGTAGCAATTTCGAAAACTACTTTGGGGTCATGCATAAAATGTACAAAAGACGTATCTAATGCATTGGACGACCGACTGCAATATTTTACGATCATGTTGCATGACTCGCGATAAGCAAAACGTTCCTTTCTCGGTGCAGTTTCATATTTCCCTTCGACGCATCTGTTCTTTCGCGTCATGCAGTGCAAACGAATAAAAAGGAAAAATGGAGCAGCAAATTTGTCGCTCCATCAACGAGAGTTAAGAATTTTATTCCTTGTCGTGTCAAAAATTAGATAAAAAAAAAGAAAAAAACAGGCAGTGGCTCTTTTTGTTTGCAAACTTATCCCGCTTTAGTATTTAGTCCCAATGTCTTCCGTTTCTGGAGGTGGAAGCGAGCTCGAAGAATTTCTATCGAGAGAAAAAAATATTTCAAATCCCCTTAATGTGCAAAAAGTCCGGCCAAGTACATTCGTCAATCGAACACGTTTCCATTGTTCTACAACTCCGCTCAAGGAAACTCTTAACCACAAACTTTTCACCCGCTCGGCACAGAAGAAAACCGAGTGAGCGGAACGTCGGTCTAGAGGAAAGACGCAATCGAAAACATCGTATCATTCGTAAGCATAAAGACTGATCTTTCTGCTTGATGAAAGTTCTACAGAGTTTTATGGATTTTCTTTTATTTGTCGTTTTTGTCTGACTTTGGTGTAATGGAATCGTGGCAATGTATCGCGTTTCAAATGATTCTACTGTTGGAACAATCGTGTATTTTAAAATGTCGTTTTTATACATGAATCAAATTCGCTACTATTGCTGAATCTTGTTCAGACGACGAGGCTCATCTCGGACCAATATCCAATCGTTCATCTGAAGGAGGTCAGCATCGTGAAGTACGACATGGTCGTTCGCATAATCTTGGTAACAGACATAAAAAATCCTTTTTGTTTGATACACAGAGAGAATATTTATCATAATTTATGACTTTGATATACATACGAGACTGTAATTAGCGAAGGACATGTCGAAAAATTTGCCTGCTGTTATTTTGCAAGGTTCCACACTTCGCATCATCATGAGGAGCACTAATTTTTGTGAACGAGGACTAGTCTCGTACCATTTTGCTTCGTAACTATTCAGTTGATTGAATTTCATGAAAGTTCAATTTCTTCCTAAACAATACGATCAATGTAATTTTTAATCTCGTAATACTCACACCAAATCGTGTATCCGTTCGCTGTGATCAATCAATTTCTGTCCAGGCCAGCTTAAGAAGAAAACATGAAAAAATTGGGCTAATGTGAAGATAGAAAATCGAAAAGCTTCGTTAGGCTTGTCCAAATTCATGATCACCTATTTCCAAACGATAAATCAAAGTTTCATTATTGAACGACTTTTTTTTCACATACTTTTGATGGAATTTCATCAAACCTGATATCCTGCAACGCTTGTTGATAAAACGCTTAGACCAACTACGAGTAGCAACACAAAAGTGTGACTCGATTCAATTGTATCGGCGAACCTTTCGACACACCGTTATGAAACAACGCAAGAAACAATAGTGTTTAGCCATTATTTTCCTCTCGAAAGCAGTGATCGCAATAATGAGCATGCAGTCTGTGACTAACTCGAAACATTGTGCGAATATTAATAACCAGTCACCAACTGTATGGCCCCCTTATGCATTTCGATGCAATCCACGATCGCCCGGTACGTCGCTTTTTCCACATTCCTTTCGTTGCTCTGATCGACGATTTTCTTCTCACGAAACTTCATCAGATGGTCCAGTCGATCTCTGGACACGATGATATTTACATGCATTTTCAGTCAATACGATAAAGTTTCTTTTAATCGGATGACAAAATAGTTTGTACCCAACTGCAGCAAACAACCCACAGGCGTGTTGAACATACACGGTATAAGTCGTATCCATTGCAACGATCGTAGTGATTGCGATTAAAATGGCAAAATCAGCGTGAATCATGATTGGAATATAATATTTATCCGCATTGATATTTCCGTATGATAGTGGGAGAGGATAAATTAGGGGCCTCGATTCATTGAGGGGCATTAAGACATCCATTAATTTGGGCGTCACAGGCATTAGAACAAACGTAATCAGCGTCGAGTACATGCAAACTAAACATTGAAAAAATCGCTATTAAATCCACGAATCATGAAATCATATCATCATAGGAAAATTTATAAATTAGCGTACAACTGTAAACTTGCGTCAATTTTTTTCCTTCCAGCGCATATTTTCTCAATATCTCAAGATGCGGTTCTAATATATCTGATTTCCAATCGGTTTGCATACGAAATACCAAACTTTTCATCTGCACAAAAACGATTTCATTTGACACAGAATTTCGCAAAAATAAACGAGATTCTTTCCCAAATAATGATCCTGAAGTTTCCATCGTTGGAATGCAACGAAATTCTGTTATTTCTTCAGCAGAGTTAATAATTATTATTGAATATTTGGTCCGGCCAATAAAACGATTCTCTCTTGCGACAAAAAACTCAATCGACTCGAAAAATTCCCACGATTTTCAAAATTCAATAAATATTCAATAGAATAAATGTTTTTCGTTAAATCTCAACGTTGCAAACTTCAGAGTCATTCCCAAATACCTTATTCCCGTTGATAATATAATTTAAAAATTTTCCACAGCATCCAGCTTGAGAGATGATAATCGATACACATTCTATCACCAAATCCAAGTCGCCCCAAACATCGTACAATCGAATAATCTATTAAACAAAAGTTATAGACTCACAAAAGATGATTTTCATGTTGATTTTTTAATCAGAGTTCACTATTGCAAAATTATAATCTCCTTAGTGAACAATATCCAAGATTTTAACACTAACAAAAACTTTCATCCGTTGATTCTTTGAGAAATTTTGTTATTATCGTTCCGAATAATTTTCTTTCACAAAACTTTGAAGGAAAGCTAATTCTTTTTTCATTTAAGTTCATAAAAACTTCGTACCAGTGGCACATTCACGCTCATTACCGCACAAACATAACTTATTCTACCTATATATCTGTACTGAGTTTTCTGAAAGGGCCACTGCCCGAGACAACTGAGGAGAATTTTATTAATTCGATAATACAGCCTATCGGGCATATCCATGTCTCGAGAAGAAACGTTATTACTTGACTGAAAGAGGGAACGGTTTCTCATAAGACAATTCACTTACCATTGAAACCTTCGGCTTCATCATCGATTCTTTCAGAGAACCTATTACAAACGGAATAATTACCTCCAACATTTGAATGACTTCAAAGTAAGAAATAGTATATAGTTAAAATGGAAAGTCAATATTAGTGAAGGGTCGTCGTTTCCCCTTTGACGCTCCATCAATGATGAATATCGTCATTAATTCCCACCAACTCCCATGCTAAATGTATCTAGAAATTTATACAGCGTCTTGAACATAATAACCCCAAGCCCGTTTGCCCTGTACGTTTTTTCTTACATGCAAACTATTGACGAAATGACCAAGTATCACTTTCACCAACTGATAACACGCAGAATAACCTCGTACAAATTTCACACGCATCCATTCGCAGTCTTTTTTCCATTTCCTTTGAAAATTTGTTTCATTCAATGTTCCACCATGAACCCATCGCATTCGATGGGTCTCAACCCTGTTTAAGTGTTGAAAACAAAAAAAATACTCCGAATTATCTTGAGATTTCAAGATTGATAAAATTCAAAGATCTTGAAAACATCATCCATTCGGTTCGCAGAACTGCATCCCAGGGTGCACTGACCTTGGACCAGGGAAGAGAAATCCAACTCGTCGTCCATTTCGTTACGTCATCTCCATGGAGGACCCATTTACGAAAATCTTCTAGTCAAAGGTAACGATTTCTTTCTAATTTTGAATTTAATGCTTTTCAATATTGTTTTGTCCATCACAGAACTCAATTCGATCTACTACGAAAAAATGACACTGAGGTTTGCAACGTTTGGATGCAACGAAAAATACTTATTCCCTTAATTTTTTGTTAAATTTCGAAAGAGAAGAGAATTTTCGTATCAATTTTGTATTTGAATCCTGAAAAACGATCGTTTTATCGTCCTGATTCAATATCGAATAAAAATCATGAGTTTTCCCCAAGAAAAAACCGAATTGCGTTGCATTCCAACGATGCATACTTCAACATCGTACGAAAAAAACGGTCCATTTGGGAAGGAAGGCGAACTGGGATACGTGAAGAGCAAACAACCACGAGCAGGAATATCCAAAGATTGAAAATTATTTATTCAATACAAAACATACGTGCTTTTTCAATGAATCGAACATTATTTTTTTATTTACTCAATCGCCGGTGCAACAAAAATTAACAGATACACGTGTGCGATTCAAAAAACTACAGACACGTAAAAAATCAACAATTCCAACAGGACAACGCTTGTATAATCTGTAATAACGATTCTTACTTCATGACATTTGTTTCGCTACTCTGACAAATGATTGCTGAACGATTCACTTCATAGCCATATAGAAAATTCATACCTTTTCATTACGTTTTACTCATTAGATTATTTAAAACAATTACTAATGTGCCACGTCACGACGAGGAGATGTGCGGCATGTAAAGAGTAACATTTCTCCCATAAAAGCACATTTAAATTTACGATCATGTTAAATTCTTTTTCGTATAAAAAATTGCTGCAGATTTTTCATTTAAGAACGTGCCTCCTCGCTATTTATTTCACGGAAGTGAGTACTGTCAAGTACGACATCGATGTACGAACAGCCTTTAATAATAAAAAAAAAAAACAGTTTAACAACAATATTTTTGTTGACAATTAATCATACTTTGCAAATATCATCGAAAATCATTCTCACCGCGCTGAAGTTGGCTACATTGAGTACGTAGAATTTACCGGCCGTCATTGCGCATGGTATACGGCTTCTCATTGTCATGAGGGTCACGAGTTTCCGTGTCCTTATTGAAGTTTGATACCAAGCACAATTGTTCCTGCCGCGTAACATTAAAAGGAGTTTTTTTTTTCAAATCAAATGAATTAGCCCGATTTAATAACAAATATTAACTCATCAATTTACTTTGAATTCTTGTCACCCTTTAGATCGAAGTATGTTCAGTAAATTTAATAATCGGACATTCTTTCTACATGCTGGTGGCACTAATTATCGCAACACAACGAGAAAATAGAAAAACACAAAATTGGTTTTCTTTTCAACGCGTTCGGGCAACGTGAATTTAAAAAAAAATATTTTTGATGCACTTACACGTAATTGCACACCTCGATGCTATGATCGTATAACATTTGGCCAGGGTAACTCTGAAGAAGCAAGAGCAGCATCTGCGTTACCGAGAATGCGAAGTACCTCAATGCTATTTGCGGTTCTTCTAAGTACATGACCGTCTATCCGCGAGAAGCCAGAAATCAAAAGAGTTCGATCGTAAATATTAAATGCAAAATTATTCGATTTTCGAAATTACTCGGTAACTCTTCCCTGCACGGAGAGAATATTACTTAAAAAATTACTATGTTATTATAGTTCCCTGGTACCATGTCGTCCCTCTAAGAAATTTTAGCAAAAACATAGTGAATTTTCATCCGAAAAAGGGCGAAAAATGCCATAATTTTCGCGATTTTGATAGAAAAAGAATGAAAAATTACTATGTTTTTGGTAAAATTTCTCAGAGGGACGACTTGGTACCAGGGAACTATAATAACATAGTAAATTTTGGTGTGATATTCTCTCCGTGTGAGGCTGATAAATATATGAATCGAAGTCTCACCTGGAATCCCGTAAAACTTAGACAAATCATGGTGAATGCCATTTGGAAAAAGTATGATTTGTAATTCGCATCTTCGAGCTGTTTCGAATACCTTAATCAATGGGAAAGACACGTTTAAATATTTTTCGAATATTCTCAAGCTTCCAATCGTCACTAAAAACTGGACCAGGGGAAGAAAAATTTCTTCAACGATGTCGATAAGCAGAGAGACGGAATTGAACTTTGAATTTAAAACAACAATAAAAATACTTGTCATTGCGTACTCTAGAGCGTGATTGTGTTGCATTACGCACTCTGACATATTGTCATAACTCGTGTCATTGTTCTTATGGGGATAGATGTCCACATTAATGTCAACACCGTCCATCAGATGTTCCAACTTGTATCTATAAATTATTCATTATTTTTGCAATTATTGGACTGGCTCGTGCACAGAATCTTTTTTAGGATATTCTCACCCCAGGATTGCAAAAGATCCGCACGCATGAAGCACGTATATCATTAAGATCGTGTCAATTGCGACGACCAGAGTTATATACGCCATGGTACCGAAGTACGAATGTATTAGCAATGGATAATAATATTTTTCAACGTCCATCAAAAAGTCTACACGAAACATCAACAATCTTGTACGAGTCTCATTTCCGGGTATGAAAAGGTCCATAAATATTGGCACTGCTGGTACAATCATAAAAGGCAGCATCGATCCATACAAACAACCTGGAGATATGTAAAAAAAAAAAAAAATTGGAAAACCCATTCCAAAAGATTCCCGCTGGAGGTCACAGAGAAAGTGAAAATCTCACCAGCATATGTCATGGTCAGCGTTCGACCATGAGTGACGTACCGATCCAGTATCTCGATCTCCTTGCGCCCCTTGAATCTTTGCCAATCTTTCTCGAGCGTAAAAAGAAGATTTTCCATCTAGAAATGAAATTTTTCTCACACGTCCTTAAATTTCACAGAGTTCACTTCCAAATTGATTTTGAAAGAAAACAAAGGCTTGAGCTTACTTTACTGAAATTCGCAAGAAAGTTTATTATCTTTGCAGCGCAGACGAAATCCACGAGGACAGGAGGAATCGATTCTAAAAAGACACTTTTGTCCTCCCAGGCGGCGATCATTCCACCGACCTGTAAGAAAAAAATTGCCACTAATTGAATCGTTTCGAAAATGCATTTGCAAGAAAAACAATTTTTTTTTCTTTCTATGATTAAAAATTGTACATTTTTATTTTTATTTTTGTTTTTTCCAATGAAATTCATATTCCAGCGCGATTTTTGGGAACACACTCGACGAATGAGGGGGTTGCGTTACCTGCAAATAACCTTGAGACGTAGTGAAGAAGATCGTGTTGAAAAGAAGCAAATATTTGATCATTTTAGACTGATGAGGCCAAAGCCCAACCGTGAAAAGAAAAGCTTTGTGGATCCCTAAATTAGGAGTTATTGGTAGATTCATTGTGATGCACCCTCCTTGTTCCGATACTGACTAGCGTCCTCCGAGGCTAAAACCCGGCAGCTCTTGTCTCTGTATCGGAGAAGACTTACCCCTCGAATCGATTCAAATTTAATATTCTCTTGGTGACGAAACGTTACTTCTTGTTACGTCCCTTTTCTGTTTTTTTTTTTTACAAAACCATCAACTTCATGTGCATTATTTTAGAATAATAAAAAAAGAATAAATGTCCGAGGACCGTAGATAATGATGTTTGATGACAGTGACATTTGCATCGCTGATCATAGACCGCATGACATCTCTTTGCTATATTGACAATGTCGAACAAAAATTGAGCCAAAAGAAATATAAAAAAAAAAAAATACAAACTTTTCAACTCACAATTTTTTTGATTGACGTCCAATTTGTATGCGGCTTTTCAGCGAGCTGCTTTGTGCGAAAATATTAAGTCAAATGTGTACATATTTTTTTCATGATGGAACAATTTATTTTGAATAGCTTTCCGCGAAGAGTAATGACCCTTCGAATTGTCTTCTTCCTATGAGCACGAAAGCCATCAATTTCCTCCCTTCGTTTTGGAGTAATTTTTTTTTGCTCGACCATCAGTGCATCAGCTTCCTCCGTCAGTGCGTGACAAGAAAAGACCACACAGTGTTTTCCGTTCGGCTTTTTTTACGCAATTAAACTTTATTCGACATTTTACATGATCGACTGATTATCAAATGTCTATTTCCCTATAATCCTACTATTCGTAAGAAATGTTTATGCATTAATGTCCCTATTACATATCAACTAAGTTCGCTACCATTGAAAAATCTTCACAAGATGACGAGGACCTTCTCATTCGATGACTCAATTTCTTCGACGATTATTCATCTGAAGGACGTGAGCATTGTGAAGTACGACATCGATGTTCTCATGATCTTTATAACAGAAAATGAAAAAAAAAAAAATTAATTTCGGATCTTTGTTTGAAAATGCGCAGAAAAAAACTGGAATAATCTTCTGGAACTTGACGCAGTACGTACCAAACTAAAATTTGCAAAAGACATGTCGAAAAACTTGCCCGCTGTTATTTTGCAAGGCTGAATACTTCTCATCATCATGAGGAGTACTAATTTCTGTGAATGACGACTGGTCTCGTACCACTTTGCTTCGTACCTGTCACAGGAAAATGTATCACGATGGGAATTCTACATGAAGAATTCGACTAGACCAACGTGCCATGGAATAAAATGCTCACACTAAATCGTGTATTTGTAAACTGTGATCAATCAATTTCTGCCCCGGCCAGCTCAAGTAAAAAACATGAAAAAATTGGGCTAACGTGAAGATGGCAAATCTGAAAGCTTCGTTCGGCTTGTCCAAGTTCATGATCACCTATTTTCAGACAATGAATTATTCATTAATTACTGAACGATTTTCTCGCCGACTGATTACAAAACCTTCTCAAAGATTCAAACCTGATATCCTGCTACACTCATAGAGAGAACGCTCATACCAAATACGAGTAGCAATACAATAGTGTGACTCGATTCAATTGTGTTAGCAAATCTTCCCAGGCGACGTTATGAAACAAAACAAGAAACAAATGGCGTTGAGCATTAAACTTGAGTATTTTTTATCGAAAGTTCATGTCAATCCGATGATTCTTAACTTTGATATCAAAATGTTCGATTTTCGTATAAGTAACTAATGCATTTTTGTAATACGCATTGCGTAATTAACGAATGATTCATTAGGAATTCATGGGGATGAAGTAAATCGTGTTTTGATCCGACGACCAAATATCCAACGATATTGTAATCTCTGACGATGAATCACTTTTGTCATTTACCGATGATTTACCCGACTCAGTTATTCTCATTCGTCAACAACGAAAATATGCAGCTGTATATGGTGAAAAATTATGGCATGTGGGAGTGATTCGACAATTCATGGTGTGGTGATGGGAATATTCATGTTATCACGATGGAATGATGTATTCTATAAAATAATGGGATCTGAAGCAAAGTGGTACGATGATGTATCGTGAAATCATGGTTGTCGTAGAATTATTGTGGCCACACAGTCTGCAAGATTCAGGACATCCTGGATTTGGGATATTTGGTCTTAAGGAAGTTGTTTCGTTGGTATATTTGGTGGTCGGGCCAAAACAGATCTTTCTGGGGATACTAATAGTTAGTCACCAACTTTATGGCTCCCTTGTGCATTTCTATGCATTCCACGATAGCCTGGTACGTGGGTTTATCCATTTTTCTCGTATCACTTTGATCGATCAATTTATTCACACGAGATTCCATTGAATTGTGTAGCCGATCTCTGAACGGAGATAAAAAAAAAAAAAATCCATATACACTGGTTGATTACGTTGATTAAGTTGATTACCATTTTTGGTCGATTAAAATGACTCTGAACTTTGCATCGCTGGAGTGCAACGAAATTCGGTTTTTATCGTTGGCAAAAATAATTATTTGAATGGAAAATGTAATTACGATGATGGAATGATCGATTTTTGACATCCAAAAAACATATCGGGTCGAAAAATTATTTCGTTGCATTCCGACGTTGCAAACTTCAGCATCATAGATTAAAAAATAAATGGCCTCTCACCCTACAGCGGCAAACATTCCACATGCGTGTTGAACGTACACGGTGTACGTTGAATCCATTGCGACGATCGTAGTGACGGTGACAAAAACCGCATAATCGGCATGAATCATGAGTGGAATATAATATTTATCCACATTGATATTCCCATATGATAGTGGGAGAGGATAAACTAAGGGCCTTGATGCATTGAGGGGCATTATGACATCCAATATTTTGGGCACCACGGGCATAAAGATAAACGTTATCAGTGTCATGTACATGCAAACTGCACAGTAAACTCAACATTAATTCCAAAAATGCATCAATAACACAATATCAAAAATATAATCGACAATATAATCCATGCTTAAGAATTGACGTACCACTGTAAAGTTGCGTCAATTTTTTTCCTTCCAGCGCATATTTTTTCAATATTTCCAAGTGTGGCTGGAATATTTCTGAACTCCAATCAGTTTGCATACGAAATACCAGATTTTTAAGCTACAATAAAATATTTCTATCTGAAATTGTGTTTTTTAATGATTAATTACGATTATTCTGACGTTACCTTATCTGCGTTGAAAATATAGTTTAAAAATTTGATACACGTTCCAGCTTGAGAGAGGAGAATCGATATACACTCTACTACCAAATCCAAGTCACCCCAAACTTCAAACAATCGAATAATCTATTCAACAAAAGTTACAAACTTACAGAGGATAATATTTCATGTTTTTGTTTCCTAATCAGAGTGAAATATTCGAAAAATATCATTTTCAAATTGAAGAAAAAAAGTCTTTTTCTTTCAAAGAAGATTTTATTGATTTTTGAACTTGTGATTGACGGAGAAACTTTGGGGAGATCTAATAATTTTTTCTTTAATGTTGAAAATAAACTTCGTACCAGTGGCACATTTACGCTTATTACCGCACAAGCATAACTTGATCTACCTATGTATTTGTACAGAGTTCTCTGAAAAGGCCATTGCCCGAGAAAACTGAGGAGAAATTTATTAATTCGGTAATACAGCCTATCCGGTATGTCCATGTCTTGGCAAGAACCGTGACTTGACTGATGGACTACCTCCTCCCATAAAGTAACCGTACCCACCCTTGCCAGCTTTGCTTTCATTATCAATTCTCTCAGAGGCCTATGACAAACAGCATAATTACTGCCGAAAATTCAGTATCGGCACAGCCAGGACAGGAACGTGCCGAAAAAAAATTAATCGATACATTCAGCGACACTTTTCCTTTTCCGTTTCGTGCTACATCGACAATGAATTTTGTTATTAATGTTGTCAAACTCTCCCTTTGAACTTCGCTGTGATACGTGTCCCGAAAATACAGACTTTTTGTCGTGGGAACACGAATCAGTGCAAAGTACAAAGGGAGTGTCCTCACCGTAGTCGCGTTAAAAAGAACTTCAATCCTGA
Source organism: Diadegma fenestrale (assembly GCA_037043255.1). Classification (NCBI taxonomy): domain Eukaryota; kingdom Metazoa; phylum Arthropoda; class Insecta; order Hymenoptera; family Ichneumonidae; genus Diadegma; species Diadegma fenestrale. The sequence goes on along the minus strand of CM073311.1, from coordinate 3,098,993 downwards.
AAATGTTACTGCACCCTTTTAGTCGTTCCGGGTCATGCTTCCGAGCATGCAGCGAAATGGTTCACGAAATCGTGAAGTTCGTACACGGGAAAATGTCATTTTGGGAGCAAACTCGGTGACCAGGACCACAGAATTTTTTTCAAAGTGCGAAAATAAAAATATTCTCGAGTTTGCTGCATTAGATCGTTCTGGAGAATTTTCATCACAAGTGCAATGAGGGTATGTTGAAATTACTTCAGCAGCATTATCTGTTTGAAAGAGAATTTGACAAATTTGGTTGAGCACAAAGTTTCTAATTGACAAAAGCCTAATGAGGCTTTTTTTTTGTAATGTCTTCTTTCAAGACCCAGTCAATTTTTTCATCAGACTATTTCGAGCAGATTCGAGATTTTCTGTTTCATTCCGTCCTGCAAAAACTTGGACCGTTTGGACCGAAAATTTGGTCAAAGTTTGTGCGAAGTAGTGATTGGTAAATAATTTTTTTGTACAATCAAACGATTCGAGGTAAATTATTATTCTTTATTGTCCTCTTTGCGTGTTGATCAAGTTTGCTACTGTTGAAAAATATTCCATCGATGACCAGGCTCTTCACACATTGATAATCATTGATTTTATTCAATGATTATTCATCTGAAGGAGGTGAGCATTGTGAAGTATGACATCGACGTTCTCATAATCTTTGAAGCAAACATTAATTAAAATTGAATTTGAATAAAAAAAATAAAAAACATTGCTCAACATTCGTGATTCCAGCGTACGTACAAGACTAAAACTGGCGAAGGAGATATCGAAAAATTTGCCAGCTGTTAATTTGCAAGGCTGAATACTTCGCATCATCATGAGAAGCACTAACTTTTGCGAACGAGGGCTGGTCTCGTACCATTCTGCTCCGTACCTTTTGAACGAAAAATAATTAGAACAATTCTCCACCTAAATAATTCGATTCAACAAATTTTTAATTGTGTATTTCTTACACCAATTCGTGTATTCGTTCGCTGTGATCAATCAACTTTTGTCCGGGCCAGCTCAGATAGAATAAATGAAAGAATTGGGCTAATACGAAGATGATGAACCTGAAGGCCTCGTTGGGCCGGTTCAAATTCATAATCACCTATTCAAAAAAAATGAATTCGATCCTTTAAAATTTGTAATCCAATCGCGATTAGAATGTTTTGGTCAAACCTGATATCCCGATACGCTTAAGGACACAATGCTCACGCCAATTACGACCAGCAAAGTCATTGCATGAGTCGATTCGATTGCATTTGCAAAGCTTCCGAAGTCGCGTCATGGAACAAAGCAACAAATAATAATTTTCATCATTGAACGATAGTTTCAAATTTTCACTCAAAATTTCTAAGAATATCCGCTATTTTTTATTTATTTATCGATACCGCTGGTAAATTCCGTATAAAAAATATTGAATAAGGACAAAAAAGTAGTGCAATTACGAATAAGTCAGTCACCAACTGTATGGCTCCCTTGTGCATTTCGATGCAATCCACAGCCGCCTGGTACGTAGCTTTTTCCATTATTTTTGGATCATTGGCATCGATGCATTTCTTCTCGTTGGATTTAATCACTTGGTGCAATCGATCTCTGAGTACAAACGATACAGATTCAATAATATTATTCGTACGTCACTACTAGATTACAAAGTGATGATCGTTTTTTACCCCAAAGCGGCGAATAATCCACAAGCGTGTTGGACATAGACGATATAAGTTGTGTCCATCGCGACGATCGTAGTGATGGCGATTAAAATACCACAATCAGCATGAATCATGATTGGGACATAATATTTATCCACATTGATATTACCGTACGATAGTGGCAGCGGATAAATTAATGCCCTTGATGTATTAAGGGGCATCACGATATCCATTAATTTTGGGGTCACGGGCATAAGAATGAACGTTATCAGCGTCGTGTACATGCAAACTGAACGCAACAATAATATTCAGATTCTTGGATTGAGGAATAATGTGGTGAACGAAAAATTATAATAATTATTTCGGTTTATAATGAATCAGCGTACCACTGTAAACTTGCGTCAATTGCTTTCCCTCCAAGGCATATTTTTTCAGTATCTCTAGGTGAGGTTGAAAAACATCCGATTTCCAATCAGTTTGCATACGAAATATTAGACTTTTAATCTACGCAAAAATATATTTCCACTTGGAAACGATTTTTCAGTGAATATTATGAGAATGGCGCATTTTACTAATAACTAATCATCGGCAATGATAATCAGTCACGACTTCCCCCAAAAATTCACACTTTTTCAACGGAGGTGCAATGAACGTTCCGTGCATACGTAAACACCCCAAATTTCTTATTAAAACCTTTTTATGAACAAAGGCATTCAAAAATTATGCCTGAGACCAAAATCAGGTACGATTATTAAGAAATTTTCAATTTCTATGCATAGTTTGCCAAATATTTTGAAAAAATTAATTGGATTCATCCAAAATTACCTTCGGTCCGTTGAGAATATAATTCAAAAATTTACAACATGTTCCAGCTTGAGAGGCGAGAATCGATATGCACTCTATTACCAAATCCAAGTTACCCCAAACTTCCAATATTCGAAAAATCTATAAGACAATAATATGGAGTCACAAGCGTAATCGAGACGTCGTTATTCCTTGATTGGAACTGCCTGATATTTGAATTTCCCTCGATTCAGAATGAACATTTCATGTACTAAACAAAACGTAACATTTACTCGAGTGTGAGTTTCAAAAATGGATTTTCCTTTGGGATAAAATTTTTTATTGATCAGTCACATTTGAACACCGCAGAATGGAATGTTTTTTTTTTTTTTTAACGATGTGAAAAATTCCTACCAGCGGCAAAGTTATGCTTGTAACTGCACAAACGTAACTTATTCTACAAAGATATTTGTAAAGACTTTTCTGAAATGGCCATTGCCCGAGACAAATGAGGAGAATTTTATTAATTCGATAATAACGCCCCACAGGTATATCCATGTCTTGAAGAGGATCGCGACTTGACTGATAAATTACGTCCTCTCGTGCGATAATTCCACGCAATAACATTTTCACCTTCGACTTCATTATCGAGTCTTTTAGAGTCTCGCTACAAACAGAATAATTACTCCAAGAAACTTCTTAAGCGAAAAGTAAGGGATAGCGTCCCAATGGAAAAAAAATCGAATAGAATATTCAAGAGGAGTTCATGTTTTGTCTCCAATGTTCAATTGACGAGGAGCCTTGCGAATTGTATTTTTCAACGGACTCACTGTTCCAACTCAGAAGTGAAACTGCGGCACCTGTGCGCACCTCAATCAATTCGTTTTCATCACCTCTCAGTTGTACAAATAACAATGACGAACTTTAACCGCACAAATTTTACATTCTCAATAAATTTCGTGACATCGCTCAAAAAAAAATCAAGTCAACAGCCTTTTTTGAGAATTGGGTCCAATGGATTTTTGAATATTTTCTAAATTATTGATTTACGTGAAAAAACGCGAGGAAAATATTCTAGAAGATTCTTTTTGTGCAAGTTAACAGCGAATTACGGCGATAACACTTTTTTTAGCTTCCCTAAAGTTCCTTAAAGTTGAACTTATCATATACTGTGCATTTTTTCCTTCGATCGCCCCATCGGTGACCCAGTAATTGTTTCACTGGAACAAATGTTGCACACGAAGCGTACATTGTATAACAACGTTATGTATGAGAAGGGTCCGAATCCTTGGTGCAGGAAATATCGATCGGTCGTAGTTTGTAGACTCGGTTCGATAAACGGGAGTCAGTCGAGCCTCAGCTGCGTGAACGGCAACATCTTATTCGCGATGTAAAAGAAGTGTCAGTCGTTGTGGAGTCCTCCGCGCGAGTGCAATCATTTATTTCGAGTTAATTGCGATATTTCTTCCAAGAAAGTGTTAATAAATTTGATAAAATTAGTTATTTTCCGGGCAGTGCCGATTTTATTGTCAATTTCGAAAATGGTTTTCGAAAAATATATTTTTTTTTAACTTTAATGTTCAATAAAATTGTTGATAATAAAATTTCGAGAGCCTCAGTGAATATTCGTTGTCGTTACCGTTCGATGGCGTTAACACAGCAAAAATGCCAAAACTTCAAGCCCGGAAGCATGTGGATGAGCGAACGCTGAAGCGCTTTCGTATATAACGAAGAAAAGTTATTCGCTCTTTAATGGTTTTTCGAAATCAACGTTCAAAAGTCTGTCAACCAAAAAAATGTTGCAGAACGTTCGCGGAATGTAACGAGCAGCTTTTTTTCGTTAAGAAATCTTGGGAATACTGAGTGTGCGAATTGGAAATTTGGCGTACATACGATTTCTTTGAACATCGACAGAAAACTGCATGTAACTAGGAAATGTTGGAACGTTAATGCGAGGAGCTTCGATCCAGCAAACGACCTTAAGAAGGTGAGAAAAATGAAGGGATTTCGTTTGTTTTCACATTTGTTGAATTTATTGCCGATAAATCCTAAAAACTGAAGTACGAAATTCTTTTGACCTCAGAGTGGAAAAAAAGTTCCTTTGGTTTACACTTATTTGGGAATGTTAACAGATTTATGTCAAGGATGACAGAACCGTGAAGTACGAGAGTGAAGTCTGGAGAATCTGCAATAAAATAATTTATGTTTGAGACGAATGTAAAATTCAATTCGGAAATGATGAACTCCATACCGTTCCAAAATTTTCCATGGACATATCGTAGAACTTGGCTGCTGTGATCTTGAGAGGATTGGCAGCACTCATCATAACGATTTTAATTAAATGTCTACTTCTGAAAGAGAGTCCGTGCCATCCTGAGAAGTAACTGTCAAAAGTACAGAGCACGAGGCAAATTATAAAAAATCTATTGTTGGATCTTGCAGGATTCTGTAACGTCATTTGCAAATTCCTTACACAGATTCACTAAGAACGATACTCTGGTTAATCAATTTTTGGCTGGGCCAACTGTTAAAGAAAAGATGGAAAAGTTGAGCTGCGGTGAACTGTATGATCCTGTACATCTCTTCGTACTGTCCGATTTTCGTTAAGAGCTTTACAAACAAAAACAGCAATTTCATTTCCCCATCGGTATATCTTTGGTAATTTCCACGAAAATTGACTAATTGTGAGTACCTGAAGAAGCGACACGCTCATGAGAGCCATGCTCATACCGAGCTGTAAGAGAAATCCATTGGAAAAGCAGGATTCGAGTAGAACGGCGAATCTTGATGCACCGACAGATATATGAAGGTAACTAATCAGTTGTAGTGAAAAAAGTCAAGACCGATTATTTATCAAGGACGAAAACCCACTTTATGGCTTCCTGATGTTTCTTAATGCAGTTTATGAGCTCGAGATATTGGACGTCGTAATGTATTGAAACTGCAGGGTCGAAATGCATCCAATCTATATTTTCCGACATTTTTCTTAACCGTCCACTACAGATTTCCAGGAGTAAGACAATTTTTTTTAATGAATAAAACGTAACAACAGAATCAGAGGCCAAAATGACTCTGAAGTTTGCAACGTTGAGATTCAACGAAAACCATTTTTTCTATTGATTATTTATTGAATTTTGAACAATCGTGGCAATTTTTTGAGTCGATTGAGTTTTTTGGTCGCAAGAGAGAATCGTTTTATTGGCAGGACCAAATATTCAATAATTATTATTGGCTCTGCTGAATAAATAACAGAATTCCGTTGCATTCTAACGATGGAAACTTCAGGATCATGAGGCCAAAAACCGTTTGTTGGAAATATATACTCGCCTTACAATGGCCAGTAAACCACAAACATGTTGGACGTAAGTCGCGTACATAGCGTCGACAGACACAACAGTCCATATTGTTAAAATTGTGCCCGAATAAGTGTGCAATGCGATCCAATAATAATACGTATCTGAATCAACAAAGTATTCTGTATGATACAAATATTTTCGTTCTCGACTGGCATTCAGAGGCATCAATACGTCCAGGATCGAAGGCATCATTGGTACGATAAGATATATCGCGAGTGACCCGAATAAAAATGCTGTACACAATAAACAGACAATTGTTAAAACTCGCCTGACCACAAGTCGTTGATTGAATGTACATTATCGAAAATGAAGTTTCAAGTATTGTAATGCATGCCATTTTTAATAAATATACACACTTGCATACGCCAAGGTCATGATTCTTCCATCGTTGGCAAATTTTTGCAAAATACGAATATCTTGTTCGTTTTTTAAAGTGTTCCAATCTTTTTCTATGTGATCTATGAGTTTTCGCAACTGCAAACCCATGGGGAAAAACGTAATTTCGTCGCTGTCTTTTTGTTGTTGAGAAACTGCTCGAAGTTTGGGAATTGGAAGAAATACGTTACCTTTTGACAGTTTATCATTCCGTTGATGGATTTTATGCATGCGGCCAGTTGTACGCCCACGGGTGTAAAACACTCAATCATAATGTCCACGTTTCCCCACATTTCGATCATTTTTATCAACTGGCCCACAAATATTCAAGTCACCGGAATAATTATCGAAATTAACAAAAAATAATCACGTGCGACGTTTTACCTGAACAACCATGACGGTTAATATATGAAGATGAATGAAGAATTGTTGAAAATACTGCCAATTGTCTGTTCGCCGAGGCCAGTGGCCAATTAATGTCAAAAGTATGACATTATTTCTGTAATAGTGGTTTCTTAAGAAATTCATACTGCATGAGAGCCGCGTAGATTGTGCAGCCTCTACGCTAACGGAGCGATCGAGACTGTCGGAATAAAAAATTCTTTGATTTTCCCCATCATCGTCTTCTTATCGATTCTCCGGCTAATTCTTTCTTACAACTATTCTTCTGCCACCCTCCGTTCGTTAAATATTCTTTCTGTACATCGTTAGACATGATGACTTTATCGACTTGCAAGAGAAACCGCTATCAAGCATTCAAGAATGTAATTAAATATTCTAATAGAAGGCAGAAAAAAAGGCAATTGACATTGGCAAAGTTATGCTTGTAAGTGTGCACAAACATAACTTATTCTATAAAGATATTTGAGAAGACTTTACTGAAATGGCCATTGCCCGAGACAAGTGAGGAGGACTTTATTAATTCGATAATTCCGCCCCACACGTATATCCTCCATGTCTTGACGAGGTTCACGACTTGACTGATAAATTATGTCCTTTCGTACGATAATTCCACGTAATAACATTTTCACCTTCGACTCCATTATCGAGTCTTTTAGAGTCTCACTACAAACAGAATTATTACTTCAAGAAACTTTGTAAGCGAAAAGTAAGGGATGGCGTCCCAATGGAAAAAAATCGAATTGAATACTCAAGAGGAGTTCATGTCTTGCCTCCAATGTTCAATTGACAAGGAGCCTCGCGAATTGTATTTTTCAACGGACTCACTGTTCCATCTCAGAGGTGAAACTGCGCAACCGGTGCGCTCCTCAATCAATTCGTTTTCATCACCTTTCGGTTGTACAAATAACAATTACGAACTTTAACCGCATACATTTTAGAATCTCAATGAATTTCGTGCTCTCGATCAAAAACTGAATAAAGTCAACAACTTTTTTGGAGAATTGGCCCGAATGGATTCTTTTATTTTCATTTTTCTTGATTCACGTAACAAAACGCCCGGAAAATTTCGCGAAGATTATTTCTAAATCCCTATAAAGCATTGAGAACGTGGGACAACACTTTTTTTTTCTCCTGCGGAAACGAAACGCTGATTGATCAGTCGGAAAACCTTAGTGAATTTTTCGAATCCTCAAAAGTCGTGAGCTTAAAAAATTGTGAGTTTCATAATTCTGTAAATTCATTAAATCGTTTGTAATCGAAACCCCATTTTCGTGTTCAACAAACTCGGGAAACTCCGTCCATCCTTCGATTTTCGTCACACTATTGATCGCGATCGAGTCCATGATCGATGGCTTCACATTGATTTTTTTTTTCCAACTTTGACAAACGGCGTTTTATCCACCGTTAATTTTGATTCAGTTTAACAGAGAAAACGACAATTTTCTTTGCCGGAGAAGTTGCTGATAAAGTATGGAAAAATCACAATACAGTAAGTGTTTCAAAAATTATTCTTTCAATAATTCTTTCGTAGAGTCTAACTCGTGGCCATTTTTCCAGGCACCAACCGCTGCTTCAGTGAGCCTGAGACCACAGGTCAACTTTGCGTGTTCATTAATTGCAATTGTTGGCTATTGGCTAATGATACGGAATGAGGGAGCGAGGGAAACGATGCAAAAGTAACTCAAAGTGCAGCGTAAATCATTTCTTTACTAATGGATGTTTATAATAACTGAGTTAATAAAATCCCAATCTATTTTCTTCGTGATGAAGTGATAATACTTTACTTTAGTCTCGGCTCAATCCATTTTGACGAAAAGTTCTATCGCAGCGATGCTAGGACGGTGAAGTAAGATAACGAAGTTTGGAGAATCTGCGTTTTGAATGAAAGGATATGAAAAAAAAAAAAAAACGTAACGACACATTCTGACAAGAAACACGAAAGGAATAACGAACCGCTCCAAAATTTTCCATAGAGAGTTCATAGAATTTGTATGCCGTAATTTTGATTGGCTTGGCTGTGCCCATCATAATGATTTTCACCAAAGTTCTGCACCGGAACGAAAATCCGTGCCAGCCCGAGTAGTAGCTGTAAAAAATAATGGTAAGATATTTCCCTCAATCAATTAATGCTAAGCCACAAAATGATAAAGTAAAAGAATGAGAATATCTTACACAGCTTCACTGAAAATGACGCTCTGATTGATCAGCTTTTGGCCGGGCCAACTATTAAAGAAAAGGTGGAAAAGTTGGGCGAAATTGAATTGTATCATCCTGTACATTTCATCGTAGCTGCCCAGTTTCGTTAAGAGCTTTCCAAACAAATATCTTGCGCTTGTCATTATGTAAATAATGAGAAATTCATTTAAATTGTTGAATAATTACCTGGAGTAGGGAAATGCTCACTAGAACCATGTCCAGGACCAGTTGGACGCCTATTCCGCTCGAAAAGGACGATTCAATGAGTGTGGCCAGACTTCATTCATACCAGGAATCAATTAAAAAGTAAGAAATAACGAACCAACAAAAAAAAGCTTTCGTTTTTTTGAATCGATAAATTCACGAGGATTTCTCACTTGATAGCATCCTGATGTTTCTCAATACATATTATGAGCTCCCCATAAAAATAGTCCTCACCGATTGGAACGTTTAAATCTAAGGTCTTCAAATTAATCTCTTCCGCTGTCTTTTCCAACCTTTCGCTATGAAATCATTGAAGCAGAGCAAAAAGTCATTCAAATATTTAAAAAAAAAATCTCGTAGAATGTGAAAATACTTGCCTTGCAATTGCGAGTAAACCACAAACGTGCTGAACGTACGTGGCGAACATTGCATCGACAGACACAATAGTGCATATCGTTAGAATCGTACCGGTGTAAGTGTGCAATGCAATCCACCAAAAATAAGTTTCTGAATCAACGTAGTATTCGGTCTGATACAAATATGCTCGTTGCCGACTAACATTCAGGGGTTTAACGACGTTAAGAATCGAAGGCATCATCGGTAGAAGAAGATAAATAACCAGTGATCCAAATAAAAAAACTGTATAACCGAAACGGGCAATTTCGAAATTGTTAAATTAATCGGAATAATCATTTGCTTACTTCAAATTAATCAGGATTTACACACATGCATAGTAAAAAGAAGCTTTTCTGCCTTCTTCAGCAAATTTCCGGAGTATAGTAAGTTCTCTCTCATTTTTCCGAGTCGCCCAATCATCCTGCATGTGATCCGCGATTGAACGTATCTGAGAAATAAAAAGCAACTTTCGACTGGACCTGATTTTTTTTTCACAAGATTAAGTAGATTTCGATGATTCCTGAATTTCTTTGCGTACTAGTGAAATGACTCTGAATTCAACGTTGACATTCAATGAAAACCACTTTTTCTATTGATTATTTATTGAATTTTGAAAATCGTGAAAATTTTTTGAGTCGATTGAGTTTTAAGGTCGCAAGAGAGAATCGTTTTATTGGCCGGACCAAAAGAATTCGATTCCTTTTGGTTTTTTTTCTCATTTTTACGTTTTTTCTATGATTCTGAAGTTTGTCACGTTGAGATTCAACGAAACACATGTTTTTCATTGATTATTTATTGAATTTTGAAAATCGTTGCAATTTTTTGAGTCAATTGAGTTTTTTGGTCGCAAGAGAGAATCGTTTTATTGGCCGGACCAAATATTCAATAATAATTATTGGCTTTGCTGAAGAAATAACAGAATTTCGTTTCATTCCAACGATGCAAACTTCAGGATCATTGGAATAAGTGAGGCACATGGAAAAACACATTACCTTGTCTTGATTTATCATGCAACTGATCGACTTGATGAGAGCGAGCACTTGGATTCCCGCGGGTGTGAAACACTCTATCATAATATCCGCGTTGCCCCATGATCGGAACATCTTGATCATCTGAACGAACGAATTAACACTGAAATGTCGTTTTAAATGAAAACAGTGGTGTTGAGTGAGATTGTGAATTACCTGCACGATTATGACAGTGATGATTATAAGGTGGACCAAGAACTGTCGTACACGATTCCATATGGACGATTGATAAGGCCACTGACCAAGAAATATCAAAATCCTCGCATTGTTTCGGTAATAAGGACTTTTTGCCATATCCATATTGCTCGTGGAACTATGGAGTATGGAACATGGACAAGACTCTCGCTATGAGAGAAACATCAAGACTGGCTAGACATTCGACTCTAAGAACTCGTCCAACCCATCCTTTTTCCCACCCCTACATAAATTGACGCCATTTTACTTTTACCACGCCATTCATTAGCAATTCTTTTGATGCAATGCGTCAATCCATCGATTGCTATACAAATGCCAGCTATCCATGAGAATATTAATTCGATTTTTTTCCAACTGACGATTCGGCTGTATTACGAATTCTTTCAGATCGAGACGCACGACCGTCCATTTATTTTTTTTTCCCTTCGAATCGTTTAATTCACTCGGACAAATAATTACTCCGGATCGATCGCAATTGCATGCTCGATGTGAAGAAGTCCATGGGGTTGTGCAAGAACTGAACTCAACGAAATCCTCCGTTGTATCAAAGACTTTGTATACTTTTCTCGATTTTAATCGTTTCGTCTTTGTACTCGAGCGTACAAGTTTATCGCTTTTTTGATGATACTGCAAGTGTGAAAAGAAAATTTCTCTTATTTTTTCCCCATGGGAAATATTTTCTCATCCACTGATCGTTCTGTACATTTTTTTCTTTGAAGAAATCATTGTTAAAAACTTTTTCTCACCCGATGAATCCTTGAAAATGTTTGTTTTGTTCCCCGATAATGCAAAAATCATCGAGGGAAAATCAGTCGTTGCAAAATCTTCTCTTAGTGCAACAATAAAAAGATATTGCCGCTGGTTTCTCTTGAAAAGTTGAAGAATTTGGTAAAATTTGTGATTCTCTATACAACGTTAGTTTCATCATTAAGAACGTTGAGTGATCGGATTGTTTTAGCATCGAATAAGACATGATCAACGTTTTATACTTATCGTGCATAAAATAAACTTCTCTAAACAAATTTCGTAACGCATTCTAAATTCATTTATTTTCACGAGTTTCCTCGTGAGTTACAACATTTCTATCGTTGATTCATGGATCGAAACATAAACATCATCAGGCTAGGAAGTCTTCACTCAAAACGGAAGGGCTCTCTTGACATCAGGAAAAAACCAGCGTTTGAAACAGTCATCGTAGAGACACCAAGACGGTAAAGTACGACATCGATTTTTGCACAACCTTAAACCAATAAAGCACGTTTATCGAAACGAAAAGGAAAACAAATATTGAATGATGGAAAAATGAGAGCTGTTCGGTCTTCACAGTGAATGAAATTGGTTCGAAAATCTATTCGGGATGCTTTGGACAAGGTTTGTGCGAGAAGAATGAGTGGAAAAAAGCGCGACCCCACAAGGGAGCATTGAAAAATGAAATTCAATAAGGTAAATTCAAAAAATAAGCCTGACCGTGCCAAAACTTTCCACGGACATGACATACAGATTTCCAGCAGTCATTCGACAAGGTTTGAGACATCTCAACATGGCAAGTCGCAGGAGATGCCTTCCGCGTAACGGGAAACGATACCATTGAGCCAAATATCTAAAAAAAAATCGTTCCCATTAATGGTTCAATTACTCAATGAGATTTTTAGACATTATGCGATTGCAGATCTATTTTTTCCGCTCATGAAATTAATCCCACGTATTTCAAAATAATTAATGTCAAAAAAACAAATGGGCTAATATTTTGAGCGCGCTCGTATTTTTTTACAGGTACATTCGAGGTTTCTTGCAATATTTCAATGTTCTCCTTTTTTTCTATAGAGCTAAAAAATTAGATAAAATGTATTGACTGCTTTATAAGCGATGAAACATACAGAGACTCCCTAAACCGGTAAGTATGATCAGTGAGCATTTGACCTGGCCAACTGTTGACGAAAAGATGAAACAATTGACCCATTATGAACTGTACGTATCTAAGGACTTCATTGTAACTCCCAAGATGAGAAACTACCTGTTTTGGAAGATTCAATTGTTAAAAAAATCGTCGATATTCCTAGGCACGACTGAAGATAAATGAAAATAATAATCCAGTACAATATTTCTCATACCTGCAGGCCGGTCGCACTAATCATGAGCATACTAGTTCCCATTTGGAAAAGGAACGTAGTGGAGTACGCAGCCTCGATAAGACGAGCGTATCTTTAAATAAAAACGAGATGAAAACTTACTCGCTGCTGCCTCATCAAGGAAGTGGAATTTCTATATTTAACTATTTTTTCATGTTTATATATTGACTCAAGAATTTGTCCGTGATCTCGGATACAATTAGCAATGTGTGAATAAATTTTATTGTTTTCGAGATCCAGGCTATCGCTTTCATTTCCATCGGCACGTTTGTTCAAAGTTTCCAGTCGATATCTGCGAATCAAGTCGAAAGATTCTTTCACGATCAGGTCTTCACGAGCATTTTATAAATGGACCAACACACAGACACACTTTATATACTGCATATGCACCCTATAATTGAAAACATCCCGCATATGTGATGAACGTAAGTCAGCAGCATCGCGTCAACGCTGACAATGACAAAAATCGTGATAACCGATCCAAAGTAATTGTGGATCATAATCGATAGGTAATGATCCTCCTTATCGAAAAACATGTACTCAACCTCGTACAAAAATCTTCTCGGACGCGTCTCGTTAAGAGGCGAAACGAGGTCGAGTATTTGCGGCGTCAAAGGGACCATCAGATAAATCACCATTGACCCATTGACACAAACTGTATACCAACAGCCAAAATATTAGATGACACAAAACAAATCGACTTGATAACTTACCTATGTAACTGAGACCCAATAAAAATCCTGTCTGTGCATAACCCTTTAGAATTGTCAATTCTTCCTCGTTCCCTATACCAGCCCAGTCCCTTTTCATCAAGTCCAAAAGCTGAGTCATCTACGAGAAACTGCCAAATGACCAACTATTCGTTGATGACATGATAACAATCTAATAATAATTCATTTGGATACTTCTGCATGATTGAAGATGCAGTTGGACGCTTTCATGCAGGCAACAATTTGAACACCCATGGGAACCATGCATTCGACCATCATGTCGATATTCCCCCAATGCTGGATCAGCTTCACTCCCTACGAGCCGAGACAAACACTCGATTTTATTTAGTAAGTAAAAACTTCTTAGATTATCATAAATGCATTGAAAAACTGCAAAATATTTCGTATAATTTGACTTTACTTGTTTCTTGAAAAATCTCATGATTACCTGAACAAAACAAACGGTTAGGATGGCCAGAAAGACGAAAATCCGTCGAAAACGTCGCTGCTTCGGAGATTGATATGGCCACAAGCCAATCGTTGCTGTCAGAAGCCTGTTCAATCTATAGTAACGACTGTTAAAAATATCCATTGTCGTTGGAGGATTATCAAGAGAGGACTAATGTCTTTTTATTTCAATGAATCGGATGAAAGGGCCAGTTTTGTTAAAAGTCGTATATCACGCGCACATCGCGTGATTGCCTCTAATTAAGTATTCTTTTGGTGTGTGAGATTTTTACCGAGAGTTCCATAGACTCTAATTAATTATGGCTGGCGATATTTCACTTCAAAGGAAATCGATAGGGGTGTAAAGTACACACTTCTTCCAAAGTGAGCAATTGCGTTCTTTGATTTTTTCGCTGCCCCATGCTATTCGATCGCATGATATTGTAGTGTCCGCACCGCAGCACACTTGCTGTTTCAAAGGAAACAGTTCGGATCATACGGAAAACGTGCGAGACTGAGAGTTCGTGAAAAGTTCAAAGCATTCAAACGGCATTGTAATCGAATATTCCATTTTGAGATAAATCACTTTTTTCCCTTGTAGAACGATGAGAAAAAATAACGGAGCAACCCCAGTCGTGGTTACTGGATAGAACCAGTGGCGAACGACTACTCGATAAGTAAGCAACAAAATCGTGTCAGATTTTTATAGTATATTGTTCCATACAAGTCAACAATAAAGCACGAGGATGGCAATAATTATGTTGCTATTGATCAATCGAATCTTTTCAACGTGAAGTAACAAATCAACGCATTGACGACAGGACGGTGAAGAAGGACATGGACGTTTGCATTATCTAGTGGGAAAGAAAAAAAAACAAATTAATTGTAAAAAAATCTGACATTTTGTTTTCAATACGAAGAACCAATTGATTTTGTCACCGTACCGCACTATAATTTTCCATTGTTATCACGTAGATTTTACCGGCAGTGATCTGACACGGCCTTAGACTCCGGAGCATAATTAAAATTAGTAACTTTTGAACTTTTGGTGGCAAGTCATGCCAGTCCACCGAATATCTGCCAAAAGGCATAAAAACGAAAATTATTTTTTGAACGTTTTACCATTTAAATTTGAATAGAAATTAAAGCCAATTACGAATTATGTTTAGGCCACTAAATGGCAACTCACACATGATCGGTGATCGATAAACTGTGGTCCATTATTTTTTGACCAGGTATACTGTTCAAATACAGATGAAATATCTGCGCCAGGCAGAAACTTACAAATCTTATAAGTTGCCCCGGTTCGTTAAGGTGCATCAAAACCTGAAAAAAATGATTTCGGTGAAATTTCCGATACCGCGTAAGTTTCTTTATGGTTTTATCAATTAACTTTGCTTTTTGCTGTCATGTGATCCTCAAATAAGTAATTACCTGCAGTTCGGTAACGCTTAGTGCTAGCAAGGAGCCTGCTAATATAAATAGCATAGAAACACAGTAAGCAGAGTCGACGAGGCTGGTAAAACTGTATCATGGAGGAAATAGAATTGAAATTTATTCACAAGATTTCAGTAATGCACATCCATTAATTGAGCTCAACGAACATTATTGCTTCTCGATGGAGATCGATGCAACGACAAAGTGTTTCGAAGCTGCTGTCTTTTTCGGAATACTGAGGTTCACCACGACGAACGCAGACTCTTTCCAAATTCGTCCTGGTGAATAAATGTGTCCATTATGCTACGAGCATAAATCATTGAGAGTGAAAAAAGCAAAATCTAATCAAGTTGTGCGGTAGAAAGAAAAATTGAAATGTCTGGAAAATTCTCTATTTCCCGATTCAATTCGGATTAGGAAAAAAAAATACTGTCAAAGTTTTTGTTACGAACTCGACGATTTCGAAAAGAGCACAGGCATGCTCTACGAACACGAAAAACATTGCGTCGTTGGAGATCATCACTATGATCGGCACCCAAGACTCCCAAAACATGTGGCCGATTATCAAAATGTAATAATCATCCGAATTCACTCCATAGTAGGCGTTGAAGAGGTAAACATTTCCTTCAGTCTCATTCCCAGGTATGAAAAACTCTAATATCTTTGGCGTCACTAGAGGCATCATGAGATAGCAGACACACGCAGAATACATCCAACCTGTCTTGACATTTTTGAGTTCGGTTGAATGTGACACTTGTGAGTGTTCTGATCAAAGCTGCATTTTAAATCCACCGTGAGGCAGATTGATTTCATTTCAGCGAGGCGAAGGTTACAATATAATTTCTTTCACATTTTTAGTACTTTTGCTTTCCCAACATTTTCTTTTCTTACCAAAGTATGTCTTCGTGATCCAACATGCACCAGCAGCATATTTGTGAAGTACTTCAACGTTAGGTGAGTCTTCAAGACGTTTCCAATCCGAAGATATGCGTGCTAGTAGTTGACTGAACTGCAAATTCCCCGGATTATATTTGCCAGGAATCATAATTTGGATCAGATTACTGTAGAATGCACAACCATTTATAAAACATTTCTTACCTTGTCATGTTGAAAACTGACATTCAATAACTGCACAGTTGCCAAGGTCAAAATACATTGTGGTGTCAGCCACTCCAAAAAAGCGTCGACATCGGGCCATACATTGTTCAGATAAATGACCTTTCCCATTACAATGTCGATTAATATAATATCAAAATTAAATTGGAAACGAAAGTCGAAAAACTAGGCCCTTAAAGCCAAAAAAATCATATAAAGGCTTTTTAAACTGTTACGCATTTTACTGTTTATGCATTTTTTTTAACGAAACGACATGTGGAACACTCGCTTGTAGTTCCACATGCTTTTGTCGCGACTGATCTCACTGAATAGTGAATATCTAATCACATAAAAAAAAGTCGTGCTATTACCACGTGTCAAAGTAAATTTCATCACTACGTATTTACTAGTATTGCAATTAATTGTAAACCATACAAATACCTCAGGTATAATCATACTCAACACATTGGCGCATATAAAAGATGGTATAAGGCACCGCATAAAGAAAGATTGTTCCGGCCAAGTGCCAATGGTCATCAAAGACATTTTATTCCATTTGTAATACGGATGGTCAAAAAAACTTGCCATGGTCAGTTTCAAAGTCAAGCGAGCCTGAAGTTGCGTGGTACCTTTTGCATCAAGAATTGTCAACGTTCTTTTATTTTATTTTTTGGATCACATCTATGCACGTTGGTCTTTGAATGAGTGAGATTTATATTCGTGAAACAGGAACGAGTGCACTTTACGATCAACTTTAAAAAAATGAGCAGTTCCGAAAAAGATCCTCGTGTTGAAGACAAAATAGCAATGTGACTTTGGAAACTCTTCATGACCGTTTTCTCTCTTCCCTCTCGTGCAAAGTGAAAAAGTGTTTTTTTTTTTTTTTTCTAGACATAGATGCCCAGCAAATAAGTAGATAAATTTCTTGCCACTTGAAATAATGAAGATGGTAAGATTGACGAAGAAATTGTGGGTTTGCACGATCGCTCCAGAAAATACTCTGAAATGCACACACGCGAAGTAGCCGAAGCAGAGGAAGCGAGGTATCGAATGATTTTTGCATAATTAATGATAAATAGTTGGTAGTCGGTTGATTCACGATGAATAATAGAAAATTATCATGTCCCTTCGATTCTTTCAGGGGGACTCGGGTGTACAATCAATCCCCCCCCCCCCCTTGGCCTTCTACCTTTCTATACAAGTGCAATATGCATTATTGAGAAGAAGCAGAGACAAAGAAATGAGCAATATTTATTGTGAAAGCCATTGTTATTTCTAAAATTTTCTAAGCATATGTTGTCCCCCGATAGCAGAACACCTGGAAAATATTCTAAATAAGCGATCACCCAAGTACATAGGGGAAGCTGAATTTACCAGCAGACAAAACGTTTCTCCGGTGGACGTTTAGTGCGTTGCTCATCTGAATTTTCTGGATACGATTGCCTTTTATTCTCTATTGAATATATTCAAAGATTGTTTCGACGTGACCGATGTGATTCGAAGATAACAACAATTGGCATGCAGAACGTCTTACGATGGAAATAAAAATTACGGGACTGCTCGACTTCATTCGAGGGTATGTGTCACGAAAGTACATGTGTACACGCGAGCCATCGAAAGTAATATCGAACAGCGTTTGCACAGCCGATAATCAAAAGTGATGGTTGATAGATAAAAGTAACGCGCACAATAGACATTTCTTATGTACCTTTCAGCTCAGACATGTCATGTACGTCACCAATCGAACCCAATTTTCTAACAGCGGCTTACGAATGCGCTGCAGAAAATACAAAACTGCTGCGATACAAAATAACCATTTATTTTCGACCATCGTAACCGTACCTTGTGCCTTAATATGCAGAAGAAATAGAAATAAAAGTAATGACCCCTTTCAGGGCGCACTGCATTTGTCCTCGAACATTTCAATCAATTCGTAGCGCTTACAGAATGCAGTTTGTGCGAACATAGAACGTATGCAACAGTTGTATTCCTTTTTGGAAACCATCATTTCCATGTGGTACGTGCTCAGTGAAGTTGAAAGATCTGCATCCATAAGATCAGCCTTCCGGTCAGTTTAATACGAAACGAATTTATCAAAATCATGCAATCCTTGAATTTTCATGTCGATCCTCTCGAGGCATACAGTTTTATGCAAAACGTACACGCGAAAATCCTTAACTTGCCATCAAACCATCTAAATCGCGTAATTAGTCTCCATGTTCATTTTAGGTCGCTCGACGACCCTGGGCTTTGTGGTTAGCTGAAATGTTATCGAATTTTTCTTCCCTACCACCGCAAATCGTTTTACTACGAGACAGGCTCTGCAAGGACTCGCAAAAGCAGACGACAGAGCCAACAATGCACTTGTCCCAAGACTCTACCAAGGCTCTGGATATAGTCGTATGTAAATACTTGTATAAGGTTTACTGCACCGATGATAAGACAGTAAAAAATGACATGGACGTCTGCATGACCTTAAAAAAAAACAAAAACAAAATTTGTTAATTAATCACCCTAATACGTTCGATTAGGTGGTTCAAGAATCAATGGTTTTTTTTTGTCTCAGGCCTTGCAAACATTTCTGCAAGGACGAAAAAGTCATTCACCCACGGTTTGGGGAGTTCACTACATTTTTCAGACTGCTATCAAGCTATTTTTTCGATTTCAAACCACCCTAGTGTACGATGTACAAGAATAATTAATATTTTTCCGTACAGCACTGTAATTCTGCATTGTGATGACGTAGATTTTACCAGCAGTTATCTGGCATGGTCTAAGACTTCTGACCATCATTAAGATCAATAACTTTTGGGCTTTCGGTGTCAAGCCATGCCAATTGACCGAGTAGCTGTAAAAAAAAATGAATGTAGCTCACAAATGTTGAAATTGAAGTTGATGATTCGGTAATTACTAATCAAAAGTGCATTTAGCCAGTTGGAATTTTACTAACGCGTGATCGAAAATAGATAAACTGTGATCCAGGATCTTTTGACCTGGCATGCTATTCAAATACAGATGAAATATTTGGGCGATCGCAAAACTTGCAAATCGAATAAGTTGTCCAGGTTCTTCGTGGTGCATCAATACCTGGAAATTCACATTTTTGTCATACCATAATTTCCATTATTGAGCTTGAAATAGAAAATTGTTCCGTTGATATCAAAACAAAAAAATAATGGCAACCAATTCAATTCATTTAATCAGGATCAAAGACTTCATAGTGTGTACAATTAATTCCATTTTTAATTGCTGAGTAAACTGATGATGATACATTACTTGCAGTCCCGTGATGCTCAACATTATCAGAGAGACCCCGATCACTGCTAGTAAACAAAGATTGTAAGAGGACTCGATGAGGCTCGTGAAACTACGAAAGACGAAAATAAAAATTGAAATTTCTCTAAGAAACAATGTAATTTTTCAAAATTCTTGGAGTTGATTAACAAACATTATTGCTTCTCGATGGTGCTCGATGCAATGACAAATTATTCTGTAATTAATTTCGTCTCGCGAATCATCAGGCATGGTATCGTTTATGTGAATCCTTTTCAAACCTTCCCTGGTGAACAAAAGTGTCGGTAGAATAAGAAACTGGAGAACAATCCAACAAAAGTTTGGCGTTTCTTGCTGTTCTTAAAAATAATCGAGCATTAATAATTGGTTGGAAATCTGCTGTACGAACCCAACGAGTCCGAAGAGGGCGCACGCATGTTCCACGAATATAAAATACATCGCGTCATTGGATATAATCGATATGATACACAGCCAACTTTCCATAAACATGTGAAAAAGTATCGCACCACGATAATCGTCAGAGTTCACGAAGTAGTCGGCGTTATAAAGATAAATCGGTTCTGCTGTCCCGTTTACGGATTCGGGAGACTTTAATATCATCGGCATTACTAATGGCATCATGACGTAACAGAGACACGCGGAATACATCCAACCTGTAAAAACGTGCATTCAAAGTAAGAGCATCAAATATTTTACCTGGACAATAAATTTATAACTATTTACGGAATTTATTAACTTTCCGTGACAAAAAATGAATTTTAAATATCGAGAATCTCCAACGCTTGTCTCTATACGAATATTTTTTAAATTTATTGGATTAGCGACCCGCAAAATTGCATTTTGCAACCAGCACTGGACTGCGTTTTTTGAAGATGTAGAAAAAAACGTGCAATTGTATGGAAAAAATTTCATAAGAGCCGGGAGATTGAGAAAAATCGATTCTGCTATTATTCTCTCACCAAAATAGTGTTTTGTGATCCAACGTCCGCCAGCCGCGTACTTATGGAGCACTTTGGCGTTAGGTGAATCACCGTGTCGCTCCCAGTCCGAATGTATGTGATCGAGCATCGCGATAAACTGGAGTCCGCCATTACAGAGCGAGAAAAGTCGTGATTCGTCTTGATTAATTGTTTCTTGCTCAAAAATCGAATCATAATGTCAAATATTTCGATTTAATATTCAATCGCCTCACTTTTTTGCGTTGAAAGCTGACGTTGAGCAATTGGATATTTGCTAACAGCAAGACTCCGAATTCTGGTACCCACTCCAAGAAAACGTCAAAATTTGGCCATGTTTTTGTTACGTAGACCAACTTTCCGAGCGCAATGTCGAATAATTCCACGTTAACGTTCGATTGGGAAGAAATACATAATTATCACGATTTCGTCGTACGAATTCTCGACACAGCAATTATTTACGACCGCAAAGCTCAGAGTATCCAAATTTTTTTCGAAAAGCTGATTCGTCATTTTCTAATAATTGGAATGACATTCGGAAGCTAAGAGGATTCAATAAAACGATCTCGAAGGTTTTTACAAGACTTTGATCTTGTGGACGTTCTTTGCGGAAAAAAGAGCAACCTTAGAATTAAAAAATGATTAAAATTATAATACTCATACCTCGGGAATGATGATACTCCACAAATTGATACAAACGAAAATTTGTAAGGAGCATCTCTTTAGAAACGGTTGTTCCGGCCAAATACCAATGGATTCCAAAGATATTTTATTCCATTTGTAATACGGGTGGTCAAAAAAGCTCGCCATGATCGGTGACTGTTCTAGGAGATTCTTCAAAAATCTCTTATTTTACAAATGAATTTGCATCGTTCTTTGAGGCGTAGTTTTGAGGTTTCCTTAAGCACGAAAGTTTCAACTTTCGAATCATATAAAATGCATGCAGTCATCCGATAAAAATTTCGTACGAGACTTGTGACGTTCGTGAATTCAAGACTTTTTCTTCTAACTGCTTGTTAACGTCACTCTTAACTGTGGTGCACCGGCTTTTTTAACCCTCGCTTCGCCGAAGAAAAGTGTCGGTGGTGCGAGCGAAGAGAAAATAAAAAGGTGAAGTGCGTGACACATAGTTTCCTGAATATATTTAACGATTGACAAACAAATTGTGAGGTTGCTTAATCGTCTGTAATAATGTTTCGTACGCAGGGAAACACGTGTGCGAACTCGGGGCTGCTAAAGTGGTGGAATAATGACATCACACCAATTTTTTGCATATCTAACGATGAAAAGTGATACCTGGGAGAAAAAAATGACAAGTAACAGCGAATGTTGATGTCCATGGGTCTTGGCAGTCACCCCGTTTGCCAACAATCTGCTGTAATTACGTGAGTCGGTCTGACAGTAACACGAAGAGCTCTAAACAGTTTTTAGCTCTGATACAAAATGGCAATTCGTTACAGAAATTCTTAAATACATATCCGGTGTCTCTAAATACAAATGCGAAAAAAAACGAAGCAAACACTGCTCGAACGAGCAATCGCACCAGAAAAAAGAATTTGCACCCACACAGCAACGTGCATAGATCAATTCTGTTCAGTTTCAAGTCCCAACGTTCAAGCATGCGTCAAAATAACGTGGACAAAGTGAATAAAACTCTCACTTGAATAAAAGGACGAAAATATTAAATTGAGCCACTTTAAAAATTGGTTTTCTACTCATAAACTGATTCGGGGTATTTATCGTTTGATTAACTTGATTAAATAACTCATCGGATAATTTTCAGTGTTTATTCTATTAACGCATACATTTTAACGATTGAATACGATGACAAATGTTTGTTTCCCTTGGAGACATACCATTTTTTTCCATCACTATAAGCTGAGACCTACGCGTGTATTCATCTGTAAAATAGTGCTTAACGCATCGACGATAGAACCGTGAAAAAGGACATGGACGTCTGCATGACCTTTAACACACAAAAAAAGACGTAAACGCAAGAGTTTGCACGTATTAACGAGATGAAAATGAATAATTTTCCGTACAGCACTGTAATTCTCCATCGTCATAACGTAAATTTTTCCAGCCGTGATCTGACACGGTCTTTGGCTTCTGACCATAATTAGGATCAATAACTTCTGGGCTCTCGGACTCAAATCATACCAATCGACCGAATATCTGCATGAAAATAGTGTCAATTTTCAAAAGAGCTCAAAATTTCAATTAAAATTTAAACTCCGAACGAAAAATTGGTTTTTGTGCTGCTCACGCGTATTGAAAAATTGATGAACTGTGATCCAGTATTTTTTGACCGGGTACGCTGTTGAAATACAGATGAAATATTTGCGCGACTGCGAAACTTACGAATCGAACGAGCTCACCGGGTTCGTCGAGGTGCATTAACACCTGGAATTGACGATTTTTAGTGGCAGAATCTCAAACAATCGATGGGGATCGTTAGTTGTAAATCTCGCGTTACGAATTTCCATAAATATCTTTTGAGAAATCTATAATTACCTGTAATCCTGTTACACTCAGCGCTAACAGTGAGGCTCCGAGGATTGCGAGCAAGCAGATATTATAACAAGAATCAACGAGGGCACTGAAACTGTGGAATTAAAAAATTAGAACGGCGACTTAATCAAAAAATCATTAGCAATGGGAATAAAATTTTTGAATAACATCAACAAACATGATTGCTTTTCTGTGGAGATCGATGCTACTACAAATAATTTTGTAATTTACATCATCTTCGGAATCCTTAGCGGAAGTGTCATTGCTGGAGACACTTTTTAAATTTTCCCTAGCAAAAAACATTGGCAGTGTAAAAAGTGGAATATTTATATCGAATTTTTCAAGAACTGTAATTTTTCTTCATAGAATTTCTTTTCTACAAACCCCACAATTTCGAAGAGCGCACAAGCGTGTTCAGCAAATACAAAATACATCGCGTCATTCGAGATTATTGATATGATTGACAGCCAAGATTCGACAAACATGTGAGCAAATATTGAGAAATAATAATCGTCGGAATTGACACCGTAATCGGCGTAAAAAAGATAAATTTTTCCCGTTGATCCATTCACGGGTGCGAAGAGTTCTATTATTTTTGGCATCACCAGAGGCATCGTCAGGTAACAGAGACACGCGGAATACATCCAACCTGTTAAAAAAAAGACGATCATAAAGTTGATTCGAAGACACGATTTATTTGTCATTTTTAAGAATAATCTCTCACGAAAATATGTTTTTGTGATCCAACACCCACGGGCGGCATATTTATCAAGTATTTTAATATGAGGTGAAAGACTAAAACGTTGCCAGTCGGAATATATATGATTGAGTATCGTGGCGAACTAGAGAAACAGAAAATCATTACTTTGCTATCAACAAGTCGCTGGAGCTTTAATTGATAGTCAAAATATGTGGAAATATACACAAAATTACTATGTTATTGTAGTTCCCTGGTACCATGTCGTCCTCTGAGAAATTTGAGCAAAAACGTAGTAAATTTTCATCTGAAAAAGGCCGGAAAATAATTTCCGCGATCTCGATAGAAAAAGGATGAAAAGATACTATGTTTTTGCTGAAATTTCTCAGAGGGATGACTTGGTACAAGCGAACATGGGACAGCGAAATATAATGACATAGTAAATTTTGTTGTGATATTCTCTCCGTGTAGACGATTGAGAAACCAACCTTATGATGCTGGATGCTGCCGTTTATCAGTTGAAGTAACGAGGTCAACAAAACACAAAATGCAGGCAGCCACTCCAAGAAAACATCGAGGTTCGGCCATACGTTGATCACGTACCGAGTCTGTACAAATATATTCAGTGAAAAGTATAAAACATAGTTTTATATTGTACAAAGAAAAATGAAAAAATCGTACCTCAACGAAAATCAAACTCATCACATTAGTGCAGAAAATAAAAGGGACGAGACACCTCATAAAGAAGGATTGTTCAGGCCACGTGCCCAGGCAAGCTAAAGATATTTTATTCCACTTGTAATATTCGTGATCAAAAAAACTTGTCATTTTTTATGGCCAAGAATCCAACGCCTTGAGAGTTGCTGTGAATCAGTTGAAAAAGGTAGAATTTTCATCAGTTTAATCTCCTTTAATTACGTTATCGCAATTAAAATCCATCAAGGCTTACGAAGAGGAAAGGTTGAATAGTAAAGTGCTTAGCATATGCAATATTTCGTGGACAGTGCGTCACCTGTAAAACTGAAAAATAGAACTTGTGTTCTGCTGCAATAAAAACCATCATTATCATTTTTTTTTCTCGAGAAGAATCATAAGGAACTTTTCTTTCAGTTTCCACTTAGGGTAAAACTTATGAGTCCCCTGGGATGCCACGAATGATTATTGCTCCATTCACAAGACGGAAATAATTAGCAACAAAATTAAATTTATTAGAACGACAAAACTCGATAAGTACAAACACGAGCCGCATGTAAACTCGACAATAAAATCAACTGGGATTCATCCTTCGACCAGTCGTACAAGAATCCCGTGTACGTATCCCTTCGATCACAATCAACGCATCGATGTCAGAACCGTGAAAAAGGACATGGACTTCTGTATCACCTTAAATAGGAAAAAAATTAACTCGTGTGAATGACGTTCACGAGGTTAATTTAATGAAATGAAAATAGGATCCATTTTTTCTCTGTACCGCACTGTAATTTTCCATTGACATGATGTAGATTTTACCAGCAGTAATGTAACACGGTGTAAGACTCCTTTGCATAATTATTAACAACATTTTCTGAGCTCTGGGATTCATATTGTACCAATTCACTGAATATCTACACAAATATAGTTCAACACACTTTAAACAATATAATCCAAGTTAATGAAGAATCATTGAGTAGGAACACGTTAAATTAATGTTCGCTGCTACTTACACATACTCGGATATGCTCAAACTATAGTCCATTATCTTTTGACCAGGCACGCTGTTCAAGTATAGATGAACGATTTGAGCAATTCCAAAAATAAAAAATCTGATAAAATTTCCGGGCTCATTCAAGTGCATTAATACCTGAAGTTAATAATTTCACAATAATTAACAAATCGTCATTATTTTTCAAAGTCTCCAATGATGTGAGTTTACCTGAAGTCCGGTAACACTCAGGAGCAAGAGACAGAATACTATAACGCCTCCGAAACAAGCGGTATAACTGGATTCGATGAGGCTGGCAAAACTATAACGTTTATCAACAAAACGAACATTTTATTTGAACGTTTCAACAAACTATGAAGTTTCTCAAAAACTAGACAAATTTTGAAGTTTATAGACCGAAATATACAAACAATATTGCATCTCTGTGAAGATGAACGGAATCGGAAATGATTTGGTAGCTCGATTCTTTGCTCCGGTTATTCAAGTCCATCACGCTATTGCTGAGCTTCGTTAAATTCAATCTGTTGAAGATTCGTTGTTAAAATAAACTACTGGAATGCCCTGCACCTCATTAGTAATGAGATAACTAATTATTATGGGAAACTCTTTACGGACCTGACTATTTCGAAAAGGGCACATGCGTGCTCAACAAACACGAAGTACATACTGTCGCTTGAAATTATTACTATACACGTTGCGTAAGTTAAGACACTCATGTGAATAAATATCAGGACGTAGTAATCGTCCGAATTGACACCGTATTCGGCGTCGAAAAGGTAAACCTTCTCTGGCGTTCCATTGGATGGTATAAAAAATTCTATAACGAGTGGTATCGTCACCGGGAAAGAACAATATATGAGACATACAATGTACATCCAAGCTGTAAGAATATCGTCGTTTGAGTATCATGGACGTACAAGAAATTTCATATTTCGTATTGGAATATCGATGTATGTCACTTTATGTCGATGTTGATCGTGTACAGACGGATTTATTGTTTATAGAATTCAAATTTGAGGCGTTGATTCTGATTAGTTTCGATTGAACGAATCGAGGCAATAATGCGTTTCTGAATTCATACTGATTGCTATTTTCGTTTGTTACGAAAACATTTTTTTTCTCACCCGTGTAATGTATCGTGATCCAAGATCCCTGCGAAGCGTATTTGTGAAGGACCTCAAGATTGGGTGTACCTTCGAAACGCTTCCAATCAGAGCGTATACGATCCAGAAGGACAAGAAACTGAAATTCGCCGGAGATGTGAAAAACGTCGACGTATAATGCCGAAGAGTTTAATAAAATTGGTAAAAGTCAATTAATTTCTAACTCTTTTACGATTGAAGCAGCCGTTAAATAATTGGACTTTTGTTATCGATATGACGAGAAACGGTGGCAACCATTCGAGCAAGGCATCAACGTCTGGCCACAGATCCATCAGACGAATAATCTTGCCAACGAGAACGTTAATTCATTTAATTCCAATCCCAATTGTAGCATTTTTCACCTCATTTTTCACTTTTCTATTTCAAACAATTATGAATCGTTTGTGTACCTCGGGAATAAGAATACTCAAGAGAGAGAGGCATATGACGGTCGGTATGACACATCTCTTGGTCAAAGATTGCTCTGGCCAAGTACCTATCCACGATAAAGTTCTTTTATTCCATTCGTAATAGGGTTGATCAAAAAAGCTGGGCATGATTCACGATTATACAAATTTCGCTCCCTCGAAGTTTCCACAGAGAACGACTGGACTGATCGTACAAGCAGATGTCTTTCAGGATCGTTTCAATAGTTTATTCCGCACAAACAAACATCAAATTTATCGTATTTTTCCTATTCAATGTTTAGTTTTTTAAATAATCGTATAAAGACATGATTGTCGAACGTCACGATCGATTGTCTTCAATTACGTAAAGTCAATGGAGTGTAAAATGTTCAAGTTGCTGTACAACAAAACTTGGTCATGGTAATCATTTTCGAACGTCAGCGTTGGTGATTGTTTGACAGTGAGATCTCGTGGAATCATCGGATCAAAAAACAATTTCGAAGCAAATTGAATTTTGGGCTGTACAGTTGAAAATCAACCACGAGACGTAGTGATGACAATGACGTTTATGAATTACTGTCCGTATATGAAAGTAAATTGAGTGATGAAAAATTTTAAGCCTATTTGGAAAATGGTTGAATGATGGAAAAATGATTATCACGATCCAGCTAACAAGCGACGTAACCGTTGAAAAATATCGTATCGAATGTTGAATGCTCGTGAATTCGGAACTTTCCATACGTTTCTCGGAGCTTGAGATCACTTTGTTATTACCGCATGCTTTTTTCTTACTACGCTTTCAAAATAAAGCCTTCGTGCGACGAGCGTGTAGCAAAGAAGTTCATATGAGGTTCGTGACACATAGGATAATGGTTGAGTTTCGATTGGCAAATAAATTGTGGGGTTTCACTCTCGTCCTATTAAAACTGCATCAGCTATAATGACTGCAACTTGCGTGCATTAACACGCAAGCAACGAGTTAAGGTAGAAAAATTACGGGATCGAATTATTTTTGCATAGTTAATGATAAAATGTGTCAGGTGGTGTAAGACAAACGAACCATTACAGAAAAATATTGTCGTATTTCGATTCAGCCCTACTCGCAACTGTCAGGTGTATTATCGTACGACCTCCACTTACGTAATCAACTGTAACGCACCATTGACAATGCAAAGCTGGAGATAAATTTGACAAATATTCATCATCTGATGAACTAAAACCTTGTCATTTTAAAATCTCCTAAATACATGTTGTCTCTGCGTACGAGAACAAGACGCGAGACCGAATAAGTTGCACATTATCCGGAATATTACGAGTCTTAGTTATTATGCAGTTTTTGCTGTAAAATGCCACCAGGAATATCCACATTTTACAACTTTATCAGTTCAGTTTCGCATAAGCAAAAGTTGAGTGAACTTCGCTCTTAGCAACAAGTTCACTGAATATCTCTCGGCATGATTGATAGTTTGCTCTCATCTCGTGGCGTTTTCCAGTTCGCATTTCAGGACAAGACATTTTTATCATCGTTTCCGCATTTCAAACGTTTTGGGCAGAATTACAAATCAATTGGTTGTCATTGTGCCAATTATAGGAAATCAATAAATCGATCCCTCGTTGATCAGAAATCATCAACATAAGTTGTGATTACATTTATTCAGATTTCATTGACACCAATAATTCAATACTTTTCAAATATTTTCTCTGTTGAAAAGCTCTGTCGGATCAAATAAGACTAAGGTCATGGATTATGGAAGGATCCGAACGAAACTAAATGGAAATCGTAAGTACGAGCACGAGTGAAGAGATTAACAGGAAACTTTGTTAACCGATTAATACGAGTTTCATTTCAGTCGACTAATGAATTCGCCACTGATGTGATGCTGTTTTAATTTCAACGAGTCTCACGCGTTGACGCCTGGACCATGGAACCAGGGACGATGGTTTGCATCGCCTGCGAATGGAAACATAAAAATGAGAATGAATATTGCGAACGTAGATCGATGTCGCTGTTTTCTTCTCTTAAATTGTCCGATGTTCACGTGTCAATCGGTCGTACGTCTGGAAGAAATTTACATAAACGATATAATAGAAAAATCGTGTCAGAATTGGGTCAAGTTGACCCAATCCGCTCAATAAACTTTCTCTTCTTACTAAAAACATGTTTTTATATGGATCTCCAAAGTACCTTGATTTTGAGAAAATGGATGCGATGCTCAGAGTCCGTCGATACATCGTTTGAGCCTCACCATGGACTTGAATCTATCAAGTCAATGGAATTGGAGTAAAAAAAACTCTTTTCAACTTATTTGATCATTCATGACGTTGAGAGTTCCAATTTACTTTTTATTCGTTGCCCATGAAAATTGTGTCGATTCAAATATCGATTTATCAGAGAAAAATGATCGTGTTGTTAAAAATTCTCAAACAACCGATGATGCAAATGAATTCTTAGCTATTCGAAGTGGTTTGCAGTGAAATTTGTTTATTTGACACGTACCCGAAACATTGGCACTTTCGAAAAATGCTCCGATACATCTGGCGAGTAGATTCGAGATTGTCCAAGCGAAATCCCGATTGCTGCGTTAATGACGTTCCGTTTGTGAGGAGAAGGCTCGGGAAAGCTTGCCGCATGTTCCGTAATTGAAAAGCTCCTCAAGTTACTCTAAAGTCGAAAGAATCACAAAGTTTTTTTTTTCCAACTCACTACAGAATTATTGAGTTTTTCTTCCATCCCGAATTGCATGCAGATCCAAAAAAACGTTAAAAAAATGCAGTGAATCGCGTTGCGTGCTCGGAATTGAACTAATTGGAAAATTTCGACCGACTAGACCGAAGAGCAATCGATGCAAGAGCGGATCAAATGAACCGAAGCAACCAGCATGAGTAAATTCCGTAAAAAACGAAACAAAACAGTAAAGTGCGAGCTTCACGCACTCTCCGATTCTCCAGACGCGCCTGTGTTCATTATCCAAGACATATTTTGCTTCTTCCGTCACGATAAAGTGCGACAAACGCTCAGAAGACAAATGTTCGAACTTTGTGCCTTCAGGTAATGACTGGGTGCGCTATAAATGACGAAGAAATTGCGGGGCTGCTCCTCGATCTTCTTGGAGTAATACAGTATAAAAAGTTCCCGCGTACACGCAATGCGAGCGAAAGCAATGAAAGTATGATGTCATATGACTTTTGCATAGTTGATAAATAAACGTAGGAGTCGGGTGTAAAAAACGCGACGAGCAGTAGAAAATTATGCTCATCATACGTTTCTGTCTAGGCAGTTTTGACGCATGCCAACAATTTACCCCACTTAAACGGTTAAATTCTTTGCAACTAACAACGGAAACCCGGGAAAAAATAGATAATTCCCTCCCGCATTTTAAAGTGACGTCTATCATTTGCAAAAAATTTTTAAGATACACGTTAAAGTCGTCATAATTGTGTCTGCCTATTATTGAAATTATAGGACTCGAAAAGACGAGGAGAAACACAAATTAAATCACTTTGGTCGATAAAAACTGAATTTTTATTCAAGCATTTCAATCGCTTTCCGTCATTTCCCAGGTTTCGTGCTGTAAAGAATAACACGGACCCTGTGTGCATTTTATCAATTGCACCTGAAGTCAGTAAGGAAAAAAATGAATAAACATTTTACTGGCTAATAATCCTCAGAGAATAATATCAAATCTTACGAAGTTTTCGATCGTGCTTAGCATTAATATTTCGTTTTCTCATGCTGCAGATCTTTCCGTGATTGCAGGCAA
The DNA here is from genome assembly GCA_037043255.1 of Diadegma fenestrale. Classification (NCBI taxonomy): domain Eukaryota; kingdom Metazoa; phylum Arthropoda; class Insecta; order Hymenoptera; family Ichneumonidae; genus Diadegma; species Diadegma fenestrale. The sequence continues at coordinate 3,068,118 of CM073311.1, read as the reverse complement.
AACAGAATTTTTCCCACCGTGCCATTTGATAGAAATTCCGCAAGTAGAGGTTCGGAAACTTCATCTTTTTTCTCACGCTTCGAAACATGTTCTAGCTCTTCGAAATATTACAAATAAATATTGTGATTGCAACAAACTTAAGTTTATTAAGTCATCGAAACATAACCGGATACAAAAAAGGGCCACGAGTAAGCCGGAAGAAGAAAACATGATCGTCTTTCGTTCCTTTCGGGTGGCCGAGATTTCCGCGTATCTATCCTCGGCATAACAATTAACGTGTTGATGTCAAAACCGTGAAAAACGACATGGACTTCTGTAGAACCTGATGAAGCAGAAAAAAAGTGAGTACAATAAAATTCACTCCGTTCCCAAACATAAACCAATTGAATAAACGAGAATTTCATTATTTTATGTACCGCACTGTAATTTTCCATTGATATGGTGAAAAGTTTACCAGCAGTGAGCTGGCACGGCGTTAAACTTCTGTTCATAATCATCAACAACATTTTTTGAGCCTTAGGATTCATGTTGTACCATTTTACGAAATACCTGCAAAATGTAATGTTTCGTGGCATTTTCAACCATTTGAATGGAATAAAAAAAATACTGGATTGCTGAATTTATTCCATGTTTACTCACGCACTGTCGGATATGCCCGTGCTGTAGTCCATTATTTTTTGACCAGGTACACAATTGAAGTAATGATGCACTATCTGAGCAGTCCCAAAAATTAAAAATCTGATGAAATTTCCAGGTTCGTGCAAGTGCATCAAGACCTGGAATCATTTTTTTTACAATTATTCGCAGGAATTCATCATTTTTTATTCGTCAATGATTCGATTCACCTGTAGGCCTGTGAGACTCAGTAGCAACAACCATAAAATTGCTACTCCCCCGAAGCAAACGTTATAGCAAGATTCGATGAGACTAGCGAAACTATGTTTTTCAACAAGGAACAAAAAACTTTGAATATGCGAACGCGAGTTGGAATTTTATTGTAAAATTATAAGTTACAGGCTCCGTGGATCTCATGATCTTTTATTTTCCGGGAATTCCGTTCGTTTGTGCAATTTTCCTCATGGAACGAATACGCGGTGTCAATTTTTTGCGTTTGTCAGTAACTGTGACGATAGAAAAATTGCTGTCGGTATTCGTTCGTTCAGGTACAATTGTCAAGCAAACTAATCTGAGGAAAATCAGAAAAGATCAAGTCCCTGGGACGCCTCGATGACGATCAACATATACGAACAAAATAGCATCGCGATGAAGATGAACCGAACTGGAAATAACTTTGTGGCTTCTTTCTCTGTTTCCGTCTTTCACATTGATTTCACTATCGTTAAGCTGGTCCAATTGTAACCTGTCAACAAATTTTGGCATTTGCCCAATGAATAGTCAGATGCATAGATTAATTTTACATAAATAATCAACATCTGTAATCACATTCGATGAAAATTGATGAGGTGAATCGCGAAAACTGGGACAAAGCGTTTTACTTGCAAAAGATGCAGTTTTTTTCATTTTATTCAACGTTCTCGATTCATTTTTTGTCATAGGTCAAAAGTGAATTTCTTATTTCCAATTATTATGATTTTTGGGCTCGTTATTGTCCGGTGTATTTTGTCTCCGAGCGACAAACACATCACACGTGGAAAAAAACTCAAATCTGATTTTCTCAGTTTCATAAAGTACAGAAAAGTGCAATTAAACCCGGAGGCAACGGTCATCGACGTGAATCATCGTGCAGACGCTCTATTTCATCCAGATTTGGATCGAGTGTCGAAATGTACGAGATTTACTGTTCATTTACATTGTTTAAGAAACATTTTCTGCCCTGCAATGACCCAATCTTCGAAAACTTGCAATATACGTGCAATATTTCATAATGGTCATGATTATTTAAATGATAAGTGACGATAGGAAGAAAATATAAAAAGCAGTTATTTACGAACCTGACTATTTCGAAAAGCGCACATGCGTGTTCGACATATACGAAGTACATGCTGTCATTCGAGATCATTACTATACACGTTGCGTAAGTTAAGACACTCATGTGAATAAATATGAGAACGTAATAATCATCCGAATTTACACCGTATTCGGCGTCAAAAAGATAAACCTTCTCCGCTGTCCCATTTGAGGGTATGAAAAATTCTATGACGATCGGTATCGTTACCGGGAAAGAACAATATATGAGACAGACAACGTACATGAAAACTGTAACAATGTGTTGACCGTAAGAAACATGTTGGCTCGATCCATCAACGGATCGACATTCAAATGTTCTATTTTATTTTCCGTCCATTAAACTTTGACTCGATTGTCTTAATGCTCGTTTATCGTTTACAGGAAAAGAATTTGCAGGACATGAATTTCTTCCAAATGTGCAAAACATTAGTTGGGATTTTTTGAAAAATATTTATGTATTTTTTTTTTCCTCCGTCACCTGTATAATGCACCGTAATCCAAGCACCTTGAGAGGCGTATTTGTGAAGAATATCCTCATTGGGTGTGCCCTCAAAACGCTTCCAGTCCGAGCGTATACGACCCAGCAGAACTTGAAACTGGAATACGTTGACAAAGTATAAAAATAAAAGGGCCTGTAACGATAATGACATTAATGAAAGATTTAAACAGTAAATTTATGTTCAACCCTGTTACGATTTAAGTAGCCGGTGAGTAATGTAACTTTTGTTATTGATATAACGAGAAGTGGTGGCAACCATTCCAATAAAGCGTCAACATCCGGCCACAGGGCCCGCAGACGAATCACCTTGACACGAACAAAGTTCGATGATTTTCTCGCATATATTTTAAGTCAAAGTGCAAGTCAATTTTCTAAACAACGTCGACTATGCTTTGAAGAAATGAAATCTTGATGATGATTTTTAATATTTCTTCCTCATGAACAATTCTGTCGCTGTACCTCGGGAATGAGGATACTCCAGAGAGACACGCATATGAGGGAAGGTAAGAGACGCTTCTTCCACAAACATTGTTCTGGCCATCCACCTATCCACGATAAAGTTGTTTTATTCCATTTGTAATATGGTTGATCAAAAATGTTTGACATGATTGGCAAGTTGTACGAAATTCTGTGCCTCGGAGTGGTCGTAATGTTCAAAGAAAGTAAACTCTTCACTATGCCAGGCTTTTCTCCAACGTCGTTTCAATATTTTACTTCACACGAAAGAACATCAAATTCATCGTTTTCTCCCTATCGAGCGTGCAAAAAAAAATTATCACAAGGAAAGGTGAATGAAGAATTTTATGATCGAATTAATGAAAACGCGAAACGACAAAATTTACACCACACAATACTTTTCAAAACGTTCGATTTTGATGAGAGTGTGATTCATGGATTAGAGCAAACTTTTTTGTGTTGTCAAAAGTGTTGAATGAATTTTTCCATCCGAAATCTCAATCGCTCGTGAGTTCGAAACTTTTTGTACTTTCGTTGAGTCTTACGTTTACTCTCTTTTCACTGAGGTGTGTGTGCTTGTCTCTCCCTGCAGCGCAAAGTGTTTAGTGGGCAAGCGGGTGGCCAGCGAAAAAGACATGAATTTCGTGCGACATCGACGGTGGATAATTTTCGTTTGACAAATAAATTGTGGGCTTGGAAGGTTGTCACAGACCGACATCCTGTAAAAAAGCTACATCTATACCCACGAGCGAACGACTGACGTAGAAGAATTGCGGTATCGACAAATTCCTGCATAGTTAATGACAAATAGAGTCCCATCGTGTAACCAAATAAATTAATCGAAATCTATGTCATGCATTCGACGCAGCTAGTCTCGTGGCTGTCACGTGTATCGACTCCACTTACATCCTCCTGCACTTCCACCTTCTCCCTCCACTTATGCGTAATCGCACGTATAAAGGAGCGTATCGACGATGGATGCATACAAAAGAATTGACAAATACTAGTCCACAATTCATCATGCAATGACGATAACCTTCAATATGGCATAAAACAAACCTTATCATTTGCCAATTTTGTAAACAAGGGTTGCATTCACGTACTGAATAACACAGAACAACAGCCTGAATTAGTTATAAGTCGGTACATGCCAACTCTTTATTTCCATACAGTTTTTCGATGTAAATAACACGGGGAATTTATATTTTTTCTTAACATTATCTGCAGTTCAGTCTTTCAAGCGAACGGGATAAGTACACGGAGAGAATATTACATCAAAATTTACTATGTTATTATAGTTCCCTGGTACCAAGTCGTCCCTCTGAGAAATTTTACCAAAAACATAGTAATTTTTCATTCTTTTCTATCGAAATCGCGGAAATTATGACATTTTTCGCCCTTTTTCAGATGAAAATTTACCATGTTTTTGGTTAAATTCCTCAGAGGGACAATTTGGTACCCGGAAACTATAATATCATAGTGAATTTTGATGTAAAATTCTCTCCGAGTATAAACGGTATTCCGAAAAACTTCTTCGCCCAAAGAATCTCAACGATTCCACCGTATTGCAAGTATTTCAAAGTGGAAAATTGAACTTTTTTGTTTCGTTTCCTCTCAACAAACTGAGCAGATTTAGGAAAGTCGTTTCGATTTTCCCCATCGAGAACGCGGTGGGCTGGCTGCGGAAAACTTTGACAAAATGGTGAGCTACATCAGTTATTTATTAAGAAATTATTTACATGTACAAAAAATCGCTGAAGATATATGAATAGAGTCGTGAAACGACATTTATACATAAATTTTCGCACTCCTTCCAGTTTTCCCATCAGTCCCATCATCCTTTGCTTTTATTCATTGCATCGATAGCAAAACTGTGAAGTAGGACATCGACGTTTTCAGTGCCTTTGAGGATGAAAAAATAATATTACATGCTGGTTTTTTTTCTTTTTTTAGTAATCAATATCGATGTCGATTAAAATCCTTACCGCAGTGAAGTTTGGTAGCGACATATCGAAAACTTTACCAGCTGAAATCTTGCAGCCGACCGAGCTCCGCATCATAATAAGAATGGGAAGTTTCTGGACCCGATTCGATAGATTGTACCAGATGATGTTGTAACTAAATCAATTTGATTAATTATTGAAGTTGGTGGATTTATAATGATATTTCGAAACTTCAGAAAATGGGAAAATTTGATTGAAAACTCACGCTTTTAAGAAAATTTGTTCACTGTGATCGAGCAGCATTTGACCGAGCCAACACGTATAGAACATGTGAATTATCGCACCTAATCCAAATGAACCGAATCTGAGAGCTTCGCCAGGCTCATCCAGATGTGTCACCGCCTGATGATCCCAAAAAATGTTAAAGATTGAAACAACGTCGCCGATCATTGTGCCCATAATTATTCCTGAACTCACCATAAACCCCGTCAAAGTTATGATCATTGTACAAAGTCCAGTTACGAATAACAAACACACGGAAGAAGATGATTGCAGAATTCGGACGAATCTTGGAATCCGAAATTATGAAATACAACGAGTGAGCCACACGTTTTGAAATGAATTTGAAAATAATTCACTCACTCGAGAACGCCTTTGTGCATATTGATACACTTGATGATTTCTTCGTAAGCCTCCTCATCATACTTGAGCAAGTTTTCCGATCCGGGGAGTTCATCATCAAGGATTTTGCAGCCGATCGATTCCAAGTGTGAGCTAAATTTGAAGTTGATTATGAAAAATTACTTCAGCGCTTTCCCAGACCAGGTAAAAATCATGATTTTTATTTTTTCTTCTCACCTTATCGTCGAGAAAATTCCACATGCGTGATGAATGTAAACAGCAAACATCGTATCGAACGAGATTATCATAGTCAGTGAAAATGGCATTGTTACGTAGGCATGAGCAAGGATGTAGAAATAATATTTGTCGGGATCCACGAAGTATTCCGTCTCGTAAAGATACACGAGTTGGCGTGACTCGTTGCGGGGTGCGACCACGTCCAAGAAAATCGGAATCGCTGGCAATAAAAGGTAAACCAACAAAGTCGCGTACAAGTAAACTGTGAAATGATAAAAAATGAAGTAAAAATAATAAAGTTTGCGTTTGTCTCGTGATCTGTCGAGATTGATCGATTTTCAGGCGATCTAGATTGGCTGGAAATCGATTAATCTGGGAGAAGATTGCACTCACCACCATACACTATGGTGAACAACCTGCCTCGTTCGGCATACCGTGTCAAGATTTCCGCATCCTGTTCCGCGCTTCGTACCTTCCAGTCTTCTTCGATGCGACACGTGAGTGATCGCAACTAAAAAAATGATTCGAGAATCAGTAGGCCCTTCGAATTCACTTGAAAATTCGCTAAAAGAATTTTTTTTTCTCTCGTCCAGTTACATTCGTAAGACGATATAGGAAAAATGATACAATGGCTGACCGTTTTCGCATTGATCCAATAGTTGCAAAACTTCGAGATGCCCACACAATGAAGAGCCAAAACGGGAAAGCACTGTATCATACCGTTGAAATCGCCATAATATTCAGCGAACCTTATCAACTGCGATAAAAATGCTTACGTCATTATGATATCCCAGATTTTCGAACACTTGATTGTTTTTCTGATATGATCCTGAAGTTTGCAACGTTGGAATGCAACGAAAAATATTTCATTTTATTGATAATTCGTTCGATTTTCACTGTCAACCATATTTTTCGACCCGACATGCTTTTCGGGTGGCGAAAATCGATCATTTTATCATCGTGATTACATTCTGCATTCAAATCATTATTTTTGCCAAAGAATAAAAATAATTTCGTTGCATTCCAACGATGCAAACTTCAGAGTCATTTTCTGATCGAGGAATCGTCGTTAATTCCAGTCGCTATCAATCCTCCTATTTTTTTTCTCTTTCCTTGCTGCAATCGCAGGAAAAATAACGCAAACGAATACTCACTTTGGGAACTAGTATACTGCTGAAACAAGATATCGTCAAACACCTGAAAAAGTACTTTTCCCTTGTCCTTTGCAAAGGCCACAGTCCTAAGACGGATAAAAAATATTTACTGACGCGATAGTTAGGACCATGAAAGAAATCCATTTTCCCCTTTCACTCGACCGAGTTTCTCGCGAGACTGGAAACAAGGGCTCGTAAAGTGAGCCCACTCTATAATTATGACGAAAAGAACGCTGTTCAAGTGGAAAATTGCACGTATTTAAAATTCTCTTAGCGCCGAGTACGAGTCTGGAGCATTTTTCAAAAGCTACTAATTTTCGCTAAAGCAGGTGCGAGTTATCGATCGCGCGATGTTCCCCGCAAGCTCCGAGTATGCTGCACCGCGTTGGACGTTGAAATTTTGATAGCAAATGCGGTGACACATGCTGACGCTCAGGAAGACTTGGATCTGTCTGGTTTCCAGCCCTATCAGCTCGATCGGGGACGCCGGGAATCCACCATTCTTAAGAATTACAAAATTTTTTCAAACTCACGACAAGCTCAAAGTTAATGACGAAACAATAAACACAACTGCGTTGCATCGTTCGAGGTACATTTTCCAACTTTGACTAACTCGACTCAAAATTCTCGTGTAAAAAAATCTGAAATATTTTTTATTCGGATACAGGATTTATGGTAAATCTTTAATGAAGAAAAAACTGTCTACAATAATTCACGTATCGTATATTCGACATGAATGGCATATGAATACATGGGACATTACGATCGTTGAGATTACAACTAACACAATATGCTACGACGATGAAATGATGAAGCAACGTAAACCTCAAGCGTGTTCGCCTTCTGTCGCACGTGCGAAACACATTTTAAAAAAGTTACTAAAAAGGCAATAGCCAGTGTCGTTGACGTTTATTGCATCGAATTGTTGAAAAACAGCCACATATTTCGAGTCGGATCCAGCTTGTTGGGTCACTGCATCGATCGCAAAAGGGTGAAGTAGGACATCGATGTTTTCACCACCTTAAAAAGTACGTATTCACGTCAAATACATTTTTTTTATCATTACGTTATATATTTGTTTTAAATCATGCAATAAATTTGAGTCAATTTTATCTCTGACCACTCCGAAGGTTTCCACGGACATTGTGCAAATTTTGCCTGCAGTCAGTTTGCACGGTGTGTTGCAACGCATAGTCATCGGACCCAGAAGTTTCTGTGCCTTCAACGAAATATTATACCACTTCCCAGAGTGGCTGCAAACAAAATCGTGCGTTTCGTATTAAATTTGATTATCGAATGGCCAGTTTTTTTTTTTTGCTAAATACCAAACTCACATATGATCCCGAATGCTCAGACTGTGATCCATCAAGATTTGCGAAATGTAAGATTCAATGTAAAGATGAACCATTTGTGCGCCAACGAACGCTATGAATCTTACTGTTTCTTGAGGTTCGTTGCTTTTCGTAAGAATCTGTAGAAAATTTCATCATTAGCTAATTTGCAATTAAAGCAATTGAAAAAAAAACGACGAATCAATTACCTGGAGTCCCGTCACACTCATTATTATCATGTTGAATGCAACGACAAAGAAAAAACACGGACAGTACAAGTTCTCGATATGCTCTGCAAATCTGACAACATTAAATAAGATTTTCATTGATTTATCGCACACGGAGAGAACATTACATGAAAAATTACTATGTTATTATAGTTCTCTGGTACCATGTCGTCCCTCTGAGGAATTTGAGCAAAAACATAGTGAATTTTCATGTGAAAAAGGGCGAAAAATGTCATAATTTCCGCGATTTCGATAGAAAAAGAATGAAAAATTACTATGTTTTTGCTGAAATTTCTCAGAGGGACGACTTGGTGCCAGGAAACTATAATAACGTAGTAAATTTTGATGTAATATTCTCTCCGTGCAGAAAAATACATTTTTTTAAGCTTTTATAATTTTGCAAGTTTTTTTATTCACTCAATTGCACCGTTGTGACGATCGATACAGGTTGCAAGATTTTCGAAATTAATATCTCTGCCCGCTGGACATGATTCTTCCTCCCCAACTCGCTTCAATTTTTGCCTAAAATTAGGGAATTCTTAATTATACTTTATGAAGGACGTAAAAAGTCATTTCTCTTCTTTACCACCAAGCCAATCTTACCCTATGGCAGCAAATATTCCACAAACGTGTTGCACATGCATGATAAACATGACGTCAGTCGCTATCGTGATTATGAGGACCATCGATGCTCCGACATAAGTAAATGCAATTATATGAAAATAATACTTTTGCTGATCCAGTTGACAGTGATAGATTGGAAACGGGAATTCTCCTGGTTTCGTGCCATTGGAGAACAAGGTGTCGATAAGTTTTGGCAACACCGGTTGCGTAATGAAGAGAACAGTCGTGACATAAACCATAACTGTGTATCCAACAATAAATTCACTTTATCGTAGCTATTTTCACTGATTCCTCATTTTTTTGTATTATTGTAAAAAATTTAATTGCCAACCGCGGGTATCGTGAACAGTACGTTTGATTTCAGAAAATTTGACAAAAGTGCACATTTAGCGACTGCAACAGCAGAAAAAAAATCCCCGCGGTGGCAAAAAGTTGGATGAATTTATGAATTTTCTAAAAACCTGCGTAAAAAGTCGTCATTTTTTTTCCAGCCTTAGCGTATTCGTGAAGAACTTCGATTTCTCGTTCGCCGTCCCACTTTTTCCAATCTTCACGGACACGATTTAACATTTTTAATCTCTGTCTCCATAAAATTCAAGTTTCTTTATTCCTTTATTCATCATCCCTACAGTCGAACTTATCAAGAATGACAGATTATCTTGGAATGAGGACGACAAAACAACAATTTCGTAAAGTCTGCTTGAAGCTTTAAAATGTCGATTAATATGCTTCGTATGGTATGAAACTTCGACACAATTGACAGGCTGATATATTTCGATGCTGAATGACGAACATGCAAATGGGAAACACTCACCATATCAGAAGTACACAGATACGTGACTAATTTCGTGAAGGAAGCAGCGTCGACGAGAAAGGGTGAAATGGATTCAAGAATGATTTGCGAATCATCCCTGAACTCTATGACCGCCAATATTTGTGGCACGATTTGCACTGTGCACAAAAAAATTAAGATACCAAGGAAAGTTCGTCTGGCAAGTCGAGTCTGATATGGCCATTGGCCGATGCTTTTCATTAATATTTCAGTCAGTTTGTAATAGCGCTGGAACACGTCCATCGCAACTCAAAGGCACTCCGACGGCTGTGTCAGTGTTACTAGAGTGCAGAACCCACCGCTCAACAACCCCTTACTATCATGAGAATCGTCGACAGGCTCCTCTCTCGTCGTCAATCACCATCTCATTCTAAATTCTCCCATAATTACCATAACACCTTCCAATCGATTGTTACGAACCTTCGAATCTTTTCTTACTGTTTTACTTTCATTGTAAAATTATAACAGACGTGCGAAGAAAAAAAATCCCTTTCAGTCCTTCCGCTTTTCCAACCCAAGTTCAGTGTTTCCTCTATAGCAGTGCCAAGTCGTACAAGATTCTTTTTTCTCTCTCCTTCGTAGAATATTTTCGAACCATTCCTCAGATTTTCCAATCAAATTATCCCTCGTATCACTATGAGTTCAATTTTGCATCGAAATTCAAAACTTTACGATTTTCCTCGTCACTTGATCTCGTTGAATGAAAAACTCCTGAAATAGACACGAGACCGCGTGCCGGACATTCTGTTCGGTGGAAACAAAACGTTGTGCAATGACGATTGAACTTTATTGCAAAATAAAATCCTTGACTTTCAAGAAAAGTTTTACGATCGTTTGTGTTTTGTCAGAAAAAAGAAAAGAAAAGAAACTGAAGGAAAAAGTGAAAAACCCAATTTCGTTCATTTTTGTAGCAAATATATTTGTTTAATCCAGAATATCATCGAATCTTTCTAGGGCGAGTTCACATTTGGAGGTTATTGGGTTGGTTGCATCACTGCATGGATCGCAAAAGAGTAAAGTATGACATTGACGTTTTGAGAACCTGAAAAACAGCAATTTTATTTTAACAATTAACCAGGATAATTGATCCAAGATCGATAATGATTACGTAAGAATAAAAGTGAGTTCAGCTGCTCGTACCACGCTGAAAGTTTCCACGGACATTGTGCAAATTTTGCCTGCAGTCAGTTTGCAAGGAGTTCTAGAACGCATAATCATCAGACCTAAAAGTTTGCGTGCCTTTAACGAAATATTGTACCATTTTCCAGAGTGGCTGCAAAAAAATGGTGGACGTTTAGAGACTTGATTATAAAATGCCATTTTTTTTATCGAGCACGATACTCACACATGATCGTGGATGCTGAGACTGTGGTCCATCAAGATTTGCGATATGTAGGATTCGATGTAGAGATGAGTAATTTGGGCGCCAACCAAAACTATGAACCTGAGCGTTTCTTCAGGTTCGTTGCTTTTCGTAAGAATCTGAAGAAAATTTCAACCTCACAGAGTTTTATTAGAGAAATCGCGAAAAACGAAAGAATTACCTGGAGTGCCGTGACACTCATTAATATCATGTTAAAACCAACGACAAAGAAGAAACACGGAGAGTACAAGCTTTCGAGGAGATCCGCAAATCTGACAAAATTAAGTACCCTCGTCATTGATTTATCGCAGACGAATAAATTTTGTCTACCCTCTACACTTTTACAAGTTTTTTATTCACTCAATGGCGCCGTTGTGACGATCGATACAGATGGTGAGATTCTCGAAATCAATGTCTCTCCCTTTGATCGATTTTTTTTCCTCGCCTACTCGCTTTAGTTTTTGTCTGAAATTGTTTCCAATGTTTCTTCATTTCCCCATTCGTGCTTGACTTCCTTTCATCCTCATAGACAAAAACTCACCCTATAGCGGCAAATACACCGCAAGCATGTTGCACGTGTGTGATCAACATAATATCGCTCGCTATTGTGACAACAACGATCACCGATACTCCAACATAAATCAGTGCGATTATATGAAAAAAATACTTTTGCTGGTCCAGTTGACAATAATAAACTGGGAACGGAAATTCTCCTGGTTGTGTGCCATTGTAGATTAAGCTGTCAATTATTTTTGGCAAAACCGGTTGCGTTATGAAAATCACGGTCGTCGCGTATACCGCAGCTGTATTCAACAATAATGATCTTTTTTTTCTAACATTTGTTTTCTACCAAAAACCAATTGCCGATCAGGGGTCACGTTTATTTACGATACTTCATGAAATTCGAAATGATCGTCATGCAGCAGTTCAACTTTCATCACAAAAGAACGAAACCCCCGAGATTGATGATCCTGAAGTCTCCATCGTTCACGGAAAGAAAGAAACAGTTTAAAATACAGTGGTACACAGTTTGCATTGGACTCGAAGCGATTGCTGATCACTTTTAGTGGAAACATTGATGAATTTACTGTATTGAACTGTAAACAATCCAGTGTAACTGTTAAAATCTGAGCCCCACCCACTTCATTTTACAGTGGAACAGAGAATTTGTACAAACTGAGATTTTAACAGTTACACTGGATTGTTTACAATTCGATACATTTAATTTTATCGATGCTTTCAGTAAAAGTGATCAGCGCAATTGCTTCGAGTCCAATGTTAACTGTGTACCACTGTATTTTAAACTGTCTCTTTCTTTTCGTGTTGGAATGCAACGAAATTCTGTTATTTCTTCAGCAGAGTCAATAATTATTATTGAATATTTGGTCCGGCCAATAAAACGATTCTCTCTTGCGACAAAAAAACTCAATCGACTCAAAAACTTGCCACGATTTTCAAAATTCAATAAATAATTAACAGAAAAAATGTTTTTCGCTGAATCTCAACGTTGCAAACTTCAGAGTCATCCGAGATTGTCAAGAGATTTTCGAAAATTAAACGATTTGGTAACCTGCATAAAGGGTGGTAATTTTTCTCCCAGTCTCTGCGTACTCGTGGAACACCTGAATTTCCTGTTCACCATCCCACTTTTGCCAATCTTCACGGACACGATTTAAAATTTGTAAACGCTGTTATGTGCCACAGAACTGAATTTTTAAACCTGCTTTAATCGATATTTTCTAAAGTCTATTTCTTGTTAATTAGAGTTCGTCTCGAAATAATGATTTGAGTGAAAAATTCAATTATGATTCGGAATTTTAAATCGATTCTGAACTCCAAATTTTATGTTTTAATCTTTACTCAAGAATTAACGCAACTTACCATATTGGAAGTACATAAACAAGTGATTAATTTTGTTAACGAAATAGCGTCGATTATAAATGGCGAGAGAGATTCGAGAACAACTGCCGAATCATCACCGAACTCTATAACCGCCAATATCTGTGGCACGATTTGAACGGTGCATAGAAAAATTGAGATACCGAGAAAAGTCCGACTGACAAGTCGGCTCTGATATGGCCATTGGCCGATGATTTTCATTAAAATTTCAGTCAGTTTATAATAGCGCTGAAACACGTCCATCGCAACTCAAAGTCACTTCAACGGCTGCGTCAGCGTTGGTGCACTAAAAAACCCACCGCTCAACAACCCCTTTACTATCACGAGTCTTGATAGCACGTAGATCCCTCGACAGGATCCTCTCTCATCGTCAATCACTTTTCTCATGTTTAATTCTCCCGTAATTGCCAGCCCAGCAATTTCAAATGGATCGATGAACGCTTAAACTCTTCCTTCACTCTTGAACTTCGATTACAAAATCTTAACAGACGTGAAGAAAAAAACGAAACTCTTCCAGTCGTCTCGCGTTTTCGACCCTAGTTTATTAACTCAGTATTCTTCTCTACCGTGTGTAACGCCGACACTGTGTAAAAAATCGTAGCATTTCATGCTGTCATGCTAATCGCGAACACTGAATCGCTACTGCCATAAAAAAAGTCTCGCAAGGCATTAAAAACATTGTTGGACCTGAAATTATTGAATTGCAAAATTCTAATTACAACTTGATTTTTCTCGACATTTCGAAAACCTGTTGCAATCGGTGAAAATAATAAGAAGGTGAATTGCTGATAATTTTTATTAAATCTTGCTGGTTTATCGCTAGTTTGAGAGTTTCTAAGACACGACGAAGTATCTGCGATAATTTTATTGCCGGAATGAACGCAGAACCATAAAATACGAGCCAGATTTTCTACAGATCTGAAAAATGATTCTCATAATTTATGGACCTTGAAATTGTGACGACGGAGTTCTTACCGCTACGAAAGTTTCTAAGGACAGGTCGGAGATTTTTCCAATCGTCACTTTGCAAGGTCTGTTGCAACGCATTATTATGATATTCAGAAGCTTCTGTGACTTGCACGACAGATTGTACCATTTTCCGCCCTGACTGTGAGCATCAATCACATTAATTAATTTTTTTTTCTCCTTTACTAAAGTTCACGGTGTGCGGATTTTTTGTTCAATCATCACTCACATATAATCGCGTAAACTTGTACTGTGATCCATCAAAATTTGCGGGATATAACACTCCATGAAAAGATGGACCAGTTGGACGTTAAAGTAAAGCCCGAAGTTGATTGCTCTGCGCACATCATCTTTCGTCATGAGTATCTGCAGTGACGAAACGACCTCAATTTATTCTATTTGATCAACTTGACTAATAATTAATCTTCTTACCTGAATGCCCGTCAGACTCATTGCTACCATGCAGAGTGCAACGATAACAGAGAAATTAATCGAGTAAGTTGATTCGATGAGCTTTGCAAACCTGACAACATGAAATACACACGCATTTGGTATCCGTCTTGATTAAATTTTTAAGCACTAAGTTTCGCTTACTCGATCCCACGTTCGTGCCTGACGATACAGGTTGACAAAGTTTCAATCTCCACCTCTGATCCGTCCATTAAATCTTCGTTTTCTCCCAGTCGTTGCAATTTGTGTCTAAATATTGATCGAATAGAAATTAGCGAGTTAATTATTCCCCAAAACAAAAAATTTAAGCGGCTGAATTTCGTACAGTTTTAGCGACGACGATTTTGAGCAAATTTCTGGACGTTTTTGTCACTCGCATAGAGTAAAAATTCATTTTTTTCAAAGCTACGGAAAATTTACAATTTTTCTTAATTAATAATAAATAATTATAATAAATTATAATAAATTATTCGAAATCGCATGATTTTGCGACGACAATAATGACGTGAAGAAAAAAAATAAATTGTCCTCCTGCATATGAGCAGCGAGAGAATTCTCTTGGCATTTCGTCCAACTCAAAGTATACGAGCATGCGAAAAAGTGAAACACGCAAGATGTGTTTTTTCTTTTTGTGAAAATGGGTCTGGAGCTCTCACCCTATGGCAGTAAATATTCCGCAAGCATGTTGCACGTTAACGAAGAAAAGAGTATCAAATGCTGCAGCAATGATAGTAATAACTGCAAAAGATAAGGACATATGTGCGACACAGAAAAAAAAATACTTCTCCATGTCTAAGCCAAAGTAATAAGCTGGATATAAAAATTCCCCTGGCATCGTGCCATTGAAAAACAAAGAGTCCACGATCTTTGGCACTGTCACTTGCACCACGGCGAGCAAAAGGACCATGTGAAGTGTAACTGTGCAGGGAATATTAATCCTTAAAATGGGCTCACTCGATTGTAAAGTTTTTTGTAAATCGATGTATTAAAAAGACTGTCTGAGTCTTACACAAATTGACAATGGTAAAAATTAAAGTTCATAGATCGGACTGATCCCAAAGGGAATGGAAAAAAAATGATTGTAACGAACCAGTGTACATCATCGTGAGTTTTCTCCCAACATTTGCGTATGCGTGAAGAACCGTGACTTCTTCATCGAGACCCCAAATTTCCCAATCGTCGCGAATACTAATGAGCAGTTTCATTATCTGTTGAAACAGATCGTCCGGCTCGATTATCGCTGTATCGGAAGAAAGTGTTATTTTTGCTCTGGAGCGTTAAAAAAATAAACCTTTTCCGAGTTGAAGACGGAAGTAGTAAACTTGGCAACACAAACAATGACCAGAAGTAACATCTGAACAGATTCGAAAACAACTTTGTTCTCGTCAGAGAATTTTATCATCGCCATGATTATTGGGACGAATAGTCCGAGAAAGAGGAAAACTACAAGTGCAACGATTGCACGACTGCAACGTCTTGACTGGAACGGCCACTGTCCAATGCAAGTCAGCAAGATTTTGTTCATTTTGAAATACTCGTGTACATCCATTCCACAAGCAAGTCAACGCTTCCGTCAAAGTTACCGCAACCCTTTATTTGTATCACTAAAGTATCGCGAGCTGTCTACTTCCGTAACGTTTATATTCCCATGTTATAGATTTCTTACGAAATCACCCTCGAATTCCAGGTAAACGATAAAATTGTTACGTCGATTGTTCAAGGTGATGAAAAACACTTTCCAGACGCATGAACAATGAATAAAATAATTGGCACCACTGTCTGTTAAATTCACGTTTCCCCAATCCCGCACCACCTTCGAGCGAATCAAATTGAAAACAAAACAGTGCAGGTTTTCATCGGATGATTGACAGCTAATCATACAGTCGCGGACCTCAAGTAATATCGCTTTGGATCGCGCTCACCCCTTTCTTTTTTACACCCTCGCCAAAGCTTTGATACTTTTTTTTCAACAGTTCTCTTTCGACGTACAGTTAATGACACAGCCAAGCACACGCACTGCCGAACATGCACGCTGTACACACACAATCCACTTGCGTAAGCCGCAGAAAAAATACATGCATTTTTTTCAACCATTTACATCCGCGTTTACACGGAGAGAATATTACATGAAAATTTACTATGTTATTGTAGTTCCCTGGTACCAAGTCGTCCCTCTGAGAAATTTTAGCAAAAACATAGAAATTTTTCATTCATTTTCTATCGAAATCGCGGAAATTATAACATTTTTCGCCCTTTTTCAGATAAAAATTTACTATGTTTTTGCTCAAATTTCTTAGAGTGACGACATGGTACCAGGGAACTATAATAACATTGTAATTTTTAATGTAATATTCTCTCCGCTCACCCTTACGGATAATTATGGAAACGAAAAACTTTTTGCAAACATTCTTAAGACCAAAGATCGTCTCCATGGGACGCCCTTTCCGAATCGGTGAGAATAAATTTTTCTTATTCAGTGACGGGATTCATTTGATTTGGACTTTTTATTTTTTTCGATGTCTGTAACAGGAATTCTAGTTTTCTAGTTCATTCCCAGATGAGGATTTTCGCTAATGAATTCAATAATCAGACTTATGCGTCTTTATCTATAGCAATCGATCGATCGGAACGCATTGCCGACTATCAGATAAGCAAATTTCAGTAAATAAATCGAATTAAAGACAGTATCGATATTCGAATTCCGATAATTAGGCAAAAGTCGTTTCAGTGTTGAGTCCAAGATGTTTCCGCTTCACTGCATCGACCGTAAAAGTGTGAAATACGACATAGAAGTCTTGACAACCTTGTGACAGCAAAAACAAACATTGAATTACGTACGCGTTTGAAGATTAATAATCGTGGATAATATTAATTGAGCCCTTATGTGAAATCAGTACTCACTGAAGTGAAGGTTTCCAATGACATCACCGAGAATTTCCCAGCCGTCAATCGACAGGGAACCAAAGTTCTCATTGATATGAAAGTCAAAAGTCTTTGGGCATACAATGTGGTCCTGTACCATTCTGCCTCGCATCTGAAAATTACGCTCATTTCTGACGATTCCTTTTTGTATACGGAATGCCTCAAGAAGGTCAGAGTGAGCCATGCAGTACAAGAAACACCCGGTCACGACTAATTGACAAAACTTCTCACATTGCCAATTAAAAAATTGGAACAACTGTGTCTGAATAATTTTGACATCGAAAATCTCCAATATTTCGCGATAAAAAGCTTGTCAAGGCGTTACGTAAAAATATATTCGGATCTCTTACGAAAACAATCGCTCTAGATCGATATTATCTGCAGAGAAACGCAGATTGGGAAAAAAAACTTGGATTTTCGAGTAACGCTCTAGCCTCCTTAGGAATAAAAAAAAAAAATTACTCAGAAACGCACAAAAATTGACGGACTAGTTGACTGTGATCCATCAGCTTATGGGAGAAATAACTTTGAAAAAACAAATGTGCCAATTGAGCTGCCATGAATACAACGTAGCGAAATGCGTCCAGAGGCTTCTCGTTCATGATCATAACGCACTGAATTGAAAAAAAGATTCATTCGATTAGTCGAAACATTATTTTCCTCGCGGTATAATTGAATCAAGTGACGCGGCAGCGGCTCGACGCCAATTTTAAAAGTAAAGCGTGGCGCGCGAGCCGGCCGGACTCTTATATTGATTTTGAATCTTAAATCGTTTTAACTGAAATAATTTATACCTGAAAACCCGTGATGCTCATCAGTATCATATTCACCCCGACCGAGGTGAGAAAAACCGAAGAGTAAACACTCTCTAGAAGCTCACTGAACCTACCCAAATTAGTGAATAATTAAAAGGACACGTTAATGAGAAATATGATTTTAACTCTGATAAAATTGTAAGGGGTTGGCGATGAAGAATATTTTTGTTACTTCGCTACAAATAGAGAATATTCAATTAAATATTATTTCGTTATTATAGTTCCCTGGTACCATGTCGTGCCTCTAAGAAATTTTAACAAAAACATAGTAAATTCTCATCTGCAAAAGGGCGAAAAATGTCATAATTTCCGCGATTTCGATAGAAAAAGAATGAAAAATTACTATGTTTTTGCTGAAATTTCTCAGAGGGACGACTTGGTACTAGGGAACTATAATAACATAGTAAATTTTGAGTGTATGAAACAGGCGGAAACTTACTCGATCACTGCGTTGTGATTCTTGATACAAGCAGTCAGGTGTCTGAAGACCGGGTCTTCCACAGGTCGAATACAAATCGCCCAATCGTCAGTCACTTTATCAGCCATTCTTCGCAATTTATGACTAAAAAAAAGTCTCACGGAAGTAAAATATCAAACTGGCCCTTAATACGGATGAGGAAACCCATTTTTTTTATACTCACCCAAGCACGGAGAACATTGCACAACCGTGTTGCACTTGTACGATAAACAAAGTGTCTGCAGCGACGATTACGGTCAAAATAATGGCAGTGGTTACGTAAGTGAACGGGAGCAAGTAAAAATAATTGGCATCAGTGTCAATCCCGTAATAGTTTGCTGGCAAAGGATACTTTGCCAATTCGCTGTCGTTTGAGGGATTCATGACTTGAAGAATTTTCGGTATGACTGGCTGCATCATGAAAAGCATAGTAGTAAGATAAAATCCAGCTAAAAATTAAAAAAAAAAGATTTCGTACAATGTATTTGTCGATACGGACTAATTCGACACTTAAAACTATATCGAGCATCTCGATTACACGCAAAATATATTTTTCACTTTCCATTTCACACGAAATCGAATTTAGTGACAATATTTTTCTTTCTTTTACCTGCATAAGCAATTGTAAATTGTCGACCCTGTTCCGCGTACTCGTGGAGAATCCGAAGCTCCGGTTGTCCTGCCAGAGATATCCAGTCGATTTGAATATGCTCCAATATTTTCTGCATCTGCATCGATAAAATCGTCAATACACGGAGAGAATTTTACATCAAAATTTACTATGTTATTATAGTTCCCTGGTGCCAAGTCGTGTCTCTGAGAAATTTGAGCAAAAACATAGTAATTTTTCATTCTTTTTCTATCGAAATCGCGGAAATTATGAAATTTTTCGCCCCTTTTCAGATGAAAATTGACTATGTTTTTGCTAAAATTTCTTAGAGGAACGACATGGTACCAGGGAACTATAATAACATAGTGATTTTTATTGTAATATTCTCTCCGTGTATTAATGAAACTGGAATCGCGATCGAACCTTTTTTGCGTTCCTAACGACGGTGTATAATTTAATGGCAAATGCGATATCAATGCCAAAAGGTGGTATACTCTCCACGGCGACGTCCCAGTCGTTGATAACTTCCGAAACTGCGATCACCTGATGTTTCATAAATTGAGAAATAAAAATATTTTGACGTTGCCCAAAATGGTTGGTGACGTGGCCCAAATGGACGTGGTTGATGCCGACAACTTTAATTATTTCTCTCGTATTAACATTTGATAAAAATTATTTACCATCGAGATAAAAAAAAAATTTACACTCGACCCGTGAGATCGCTCTTTACACACGTATCGTACGATTCTTAGTGACCGAAATGCCTTTAAAATCTGTACTTTTCTCTACCTGAGGTATTATTGCCATCACTGACGAACAAAGTATCAAAATGAGTACTGTGCTCCTCGTACTTCGAGGCAGGTAAGGCCAGCCACCAGTGAGAATGAGTAGAGTTTTATTGATTCGGTAGTAACGCTCCTGGAAAAGATTCGTCATTATTGCCAGACTCGCCGTCATCATCTAACTGACGTTTTTACCAATTTCACCATATCCAGCCATCGCATCTCAGTCGTAAATTGTATGGCTTGTGTTTGTAATCATGAAAAAGGGTTAGTGGAGGGTGTTGATACGTGAATAGACGCTCAATTTTCCTGTCAAAAACTTTACAGTGAAAAAAAATTGCTCCTCTCTTACCTCGTCGCCATCGATCGAACTTCCATCCTCAGGGTGCAACAGCAGTTGTTGCTTGCTCCTTCCCCGCGCTCAAACTAAATCGAGAATTGATACAAAGTTGTGGGAATGCTGTCGAAAATATTTATCGTATCGTTCCAAAGACGTCGAACAAAACTTACTTCTCAGGCTGCATTAACTCTCTTTTTCCGCAGTAGAAAACTCTCATACACGGAGAGAATATTACATAAAAAATTACTATGTTTTTATAGTTCCCTGGTACCATGTCGTCCCTCTGAGAAATTATAACAAAAACATAGTAAATTTGCATATGAAAAAGGTCGAAAAATGTCATAATTTCCGCGATTTCGATAGAAAAACAATAAAAAATTACTATGTTATTGGTAAAATTTCTCAGAGAAACGATTTGGTACCAGGGAACTATAATAACATAGTAAATTTTGATGTAATATTCTCTCCGAGTACTTTTTATACTATTTTTGCAGTAATGGACAAAATTTCTGGAAGGACGTGAAAAAAAAGAATTGCTGGAAGATCGATGGATCGAATTCAAGCCTTTTATTATTTATGCCATTTTCTACAACTTGGCAGAGTGTTTGAGTGCATTAACCTTTGTATTCGAATCCAAAAGAGCAATAATGCCAGAGCAATTTTATTTTCAAATATATGAGACGCCGTTGCTTTGTGCTACAGTTTTCATCGTAAGTACTACGATGAAAAATTATGCGATAATGTGCGAATATCCATTGAAATGAATAAATTCATCCAACATTCCAAGCTCGTTGAAAGTTCCCAATAAATTTGATAATGTCTATTAGTCCTTGGGTCCGAGTGGTGGGGTCTGAAGTTCACTGCATTGATAGTAAAAGTGTGAAATACGATAGAGAACTCTGGATAGCCTTGAAAAGACAAAAACATTCGGTTGATTACGTGCATTCAACGCGTGTGCATCGTCGTATACGCGAATATGGTATTTTTTTTTTTTTTAATTAGGACTGACCATAGTGAAGCTTTCCAACGACATGACCAAGAATTTGCCTGCTGACAATTGACACGGTACTAAAGTTCTCATCGCTATCAGAATAAAAAGTTTTTGGGCGTACAAGGTTGTCCTGTACCACTCAGCCTCGCATCTGAAAAATATTCCACAAATGTTGGCTGTTCCTTTTTCCCTTCATAATCTGGAAACTCATTTTTTCATTGAAAAACGCACAAAAATTCACGGACTCGTTGACTGTGATCCATGAGCTTTTGGGAGAAATAACATAAAAAAAACAAATGTCCGATTTGACCGGATGTTGATAAAATGAATAGAAATGCTTGGACAGGTTCTTCCTTCGCGACCAGAGCAGCCTGAATTATAGGAGGAAATCAATTGAGCTCTGTTAATATTATTGATACAATTGTGCAACCCATGGCATACCTGGAATAACGTGATACTTATCAGTATCATATTCAGCACAACCAATGCCAAAAAACCCGGGGAGTAAATACTCTCAAGAAGGTCACTGTATCTACCGAATGAGGCATCAATTAAAATGATTCTGAAGTTTGCATCGTTGGAATGTAACGAAATTCTGTTATTTTTTCAGCAGAGCCAATAATTATTATTGAATATTTGGTCCGACCAATAAAACGATTCTCTCTTACGACCAAAAAACGCAATCGCCTTAAAAAATTGCCACGATTGTTCAAAATTCAATAAACAATCAATAGAAAAAATGTTTTTCGTTGAATCTCAACGTTGCAAACTTCAGAGTCATTCAATTAAAAGACATTTGAATGACGCGCAGGATTCAGATCTTTGGTGCAAGAAAAAAATTTATTTACTGTTTTGCAATAATGAAGCGAGTCGAAAACTTACTCAATGGCCTTGGTGTGATTCTTAATACAAGTTGTAAGATATCTGAAAGCGGGGTCGTCCACCGGTCGAGAACACGTTGCCCAATCATCAGTTACCTGATTGGCCACTTTTTGCAATTGATGGCTACGAAAAATGTCATGGGTAATGAGATTATAGAAAGAACGTTCCGTTTCGGTTTAACGAAAAAGTTGCGACTAACCCGAGCACCGTAAACATCGCGCAGCCATGTTGCACTTGTACAATAAACAAAGTGTCTGCAGCCAATAATACGAAGAAAATTGCACAAAGCCTAACAGCAAAGAATGGCAACATGGAAAAGTAATGCACGTCGGTATCGAGATAACGCGACTTCATCAGCACAGGAAACGGTGCAGGTTCGCTGCCATTTCGGGGATTCATAACTTGCAGGATTTTCACCGTGACCGGATGGCCCAAGTGGATTGCGAAAAGCCCGTGGAGTAAAGCTAGACCCAAAAATTAAACTTGTATCAGGGTTTTTTAGAGGCCGGGACTAGTGATTGGGAACTTTTTAGCCTTTAACTTCCATGTTTGCCAATTCGTCACACTTTTTTATTTATTTTTCAAACATTTTTTTTCAGCTACCAATTGAAAAAAACGTTCTCCGAGGAAGCAAACACATCAACATCGGGTTTGCAATTAACTGGAATGAAAATCTACAGAAAAGTGGATTCTTGGCTGGAGAAACAAAAAACCAATAAACTTTTATCGCTAATGAATCATGACGCGAAAAAATAGAAATATTTTTTTATGCGTTCTAACTCCGACTTTCCAGCATCTCGATGAAAATGAGAATATTTTGGATGCTTTGTGAAGTCGCATGGAATTTTGAAAATTAAATCATTTTTTTTTACCTCCATAAGCGATCGAGAATTTTCGACCGCGTTCTGCAAACTCGTGAAGAATCTGGAGCTCAGGCTGTCCAACGAGAGATAGCCAGTCGATTCTAATGTGATCCAATAATATCTGGATCTGCATCCCGTGGATGGTTAGCAATCGTTAGTGTAAATTCATCAAAATAAAGCAGAGAACGAACCTTTTTCATGTTAATGATGACGGTTGCAAGTTTAATAAAACATGCTATGTTAATGACCCAAGATAAAAGAGTCCCCACAACCGCGTCCCAGTCGTTCAGAATTTCCCGAAGAGCGAGAGCCTGATGTTGGAATAATTGCATGGAAATATATTTGTGCGATCGAAATTCTGTTAAACTTGCTTTTCGCAGTGAAAATTTTTGCACTCGTTCGACAACGGGGACGTGAATTCCCAATCGAACTAATGGTTGATTCTAATTTTTTTCGCGATTAAATGAATTAGTTTTCCCCTCGAAAATGAAATTACACCCGATCCACCTTACAAGTTGATTTTCTGCGGCTGCACGCGATCGGAGTTCCCTTAATATCTGTGTTTACCGTTACCTGAGGTGTTATTCCAGCCGCTAAAAGAAAAACTATTAAAAATAGTGCACTGCGTCTGACAGGTTGCCTCGTATAAGGCCAGCCGCCAATCAGATTGAGAAGAGTTTTATTGATTATGTAGTAACGTTCTTGGAAAAGATTCGTCATTGTTGCCAGAGCGGCTGTCATCATCAAACTGATATTTTTGCCACCTCGATTATTTCCCACCATTTCATTCAGACAACATATTAAATGCCCAGAGTTCGTATTTATTGAAACAAAAAAAGGGTTCGCAAATGGTGTTGATATGTGAATAGACGTTTAATTTTCCTGTCATAAACTTTACAGTGGAAGGGAAAAAATTTCTCGATTCCCCTCTCGTTTTAATCGATCCAACTCCCATTCTTAAGGTGCAACAACTTTAGTCGTTAACGGCAGCTTGTTCGCGGAGGGTGAATTAAGAGTTATTACAAAGTTGTGGAGATGCAGTTCCCAAGAGCACACACGGAGAGAATATCACATTAAAAATTACTATCTTATTATAGTTTCCTGGTACCATGTCGTCCCTCTAAGAAGTTTTAGCAAAAAAATAGTAAATTTTCATCTAAAAAAGGGCGAAAAATGTCATAATTTCCGCGATTTCGATAGAAAAAGAATGAAAAATTACTACGTTTTTGTTAAAATTTGTCAAAGGAACGACTTGCAACAGAGTAAATTTTGATGTAATATTCTCTCCGTGAAGACAACCCCAAAAACGTCGTCGGTTTCGATAACATCAACGGATATCACCGCGAATACGGAGTTAAGCGAATTTATAGCGAAAACGAAATCAATTCACTTCGGAATACACAGCAGAGCCAAGATGTCGACAACCAGGACATTCCCTCGTAATTGCCAGGCGCTGGCGTCGCAGCTTCTGAAGGTATACACGATTTTCCATTATATTATAACCCCGAAGCTTCGAACGTGAAACCAAAAATCCACCATAATTAATGCAGACGTGATGAGGAAGATTCTTCGGGCGATTACCAATGATTTTGACGTCATTTTGCACTCTTTCGTTTCGTTATGAACAATTACGTCTAATTTTAACGTTTACATTGGAAATTAGTCAGGGATTTGAAGTTTTTTTTCTTCTGCGTGCAACTAAATACTGATTTTCGCTGTCCGAACCACTTGCCACGACGATAATTCTTCAGTATTTTTAATTAACCAATCACCGTCATTTACAGAAATATCGGTATCGATTTATTAGTTTTTTTACATATTCAATATGCGACGAAATAGTTGTGACTGTTGAGAGGAGCTTCGTCAATGCAGAGGCAAAAAATTTATAGACGAGCAAAAACGTCATTGAAAAGACCTGAGTAGAGTAAAATATGACATTGCCGTTTTAATAATAGTGGTAAAAGTTTGCAGAGATATGGAAAACAATTTTCCGGCCGTTAACTGACAAGGTTTGGTGCTCCGCATCATTATCAATGTGAGAAGCCGGCACGATCGAAATGAAGAAGCGTACCAACGAGATTTGTAACTGAAAGTTGAAAAAAATTAATTAATAAATCAATTTGAAAAAACAAAAAACAACATTTCGATTTAATGGTTTCAATTTCCTTACGCGGAATTCAGGATTGCCTCGCTGTGGTTTATCAATAATTGACCATGCCAACAACCGAAGAAGGCATGCATTATTTGCCCGAAGACATAAATACTGTATCGCACGAATAAACTTGGATTATCGACTTTCATTACCGTCTGAAACAATCAGAAAAGAATTTGCCATATAAATACAATTCCAGTGCAAAAACAGAAAATTAAATTTCATCAAAAAACGTCGATATTTTGTTGAATACGGCGAACTAAATGTTTTCGGATAATTTCAAGATTTTCGCAATTTTAACAATATTTTTTATTTCAATGGAACTATCAGCAAAATTTACGATCGGGATGGCAAAAATTTACTATCCGGAGCAACTTTCTAGAATATTTCTCGCTGCAATGACAACATTTTTGTGATTTTTCAAAAAAAAAAAACGTTCAGTCGAACGTATCCCACAGAATATCGATCTTTTCCGAAAAAAATTCCTTTTCAGTAAAATCTCTGGCATTGCTAACTGACCTGTACACCGGTAAAGCTTATCAGAAAAATGTTAAGCCCGACAGTGCCAAAATTATACACCGTGTACGTGGATTCCAGGAAATCACAAAACCTGTCAGTGTGTTAGAAAATTGATAAGTTGGTTGCATTACGATCCACTGGGGTGAACGATTTAACATTATAAAAACGTGTTACATACTCGATTACTTCTTTGTGTTTTTTAACACATTTGACGATGTGTTCATAAACGTTGTCATCACTTTTGCTCACGTGGAAACTGTCATCCTTATTTTTGACAGGATATTCCAATTCTTGGCTAAACATCGAAGAAACATTGCAAAAACATTGTAATAAATCAAATTCAACTGTATTTTTTTTTACAATAGTGGATTGCGTTTGAATAGGCAAAAATATGTCGAAAAATTAGAAAGGTAATGGATTTTCGGTGACCCAGGGCAGTTGTAATGAACGGGGCTTAGAAAACTGCGGCAATATTGGCTCAAGAAAATGACACTGAAGTTCGCAGCGTTGGGATCCAACGAAAAATACTTTTTCCCTTAATTTTTGGTTAAATTTCAAAAGAAAAGCCAATTTTCGTATCAATTTTGTGTTCGAATCCTAAAAAACGATCGTTTTATCGTCCTGATTCAATATCGAATAAAAATCACGAGTTTCCCTCAAGAAAAACCCGAATTTCGTTGCATTCCAACGATGCATACTTCATCATCGTTCAAGAAAGCTTCGATCGACTCACCTCAGCTCAACGAAAATAGCGCAGGCATAATGTATGAAAGCGCTGTACATTGTATCGCAAGCAGTGACGATTACCATCGAAATACTCGTGGTGGTGAGTGCATGAAGAAATATCGGCACAAAGTATTGATCCTGATCGACGAAGTATTCTGTGCGAAAGAGAAATTCTCGTGGACGCGTTTCGTTGAGGGGTTTGACGACATCGAGAAAGAAAGGAAAGAGAGGCGCGCAAACGTAAAGTGTACCTCCAATAAACAGGTAAACTAGGGAAAAAAGATAAACCATGAATTAACGTTTTTTTGACTTAGATATGTAATTAGAAATGAGAGGAGATTTTGATTGTTACGGGCATATCCTTTGGCCAGAATTCTGCCACGTTCCGCCCAGTGGTGCAAGACTTTTGTTCCAGTCACATGATCCCGAGATCTCCAGTCACGATCCATGTGAGTCATTAATTTTACCAACTGTTGGACCCCGTATATGCAAAGTTACGAAATAATTGCGAATATCTTGGAATTATTATTGAAGCGATCGCAACTGACTTTTAAAAACACTGCTCACCTTGTTGGCGTGATACGAAGTGGTGAAGCATTTCAAAGCGTTCAAAATGTGGAGTCCGATCGGGGCGAGACATTCAACGACGATGTCCAGGTCATGTCGTACATCAATCAATTTTATTACCTGAATCAACAACGTCTTTTGTACTCCTTATTATAAGATCACTACGACGAAACGACGAGAGTATTCCTAAGAATGCCAGACCTCTGGTACGAGTATTGACATCAGATAAGAGCAGACAACTGTTTGTATGAATCGTTTTTGCCAGAACGATTGAAGTGGCCACTGTCCGATAAGCGAGAGTAAAATCTTGGTCATTTTGTAGTACGATTGGTCGAATAATTGTAGCCTCATGATTCCAATGCCCTCGAAGCCAGCGACGAACTATGTCGTTCCTTCAAAATCATTCACTACGAGATCGTCCAGCCCCTCGTTCTCAACGCCCCACTTACTGGGGGAATTTTCCAAACGAAAATTAAAGAGTTTGCCTTGCTCTTCCGGAACAGCCCCGTACGTTTTATTTGCCAGGGGAGAATCAAACAGCTCTACGCTATAATTGAAGACTTCCGAGCAATTCGCAGATCGTGGACAAACGTTTGCTCATCAATTTACCATTTTTCTTTGAGATACACTCCAACTTTTGTATAACTAACCAAACTTATTGTGTACTCTAAACGAATGTGCTCTATGATTACCGCTGACTCAATTCCATCCAACGACAAATGGTTCTTAATCACGTTTCCACTTTGTAATGTACGTCGTCGAACAATCTATACTTTGCAGAGGAAATTTATAACTTCTTTAAGTATACATTCTCTCTACAAACGTTCGTGAGGAAAAATGAGGGAAAAAAAAACAATTGTCGCATGCGCGCAACTGCTGATACCTTCCGGAACGGAAAGTGTAATCGGATCGTCAATGTCGCGTTATCACTTTCGGACTTCCGAACTAAAGGTACGTCGTGCGTGGGACATTTCATGAATTTATTAATAAACGTAGCACAATTGAATTACGGAATTAATTGGCCTGAAAGTGAGTGTAATTAGTGGAATTTTGCTGTAAAAATAATGAATGAAAATGACAATTTTTCTTTGGACGATATGCATTTTGATGGGAAAATCTTCACTTCGTCATTATCGTAATCAAGCAACGAGGTTGGGAGGAAAAAAAAACTTAGAAATATGTGAAATTTGTGGGTCCATTCGCGACCGATGTGAGAAAAATTCATGCAGTCTGAATAAAGTTCGTGGCTCATAAAAGCCTGCTCAAAAATCGAACATTTAATAAAAATACTTTCCTGTTTGGTTTTCTTTATTTTTATGTATCTGAACACTCAGTTATCGCGTCATTGGTCGGAGCGAGCCTCAAAAGTTTTGCTGTCATCGTCTCGTTACAGATTCAAGAGCTTCTCCAAGAGTTTCGTCCCTGCTCTCGAACTCCACGAGGCGAGATGACACACTGACGTCTGTGCGGTGGCCAAAACGACTCAATTGCATCATAAAACGATAATATCACGTGCATGTTACACAAAAATTCGAACGATGTGATTCCCCATCGTGTCATTTATACTGAACAGTGAAAAAATATCGATAAATAGATTGTAAACAAATTTCACTTTATTGCTGAAAAATGAGAACGTCATACATGAATTTTTTCCTGTTATTTTAGTCAATAAACAGCTTCTTCGTCGTCGCGAAATGTGTCCACGACCTCATGAATATTTTACGTGAAAACGTACCAAATTTAAACATTTCCACATCACTAAGTCAACCACCTTAACGGTTGACACGAAAAAAGACAAGAAAGTTCTTAAAATTTAATGTTTTTTTGTATGAATTAATTAAGAGGTCTCCTAGAAATTTAACGACGATAAGGAACCTCGTTAATAAAAAATTAACATTTTGTTAAAAATAATTTTTGAAACAAAGACAAAAATCATTTATTAATAAACTTCGTTTTGGTTCCGTTGCTTCCAGTACGTGGTAGATATTGAAATATTGAGAAGTCGAAAAAAAACTTATCGCAAAGTTAGATCCAGTTTCGATAAAACTTCATTTGACAACATTTTAATTTATTGATGTTTATGGTTCATTAACGAGCTTCTTGATCGTCGTTAGATTTTTACACGATCTTTTAAATACTTCAGGCAAAAACATACCAAATTTGCAGAATTTTCATTTCAACGAAAACTTCTCCAGTAATTCGCCTATTTCCAGCTTAACGACATGGAGACGATGTCACAGAATATCCACCACTAAATGAAAACTTTGCAACGACTATGCAGAGAAAGGAGAAAGACTTTGCTACCATTTCAAATGTAACACGATGAACACTGGTGCGTTTCCAGGTTTGATGCACTCTCAGCACTCATTATTCTTATGCAGTTCGACATAACGATGAGAACATAGTCGTTTATCGTGCAAATGTCTCTTCGTGCAGTTCTAACTCAATGCCATCGACGTATTCTAATTAAATATTCTTTTTATGCTGCAAAAAAGAAGCCTTTGTGTTCCCACTGAGGATGGTGAATTGATTGAGTTGCAATAACGAAGCGGTAAATTAAAAACTCTTCAAGCAAATGCATCGATCGTTGACGGAAATCAATCTGTTTCGATGACGCGTTTCCCTTCGGAATTGTAATCGCTGTGAATTCAACTCGTCTTTTCCACTGTCCCCCTGTCAAGCTTGTTCAGACGATTTTCTTTTAGTTTTTCATTGGAAAAATAAGGAGCTCGAAGGTAATAGCCATGAATTTTCCTTCTGCGATTTCCAGCGAGTCAACGCGGACACAAGCATCGAGGCAAAATATTCGATTTTTCGTGCTAATTATGAAGGATTCATTTTTTTTTTCAATGATTTTACATCACAGCGCTATTTTTATTCGTTAAAAAATTAATTTTCCGTATTCTGTATGTCTGTTCATCGCAAATTGACTCTACGTTTGGACAAAATCGTCATAGCACGTGGCATATGTCGTAGCGACGAGTGACGTGTCTCAATTCAGGTGACAGTACATTTTATTTACCTGAATCCCATGAGATCGTTTCGATTTGTTGCCAAGATGTCGATCGTCTCAAGAGATCTTGACGCTTGACGATCGTATT
This sequence comes from Diadegma fenestrale, assembly GCA_037043255.1. NCBI lineage: Eukaryota > Metazoa > Arthropoda > Insecta > Hymenoptera > Ichneumonidae > Diadegma > Diadegma fenestrale. The sequence continues at coordinate 3,037,821 of CM073311.1, read as the reverse complement.
CAAGAAAAAAAATTGACCAACATCTCGGTGCAAAGTTGCTGAAAATAACAAGTCCAGCTCGAGATCCTTTGAAAGCCTCAAGCTCCCCGTTTCGTCTTGCCCGTCCATCTCTCTCGATCGCCCTTTTCACTTGCAATTTTTCAGCTCTTTGCCTCGTCCGCCTCATACACGAATGCTGTCAGTTCCAGGGTGACAGAAAAAAATGTCACTGGAAGCTAAAGTTGATAAAGATTTCGTCCAGACCGCGTGACTTTCATCTTTTTCCCTCGCACAATCAGGCGAGACACCCTTTTTCATTCCTGAATAAAATATGTCACGTCCCCTTTGATTGTTCACACTCCGTAGAAACCTCGACTCAAAGTAACATCAAAGCCTCGAGGTTCATCGATGAAAAGCACGCACGCCAAACCAATCCCAGTCGATTCCAAACTCTCGGAGAAGAATGAACAGTGTAAAGAAAGCTTATTATGGCAAAACGTTGCTGCTATTATCGGCTTTTGGTGTGAACCCTTATCAGAACCGACTATCGAGATTCGCCGCAGTTTTCGCTTACTGTGGCATAGCGTGCACGCAATTAAGCTTCAAGGTACAAGAAACAGAAAACAAAATTAAAAAAAACAATTAAAATCTGAATGGATAATTTTGTTGGGAAATTCTCGTCCACTTGCACAGCATCATTCATTTGGTTCGAATACTGTGAATTTTCAGATAGCGTTCGTGGCCCAGAAATGGCCGGATATAGACATTTTTATTCAGCAAACACCACCGATCTTGGTTGATTTTATATCAATTTTCAAAATGCTCAATTGCGCCGTCAATTTCAAGAAGGTTTTTGTTATTTTATTTTTTACGAGCTACTTTTTCTTTCGGCAAAACGTGACACAACTAATTTTACAGATTAAAGATTTATTCGACCAAATATTGTTCTCCGCTGATCCATTACTTAGTTATGAAGAACGTGACATAATCGAACGTCACGATGAACATTGCCGGAAATTCACGATCGCCTGGTTTAGTGAGAATTCTTCAAGTCAAACTTTTTTCAACACGGAGACTAGGCCAGCTCATTCTGCACAATGTTGAAATCGTTGCTTTTTTACACATCATAATATTTCGGTAAAGTATCAATGAGCATCATCCTCGCTCATCGCTTGAGCTACTTGCCTCACTTTTCTTTTAGCAAAGTAGCGCTCGAACTTGATCCGAGCACCACATTGTGTCTGGTAACAAGCGCTTGGCCCGACGACTAAATATCCGTTGTTGAGGTAATATAAACAGTTGATGGATATTTTGGAATGTTATTATAGTTCCCTGGTACCAAGTCGTCCCTCTGAGAAATTTTAGCAAAAACATAGTAATTTTTCATTCTTTTGTATCGAAATCGCAGAAATTATGACATTTCTCGCCCTTTTTCAGATGAAAATTTACCATTTTGCTAAAATTTCTTAGAGGGACGACATGGTACCAGGGAACATGGTTCTGAAGTTTGCAACATTGAGATTCAACGAAAAACATCTTTTCTATTGATTATTTATTGAATTTTGAACAATCGTGGCAATTTTTTGAGGCGATTGAGTTTTTTGGTCGTAAGAGAGAATCGTTTTATTGGCCGGAGCAAATATTGAATAATAATTATTGGCTCTTCTGAATAAATAACAAAATTTCGTTGCATTCCAACGATGGAAACTTCAGGAATCGCCGGGGAACTATAATAACATCATAATTTTTAACGTAATATTCTCTCCGTGTACTTAAAGTTGAAACGTGTGAAAATTTATAGTAAAAGAATTTTCAAAAAAATCGAGTACTTGCTGTAATTTTTACTTTGTTGGTTTGTTATTCAGGAATCTGGGGATTAATTAATGCGGATATTTTGCCGTCAGGGGCATACATTACGTGGGCTGGAAATTTTTTTATCATTGAAATTGAAACGAGTGAATGATTGAAATTAATTGATAATTTACGAAACAGCGTACCTGTTCTCGGCCGCGACAATATTTTACGCAATGCCACTAATTCAGCATGTACTTGATCCACTTGGAAACAATACAAATCAACAGCCATTACCAGTTTATTATTATCGCTTTGACGTGCAAGAACATTATTATCCAATTTATGCGCATGCATTCGTAACGGCTTGGATGTTTGTGGCGAGTCTCGTTGCAGCAGATTCGATTTACGTCGTTCTTGTGGAAAATGCATGTGCAATGTTTTCCCTCGTGAGGTATCGTCGAAACTCGCTAAATTTCAGAATCTCCCGATTTTCATCGATATAAAAAACACAATTTTTGATTTTTAGTCACCGATTACAAAAGGCTGTTCCGACTGAACAAAAATACATCGATGCTGGTGCTAAAAAGTGCAATGATCACGCTCACAACAATTTCATCGATTGCATTAAACGACACAAGGCAGCAATCAAGTTAGTTCAATCAATTCCCTCCAATAACAACAGCGACGCTCTCGAATTGACTTTTCACCGCAAATTAAATGAATTGAATACAAATTTTCATGATATAGTACAAAAATTTTGTTTCAATTGAATTTTCGGGACGAAGGTTTGCCGACGAAGTCGAGTCCAGTCTTTCCGTCTCATTTTTACTCACAGTCGGAACCAACATGATCATAATCAGTTTCACGGGCACTCAGGTACGTTTTTTTCCATAAAATTATCTCAGTTTTTAAAAAATGCTCCTGTTCGAAAAATGATCATCGACACTTTCATCAATTCCTAACGCGGTTTTGTTTATCTCGTTCCCTTTGAGAATCCGAAAATAATTGCTATAAAAAAAGTAGACTTTAGTTTTAGAGTTTCGCAAAAACACGCAGTCGTTGTGAGATCGTGCTGTAGTTAAAAATGCTTGATGAACAGCGATACGGAGCAGAAACCCTGTAGAGAATGAAATTTGAGTTGGATTGTCCATAAAGAAAAAACTGAAGCATTTAAAAAACGATTTATCTGGTTAATGTCAAAAGAATTTTTATTTGACCAGTTGGCGGAATCGGTGGGCGAATTCAATGATGTGGCACGTCATGGTGCGATGATTTTCGCTCAAATGGGTCATTTGTACATGGAAAATCATTACGCCCAGAAACTGTCGGATTACAGTTGCGACGTTTATACGAAAATGTAAGGGAAATCAGGTTTTCAAAAATATTTCTTAACAAATAGAAAACGTGATACAAAATCAATTTCTGCCGAAAATTAATGTCGAACAGATGGAACAGCAATTGGGAAAACACTTCGTTGAGAACGCAGAAACTTTTAGTCTTTTTTATAATGCGCAGCCTCGAACCAAGCGTCATCACGATTGGTGGATTTTACGTCATGTCTATAGACACTTTTAATTGGGTGAGATATTTATTCTCTTTAAGGGACACATAATTCAGCAGGACAAGTTAAAAAAAATGATTTTTAGCTACTCCGAACTTCTGCCTCGTACTTCACTCTCTTGCGATCGTTCCAATGATGGGAAAAATGGCCAATCATCAAAACCAACGAACGAATTATCTTTCAACCAAGTATTGCACTCGAGTAATATTTCAGGCTGAATAATTTGTACATAAAGTGGAAAATAAAACTTCGAAATCATTTTTTGTCCCGTAATTTCGTAAATGATGGAAAAAAACAGTTTTATTTTGTTATCAATGACTCACGTTCTCTTTCTCATATTTGGCGAAAACTTTTGCGTTCGAATCCTGTTTCCTCGGTCACGCGATTGTATTCGGGATTGACGAGAGTTGTATCAATGTTTCCGAATCGGTAAGAACTAACGCTGAAAGATTTCCCGTGGGAATGAACACGAAAATAAAAAGGCTGAGAGTGCGTTTTCAGAAGGTTGGGGGCACAGCCAGTTTTGACGTTGACGCGTAGAGCTGCAATTTAAACGTCAACGAGGAGTTCAAGAGGTTCGATTCTTATTACGCGTGAATGCACAATGTGAAAAGTGACAGGACTTGTCGACAAGCACTCGGTAATGACACTCATCATGACTTTTGGGCATGCGCTGGATAAAATCAAGATAGAAAAATCGAGAATCTCGAGTTTGATGCGAGGTGTCTGGTGCATGTCAGATATACTTCGATGCACAGTGTGATGTGACTTCTCGTTGCAATGGATGCAAAACTGCAGCGCTATTACAAAATAAATAAATTTTTATTGACGCTTATTGGCCAATGGCCTTATCAGGCTACACCAGCCAAATGGTTTTTTCTCATTCTTTCAGTTTTTCTTTGTTCGTGTCAAATGGCACCCCAAATAACGGCCGCAATAATGCATCGTCGAGATCCGGAGATTTTTATCGAGTGCGTTTCCCCGTTTCTTTTCGATATCTTATGTCTCGGAAAGTTGGCAAATTGCATGATTAAATCAAACAAGGTTGGTTGCGAAAATTCAATATGAAAATTACTCGTTTTGCCTGTTTTTTTTTTCAAACCCATCGTTTAAATTGTTTTTTCGTCGATTGATCGTGGTGAACGACGACTCGTTAACGCGAGCAGATGCTAATGTTGATGGAACTGATGAAAAATAATTGGAAAACCTGGGCACACGATGAAGAAAATGTTCTTCTTCATGAATACACCGAAGCTGGAAGGAAATTATCGACTGTGTACGCAGGTTGAATGAAAAACGGTAGAACTTGTTGTCGTGTTTCGGTCTGTTTGATAATTGACGAAAAAATTCAATTATTATTGCGCACAGTTATGATCTACTTGACGGCAATGCTCTACATGTCGCAGCCGATACTGCCCAAATTAGTCGACGCATTGCTGTACAATAATTCTCAACCAGGAGTATATCCAGTTCCGGTTTATTATTTCCAGCTGGATGATCAGAAATATTTTTTTCATATCATTTCTCTCACCTATGTGTTTACTTCCGCGTTGATCATTATTAACGTGGCTGGTGATACTATATTTTTCACCCACGTACAACACTGCTGTGGAATATTCGCCGCTCTAGGGTGAGCCTCCCATTTGTGTAATTGAATTAAGGAGCTTTGATCGCGAAATCAAAATAATCATAGAATTCAATAGAATTTGGTAATGACATTCTTTCACGGAGAGAATATTACATCAAAAATTACTATGTTATTATAGTTCCCTGGTAGCATGTCGTCCCTCTAAGAAATTTTAGCAAAAACATAGTAAATTTTCATCTGTAAAAGGGCAAAAAATGTCATGACTTCCGCGATTTCGATAGAAAAAGAATGAAAAATTACTATGTTTTTGCTAAAATTTCTCAGAGGGACGACTCGGTACCAGGAAACCATAATATCATAGAAAATTTTGATGTAATATTCTCTCCGTGTTGGCGTCGAGTCTAGAAACACAAATTTTTAAGTTGTCACTTGTAATTTGTAATAAATAACTGAGAATTAAGCCGAACTTCTTATGCACGCGATGTATACCCGTGAACTTTATTGTTCAATTACTCGAGTGCTGCGTGGTGGAAAGATTTTAAAAAAATTGTATTAAATTCTTAACTTTTTGAATTTTGTTTGTGGTTTTGACATGGTTCAGCATGGCAACCGTGTATCGTCGTGATTGAAGCTCCTTAAGATAAAAAAATCTGCGATTTTCATGAAATTTTTTTCTTATTCATTTGGGAAAATGTCATAGTCGGAAATTGAAACGGATAGGCGATCGTAGCAGAGCGTCAAAAGACAGGATGTCAGATTTGGCCTATCTTAAAATGTGTATCGACAGGCACAACGATGCTATCAAGTGAGATTTTGCGACGAAACTGATCTACGCGAATAATCGATCACTCTTAGAGATTAAATTCCCAATCAATATCGTCAGGTTTGCTGATCTCATGGAGACTACTTACTCGGGATGTTTTCTCTTCGTTGTAGGCAATAACATGCTCATGATGAGTGTAACTGCACTGCAGGTAAGATTTCGATTGATAATCGACGATTTTTATTAACGATCTAAAGTTGGGTGGTTTTGTGCAGATTACCATGAAGAAAAATGCACCTGAAGAAACCATAAGATATATAGCTTTCGTCGGTGCCCAATTGTTCCACCTTTTCGCGGAGACTTACATGTCGCAGCGGTTGATGGACCACAGTGCAGACATTCGTAAAAATTTGTGCGTTAATAATCATATTTGTGCGTTAATCAACGCATTTGTGCGTTAAAAATCATAATTGAAAGAAAAAAAAATACCCGGGAATTTAAAAGAAAAATTGTTTGTCGATGTAGAGAAAGAGGCAAATGGTATCAGACCTCGATACAATCGCAGAAAATCGTGAACCTCATGTTGATGCGTAGCGGCAAACCCTGCACACTCACAGCAGGCAACGTCTGCACCATGACTTTGGCTACTTTTGGGGTGGTTAGAAAATTTCTTACTCATTTGATTCCATTTCTTTCTTTTCACCAACTGCTCGCTTCTTGGTCATATTTTATTCAAGGTCGTCAAGACGTCAGTTTCGTACTTCACGCTGTTGGAATCCATGCAGTAACTAAACGAGCATATTCGGATGAAGACTCGATAGTATCTAATTAAAGGTATTGGAGCATTTTAATCCAACATGTATGAATGATTTGGTGAGTGAGAATGAACGCGCAATTATGACTCTGAAGTTTGCAACGTTGAGATTCAACGAAAAACATTTTTTCTATCGATTATTTATTGAATTTTAAAAATCGTGCCAATTTTTCGAGTCGATTGAGTTTTTTGGTCGCAAGAGAGAATCGTTTTATTGGCCGAACCAAATATTCGATAATAATTATTGGCTCTGTTGAAGAAATAACAGAATTTCGTTGCATTCCAACGATCGAAACTTCAGGATCATGCACAATTACATTGGGACTCGTGAGCAAATTAAATTGAAGCATTTTTTTTGCATGGCATCTGAAATCCACTTTTTTAACTCTCTTTTATGGCATTCGCAGGAACGAATAACATTTGAATCGATCAACGAGTCAAATATGCGATGCTGTCTGCTTCCACAGATGAATTGACGCTCCACAGCATCGAATATCATGAGAAAACAAAACAAAGAATTCAAATAGTCAACGACATTGCAATGTAAAAAAAAATTTCAAATAAAAATCAATTTGTTGGTTCTTCGTTGATACGGATGAGTCAGAACAGTAAAAATTATTTTATCAAGCTTCCTGAGAGTTTAATCACCAAACCAAACCTGCGCAGCGATCTGCATTCATGGAGAAATCGACACTCTCTTGAGATGAAAGATTCTTCACTACGTCAGACTTGCGAATGCAATGATGTTTCAGGACGAACTGAACGCGACTGTAAAACGCGAATAGAATGAATCGTTGCTACTCTTGAAGCATTCGCTCCGTATAAAGTTAGCAGCAACTTCAGTAAACGTGACATTTTCACATGCGACAGTACTTAATAGGGGAAACAGCTCATGCGAGTCTTATTTCGAAGCAGCTCGACATCGGCCAGCGAATGTTTAAACGCGGAAACGTCACTGATGCATTTTTAATAAATGCGTAAGTAATAACGGAGTCGAGACGAAATTAAAAAATCGATTCACTCCCAATTAAAAGTTTCTTGCCAGAAATGACATGAATCCTCTCCCATTTCTTGACACCCTCGCATCGTATCGAAGAGACATTCGTTTTTAATAACAAGCCCACAGCACTTGGTATTAAATAATTCCATAGACGCACGTGTACACCGACGTCATTATAACATCAGATCCGAAGCCTGAAGAGACCGTTTAAAATGTAGCATTCTGTTCACGTGACGTGCAAGAAAGAAACGTCGCTGCTGTCCCTTTAACTATTATAATTGAACGCGAAATGGCTTCGACGAATTTCCCTCTGTGTGCTTGTCGTGCGACCGCGAGAAGGGTGACGTTTCGTATCCCTTAAAACTCGTATTTTTACATACCCGCCAGAATCAGCCGGTTGGAAAGCGGTTATTAGTTTTTAATAACTGTGTCCTTTTTACTATAAAAAATTCTTACGTTTGTACCAGTCAAAAGTGTGATCGAAAACCTGCACATTGCACAAGAGTCTCCGTTGCTTCTCGAGCGACCATTTTTTTATCATAATCAACTAGTCGGCGATAATAACGCGCCACGATGGACAACGATATTTTTTCCAGTCATCACTATTTCATTAACAAAACTTTCATGCAAGCTCTTGGTGTGTGGCCCGAGCAACCAAGAATTCTTCGAATTTTAATTCCTGCTATTTTAATTGCTCTCAACGTGAGCTTACTGGTACCTGAAGTGAGTGAAAATATAAAACGGAAACTGAAAATTATGCAGTCTCGATCTTTCAGGTCGTGAGACGCATTTTTTTTCCATTGCATGTTTTCTGCTTTTCTTGACGATCCTGAAGTTTCCATCGTTGGAATGCAACGAAATTCTGTTATTTCTTCAGCAGAGCCAATAATTATTAATCAATATTTGGTCCGGCCAATAAAACGAATCTCCCTTGCGTCGAAAAAACTCAATCGACTCAAAAAATTGCCACGATTTTCAAAATTCAATAAATAATCAATAGAAAAAATGTTTTTCGTTGAATCCCAACGTTGCAAACTTCAGAGTCATTTTTTTTTGCTGTTCCCAGTTTCCCCTGCTGATTTCTTCATTCCCGTGTCCACTTTCACGTCTCTCATGCAATTTTTAATCCAATTTCTGTTTTCACTTTTTTTCTGATATCGTCGAATTCGAATCGATACACAATCCGCGAAAATTATTGATCTGCATATGAATTTCGAGGAAGATTGATTGTTGTTTATGATGGAATTTCAAGTTGAGGAAATTGGCGATTATCTGGGGCGACATAGATCAAAGTATGGAGATTATGACAAGTGTCGTGATACTGTCCATGAGCACGGCCATGTTGGTAAACGCCGGAACAAAAATGACAGAGGTACAAAAATCATTTAAGAAAAAAAAACCATCATCGGTCATTTCATTCATTGCAATTTTGTGATTGGTTGCAGTTCCGTTATCTCATCAAGCGGATGCGCTCGGACTGGGAGTCATTCTCAAAAAATCCACCATTGCTAAATATTCTAGAAAAATACGCGACAGAAGGACGTAGGATGACCATAATGCACGCCTGTATTACGATACACAGTGCAGAGCTATTAAGATAAAAAATAATTCGTCCACATTTCTATTGAATTCCTATAGCTCGACTTAATCTGTTTCGGAACAACTAACGTGTTACTAAGAACCCTACGGATGACTTTGAAGCTCGCAACGTTGAGATTCAACGCAAAATTTTATTTCTATTGATTATTTATTGAATTTTGAAAATCATGGCAACTTTTCCCATCGATTCAGTTTTTTCTTCGCAAGAGAGAACCCGTTTATTGGCCGGACCAAATATTGAATAATAATCATGACCTTTCTAAAAAAATAACAGAATTTCGTTGCAATCCAACGATGCAAACTTCGGGATCATCCCTACGGTATTCTGGGGTCCAAAACGAGCCCGGGCCTTTTCGCTCTCCCAATTTTTATCGTTTTACCCAATTTTTGACTAATTTTCTTACTTGAACTAAAATTGTCTCAGGCTCGCGCGATCCTGCATGAAAAATAAAGGAATGAACCCAAGTTGAGCCCTTTTCGTTAAATTTTACCGGAGGTGTGAATTTTTCAATATTGACGTAATTTGTGACCTCAGGTTACCGGAATAAGTAAAAAAAAAAATAAAGTTACCGTTCTGGGATTAAGTTCAAATTAAACAATTACATTGCAATTAACATAAAAAAAGTACCATACGTTCTGAAACTTCGAACCCCTTCGATTTGCATCGGTTTGGAATTGATGTGCCTGGTAAAGTCATGGCCATGCGAATAAAAAAATCGTGTGCGAATCGGAGGAGTTTTCAAAACGTAACACTTAACCGAATCGTTTCATGGTTTGCTTATAAATGTTTGCAGTTGCTATATACGGTTCAACTTTCGCTTATATTGGCTTGCCCCTCGCTCCGATAGTACTGAACGTTGTCGTACCATTGAATGAATCGCGCCCGAAGAAATTCATGTACAACGCTGACTACGGATGTGATGGGGAGTCATATTACTACACGATATTATTTCATTCGTACTGTGTCAGCTACACGTGTATGTCGGTCTATACCGGTATCGACTCCATATTCGCCATTTGGGTTCAACATTGTTGTGCTCTTTTTGAAATAGTTGGGTAATAATCAAAATCACACATTTCTCTTACAAAGTTTTGTCGCCAACCGCAGAAATGCTGCGGGTGTTGAAAAAATTTTGTATAAATTATCAAATTAATGATTTTCTCTATTTTTGAGTGGAAAAAGGGAAACAGAATTAATTCAGAATTAACACTGAAGTTCGCAACGTTGCGATCCAACGAAAAATACTTCTTCCCTTAATTTTTTGTTAAATTTCAAAAGAAAAGCCAATTTTCGTATCAATTTTGTGTTTCAATCCTGAAAAACGATCGTTTTATCGTCCCGATTCAATATCGAATAAAAATCATGAGTTTTCCTCAAGAAAAACCCGAATTTCGTTGCATTCCAACGATGCAAACTTCAACATCGTAATCAATAGCCATGTCTTGTTGCAGATACCATTTCAAACACGGGGCCGACGAACATGACGTTGAGTTAGGCAACGATCGGAAACTCCGGTCTCGGAATCGTAAGATGTTGGAAAATTTGATTTTCTGCATCAGACAACACGAAGCGGCTATACTGTGTGTACAAATTTCTAAACAATTCAGTATAATATCGGATCGTAACGTTTCTGGAATTTTGAAGTTATTGAAATTCTGAGTAAAATACGAGTTTTATGCTGGGAACAGATTCGCAGATCGGATAGAGAGTTCGTTCTCGATGGTAATGGGTTTGGTCACAGGCTTGAGCATGGTACTCTTGAGTGTTTCGGGTGTTTTAGTGAGTAATCCTCTGAATTTCAATCCACACGGAGAGAATATTACATTAAAAATTACTATGTTATTATAGTTCCCTGGTAGCATGTCGTCCCTCTAAGAAATTTGAGCAAAAACATAGCAAATTTTTATCTGAAAAAGGGCGAAAAATGTCATAATTTCCGCGATTTCGATAGAAAAAGAATGAAAAATCACTATGTTTTTGGTAAAATTTCTCAGAGGGACGACTTGGTACCAGGAAACTATAATAACATAGTAAATTTTGATATAATATTCTCTCCGTACAGTCTTTCGTTTTTCTCTGATACTTTTGACAGATCCTTCAAATTTTTTACAGTTCGTTATTCAAATAAATAATCCCGATGATGCAGTTCGATATACGGCAGTGGTAATCGGTCTGATGTATCACCTGCATCACCACACAGTGTCGGGTCAAAATTTGATCAATCACAGTTCCGAAGTCAGCGCATATGCGTAATTTAAAAAATCATTTAACATGAGAAAAAAAAATTATCCGATGACCAACTTCCTACGGATAATATTGAGAAAGAATATGGAATAAAAATTCATATGAAATTTTGTTCACCCTCGTTAGTTTATAAATTATCAAGCAAATTGAAATGTCGAGTTAATGAATTTCTATCCAATGATAGGTACGATAGTAACTGGTATGAATTATCACTAAAAGCTCAAAAGTTGGTGTTGTTGATTCTGGCACGAGCTCAGAAGCCTTGTTTCCTCACAGCAGCAAAGGTGTACATAATAAATATGGAAAATTTCAGTGGGGTGAGTTAGAAAAAACAAACCAACACATTTTCAAAAAAAAATGTACGTTTCCCTTTTCTTGGAGCTCAATTATGTTGTTTTGCTTTTTTTTAAGGTGGTCAAATCGTCTGTCTCATATTTCACGATGCTAACTTCAATCCGTGAATAATTGGCCTTAAACGTCACAAAGATGATCACGAAACAACAAAGATTACGAGCTGGACGTGAATTCACATAATCAACGACATTGCAATATGAAAAAATGTTTTTAATAAAATTGAATTTGTTGATTGTTCATTGATGAGCACAAGTAAAAACAATAAAAGACATTTGTTAAGTTTCCTGAGAGTTCAATCGATTATTCGAACCCGCATTTCACGGAAGAATTCAAAACACTATGACACCGAAGTTCGGAACGTTGGGATCCAACGAAAAATACTTTTCTCCTTAATTTTTTGTCATATTTCAAAAGAAATGCCAATTTTCGTATCAATTTTGTGTTTGAATCGTGAAAAACGATCGTTTCATCGTTCTGATTCAATATCAAATAAAAATCATGAGTTTTCCTCAAGAAAAAACTGAATTTCGTTACATTTCAACGATGCATACTTCAACATCGTAAAACACTTGGGAGTTTGCACTGTTTTTCTACCCTCTCGGACATGCGAATGCAATCATGGCCCAGAACGAACTGTCTCGTGGCATCGATTACAAAACGCCCGAAGAGGAAAGTATAAAGGACTGTGCCGAACAAAACGCACTGGGTAGGAGGGGATGACGTCATCCTCACCTCCTTTTTCCCCTCCCCCTCAATGAATCGTCCCCTCGTATAATTAACTAAACTGTATGATAATCTTTTTTTTGTGGTCCATGCACTATCCCAATTCTCAACCCCGACAGCTGCACCATCACGCAGCTGCAAGTGACTTTTTCCCGACTTCATATCGCATTCACCGAGGGCGAACGGAAACTGCAGAAAATCATGTCGATACAGTCGATCCCTAACTGCGTGGATGCATTGCGCAGTAAAACGGGATTCGCGTTAAGGAGCTTGAATAATGACGATACGTGACATATGACATGTCAAAAACATGAAAAATTTTAAAATGATAAGAATTCGATTAAATTTAGTCAATATATTCTTTAATAATGAAAATGACGACACAAATTTCTTCAGATTTTTCCACTACGTGGTATTCGAGTAATCGAACACGAAAATTCACGTGTATAAGCATAAAGTTAATGCTAAAAACATGAAAAATTTCAAAATGATAAGAATTGAATTGAATTAATAAATTCTTTAATAATAAATATGACGATACAAATTTCTTTAGATTTTCCCACCTCGTGGTATTCGAGTAATTGAGCACGACAATTCACGTGCATAAGCATAAAGTTTATGTTAAAAACATGAAAATTTTCTAAATGATAAAAATTAAATTAATATATTCTTTAATAATAAATATGGCGATACAAATTTCTTTAGATCTGTCCACCACGTGGTATTCGAGTAATTCAAACACGAGAATTCACGTGTATACGCATAAAGTTTACATATATACAGGTATGCATCTCGTGCATAAAAAGTTCGATTTGACTCTCAATTATTCGATAACCATGTGGTCAAAAATTTGGAGAAACTTTGTGTTTCTAGATTTGATGCCAAAAATCGTTATGACCAATTTTATCGAATTCTGATTATTTTTATTTCGTGATACGACCATCTTAATGTCTCCCCCCCCCCCCCCCCCCATAGGCACGATTTCTAAACCCTTGGCAAGACTAAGCAAAGGCTCAAAAATTACTGATGTTGGTTTAATTAGCACGTGCACAAAAAATGCTCTCGGTAAGACATTTTTGCTACTTCGTACGAAACAATTTGTTTATTATTTTATTCGTGTTCTATTTTCGTTGCATTTGTGATCGAAGGTCAATGTTAACGTATTCGTGGTTTAGTTTGAATGAAAATAGAAACTTTTTAGAACATTTTCTGCGGGGCAAATAAAAAAGTCAAAATTGGCACGTGCGAGCAGAACATTCGGTAAGTGTAAACAATTTCGGAGGATTTTTTGTAATCGTAATCGCGTAATCTCTATTTTTATTCGTTTTTTCTTACATTTTGTCAAAGCCTTGAATCACTTAATGACGCGTAAATCGTACGTATACATGGACATTGGATTCGAGACCGCGTGCTCACTTGACACGCGTTGAGCAAATCATGCGATATTTTTTTTTTTTTTCTGAAATGTAGTTCTACCGATTGAAAATTGATGAAATTCAAGACACGAATAACTCACAGTGATTATAATCCTGGCGCCGAGTCTCGATCAGGGTGCACATTAATTTTTTTATATTTTTCACTCCAAATTCGCTCTGCTCGCCTAACCTACATTTCGAATCAGTTGGAACATATATAGATTCCATATGCTTGCGACAACATCCCCCACCTCGCCCCTGGACCTTCCGCAATACGGCAGTTTTCCTTTTTTTTCAATATATGTCGAAGGAGACTGACGAAATAGGGTTATGGACAAAATTCTCGATGTAAACTGTATGTTGTTTTCCCCGGAGATTTTTTGGCATCTTGATTCCCATAAACATCAGTTTTATTCGTCACGAAGGAAATTTTGCACGGAATTCTTTGAAAATTCATTAGAAAAGACGGATCAACAGGATGGGCAGATAATTTCAATAAACTTTTCTAACTTGGCTAGATTTTGCTCTGCGATCAGATGAGAGAACGGCATTTTCTTGTTGAGCCTCCATCGCTCCGTACGGTGTCGCCGCGTAGCGGAGTTTCCGAGAACTTTGTAACTCTAGGGTCGGACTGCGACTGCTGCTGCTGCTGCTGCTGCTTCCACAGTCCGCAAGCCGTTTCGCCTGAAGACGGGAGTAGTGTGTCCGTGCCAATCGCCCGCAGCTGTGTTTTGCTTTTTTGTCTCGGGACTCTACTAAACCGGGGCTTTCTGTTTATTCAACATTAACAAATAAAAACTAGCGTAAATAATCTCCTTATCCAAACATGTCTGCCAGTGGTTCCGGTATTAAAAAGCAAAAACTAAACAATTCGTCGAGTCTGGTGTGCAACGGTACCTCCGGAATGCACAACGGAACTCATCACATTCGTAATCCTGCAATCGTCCAGCCAGAAATGGCTTTCTATTGCTTTGACGTTTTGTACTCTCAGTTGCATCAAATCGATCCACCGATATCGCCCAAATTTAGCAACGAAGCCTTGTAAGTTGCATGTCGTTACCGACTTCAATCATGTCATGCATTTTATTTACACTCATTATACATTTTTACTATTCTTTAACCTTCGCAATGCTGTTTCTCCTCTCGAACGAGTCTTTGTTACGTTCGTCTTTATCTGTCTCGCTCTTCGGTTCGGGCTCTCATTACACAGAGACAACCGCACACACATACACGCATAAATATATCGTGTCGCTGCTCCCTCTACAATTCACACAATGCCATTCTCGTACGCGCGAAAAGTTTCGACAGCCAAATTGTTCAGTTTATTTTCAAATAACAAGTCTCACCGTCTCTTCGATTAGTCTAAATAATAAAATTTTCCGATTCTGCGGGACATTCTTCGCTCAATTTACACAACAACACGAAAAATTTGAATTTTTTACTCTCGAAACGGCAAAACCAAAATTCCAAAAAAAAAAACTCCCGATTCAACACAAATGTCATTTTTGGTAAAATTTCGAGATTCCCCGACAAATTACAATTCACACAGAAGAATTTTCGTCATCATGCGAGAAGGAACAAACATTGTCTGTCTTTTTTTACGATTTTTTAAGTCTCGGCATCGATATCGTGGATTTTAGTGAAAAGTCAATCGAGTTGGAATAAAAGGAATGAAATTTTAAGGGCATGCAATTTTTCTTAAATTCAATCGGTACGTTTGCGGCTTTCGGTCGTGGCTTAAAATAACGGTAGACTCAGGATAGGTAGATGCGACGTACCAATTTATACGGAATCATCTGTTTTTCATAGACCAAGAACATAGTTCTAGAAGTATCCAAAGTCTCTGGTTTGCAGCCCTCTTTTCGTCACATGGACGATTGGCAAGGACATGCGACTGAGAGGCTGCATCGGGACGTTCAACGCGATGCATTTACATCTGGGACTCAGGGAATACGCGATCACAAGGTAATTTATCCCAGAACCGTTTTATTCCGCATTTGCCGAGTTGACGCTCGCTCAAGATCCGTCGTTTTCTTGAGTCAGCGCTCTGAAGGACTCGCGTTTCAACCCAATCACAAGGGACGAATTTCCACGATTGCACGTCACCGTCTCGTTACTGCGACACTTTGAGGACGGCACAGATTACCTGGACTGGGAACTCGGCGTGCACGGAATCCTCATCGAGTTCCACAATGAGAAAGGAAATAAAAGAACGGCAACTTACCTCCCGGACGTAGCGACCGAACAAGGTTTTTATTTTTCTAGCATTTTCAGGGAAATTCCTATGACAAAATGTTAGAAATCGGAGACGCAATTGTCGTTGAACCCTCGGAGTGTGTACTGGGTCGTTTTGACCCTAAAAATATTTTGTAACCGATTGGCAATTGATTCAGGACCATGAAATATGCATAATTCATGGAAATGTGCATGGAAAGCTGCCCTAGAAAAAACAGAACTGCATATTCCCTGGAAAACAACGGTTTGAAAAACACCTTTGGTCAGATTGACCCGATATGCACTCTGGAGGTTAACCTTAAGGCTGTGGCCAGTCGACCGGATAATTTTCCTAACTAGACTCTGTCCGGACGAATAAGCAACGCTTTGATGATCGACTCTGGAGTTTGCAACGTTGAGATTCAACGAAAACCATTTTTTCTATTGATTATTCATTGAATTTTGAAAATCGTGGCAATATTTTGAGTCGATTGAGTTTTTGGGTTACAAGAGAGAATAGTTTCATTGGCCGGACCGAAAATATTCAATAATAATTATTGGTTTTGCTGAAGAAATGTCAAAATTTCGTTGCATTCCAACAATGGAAACTTCAGGATCATTTTGATGACACTGAAGTTTCCAACGTTGGGATCCAACGAAAAATACTTTTCCCTTAATTTTTCGTTAAATTTCAAAAGAAAGGCCAATTTTCGTATCAATTTTGTGTTTGAATACTGAAAAACGATCGTTTTATCGTCCTGATTCAATATCGAATAAAAATCATGAGAGTTTACGTCAAGAAACAGCCGAATTTCGTTGCATTCCAACGATGCATACTTCAATATCGTACGCTTTGGATAAAGCGAACATCATTGGGTAAAATGATGCTGAAGTTTCCACAGTTGGAATGCAACGAAATTCTGTGATTTCTTGAGCAGAGCCAATAATTATTATCAAATATATTTGGTCCGGCCAATAACACGATTCTCTCTTGCGACCAAAAAACTCAAACGACTCGAAAAATTGGTACGATTTTCAAAATTGACTAAATAATCAATAGAAAAAATGTTTTTCGTTGAATCTCAACGTTGCAAACTTCAGAGTCATTGGATAAAGCGTGTCCGGACGACTAGAGACTGCGTAACATTAATTGATATTCGTGATTAATAATTGTATTTGGTAAATGACTCAGGATGGGACCAGATACAAACGATAGACTCGTTACTGCACAAAGGAGGCTACAAAGGACTGGTGACGCCTGACATAAGGAGAAGTCTCAAGCTGAAGCGTTATCAGAGCGAGAAAATAACAGTGAGCTATCACGAGTACATGACGCATTGGCAGAACAGGAGATGCTAGCAAATGGCCTGGAATCCTTTGCGGGATCCCATGCCGTACACTTCCCCAATATCCGTATGTTACAACAGTCCATTTACGAACGAGATATCACACGCGGATTACAATAACGTACAGCAAATTAAAAGAACTGCGAATGAGCCACGAGGTAGGTTGCTGATGGAAAATCGTCCTGACATTTTCCACGTACGATCAGTGGCGCACGAAACTTTCCAGAATTTCGTCGTACCACCGATCGATAATAATGACACAGGAAATTGGTGGAATCAGGCTGAACCCACGGTCCTACCGATTTATCCACGAACACAGCTTTTCCCTCCTTCCTCGAGAATACAACAACATCCTCGTTATCGCAAATGACACTGGCGATTCATTACACACCCAATAATTCGTTGTTTAAACTGGTGCCTCGTATCTTTTCTATGTAATATCGTACGTATTTTCTCTGTCAATGTCCCTCACGGACCTTCCTGAGATTCATACAAGAAAAAGAAACAAACCAGAAATCGAGGAATCAATTACCTCGTGATTTTTTTGAAGCTTCGTTATCTAATCGAAAATCCTGAAAAATTTCACTTTGGATTTTACATGCAAAAAGAAAAACAGTATTTTTGACTGTATCACGTTCGAGGAATTTCGATTAATCTCTCGTGTTAACTGTAAACCTCAACGTTCGCTATTCACTTGACGTTTTTATTCAAAATCTTGTTAATTTTGACATCAGTCGTACAATTTATTGTTTTTTTTTTTCGTTGCGCAGCTTCCCTTTGTTAAAGAGTTCGTGAAAGATGAATATTTTAAACTCGATACAACATCGTGCTTAATTCCGATGAATTATCGCTTCGTTCATCCGTTGCTGTTGCCTCTTGTCTCGATCTCATAATCCTTCTAGAATAACATCAAAATAATAATAAAAAAAGCCACGTGAACTCTTAGATTCTCGTTCGATTCGCAACCAAAAAATCCAAATTCAATGTCGAATTGTTGATGTTTCTTATTTCCAACTTGTTAGGACGTAGGAACAATTTCTTGTCAGATTTGAGATTGATCAAACGCAATCAAAGTCGAACGAGCGATCGAGATTAGTGTAAATACAGACTTGTAGAAAACACACAATTACACGCTCCTCATCGTTTCTTCATCTTAAAACAACCGATCCTCACTGTTTTTCTCTCCTCGACGAAATTATTTGCTGTTGGAACAAAAATCGCCTTGAATTTGGATCGTCAATGACAAACGGAAGATCGATGCAGGTTCACGGAGAGAATATTACATCAAAATTTACTATGTTATCATAGTTCCCTGGTACCAAGTCGGCCCTGTGAGAAATTTGAGCAAAAACAGTAATTTTTCATCTTTTTTCTATCGAAATCGCGGAAATTATGACATTTTTCGCCCTTTTTCAGATAAAAATTTACTATATTTTTGCTCAAATTTCTTAGAGGGACGACTTGGCACCAGGGAACTATAATAACATGATAATTGTTGATGTAAGTTTCTCTCAGTGTTTAAATGGATAATTCATCGATTCTTATGATTTTACAAACGTGTCGTTAAAGACCTTCGATGCTATGGACATGTAAAGTTGCTAGTATTTCGAAATTCACGTTCGTAGCTGTAAATAAGAAAGCGATGTAACGCTGCTCGACATTCGAGGTGTATCGATTACAATAGGCTAGATGTAAGATAAAAAAAAAAGAAAACAAACAAAAAAGAAAAAAAACGACGATCTCATTGTGATTGTTATTGTTGTGCAATGTACAACAATTACCGAACGTTGCGAGACTATTATTCGCGCTTTACTACACTCGTGGTCCCCGAGAATCGCTGATATCGTTGCCGAATTAACCGAGCAAGGGATGGCAACGTATTAGGCAAACTAAAACATACAGCGAAAAAGTAATGAGCGCACAATTCTCGCTGTTGTAGCTGAAAATATATTTGACAGATCCAAAAACAACGTACGGACTGCGAGTCAATTTCGTGGCGCCCGTACGAATGGATCAAATCATTTAGACGAATTGAAAACCGATGGATTTTGCATCGTTGCTATTTCGATTGAATTCTATTTTTCTCTCAATCAATTCTTCAACTTGCTGACTTTTTTTATAGCCATTTCGTACTGAGATTTCAAAAGGAAGCGGAAAAATTTGTTTGTCACTCTTGCTGTCAACATTGAAGTACGAAATGTTAATAAAATGGAAAAAAATTCTATTGCTGAGACGATGCAAACTTCAGTTTTATTATTGGCAATGAATAATTCGACACAGCGATGTAACTTTTGATGTGCTATGAAAAAATTGATAAAAGAGCGTTGGTTCGTTACTCCTTTCCACAAAGTGAACTTAATCAGTCTCGATAACTGTGAAATGCGTGTAGAATAACGTCACGAAAGCTCTCAAATTTTTGCAATTCACGTGGATTAAAAATAGTGTAGAAAATCCAAAGCGAACCTGAGATTACTCGTGCAATTTTTGAATTATTTGCTTCTTTGATATTTTCCATGAGGTAAAAACATTTTGATGAAAGTTCGCGTCCGGATTTTCGATTGAATATTTTTTCCCCGTTAATTGACTCTGCAGGGCTAGAAACTTCGTGTTTTCACTGCGAAACGATGTTTGTACCAAGCGGTTTCTTTAACAGTGTCGATTTTTAATTGATCAGTTTTTTTTCTCACTTAAAGAGCATCGAGACATTGAAAAAAAATGAGTTTGATTCTTCCGTACAACGTTACCCTATCAGCTTTGCTCGTTAGCCCTAAATCTGCGTTTCCATAGACCCATCCCAGCTCAATGTTATTGCTGGTTTCGTTCACTGCCAATTATCCATTGTCGTCAACGTTCTATAACATAATTACCTATAGATATATCAAAATAAATCCAGCATACAAAAGTGAATAAGAAAAAAGGAATTGGGTTGTTGAAAGTTTTGTTAATTGAATTAAAAGTTACTTATGTATGAATAAATATGCGGTTGCGTCGTGTCGAGATTTCAATCTAATCGGAAATGTGCATTGAAAAGGCGAGAGAGAAAAAGAAAGAAAAGGGCGAGAGCGAAAAGAGAGTTTTGTGATGGGACAAATTTGAAGAAAAACATTGATTGAACTGCCAATAATATAGCTAATTAATGCCTTAATTTGAATAGATCATCTAACACGTTATTTCAAGGTAAAATCACACTCGTTAAACAAGTTTTCAATTCTGACAATATTTTCCTGCGAATAATGAATTGAATTGAGAGTAGATTTGCTTTACAGCATAATTGATCGATAAATTTCATTGACCTGTCGGTTGCATAATGACGTTGAAGTTTGCATCGTTGGAATGCAACGAAATTCTTTTTTTCTGTGGCCAAGTTCATTATTTAAATGCAGAATGCAATTACGAGGTTAAATCAATCGATTTTTCCGACCCAAAAAGTTACATCGGCTCGAAAAATCATCAGCGAAAAGGAATATTTTTGGTTGCCTTCCAACGTTGCGAACTTCAGCTCCATGGTTGGATACGAACTCAACGTTTAATTCATTTCGTTATTAAGCATCGGATTATTGTGAGATTTG
This sequence comes from Diadegma fenestrale, assembly GCA_037043255.1. Lineage (NCBI taxonomy): Eukaryota > Metazoa > Arthropoda > Insecta > Hymenoptera > Ichneumonidae > Diadegma > Diadegma fenestrale. The sequence continues at coordinate 3,016,857 of CM073311.1, read as the reverse complement.
AAAAAACTTGATCGACAAGTGTGCAGCAGCTATTTTACCTCAAATATAATTTTTAGTGCAATTTCGTCGGATCAATTGAACTCGTGTGACGATTGTTTTTATTTCCCCAGCTATTTATGGACGAGTTACAATAATTTTAGTCGCTCTTTGGGGTTATCCGCGATCAACCACGAATTACTTAACAAGAATCGACATGGTCACAATATTAAACAACACGACGAAACGTTATGTGCCTATATGAATTTGGATTAGCAATTAAATGTAAACAAAATTTAACTAGATTCATCAATATATAAATATATGTATGTATATATTTCACACTATCAATGTGGATGTTCTTGTTCTTTTTGCTTGTATCTTAATTACTAGATAATCAACATAGCAACGTACGTAACAGTGGGAATAAGAGAATAAAAACGTTTTATATTTCATTGGCTGATTTTACTAACCATTTATTTTTCTATGTACAGTTTTTCGTTCTTCAGATTGAACTAGCAATCTGGAAACCAGATAAAAATTTATCTTAGTCGTAGAACATGTTTGGATGCAATTACGAAAATTCAAGTATCAAACAGTGAAAAGTTCTCGAGTTGCTTTCCAATAATGCAAACTCTAATGGCATTCAAGTTTATGTCGAAATTTCCTCTTCGTCAAAGGCTTTTCCTTTATTGGCCAATGTTTTTCTGATCGTGTACAGACTGCCGTACTCGCTGTAGGTCACAAAACCCGCTAATAAGGCATGAGCACAGGTAAAAGCCAGTAAACTCTTTCCTATGGGCCTTATAACTTTCAACCAAATTTCCAAGTGGCCTTTAAAGTCTGACCAATACGGCACTCTGTATGTTGCATGTTGGTTGGAAAACTGTCAAGGATTAAAATGTTTATTCAATTTTTTTCTTATTCTAATTAACCCTAGAACGGTAGTTTCATTTTTTCTGCCTATTCCCGCAATCTGGGCTCAAAAATGACCTCGATTTTGAAAAATTCTCGTCTCCGGTGGAATTCAACGATAAAGGATTCAACTTGGGCTCATTCTTTTCGTTCTTTAATGCAGGATCACGTGAGCCTGGGGCAATTTTGCATCGAGCAAAAAAATTAAGCAAAAATACGGTAAAACGATAAGAAACGCGAGAACGAAAGGGGAAAGGGCGTGAAATTTAAAATGGCCTGGTCGTTTTCGACCCCAGGGCCATTAGATTCTGGGTCTAATTCAAATGACACTGAAGTTCGCAGTGTTGGGTCCCAACGAAAAATACCTTTTGTGTGAATTTTCGTTCAAATTCAAAAACTATGACAATTTTTCTACCGATTTTGTGTTTGGATTCTAAATAAAAGTCCTTTCATTGTACGGACGAAAATGAGCTCTGTTCAAGACAAAAGATAATTTCGTTGCATTCCAACCATGGAAACTTCAACATCGTTAATTTAATTATGCGATTCAATTAAAACTTTTGGAACACGCTCGACAAATGGGCATGGATTTAGCGACCAACTCACCATGAAATTTGCTATCGGCGCTACCGTCAGGGGCCAAACCATTCCACATCCGATTTGCACTATGGCTGCTCTGTGTTGCAAACAGAGAGAACATTCCTGTCGGCCTAGAATCATGTCCGCTGACACGAGCTGAAATCAATCGTCGTCCTATTCCATTAATTTCGCTTTAGTATCAGAATTCGAATCTAAAAATTTAGTATGTATGGAAAATCTTTGCTCAATCTCCGCAAAACTAATTTTTGCGGCTTTTCGAATTTGTGCAAGTCTGAAAAATTGGCCACGCGACCAAGGTTGATGCATTTTTTTACATCCGTTGGAAAAGTTTGTACAAAAATTGTGATAAATTGATAAAATTTCCTTGAAAAACGCGAAAATAATCAGATTCATCAATTTTTTGTGCTCCGATTAATAAAATACTTTGGAATTCATTTTATCGCGATTTTAGGCAATTAGTGGGCAAAAGCGATGGGCAATCGAGGAAAAATACATACTTGGCAATGGAGCAACACACTGAACATCGGTGGCGCAATGGCCATGGGCAATATCGATGCTGCAAAGCCCTGATGACGAAGTTTCAAAAATTTTCTAAATTTCTCATTAATATACAAAGCACTCGCTGCACAAAGAACGGCTTGAGCGGAAAACCCATATCGATACGGCCACCTTGAAAAAGATCGCACAGTCAATTTGAACCATTCAATTGTTAGAGAAACTGGGAAGATTTTTATGGTTTTTCGAATGGAATCTTTGGAGCAGGAGAAAATTCACGATTTTGTTGCGATCGAATGAAAGAAAATTTTGCTCCAAAAATTGTTCGTTCGAAAAATGTAGAAAACGACGATATTTGTTGAACGCCGAGGATCGAAAAAACAGATTTCAGGTATTCGTTAACTCGGAAAAATAGGAAACACTTTATTGATAATTACACATCACGTTTATTCGGCCAGCTCTTGATTTGTTCCCATTGATAATTTAGAGCCTCTTCGGGGGTGAGTCTCACAGCACCTTGGGGAACTGATCCACTCGACGATCTCAATGCCATGATTTTTATTGTTATTACACATTCATGCGGACAACAATGGTACGTAACCTCAAAAATCTTTTGCCGGAATCATTTTGATCTGAAGCGCGCTGCTCGAAAAATGAGCAGCTCGAATATTTTGAAAGACAAAAATACGCGGTGATTACAGCTCATCTGACGAGGATCGTTGCAACTTGCAACTTTTTCGAAGAATTATCAACTGTGAGTAACGATGAAAATCAAAGTATATACAGAATCTTTTGACAGAGTTTTTAATGATTGAAAGAAACGAGGATGAAATTTTCTGTTGTACGTACGAAATTGCACAACAATCGGAATATTGCAAAACTAAAACAACGCATCAAGCAGTCGACGCGCGTTTGTTTTTTCTTTTGAAAGTAAAAAAAAAAGTTTACGATGTAAAAGAGTGCGCCACCTGCGTCTGAGCCTCTCTTCGCCCCTCCACGTTTGGGACGGAGTCGCCGCCTGGCGAGGAATGTGGGAAACGTTAATTTTTTATTTCTCCTTCACTGAAAGAGTAAAGTGTAACTAATTTATTAAAATAGTTGGGATTTTGTCTCGTGTATCTCTCTCGCCTCCGACGATACCGTGAGTATTGTTGGGATAGTGTGACTCGTCGTAGAACGTTTATTCGACGAAATAGAGTAAACCATTGAAAAAACACCTGGTTTATTCTCTCCTTCTCTCGATTCTGTCTCTCCTTCTCTCCCTATATGCCTCTCTCGCTCCCTCGCTCTCTGGCAGATGCTCAACTCCGATGTCCTTTTGTTTATTTGTGCACAGCATCCCCGAGTGTTCTCCTTATATACGTTGTAAAAATACAGTGCGTACGTGTATACTAAAAGTGTCGTCGTGCTCGTTTCGTTGCGTTCCAGCAGCCCAAACTTTCCAAAAATCTCGAACTTGCATTTTGCGACAAATTAAGTACCGCGAAATCAAGAGAATACCCTCCTTGATATGTGTCTATCTCTGCTGGTATCTCAAACATTCCTTAGTGTTGACACCTACCTCTCTCTCCCTCTCTCTCTCACACACGCGTTCTGTCCCCCTCCCTCGTTTTTCTCATCGAATACTCCCTCTCACTCAGCCATACAAGAACTCGGTATGCTTCAATGCTGTTTTTCCATGACACACAATCTATCCCATTTCTGTTCAATCGTAATAGCCATGTCGCTCGTCTTTCGTTCACTTTTCGACCGTAAATCACGTTCGAACTTGGCAAATACCAAAATGTTGAAAATCTTTTTCGGAATTTCGTATTTATCGCCAAATGTATTTATCACGATCACATTAATGGCACAAATTGTCGATTTATAGTGAGCGAAGAACAACAATTTTTCCATTATCCAAAAAAAACACGACATTAATTAACATTTTCGTCATTTTTTCCCATTTCACGTTCTACGTCAATCATGACTGTGTTTTTTTTGTTTTTTTTAGATAACTCGCAAAGTCTCATTAAAGTATATCCTAAATGATCGAGTAACGACATGAGTTCGCTTCAGCAAACTGGTAGATTTTTGCCATTCTCAACCAACAATATTCAGAGAAAGCAATTATCCGCTCAAGGTGCAGTTTTTATTTTCTTTTTTTTCCCAATTAATCCGTTCAATTTTGATCTGTTTGGAAAATATCATTCTCGAGGCTCCTTCGTCCTGGCGATACTATCGGTCAATCTTTTTCTTTAGGAGGATTGCCTCAGAGTCTGAGCGGCAGCGACACAGACGTCTCCACGTCCAATGAAAATTTGAGCAACGAAGAACGCTACGTTATAAGACACACCGCTCGTCAAGAGCCTCAAGGCCAGGAAAATCAACAACAAAGCCCCTCGAGATCTTCCAGTCACAAAGAAAACATACCCAATATTCAGGTGAGAATTTAAATCCGTTAGAATGTCAAGAAATCCATAAAGTTGGCTGCAATTCATGAATTTCTTTGAAATTGAAAATTCGGCCTAAAACAGTGAATTTTGTGACGAAATTTCTAATTATGGATAAACGTTAACGAGTGTAATGGAAAAATGACCAATATTTTGGTAAAGCAAAGTGGAAAAGAATATTTTTTATGATCCTGGAGTTTGCATCGTTGCAAATAAACGAAATAGAAATTTTCGCTACCAAATCCACCGAAATTCACCGAAAGCATAAAAATGACGGAAAAAAGTTGTCCGAAACTTTTGGTGGAATGAAAAGTTGCCTTTTGGCTTTGAAAAAATTTCTCTTTCGTTAATTTGCAACAATGGAAACTTCAGGATCATTATTTTTGTTCCAAAGGCCCAAAAACAACGTTTTCACTTTTTCTCAGTTACTTATTCATGACTTTGGATGATTGAATGATTGGTGGTGTGTGTTAACAGGGAAATATACACAACAGGAACAGTCTGAAAGAAAGCTTGAATGGATCGAATCGAAATAGTTTGAAGGAGAGTCTGAATGGCTCAAATCGAAACAGTTTGAAAGACAGTATCAATGGATCGAATAGAAATAGCTTGAAGGACAGTTTGAGCAATCGTACGAGCGTTGGTTCGAACAGAAGCAGCCTCGATGTATCGACGAGCTCGTACAACACGCTCATTATCCATAATGCCAACGACGAGAATGCATGGTCACCGTCCGGCCGGTAAGACAACGATTATCCACCGAATTGTCCATTATTATGTAAAATTGTAGCAAAACGACTGAAGAGCGAGAGAAAACAAGAAGAAAAATTGTTGCTCGGAATGAACGACGAATTTCATACGACTCTGAAGTTTGCAACGTTGAGATTCAACGAAAAGCATTTTTTCTATTGATTAGTTATTGAATTTTGAAAATCGTGGCAATTTTTTGAGTCGATTGAGTTTTTTGGTCGCAAGAGAGAATCGTTTTATTGGCCGGACCAAATATTCAATAATAATTATTCGCTCTGCTGAAGAAATAACAGAATTTCGTTGCATTCCAACGATGCAAACTTCAGGTTCATAATTTCATTGATTATTTTAATTGAGCGTTGAATCGAACAGATTGTCGGGTCTAGTCCGAGAACACGGAGATATGGGCTATTTGTATTGCGAAGGCGGGGGCAAAGGTCACTCGAATAGTCCGACGATGCAGTCGCTATCGAGTCTACAGCACGAGGATCGTTACTACGATCAATCAAGCAACAGTGGTTGTCAGGAAATAACGGATATTCCGGACGATTATCTCAGTCAATCTCAGGTGAGCAAATCCCTAAAAACGTCTCTAAGCCTCTAAGAAAATCGAATCCCATTCGTAACGAGCTAATTAACATAATCGTCGACAGGTCCTGAAACATCTTGCGAAAGAAGTCAAAGTCCCGCCTTACGGAAAAATAGCCAGTAACGGGAGCAGCTTGGAAATGCGCATTCGAGATAACGATCGCGGTAAACAAAATTCCAACGAATTTACCGACCGACAACCACCTTCTTACACGTCGACACTGTTGCCGTTGAAAAGCAAACATCGACTCCTCGGACCAACTGAAAAACTTACCCTCTCACGGTCACAGCCCGATTTATCAAGAATTGGAAAATTGGATCTGGACAGTTATGATCTACGAGTCACATCTCCTCGGTTATTATTTATCATTCCTTTTTGCATGAAGAATATTTTCCACGCGTGCTTTATCTCTGAATTTTCATCGTGTAAAATCTCTAATGGAACGATTTCTTTGGCACTGAAGTTCGCAACGTTGAGATGCAACGAAAAATACGTTTTTCTATGAATTATTTGTTCAATTTCAATAATCTCGACTACTTTCCTACTAAATTTCTCTTCGGATCCTAAAAAAAAATCGTTTTATTGTTCTGGACAAATATTGAATATAAATCACGATCGATGGTCAAGAAAAAACAGAATTTCGTTGCATTCCCACGATGCGAACTTCAACATCGTTTTCTTGTGAATTTAAAATTGTCAGAACAGCGTGAATTTGTCTCCTTCATTTCTATTCATTCACTATTGGAACGATTTCATTGATATGATGGAACTGAAGTTTGCAACAGAATATTCATTTTTCTATTAATTATTTGTTAAATTTCAATAATCTCGCCAATTTTCGTACTGAATTTCTTTTCGGATCCTAAAAAAAAATTGTTTTATTGTCCTGGACAAATATTGAATATGAATCGCGATCGATGGTCAAGAAAAAACAGAATTTCGTTGCATTCCCACGATGCGAACTTCAACATCGTTTTCTTGTGAATTTGAAATTGTCAGAACAGCGTGAATTTGTCTCCTTCAATTTAATTATTTTTTCGCTTTATTCTGTGCTGTCCAAAGGCCACAAACGAAAGGTCGAGAAGAGATCGAAACTGCGGTGGGCGAAACGTGGCCAGCATCCGAAATGGTCCAGATCGTGATTCAAGAAAATAGCGCACTGAAACTGGAATTGGAGCGTTGTTTCAACAAGGTAGCAAAATCGCAGAAACTGGAGCTCGAAATATCAAAAGTACATCGCGCGCATGAAGAGTTGGCTGCGTCTTGTGAACGGCGTGAAAAACTGGAACGTGCCGCGAGGTTGAGACTCCAGAACGATTGCCGAAGGTTAACCGAGCTCAATCGTGCACTGAGAGATCAAATCGATCTGATGTCCTCCCGATCGGATAATCCACCGATCGTCGAGTCCATGAGGAAAGAACTGACCCAACGGGAGTTGTTGATTGGTCAACTAATCACTCAGAGTAAATATTTCCTCGAAATTTCCATTCCGCAGCGTTTTTCAACTTTTTTTTCCTTTCAATTCCATTGAATTTTTCGCTACAGACAAAGAATTGGCGGCCGCTAAGGAGCGACAAGAAATCGAGCTGGCAGCTCAACGAGCAACTCTGCAAGAGCAACGCACGCATATCGATATTTTGGACACGGCACTGACCAACGCACAAGGAAATGTTGTACGATTGGAAGAAGAAGTACGTAAAATTTTAAGAATCCGATTCCAATGCAGATTTTTACTGTTTTGCTGTTGTTTGCTGTCATTTTAAATTTATTTCTGGATGATCCTGAAGTTTCCATCGTTGGAATGCATCGAAATTCTGTTATTTCTTCAGCAGAGCCAATAATTATTATTCAATATTTGGTCCGGCCAATAAAACATTTCTCTCTTGCGACTAAAAAACTCAATCGACTCAAAAAATTGCCACGACTTTCAAAATTCAATGAATAATCAATAGAAAAAATGTTTTTCGTTGAATCTCAACGTTGCAAACTTCAGAGTCATTATTTCTCGCCGCAACGATAAAATTCAATGGAGACAAAAATTGATTTTCATGACAGTCCCGCAAGAAACAAGTCTACGTGGAACGAGTCGGTCAGCTTCAAAGAGCTCTTTCGTCGCTGCAGGCATCGAGCGATAGACGCGAAGAAACTGAACGACAGTTGAGAGGTCAACTGGAGAAAGAATTACGCGAAGGTGGGAACGGCGGTTCCCGGGGATACGAAACTTCCAACAATGGGGAAACGATTGCCGATTTGAAGCGACGGTTACGCGAACGCGACGAGAAAATTATGTCCCTTGAGGGCGATGTTACGAAATGGGAACAACGTTATCTCGAGGAGAGCGCTTTGCGACAGGCTGCGATCGACGCTGCGAGTCTTCCCAAGTAAGTCTCTCCCCCCTCCCAAACTTGAGATTCCCTTAAAAATTAATCGAACCTTGGAAAAATGTTCGTTTCATATTTTTCCAGGGATGCCAAGATTGCCGCGTTGGAAAAAACGAGTCAGGACTCCGAGAAACTCATCGCGGAAGCTCGATCCGAAAAAATGCGGCACATGGACGAAGTTCACGCTGCACAAAAAAAATTGGCAGACCTTGAGTCGAGGTTATTAGACAAAAACTCTCATTCTGATTCACCCTCCCAAATTTGATGCCCAAATCTCTAATCTCCTGTTAATATTTTTCTAGAATGAAGGATCTCGAGTCCAAACTTGCCGAGAGAGACGCGATGATTCGAGTTTTGCAAAAACACACGTACGACAAAGACAGTAGCAGCAGCAGTGGCGTGGGAAGTTATCCAGCAGCGCATTCGTCCCACTCCAGTACATCGGTCGATCACACAGGCCTTACGGGTACTCCGGAACTCGGTGAGTAAAAGTCAAGCAACTTTATTCCAGCGACGAATCTTTTCATCGTTCAAAATTCGCAATATCGAGAAAATTTTGATTGGAGCTTTCAATTACGCACTGGAACGGTAACCGGCGACTTTGAACGCCGCGGCCCGTTCGTTCTCCCGTTTTTCATCGTTTTACCGCAGTTTCGACCAATTTTTTGACACTTAAGGAGGTTCCGTTAGTAGCGCGATAATTCGATCAAAATCTGACAACGAAATATGTTGCTATCTGGCCAGCAAACTTTAATCTCTTTCAAAATCATCCTGGGTCAACGAAGTTTTACTAAATATTTTCAAAGTCGAAAGTCACTCGATTCAACATTGACTTTACGCAAATTTCTTACCCTTATGAAATCAGAAAAATATTAAAAATACTTCCCGATTAGATAAAACGCGTATTTAAATCTCAATTTACAAAAAAAAACTCCAAGGGATCCGAATCAATGAAAAAATAGTGGGGTCAACGAATGTTTGGAGGAGATATTTCCAGTCAAAATCGACAGAATGCTCGGAACATCTCATTTTTTAGGAGTTTGGCAACGGATCGCTCGCTAAACGAAAAGCAGATCGTCATTTTTTTGGGAATTGTGCCTCACTTTATTCGTTATTGCGCCATAGCGGAAGCTCCTTGAGAAAATTGTCCCAGGCTCGTGTAACACTGCATCAAAAAACGAAAAGAATGAGCCCAAGTTGAACGCTCTTCGTTGAATTTTACCGGAGATATGAAATTTTCGAAATTGCCCTCATTTTTGAGCCCAGGTTGCTGGAATAGGCAAAAATAAATAAAGTTATCGTTCGAGGGTCAAGCGTAAGAGAATTAATGGATTTTCTTATGGTTGCTTGAACAAAAAAAACTGATTATTGTAGATTTTGCTAAGGTGGAGCCAACGACAGGTGATTTTTGAAACTTTTTGCCTACAGTGAGCAGCGTTTTGGGCGGTGCAAGCGGCTACGGTAGTACGGGCTCGTACGGAGTAACGGACAATTACAAATATAGAAAACAGGGTAGCTTTGAGCAAACAAATAAGAGTCTCGATGATCAACTGAAAGAACTAGATTCCCAACTACTCAGCAAGGTAGGCAGAATCTCCAACGTGTAGTTGAAATTAATGCGAAACGAGAGAAACAAAACAGCCAACAAGAAACGCGAAAAGTAAATGAATAGTCGAAAAACTCGTAAGATCCAATCCGAAGTCGTTTCCATAATTAATCGCACAAAAACGCTTAAATCATCGAATCACGTACTTTTCTTTATTTTTCCATATTTTTTTTCTCCATTCACTTGAAAAGTCCATACGACAAGATTCTACGCAGGTATGATTGCTCCTCAATTTCTTTTCCGTGCAAAATACTTGTTAGTCATTGCAGGCCAGCAAATAATTGCAAGTCATTCATCAAAAGGTATTTTTTTTTGTAATTCGTGAGACGCTAAGCGTGACTTACTATTTTTCCAGTGGCTTGAGAGTAGCAAATAGTATTTTCAAGCAAATTAATTCAATGACATAGAAAAACTCGAACGTCCACGACACGAGACAGTTTTAAAGATGATCCTGAAGTTTGCATCGTTGGAATGCAACGAAATTCTGTTATTTCTTCAGCAGAGCCAATAATTATTATCGAATATATTTGGTCCGGCCAATAACACGATTCTCTTTTGCGACCAAAAAACTCAAACGACTCGAAAAATTGCCACGATTTTCAAAATTCAATAAATTATCAAGAGAAAAAAATGTTTTTCGTTGAATCTTAACGTTGCAAACTTCAGAGTCGTTTTTAAAGTGTGACCTGCTCTCAAGCCGACTCTCAAAACTGTGTGGTTTTCATTAACATTAAACAATATTTCGTAAATTTCTAACAAAATTATTATTTCATTCCTTTTTCTTCAGTTATTTCGTTAAATTCATCGTGAAATATATTTCAAATACCATTTTCGATATGATCCAGTTTGGCCAAAGCGAAAGCGCGTTTTTTGTTGTTTGCTGCATAGAGAATTTGAAGTAATGACGAAAATTGCATTAATCATAAATCGCGATAATTATTTTAGCTTTTACCAAGATCTTAGACTCATTATCCTTGTCTCATGTTATGTTAATCATTCGCACAAACGATAAGACTTACAAAAGGAGAAAAATATATAAAAATTGCTTAGTCTAGAGATAACACAGAGTTTATTATTTCTTTTTTTGTCATTCATCCGTGTTATTTTTTTTTGCTGTAATTATTATTTTTTTTTCTTTTTTTTTTCATACAAACTTAATTTTTGGATTGATCCAACTAATTCCTTAACGTCTCTCATCCTCGAGCTACGATCCCTTCCGAGAATCCCGAACAAATTTATATCCAAGTGTCCGCATGCACCGTTGTGCGTGTGTGTCTCTGCGTGGAATTTTGTATATATATGTGATGCATACATATATATGCGTGTGGGTGTGATAGAGAGAAACTAACGACCGTTTTGATCCTGAATTCCTCACTCGCATCCTTGGTATCTCTCCAACGCGGGCGTTTTTTTCTCTCTTTTTCAGCGGGCACTTTGCTGTTTTCCAGGATTCTCTAATCCAGGCACTGCGTCGAGAAAAGGAAAAATATCCAAGCCACTATTGGCGGGTGTAGATAGGACAGGTAGTTCGAGTACAGCGTCGAGCAAAAGTCGTTTATTGGACGATTCTGTTGTCGAAGGAACGACGAGCGGTGGCGGAGGAGGCGGCGGCGGCGGTATAATGGAATTCGCCGCTGCTGCTGCGAGGCTAAAGGGCACCGTGACGCGTTTATCGGAGGATAAACCGGAGGATATGATGCTGCTCGAGAAGCAAGGTCGTAGCTCGCAGAGGCAAAGAATGCAGGAGGGTGAGCCGCGCCGAGCGGGCAGTCTGCCACCGAGTTCATTGCCGAGACCCCCGAGAACGATTAAATCAATAAATTCACGTTATTGTCGTTTGAGCAGCGACACAGAGACCCGCAAAAAATCAGATCCTGGTCCATCGATCGACACCTCCATTAAAACCACTCGTGATTCGGGCAATTGTAGCCTCGAGTACGGCAGACTTTTGGCCAAAAGTCAACGTCGCAAAAAATCCATCGGCGCCGATACAAATTGCTCTAATAATTTGTCTTCCTTCGTACAAAACAATCCCAACAACCTCAAAAAAACTGCTGGCAATAATGCCACCGCTGAGTACGAACGACTCAGCGAAACCGAACGCAAGAAACATCAGGGCGACGTTAAACATCGCGAAACTCAAGGACGCTCCTTGATTCCACCGCCAACACGACGCATCGGCGAGTACGGTAGACTCAGCGACGGCGATGCCAAAGCTACCATGAGAAAACAGTCCGGCAATTCTCGCGGTCTCAGCACCGGTAGCACTCTCAGTAGCAAAAGTGGTACCCGCGATTCCGGCGGTACCGCCAGCAGCGAAGCTTCCACCTCTTCTCTTCCACCTACAAAGGCGAGATCCATACCTCGGCCCAACAACTACCGGATACAATTTTAAATTGCCAACACTGGCCTCACGAGAATTTCACTTTTTCTACATTATCAGCGCCACGAAACGTCCAGCCGAGCAAAAGCACAAAACGAGCTTGTCAGGCTGCACATTGTCATTGAGAAAACAAAAACAGCTTTTTTTTTTATCTACCAGTGATATAATTGTCTGTTGAGCACGAGTCTAAAACGGAATGTAAACATGTGATAAAAAAGGGGGCTGCGAATTGCACAAATCGAGCAGCATTTTAAGAAGACAAAAAAAAACAGTTTTCGTATGAGAATTTTTTCGAATTATGACAGTAATTGATCAATTAATTTGACTCAAATTTGATCCGGAATGGTGTAAAGGGTGTGCCATGATTTTGCAAAAATCTGGTCAAGCATGAGCCGAAGCGAAGTGAATGACTGTTTGAAAAATTTGCGCCACGTACGATCTTTCGTACAAACTCACAATGTCAATTACTCGAGATTAAATTAACGTTGAATTGTTAGGGCTTTTCCAGAAAAAATGGCAATCTCGTGCTCGCTGATGAAACGTAACTCGTGCCTTTGATTGTTCGTCGATACGCGACGAATAATTTCATGTGTCCAATTTTTTTTCGCGTAGCCTGGAGCCTCGGGACGCTCTCGTACAACGTACGAAGCCATAAAAATCTACAGCTAGTTTCTCTTTGAATAACTATTAATTTTACATCTTTGAAGCGTTAAGGCCTTTTTCATGGCCCATCCTCACGACGATCCTTCTCCGACGAGCCAATTATTACGCCATAATAAGCAAGACCTAGTCATTACCAAAGTAACTTTAGCGAGGTGACAATATTTCAATCCCTCTTTTTCTTTCCTGCTGCTTTCTCGAGAATATTTCATTACGAGCCTCGCTCAAATCATCGTGCTCTCATATTTACCGTTGGCGAGCTAATTCCGCGAGACACCGACTTTCGTTACAGATGCCTTTTGACCTTTCAACACGCGACACATTCGCAGCAGTGCCTCAAGATAAATAATCTTTCTCAATTAACGATCTTCCCTCACTCGTACACATTTTCAACTGCAAACTCATCCACGTTATCGTCGAGAGTCTCGTTCGAGTACCGAACGAATCCGCGGGCTAAATTCGTTGTAAATTCATCTAAAAAAAACAAAGAAACAATTGTGCCTTTAAAATTCTAATGCAGGGTGCTTTACAGAGTTTTCAAACAACTCTCCGAAACGTCCCGATTCTACGTAATAATTCGTAGTAATTAATTTAGCTTCCCCATGAGACTGAGACAAAAGCAAGCAAAATTTATGCCGTTCGAGAAAAAAAGAAAAAGTTTCTTTGCCAATCATTTTTAACATTCAGATCTTGGAACAATAATTCAATTTCGTTTCCACACTTTTTCATACAGGATTATAAAATATAAAACTTGTCGAAATGAAAAAGGAAACGAAATTGCGAAAATAAGTGATACGTAAATTCGTCGAATCTGCTGAAAACACCAAAGTGTTGATCTTCTCCTTACTATTTCTATTATCGTACAGTTGATAAAATATAATTTTACTCATATGCCCATAAATACGTTTTGGATGTATTTATACATATATAATATAGTAATTGAAAGAAAAATTGAACACAAATGGCTCCTAATATAATATACATATTTATTTTTACTTGTGTTTAAATGATTATCGTGGGCGCTATCTCGTCGCTTGATACTTTGGTGAATTTAACGAGACGAATAACTGGCGCTGAGACGAGTTTACAAGCAGGATGTTTAATTTAAATATAACTTTAATTATATTTTGGATTGTGATTGTAGAAAATAGTTTAGTCGATTAGTATAGTTAACGAACGAAAAAGGAGATAAAAGCTAAACGCGTGTCTTCGTAATGTCAAATTTAACCGGTGTCGAAGAGAGATTGGTATCGTCAGTCACTTTTTACAAAAAGTATTTTTTTGTCTACTTATTTATTTTTATATTCTTATTAATCAGCGATTATAACGAATCATGTGAAGAAATCTTGTTCCTTCGAGAACGTTTCGCACGTTCCCAGCCAAAAATCTCATTCGATTAGAATTTTGGTTGTACCAAGCTTTATGGCCATTATGACCACCAGAAAAACGACAACTCGTTTTTTTCCTTCCAATAGAAAACTCATTAAAGATCCCCAGAGAAATAAAACTGTGTCCGAGTGATTTTCAGCATCCACGAAACTTTAGGCTGATTTCAAAAAACTTGCTGAACCTCAAATTGCCACGAGAATGTTATTTACAACGAAAAACACTTTTATGAAGGAAAATCCTTCAGAATTTTATAAAATTTAATAAAATGTGTCACTAAAACTTTGAAACTATTGACATTTTCCCGATATTTTATCATGGAGAACTCGTTGCAACGAAAAAACAAACAGCAAAAACAGAGAGACAACGTTGTACGAACGACAATGAATCAGCAAGTGCAAAGTGACATACCAATCTCTGCGGTATAAACGAACTCGAGAAAAAAATGATCTATACTATTATAATAATTATTGTTATCATTGGCATCATTATAATTATTAATATTCATGAAATTGGAAGAAAACGGAAGGAGGAAAAGCTCCTCGCGAATGCATCCGAGCTGATGGTTGTTGATAATCTTGCATTGAATCTGAAATCTCAATAAGTGCGCGGCTCAATCGCGTACGAATGTTACTCCGTGAATGTTTGTATATGTGTATGAGAATTATTTTCCATGCGTCGCTGTGTATCAGTAAATCGATATTTTTTGTATCGAGACTTTTCCACGAGGATCTCGAAGCTGTTTAACTTTTTGGCTCATTTTACAAATTTCGCTGCGTTCCATGAAGGAATGAACTCGCGTTAAGAAGAGACACGATTATAAATCTGATGCAAACAGTTTCGAGATTTAGCGTGACATATTTATTTTCGTAGATTCGTCATCGGACCCTGTAAAAACATGCGATTTGAGCTTCCATCGTTGGAATTGAACGAAAACTCTTTCTAAATGCCGAAAATGCAAGAAAATTTACTTCGTAAACACAATGACAATACGAAGATGACAGATTTTTGTTCTGGCTCGAGAGTAATATTTTAAAAGCGAAAACGGATTGATCGATTGTCCAGAAAGTCTCTCGAATTTTTCAATCCCTTTTTCTAAACTTTTGT
Organism: Diadegma fenestrale; assembly: GCA_037043255.1. Classification (NCBI taxonomy): domain Eukaryota; kingdom Metazoa; phylum Arthropoda; class Insecta; order Hymenoptera; family Ichneumonidae; genus Diadegma; species Diadegma fenestrale. The sequence goes on along the minus strand of CM073311.1, from coordinate 3,001,577 downwards.
AGCGAACATTCATTTGAATTGCGCTAAATTAAAAAATCTTTTCCCCAATGAAATTTTGAGGGTGGCAAAAAAACTCGTTTGATTCCATCGATGCAAACTTTGAGAGCGTGCGCGAGAGCACACTTTGTTATTCGATACCAGAGAAAAGGCATTGGAGTCTTATAATTTTGCTGTAAGGCGGATTATCACTGTACGCATATTTTGCTTCTCTATCCCTGCGATAATTCGTATCACAAGCGAGAGTTCCAAGAGCGAACCAAGAAAAAGAGTGTGAGAGAGAGATAAACGAGAAATTAATCTCGTAAACATGCAAGAATACCAAAATCTAGTATCGCCAAAGATGCATATCCCCCCCCCCCCCTCTGTGTCTCTATACGTCGTGTCCAAATATTGTTCCTAAAATATTTTCGCGTGTCACGAGTATAGTGATCGTCGCAAGTGAAAAAAGAAAACAAATACGAAACGAAACGACGAAGTAACTGTATTAAGGCGATCGTAGAACTGTTTGAACGTTTGCTCTCTATTTTTTTATACGGCCGTATTAGTGACCCTTGTCCACTCGTTTATACTTCGATGACTATTACTGATTCGCAAATGAAGAAAAAAGAGGAATAACCCGGCTCTTTTTTCTTCAGTTCATTACTTTCCGGTTTTAATTAGTTTATTACGGTTGTCGCTGATTAAGTCTCGCTTCATCGTTGTAAAACGAGTTGTCGAACGAGGCATTTGCATTTTTCAAATAAAAAGTCGTTTTTAACGTTTAAAGACATCGTCATCCAGCATTTTACATCGGAAATAAATAATTATTGTCGTTTTTCTTCCAGTTGAAAAATAAAATGAACAAAAACCAAGTAATCAGAGCGACAACCGTGGTGCGAACAAAAAAAAACGAAAATTCTTACAATTCTGTGAAAAGTAGAAAAAAAAAGGCTAGAAAATAGAAAGTTAAGCGAAACTGAAGTTACGGAGGGTGAATAATGCGTTGTAGAGCGAGCGGTGAGCGCTCGTATGTTTTTTAGCTTTACTAACCGGAAAATGAAAATTTTTTAAAATACCAATCATTGTAAGTTTTTATGGATAGAAGCTTCATATACAATAAAACAGTTAAAAAATAACGCAAATACAGAAAAAAATCAATCATTACGGTCGGTTGATGTACAGGAGGAAAGAAAATACAAGCCGTTGAAAAAATAACCTTTTATATTCATCGATTTTAATTCCACACGTTTGATCCCATGTGTCCTCCTGTTTATTCGATTTTAAACCATTTTCTCAATCATTGTACACTCTAATTACATCAGCAGCAAGCTTTCGACTCATGGGGCTGCACGCTTTCTTGGTACGAACTTCATACGAATTGATTGGGCAGTCCTCAGCACAAGATCCGGTATTAATTGAACTTCGGAGGCCAGATCAATTGGCTCGAGATAGAAATTGTGCAGCAAGTGGCCTACGAGCGCCTTTAGTTCAAACATCGCGAACTTTTGACCTGATAAGCAAAGTTTACCAAACTCCATTTTAATACATTCCTAGACGATTGCAAAGCCGCGCGTTCAAAAGATTTTTCGAAACAGTCGAAAAATGCTTTGAACATAAAAGATCATTATTCACAATTTACTCGAGTTTATTTGGAATTACTTGAAAACGGATTATTTGGAATTACTCGGGAACCTTAATCCGACTTCTCGATCTCCAGAGCAGTCTCGAGCTTACGTCATCGCAAATCGATCGGAATTACGTAAAGAAAAAATAAGCAAATGGTGCAAAAGTCGTTTTTTTAGGAAAAATGATACGAAAAATTGATAATTAATTTCGTGAGAACGTAATTTTGGTTTTTTTCGTATATGGTTACAGCGAATTATGAGAATCTATACGGAGAGAATATTACATCAAAATTTACTATGTTATTATAGTTCCCGGGTACCAAGTCGTCCCTCTGAGAAATTTTACCAAAAACATAGAAATTTTTAATTCTTTTTTCAGATGAAAATTTACTATGTTTTTGGTAAAATTCCTTAGAGGGACGACTTGGTACCCGGGAACTATAATATCATAGTAAATTTCGATGCAAAATTCTCTCCGAGTATAGGGAAAAAAATACTGAATTTTTTTTCGCATTTGTTATGCAAAAAAGTCCAAGTTCCTGGGAAAACGTTTGAATAGGTAAAAAATATGGATCATTTTTACCGATGCAATTGCGTGGTCCAGCGCTGAACGGTATATAAGAAAAAGGATGTCGTCCGACGCAGCGTTCGGGTAAAAATCTGTCGGGATCAAAAGTATGGGGATCCGGCCAAAAGTTTGGATCGCGATGAAGATCATAGATGTGTATGTGGGCCACAACGCCTCCGGGGATTACGTAGTTTTCTAGAACAACGATAGAATTCATTTCAGTAAGAAAATCGTTTAAAAAAAAAACGACGAAAAGTTTTTTCGAACGTACTCAACTTCAGATCTTCACCGATATATCGAGATATAAAGGGCACGGATGGATATAATCGCAGTGATTCTTTGATGCAACGATCGAGATACGATAATTGTTGGATTTCTGATGCCTCCATTTTTCCACCACTCGCCTCGAGTACAGCATCGACTTCTTCACGTACTTTCTCCTTAAAATATCATCATTACTGTTGAAAAAAACCACGAGAATTGGGACAGTTGATTTGTTCATCAAATAACATTTTGGTCGATCATTTTCACACCTGAGTGCTTTTGTGCTCAGCCAAGAGCAACAGAATGAAGAAAAGTCCCATTCCAGTCGTATCGTGTCCCTGCACAATCGAAATTCATTCAGATAAGGCGATCCAGATTGAAAACTATTAAGAAAAGCAAATTAAATCAGGGAAATACCTCAAAAATAAACGTGTCAACTTCTTCCGAGATTCCTGCATCGTCGATGTGGCCCGCATGCTTTGCAGCGATGAGAAGATCGAGCATGGCCAAACGTTTCTTCGAAAAATTATCTTCGTTGAACTTTTCGTCGAGATGCAATAGTAAATTTTTTCCAGACTCCTCGTGATACTCTTGACGCTCGCGAATGATCTGGAAATTTGATTATACGAAAAAATCCACGCGATCCAAAGAGTAATCACTTCGATTAATATTTTTGAGCTTCTTACTTTCGCCGAAAAGCCGTGAATCACTTTCAAAGCTTCCCTTTGCTTTCGCCCTGTTGGCGAAAGATTGAATAAGACTGGAGGATGGATCCATGGTCTCAACATCCTGCAATTACAAATTATCAGTCATCAAGAAGAAATCATCGTTGTCAAAGTGATCAAATTTATGCTAATCAATTATAAATTGTAAAACTTCTGCACGAAGTCGATATCGACGATAAAAAAACTGAATATGCTCATGATTTCGCATGCGCACGTACCTGTGGATCAAATAATTTCCCATTTCGTGAATAGCCTCTCGGAATTTTGTATGGAGCGATGTCATTCCTTCGAGTGATGTGCCCATCGCAGTTTCTATATTATTTGTACTCATTGATAAATTCAATTGAACGTTACGATTTAATCAACAAAGTAAAATTCATACTAGAGCGAATATTATTCACTTTCAATTCAAATCGAAATGACGACTCGTAATTATGTTCTCAATGATTCGAAGCGATTCTAAAAAATCAATCTCACGGTCGATTTCAATTCGACATGTGTCAGAGCCTGATTAAACTTTTGCTCAGTTCTGGAAACGTTAACGATTGAAGAAAAAAAACTACGAAATGGTAATTCGATCATATTGATATAGTTGATGCTTGCCACAAATGGTATTGAGCGTGTATTTGGTAACCAAACGTAGCAACTCATGTTCTTGCTTTTCCCCTGCTTCTGAGATGTCACGAACCATCCTACGACCCTCCTGATCAAAGACACTGATGAATTGGCGCAGAATATTGAAATGAAAGGCAGGTGTGAGAATTTTCCGTCGTTTCTGCCACTTGGAACCTTAGTCAAAATCGAAAAGTTTTTCAACGTTTTTACGATAAACTGAAAATGCTGGATTTTAATTTGAAATTCCATTTCATTTCCGAAAGATTCCATGTCTAGTTTCCGCCATATGTGTCTCTTCAAGTGCATCTCTGATTGGCCGTGCATTACATCACATGTAAATTCGTTCTCAAGCAGCACGTCTATCAGGTACATCAAGTACGTCTACATAGTAATTCGAGCGCTTTAGACAGAATTAAATCTCACCTGTGCTCGTTAGAAGACCGGTTTTGAACCAAGGATGAAGAAAATTGTAGAGTGCGCTCTTGGTGATGTGTCGCGTGCTCGATAGGAGAGCCTGCCATTATGCCAAGGTAAAAAAAATGTTTCTCGTATTTGTTTTATCAGAACCTTATTTTCCGACTGTATTTTCTTTTTCAGACAATTTCGCAAAAATCTACCTCTGCGTCGTCCGGATGCCGGAGATTTATGACGGTCCATGTGGGTGTCGTTATTTTGTAAATTGGATAGTAATCGTCATTCATGCCCCGCACCACCCTCCAAAGTTCATCTGCATCGAACCCAAACAAAGCATTCCTTATGTCAACAACAATATCAGATAAACTTCTCACTTGCCAGTCAGGGCCGATAAGAGCAAAGTTGCTTACCGCAACGCGCGAATGTGATCGACATTTTTTTTTTAATTCCGTTAAACAAAGTGTATTGATCGAAAATTGTGAAATTGTTCAAATTAAAAAGTCTTGGAAAATAGCAATTTTAGGAAACGTTGCAAGCTCGCAGAGTGACCTGGGGTCATTGGTCTCGATAGAAAAATAGCTTGAAGTAATTTGTTTTCTTTTCTTTTCTGTAAAGTGGAAGTTCAAAAATTCAAATAATCAGAGTGAAAATCTTCATTGAAAGGGAAAGTGTCGGAAAATGATCAATGGAAGAAAGAGAACAAAATAAATGCTCCGAGTGTAAGATGAAAACGATGAAAAACCAAGACAGTGTTGCGTAGAATAAAAATACGTAGAGCAGATTGCGTACCTGGTGAAACCAGAAAACTGAAAAGATTGCCAAAAACGGGAAGACCTCCGGGTCCAGGAATTTTGTTGCTCAGATATCGTCGTCGAGCAATCACGTAAAAGTGGTAAGACAAAAAACAGATGAAAAAAGTAAGTCCAATTAGCACGACAGCCATTGCGGTTTTTTGTTCCGGATGTAATTAATTAATTATGGAATTGTTTTACTAAAATTTTGGTCGCGGAGCCTTCGGGGCACGAAGAAAACACAGACACGAATTTACACGCTGCGGAAATCCATCTCGATCAATTATGTTCCGGCCTTCTCGGAACGTTGCTCGCTATTCAATATCTTCGCTTGGACTGACTCGATCGTATACAACCGCCTTATAGCAATAAGGAGATATCGGAAACCCCGAGTTTCAAAGAGCCGTGCGAGAAATCAATTATCCGTCTTTGACCTATGTGAACCTGACACCCAACTTGCAAAAATCCATTTTTTTGCGTATTCTTGCTTGTTATGTAGCTGATTGTGATTATAAAATTATTGTTTGTAGTTGGACCAAACAAAAATGATAGATCACCCAAAAAACCGTCCCCAGGAATAAAAAAAATTCAATTCTAACGATTGAATTGTATGGGAAATCGTTAGTAGTTGTTTCTAGTTAACAAATTTCCATTTATAGTTATTTATTTCATTTTTTATTCATTTATAATTTTTAATCTTTTTCTTTCAATAATTACTTGTTATTAAATCCTGTGTGAGTTCAGAGTTGTAGTTTTTTTCGAGTCCAGTTCCTCGAAAACGTACTTTACGCACTGTAGAATTATTTGCAGTCGATGGCACTTCGCCAAAAATCATTTTGATACGTTCAACAAGTTCCAGGTTTGGATTCAGAAGCTTTTCCTTGTTTAGAGTCGTTTGGAATCTTTTGGAGTAGGATTTTCTTCGGTCGTAGATCCTGAAAAATCGCTTGGAACCGATTGACCAGCTCTGGAAGTATTTTTAGACTGTAGTTCCTCGAAAATCCACTGCAAACATCGCAGTAGCTTAAAAACCATTGACAATTGTTTTCAGCTCATAAAAAATCACTATACGATGATTAACGAGTTCTAGAATCGTTTGTAGGAAGATTTATCTCATTTGAAGTTCGTTTACTATCAACTACAAACGATTTGTCCTGCAAAAACCGTTCGGAATACTTTGGAGCAACATTTTTTTCCGTTCGTAGATCCTACAACGTTGTAAAGCCAACAACGTGATTTTGAAATACTGAATAATTCAATTTTTGCCTATACATTCCGTTTATTAAATATTTCTTTCGTCAAACACTTCAATATCGGGATTAATTGTATAATACATATTGCTCCTTGTGATACCAAGGCTTCTGAACTGTATTATTACTAGGTGATGGAAAATTCATCTCCGGATCGGTATGAACTTGACGTCAAGAGGAACGGCTGCTTTCAGTACTAAATCCGGCAGCATAGGAAGATTTCTGCACTCAATTATCGGCTCCAAGTAAAAGTTGTGCAGCAAGTAAGCGACAACCGTTTTGAGCTCGAGCATCGCAAGTTTTTGGCCTGTAAATACGACAGACAAAACGTAAAATCGAGAACAAACACATTTTGTATTATTTTTTAACCAAATTAAGGAAAGCGCATGTTTGAGTTGATCCTGAAACGTTAAATACCAATTAGTCAGCAAAGTATCGTTGAATATGTCGATATTTTCACGAATAAGATTCGCCTGTGCAAAATTTCATGAACTACAGTAATCGTAGCAAAAAATATATACCAATGCAATTCCTTGGTCCTGCACTGAAGGGTATGTAAGAAAAAGGATGACGATTTCTTATTCGTTCGGGTAGAAAACGATCAGGATCGTAGACGAGTGGATCGGGCCAGAAATTAGCATCACGATGAAGATTATATATATCACAATTGACGATTGTACCCTTCGGGAGCAAGTAATTCTCTGAAAGAGAAGGAAAATTTATAGCGAGCAGGGAAAACTCCGTTTAGCAGCTCAATTTCCAAATATGTTCGAATTTACTCAATTGTAAGTCTTCATTCATGCGTCGCGAAATGACTGGCACAGCTGGAAATATCCTCAAGGATTCTTTGATACAACGATCGAGATAAGGCAAATTTGCCACTGCACTCATTCCCAATCGGCCGTTAAATTCTTTGAATACACCATCGATTTCTTCTCTCGCACGCTCCTGTTGACAAAAAATCGTAATAAATAATGAAAACAACTGCACTGTGCAATCTCCTCCGATTATTTTATATTTCAACTTTCTTCTGAATGGCATGAGCCATTCCTGGATTTATGACTTTGAAGTTTGCATCGTTGGAATGCAACGAAATTCTTTTTAGTCTTTGGCAAAAATAATTATTTAAATGCAGAATGTAGTCACGATGATAAAATGATCGATTTCCGCCACCCGAAAAGCATATCGGTTCGAAAAATTTGGTTGACATTGAAAATTGAACGAATTATCAATAAAATGAAATATTTTTCGTTGCATTCCAACGTTGCAAACTTCAGGATCATCCTGGATTTCCATAATCCATACCTGGATTTCTTTGTGCTCGGCCAGCAAAAGGAGAGCGAAACACATGCCCATCGTTGTGGTATCGTGTCCCTGCGACGATTTTCAATAAATATTAAAATTCAGCAAGGAAACGAAACGAGAAAAAAATTGTAGAAGTTCAGATATTTTTTTCAGTCAACTCGCTGCTCACAAGCGTGCAGTACGCTCATGACATTTTTTCCATTGAACATACAATCCACGCCTGATTTTAAATTGATTCGTACCTCGAATATAAAAGTATCGACCTCTTCTCTTATCCCTAAATCATCGATTCCCTGATGTGCCGTTTGAACGGAAATCAAAAGATCGAGCATCGCCAGCCTCTTTTTCTTAACTACGTAGAAAATGAGAAAATAAATACAATCACGTCAACATTTGCCATTGCTCCTGATCGGAGTGAATTACCTTGCAAATCGTCGGTTGTAGAAACTGTATCGTATCGCATTTCCGAATCATTGATGAGATATTTTCCTCCTGTGGCCACGTGATATTCCTTCCGTTCTTTGATTATCTGACGTGAAAAAAATTACGCTTTTGTTTGTAATTTCATTGCAAAATGCTCAATTGTGTGATTATTCTTCTATTTCCAATTCAGTATTATCGAACCTTAGATGTGAATCCGTGTAGTATTTCGAGGGAGGCTTTTTGCTGTCGACCTTCTTTAGTCAGTGAGAAAATCCAATCGTTTTTCAGCCATGGCCGCGTAGATCTACACGGAGAGAATTTTACATAAAAATTTACTATGATATTATAGTTTCTGGGTACCAAGTCGTCCCTCTGAGGAATTTTACCAAAAACATAGTAAATTTTCATCTGAAAAAGGGCGAAAAATGTCATAATTTCTGCGATTTCGATAGAAAAAAAATGAAAAATTACTATGTTTTTGGTTAAATTCCTCAGAGGGACGACTTGCTACCCGGGAACTATAAAAACATAGTAAATTTTGATGTAATATTATCTCCGTGTATATTGGACCGAAATATATTGGTTAGAAAATGCATCTGCATCGCGTAAACAATGAGTGGTCCATACAATACTCTACGGACCTGAAGTACGTGAGATCACCCATGTGTTTGACGCCGTTTCTGTATTTTTGCTGCAGTGGATCATTTTCATCCAGAGTCGTGCCCATTGCACTCTCTAGAAAGAAAAAAAAAACGGTATGCAATTTTTTTCATACTTTGAAGGTGTAGCCCGTTTTATTTTTTTTTAAATCTCTCGATTACTTTGAGAAATTAATATTACTCATACCACAAATCGCGTTGAGAGTGTGTCTGGCAATCATGGGAACGAGATCCCGAACCATCGGGCCATCCTCATATTTCAGTGAATTCACCAATTGTTCCGAAGTTTCGACAAATACGTCGACAAATTCCTGCAGCACGTTGAAATGAAAAGCGGGTGTCAAGATTCTCCGTCGTTTCCGCCATTTCTCGCCTGAATCGAACAAAACCCACGTTCGTTTGTCCTCTCTCTATTTTCTTTAAACTCATGAACTTTTGTTCGTTGTCACGCGACTTACCGGTGCTTGTCAATAGTCCGGTCCCCAGCCATGGATGAAGAAAGTCGTAGAACAAACTTTTCTCGATATGATTCGGGCTGCTGAGCAATATCTGAGATAATTTGAAAAAAAAAAACCAAAAATTATCCACCGCAGAAGGAAATGGAGCTCGAAACATCGAAAAAAAAGTTAAACAATTGAAATAATCGAAAGCTTTTGAAAAAAAACAACAGTTTACTTCGGCGTCGTCAGGATGACGAATAAAAACGACTGGCCAATGGAGAACCCAGATCCGGACGATCGGATAGTAATCATGCCCAAATCGCTGCAAATTACGCCAGAGGACCTCTAGAATTATGACGAGAAAAACAAATTCAACAGGCTCTTATCGACGCATATACAAAGTGCAGTGTCTTCACTCTTTGATGTCACTTACCGGGTGGTCCTAAGAGATAAGGCAAAGTACCAAGCACAGGAAAACGCGGCGGTCCACCAATTTTATTAATGAGTCTTCCAACTCGATTGTAATGGATTGAAAGATGCAGAATTATCAAAATCAGAACCACCGCGACCAATGCAGACGTCAGAGTGATCATGATGTCTAATTGCGTGCAGAGAAAAATATCAAACGTTCACTTTCTCAACTAAGAAACGCGAGCCTTATCAGAAATGAATACGATAACCCTAGCGCGACACAGAAACGACTGAATAAGTTTATTCACCAACGAACAAATGACGTTCACTCGATGATGCACTTTGCTGAAGAACTTGGGATCGTACGTCTCGTTTTTTTTCATTTATTTTTTCACACGTCACGTTTTTATATCATTCCGACGATAACGTTGTTGCAGAGGAATCCGACGAGTGTCGTCGGGCAAAGCAATCAGCAGCAGAGACTAATCAATTTATTCATCACGTTGAAAGACGCATGTAAATGTGCCGATGGCATTCACAGATTTCTAAAGATTAAGACGTGCTTTTAAAAAACAAAAATTCTGCACTTGTTGTATTCATCGTTCAAAAATCAACAGGCAATTTGCGAAAAATGTTCAAGCTTTTGCCCGTTTCATTTAGGAAAAGAATCAGAGCGAGATAAAAATTTCGTTGCAAGGATTGAATGAATACATAAGTCGGTTAGTGGGTGACCTTGAACTATTAGCCTGACGCTATACAAGTCCTCACGCGAGCAAAAAATCAACATTCGACGACCTTCACGATACTTTATACTTTTTTTTCAACCAACCGGCGATTCTTTTGATCGAATTGATCGCAAAAATCCAAAAATGCACAGCTTCAACTGCAGTTCAATATATTTTCGACAATTGACGTCTCATTACTCAATGAAGAATTTAGAAATACCAAAAACGCCTGAAATACTCAAAATACCTAAATTTAGAAAATCTAAAACGCCGAGGGAACGCTTAAAGGTCGTGACTAGAATTTTTTTAATGAAAATTATGGCATCAATTTTTATCAAATTTTAGAGAAATATTTCTGTAGGATTGACGGAGACATTGACATTTTTTAAAACGGATAAATTTGATTTTGAGCACGTTGTTTGCCATCCCCCGAGTGACCAAAAAACCGTTTAATTTAATTGAATTACACATGCAAAATTAAAGTTTGTTAGTCTCAAAGGCATGAACTATCGTAAAATGTAAAAAAATGATTACAGAAATAGATTTTTGAAAAATTTCACACCAATCGTGCTCCAATTCGAATGAACTTGGGTAGAAATGCATTCGCACACTTGCTCGGAGAACTGAACACAAAACTCGACATGCAACTCGATCGATGTATTATATACCGGTTATCGTGACAATCCAATAAAACTCGTCCTTACATTGTACCGCGATCTGACCCGCGACTCGGTACAGACTGGAATATTATTCATGATACGAATGATGAATAACGAATACAGCCATAACAAAACATAGCTGGAATTGCTAATGGACACATTACGTCAGAATCGAGACTCAGTAGAGAACATTCCAAGCGCTCCGACAGGGTGTACTTAAAAAAAAATTGAAACATTCGCTAAAGCCGGCACGCTATCGAGCTGTCACACTTTTAATCTTCAGTTGTGAAGATTGGCTGTGGGCAGTGACGAAATTTTTCTAACGTACATTCAGGTTTTGAGTCTCAAAAAATTTCTCATCTTACCGATTGATTCGTTTTCCCCTTTTCGTTGCTCCTTGTTGGAAATCAATGCCTCGTTTTTCAAAAATGATTGTCATTATTCGCTGCCAACGATCCATTCATAAACTTTTGGTGAAAATTCGATCCAAAACAAATATATTTTGGATTAATAATTTAATATTTGTTCATTAATAGGATTATTATTCCACAACGAGGGTTATTTGAGCCAACCGATTTATTATATGAATTCGGAATTAAAATTCATGATAAGATCGACCAATTCTTATAAACAAATATTACGTACATAATTTTAATTCTTCAGGCTAAAAAATTTATTGCACTCGAAATTATACGAAAATTCGACTTCGTTCTGATGCTCATTCGATATTTAATATTTATTTGACAATTTCATGCAGCCGTAATGACCTTATTCTGAATCGCTCATACATGGAGAGAATATTACATCAAAATTTACTATGTTATTATAGTTCCCGGGTACCAAGTCGTCCCTCTGAGAAATTTTACCAAAAAACAATAATTTTTCATTCTTTTGCGGAAATTATGATATTTTTCGGCCTTTTTCAGATGAAAATTTACTGTTTTTGGTAAAATTCCTCAGAGGGACGACTTGGTACCCGGGAACTATAATATCATAGTAAATTTTGACGAAAATTTCTCTCCGTGTACGTATGGTATCGTACAACGATATTGAATGACGGAATTATTTCGGGTTTCGTGGTTTTTATGACTATGAGGATGCACAAAAATGCAGCCTTCGAAATTCTCGTAAATATCGAATCAAAATAATGATGGAGATGAATGAAATGAGGGTTTATTGTCATTTCAGAATTCTACAATGAATCATGCTCTCATCCTACTTATGATTAGCAACGTTTTTGGCAATGACAATTCAATTAGATTTCATCGTATTTTTAATTATACATATAATTAATTAATTTGAAGCTTATTTCTAAAATGATGAATATGAAGTTATTAATATTTTATTTCAATTTCGTACCTACTTAATCGTGTATATTGAAAATGTAAAAAAATATATTGATATTTTTGGTGCGCTTTGCTCGAACCGACACTAAAGCGCAAACTGAACGTTCGTACCGACAATATCACTCTCGAAATGACATATTCTTCTTGAATCTATTATCGTTTAGCACATAGTTAGAATTTCCGACGAATCGGTTTTTTAAAAACTACAATTCTACAATGTATCGTTCGAAGTCAATTTTTATGCCGATTTTTTTTTTGTATTATCACAGATTGCAAAAGGACTTGGGACCATTTAATATATCTATATTTATCTTTTGATAGGAACAAACTTAACGCGAACGGGATGCGCCGGGCGCAGCACCAAATCAGGCAACAAGACCACGTCCGCGGCAATCTCGATTGGTTCCAGGTGAAAGTTGTAGAGCAAGTGTCCGACCAAAGCCTTGAGCTCCAACATCGCGAATCTTTGACCTGTGCAGGAAAAAAAACGATTGATTGAAAATTATGGGGATGCGCAAAATGTGGACAATTTTTTTTCGCGGGTACACGTACCGATGCAATTCCTGGATCCTGCGCTGAACGGCACGTAGGAATAGGGATGACGTCCCTGTATGTTTTCAGGTAAAAATCGGTCTGGATCGAAAACGAGCGGATTCGGCCAAAAGTTTGGATCACGATGCATATCGAATATGTGAAGGCTCAGGAGACTGCCAGCGGGAACGACGTGCGTTTCTGGACAGAAAAGGGAAAAGCTCATGAAACAGCGCAAATTATTTTTCGAATGATTGAAACGTGGGCAAGTCGACAGCAATGCAACAAAATTTCAATTGCCTCAATAAAATTTCTCATTTTGAGGTTTTTCCTCTCAATTTTCAAGCAGAAAATCGTGCAGACAGTTTTGTTTTCAACAAATTCTTTAAACACTCACTCAATTGCAAATCTTCTCGAATAGTTCGCGAGATAAATGGGACACTGGGATAAAGTCTGAGCGATTCTTTCAGGCATCGTTCGAGATACGAGAATTTTTGGATTTCCGTCATGCCCATTTTACCGCCGTTTTCATTAACGACTCTTTCCACTTCGGCTCGCGCCAATTCCTGCGCAAAAACTCAAAAGTTATTCGCAGGCACGCGATTTCAACCACAAAATTTTTATGGTAAATCGTTTTTGCCGTGTACCTGAATATCCTTGTGCTGAGCTAACAACAGAAGAGCAAATGTCATTCCAGCCGCGGTTGTGTCGTGTCCCTGTGGGCAATTAATATTTCCATTCACGATCGTCGTTGCATGCAGGTGTTTTTTGTTCTTAAATTAGTCACGAACGTCTCATTATTTATCAGCCGCGTTATTCCACGTTTCGTGCAGCTTCCCACTTTATTCGATTTTAAACTCCGTTGAATGAGAAAAAAAACAAGAACTATTAAGATCGACAAAAGGGAAATAAAAATAGAGACAGACAGTGATACGAAGAAAATCGAGGAATCTGAAGATTTTTGGCATTTAAAATAAAAAACATTGCGAGTTGTAATCAACAAGAACGAGAAATTGTTGCAATTTTTAAACCCGCGGTTTAAGAATTTTCCATAAAACTTAATTTGATTTAATTTGATTGAATTTTCTGTCCTGTGCATACCTCAAAGATAAACGTATCAACTTCCTCGCGGATTCCGGCGTTGTCGATCTTGGCGCCTTCTCTCTGAGCAGCAAGTAATAAGTCAAGCATCGCTAACCGCTTCTTTTTCGCTGGAAAGTGAGTTTATCGTAAATATACCATGGCCAGAGTTCCCATGATACATCTAAAATTTGATTGGAACTTTTTGGTTCTCGTCACTTACTCGAGTACAGATCGTCGTCATGAGCGTTTATCTGTTCGTGCGAAGTTATGCCCGTCAGGAATTTTCCTCCTGTGGCATCGTGATATTTCTTGCGATCTTCGATGATCTGTTATAAGTCACGAAGAAATAATGTTATTGCGTTCAATCCAGCGTATCGAAAATAAGCAAAAAGCATGACACTGAAGTTCGCAACGTTGGGATCCAACGAAAAATACTTTTTCTCTTAATTTTTTGTTAAATTTCAAAAAAATAAGCCAATTTTCGTATCAATTTTGGGTTTGAATCCTGAAAAACGATCGTTTTATCGTCCTGATTCAATATCGAATAAAAATCATGAGTTTTCCTCAACAAAAAACCGAATTTCGTTGCATTTCAACATCGTGAAAAAGCGCGATATATTCAAGAAAAAATGAGAATCGCATGTCGATCGAAAAATGAAAATATTTCGTGTACACGTTCCTCTAATTTTTTTTTTGTCTCAACTGTTCATGCATCATGACTAATTGCAGCTTCATTAGCAATGAATAATGTGATTTAGAGATTTTTTCCGAAAATAATACAAAGATAAAAGGTTGATGAATGATTTAAAAATTATGAAACTTGTTACATATTCGAAAATTCACTTGAATAATTTTCGATTTCGTGACTCGCGCCTACTGGTGAATTCTCCCGGATGGAGAGTCAAAAATTTGAGAATGTTTCGTAAATTCAGTAAAAACAAAAATTATCACTACGTCCAATCATTGCAGATTTATATAAAACCGTTTCCAATGCAATGCATGCTTTCAAAATATTTTCCTGATCCGACAAAATGTATTCCCTCGCGTACGATTGACATTTAATTTTGATTTTCGAAGGGGAAGTGACAATATTGGATAAGAAGCTGTGAAAAAAAAAATAGTTTGTTTTCTTCCTGTGAAAAGTTAATGAAAATGAGTTTAATGTTTCTCGAGTTATAAACGGTCGGATGTATGACTTTTTTGTCCGATGCGATTTAAATGCAATGACAAGTGCAGAATAATGACTTCGTTCAGGCACTTCAGGAATTTGACTTTAGTAAATTTTCTCACCTCTCGAAAATGGCTCATTTATCAATCTTATTTGACGAGGAAATAGGAATAGACTAAATAGAAAATTTAAAGACAGCAACTTTATACCTTCGTGGAGAAACCGTGCAAAACGTCAAGAGCTTTGGCTTGATGACGTCCACTTGGGGATAAATGGAACATCCAATCCCATTGGAGCCAAGGCCTCAAAATTCTAAAGGTTTCAAATGATAAGTGGCTAATTCCTTGACCCTCATATTGAGTGTATAACGCAAGTGAATAAAACAGACGTCCACGAGAAAAAAAATGGTCACTTTTTTCAACTTTTGGTACTTTTCTGTTTGCCCTTTACCTGTGAATTATCAGAGTGCCCATTTCGTAGACAGCTGTACGGAACCTTTCTTGAGTACTATTCGAGTCTTGGAGTGCAGTGCCCATGGCCGTTTCTGGACAAAAATCAATCGATCAAACTAATGCCATTGAAAACTGTGTTTTTGTTGACAGTGTAAGAAAAAAATTACCGCAAATCGTATTCAATGTAAACTTTGTAAGAAGCTTTGAAAGATCTTGCACATTGTCCTCTTCAAGTTTCAAAGACTCGACCATTTTTTCACCCTGCTCGACAAATATCTCGACGAACTGTTTTAAAACGTTGAAATGGAATGCGGGCGTCAGAATTCGTCGTCGAGTTCGCCATTTTTCACCTGTCATTCGAGAACATTATAATTTTCAATTTTTGTACCGTTAAAAATTGGAACAGAATCATTCGAATTTGGCGATTGAATGAAATTATTGTTACCCTTGCTGGTGAGAAGTCCCTTTCCCATCCAGGGGTGCATAAATCTGTACAGCAATCCTTTTTCTATGTGCTTTGTGCTCGAAAGTAATATCTGTACAGTAATTCACAACATTGCTTGTTAAAAACAGTGAAAAAAAGGGAAACTGTTATGAAATTGGACTTGTTTGGCCGAAAGTTTGAAATAGCGAAAAAAAAACGATTATAAATAATAAAGAAGAGCGTATTTTCGGTACCTCAGCATCATCGGGATGTCGGATATTAATCATGGCAAGATTAACTCCCCAGAGCTTGAATATCGGATAATATTCCTCGTTTAATCGAAGCAATTTTTGTCGAACTTCCTCTAAAATATTCAATAAACGCGCGTCGTTTAGAATTTTTCCAGGGAATGATTAAAAAATAAAAACACGGTTCAAAATTATGTCAATTTTCATACCCAATGGTCCCATGAAACTCAAAATATTTCCAAAAAGTGGTATAGGCCGGGGACCCGGAATCTTGTCAACAAGTTTTCCTTTCCTGCTCAACCGAACATTCCAGTGGAACAAAAACAATGCGTAAATCGGCAACACCAAAAACAATATTACTGGTAAAATCATTTTGCCAATATGCGATCAAATATTTCGTGATCATCGAATTTTCGTCCCGAACTTTCCGACTTTTCAGGCTTAATTAAGTTCAGATTTTTTTATTATTATAATTGTTTCATTTATACTGTCCACAATATCGTACACGAAATATAATCAATTCGACGTGACTTTTAATGCGACGTTAATTTGTTAACACTCTCGATTCATGTCCATCCATGCTCGACCGAAACTTTTGAACTACTGCAGCTGAATTTTAGTCCCTTAAATATATAAATGTGTCCCAGAAAAATATTCAAAGATAAAACGAAAAAATCAATGGAATGCTCATGCTTTGTTATTATTTTTGTTCTGATAAAGAGCACGTTCTTGATCGAAAGAAAGAAAAAAATCTTGAAATATGAAAAATCAATGTGACTCGGAGGTGCGGTCGTGTTTGGTCCAATCAATAGACCCGAAATAATCATTCGGCTGCGTTTAGACGTTACTCGATCTCCGGATTGGCCGACCACGCGGTAAAAGTCGAATAAGAATAAACCAATGCAAAAATAAGTCCCACCTCCAATTATTTATCTACGGTGGGTACAAAGTATTATAATTTTATATCTTTATCCGAGTGTAAAGACAGCGCTCCATTTGTGTTTTACTATTTTTAGAATCTTTTTTGTTCTTCCTATTTCCAGCTGTCTGCAGTTGAGAGAATCTTTGAGACTCAACACTGTGAAGCATTTGAGTCTGTCCGTGGGATAATTTTTCGAACATGTTTAATTGATTCACGGACCAGGTTTCATTGATTTTCATTATAGATGTGAGTGCTTTTGATTTTTTTTTTAATTCAATGGTCCGGTGCAATGACTTTAAAACGATTTGGGCATTGATTTGCGTTTTTAATCGCACCTGAGCATCGCGATCGATTCGACTTCATTCGGTCTTGCTTTTACATGCGATTCTCATGCAACGTATATCACTATGGACGCGAACTTTATTCGTATTATATGCAAAATGAAAATCAAGAATTGAATTCTTCAAAATGTTTGATTTCGTAGTAAATTTTGTCAGATTTTGATAAATGTGGAGAATTATCCACATTTTCTTAATAAATTATAACGTCGCCGTTAATGATTTCGATCTTTCCCTCTGATTCTGAATTTCCTGCTTGATTTCAATTGAACGATAGATAAATTTTCCAGTTTCAAAATATTTACAGTATTATATGGATGAAAATCCTGAAAAGTCACTTGAGCCTAATTAATTTCTCTCTCTCCGTCAATCTCAAGGCTATCCCCGTACGAGGAAACTGTAGCAATAAAACCGGTTTGCCAAATTCCGCACAAAAAGTCAATGTGATCGGAATAAGAGGTGTTAATTGACTGATTTGATTTTCAAGGCTAATTCAACGTCGCAGCGAGTTCCATCGATAATAAAGATGAGACCCTCTTTTTCTCCGCTGGTGGCTTCTTCCCGTGGGTTTCTTTTAGTCTCGGTGGGTCTTGTCAGTCGCTTGTTTCAGGGGCTAATACTTCAATGACTATGGAACGAACTCCTCACTTCAACAAGGCTCGCTTTCGATAGGATGGTTTGCAACCATCAGAATATTGTGAACAATTGTCGAAGGAATCGATTGAACGTTGGACTTTGATTCCTGAAACAATTCTTCCGTTTTTGTATCTCCGAATGAACAATAAGTTTGAATGATGGTCCGCAAAAGCGCAAACGATCGAAGAGAAACTAAACAGATACGGATTTTCCGTTTGGCCGCGGAAAAAACAAATGGCATTTTGAATAATTTTTTGACATTATATTTATGTGAATTTGAACAATTAATTTCTATCGAGAAACGCTTAAATTATTATATTCAGTAAAGAATAATGGAAATTTCGACGAGTACTTGAAATTGGGTTGAAAAAAAATTGAGTCCGTGTCTAAATTTTTAGCAACTATTCTTGTAAGTGGAATGTCCACTTTATTGTCGGACAAGCTTTGTGCTGTCAAATAATGAGCGTTTTACACGCGACCAAAATATAAATCTTATTAGCCAGAAGTTACACGGAGGAATCGAGAATAATTGGCTAATTTTTTATTCCATATCAAGGTCATGTCCGCAAAAGGCGTACAGGAGACAGGAATCAAACTAATTCAGTTTTTCGAAATGCATTTTTTTAGATGGCTCCAAAAGAGCAAGTTTTAAAAGTTTCTTCTCCAATACCAGGCAATATTTCGTTGCTTGCAAACTTCCATTATCCTGTTCCATCCGAAATGAGAAAAATACAAATATCGTTGTTGTTTTCCGTGAGAGAAATTTGTCTAAGAACCTGAATATATCGACTGTTTTGAACTTTTCGAAAGAGTCACGCAAATTTTTTTGACGTCGTTTTTTTCTCGTCAATGGCTTCAAACAAAGATCGGTATTTTTTTCGCGCGTGAACTATACACTAGTTTTACGATATACAGTTTCGAGCATCTTTTTCATGATGAATTATCACAACAAATAAAAGTGTGGTCTCAGCAAAAACATTGAAAAAAAATCTGTGAATTCGGTCCAATGTTCACGCTGGCATAATCGCTGTGGCCTCTCGCTTTTGACGTTTCCAGCACACAGGACGTCGACAATTTTTAATATCCCCAGACGTGCACCATATCAGCGCCTCTGGTGCGATATCCATAAAGTTGTCGAATGGTTTTATCATTGCCGGAGCCTTGAGGCCAAGAGATGCTGCCATCTGCGCAATCAACGCGGCAAAACTTATTCGATCAATTTTTCTGTTTTATCATACTCGTGTCAGGCAGTTTCATCGGAGAAGCTTCGGGTTTATCGTCAAAGATGTCTTTGCTCGCTCTTTGCATAAAGAAACTGACATTTAAAGCAAGACTGCACATTAATTTGTCACTGATAAGTGATACGATTTCGATAAATGCAATTGTAGGCTTTCTTTGCATCATCCAGCGATTATCGCTCGTTCATTAACAAATCCTCGGGTAATTAATACGAGTCAACAAACCCGATAATCTCTGGAACCCATGTCAATAATTAACGACGTCTCACGAATATGCGCGTTTAGACAAAGTTTTATTAAAAATCCATTCTGAACGATACATTTTCTTCTGAATTATTCGAATCCGTGGATTTATCCAGATAATATGCAACGAAATTCCAATGGATTCAAATTATCATGATGAATCGATAATTCTCTTTGCTTTTATGACCTTCCGATCGAAAGTTAAAAAATAACAACGCGCGAACTGTAAGACGCGATACCTGCTAAGAAACGCCTGGTTTACTGTTTCATAACCCAGTTAACTGCTGCTCCGCTTTCTGCGAGGTCACGACCACTTTCTCCAAACGAAATGGTGCATGTCTCCAATTAGTACTTGAGAATAACTCTAGGGAATAAAAATAATGAATGCAATATTTTGTGACGTTTCGTGACCTTGTGATGCTGATCTCAAGGGCCATGAAAATTGGAAAACAACTGATGGCTGTTTGGGAGCACCGAGTAATCAGGATGTAAACCAAAATTGCCGATTGCCTGAATTGAATAAATTAAGTGTGAGCAATTAATAGCCGCATAATGTTTATTTAAATGGCTCGAAAGACTGAGTCGCGAAGCAAAAGAAATTCGTCGGTCCCCGCGGTCTCCGCAGGATTGTAAATCTAGGGATATCGTTTCATATCGATTCGTTCATCCCGCAATTAATTGAAACGGAGAGCCGCTTGAACGAGGAGCGATGAAATCGGTGAATCGCCGACTTTTTCTTTCCTGTTTCTCTGTATAAAGAGCATGAATTCGAGTTGAGTAACGCGTGACAGTATAATTGTGCCAATTGCAGAGAAACGCTAATACAATTGGGATCGTTAACGATGCCGTCCCGCTCTAGTTACCGCAGAAAACCTCTCCCCTCTCCAGTAGACTGACTGTCCTTCTGTTTTACCTAGACACAGATATATATCTGTATACACACTAAACTGTGCAAATGGATTCTGTAGCTATTGGTTTCGTTCAATCTCCTCTTTCCCTGCTAATCCTCCGTTTCCTTAACTGCATTCTGACTGTAGCGCCGGTTTCGTTGCCATATTCATTCTTCTTCTTCTTCAATTGTCCGCTATAACTCAAAGATTTAGGTTTCCCAACACATCGATATGAAGAACAGAACTTGCTCCGTATTCGCGTTGTGGATCATTTTTTGCTTCTGCCCTCGTGCGTTTAACTTGCGAGAACGAAAACCGACAGAGCGTCGAGTTTCTACTGTGCTATATTCAAAATTGTTGTTAATCTTTAGCGCATGCTGCAGCATCGATTTTTATACGCGAATGCATATGTGTGAGTCGAGATTGTCTTGCAGCAAAAGGAAAAAAATCGCAACACCTCTGCGTCGTTCAGGTGTAGTCGAGACATTCGCGAAATGTTCATTGATTCGGGATGATGACGTGCAATCTAATCACCGTTCCGTGATCCTATCGATTAGATGGAGCAAACAACTTCATAATTGCACACAATCAATCATTTTGGAGATGGCTTCTCGAACCGATAACGAAACTGATGTTATGAACGCGCTGATGAATGTTTTCTCGACGCGATTGATTTTCTCTGGTGATTTGTATTTTCCCATCGGCTTCTTAGACGAAGTTTATTTATTATTATTTGTTTTAAAGAATGAACAAACGATTAAATAACTTTACAGCCATACTCTCGCTTTTCCAACTGATTCTACGGCTAGACTTTTATTGACGTATTTTACCATCACAAAACTACTTTATTCAGGATTTTTAAATAATTTTGTGTTAACACAATTCTTGACACCAAAATTAACAATTTTCGCTTACGAAAATTTTCCTGACGTCAAGAATTTTCAATCTTCAACTCTTCCTGCCTAAGCATTTCGTTTACGAGTTTCAAAAAAATGTGTTTAGGACATTTTTTTTTAAATTTCGACTCAAAGCATTTCTGGCGATCTGCAAAAAAAATTTTAACATATTTTCCTTGCAACTTTTTAGCGAAACGTGACTTCAATTTGTACGCGGAGAAAATTAAGAATTGGAAATTAAGTGTAGCAAATTGTAAACGTCATGAAAAATTTTCTTCATAGGAGAAAACTGTCAGTTTTGGTGCCGCAAGAACTTTTATAGAAAATTTTGAAAGAACTCTAAATAAATTCGTTTTGTGATAGTAATACCTTTTAAGAGGACGAACGAAAAAATTGGAAATACGGAAGAAAGAGTCGGTTGACGAAACGTGAATTATTGTAAGAACGAGAGGTAGTTCGTACCAAGTTTCTCTGGTAATGTAGGTTTTTTTCTCCCCCTGTGCAACCTTTTTTCTTGGCTACAGCTCATCCACCCCTCGCGTTAGAGTATTGAATGGGAGGGTTCAAGTTTTGAGGGTAACTTTGTGAGCTTCGCATGCAGACGAGTGGTACAATACGAAAGAGGGAGATAGAAGTGAGAGTAAAAGCGAGGGGAGTGCAGAATGAAACGAGAACATACACAACGAATATATATTTATAAGCGTCATCCCTCGCTATGGGGTTTTCCGAGCCGAACTTCGAAACTCCCATGGAAAAATCCGTTTTTTCTCTTTTCGCTCTATGTCTTTACAGTCGCAGCAGAATTCCACGTTTCCACGGCGAACTTTGAGGCTCTCGAATGCAAATCAACGAGAAATTATTATCATCCGATACATACCTAAGATTTTTCTTATTAGATGCAACGATTTTGTGATCGACGTTCATTTCCCTTCGGTTTCCCTTTTCATACATACATCGGGGGTTCGGGTTTGTTGGGCTCGCTCGAGAGAAGCTTTCGTGAGCTATGTGCGGCATGTCACACCGAGGGTAGTGGGAAAACGGCCACATGTATATATGTATAGTTGTTTTTTCCCCCTCGAGAGAGGTAACGAGGAGGAGGAAGCAAAGGCGGCTGTATAATGGGTCGCGAGGGCTGCAAGAGCTCGAGCGAATTCCGCCGGGGACACTGAACAGGCTTTACAGCCGGCTTTGTCTGTGTACACAAATACCAATGAAATCACACGAGAACAAAATGTGTTGAGTATACACGCGAGTATATTTATACACATAAGAAATAGATTTTATAGGAGAATCGAGGGAGAGAACGTGATGCTACGTCAGCCACGTTCGATTAATTCGTGACGACTTCGCACGTGAATATTATGTCCACATAAAACTCATGCAAAGGCGTGTGTGAAACTTTATGACGAGAACTAATCATTTTTTGACACTAACGCGCGCTGAAAGAACCATCAATTGTCAATCTGTGCAACGAATTTCATTTACACTCCCATAAGTTTGCGATGAAAGGCATCGTTGATATTATCGGGAGATAAGAAAATAATTACAAGTCGAATACGACAAATTATATTACTTTTGACAGCTTTTTCGAGATATCAATTTTTTATGTTTCGTGACTCATCTTCGCTCCTTGGTCTTCGTTCTTAGGCTGTGACTCACGCCAATGAACACACTGACCTACTGTAGGACTCTATGGGTCTGGAAACACTTAAGACTCTTTCTATTCAGTTCTTTCTTCCGACCCTTATCTTCTGTTTTCTATTCTCGTCATTCTTAACTACCCATAATGTTCAGTGAATTATATCCTCATAATTATGCAATCCTGTTTCAAAATCAAGTCTACAGAGCCGATTTTCAAGTCAGCTGAAAATATACAGTCAATATTTACAGTTTACTCTCTATTGGAAATGCACACGGAGAGAATTTTACATGAAAATTTGCTATAATATTATAGTTCCCTGGTATCAAGTCCCTCTGGAGAATTTTACCAAAAACATAGTAAATTTTCATCTGAAAAAGGATGAAAAATGTTATAATTTCCGCGATTTCGATAGAAAAGAATGAAAAATTACTGTTTTTGGTAAAATTTCTCAGAGGGACGACTTGGTATCCGGGAACTATAATGACATATTGATTATTTATTGAATTTTGAAAATCGTGGAAGTTTTTTGAGTCGAATGAGTTTTTTAGTCGCAAGAGAGAATCGTTTCATTGGCCGGACCAAATATTGAATAATAATTATTGGCTCTGTTGAAGAAATAACACAATTTCGTTGCATTCCAACGATGCAAACTTCAGAATCATAATAACATAGTAAATTTTAATGTAATATTGTCTCCGTCCAAATGATTCATTGTAACTTAACATGATGTTGAAAAAGTCTCGGAAAATGCGATAGCAATTTGTTCTGTATATTCTGACTTTTTTGACATTCGAAGATTGGAAGCCGGTTCCAGACTTCTCGATCGTCCTGTATAGTTTTGTATTATGCACGAAGATTCATTATTAGTATGGAAGACAACGTCTGAAATATCTTGTCATCAGATGTCGCATAGTTTCTCGTAAGCGCTTGTCGCCTCGAGAGAAAAATATACGCGCGTACTTGAAGAATGCCCGCGAGGACGTGCGACGATGAAAGTTGTGAAAGTCGAGAGAGCTCCGACCGACTTTTAATCGGCGTTGTAGTTCGCGACCATATTCTCGTTGACATAATTTTTTGCCAGCGAAACAAATGATACTCGGCAAGAACTTTTCGGGACGTCTGCAATCGAAAATTCATTAAAAATTTGCAAAGATAAGTGGAATGAGCAATTCATGGTCCTGTGCAATCGCACCAAAATGATTCGTCTATAGACACACGATTGCGCAATTTTCGTTATTGCAAAATGTGCGAAATATTCTGTATGGAGGAAAAAAGTCGAGAAATTAGGACGAAAGAAAGATTTTCCTTGAATTTAATGAAATTAAAAAAAGTGGCGTATGAACAACGTGTGCATTACTGCGAGGACGACGTGGGAATATACACGAGCCTCGCAGTCGCGTTGCTATAGCTATAAAAACCCGACGAAAGGTTACGCTTTTGCTATTAATAGTAGAAAAATAATCGTTGTCAAGTGCAGTCACGTCAAGGTATTCGAGAAAACACTCGATTTTATAACCGAACGGATGACCAAGCGAGGAATTTTATTATCGAATCGAATATGTACACAAGTTAAAAAAAAAAAACAGTGTTTCTGTAAAGCTTCTATCGAGAAGTTCGTGTTGCCGAGGCTTTTGTGATTCTAAACCATAGAAAACGTATTAATTTCGTAAATCTACAGTTCGCCTTTTTAAGATGCATTCAGAACAAATTTGGAAGTAGTTCGTGCCCGTAATGCAATACACAAAAAAGAGACTGTGCACTTGAGTTTACAAAATGTAAATAAAACAAAATGCGCTGGTTGAAGCAAAAAAATGGGTGTTGAAAAAAATGATACTCCGGTTTTCGCATGACATGAATTAGAGAGAATTGTCATTGTGATGCATGAGCGAGTACAATCGTAGTCCTTAAATATGAAGCGTCTCTTCAGCAGCCACATTATCCGCGCACGTATTCAATAGGTATATATAAAAGAGAAGCGATGCAATAGGAAGGATGGTGGCCTCTCGGCATTCTCCGCGAGGATTCTCTTCGCTGTCCCACTAACCTCGTATACCATTGCGTATACTCTACTGGCGAACGCCTCCCACTTTTCCATTCTTGCAGAGAGTACAAGCCCGTCTCGCCGGTTCAATGTTATTGTGAAATATATATGTATATAATTTTTTTCCGGTACTTTCAAGTGGAATGAATCGTGACAAGGTATCGGTATAGTTGAGCCTGAAAGACGAGTCTCCGCAGGTGGGCCAACAGCCTTGAAATTCGAGAGATCTCGTTCCGAAACATTTTGGCCTATGGTCTCGAGATAATATTGAAACGGGCGAAGAAAACGAAATCCCCACGAATAAGAGACGTTACGAAATCGCATTTTATGCGATTTAAATCCCGCAACCTGGCTTTATTTTTAGCCGGAGTGTCTTTCGATTTCCATGCTAAAGTTTACTCTCGTTTCTCGTCAAAATTAACAGGATCGAGAGAAAATCCAACGAATTAATTAACTTTTGGCCTTGCAAACAAGCGATTCATGCAATTTTCTCCTGATCTCCTTCGACGTGTCATTCCACATGGCAATTCCCGAGAGAAGCTTCCAAGAGCAAGAAGAAACGATGATTTCCCGGAGCGGCGTAAAGAAAAACGTAAAAATCATTGGATCATTGAACGGCGCGCATTTTGTGTATTGATGCAGCGAATTGCAGTGAGTAATGGACAGAGAAAAACTGTGAACAGTCTTCGTTTGACGTCCACGCATGCAACGGGTACGCATCGCGAGAAAGTAAAGAGCTGTAACTATGCCGGAGCGTTTACATATTCGGGGGGTTGTATATCGACGCAACGTCGGCTTATACATACGCTATACATACATCGACTAATCGATAGATGCTGCTGATGCTGCTGCTGGCGCTTTGCTGCTAACACTACGTAGTTATGTACGCAGACTGTGGAGAGAGAGTGAGAGAGACGAAATGAAAGAGCATGAAGTTGCAACCCTCCCGCGCACTGTCGAGCCATTTGGACGTGCACAAGTGTACGCGTTCGCTTCACCACCCTCCGGTACAACCCTGAACATCTCCCCAGTCTCGTACTTACACATAAACCTATAAACCACACACAGAGAAAGACTAACACAGACGTTGACCAGACGCAGAGGCCACGTTTACTTGCCGCTTCGTTCAGTCGTGCTCTTGTCGACGCTTTTCTCCCCTTGCTGTCACGATTCCGCTATATACACGTTATATTTGGCGTAACGTACACGTGGCGCCATCACCACAAAAAGAAAAGGAGAGCAAGAGAGAATTACAAAAAAAGAGAGAATCGCCCCTAGCGCACGCAACAGCCGCAAACCCAAACTTTTAACGAAGCCATGCACCCCGAACCCTCTCACTTCATCCCTCCGTCTCTCATCTCGCTCCTACTCAACCACTCTCTTTCTCTCTACTCGCTTGTAAACCGTTTATAAGCGTAGCTTGCAATAGTTTTTTTTTTTATTCAGCCTCGATACCGTACATTTCTATTCATCCAACTTGTTTATTCGGTAAAAAAAAGGCTTGAATCCGTTCATCACGGATCACGCTGTGTACTACAAAGAGAACTTGGAGCGTCGATTGTTTAAGCTCGGTTATGCAAAAATCGTGTTTTCCCAATTATAATTATATCTTTGAACTGCCAAATTCACCATTTTTGCGTTTTTTTTATTTACCAAATCAAGTTTTGTCCACATTCGTTATTTTACGAATTAAATTGAATTTTTAGGGAAGTTGCCGTCGAATTTAACGCAATTCTCCAAAATACAATGCTGCTCGATTTTTGTCACGATTATTTTCACGGTAATCGCGTTCAAACACTGTAATCATTTCCGTAAACTTTGCGATTATATACTGACGATTATTTTTCTTCGTGCAAGAAAACCTCGAAGCCATGGAATTGCGGTTGCAATTTGTACCAATTTCTTTATACATCGTATGTGTATGGGCTATAGCGATATAGATATATTACGTGGACTATAAACTCGTCGTGGCCATCACCTGCAATGTCGTCGGGGTTTTATGAGAGTGCAAAGCGTCGCGTGCATGCAAGCCTCATCCCTCTCGGTAACCCCCAAGCCTCGCCATCCCATGGCACGTCATTGCCAAGCTCAGGTCACCCTCTCGGCATGTCGACAGCATCAGCAGCACGTCGCTCATACCACTATATACCTGTAGATATCAAATAATACATTCACATAGTCCTATTTATTAAACGTACGTTCTCCAAGCAATGTACTACGTAATAACTTACCACTCGCGTACCCTTTTGACGATTTATCGAGGTCAGAAAATCATAAATTTATTCAACTCGTGGTAATAATTATTTAAGCACATTTCCGGCATTGATATTTTCCAGTTCTACAACTTTTTTCTTATACGCAGTCAGAGTTTTTCGTGCTTTTCACTATTCAATGAATAATTCAATTTTATCAAAAAATGTCGATATTTTTCTGATCACGGCGAATCTTTGGGTAGTTTGCAAATTTTTCGTAATTTTCACAGGATTTTTGGTTGACAAAATGACCAAAATTTGATTTCCGAACAGATTTTCTGGTTTAACGACAAAATTTTGGGCATTTGCAAAAAAAAAGTTCAATCGAACGTATTTAAGAAAATATTGATCTTCTCCAATAAAATCATGTTTTCAGTGTAACTTTGACATCATTTTACAAACAGTGCGGATTCGAATCCAAGAGCAATTCAGCTCTGGGTCAATCGAGAGTCAAGCAGAGCCACAAAAAGTTTATGCCGCAAGTTAACGATCGGTTTTAGCTTTTGGCGCAGTTGAGAAATGTTTCCACACTTTTTAGATGCATCTCAGGCACGTGTGTGATTCGCCGATAATGAAAAAGGCAAAAGTCACAGCAATTTACGCGCGATTAATTTCATAACTCAGAACGTTTTTTTTCGCGGATTGACTTTATTTATACGCGAAGTAGAAAAAGTGCGTGACTGAGAGCCTCGAGGGCAGGGAAATTGTGTAATTTATTCAGTACGCCAAGAGATACATCGTGGCAACGATTCCTCTTTCTCTTTCACGACGGTCGAGACGAACCCGCTTATGCCACATAGCCACGGCCGCGGCCGGCGATATACCGGAAAGGGTGGCATTTATTCCGGAAATAAAACCTCTGTCGGACGCGCGAGAGCAACTCTTGTATGCATCGCGCACCGAGAGGGTTAGAGAATGTCAACGATGCGCGCTCTGAACAAGAGCAAGAGTTTTTCACCTTTTCAGTCAGAATGACAAAGACGGAACGAGTAAAAGAGAAAGAGAGAGAGAACGTGAGGAATGAGAATAGTGTGAGAACAGAATGAAAAAGAGAATGGGAGCAAAAGGATGAAATAGAGATACGTGGGATTCTTCGCCCCAAAAGAGCAGCATTTAACATTGTGAATCTCCACGCATCGCGACTCGAAGAAAATAAAAAAAATAAAAAGCAGGACTTTGAACATCAGATTCACGAAAAAGTCACTAAACCGTTCAGATTAATTATAAAAAATCTATAACGACGCGTATCGACGAAAAAAAACAAGAACCAACATTTTTCCGAGTTGGCCCGCCACCGCACATCTCGAATTTGCCCCATATTGAAGATGATCGACAAAAAATCATGTCCATGCGAGCAGCTTTTGAGTGCACGCGACTGAATATCGGGCACCGATGCTCTAAATATATAAAGGAAATATTAAAGAAAGAGAAAGGCCAAACAATTGAGAGACTCAAAACCGCCGACGAGCAAATGCTGGTCGTTTTGCGCGCTAAGAGAGAAGAAGAGGAAAGAATTCGCGCTCGCACGAGCGAGCTGCGGCATATCACATAGATCGGGAAATTCCTTTACCATCTGTGCGTCTCTCTTCCCCTCGTTTTGTTTGATGTAGCGAAAGGATAACGGCAAGGAAATGCTCGAATAGTGACCACGAGTATGAACAGACGTCAAAGAACTTTCGGAGCCTGTGATACGCCGGAATAAGTGTTGCATCGATATGAACTGAATTTCAATATGCAACGCGTGACGGGAAACAAAAGTGAAAAGGGCACAATGTTCCCTTAAGCTCACGATCCAAGTATCTCAAAATCAAGTTGATGTATTTGATGAACGTAATTCTGTAGTTTGCCTAATCCGTAACGCGCGTCCTTGGAGTTTTCTGCCTTCATAACTTTCGGGCTGAAAGGTAATCTCTGTGGCAAGGATGAGACGATTGGAAAAGATCAAAGATCAGGAAAATCCTTCCATGTCATTCAACCAGCATCAGCTTCACTGAACTTTCACCCATAAAACGACACACGTCGCAGTAAACAAAAATGCAGTCAACCGAAGAAGTGACAGGATCAAATTTCTCTGAAACTTTGTCACAATTCTACACATCATTGAGATCGAACAAATATGGGCGTGATATGAAATGATTTTCGAGGGAAATACTATAAAATCGATAGCGAAATATCATATGTATGACAGAGCGTACGTGTTTCGAGCTCACGGAAACGCAATTTTGCCAAGGAATCTGAAACTTCTCTCATCAACGATCAAGTGGTCGAATTTTTGTCTATCCCATAGGAATTTCGTCGAAAAGACAGAACGCCGTTGAGGTTCCTTCTTTTTTCATGTACAAGCGCATAGATATGTATATAGAAAGTATATAGAGGTGTAATGAAAGAGTATGAGCGTACATTGAACGAGCTGCGAAGCCGAGCTCGCTTCTCCAGGAGAGAAACGTGCTCGGTCGGTCGGTCGGTCACTGAACCGCCGCCGACGTCTCGCTTCCATACCGCGCGCACTCATCGTCTTAACCTCCGTCTCTCTATATCTGTCCCTTTCTCTCTTCCTTTTACCCGGAGCTTCTCACCGGATCGACGTCGTCCATACCATCCCGCGTCCTGTGCCAGGCTCGCGATCGAGGCAAAGTACCGTTACGTTCCGCCACTATACCTTCTACCTGGAAAGCAACGACCAACGATATACGCGTACGATATGCCTGTGTGTGTGTATGCACACTGCACAAATACAATGTACTAAAGTGTGTACGGTGTACAGTTGCTACGTCAGCGATAGCTGTTGATATATATACGTGTGAACGAACGGGGAAGAAGGAGAAAAAGCAGGAGAGCGTGTTTTAAAAGTTGACAAAAATAATGAAGCAAAAAACAAATGGTATAAAAAATAAACGAATCTTTTCGCATTCTTGTCTCGATGGTTCCCTTGAAACGATATTTCCTTTTTCCATTTCGACTCCGGGCATTTCTACTTTCCTTAAAATCTCAGCGACACTCGCGTTGTGTGCTCTCATCAATGTAATTTCCGGGTTTGCCGTCGATTTTCCAAAGGATTCTGTTATCGTAGACGGAGAGCGACCTTCCGGAGGTTTTCTTCTTGCAAATTCGTTACGACACATGCCAATTGGGCTGAAGGTTACAAAATTCATTTCCACGGGACAATTTATATCCCTTTCAGTGTGCAAACTGATTCCCTGGACATTAAACCCGATCTGCGAAATACTCTCGACCTAAAGCAACAACTTATCGAGCTCGTTAGTTGATGAAAAAAGGACGCAGAGATCGGAAGCACGTGCTTAAAGCAGCGGTCTTTGGTACACACACACACATGTTTGCAAATTATTGCATTCACGTGTACACACGTGCACGACGAATTACTCAATACCACAAACTCAGGAATGTCTAGTACAGTGACCAAGTTAGTGGATCTTCTATGTATGCACGGATAGGAAAAGACAGAGAGAGAGAGAGAGAGAGAGTGGGAAGGAGAGAGAACAGGCAAAAGAGGAACTCAAAGTTTCATCACCAGCAACTCGGGCAATCTATCGAAAGTCTATAACGACGGTATTATATCGTACATAGAGTATGTATGAACGTAAAGTACCTCTACCACCATGACCACCATACCGCACATTATATACTAGTTATAACGATGAGAAATTTCAAATATGTTGACTCATGCCCGCGAGATCGATCGTGACAGGTTTCCGACATGGCTCCGAGTTTCGGTATTAAGAGCCGAAAAAGATTCAGAGAGAGATGATTTTTCTATCATATTCTGGAAACGGCGGTAGGATCCGGTTCGCGTTTCCTCTATGGCGCGCACACTTCCATATGAGCATGCGTTTATGTACACACGAATGAATCCGGCAGCAAATCGATTACTTTATCTTGTTGCACCCTCCGGCGCGGTCAACACGCGCAAAAACAATAGAGTGTTGAGTAAATATACGACACAATGTCCAAACAAACGCTCTTATCAGTTCTCGATAGAATTCATGGATCAGAAAAGCACAAAATATTGTCCAGCCCTTTGTCAACGTCTAAGGAAAAATATTAATTGAACAACAGATTGTCAACATATAATTTGCGAAAATTGAATAATTAACTGTTTTTATGATGATTGCTCATTTCAAAGTTACGATTGATTCGATAAATTGCACAATTTGCGAGATTTGTGTCGAAATTCATTTTTTATGCAGGCTGCCAAGAAAATCGCGTCAGATTGAGCCCTTTCGGAGAGTAAACTTTCAGCTCATACGATTGTTGACCGTAAGTAGTGTAACATCGCCGTACTCGAGTGAAGTCGCCGTAATAGTGAACAGCCCGAAGCCACGAGAATTAAGGTCTTGCCTCGTGTGTATTAAGCGCTCATGCCTCTCACAAGTTGCGCGTATGTAGTATCTCCTATGATGCATATCCTCGTTTGTGTATACGGGTGCATGCCTCCGGATCAAAACCTTGTTATGAACATCAATCCCTCATACATCTCGTGCAGGATCGGTGTTCAATTCTGGACACTTGAAACCTTCAAACTTGCGGATGAGTACGAAGGCTGCTATGGAAAAAACATTAAACTGTAAAAAAAATGATTTTTTTTTAGTTTTTTTTTCGGGGCAGGTATTGCAAAAATATTCTTTGCATGAATTACAAAATAAATTTGTGATTTTCCAAAAGTGCGACTTGTCCAGGAAACATTTCGTTCCAATGGCTTCGTTGGTTGTGACGAGGTGATCGCCAAAAAACTATGACGAAATGATTGGTTGATTATTCATGAAATGTTGATGCCCGAGTTTGCGTGCGTTTTGTCTGTTCACGCTCAATTTTTAGCGCTGATCCCATATGAATGTGCGGATAAAGGGAAGAGGGTGCAATATATAAATCTACAGATCGAGAGTGTACGCAGCGTACTTGGCTCTTTGGGTGCTCTGGTTGCCGAGGAAATACTGGCAAATCAGAGAGACCAGTGTGGGTGCACGCAGTTGACAGGGATAAGGAGAGGGCTGTCCATGTATTGTATGAACGAAAGGGTGAATCCGCGAATACGATAAGAGGGACAGAACGAGATAGGGAGAAGCGGACAAGGAGAGAGAGAGAGAGAGAGAGAGGTTGATAGGGAGTTGGGGAAGAGTGTGGTATAGAGAACGTGTAGCAGGGGGATGGACGCGGCTTCCATGGCAACCGATCGTTCCATGGTAGCTGGGATCCGGGCTCCCCGGAGCATCATCCAGCCAGTACGGGGAAAATTCTCGAGCACCAGAAACGAGAAACCTTTAGCTAATATATATAGACGTATGTATTCGTACACACACAAATATATAATTTGTATTCGTATCGTTATACGGCTTCCAATAAATATATAGCAGCGCGTTGTCCGAAACTGCACAAGTTCCGTACTCGACCTCGCCATACTCCGCAGCTTATCATTATTGGTATTCTCCATCCTACACGTATATATACATAATAGCTAATATGTCAGTAGGATTTCAACTGAAGAGGGCTGGATAAAACCAATCATGTGAAATCAAGGCAAGTGTGCACGATACTGAAGCCCCCAACAGGACGATCAATTGTATGGGATTTTCAAGTAAATCTCCAGTATACAGAAGTCCCAAAAAAAAAAACACTATGAGGAAATTTTTAATGTGGCTTTGATGTTTGATTTTTGTTACGCTGGATTATTGGAAATTGGGATCGTCAGAGCGTATGATCGAGGTCCTTGGTTCGGCATAATGACACTTGCATGTATCAATTAGCGATTTTGGAATCAACTGGTAATTTGCAAGCCACGCGAATGCGGCTGCCAAAGCTTCGGTAATTGATCTCCTCGAATATAGCATTTGCATCGGAGGATCGAAATATAAATATCCTTAGATATACGCTAAATCGATGCATATAAATATATAGAAATATAAACTTGTGGGTAGCTTGCGGCGAATATAGACTTTCGGTGTCAAACTGCAGTAGAGAAATTCACGTCTCTTTCCCTTTCCTGTTAGGCGTTCGATAAATCGTTATCGCTATTCAACTGCCATCAGAGAGTGAACGTGTGTGCGATGGGGCATTAAATGCCCCGCTTCGACGGTTTGAATCGAAGCGAGTACACGCGTTTAAAATCTCTTTCTTTCTCTCTTTTCGCTGCGATCCTAACGAGAGCTCGCAAAATACAGTCAAAAAATGCCTTCGATAAAAGAGAGAGGAAGAGCACCGCGGGAAATTATCGATGCTCGACGGACAAGCTCCCCCAGCACCTTTATCGCGCTGGCACGTCATCTATATATGTATATCGGTGCGCCATACATTATGCACTCAACTTCTAGGAAGTAATAGAGGAAAGAACTCGCCTACATTTCGTAGGCAATTTGTCTGATTTGACTTTATCAAAAGAGTTCATGAATGAATAAAAATCATTCAACCTCTTCGCAGCCTTTCGAGTTCGTCGAGATTTTTTATCAACGTTTATGCCAAAAGATTCAGCAGCTCAGAACCCTCGAATGAGAATTTTTTTTCCTCCGACCGAACAGTTTATCCGTGAAATTATTGAGACTGAATTGGGGGATCGAAGGATTATGTTTTGTGTCGTTTTCTTTCGGGATTTGATGAAGAACTATCGGAACGATGCAACGAAATTCGCTTTTTACTTGAGGCGAACTCATGATTTTTATTCGATATTGAATCAGGACGATCAAACGATCGTTTTTCAGGATTCAAACACAAAATTGATACAAAAATTGGCTTTTCTCTTGAAATTTAACAAAAAATTAAGGGAAAAAGTATTTTTCGTTGGATCCCAACGTTGCGAACTTCAGTGTCATTAACGAAATATGTCTCAAAACTTGAAAGTGAAGCATTATCATGATGTTAAAGTCTGCGTCGTTGGAATGCAACGAAATTCGGTTGTTTCTTGAGGGAAACTCATGATTTTTATTCGATAATGAATCAGGACGATAAAACGATCGTTTTTCAGGATTCAAACACAAAATTGATACAAAAATTGGCTTTTCTCTTGAAATTTAACAAAAAATTAAGGGAAAAAGTATTTTTCGTTGGATCCCAACGTTGCGAACTTCAGTGTCATACGATCAGAAGCATTTTTATGGAGCCAGTCTCGTTGAGGTGCAGAAGGTTGCCTTTTAATTAGAAACAAGTTAATATGTATTTAGCTTTACGTGTAAAAGTATGGTTATAGGGAAAGGTTTACCAGTTTATAGCATGAGATGCGGAGAGCGGTGCGAACTCTCCACCGGTTCGTCCACTTTGCTCGCCGTTTGACCTGGATACCGAAGCAGCAGCCGTCAGACTCTCTCTCTCAGTCTCTTTCGACTTGTGTTCCAAGAGATCGTACGTAGGCTAGTAAGCGAAAAGCTTCTTCTTTCTCTCTTATGTGTCTCTCTTCGTCTCTGCGTCTGGGTGTCTTCGTTTCTTTCCTCTCGTGGTATATTACAGCAGCCGAGCTCGTTTTTGTTGTCTCTGTTCCTAGACACGAGCTTCGTTCCCCCAAGCGTGCAACACCAACAGCGAAAAGCTTCTCGAGTCTCGTCCAACTCTTTTCTATCCTTCCACGTCTCTCTTCCTCTTCCTTCTTTCCTCTTGTACACAGTTCCAGAACCTGCGAACGCTCTATATAGCTGTTATGTTTTCCCGCGAACAAAAACTAACACGTCACGAGCTTCGTACCCTTCTTGGCGAGCAGACGCTTCCACCAAGGTGCTCTTTACATAACTAAAGTCCATTTTTCTCGGTAGGTTATAGTATGAAATCTTAATTTCACGATGCACAAAGCTCGTCTCTCTTAGCCAACTCTCTCGCTCTCTCTCTCGCTTCCGTCCTTTTAGCACATCTACTCGAAAGTACTGGAAAACGATGATGCTTCAGGCTAATATCTCTTGAGACGTTTTTTCGACGCCCTCCCCCTGCTGTCCGTCGTCGACCATCGTTATTTCTCTGCGGGCTCCGCATCGTTGAAAAAATTAACGTCTATTGCGTAGTTGAGGTCAGGACAAAAATATTCTACAAAGTGTTTTAGTTAAAACCAACTCTTCGTCTGATGAGACAAAAGAAACGAAACAAAATCCTTTTCATATCGCTTTCTCGAAGTTGGACAAGCGCGGTAATGAAACAAAATGTTAACTTGGTTGTCTCTAATATTTTTATCTTTTCTTTACACTGTAAACTTCGTATCGAAATTTTTCCAAGCCGACCGAGCGGACTCAGCATTATGTAATTGTCTCATTAGTTTAACGATCATTAGCAAGTTACGGAATTCCATTTTCCCGAAGCTGTCAAGAACCAATTAAAAAATATCAAGCCTCACGTGTCACATCTGTATTGAAGAATAAATACATTCAGAATTTTGCTTGGAATTTGTAGTGACAAGTTATCATCACGATGCACAAACTATTAAGAATAATCCATGTGAATGTGGAAATATTTCAACACAATGAAACAAACGAACGTGACGATGCAGTCATGAATGTTTTATGGCAGCCGCGAGCAATCTGCGGAGATAATGAAATCACGCAATTAAATTAAGAGAAAAAAGACACGAGCAATAACCGAACCGAGAGGGAAGAGATACACGAAGATTCCTTTCACGAAACTTTGTTTTAATCGCGAGCAGGACGTTGCGGTTGAATGTCGAGGGTACACGTAGCTTGACGAGCACATTATCAACACACAGTGTGTGCGAGCAGTTTATTTGCATATATTCGTTAGTTCGCAAAGGCTCAAAGATTGTGTCATCATCAAGTGTACGTGAATGTATCTCGAATAACAAAACGTATACAATGAAATAACGAGCAAAACGAGTACGAGCGTCGATTCTATTATTCACTCATGCGGAGGCATAGACATTAATGCAGTCATGATCGTTCGCTGAGTGGAGAATACATTTCGAAATTGTGCAAGATCCACAACGACGCGACGACGAGAGTGAAAACGTACGCGAACGTATACACGCGAGACTCGAAGATCGTGACACGTGTCTTGGATAGAAATTGGATGCGAGTGCACAGTGTGTCTCGTAATTGGCATTCCGTATGAACGACAAAATCGCTCGTCGCGGGAATGTCCGGAAAAAAAATCTGGAGCAATTTTTCGAAGCGACCAGCCAATCCGATGCATTCCGCGGATGGAATGGAAGAAGTGCAGGAAAAGCGTCGAAATCGACTGACCGATCTGCTTTTCATTATTCAAACTTTTTGGCCACCTTCTGGATACGACCTATAAAATATGCATGTAGAGAAAAACACGATCCTGAAGTTTGCATCGTTGAAATGCAACGAAATTCTGTTATTTTTTCAGCAGCGTCAATAATTATTATCGAATATTTGGTCCGGCCAATAAAACGATTCTCTCTTGCGACCGAAAAACTCGATCGACTCAAAAAATTGCGACGATTTTCGAAATTCAATAAATAATCAATAGAAAAAATGTTTTTCGTTGAATCTCAACGTTGCAAACTTCAGAGTCATGAGAAAAACACTTATTGATGGTCGTATGTCGTGTACGACGCGGACGGCGGTTATGCTGGAAAGCAGCGCACATGGACACACCGTGTGTGGATCTGAAGGATCTTCTTACCTTGCACATTGGACCATGTTGTCCTCGAACTGACTGAACAGCGTTCGTATATATATATGCATCGCTCTTATGTACCTATATATTATTTACATGTGTTATATACAAGAAGAGGATTACGGTGTAAAATATATGCATACAGCTGTGAGACTCTTCTTTGGCCGGTTGCCCATAATCGTAGTCCACGATGTGCCCTGACCTACCCTTTGAAAGTCCTTGAGGCATTCCCGTTACCCCAGCAGCATCAGCAGCAGTTCTCTCTCCTCCATCAGGGGTAAAAAAGACCCGCGCGTTAAGACTCATCATCCTTCGATCTGGCCTTTAATGTCAGCCTGCCCTTTCGTTTAAATCTATTATGCATCAACCCTACATCTGTATCGGACGGTCTTTTTGTGAAAAGGGAATGAATCGGGGGGATGGTGTGAACAGAAAAATCGTCGATGCTTTGGTTATTGATTCTGAGCGCCTTTCGTCTCTTTGGAAAAGACAAATTCAACCTGATTGCGATATAATCGGGCCAAAATCTCGCCTGCACAATCGTCGAAGGGTCGTAAGAAGTAAAAACTGTGTGTGTTTTTTTTTTCATGCAGTTAATTCGTTGGAATGCAACGAAATTCGGTTTTTTATTGAGAAAAACTCATGATTTTTATTTGATATTGAATCAGGACGATAAAACGATCGTTTTACAGGATTCAAACACAAAATTGATACGAAAATTGGCTTTTTTTTTTTTTAATTTAACAAAAAATTAAAGGAAAACGTATTTTTCGTTGGATCCCAACGTTGCGAACTTGAGTGTCATGTAATTGTAACTGATGGGCGGGATTTTGCGATGTGCGGCGATATTATCTTGGGGGAAAAATCTATTTTTAGCTCGGGACATTTGCTATAGTTCCGCATCGATTAACGGATCGGCTTGCTCGTTTCTAGTAGATGTTTATACAACATATAAAGATATAGGCGAAAAGCGCTGCTATCCAGTGGTCAGAGGTCAGGAGAATCATGAGACTCTCCGCGGATTTACTTACGTACGTCGCGGATCGTTTTAATTTGTCGATTCGAAAGACTCTCGTAAGATTCTTCAGCGTTAAACATAAAAAGAAAGAAAAGTAAGAATTTAAGCGGCGAACCTGACCTACCGCTCGACTGAGAGAAAGAGAGAAAGAAAGAGAGAGAATCGAGCACGAGTTCTCGCGATTCACACACAAACACTGTGCTGAGAGAGAAGAGAGTTGAAAGAGAGAAGAGAGCCCGCCTTTATAACCGCTCGAGACAACCTCAATCGTCTTCTCGATACCTGTTATTTCGTTTGCCTCTGAGCTCTCCGGTATCCAATCCCCAGATTCTGTATTCTTCTTGCCCCATTCTCCTGTTTCTCTTCGTCCAACTCTAATCGCTCGTCGGTACCGTTTTAATTGATAGTTTCGCCGACTGGCAAAGTTGCCGCGATTTGCCGGGTTTGACATACCATTATCCCTCAACGAACCACAGCCCTCGACTGTATTATTAATCATTTTTTTACCCATACAAATTCATTTTCTTCTATCCTACATCACGGTTCATCTTCTTTTTGCGCTCTTCAATTTTTTTTTTCCACTGAACTTGATCAGTTTTATTAGAAGAAGGATCATAAATACCGACGATTCGAAAAAAAAAACGCTACGAAACGTACCCACGACCGTGTCAAAATCTCGTGGCCTCTCAACGCAAAACTGAAAGATGAATGACTCTGAAGATTGCAACACGTTGAGATTTAACGAAAAACATTTTTTCTATTGATTATTCATTGAATTTTGAAAATCGTGGCAATATTTTGAGTCGATTGAGTTTTTTGGTGACCAGAGAGAATCGTTTTATTGGCCGGACCAAATATTCAATAATAATTATTGGCTCGGCTGAAGAAATAACAGAATTTCGTTGCATTCCAACGATGCAAACTTCA
Organism: Diadegma fenestrale; assembly: GCA_037043255.1. Taxonomy (NCBI): domain Eukaryota; kingdom Metazoa; phylum Arthropoda; class Insecta; order Hymenoptera; family Ichneumonidae; genus Diadegma; species Diadegma fenestrale. The sequence continues at coordinate 2,962,850 of CM073311.1, read as the reverse complement.
GGATCATAAAAACGAGTTTTTTTTTAGTTTTGGAATCAAAATCGTGATCGAATGTGCCTTGAAAGTACGAGCCAGTGTGTACTGTCATGACACTGAATTTCGCAACGTTGGGATCCAACGAAAAATACTTTTTCCCTCAATTTTTTGTTAACCAAAAAAAAAAGCCAATTTCTGTATCAATTTTGTGTTTGAATGCTGACAAACGATCGTTTTATCGTCCGGATTCAATATCGAATAAAAATCATGAGGTTTCCTTACAAAAAAAACGAATTTCGTTGCATTCCAACGATGCAAACTTCAACATCGTGTGTTTTCAAGGAAAAAAATTGTTGCTGATAAAAGGTTGAATGCTCGATATACTTTTCACACAAATTTTCCGCTCATCATTCGGCTGCGTAGTCAGTAAATCATTCAATCACCGGATCGACGTCAGAAAATCGATAAAATCTGTTTCCTGCTCGTATATGAAGTGCTTGAGTGTACATGTCCGATTGTGGCCCGACGAGATTTAATCCGCAACGTGCGAAAGCGGTTGCAATCGTTCGGTTGGACGATAAAAATAAAAAGGGAAAGGAAACTCGTTGTGAAAATGGGAAACGGAGAGAAAACGAGAAAAAAATGGCAGCAAAGAGATAAGAAGAAACTGCTGATGGACGTCAGATAAAAAGAGAAAAGGAACGAGAGAAGAAAACGCTGTGATCATGACGTGTGTGCATGGCGTTAACAGAAAACCGGTGCACGAGAGCCCTCGCGCAGCAGGTTCACCTGGCTTACGATCGTAATTCCGTAGCAGGTAGTTCACTGTGTACAGCAAACGCTGACCTAGCCCTGTCCAATGACGAGACGGGTGATCGTTCCCCTGTTGTTCGTCGTTCGAGCCCAGGACGCGTACTACAGCTTTTTAATCTACGTGCACAAAGGGAGAGTGAATGGGCAAACGAAGTGGAAAATAAAGGGCGCACACGTGTATGACAAGTATTTATATGAGATGATTAAAAAATTTGAAGAATAAACTGCTCATAAAGAAGCAATTACAGCATCGAAAGTTCATAATTATTGTTAAATTCATAATATGAGCGAAAAATGGAATAATTTTGGTGTGTATCGGTCGGATTCGTATTGGAGATCTCCCAACAAATTGAAGGTCCATGAAAAATAGTTTAGGGGAACGGTAAATGAGACAAACACTTGAATTATTCAGATAGAGATTCAAATATCTTATTTACAGCGCCGTAGCTCGTGGGACGCGGGATAAAAGAATTTGCTGGAACAATACCGAAAGCGAAAGAATGGGAAACCAAAGGAAAGCGACGATGAAAAATCACAGGTGATTTATTCGAGCCCTTCTTTCATTTCGCTCGTTGCAGGGTGTTGGTATCGATCGAGGGTGTTTTGAGGGTGTGTGAGTCAACGTGTGTTGTATCGCTCCCATACAACATCGTTCTATGGGGGCAGAAGCGAATAGACGCGCGTGGGATTCGTATTCAGGGGTTGCTCCAAGGTGATTTGGATTCGCCCACCGTTTCAAGCTCTACGATATTATTGACCCCGTTGCGGACGCCCTTCTTATCTGCCCAACGCGTCTTGCACCCTTAACTATATTTTTTCTTGCCTAAATCGTGTGGACTCTCAATTCGCACGCACCTCGTTTCTGCCGAAATGAACAAAGTTTCTCACAAGTTATTTTAATGCTTCGTAGTCAGCGATAATCATTCCGGCCAGCGAATTAAGAGAATCCACAACGATGGAAACTTTGTCGGAACGAACGGAATGATTGGGCGCTCCCAAATTTTGTCAATCCACGGAAAAACTTTCGTTCATTCAATGATTGTAAAAATTCGACAAACTTCAATAAATTTTGCTTCGCATCACCGACAAAGTAAATGAAACAGATTAGAATGGTCCATCGCGTCGAAACACGACGATTATCAAATTCCTAAACCCGTCCATCCAACCATCGGGTATCCATTGAATTATAAAATTTTAAAAAATTCCTAAATCGCGATTTTTCATGAAAAAAAATCGAATTTGTCTCTGGTCTTGATTGACTTTCATGCTGAGCTTTTAATTAACAAAAAAAAAAAATAGTTTCTCTTTGAAAATGTCGAAGCTCCTCGATAGTACGTGGACGATTGCGCCACAAAAAAAGTGCCGTCGTCTATTCCAGTAAATTGAAGTGACGCGATAATCGATATGTACGAGAACGACGAAAAAAAAAGTGGAGAGAGTATTTCGCGATCGTCCAAACGCGGATTCTTGAGTCCGTTTGATTGATTTATTCTCAAAATCGTGGAAAATAATCGCGATAGTTTCACATTTGCTAGGCGATGCTTTTATTATGAAAAAGTTGGAAAATTAACTCCGGTTCGGATGGAACTAACAAAAGCCATTCGATGTGAAAAAAAAACGTTCGGCTTTTATGCAGTTTTTACCAGCCGCATATTACGCGTATAATGGATGAACATGCACGCGCATGTACTGCAAGTTGACTGCATATATATGGAAACACGCGCCGCACCACGAAACGTGCAGCATTGATGTAACGTTATGACTGGCTTTCGCGATATGCCGGTTTAACGAGAAATATCTTTTGCTGTCGCACATGCGTGGATTCGGTGCATACATACACGTGCATTTACATCGTGCACGCACATATCGAATGTACAGTCTTGGTACGCTGATTTCTGTTCTATACGAGCAGCGTGCATTAGAGCTTTACTCTGCCGTTGCTATTTGAAGCCCTATCGTCGCGTGTATCGCTTGAAAACTGATTAATTGAACCAGTTGATTAGTTTCTCGAAAAAGATATTTTCATAAACGTACGTGCAAAATGTTGAAAATACGCGGCGATGATTTTTTAATTCGCAGCAACTCGCGTGTCCTCATGGAAATTTTTCATGGGATGTGAAATCGGTATTTTTGGGATATTACGTTTGAAACTTCGTTATAATTGCGAACAAACGACTGGACGCGTGTATAGCGAATGCGGAAACAATGCGGTGGGTGGTCGAGGCGAAAGTTTTCTCGTATATGATTGGACCGTTGATGAACGTAAAAGCTCGCGTCCCGCGATGCTCGTTAAACCGTTCGACTTGTGTGCGAATATGTCCAACAAGTTGGCAAAGAGAATTTTCATATCCGACCATTTCCGCGTCTCTCTCCCTCGTGGTCGCGCGAGTGATAGATTTCAAAAGAGAAAAGAGCAGGAGGCACGAGATCTGTACGAAATCTTGGAGCGTTTGTGTGCGCGCGATCATCGCGATAATCCCACGAGCGCGCTCGCACAAACTAATGAATAAATACACGAATTAGGAGCATATGACTCGGGGCTTATTCTCATTTAATCGAGGCGGCGCTCGCGTCCCAATTCGATAACGGTTTTCGCTGCAAAGCAGTTCAATATGTGAAATAAACGAGGAGGAAGCAAAAAAAACCAAAAAATATTCACAATTGATTCGCGATTTATGAATTTTTTTATTATTTTCACACTTGCCAGCATGAAAATTAATCGACAATCGATTATCCGATGCGGAACAAGATTAAGTCGAGAGCGTCTCTGGTCTCGACAAAATATTGACCTCGATCGAAGAAATATCATCCTGTCTCTTAGTCTCTCGCTCTCTTCCGCTTTAATCATCGCAGCATCCCCGCGCGCGCGACCAAGAGCTCACATCGCTGGATCGAAAATCTACACGGAGCTCAATATGATTCGTCTTACTTCTAACGGTCTTTCGCAACGATAACAATGAAGCACACACGCTTTAATATGCCGTGTCTATCGTCGACAACGACCGCCCACGCGAAGGGTCACGTTCGTACGAGTTTGTTGTATATCCTGCGATACATATATATAACATGTTTGTCCGGAAGATCCAGAGATCGCTATGAGAGACTCTCTCGTCAATCACTCGCACACGTTCGAGGATATTAAAATAATAACAGAGTACGACAAGATCTTGCAGAATGTAAATTAAATGGAGAATGTTTTACACATCATGGAGATCCCCATGAAATAACCCATAAAATGGACATGAAATATATTTCAACAGAATTTACCTACTTGATGTTCCGTAAAAGATCGGAAAGTCATTTGTCGTCTTGAAAAAGTAGAAATTTTGATAGTCTGGCCATTTTTCTAGTTTTATTACATCCTGGAAAACGCATGAACGAGTTTTGAGTTCAGTGGATCAGCGCAATGAAAACGATAAACTTTTTAATCGAATTTCGCAAATCGGGGTTTTTTTAGGCCTGAGAATTCGCAGAGCATGAAATCGAGCTCTCTCATGTTTGAACCTGACTATTTTTCTGATACCATGAGGCTCCAAATTGTGTGCGAAACGCGACAATTAAGGAGGTTCCGTTATGGCGCGGGGAATAAGGAATGAAGCGGGGCACAATTCCCAGGAAAAATGACGATCTGCTTTTCGTTTAGCAAGCGATCCGTTGCCAAACTCCTAAAAAATGGTTCCGAGCATTCTGTCGATTTTAACTAGAAATATTTCCTCCAAACATTCGTTGACCCCACTATTTTTTCGTTGATTCGGAACCCTTGGAGTTTTTTTTATAAATTGAGATTTAAATACGCGTTTTATCTAATCGGGAAGTATTTTTAATATTTTTCTGATTTCATAAGGGTGAGAAATTTCCGTAAAGCCAATGTTAAATCGAGTGACTTTCGACTTGGAAAATATTTAGTAAAACTTCGTTGACCCAGGATGATTTTGAAAGAGATTCAAGTTTGCTGCCTAAATAACAACATATTTCGTTTTCAGTTTTTAATCTAATTATCGCTCTACTCACGATCCTTAACGAACAATTCGGCACAGAGATTCCTGGGAATAGAATTTTCATGGTTGCGCGATCATTTTTTCGTCGAAACCTCGGGCGATTGTTCGGGGAGGAGGCGAGCAGGAAATTCGGAAGAAAAACACAGGGGGAAAGCAAAAGGACGCGATTGAAACTTTTTATATAGTTTGTGAAAGAAAAAAGGTGCATCGAAGTGGCCAGGATTGCGCGGCGAATATATCGGAGGTTTTTCTGTTCACGAAGCCTCGAACATACGGGATACGAACGGAGAAAGTTGGTAGATATGGAAGCGAGCGAAAGAGGGAAAAGAGTACGAGTAATAATTTATCGTAAATTCTGTCGGTGGCACACGAAGTGAAAGGAGAGCCCCCGCGCAGCGGCGTTACAATAATGGGTTCGACGTGAAACGTGAAGGCATGTTCGCGTTTTGATTTGCTATTTTTTTGCTTTTCCTATGAGAGAGGAACTTTTCTATTTACTTTTATTGCAACAACAAAATGTTCGGCGTACCCGATACGCTCAAGACGAACGGAGCAAAAGAATTTAGCGTTTGGAACAACTCCAACATTTTGCTGTTCGTTATAACGGGCTCGTTCAAGTTTACGAACGAAAACATTTCGCCGGAAGGGATTGACGGGTCAATTATCGAAAAAAAACGAAGGAAACACATCGGCGACGTAGGATTTAGCGTGATTAAATTCTATGTAGAATTTATCGATCAATTCCGCGATGTAAAAGTATTTTGTCACGATGACCTTGGCCTTGGAATGCCGTCGATAGGAAACAAATAGCGCAGTGGAGAGTTTCGATTGTATCGGAGAAAATTGATCACTATGGACGAGGTTTATTTAGCCTCGGGTGGAAAATTTTCCCCGCGCACGAGTATTTAAAAGTCGATGATATCGGAAACGAGAATGTTTTGGTATTTGGGGGCTTAATAGCCGAGTTAATCGTGTTTGGGAAGCTGAAAAATAAATTCGTATTACGAAATTCCGTCTCAATCAGTCATTCAGCAAAGTATATGTTGACCCTTTACGTTACGCGCAAGTTATTAGGATGAGAAAGCCGAGTAAGAGAGTGTGTGAAAAAGCGGGAAGGAGAGAAAGAAAGAGCGATAAATATAGCGAGGGAAACGCGTTGTCGAGGGCTTGGCGGGAGCGAGAGGGAAGGAGGGGGAAGGGAGGGAGAACAGAGACTCGGCGGCTTGGGTTACGGGCGGAGAAGGCGAAGGAGTGGGGATAGCGCTCGTCGCCGCTTCGATCAGCCGCTCAGCGACGCGCGAGGGCGCCTCAGTTCGTGTCGGATCTCCGCCGGAGTAGGATCGTGCCGTGAACCGCTCCGCGCGCGCACGCGTCTACATCCTCTTGTCCTGCTGTTTTCTTCGCTCGAAACGCCGCCAACCGCGTTCCCCTCTTTGTCCCTCGACCCTCCCCGGACCCTTTCGACAAGCTAACCAGCGCGACCTCCCCCGCCCGTCTCCCCCTCTGCCCTGCGCGTTTAACTCACCGTCTGTGTGTCGACGACGATCGTACGCAGTGTCAGACCGCGCGCGCGGCAACTAAAAAACCTTTCCGACTTTAGAGTCTCTATACGTGTGTCTCTTCTTTTCGGTGTTGTGCCCGACCAACTACGTCATCGCATACGTGCTCGTGTCCATCGCACACTCTCCGTAATACGAGATTTCACTTGGCCCGTGTGTGCGACGCCTCCCATCTGTGTATCTATATATGTCGCTTTCAATGTGCATGTGAGTGTTGCCGTTGCTGCTGATTCATGTGTGTATAAGTGCGTGTACTCGCTGCGAAAGAGCGAGCGAGCCAGAGAGAGAGAGAAAAAGAGATTCCAACGGAGAGTCGAAAGTCTCTCGCGACTATACATCGCGTATATATGCATCGATATGTGAGAGAGTGTTTGCTGGCCACCATACGGATACGCGGAGTATAGAGTGAGGCCGAACACGCGCAACAAACGAATAAAAACTTGAAGAAACGCTATATAAAGCGAAAATGAAACGCAAAGTTACGTTTGCACTTGGTAATTAATGAATTAATCGAAGAAACAAAATATCCGTCTTTATCATCGAATTTGCACGTTTATTCGTCAGTGTCGAAATAAAACGCTCGAGACATCGTGACGATTATCGCTGAATCGTAAAGCAAGAAACAAATTTCTTGCCTTCAACCAAAAACGCGCATATTTCGTGGTGTGTCGAATATTTTTCGTGAACAAAAAGAATTTATTCGTTCCGCAGCGAATGCCTCTCGATTTAATATCCCAAGAAAATAACTTCTTGACGCTATTGCAAGAGAATGTCCCACGAGAACTACGAGACTTCCCTCCAATGAGATTCTTCACATACACTTTTTGTCTTGTCGTACTTTTCAAAGTTGGAGGAAAAGTCCGAGAGATTTAGTCGCACCTGTGCGAGTGAATACGTCGCAAAGTCGGCCCAAAGTGTTGGTGACACACGACAGTCTCGGCGGTGAAAAAGTAGGTTAGACCTCTTTCGCTGTACCGCGACGACACACGACACGATACACAGACACACACGTACTCAAAGTGCGTGGCCTTGGCTCGAAACACGGCCAATACGAACGAATTATTATTATCATCATCGTTCTTATTATCATTGTTATGATTATTATTATTGTTTTATAACGAGACGATCGTGCATCGTGAATATCGTTGCTCTCCGCTCTACGAATACTTTCCAACTATTTTTACGCGACCATATCGCCTTTCCCGTCCTTCCGAGAACCTCTTTTTTTCTTCTTCTTCTTTCCTCTCTTTTTATCCTCCTCTCGCCAACCTCCCGAGTTCTTTCGTCGAAAGATGGCGCACGAGAATCATCGACTCTAATAACAAAATCCCGAAATAACTCGCTCCACCGTATTAATCGATATTTTCATCGATCAATCGTCACGTTTTCTCTTCGTTAATGTGCGCCGATTGTTTTTTCTTTGTTTCAACGAATACGCGAAATCCCGCAGTGTGAGAAACGTCGTTTTTCGATCCGTTCCTACTCGCGTTTTTTCTTTCTTTCTTCGTACATCCGTGAGAATCGTATATCGATCCTACACACTCGAAACACGCTTTATCGGTCGCGTCTTGATGCCAACAAAAAAGAAAAACATGGCCGCCTATCTCAGATAAAGGAGACGAAATCGAGATAACAATAACAATCGACGGAAGCCCGAGAATTAAAAAGAGAAAGAGAACATCGAGAAAACGATTCTCTTTACGAGATTTTTCTCTTGGATTCTCATTGAATCGTCCTCGACGATAATAACTAAAGTAAATAATGAAACGACAACACACGGGATATCAAGCAACGAGAAATATCGCGAGGTTCAACAGTCAATAGCTGTTTGTACTACACAGTGTTTTTTTTTGTGCCTTCCCGAATCAAGGAGTGAGTCTTTTTTTTTTTTTCAAACATCGACGAAAAGTCTGAAAAGCATAACGAGAGCATTTCCTCGGTTTAGAGAAAGTTTTATTAACGAATAAATCCTCTGGAATTCGGAGTGCCAGTGGACAAAGTGTTGGAGTGTCGGAGTGTCAAATTTCGGGGAAAAAAAGGAAAGCATGAAGAAAAAGTTTGCAAGTGTCTCTTCGAGTTTTCGTGTCTTTTTTTTTACGTATCTCTAAATATTTCTACGTAACGGAAATCCAGTGGATATATTCGCGACGTTTTGTGATTTCGTTTCGGTGAATTATCTTAACCTCTAGTTGTTACGAGAATATAGTTCGTGTTTATGTATTTTGTGCTTATACTAAACAAGTGATCGTTGCATCAACTACACTGTGGATTATTATTGGATATATATCAACGCATCATCGAGGACAAGTTGATCGACGAACCACCTTATCGACAATATTATTTATGTGAGTAAATCCCGCCAACCCATAGGCGCTTTTTCATATTTACTTTCAAACTTTTCATTCTGTTCGTCAAACTACACGATTCCAGAAACATCGCAGCTTCGGCGCTTGAGCTTTTCTAGCTTTCGCGGAATTTGCTCCGTTTCGCTTGTAACCTCGTTCGCTCTTATTCCGATCCACCATTTTTCGTCAACTGTTGAAATTTATCGGGAAAAAATGATTGACTGTAGTTTTCAACAATTTCTATCGCAAATTATCGTTTCATTGTTTATTGCGTTTATTAAGGGGCTACGTATTTATCCAATTTTTAGCGATTTTTTTTTTTTTTTTTGAAATGATGACTCTTTGAGTCTTCAAGGCCGGACGGAAACGTCATCTACACATTTCGCTCGGTGACAAGATTATAACGGTACGACGAATATAAGCGCGAGTGTCGCAAGGCTCGCCTCGTTTTTCTCGAAACTTTTTCTGCGCCACTGTCGACGCACGATAACCTCGTAAATTTCAATATTTTTTGGTTGCGTTTTTTCTTCATTTATTTTTATTTCATTTCGAAATCGGTTTCTCCTCAGCCTGTCAAACTATTTTTTTCTCTTTCTCTATAAATTTTGCTTGCAACGTTTTTTCATAAACAATCGATAAATTCAAATTTTTATCGACTTTTCACAATGTACGTTTCGTTATTGTTTGAAAATTGGTTTTATGAAGTTCTTTGGAGTTTCTGATGCTCTAATTTCTTCTCGAACTCCTTTTCGACCTTTAGCGTTTCCGGGTATCGATATTCAGCGTGTTATCGTTTGCCTAAACTCGTCAAGAAAAGTGCACGTGTTGTTTAAAGTATAAAATATATAAATATTCGTTGCGTCTATAATTTTTATCACACTGAAGTTCGCGACGTTGGGATCCAACGAAAAATACTTTTTTCCTTAATTTTTTGTTAAATTTCAAAAGAAAATTCAATTTTCGTATCAACTTTGTGTTTGAATTCTGAAAAACGATCGTTTTATCGTCCTCATTCAATATCGAATAAAAATCATAAGTTTTCCTCAAGAAAAAACCGAATTTCGTTATGATTCCGAAGTTTGCATCGTTGGAATGCAACGAAATTCTGTTATTTCTGCAGCAGAGCCAATAATTATTATTGAATATTTGATCCGGCCAATAAAACGATTCTCTCTTGCGACAAAAAAACTCAATCGACTGGAAAAATTGCCACGACTTTTAAAATTCAATAAATAATGAATAGAAAAAAATGTTTTTCGTTGAATCTCAACGTTGCAAACTGCAGAGTCATATTTCGTTGCATTTCAACGATGCAACTTCAACGTCGTTAATTTTTTCTCATGGTAACGTTTTTTTCGTATTAAATGTGCATTTTTGAAATTTCTTTTTGCAAACTTTAATACAATAATATTGAATGTATATTTTGTTATCTTTATTTTTATTCGCGTTTATGATTTTATCGGAAAGATGAATAAATATACAAAGTGCCGTTTGCATATTGCATTTATTACGGTGCAGCGATTTTCATGCTGCGTCACATGTATTCGCGCGTGCCAGATGCTCCAACGACCGATCGAGTCATCATCCGAATATTCACGCACGAAATTCACGCTCTACTATCTAATCCACGTGTCCCTCTTTCAACAAATATCTATACACCCACGCATTGATTTCTCTCATCCCGTTGTACTTCTTGTTTTTGCTGATACACGAGTCGCGTTGTATAAATCCAAGTGTAAATACGTGTCTCGTTTACATTGTTGCATCGTCGATACTGTCTGCGTTGATGGTAATCGATTTTCCTGCATTTTACCCATCGTTACAGCCAATGACAAATTTTTATATTTTTCTCTGCTACTCACCGGTTAGTCGCCATTTTTTCAAACGGCCATTTCGTTTCTGCTGACCTTTGCATTCATCACGCCATCAAACGCGACGTCGAAATTTTCATCGTCAAAATGCAACGAAGTTTCGACACGAAATCGCCGCTAGGAAAATTGACAAATTTGTGTGTTTTTTTTTTTTTCATTTTTTGACGATGCAAACTTCAGTCACTAGATTTCCGGCAAACGGTGTTGGTGTTTTGGTCGTAATGACTCTGAATTTTGCAACGTTGGCATTCGATGGAAAAACTTTTTTCTATATTCATTGAATTTTGAAAATCGTGCCACGTTTTCGTGACGATTGAGTTTTTGGGTCGCGAGACAAAATGAATAACAGAATTTCGTTGCATTCCAACGATTGAAACTTCGGAATCATTAGGTCGTAATGACTCTGAAGTTTGCAACGTTGGAATGTAACGAAATTCTTTTTAGTCTTTGGCGAAAATAATTATTTAAATGCAGAATGTAATCACGACGATAAAATGATCGATTTTCGCGACCCGAAAAGCATATCGGTCGAAAAATTTGGTTGACATTGAAAATTGAACGAATTATCAATAAAATGAAATATTTTTCGTTGCATTCCAACGATTGAAACTTCAGGATCATGTAAATGCACAAAACTCGCAACAGAGAGTCTTGGCAATCCAAATGTTCATCCCCCCCCCCCCACCTCTCTTGACTTTTTCTCGTGTTTATCACTCCAATTCTGTGTCTCGGTCGGTACGTAAGATAATTACCTCTTTGACGAGAAATTAAATTGGCTGAGTGAGGGCGGCTACGCCATAGAATAAAGCCAGACTCGCAACACACAACTCAGTCCAAAACACACACACACACACTTGCCTTCCGCTCGTTTGCTCGCGTACCGGAGGTTTCTTGGCAACCGGCGCCAAACTATAATGTTACGGTCGCGATAAATCCACTCGGGAATATCTTCTGTCTCGCTCTCTCCCTTTTCTCACACATACGAACTCATAGACGCGTGTGCACACGCAGGAAACATGTGAAAAGATTTCCCGGTGCTCTCTTTCTTGATCAATTTTCTTCTCTCGTCTCTCTCAACATTCCGTCACGTTTATCCATTTCTAATTAGTCACTTATAACCCAATAGCAGCACTTTAACTCATCCCGCACAGGAATAAGGACAGCTTTATGGGACTCTGAAGTTCGCAACGTTCGAATCTACCAAAAAATACGGTTTTCTATTTATTTTTTGGTCAATTTCGACAACCATGACAATTTTCCTACCAATTTTCTTTTGGATCGTAAAAAAAAACGGTTTTTGAGTCCTGACTAAATTTTTAATGAGAATCTTAAAATCTGATCACGAAAAAACGGAATTTCGTTGCCTTCCAACGATGCAATTCAACGTCGTAGGTCAAGTACATGCTCCAGGCTCAGGAAATGGCACTGAAGCTCGCAGAGTTAAGGGGCAAAGAAAAATACGTTTTTCTATCAATTATTTGTTCAATTTCGAAACCCGAATTTTCGATTTTTTCTTTGGATCCTAAAAAATGATCGTTTTATGGTTTTGACCATAAATATTGGATAAGAACGATGTTGGAGTATGCATCGCTGGAATGCAATTCGGTTTTTTCGTGAGCAAAACTCTTGATTTGTATTGGATATTCAATCAGGACGATAAAACGATCGTTTTTCAGGATTCAAACACGAAATTGATACGGAAATTGGCTTTTCTTCTGTACTTTAACAAAAAATTAAGGGAAAAAGTATTTTTCGTCGCATCCCAATGTTAATAATTTCAGTGTCATGGATAAGAATTGGAAACGATGGTCAAGAAAAAACTGAATTTCGTAGCATTTCAACGATGCAAACTTCGCCAAAGAATTCGGCAACACTAGTGACCTAATTTTGTTGAGAATTGTCCAAGATTTAACGAGTACGAACAAGCGAATGTTTTTTCCTGTCAAATGAATGCTGAATGACGTTGAAATTCAAGAGTTTGGAGAAACTTGCAATCCTTGTTTTCAAGCCTCACACCCATTTTTCTTCGTCGTCGTAATTATTTAGTTTATCCTTCATCAGAAACTTTGGACAATTGAAAATTGAGCAAAGAAGAAAAATGTAATCAACGGGCGCAGAAAAACGCGCGGTTTCAAACGCTCGTAGCATCGCGTCGCGTTTCGGTGTTAATGAAAACTGATTAACCTTCGTGCTCGAGTGACTTCAAGGCCATTAATCGTCATTTCCATTGCAAACACTATCCGTCTCGAAAAATATTCTCGCACCGTTCCTGTGCATGCGTCTTGTCAATAATGCCAGATAATGCCAGAAAATTTTCCTCGTTATCGCCTCATGTAAATACCAGACGAATCAACTCGCCAATAAAAGAGAAAGCGAATCGAATCCATTGTCGATTTTTCTATAGCTCGCACGATTTTGTGCGGCGACTTCTCGCTCGTGCCTATAAGAGAATTGATCCCAACCTGCGTTCCAGTAACCTCGTTATTTTCTTCGATCGCACCACTAGACTCATACAGTCAACTTATATCTATACGACTTTCTATACGCTCATACATATACGCTTGTAAACACATGTATCGTCTATATACGTTTTATAGATATCGTCCTTATCCAGCTTCGAACTTGTCTATCTTACGATCGATCGTTCAGGCTCGTCTATATACTTTCGATGCTTACCTTCAGCCAACAAGACATGTATATATATATATGTGTGTCGAGGGGATGAGTTTATATCTGTATATAAAAGTCTGCAGTATCTGATATCCGCCGCGAGAAACCTGTTTTCTTCGATACTTTTCGACTTGGTGCGCACGCGAATTTATGCAGACGCCTATAACCATATATAGTTCGTGTCTCCTGCTGTGTATTTGTTTACACACATATCTCCTTCGTGTGTGCGTGAGTTTTTGTGATGAAATTGAAAAAGGAGAAGGAACGAGTACGAAATCATGAAAGATGATTCTTTTGGCAAAATTTCGTTTGGAGTCAAACGAAAAATACGTTTTCCGATTAATTGTTTGTTGAATTCCTAAAACCATGACAATTTTCTACCAATTTTGATGACTCTGAAGTTTGTAACGTTGAGATTTGATAAAAAACATTTTTTTTATTGATTATTATTGGATTTTGAAAATCGTGGCAATTTTTCGAGTCGATTGAGTTTTTCGGTCGCAAGAGAGAATCGTTTCATCGGCCGGACCAAATATTCAATAATAATTATTGGCTCTGCTGAATAAATAACAGAAATTCGTTGCATTCCAACTTCAGCATCATACTTTGCGAGACCGCGTGAAAAGTAATTGCGCGAGTTCGGGGCGCTTGTTGAACGTTGTTGAGAAAAATTGGTCGCTTTTTTATGGTTTTTGGGATACGGAATTGATTTGTTGATAGTTGATAGCGTATACTTTACGAGCCTGAAGTTTGCATCGACGCAATGCCACGAAATGGAAAAAAAAAAATCATTCGTCACTTTTTTATTTGACGAATCGATTCGTGAGGTTCAAAAGTGAAGAAAAAGATATTTAAAAAATTTAAAAAATTCGTTTCGAAACACCCCCGACCAGGGGGTTGAATTTTTTTATTAATTCGTGGCATTGCGTCGATGCAAACTTCAGGCTCATTATACTTTGATTTTGCGGTGTGTGGAATTTACTGTTTTCTGTGATTAAAACAGTGGGAAAGGCACATTTTTTTTTATTTCTCATTACAAAGTCGTTATATGATTTTCGCTGAAATGGACAGGGTTTGTGATGGACGAGGTTTTTCTTTTTTTGGTGAATGTTGGGTCTCCCATTGCTGTTTTACTGTCAGAATGCGTCAAAGGGTGAAAAAGGAGTTTTATTCACTAAAGAGAGAAATTGAAATGCACGGACACACAGCATTGCTGGGGCTTTGTGGAAAATGGAACTTTGTTTTATCCGGAGGTAGTAAAATGTTGTCGAATTCGTTTTATTTTCGTCGCGAGGCTTCGATCGAATTGTGGAATAAGGAAAAATGGTGGGAATACTCGAAAATTTCATTCGTATCGTCACGTGGAGAGAGTCGATACGAAAATTGCGCTTGTTTGCAGATCGCACGCGATTCATAAAAGTTTTTTCTTCTTTTTCGTTTTTTTTTTTATCGTTATTTCCATCTTTTCGATAAACATGCCATTTTTCCGCGCTAGGCGAGGCGTTGCTATGAATTCGTCGCATACTTTTGGCATCAGAGATCTCGTAAAATCGATTCAGGTGCACCGTGGCGGCGGAAACTTTTTTTTTTTACGGTCGCACGTTGCTGCCTCGAAAAATGTCGCGTTGAACGTTGAAAAATAAATGATTTAATAACGAACGACTTATTTACGATGTGTGGAAAGCTTTTCTAAATTGTTTTCATATTTATTTGCCATGCACGTTTCCCATTGGGGAAAAACAACCGTGGAAACTTTTTTTTTATCTTAGTTTTTCCAACATTGGCTTCGATTATTGCAACTTTATTTTTTCTATGTCGATTTTCGCTCGATTTTACTCTGCGACTTTTCACTCACGAAATGTTTGTGTTGGATGTTTCGAGTTTGCTGACGATTCTTTTCGCCAACTTGCAACCGCGCTCACGTGAAATTCAGCGACGAGTTTTCTTTCGACAGTAACCCAGCACAGGGCAAAAGTGCTTGTGGTATATTTTTCGCGGCCGACTTTCATTACTCGTCGTCGTCGCGTATAGACCTCCGACAAACTTTTACCACTTGCGATCGTGATCACAACCATATAGAGACTTATATATCTAATATAAAGCCACTTATGTACTATATGTTTGTTTACTATATACGTATATACACATGACGCGAAGATGGAACTCGGAGCAGCCGACATCGTCTTTCGTGGCAGTGGCAGTGGTTGGCGGCGCGCGCTAAAGTCACGTTAAAACTTTTCGCATTTGCATGATCGATAGGAAATGCATTTAGCTTGGTCGCGGCTCCCTGCTCGCGATCAGTCCCAACCGAGGAATATACGTCAGTCCGATGGTCGAGAGATTTTTGGCTCCACAGATTCGCACTTTCTGAATACCCAATGAGAAGAAACCGGAGAAAGGGAAAAATATTCTTTACGTTCTGTATTTCATTCACGAATTCCTTCATTCTTGGCATGTTTCGTTCATTTTTCTTCAACTCTTTTCTCGTTGCTTCGGTTCCTCGACAGTTTATCTTCATTTAGTTAAATCTTTTATTCTGTTTTGATCAGAATTTTTGTTAACGAGCGGTGACATTAAATTGTGCGAATTTTTCGTTGCCATTGATGACTCTGAAGTTTGCAACGTTGAGATTCAACGAAAAACGTTTTTTCTATTGATTATTTATGAATTTTGAAAATCGTGGCAATTTTTCGAGTCGATTGAGTTTTTTGGTCGCAAGAGAGAATCGTTTTACTGGCCGGACCAAATATTGAATAATAATAAATGGCTCTGCAGAATAAATGACGGAATTTCGTTGCATTCCAACGATGCAAACTTCAGGATCGTGGAAATTAAATCATACGATTAAATGCTCCGAGCACAAAGACAGTTTGTGGATTAAACTCTGCTGAGGCGATTACTGGAGAGAAACAGTAGATGGAAATATAAACTTTCCTTTTACTGAGAGATTTTCGTGATTTAGAGTTTTCCCTTTATTATTTAAAAGGTATCTAGTGAATTATATTGGAAAAATGTATGCTCCTGATCACACAGATCCCGTAGGAGACTGAGGGAAATTATAAAACACACCCGTAACCGTGATATGCCCTCGGGCTACGGAAAAACATTTGCATCACTTCGCGGCTATCGGCCAATCGATAACCGAACGAATGGGTTTGGCTTTGTTAAATCACCGTGAGCGAAACTGCCTGCTGCATCCGCGTTTAAATATCCATGAATTTTCAAACTGCACAGCTCAATTGTTTTTGTTAACTTTTTATTTATGAGAGAAAAATGGCCCCTTTGCTTGGCAATTTGCATAGATGCACGTGGATTTATGAACAAAGTCGTAACTTGAGTTTTGACATGAAAAATAGTTAACCGATGGAAACGAATACACGCGGTGTTGTTTTTCTGCGCTTCGAGAGTCTCGAGACTTTTTTCATATTCTCTTTTTGCACTGAACGCGGTGGCTCGAATTCTTGGTAACATTGGGAGAAACGTGTGTTTCGAATGGTCTGGCGCGTAACGAGAGAACGAAGAAGAAGAAAAGCGAGACGTAGGGGAGGGCGAGAGCGAGACATAGGAAAAAAGATTCTCTGTAGATCTTTTGGATGTGACACGAGGATGCTGCGAGAGGCGATGGCCCGCTGGTTTTTGGTACAAGGATCCTTTGAACGAGGGAGGAGGATGCTGCCCCAGAGGTGGCTCCGACGAGGGGGAGGACGAGGTGGGGACTCGTTGAGTAAGCGAGGGTCGAGGCCGTAATAAAGGATCCGTCGACCCTCGAAAACCTTGCTCGGCACCCTCAAACTACCCGCGCCTGACTCGTAGCTACCCTGAAAATATTTCTCCCTCTCTCTTCATTCTTCTAGCCCTCGCCCTTTCTCCCTCAATCTCTCTTTCTCCCTTCCCCTCCTTATTGCTTTCTCACTCCTTCTATGTGGTCCTGATCGTCGTCTCGTCGCTACTCTACAAACCCCATACTCGTTTCCTAAGCTCTCTTAACCGCTCTCCTCTCTCTCTCTCTCTCTCTTTTCCGTCCTCCTCGGAGACTTTTGCTGCCGCTTCTATACCACCGAGTTATTTCCAACGCGAGAAACGAGTTTTCGGCATTTCGTTCGCGTTATATCTAACGTGTTGGAGCTAAATACGGGTTAGCTCGGGTTTCGTCGTAACAGCGGAGCAAACCAATGTGAACGAGCTCAAAACGAGAGACCGATACGCACAGCAGGAAAAAAACGAACGAGAGAGATAAAGGAAAGGCGAAAGAATAGAACAGGAAAAATATTGTTCGTTGAGTGAGAGATTGAACGGAATAGTGAAGAGATGAAAGAGCTTTAGAAAGACTACAGAAGTCTATTTATCTGCTCGTCACGAAAAAACACAAATCAAATTTTTCCATTGCCTTTCTTTCCCACTATTGATTGAATTCTTGGGACTTTGATGTCGTCATATTGCTGAGGATAATTATGCGGACTCCAAATTCAAAAAAAAGGTTGGAATGCAACGAAATTCGGTTTTTTCTTGAGGAGAGCTCATGATTTTTATTCGATATTGAATCAGGACGATAAAACGATCGTTTTTCCGAATTCAAACACAAAATTAATACGAAAATTGGCTTTTCTTTTGAAATTTAACTGAAATTGGCTTTTCTTTTGAAATTTAACTAAAATTCGGTTTTTTCTTGCTGAAAACTCACGATTTTTATTCGATATTGAATCAGGACGATAAAACGATCGTTTTTCAGGATTCAAACACAAAATTGATACGGAAATTGGCTTTTCTTTTGAAATTTAACTAAAAATTAAGGGAAAAAGTATTTTTCGTTGGATCCCAACGTTGCGAACTTCAGTGTCATTCATTTTTTTTTTTTTTTGAGCTTGACGTTCGTAAATCTATTATAGTTCTTGAATTCATTGCAATCGCGGGCACACTCAGATGAAAAGTGAGGCTCATGCTAGCGACTTTCCAACGCCCTTCTGTTGCACCGTTTTCTTTCATGTATATAACCACGAGTCAACCCTCTGCTTTTCTATATACTGCCGGGATTCCTTTCTACTGCACGATTTTCTCCGTTCCGCGCTCTCTTCTCTCTCTCTCTCTCTCTCTTTTTCTCGCACTGTATCTTTCTCTTTTCATTCCCTCCGCCTCTCCATTCTCCTTCGTTTCCCGTGCTTTCCACGCTCCGTATAACCGTGTACGTACGTATAACTCCGGTGCATTGTGCACTTCCCTCCCGTGTTACTAAACAACAGACAGGTCGACCGGAAAAGCACGCGCCTCGTGTACAGAACTCAAAGCGAAGAGCGAGAGAGAAAAATAATAATAAGAGAGCCATTACACCGTCAGTATAGCAGCACCAGCCACTATTCCATTCCCCCGACGTTGTCGAGTTTTCAAAACGGTTTTCCATAGGTTTTTCGTCGCTGCCCGATGGAAATACCAACTCGCTCCACCTGCAAACGGAAATAACACGCATTTTTTTTTTTTTTATCTAAAGGGAATACCAATTTCGTTTTACTTTTCGTGATCTCATCGCGTTGAATCCTCTCGTCTATAAATTCCGTGTACGATTTTACCTGGTCGAATAAAGTCTTTTTGGAATATTGACTTTCCATCACGTTTCGTTTTACATTTTTGGCCAAAATATTTCGCAACAACTTTTTTTTTTAAACTTATGATCCTGAAGTTTCCATCGTTGGAATGCAACAAAATTCTGTTATTTCTTCAGCAGAGCCAATTATTATTATTTAATATTTGGTGCACCCAATAAAACTCAATCGACTCAAAAAATTGCCACGATTTTCAAAATTCAGTAAATAATCAATAGAAAAAATGTGTTTCGTTGAGTCTCAACGTTGCAAACTTCAGAGTCATTTAAACTTTTATACTGCAGCCCGCTGCACGTTTATCATATTTTTCTCTATTAATTGCGCAGCGAAATGAGCAAAATGTCTCATCGAATATGAATTTATACGGATCTCATTAATTATGATATTTCCGGGGATAAATGCACTTGATTTTTCATGAATATCCGTTATTTAAATGCAAAGTGCTGTGACGAGGTTCGTAGTTATAGCGCAATGTTGAATTTTGGCGGATTTTACGATCGAAATGAAGCGAGCGTTTGATATAACGGTCGTAGCAGATTATTTTGGCATTGTTGGAATTGGATTTTATTCGTTATAAATCTCGAGGCTGATGCTCAAGCTTTATCTCGTTTATATCGATATATCTAAGATATTTCCTGCATTGAGTATGTGCAAGGTGGTTTCCGTCTGTTTGCTACAAGATTATGCAAGCAGCGGAGCAAATCCCGCAAAGGGAAACGAACGTGTGAAGAGTCTAGGCTCGGGTATATACAGCTGAGCAAGGGGCAGATAAAGTTGCCCGTTGCGCTCGTAAGATCGTGACGCAAATGCCAAATATACATTCGTGGCACAGTGGCAGCCAGTGAGCGCGGGTGTGTTCGTTCCCCGCGCATCGCCTTCGTCCTCTTCTCCCCCCGTCCATCTTTCTCCTCCTCCTTCTTTTTCATCTCATCGCTCCGAGAGCTTGCGTGTGAAGAAAGCAAAAGCATTACAAACTAACTCTCGCTCCGCAGAATCATATGATGTCTCTTTTCTCGCATCTCGTATTGCAAACTTTTCGCAGTCGTGGAATCATATTCATACGAATCTTCGCAATATTAACCAAATTTTTCAACTAAATCTTCTTTTTATTTCATTTTCCTGTGTCTATTTTTAGCTCGAAGTTGAACCGAGGTTTTGAGATGCAGAGCTTTTTTGCTCTCCCTGCGGTTTATACGGTTTTGAACTCTATTCTTGATGATGATCCTGAAGTTTCCATCGTTGATGATGCTGAAGTTTTCAACGTTGGGATGCAACGAAATATATTTGATTTTGTTGATGGTTTTTCATGCCATTTTCAATGTCATCCAAACTTTTCCATCCGATATGCTTTTCGGATGGCAAAAATCAATCATTTCATCAACGTAATTACATTTTCCATTTAAATAATTATTTTTGCCAAAGATAAAAAACGAATTTTGTTGCATTCCAACCATGCGAATTTCAGAGTCATCCATCGTTGGAATGCAACGAAATTCTGTTTTTTCTTCAGCAGAGCCAATAATTATTATTGAATATTTGGTCTGGCCAATAAAACGATTCTCTCTTGCGACCAAAAAACTCAATTGACTCAAAAAATTGCCACGATTTTCAAAATTCAATGAATAATCAATAGAAAAAATGTTTTTCGTTGAATCTCAACGTTGCAAACTTCAGAGTCATCATCCTTGATATGATCCTGAAGTTTGCATCGTTGGAATGCAACGAAATTCTGTTATTTTTGGAGTAAGCTCATATATATTATTCAATATTTGGTCCGGCCATTAAATGGATTCTCTTTTGCGACCAAAAACTGAATCGACGGGAAAAGTTGCCATGATTTCCGGAATTCCATAAATAATCAATAGAAAACATATTTTACGTTGATTCAACGTTGCGAACTTCAAAGTCATTTATACTTCATGGTTTAGATTTCTGTGATGTGCTCACTCGTTCGACGTACAGATACTTGGATGTATTTGAGGAGTGACGTACGGAGATACGCAATTATGTATGGTTGAGTTTCTCTCTGTCGGTCGAGCATCCAGAGATCTTTTCTTCGTCGATTCGATCCTTATAGTATACCCCGAGAAAGTTTGCTCCTTCGAAGCTATAGAACGACGAGCGCTGCTCTTCGCCCGCTTGTCACGGTACATAAAATTGATCGAGGCCATGAGACAAGGGGAGGGGCTCACCCGTCTCTTTCTCCTCATTCACTTGTTTCTCTTCTTCTTCTTCTTCTTCTCCCTCGATCCACCCTGCTTGTCTCGTTCTTCTCTCCCCGGATCGACAAAGTACCAGCGAACGGCCGAGTGCGAACGAGGAAAACCTGCAAGGGTGAGTGAGCGTCTCGGTGTACGGACCGACGTGGATTAACGAGAGGCGGAGGTGCGGAAATTCGAGAGATCGATCGATATGCTCTTTTTTCTCTGGTCTCAGACTCACTCTCTCTCTCTCTCTCTCTCTCTCTCTCGATCTCTCGACCTTTCGGGGAACCTCTCAGAAAAATACTAAATATAATTGTCGATCTTTCGTCGATCGATCGATCTTCTCTTCTCGTTCATATATGAAAAATTCTCGCCCCCTGTAACTGACTTTTCATACACCAGAAATTATGGCCTCTTGTCTATTCTTTATCACAGATTCCCGAAGGCTTTTGTCACTCAGAAATACACTCGATCCCAAAGGCGAATCTATCGGTGGTCCAGAGAATATAAAGTTTTTCAAGTTTTGACAAAAATCTGTTAATTTATTCTTTATCCTCGCATCAAATAGATTTTCATACTCACGCTAGGGTTTCTCGACCCAAAGTTTTCCTTTCAACCTTATTATTAACAGTGTTTCCCGGAATCCATCAAGACTTGATGGCATTGAGCTTCTATTTCATTACTCCCTAAAAGAGTATACATAATCGAGTTACACTCGCTCGCCGACATAGGGATTAGCTCTCGTAACTACCGCTGCACACATGGGATACGATAACGCGTGACCCACATTTAGGGAACAGCATAGGGTGAACCATTCCTTGGGAAACGCCCTTTCCAAACGGATCAGCATCGTTGTCAATTGTATCGGCACAACAATGAAAAATCATTAGGGATCAACGCGGAATTTGCAGTTACCAAAGATTTTTTTTTTCCAAATTGCAGATTCTATTGTTTTATTCACTTGATTCGCACTTGGATAAACTTTGACGATCGAGACTCGTGTTTTTGTATGATTTTGAGATTTGCATCGTTGGGATGCAACGAAATTCTGTTTTTTCTTCGCCAGAACTCATAATTATTATTCAATATTTGGCCCGGACAATAAAACGATCGTCTCGTGAGTCCCAAAAACTCAATCGAGACGAAAAATAGTCATGATTTTCGAAATTCAATAAATAATTCAGAAATCGTTGAATCTCAACGTTTCAAACTTCAGAGTCATGTTTTTGTGACTTTTCGAAATCTACTGCACCTTGGAGGGGAATTTCTTTCGTTTGTAATGCCTGGAATATAAATAATGCGAGCACGAATGCAAATATTTGATTTACAATTGATATGATCGCGAGATCCTTGCATAATAACTTGAGCATGGCGACCTCACTCTCGACGAACAACGCGTCATCGCATCGACGAGCCCATGTTCAAGCCGCGAGAGGATAGTCAAGGTCTTTTCTCTGTGAAGAGACGAAACTCTTCGTAACAATTTCCTGCCGTTCGTCGCGTTTTCAATCCACCGCAAACGCCACTATTCTCATACACGTTGAAATATTTTCACACACATGTGTGCATTCGCTTATACGAATAGCTATACAAAACAGCTATGCTTGCTAAACACCGAGTTGCGATTCAAGGACGACACGAAGTTTATTATGACTCAATGAGCACACGGAGGAGCGCAATAGCGCTTCGACTTTATCACGCGCGGCACACTGCGCGATGCGCTCATTGCATTACATTGTCAACACGCGAGCGCGCGATCGTTGAGCGCCAATAAATTCGAAAGTTCAAGGTCATTCGAGATTAGGTTGTGTACGGCTTCTTCCCTCTTGCAGTTTAATAATCTAAAGTGCATTTCAATCATCACTCATTCGTTTCTCATGAAGCAAACTGTTTGAAAATCTGCTGAAATCCGGAAAATGAAAAAAAAAATTTTATTTCGAAATTACGAACATTGAAAAAGATTTTGACCACTCGCTGCACATCCGTGAGGCAGAAATGACACTTGACATTTCAGTTACTCGAAGATTTCAATAAACGTACGCGAATCTACAAATTTATTCGCGCTTAATCGGTTGAGCTCTTGTACTCTCG
Source organism: Diadegma fenestrale (assembly GCA_037043255.1). Lineage (NCBI taxonomy): Eukaryota > Metazoa > Arthropoda > Insecta > Hymenoptera > Ichneumonidae > Diadegma > Diadegma fenestrale. Next base: position 2,939,729 of record CM073311.1, on the reverse strand, counting down.
AAAGTTCAAGGTCATTCTATGAGGTTATGCATGACTCTTCGATTCTTTTAGTGAAATGATGCAAAGAATGTTTTCATTGATATTCCCTGATGGATTTGTCAAGCAAACCGATTAATAATCTGGTGACGAGGTGAATATAGAAAAATTATTTTCGTTTCGGAACGAGGAATATGAACAACGATTTTCCCGACCGATGCATTTCATGAAGAGCTGAACTCACATTCCCGTACACGAAGACTCGTGTGAAATATTTTTTGGTGAATCCTCGCCATTGATTTTGTATAACAAATTGAATTCTGGTCCTTTGCCATATTTTTTTTTTTCCCAAAAAAAGGGGAATGAAAACGTGCGGCTGCAATTTGCCTCGTAGAATTTTAACGTCGGAGGATTATTTGATTTTTTTTTCCGAGAATTGATTGTTCTTCTATGAAATTGGAGCGCTCTATATTCACGCGTCGGATTAGCCCAAAAACGTATAGGATACTATATGGCGCGCGAACTCCATGCTCGGATTTCGGGCGGCCTCTTGATTGACATGCACTGGCAAACTTTGTCTCGTCCAATCGTGTACAAATGCTCCGCCTCGGATCAAATAAATTCCAGTCGAAAATAGACTGGTTAACACTCAATGCATGATCCTAAAGTTTCCATCGTTGCAAATAAACGAAATTCAAATTCTTTCAAAGTCAAAATTGCAACTTTTTTATTCCACCGAAAGTTTCGGACAACTTTTTCTCTCATTTTTATGCTTCTCCAAATGACTTTGAAGTTTGCAATGTTGAGATTCAACGAAAAACATTTTTTCTGTCGATTATTTATTGAATTTTGAAAATCGTGGCAATTTTTATGAGTCGATTGAGTTTTATTGGGCGCACCAAATATTTAATAATAATAATTGGCTCTGCTGAATAAATAACAGAATTTCGTTGCATTCCAACGACGGATGACTCTGAAGTTCGCATCGTTGAACTATGCAACGAGATTCAGATTTTTCTTCAGCGAGTCTCAAAATTATTATTCAATATTTGGTCCGGACAAAACAAAACGATTGTCTCTTGCGTCCCAAAAATGCAATCGGGACGAAAAATTGCCATGACTGTCAAAATTGGATAAATAATTAATAGAAACAATATTTTTCGTTGAATCCCAACGTTGCAAACTTCGGAGTCATTTATTTGCAACGATGGAAACTTCAGGATCATGTCCATGCTTCTTTTTTCGGTTTTCTTATTTTTATTTGAACGTTTACGTACAGGCGGTACGACCTCACATTCCGAGCCGATGATTCCATTTGCATTTTCGTACGGAATGAATATCAATCGATTATTCATATAGCATTGAATGTAAGAAAAGAGAAAATGTGCACGTAAAAACATAAATATCCGGCGCTGGGCTCCCGCGACTCGACCGTTGTATAAAGAGAAAATAAAAATCTATTCTATCGCAGTGACCGACACCTCGTTGTCGAATAGGATATGTCGATTAGCGAGAAATTCACGCGAGGTCATATACATCGAGGTCTGTGTATGGGAGGCCAAGCATTGCGGGAACACGAGAAACAGCACAAGCCACGCGATTCCGGGCAATAATGATTAATCCCGTAGGAACATGAAACGCGAGCAACGCTCGCTGGTAGCGGTATCGCTGAGAGAAATACCATGAGAGTGCGAGAAAGTGAGGCGGAGAAAGAAAGAGAGAGAGAGAGAGAGATCGCTGTAACCAATAACTATAGTCAGGCACCGGATATATAATGGTAGAATAGGATCGGGAAGCGTGCGGATAAGGGAAAAGCATTGGTTTGGTGAAGGGTGGAAGAGAGAAGGAGAAAGATGGTTGAGAGGGTAGGGGGAGGGAGAAGTCGCCGGGGAGAGGATCTCGCGCGGTCGTCGCGCCGCTGGCCCACACAATTCTCTTTCTCTGTCTGGCTGAACCGAGAGTGGAGCCGACCGCTAGCTAGGCAGAGAGATATCCCGGGGCGGCAGTGAACACGGGAGAGCAGCCGCGCGCGCGATAGTCCCGAGCAAACACGTTTTACCGCATATATGCCTGTATATATGAATGTATGCGAATATATATACGCGAACGCGTTCTGCAGCTCGTGTGCGTGCGTGCGAGCTCTTTTGTATCGTTGTGTGTAACATCCCCCGTCCATTTATACCCTATACTCTCTGCGGGAGAGCAACAGCGAGATAGAACGAGATGTGGAGGAGAAAAGATAATGCGAGCGAGAAAGATAACCAACGAAAGAGATCGACGCCAGAAAGATTTCGGATATCGCTATATTTTCCCGCTGAATCGCCCCAGCGCTCTCCTCCGACATTGTATACAAATTAAATAACCGTATTGCGCTTGATATGTTGATTAGTCCGTTATACGAGCAGAACATGTTTCGTATCTGCATATTATTTCACTCATTTACAGTTTTTATTATTTCCATTGATTATTACGTTCAAAATTTCATAGATTAATGACTCCGAAGTTTGCAACGTTGAGATTCAACGAAAAACATTTTTTCTATTGATTATTTATTGAATTTTGAAAATCGTGGCATTTTTTTTGAGTCGATTGAGTTTTTTGGTCGCAAGAGAGCCGGAGCAAATATTCAATAATAATTATTGGCTCTTCTGAAGAAATAACAGAATTTCGTTGCATCCCAACGATGTAAACTTCAGGATCATCGCAGCTTAGTAAATTTTCCTATTTTTTTGTCTTCTCTTGTACAGATTTGTGAGAAAACTGTGGTACCAAAAAAATATTCACCGTCCTGCGGCTTTTTCCATTTTTTTTTCTTATCGTCATATCTTTTTAGTTTCTCCAGATTTTTGTAAAGATTTTTAAGATTTTTTTTGAGTTGCGTTCTCGTGATTTTGAAGCGCTCCTGTAATCTGTCCTGTATTTTCATGTGAACATATTCGAGCATGAAAACTTATACATACGCGTATTCACCGTTATGCTTTGTATGCGCGGTGCAGCAGTCGACGGGCTCGTTATTCGATGCCCAAGAGTTCGGTCCGGCTTTTAATGGTCTTTGCGAAGCATTGCAGCCTCTGGCTCTCGTTGTATACGAATTTACGGGTCAGGAAGGAAAGAAGAAGGAAGCGAAAGAGGAAAACGTACCTCGTTTCTATATATTATATGAGTATGCAGCGCTCATATCATTGTATGGCTCTATAGATATAATTCAGGTCTTTAGGTGTGCCGGACTTTTAGCGTTAAACCGAATGGGATCGTTCGCCACGTAGTTTTGCTTCCGAATTTCTACTCTCTCTCTCTCTTTTCTTCTCCCCCGTACGCCGTTACTGCGTTGCAGCTTTGCCACGGCGTGGGCTGGCGGGCGGGTCTTTCGAATCTCAAAAGCGAATGAGAAACGCACACAGAAGAAAAGAGACTGAGAGAGATTTAACGGTGGTAGCGCGCGCAAATCGTGCTGCTTTCACCGCAACGAGGATCAAGCCGCAACAACCTTCGCGAATCGTCGCGTGACCGACGTTTTAAATACATAATATACCTACGGAAAATGTATGTATTCCATATGCTGTTCAGTCTGCGACTACACTATATTCATATACATGTCGAATACGCGTGGAAAAATGTGTGTACAATGTTACTAGCACGGTGTGCGTGCTTGAACCGTGTATCCTCGAGCTTTTGCGCCAACTTTTTATTCTTTTTCTCCGCGCGTTTGTGCCGGCGCGCACTATACTCGTGTATTATGTTTCACAGTTCTGAGCATATCCGAGATTCAGCGTACATGTGTGTGCGTAATTGTATATTCGATGCGTGAAGCTTGCGTCTATTTCGCACTGCATATCATCCTTGGCAATTTTCAAACTGATATTGGATACTCTCGCATCGTTGAAATAGTGCATAACGAAAATGATCATTTTTCTTTCTCATTCGATCAACACTTTTTACGAATTCTGTATCGTCCAACTTTGATAGCCTCCGATCGATTTTTTTATTTTTATTGACAGTTTTCGCGATACGATTATAAAAATTATCGTGAAGTTTGCATCGTTGGAATGCAACGAAATTCTGTTATTTTTTTTAGTAAGCTCATAATTATTATTCAATATTTGGTCTGGCCGATAAATGGATTCTCTCTTGCGTGACCAAAAAACTGAATCGCGACAGGAAAAGTTGCCATGATTTTCAAAATTCAATAAATAATCAATAGAACAAATATTTTACGTTGAATATTAACGTTGCGAACTTCAAAGTCATCGATTGAAAATACTTTCGCTTAAAATAGCTGGCAATTACTGTAAAAATGCTTTCGTAGTAAGCGACCCGCTTGTATATCATGAATGAAAGTCTCATCGGCATAAACTCAATTATACGCATTTTGCTGGTATACTCATTTCCGTTTAGAAACATACGGGAGAATCTAGACTTTGTACAAGTATGCAATTAAGTGTTTGCGTACATTAGCGATGCGTTAATTGATCGGGCGTTTTAATGATCCTGAAGTTTGCATCGTTGGAATGCAACGAAATTCTGTTATTTCTTCGGCAGAGCCAATAATTATTATTGAATATTTGGTCTAGCCAGTAAAACGATTTTCTCTTGCGACCAAAAAACTCAATCGACTCAAGAAATTGCCACGATTTTCAAAATTCAATAAATAATCAATAGAAAAAATGTTTTTCGTTGAATCTCAACGTTGCAAACTTCAGAGTTATGCGTTTTAACGTGTGCAATCGCGCTACACGTGCGTCTATTTAACGCGTTCACAATAATTCCATTGGTGAGACCTTCCACCAGACCGAACGACGACGCAACACCGACAAAACTCGAACGTCTATATCCCGCGACTACACATGTACGGGAATCTCTTACTCTCTGCCGGTGTCTAATCAAATCTCTATCGGGTTAACGAGAAGGCGAATATTCGGCTATGTATATAGAATATTGTACGAGAGCTGGATATCACAGATATACATGTACAAGGGTCATATGCATGTGTGCGTGTAGGCGTGTATGCGATATGCTCCGCACGTTTGGAGCAACGCGATGCACACACCGGCATATATACATGCCGTGTCTATGACAGTAATAACCAATCCCGCGTGGCTCCGTTATTATAGTGAACAGAAACGTCACGAAACGCGGCCAGAGAAACACAGAGAATAGTGGAACGAAAGAGTAAGAGACTGGCTGCTCAGAGGAAGGGACGGAGTGAGAACGCGAGAGTATGTGTAGAGAGAAACTCCCGAGAGCACTTGTCAACCCGTTGGCGTGTGTGGTGCTTGGGTGTGCGGGACGAACGAGTCGGTAGTCGGTTAGGCGTTGGCACGCCTAATGCATAACGAACGCTCGAGCGTATCCGGGGCGTACGAGTATCCACATGCCCATACATATATAACCCCCTCGCCCCGTACGCACATATATATGTAGAAACTAATGTACGCAGTCTAAGCTGGTGTGCATACAAACGGTAGATACTCATATAGTTGGGCATGTGTCGATTTATTTGTACGTATAGACGTGGCAGCAGGAATTTGTACTAGACGTTGACGACCACCACGACGAGCATATCCTTCGCTAGCCATATCTCACGATGTTTATCATACTCATACAGCATTATGGTCATTTACTCGAATCCACTCTGTACACACACACACTCGCGTGGATACACGCACATATACTCACGTAGAATTACATGTTTGTGGACATAGTTTGTCACATTAGTAGACTGCTCGAGGGTGTTTTCCTTCCTGAGGATCGTGACAGTAAACGTACTGCAGACAAATGTTTCGCTCAATTTTCGTATTTTGGTCAGTTTTCAGATCTCTTTACGATTTTCTTCATTTTTTACTCCGGTTTGTTTCTTCTTATAGTGAACTTCAATTATCTGGTCAGGGATGGGGCGAGAGGGTTTTTCGTTTTATCATGAGATTCATGATCCTGAAGTTTCCATCGTTGGAATGCAACGAAATTCTGTTATTTCTTCATCAGCGCCAATAATTATTATTGAATATTTGGTCCGGCCAATAAAACGATTCTCTCTTGCGACCATAAACGCAATCGACTCAAAAAATTGCCACGATTTTCAAAATTCAATAAATAATCAATAGCAAAAATGTTTTTAGTTGAATCTCGCATTGCAAACTTCAGTCATTGAGATTCGTTTGAGCTTGTTATCGGCTGCTTTATTCAAATTAATCGAGCGGTTAATAAGCTTAGTAATTAATGAGGTTAATATAGAGAGCAAAATGGCGAAAAATATTGAAGATTTTCTTTTCTTTTTGTCATCCCGACGATCTTTCGCGTGCTCATTTCAAAAGTTTCGAGAAGCACACGCTATAAAATAGACTCGGCACGTTTGATTGAATTTTCAAGCATCTGTCAGCTCTCGTCGCCCTCTTATGCTCCTAAACTTGATTTCCGCGAGCTGCTGTATCTTAATAGCTGTCATGGTACTTTCTATATGTATTCCAAGAGTTGTTATTGCTTGTAAGCTGCTCCTTTGGATATAACAGAAAATATATAGCTTCTTGATTATTGTATACACTCTCGGCTATATACGAGCGAGCCCCTTGTTTCGTTTCTTTATTCACCTCGCCCTCGCTCTTTGTCTCTCTTTTTCTTTTTGTTTTACCAGCAGTTCTTTTTTTCTCTTCGTCGTTTGCTTGCAAAGAAGCTTTACTCTCAATTTTCTGTCTCTTTAACACTCCCTTCGCGCTTTCTTGCCCGCCCACACTCGCGTTCTATTGGCCTGCTGTCTATATATTTCTTACTCATTTTTTCTCACGTTCTCACACGCCCTTCGCCCTCCGTTCTCCCGTACGATTTGACTCCTGGTGATGTATTATGACGGATAACCGCGCTATATATGCTTCTCGCGTGCGTTTGCTTTTTCCCTCGTAGTTTTGTTTGTGGTTTCGTGGATTTTAGTCTCGATTCATCATTTATAGGACTGTTTCCCATCCTCGTAACACTTCAGTATACTATTTCATTCATTGATGCTCTGATGTGGCAACAAACACGAATTTGTTTGTTGCGCAATGAAATTAACGATTTCGCACATCGATGCGTTTCATCGGATTTTTCAAGGGCACGTTCAAAATCTCTTTGCGATTCTCGTACCTTCATATTATTGCGATATAATTGTATTAATCGGTCGGATGAACGAGGACGACGCAGATATTGTTTCTGTTAATTATTCATCGAATTTTGAAAATGATGATTATTTTTCGTCTAGATTGAGTTTTTGGGACTCACGAGCCGATCGTTTTAATATCCGGGCCGAATATTGAATAATAATTATGAGTTCTAGTGAAGAAAAAACAGAATTTCGTTGCATTCCAACGATGCAAACTTTAACATCATGATTATGCTTCATTTTCAAATTTTAAGACAGATTTTGTTAATGACACTGAAGTTCGCAACGTTGGGATCCAACGAAAAATACTTTTTCTCTTAATTTTTTGTTAAATTTCAAAAGAAAAGCCAATTTTCGTATCAATTTTGTTTTTCAATCCTGAAAAACAATCGTTTTATCGTCCTGATTCAATATCGAATAGAAATCGTGAGTTTCCCTCAAGAAAAAACCGAATTTCGTTGATCCCGAAGTTTGCATACTTCAACATCATTTTTGTTATGTCTCTTCCGCTCCTCGTGGATTTTATATATATACGTTTAATACCCACCTATAGGTTTTAATACGGCGCACAGAACCTTTTCGTCGCGCGGTCTCACGTGCTTATTCGCCACGGATTTCCGTGGCTGCCTTTGTAGCCCCGTATTCGCGTGTAGATATATGTATGAGCGGAATCGAGGCGTTTTGTTGCAACGACCGCTAAGGAGAAAGAGAGAAAGAGGATGTTTAAAGTTAGAGTTGGCTGGAAACGAGTTCGTTGGTCGGCTCGATAACCTCTTTCTTTCTCTCTTTCTATCATCTCTGTCTTTTTTCTCTCCATCTCGCGCGGTTTCACCGCGACGTTGTCGACTTTACCACAGCCTCGACTCGCTGTAAAGTTCCCTTTACTTTTTTCAAGTCGCTCTGTCTCTCATTCGCTTTTTCTACGCACTCAACGCGAGCTTGCTCAAACCCATATTCTTTCATTTCGTCACTGATACATAGTTATACGCTTTTGCGCACTATTTTCGCGTCTACTTTTTCTTTTCTTTCCTCTAGTGTCTCTTCTCGTGTTTTGTTGTCCGTTTCGCGGCTCATCGTATACTCATTGTGACGCAAAACACTGAAGTCTACGCGCAACTCTTTTTCCCTCTGTCTCTTTTCCACATTTGACACCACGGAACATTATGATCCTGAAGTTTCCATCGTTGGAATGCAACAAATTTCTGTTATTTCTTCAGCAGAGCCAATTATTATTATTGAATATTTGGTCCGGCCAATAAAACGATTCTCTCTTGCGACCAAAAAACTCAATCGACTCAAAATTTGCCACGATTTTCAAAATTGAATAAATAATCAATAGAAAAAATGTTTTTCGTTGAATCTCAACGTTGCCAACTCCAGAGTCATCGGAATGTAAAAAAAAAAAATGATTTATTCAACTAACACGTTATTTGCGTGAGCGATATTCATTTTATTTCTGTAACTGCTGTGAATCAATTATTAATGCACGTTAATGGATGGGATTTGTACGACAATGGAATTTATATTTGACATCGCCACGGCAAATTTTATGATCGATAATTAACGTCAATTATAATCGGTCAAATGTTTCGGGGAACACGAACCTTTGCGATATTAATCGCGTCTCTCGTTCATGCATATTTCGAATGCCGCAGCACTGAATATTTTGCACACACACACGGAATGCTCCGATTAAGTGTTTTCAACGAATCGTATCGCGCATTTTTGAGGTTGTATGTCAATGCTTCGTTGGGCGACATGCAGAGATATTTTAATAATTTATTTGATTCCCACAACTGCGGGGAAATATTATCGTCTCTCGATTTATGATTCCCGCGGTTAATTTACTGTTATGCGGAACAAAGTTGCAAGGCTCGGACGCTTGACGAGTTGATTAAATGAATCTCTCACGATCCGTACACAAAAAGCCAGCGAATTTAATTTTTCCACTCTCGAGTAAACCGCCCTCATCCACCGATTCGTCAGCTCCTTCGTCATCATATTTATATACATATTTTTATTCTTAGATTTTTTTTCTTCTTTTTTTACTCTTTTTCATCGTCTTTCTTCATTCTTCATATACTTTTTTGTAGCCCCGAGCAGCAGGTATTGTTCTTGCTGAACATATTTCTCCCGACGCTATAAATTTTATCTTTCTTTTGCCCGCGACAGTTGCTCCTTCTTTCTACATAAATGCAAACACACCGACCTACGCACGCAGATACACACAATGTTTACTGTACAGTTTTTTCGTTGGCGCACACTTTTGGCTCTTCTTCGTTCTCGCATTTCCTCTCTCGTCGTTTTCTTTCCACAGTTAGTTCTTAAATAAAGTCGGTTATGTTTGTAAATGTGTACGAACTGTTTGCAGTATATACTGTAAGCAGAAATATTCAATTGCATCTCTCGCGTCTTGCGCACACTAATTCTTGTGCAACAATGCAAAAATGTCAACTGAACGGAGTAAATAAGGAGAGAATTGAAGTTTTTGTCTCGCGCTGCGATACAACGAATGGTTTTCAGCCACTTTTTACTTGTTTGGTTGTGTGTTAATTATTCAGAGCTTTTCTGCACGTCGTGCAGAGATTTTTTGGGTTGAGTTACCGGGGAACGAAAAAAAGTGACAAATTTCGTAACCCAATTATTTTTCAAAAAATTCAGGAATTCCTATGGCACTGAAGTTCGCAACGTTGGCATCCAACGAAAAATACTTTTTCCTCCAATTTTTTGTTAAATTTAAAAAAAAAGCCAATTTTCGCATCAATTTTGTGTGAATCCTGAAAAATGATCGTTTTATTGTCCTGATTCAATATCGAATAAAAATCATGAGAGTTTTCGTCAAGAAACAGCCGAATTTCGTTGCATTCCAACGATGCAAATTTTAGTCACAGAGAAGACGCAGAAACATTCCCAATTATATTCATCGCACTTTTTGTTTCGTGTGTTTTTTTCTTCTTTTTAACTTTTCAACACTTCTCGTCATTCGTGTCGTACGAGTTCCTTGCTCTATATGTTTCTTTAGCCCGAGCTTTTTCTTCTCCGGCGTATTCGGAATTACGGGTCAAAACACGCGACCTGATCCGAGCGCGAAGATTAATGATAATCGGTATATCGCTCACGGTATGGCCCTGCTGGGTGGCGAAGACCGATCTCTTATAGCGCTCGCGCGGGGATATAGCAAAAAGCGCCGCAGAACCAAACTCCTATACCGATCCTCCCTCGACTCCCTTTTGCAACCCTCGATCCACAATCCCCCGTCTCGCTCCTTTTCTCTCGTTCTCCTTCGCGATCAGAAGGTCTGGGTTTCTCGCGAGACTGAGTTACGCAGCACAAATAAGTAAGAGAAAGAGAAAAGTCTCCCTCTCACGCGACGCGGAATGAACGAGGGAAGAAACACCACAGTCTGACGAGCACGAGGTCGTGCCGATGCCACGGCGATGGTAATATCGATTTAGCGGAGCTCCACCTCAACCCTCCACTTCTTCTTCGCCTCGTACCTTCGTATACATGTTTAAGGCTGTGTGTGTGTGTGTGTGTCCGTATTTACGCTCAGCAATCTTCTATCTGTTATGAGCACGTATATACGTATATTCTACGGACATGTATAAACTTCTTCTCGGGCGGTTTTACGGCGCGCGCCGTCTCGTTGCCTAATCCTTCCCCTTGCCCTGCCGCTCTTTCTCCTCCCGCTCTCTCGTTGTTCGCCAACGTCGTTTTCTCTCTTTCCTCACCCATATCACACTCGTACATTATATTCTCTCTCGGCTATACTTTCGCCCTTCGCGTGGCTTCCCTTCCCAAACGGGATAAACTCTTGAACTTTATATCGTCCGTGTATATTCTTTACCTTGCTCTTTCTGCCTTTAAACTTTGATTTATACATACGTCGATTTTCCTGCGTCGAGTTACACTCTCGAATCACGACCAGCGCTCGATTCTTTTAATTTCATTATTTCTGCATGATCCTGAAGTTTCCATCGTTGGAATGCAACGAAATTCTGTTATTTCTTGAGCAGAGCCAATAATTATTATTGAATTTTGGTCCGGCCAATAAAACGATTATCTCTTGCGACCAAAAAACTCAATCGACTCGAAAAATTGCCACGACTTTCAAAATTCAATAAATAATCAATAGAAAAAATGTTTTTCGTTGAATCTCAACGTTGCAAACCTCGATCATATGTTTCTGCATCATATAGTTTGAAAATGTCGCTCGCCCGCTTCTCCCCCGAAAATGATGAAATGTTTTGGGAAAATGATGACTTTCAAGTTTATTCAGCATCATTCGTATGATCCTGAAGTTTGCATCGTTGGAATACAACGAAATTCTGTTATTTCTTCAGCAGATCCAATAATTATTATTGAATATTTGGTCCTGCCAATAGAACGATTCTCTTTTGCGACCAAAAAACTCAATCGACTCGAAAAATTGCGACGATTTTTAAAATTCAATAAATAACCAATAGAAAAAATGTTTTTCGTTGAATCTCAACGTTGCAAACTCCAGAGTCATGTCATTCGTGACGTTCTCGATTTTGTGATTTATAAAATTGGTAGAAATCGTTAATTGACCGTGATCCGTTGATGCCCACGAAGCTTTCTCGACTGAATGCAAGCAATAGCCCCGAGTTGAGCGATTATCTCTTGTTTCACTCTCTCGCGCTCTCTTTCCTCTTTCGACTCCTCGTCAGACACTTGCTCCCCGCAACTCGCTCCCATCGTGTATTATTGTACTCGGGGCTTCTCGCTTCAGGAGATATAAATAGATTCGTCCAGTTACTATTAGCTCGCGAAACCAAGAGCTCGCTTGTTTCCGTGTGCTCTCTCTCTGCTATTTGCCGATGAATATACTCATGACCGCGCGCTTCAAGTATTTCGAGTGCAATGTTTACGTTGGAATGTACACGAAATATCGGGATGTTGGATTACGATTAGTACGTGAAAATGGATGCAAAAAGAAGTTTTTTTTTCTTTTTTCATCCATTTTCATTGTTTTCCTTTTAATCGATTGCCATCAGATGTTGAAGCAAATGCCGAACGAACGATGGGCAAGCTCGACACGATCTTGACCAGTTATAGAATCGAAAGTTTCGAATTTTCGTTAAATTCCAACGAAATGACTTTGGCGCCGAATTTTTCAACGATTCCAGCTCGTTTTGCAATAGAAAATGCGCAGCGTCCATGACCCAATGGGTTGAAAGTGAATTCACGAAGGAATTCAGACATTGGGAGAGAACGTTCGGGCGTTAGAGATTTCTACTGTGTTGTGCAAGTTTCCAGGTGCAGTTCGTCAACCTCCTTCTTGATCCTCTTCCTCCTGCTTCTTTCTTTTACGGTCATTTACCGTCTTGGTCGTATAACTCGTCTGCTCACGTTCTCGAATCGTGTTTCCAGCTCAAATCTTTCTCTAATTCGTAGACGATTTTTTTTCTCTTTATCTTCGATGTAGGACCGCAATCTCTTGACGAACACACATTATTTATTTACTCACGTATGTACTACTAACATTATCGCGCGTTCAATCCACTAATTTGTTGGATTTACTTATGCATGCGGCACATACAATCGCGTCTACGATAATTCTTATTTTAGCGTCTGGCAAGTCTACAGGCCACAATTGTTTGCCTCTCGCATACACATTTGTGCTCGCACGCTCGATACGCGAAAAGACGAGCTAAAAGTCGCAGGTATATACACACAACCCGCAGTCGTTTTTTCTATTAATAACTCGCATGCTTGCGCGCGTGTCTATTTGTGGGCGTATTCAGCGTCCATGTTTTTCAAGACCAACTGCGCATTGCATGTGTATCGAGGCAATCATGAAAATATTTCTTTTTATCGACCCAAATGTTGTGTTTTTTTTTTATTTTTCCTTCAACAACCGTTTTTTCACCATTTTCATTTATCTCGGCCGTTTTTGAATCTATTTTTCGTTGCGTGACAAAAAAATATCAACACAGAGCGAAAAGATTGAGGCGTTCGAACGTTTTGTACGCAGCATTTTGAAAAATGTACTTTGCGATATGAAGTTATTACAAAAGATAAAGGCGACGTCAGAATCGCGCGGCATCTCGAGTCTCCCACTCCCGCGATCCTTCTCATATTCACTCCATTTGAACGTCACAGTGATCGTGGGTGTTTCTCCATATTTGTATGCATTTTGCTTTCTCGAGACCACATACGAGACGTATACGAGGATTACTCGGGAGTATGAAAGTCTCTTTATTATTTCATCTCCTTCTTCTTCTTCTTTTTCACATCCTTTGCTCTTCTCTCTCGCTCCTATCTTGATCCCGACGACGCGAACCTTCGCCATTAATCGCTCTCGCATCCACGAGAGTTTCATTGATATACATTTCACGGGAAAGCTGCATGATAATTCAGCAGTCTTCTCCGTGGAATGAAGCTTGTCACAGACACCGACAAAATCCTCAAGTTATCGTAGTGAATTGTTGGAAGTGCGGTCTGAATTTTCACTGCTACAATGTTGAGTTATTATTGCAATTGTTTCGAAGAGCATCGATAAGAATATCGATATTTTCAAGATCAATCTTGTTAATGAATGATCCTGAAGTTTCCATCGTTGGAATGCAACGAAATTCTGTTATTTCTTCAGCAGAGCCAATAATTATTATTTAATATTTGGTCCGGCCAATAAAACGATTCTCTCTTGCGACCAAAAAACTCAATCGACTCGAAAAATTGCCACGATTTTCAAAATTCAATAAATAATCAATGGAAAAAATGTTTATCGTTGAATCTCAACGTTGCAAACTTCAGAGCAAAATATTGTGTCTATTAAATGTGTATTGAATTTCGAAAATCATGGCTATTTCGTCTCGATCGAGGTTTTGCGACTCAAGAGACGATCGATCTATCCTCTGCGCCAAATATTGAATAATAATTATGAGCTCTGTTGGAGAATGAAACAGAATTTCGTTGCATTTCAACGATGCAAACTTCAAAGTCATTCTTGTCGAAACGCAAATCTTACATTTTGTAAAATGGACATATTTGGCCTTGGCCATACGAGCGATTTAACTTAATTTTCGGACCGAGAGCAAAAATTACCGCGCGCGTCAGGATCAACAAGTATTCATCTGGCACTGGGAATTCATTAACTTTCACTTTTTTTTCCACGTCTCCAAGAGATTTTCTCGGTTATAAGATCGCGACCGGAAAGCTTATGGATATATGTATTTCCACAAAGGTTTACTCATGTTTTTCGATACCTTTTGGTATGAATATATACATAAGTATGCGGACGATTACGAATACATGTGTTTTTATTCTCGTTTCCCTTTTTTCTGACTGCTTTGTGATCCTCTCGTTGACCGGGTCACGTTCGCCACGGTTTAACGCTTGTCTTTTGCTGACTCGAACCAAGTGGGTCGGCTCTCGTGATCCGATCGATATACACTTGGCTATACGTTTACTTCCATCCAACCTACGTGTATAGTTACGCCGTCGTGGAGTCACGTTTACCGCTCGATCATCAACCATCGCTCAGCCACTTGCGCGTATCTCATCATTTTTCTCATTCTATCGTCGCCATCTTTTCACGCACACACGGCGAAACGATAAAAAGATTTTTAGCCTTTGCATTCACTTTTTTTTAAGTCTTGATTTTCGGATTCCACAGTCACTTTCATTTTACGAATGAAACTGCGTTGAACTGTATTTTCCAGCGATTACATACAAAATCGTTAAAAAATTTCTCGTCATTCTGTTTCCGCGAACGTTCCAAGACTTCAAAAGACAACGAGATTGAATAACGATAGAAAATTCGTATTAATCGTCCGACAATTAGGATCGACTGCAAAACACTGAATCTAGATGCGATGGCCACATATGGTTGCATGGGAAATGTGTATGGCACATTTGTGTCGAGAACCAGAAGACCAAACGACTGAACGATAACAGCGCACAGTCGCGGGGACCGAACGATTATATTTCCCATGCAGTGCATATTCATACATACGTGCCAATCCTCTCGCATCGCGACCATTAAATATTTCATCAGCGATACCCAGCTCGTCTCTGCGTTGTTATCAATATATATGCAGAGAATAACGCGCCGCATATACTTGTCGATTGAAACTCTACTTTTCACTACACCATGGAATCGCTAATTTCTATCATTTGACGATAAGCAATCGCTATCGCCAAAGTTATGGCTTGCTCTCTTTCTTTTTAGAATTAATTTGTCGTTATCCACGAAAGATCCTTTTACAACACCGTTGCTTCCGAATAATTATACGATTCGATCGAACTACATTCTGCAAGCAATCTCAAAACGTACACGATTTTTGTTTTCCTTCGTTCGTTTAATTTGATTCATACGTTTGACGAGTTTTTAAAGTGGATCGTCTTCTTAGCGTTTTTGAAAAAGTTTCATCGTCGTTTCGGGGTGATGAAGTAATTTTAGAATTAACAAGTTTTATAGATGATGAAAAATCCTCGAAATTTCACGGTCAATAATTACTTATTTATACGAAAAAGAATTCATTTTTGGAATCTTCGTTCGTTCGTTTCTGGCAAAGAATATAAACTTGTGCGCTGATGAAAATTTCCTTGAAACGTGTATTTTCGTTTTCCTTCTTTCATTAATTTGCTTGGTACGTATGACGAGTTTTTGCAGTGGATCGTCCTTTCAGCGTTTAAAAAAAAGTTCATTATCGTTTCGGGATGATGAAGTAATTTTAGAATTAACAAGTTTTATAGATGATGCGAAAAATCCTCGAAGATTCACGGGCAATAATTACTTATTTATTCGAAAAAGAATTCATTTTTGGAAACTTCGTTCGTTCGTTTCTGGCCAAGAATATAAATTTGTGGGCTCATGAAAATTTTCTCGAAACGTGTATTTCTGATTATTCTTTTTTTTATGAAGAATCGGGTTACAATTACAAGTATCGAGCCCATTAAATTCCAATGCAGCTGAAACGAGACACAGAGAACGAAAAGGAAAAAATGTTGAAGAAACCTTGAGCACAGAATCTTTGGCTTCGATCCGAATTTTGCTTGGGTTTATATTGAGGCAAAGCGCGACACAGCACAGAGTCAGAGAAAACGGGCATTCGATTACGTGGGTGGATCAGCTGCTGTAGAATGACGTCTTTGAAGCGAATGGTCGACGCGATCCTCTCGGGAATCAACGACCGGCACATGCCACAAGCTTTATACACACAATTCTATCTCACATTCACATATGTGTAAACACATATATGGACAAGTGGACATAGATTTCACTTGCCTACATGTTACCGTTAACATATCCAGCTCGAAAGCGTATTCAATCTCCTGTACACCGAGCTCTCTTCCTTCCCTTTTTTCCTTATACATGGTTTCGTGCTCGTCCAGCTTGAACGGAGTATCTGTGGAACTAACGAAACTTTATATACCATTCGTTTTCACAGTCATATACATACACGGCCAGTTGCTCTCGGTTTTACCGAAATACTCTCCGCATAATGACTTTTCGTTTGATTACACATAGTATAGAGAAAATAATGATCCTGAAGTTTGCATCGTTAGAATGCAACGAAATTCTGTTATTTCTTCAGCAGAGCCAATAATTATTATTGAATATTTGGTCCGGCCAATAAAACGATTCTCTCTTGCGACCCAAAAAACTTAATCGACTCGAAAAATTGCCACGATTTTCAAAATTCAACAAATAATCAATAGAAAAAATGTTTTTCGTTAAATCTCAACGTTGCAAACTTCAGAGTCATAGAAAATAGACTTGCACACATGCACCCAATCAAGCGTGTACGTTTTGATGTTCTTTTATATGATGTTGAAGTATGGATCGTTGGAATGCAACGAAATTCGGTTTTTTCTTGAGGAAAACTCATGATTTTTATTCCATACTGGATCAGGACGACGAAACGATCGTTTTTCAGGATTCAAACACAAAATTGATACGAAAATTGGCTTTTCTTTTGAAATTCAACAAAAAATTAAGGGAAAAAGTATTTTCGTTGGATCCCAACGCTGAAAACTTCAGTGTCATTCTTTTTTGCATCGCTACGATCTTCGCGCTCTTCAAGATATAAAAAAATGCCCGATTATGCGGAAGAGTAGGCAAAAAAAATGTGAAATTGACATTTTGTTGGCTTGCAGTTGCAATGGATTTGAAATCTTTCAACGAATCGCGATTCCCATCGATTGTTTAATTATGGTTTTTTGAGGTAATCAGTGCTTTCACGACCCTTGGCTTTCCAGCATATTGAGATTTTCATTCGTAAAGACGTGATTAAATAAAACAGCTGGCGTGCTCACAAATATCACGCGCACTTACAATCGTTCCTTTCGTTTTTGTCTCGCTTTTTATTTATCGTCTACGTGTGACATGACAGTGAACGTATACACAAGCCATTCAATATCTTATCGACCGATCTCCGCGAAGAGGCGGAGCAACTTTTTTTTTAGAGATACCAATTTAAAAATGAAAGTACAGATGTTTCGACAAAGCCGCGCGGCTCAACTTTTTTATCGTCACGGTCTACGCAATTGTTCGACAGACTCGGATATTTGAGCTTTTTTTTTTCTCGACATGTCGCTGCTCTATGACGAGACTCACGTGCACCGTTGAATATTTTTATTCTTCTACGTCCGTCATGTCAGTTATGGGTGTTGATAATTGATGCTTTTATGAATTCACATCCATTTGCGTCGAAGGGTGCAAAAAGAAAAAAGTTATGCCATAACTTTTCCAAGTCAGCGGGTCCTCGGTTAACATTGTAAACAACGGGATTTCATACTCGTAGAGCGAACGCGGTGCAAAACGAAAACGACAAGAACGACGTCGACGATAACGACGTCGCGACGACGACGACGACGACGACCAGACGAAACCAGTGTATAATCCGTGTGCTCGCTACTCTCTCGTATAAATTGTGGTATAAGTGCTGCGTATATATATGTATTGTGTATGTATATGTAACGTTATAATATACACTCTCGACAACCGTGCTACTTTAGGGTCAACGCATTGCCAAGGTGGCGGCCATGTGGCACGCCGGCGCAAAACCTCCGTTGTGGAAGCGCATGTGCGCGTCGCTCGAACATTTGTGCGCGTTCTTACTATAATAGATGCTCCGTCTCTCTATCTCACTTTCTTCTCCTCGTAGTCTCGTTTTTTCTTTCTTTGTTGCGTCTATAGTTTCGAGTGACTATACAAGCTGGAGCGAGAGAATGAAATGCTTTCTCATTTTTTTTTCGCTCCGTTAAAAATGAAACAGCAATGCCGCGTGCAGGCTCCCGCCCGCGACGAGAGAACTAGAAAAAGAGTTCGTGTGCACGGGATCGCACGTATGAAACTTTACGAGGAAAAGAATTATGCAGTGTAGACGTTTTAGGCTGGAACTTTCGGCCAGTATCGCGTGTGACCGTCCGGAGCGTGAGGCGCAACTTGCGGACACATTTTGTTGAAATTTCCGAATAGAATTTGTTTATTTTATGCTGAATTCATCACGGAATAAATGAAATTGGTAGTTGGCGGGCAGTGATTAGAAAAACATTTAAAAATTGTAATTGTGCCTCGCGAGTACATGGTTCGTCGTTCGCGAAATGAAATCTCTCGTAACTCTATTGAGAAAATGTTCACAAAGCACGAGCTATTTCAATCTCCTCGTACGGAGAGTCATTATGTTGCGAGAATTGTCATTAGACAATCTGTCTCTCTTCCTCTTTCACCCTGAGGGTCTCGCCTCTTGACTGGTCCCGGATCTCTTGGCGAATCGGCCGAGAACGTGTTCGAGAGAAGACGACGTGGGAGACGCGAGGAGGAGAGAAGAGCACCGGCAGGAGCACCACTGGAATTTAACAGTGTATTACGGACACATTTTGCTCTTTTGCGCGCGCGCTTTGCCTCGTTCGTTCTCTCGCTTGCTCCACACACCGACCTCAGCTAATAACTATATACGTATATATAAAAAGTTTTTTACTATACAAGATGAGTGTTGTTTCCACACTATTTTCTAGCATTGCTATACGGAGGTCATTGACACACCCGAGTCTAGAAGCGAAGGAGTAAAGCTCTCGAAACACGAAACAGGCGACTTTGTAACTCGTTTCCCTGGGGCTGTATACAATCCTTTTTGTACACCTGTAATCGCGCGCGTACAACAACTTATTCTTATCTCATTTCCAAGGGAATTCTCCGGTGTCTGGTCGATCGTAACCTTTCCCTCATTTTTATCGTAAATACTTTTGCTTCCAGTCTTTAGAACACTCCATAGTCTCTCGCTTGCCAGTTTCTCTTATGTAAGAACACTCTCCCTCGTTACCTCTAATCTCTTTTCCATACCAAAGATAATTACACATCATTTGTTGCCCGATGTTATTCAAACCCAGTTATGAACGAATTTAACTCGTAGTAAAGGGAACGATCAGGAAATTTATGGATCCAGAAATAACAGACATTTGGAGAGTCTTGCAAATTATTCAGAATCTCCACGAAAAACATTGTTTTATTACCATCTCCAGGTCTCTCTTACTCTCTCTGTCTCTCGAGGTGATCGTAAAACGTGAAATATCTGATATTGAGTCTCGGATTATAGAATCACTTGCCAACGAAGCACGATCGTGAAATCGTGTTCCACTTCTTGTCGATCAAGTTTTTTTTTTTTTTGCATGTTACATCGATCCACACTTTATTACTTTGCCAAGTTATCGGAATCAATATGCGCGTGTGTGTGTGTGTGTGGATGAACGTGTGCGTTTGTTTTCGTTGGAACAAATACGAATTTCGTTAAATTCAGCAAACTCGAACGAATTGGAGGTCACATGGATGGTTTCAGCGTGTAGGAAAAGTTTTCGATCCACCAAAGTCGAAGCTATAGATGTATTTTTATCTTTTCTCGCTACTTTTTCCAATTGCATTCTTCTTGCTATCGATCTAGACATACATTACGTACAACAATGAGATTGGCTTGAGAAAGTTTCGCAGTTTTTGACCAACTTGTTCGACATCCCTTTTCTTTTGGTTCTATAACTCTGTAGAATTTCTTGAAATCTTCGTTCAAAATAGCTTGATAAATTTATCTCCCGTTATCTTCTTCCCATAGATTATTCAGCGTGGTTAATCGATTTATATTATTTTTGCCATTCTACCATACGGACGCAGTTTGCTGTTATTTATCCTCGGACTCGTGTGAATAATGATTTCACCTTTGGCCTCGATGCACATGTTTTCTGTATTCCAACGTATGGAGAAATTCATCTTCTCGTGCTCATTTATCGCTTGCTCGTACGCAACCACCATTATTGTTTTCGCACCGCCCCTTCTCCTCCTTTTTTCGCTTTGAACATTTCTTCAAACTCTCGTTCTTCCTTTTATCGATTTAACACGTGGTTACATCCATTGTTTACATCCATATTTGACAGATTCTTTTCAAAAGCTATACGTCCTGCTGTCTCGTCATTAACACAGCTTTCTCCTTCTATGAATATTAATGATGGGCCTCCTGGCACACACGATAACTTTCGTTGAAAACAGACGCGCGTATATATTAATAATTCACCAGTCTAATACGTGCAGGGAGTCACTGTGACGTTTCTCGTGTCTTGTCCTTTCGGTCAAACATCAAATCGCGCTGAGTTTCTCTCTCTCTCTCGTTCCCTTTTCTTCTTATTCCTTGTCGCCGTTGATACCGCAAAAATTCAATACACAACGTATCATTTTACGATGCTTTGATAAAATTGAATCACGGAATCCCGCACGAACAGGAAATATCCAATAAAGAACTACTTTTAACAAATTAAACCGCACTGACGTTCGATGGGCCCAGTTGGAGATTTGCCAGTGCGCTACAGCGACCCTAACCTTACCCTAAAATCAAGGGAACAGGATTATAGCAAGCTGTGCGATATAAATGTCATTATTCATGTCATGAGCTTCCATTATGACTTTGAAATTTGCAACGTTGAGATTGAATGGAAAATATTTTTTCTATTGATTATATATTGAATTTTAGAAATCATGGCAATTTTTCGTGTCCATTGAGTTTTTTGGTCGCAAGAGAGAATCGTTTTATTGGCCGGACCAAATATTGAATAATTATCACGAGCTCTGTTGAAGAAATAACAGAATTTCGTTACATTTCAACGATACAAACTTCAGAATCATCTTCCATTGAATACTGCAAATATGTCAGACACTCGGATCGCAAGGTTTTTGACGTTTCAACGTAATTTTCATTACTTTTTTTACGCAGTTGCTTTTATTTTTCGTTACATTTCAGTCTCACCTTTGCAGTTGGTTTTAAAATATATTTTTACCATGTACGACATGTATTCTATCGCGTTTCAAACCACAATATACCTTCGGCAATTCCACACCTGTAACCGAACACGCTGTCTCGTTGATACAGCCGCAGCGTTGTGCTTTTGCTTCCGGTAAACCTCATCCCTGCATATGCGTAAGTCGTGGTGTATAGCATATCGATCGAGTGTCGATTCCACGCGTACGAGTGTCTCTCTATTCATGCATAACTTTGCCTCGAACTTTAATGCACTCCGAGAATTGCGGCGAAGTTCTTTTCAAACCAGTGGAAAAGGTCGCGCGTGCGATTTGTGCGGATTGTAACTGAAATCTCGCTAAAACAGCGAATTCATTATTTCATCGGATGACTCCGAAGTTTGCAACGTTGAGATTCATTGAAAAACAGTTTTTCTATTGATTATTTATTGAATTTTGAAAATCGTGGCAATTTTTTCAGTCGATTGAGTTTTTTGGTCGCAAGAGAGAATCGTTTCAGGATCATTTTCATCGGTCGATATTACGCTGGCCATTGGCCAATTAAATCGCCCGATTTCAAAGCCCATTGCTTGGTTTATCAATTCTTCATATTTTAGCGTTTCAAAGACTTGTCTAAATGCGAAGGTCAAGGTCACCGAATGCACTTCTTGTGCAGAATTCCATTATAGATTATCAACAAATTACACTCTTCGTACTTCATACACGAGGGGGCTTGTATAACAGTCGAGCAAAAATGGAAACTGTTCGTAACAGTTTGTCGCTAAGACGTACCGTTCGCTTTCTTGTTCACAATATTCGTGAGTGCGAGTGCGCGCGCGCGCCCACCCGGTGAACTAAGGTTTTCATCCATCCATTCATTCGTCACTGTCCTTGCGCGCTTGTGTTTAAACCATTTATCCATATATTACTTGAACCACTCGTGATGTTTGTACATATACGTGTCAGAGAAATTCATACGTGTGTATAGATGTGAAATCGAGTGAGTTTGCCTTGAGCGAGTTCGTGGTCGACCGCGCGGCGGTGACGCTCGTCGTCGACGCGTTCTCGCTGATGCAGCATTAACGCACCGAAACCCTCGTTACATCCGGCTGGTGTATACGCGAGTTGGACGTGTCTCGTGCAGAATGTATTACATTCACGTATAAATATGTGTGAATAAAGACGCATCGGGTTTGAATCACGGACTCCCTCACTTTCGTTTGCACACAACGCCAAGCCCCTTTAATTTTTCGTCCTCGTGTACGCAGCTCTGCTGCTGCAAGTACCGCCGCGCTGCTCCAAACTATTTTTGCTCTCGGTCATGTGTGTCTGTAGCAAGTTTGAATGTGTGTTGCTCTCGTCTCTTCCACCAGATTCGAACCTTGCCCGTCTCTCCCGCGAGCCAACTCTCGCTTCTCTCTCTCTCCCTCTGGCTTTTTCTCTTTCTTCTCTTTACCTCTCTGCTTCTCTTGTTCTGGCTGCTCTTTAACGATGAACTTGTTGCGAGAAGATTTAGCGGAACGCGAAAAGTTTACTTCTCCCCACGAGTCTCCAGCTCTCAACTTCAATCCTCGCGCGTATATATATCTGTAGAGAAATATTTTCACACATACGTAGTCTGTTCCCTCCTCCTCTTTGTATACCTTGGATACTTTACTCGCGGATATGTGCTGTATATATAAATGTACATAGTTTCTTTACTGACGCACTGTGTTCACGACTAGTTTGTACAGTCGACAACTTTACGCCCATTATTTTCTCGTATCGCTCAACCCCGCGCCTGTTTCTTTCGGTTCAGCGACTTGTTTATATCACGCACTATATGATGCTCTCTGCGCTACGTCACGTCAATTTGCGACAATTATATACGACTCTTCCGACAGTTTTGGCTCAATTTGATGACTCTGAAGTTTGCAACGTTGAGATTCAATGAAAAACGTTTTTTCTATTGATTATTTATTGAATTTTGGAAATCGTGGCAATTTTTCGAGTCGATTGAGTGTTTTGGTCGCAAGAGAGAATCGTTCAATAATAATTATTGGCTCTACTGCTGAAGAAATAACAGAATTTCGTTGCATTCCAAAGATGCAAACTTCAGGATCGTCTCAATTTGTCCGGCGCACGGAAAACAAAATTTCGATGCTCTCTATTACACGAGCACAGCGTTCTTTTCGATAAGTGGGTCAATGCTGTTTCGATCGTTTGCGAGATATTAAAAGAAGTGGAGCTTTCGTTTCGGAACATTATTTTCAAATGCTCTCGCGCTCTCGCGATCCAACTGCGTCTCTCTCTCTCTCGATATTTTACGTCCGGCACCCCGAATTAACCGAGTTCGAAAAGTTTGTTGCCTAGAGGTTTACAGTAATCCAGTTTAAACGATCCAATCTGGTCTCAAGGTTCTCTCAAATTGATATTTAATGGGCGTTCATTCATTCAACGAGCAATCCATTCGTTTTTGACCCTCTCGCACTGGCTCGACATTATTTTTTATACGAGCTGCTCTCACAAAAGTCATTAGTTAACAATCGATTAACACGGTTTTTAGTCGAAAACTTTAGAATTCTGAACAGCAGTGCACCATGCAAAGCGAATACTTGAAATTATAGTGAAAATTGATGACTCTGAAGTTTGCAACGTTGAGATTTAACGAAAAACATTTTTTCTATTGATTATTTATTGAATTTTGAAAATCGTGGCAATTTTTTGAGTCAATTGAGTTTTTTAGTCGCAAGAGAGAATCGTTTTATTGGCCGGACCAAATATTGAATAATAATTATTGGCTCTGTTGAAGAAATAACAGAATTTCGTCGCATTCCAACGATGGAAACTTCAGGATTATTGAAAAGTGTATATTTCCGGGAATCATTCGGCTCTAATGACGGAATGACTCTCGCGATCCATTGGTTAAATTCAATCTCATCTGCGGCTTATACGTCGACCGGTAGGTCACGATCCAGAGAATTGTTAAAAATCGATTTTCAAGCCTATCAAAGCAGTTGATTCCGACGCGTTAAAATGATGCGAGAGCAAATCGGCTTATAACAATGCGCGCACGAATAGTACAATGAAAAAATGGGTAAAAAATAATGTACAAGGACTCTAGTGGAGAGGGTTTTACGGTTTGGCTGTGCAGGCGCACGCTATATAAAGACCGGATTGCTGCAAGAGTTTGAAAGAGAAACAGCAGCAGAGCAAGAGGGGGAAAGTGGTGATCAGAGGTGATATATACGTTCTGCCGGAGCGATATCGCTCCGGCGAATCGAATCGATAGCGCAGCTCGAGAAAGCCGAGTGCACACAGTTGACCATCGAATATGGCTCTTCCCTCGAGCGATGTTGCTTTTTTTCTACCTTTTTCCTTTATTTTTGTTTCTCTCTCTATCGAAACTCACCGGTTTGACATATAGACTCGATCCTCGCGGGATCGAGAGCAATGTATCCAAGTGGCTCACTCTACATGCTTCGATATATATCTGTGCATTTTAGTGGCATTTTTTCGCCCAAATAGAAATCGGATAAAATGAAGATACAATACGCGATAAATCGAAACAGAGATTATGCGGCGATCGCGGTGCATCTCAACTATGAAGAATAAATTTCACGGCTCGTCCTGATGGCAAACAGGATATCGATGTAACTATAAAAGCTTCGCCGCGAACGAAAATTTATCTCTTCAACGTTTTTTTTTATACGAGAACGACTCAATCGATTTCAACGAATTTTTTTGACGAGACGAAAGTTCGCGATGCATAATCGGTTTAGAGAGTCGATCGCGTCGTCGGTTTCGTGTATTCGAATTTTTATAATCCTGGAATAAAACTTGAAGATTATTTTCACAGAAATGAGTGCGGAGGTTTTAGCGGATGAATTTTTTATCTTTATTTCGCACTTGCAGGAGAAATAAAACGATAAAAATTTGCTGGCTTAGTGTTTATCGAATCTTTTTACCCGCTTCATTGCGTTTGTATCACGCACATGAGTCGCCCAATCCACATGACTCTGAAGTTTGCAACGTTGAAATTCAACGAAAAACATTTTTTTTTCATTGATTATTTATTGAATTTTGAAAATCGGGACAATTTTTCGATTTTTATTTGCATGATGTTGAAGTCGTTGGACTGCAACGAAATTCTGATTTTTCTTCAGCGTCTCAAAATTATTATTCAATATTTCGTCCGGACAAAAAAAAACGATTGTCTCTTGCGTCCCAAAAATGCTATCGGGACGAAAAATTGCATGACGCTGAAGTTTGCAACGTTGAGATTCAACGAAAAACATTTTTTTCGTTGATTATTTATTGAATTTAGAAAATCGTGGCAATTTTTTAAGTCGATTGAGTTTTTTGGTCGCAAGAGAGAATCGTTTTATTGGCTGGACCAAATATTGAATAATAATTATTGGCTCTGCTGAAGAAATAACAGAATTTCGTTGCATTCCAACGATTGAAACTTCAGGATCATCCAATCCACATGTGTTGATCGTGTAGTCAATAGACAAAGCCTTCAACATTCATTTAATTATGGTGATAATTATATACACCGTAGGCGACTTCGATTTAACGGCGTGTTTCGGTTTGAACGACAATCCTCAATGCGCGTATGGTGCAATTTGTGTTTAGTATCGATCGTTCCACCTCGTCTCTTGTTCGGTATATAGCGGGAGAGGAGGAACCTTTGGCGTTGTGTGGGACTGTGTGACGTCAATGCGTGCGCTTGCCGCTACTTTGTCAACTGCGCGAAGTCACTTGCGCAGCTTTGCTCTAACCAAGTACCATCCAGGAGCTGCTGTTGTGGTCCCATTTCTCTACTATATAAATCCAAGTTCCACACAGTCCCTCCGGTATATGGTAATTAACGAAACAATCGAGTCTCAAATTCGCTTTGTACTCGGTGGGCTTATGCCGGAAACATCCGATGCAAGTAACGTACATGCTCAGCACAAAAGCCGGGTCATCCTGTCGGCAAAGAGAAAGAGCCGCAGCGAACAGATAAAGAGACATCGAGAGAGAGAAAGGGAGAAAGAGAAAAGCAGGTCGACGGTCAGTTGGAAAATGAATTGCCTCAATTTGTCCGATTGAAACTATCTCGACACTCCGCGTGAGCGAATTCTTGTAGTAATTCCTTTCTCACTATATACTTATGCTTCTCGCTTCTCCCCTTCCGCGCTGTCTGCAGATCACGGACACTTCCACCCGCTCTTCCCGCGCCGCCTCTTTTCACCCTTTATTTCATTCTTTTCTCATTTTCTCTGGCTCTCCTTTTCATCATCGTCTCGGTCCCAACTAGACATTTATTCTTTGTCCATGTGCACTGACTTTGATGCATTGTATTTGTACCCAAATTGTAGTTCTGTGCTGTTTTTTTTTTTTTACCGGAAACCCGGTTCTCTCGGTTGTACTACGACTCCTCGATATTTTATGTAGTTCCACCGATTTTCTTCGATTTCCAGGTCCGCGCATACGCTCGTCGGACGATCTCAATACATTCGAGTGTTTTTCTTATTTTGCATGACTCTGAAGTTTGCAACGTTGAGACTCAACGAAGAACATTTTTTCTATTGATTATTTATCGAATTTTCGAAATCGTGGCAATTTTTTGAGTCGATTGAGTTTTTTTGTCGCAAGAGAGAATCGTTTTTTTGGCCGGACCAAATATTCAATAATAATTATTGGCTCTGCTGAAGAAATAACAGAATTTCGTTGCATTTCAACCAAGGAAACTTCAGGATCATTATTTTGCTCCAACTTATTGCGACTCTTCGGAACGGTGTTGAATTTTGCATCGTTGGAATGCAACAAATTCTTTTTTTACTTTCTTCTAAATTGAGATGTTGATTCAATATTCGGTCCGGACAATAAATCGATAGTTCTTTAGGAACGAAACACAAAATCGGTACGAGAATTGTCATGGTTTTTGAAATTAAACAAAAAATTGATAGAAAAGTTTTTTTCCGTTGCATCTCAACGTTGCGAACTTCAGTGTCATCTCTTCGAATCTTATCGAGCCAATTTTTCTTTTGAATTCAGTCGTTCTTCAAGGACACGGAGCCAGTTCTTACAGAAACGAAACGCTTTTTTGAATTTCTCGTTGGACGATCAAATATTGTTGCTTTTACCGAATTGGTTCGTGAGACAAGTTAATAGAACAAATATAAACAAAGTACGAAGAAAAAAGATGCACACACAAAACTCTCGTTAACATTCGCTCTGTGTGGCGCGAACTGATATTTCTTTTCTCTCGCCGTTTTCATATTCGATATACACATTCCCGCTCTTCATCTTTTTTCTTCTGGCAAATGGTCGTTGTAACTCTGACTCTCTGGCACTCGAACTTTCCTAAGAACCAAAACGATCCTGAAACTTTTATGATTAATGTTTCGGATCGCGCGTGAAAACTGTATGTGTATATGGAAGTTTTGAGAGAAAAAGCAAATACCAAGACTGGCCGAGTCTTGCGCTATCTTGCATGAAAAACCTTGGCGGGAGCCTCATTCTTACTCCGAATCTCAATGCTCCTTCCAAGACCTTTCTCTCGCGTTCTCTCTTTTGAAAGTTTCATCGCGCTGCTGCTCATGCCAGCACGCGTGTTATGCGTTTTTGGAGAGATTTCCATGATCGTGCTAATAACGTCGTCACAGAGACTCATGTGGATGGGACTCGAATGATCCCGAAGTTTCCATCGTTGGAATGCAACGAAATTCTGTTATTTCTTCAGCAGAGCCAATAATTATTATTGAATATTTGGTCCGGCCAATAAAACGATTCTCTCTTGCCACCAAAAAACTCAATCGACTCGAAAAATTGGCAAGATTTTTAAAATTCAATGAATAATCAATAGAAAAAATGTTTTTCCCTGAATCTCAACGTTGCAAACTTCATAGTCATAGACTCGAGCTGGATTTTTCAACTTTCATTTGAGTATAAAAATTGTCATAACTTTCGGCTACGTCTTTGGCGTTATTACTGATGAAAAATGTTACACATTCATTTTGATTCTTCGTGCAGTGATTTACTTAACGAGCACTTGAACTCTAATCGATCGCGTAATAACGTTATGGACGATAATTCATCTGGAAATTAATTGCCTCAAATCGTAAAATCAAATGACGGATTTATTAAAACGATCGCGTTAAATGCGACTATCGGAAACGGATTCGCAGTTGAAATGCAAGGAATATAAAATGTAACAGTTGATTGAAGACAGCAGGGAATGAAATCTCGTTTTATATTCATATATAAAGTTGAGAGAATAATAAAGAAGAAGAAAACAATTTAAAAATCTCGCTGGGAATTCCTTCAATTTTTCTGTATCTTTCGTACTCTCTTCCCTTCCCCACATCTTTCCTCTCACCATCCGGCTGCTCCTCCTTCTCGCCTTTTTTCCTCGCGACTCGCGTATAACCTCGATCGTAAATATAAGCGGCTTGCTCGCGCGCGCCGCGCGTTTCTGTCCCAGTTCCTCACGGCGAAACGGTGTCGGACCGACCGACTTTCCATCGCTGTGCTCGGCAAATCCCTCCGGCTTCACCTCTACAATATAAATATATCTATTTTTCTATATCCAGATACACTTATTTTTATATACACACAGAAATGTGTATAAATCATACGATACGGTATCTCATTCTGTGATTGCCACTATCTGCACCAGAAGCGTGTCAGCTAATTTCAAGCTAAGTAAAAGAAAGTTATGAGCCATCGTTTCTTACCATCTTCGACAAAAACGTTTCAATTTTTGAAACCTTTGCTACAGCGCAAACTGTTCTTAAATTTTTTTTTTAAATCAATTCGAGCCTTCGTCTTCGTTTTTCAAAATATGATTCTGAAGTTTGCAACGTTTCAACGGATTCAACGAAAAACATTTTTTCTATTGATTATTTATTGAATTTTGAAAATCGTGGCAATTTTTCGAGTCGATTGAGTTTTTTGGTCGCAAGAGAGAATCGTTTTATTGGCCGGACCAAATATTGAATAATAATTATTGGCTCTGCTGAAAAAATAACAGAATTTCGTTGCATTCCAACGATGCAAACTCCAGGATCATCGAACTTCAGTGTGATTGAAGAAGCGAAATAACTGAATGACGATTGAACGGTAGGCTCAAAAGAATGAATTCCGCGTGAAGAATAAATCATTGCGAGGGAAAATAAATTTTGAAAAAAATGAATGAAAAGAAACGATCGAATTTTACAGATAATTCGTGAGTCAATTGGATCAAGGTCATTTGGAGACTCGACAAAGAATCAAAACACCGAATTTATTGAATTTTTAAGATTGCGGCAATTTTTTTGAGTCGATTGAGTTTTTTGGTTGCAAGAGAGAATCGTTTTATTGGCCGAACCAAATATTGAAAAATAATTATTGGCTCTGCTGAAAAAATCACAGAATTTCGTTGAATTTCAACGATGGAAACTTCAGGATCATTTTCAACATACGATCCTGGTAAATCATTCAATGACCTTTATTCTGTAGTGAAAAAACTATAGTTTGTTGACCTAGTGCCGTGAAAAGTTGCCGCGCACGAATGTGATGCGCCGCGCGAGAGTATAGAGTCAAGGGGAATCAATAAAAAATGGCCGTTTATTAATAAATAAACTTTTGGTATATATTCATACGCGTCGATCTTTCGTTTCCTCGGCAATGCGTGGTCGGTTGTTGAACGGGGAGACCCTTCGCATACATACATCGTCCAGTCATATGTCGTTCTCTGCCTCACTCGACCATCGCGTATCAGCAGCTATCGGATGACCATCCATCTCAATCACTGTTTATTAGCCTGATCAAGTGTGCACACACGTACGCACACGGCCACATTTACATTCACAGCATTCGACGTGCGGTGCAGATTGTGTGGGCCATCGACGCATTTTGTTAATCGTACACTGTACGCGGCGGGAACAAACGTTACCTGAGGCTTTCCCTCCCATTATATGGTTGCAATTTATTCGGCCCATTATTCTTGTAACAAATTTTTATCGATTTACTCAATCCCGATGCTCGTTTCGTATTTCTTGGACGAAATTACTGCTCACACACGTTTTTAACACAATTTTTTCAGCTCTTTTACTCTTTGAGATATAAAAATGAAAATTTCAGAGTTTGTTGAGCGCGGAATAAAAAATTGAGAAAATGAAAATGAGAGAGAAAGAGGAAAACACTGACTCGCGATGTATCTCAAAGAGCACTTGAGACGACTCTTTTACCAATTTCATTTTACTTCTCGTGGTCTTGCTGGTTGGTTTGAGCTTTTTTTTCATGCCCACGGCGCATCTCTGCTCGCTACCTTTCACTTTTTCCGCCATCTTTTATCCTCGTTTTCCTTCGTTTGTAAAGCACGTATTATTATGTACGAAGTGACTATTTTTTTTTTTTCATAGCGCCTTTTCCATCCCATGAGCGCGACCTGCTCTCCGTCCTTTTTTCTCTCTTCTCCTCTTTCGGTTATTTCTCCTTTTTTTCTTACTTTGTATTCACTTTTTCTCGTTCGTCTCATCTTTACGCGAATACCTCGGCATCGCAGAGTGAACTCTTCGACGAAGATAACGAAGTGTTGCCCAGGGAGATTCAGGGAGAACTAAAATTGTGGGGAAAATGAAAAAAAAAAAAAAAAAAAAACTTGTCGACAAACCCGAGGGTGGAAAGTGACGAAAGAGGGTAGAAGAAAGACGAGCCGATATACGGGACGCAGCACCCTCTGATTTCCCGAAGAGGGTTGTTCTAACCAATGGCGAGCCCGACTCCCAACATCCACGCTCTTTTTTCAACGTTTATATATGAACGCGCCGTTGTACGTCAGACTGAACGATGAAAGTACAACAAGAATGTCAACGCCATATCATCCTCTTGTGAATTTTCCACCTTTCCGACGGATCTTTACTTCGGCCTCTATATCGTGGCGCCATAGAAATGAGACGCGCGACATCTATGAATCGTGTGTATCGGAAAAATTGAAACCACGCAACGGAATTCTGTTATTTCTTCAACAGAGTCAATAATTATTATTCAATATTTGGTCCGGCCCATAAAACGATTCTCTCTTGCGACCAAAAAACTCAATCGACTCAAAAAATGGCCACGATTCTTAAAATTCAATAAATAATCAATAGAAAAATGTTTTTCGTTGAATCTCAACGTTGCAAACTTCAGAGTCATTCCAGAATTCCTATTTTTTTTCCAATATTCTTATCTCTGTTATTTTAATTGCACAAATTTTATTGCATCGGTGTCTGAAACGAACGCAATTGCAGGTTTGCATCGTCTCAAGAACGCGAATAAAAATATTTGCATGATTTTTCAATTCTCACAATATTTTGCACAAAGTTTGAATTTCAAGGACTTGGACATAACTTTTCGGTGGAGTCACCGATGTACACAGGTCTTTTTCAAGTCGATGTATAGAAAGCCTGAGTTATTTTTAAACCCACTGGGATCCAGGTCCCTCTTGTCGAAAATTTTCTGCAATATCGCAAAGCGCGTCAAAGAAATGCTCCCAGTTCGCAATCGGGAATGAAAAGAGAGAAACGTACTGCTCTGGTCGTGAAGTCGAAAGGAATAAAAATAGAGGGAGAGAGACACAAATATGAAGAGTTTGAAGATTTTGGGAAAGAGGAAACGAGCTGGATAGGGGACAAAGTGAAAAAAAAACGAGCCAGAAGTAGAGAAGAATTCGGGCTGGAAAACGCTCGGGCGTTTCTCCAGAATCCGAGTCTTTCCTTCCGGGAATGCTGGAAGAATTTCTTCGTACTTATACGTATAATACGTGATTTCCTTCCGATATCTCCGAGACACCGGAGACTTTCCAAAGAGGGTAAAAGAAACGAAATGACAAAATGAAGAACGGAATACAAGAGGGTTTGTTGAGCGAGACGCGGGGGTTTTTAAAGCAGATGAAAAGCACGAGCTGGTTTACTTTCGGATCTGTGCTCAATCTGGAAAAGACGCGAGACTGAGCGTTGCCTTTCCGTGTGTTCAACAAATCTATTAACGTTTGTTTTTTTTCTTCTCATTTTCGAATTAAACCGACGCACGAGGGGCTTTTTATACAATATTTTATGGAAACTTTTCTCACAAGTTCTCTCGAAATTGAATTTACGAAAATACGCAGTTAGTCTCTGTCGTGCTCCGGCGAAATTTCGATTCATATTTTTGAACATCGTGGAGAAAAACTGCTCTCTGGATACTCGAGCGGGATTCCGCTGTTCCTAAGAGATTCTTGGATCTTTTGGCATATCTATCCAATTACCGGATGCAAATATAATATTTTAAAGCTGCTACACTGATGCTGTTTTCTCAATCTTTCTGCTTCTCTGCAAAGTTGCTTGTGCGTACTGTCGCGAACCGGTAAGACTTCAAGCTCCTTTTCCCCAAGTCTTTGTGCATTCGAGATGGGTGAATCGCTTTTACTTCTCGTCGAAGCTGTCTCTCGCTCTTTCGCTTATTTTTCCAATGATTTCGATGCAGTGAAAATGCAAGTGCGTTGAAATAAATGAAAAATCAAAATCCCATTCGTAAATTATGACTCTGAAGTTTTGAGATTCAACGAAAAACATTTTTTTTATTGATTATTGAATTTTGAAAATCCTGGCAATTTTTCGAGTCGATTGAGTTTTTTGGTCGCAAGAGAGAATCGTTTCATTGCCCGGACCAAATATTCAATAATAAATTATTGGCTCTGCTGAAGAAATAACAGAATTTCTACGATTTTTCAAGTTCCTAATAATCTTTTTCAAATAGCCTGCATGCGTTTTTTTTTGCCAACATCTGCGATGGTTCTGTATGGACTTTGGGCACGACAGGCTTTTGTTTTTTTTCCTAACTTTTATAGATTCACTTCCAAGATATTCTATACATCGAAGATTAGTTTGGGGAATTCTCATGGATAGAAAAATGGAATCGAAATGTCTCAGAGCATGAAATATTGCAAGTTCGCTGCATTTGGATATTACTATTCTGAAGTTTTGTGCAAAGTAAAGGGAAAAGAAATATTCGCATTATCAGCAGAGAGAAACTTTATTTCTTTTTTTTCAAAAGGATAAAAATGATTGATCGCACTTTTGTAGAGGAAGATTCGAGTCTAAAGAATTCAAAGAGCCCTTCTCGCTTCGCATTCATAGTTTATTATCACGTGCACTACGATATGCGCGCATGCACTCGAGTGTATGTGTGATAACTGCATTTGCCCCGCCGCTTGTATACCTTCAACGCGATATATAGACGTGTCCTTACGTTTGCTTCAAAGTGTACGAACGTACGCGATATTATATACATCGTCGCGGCTCTCCCGACCCGTTACGTACTACCAGTTTTCTTGCGCAATAACGCAATGAACAGAGGCGGAGAAGCAAGTCTCTCATGCAGTTCTGTGTTGAGAGGTTTATTGTGCGAAAAACTCGTAAACCGATGAACGAGCGATTCTCTCACGACCCCCGCCATTGTATTTCCTTCTTTTCCGCACACGTTTCCCGACACTTTTTGTTACACTTTTATATCTGATTTACATACAATTTTATTGGTTTGATTTTATGTCCAAAAATGTATTCAATTTCAATCGCCTCGAGTACGTTTTAGATATTTTGTTATTGACGATTCGCAGAAAATAAAATTTGCGGAATAAATCGTCTGTTTTATTATTCGTTTTAGAAAAATTTTCACTTTCTCAATGTTTACGTGCACTGAATAATTTTCCGAAACAAAATTCGTTTTTGACACTTTCTCACTTTTTCCGATACTCGCAAGGAAGGATATATGACTCTGAAGTTTGCGACGTTGAGATTCAACGAAAAACATTTTTTTTATTGATTATTGAATTTTGAAAATCGTGGCTATTTTTCGAGTCGATTCAGTTTTTTGGTCGCAAGAGAGCCGGAACAAATATTCAACAATAATTATTGGCTCTGCTGAAGAAATAACAGAATTTCGTTGCATTTCAACGATGAAAACTTCAGGATCATAAGGAATATGTAAAATTTAATTCTCATAATGTCACTCGTAATTATCAATAGAACGATTTACAAACTTTTCTGTTTCTTTTATGTTTCAGGTAAGTTCCCAATCCTGAGTTATCGGACATCAATAAATCAAATGTGAACGAACGTTTACCCGTATACAAGTAAGATATCGCTTTGTTAATGCTCGTTAAAAATGACTCGCGGATTACGACACCAATAAAGGTGTGGATTCGCGTGCATATAACATTTATGATCATATGATCGAAATAATTGAGCAAAATGAATAACGTTAATTATTCATTATATAGTCGTTCATTATATCATGATAACGAGAATGAGAGAGGATAAACGAGTCGAGAGAAATTGCAGAGCTTTTGGTTATTCTTCTATTGATGTAGTAGAGAGTGGTTCGGTACATGGTTCGTGGCAGGAAAGCCCCGGAGATGAGATGAGTAGCTGCGGGGGAGGAGAACGGAGGGGGGGGGGGGAGCGCAGCCCATTCCAGGCATACTTTACGTCTGGCTTGATTTGTGACGTTGAGCTTACAATATGTATGTACACTACCGTCCATAAGTTTGGAAACACTCGCTCCGATGTCGAGCCTCACGAAAAGTTGCGTCCTTCTGTGAAAAATGATGATATTTCAATTTTTGAAACGACGTTTTAAAGAGGACACATGAATCTTCATTTTCCTTTTTTGGAAAAATTTTTACGATTTTTTTTGAGCCCGGTACGCACTTTGAAAGTTGGTCGTTTTTTGGCTTTTTTTGGGGGGTTAAAATTTCAGCGCATGACTCGTAGGAAATTTTTTTCACATTTTTTTCCAGCGAAAACTGAAAGTGGACAGTGAAAGCTTCATTTTACTTTTTTAAAAAGTTTCGTATGATTTTTTCTCGCATAACTGCTGAACTTTTTGCAAAAAATGACTATATTTATTAATTGTTGTCTAATTCTGAAACTATTGAGCTTTCGTAAAATCTCCAAGAGGGTAAAAAGATGCATACAATCATTGCGGATGCACCTAATTTTTTTCAAAATTAATGGAGGAAAAAAAAATTTCACGAGGCGACGAAACATTTTTCTATTTTCAAAAATCCTTTCTCTTACCTTTTCTACACGGTTTTTTCATCGAAAAAACCGCCCCTCACTCGGATCACAGCTTTAACAAGTCGTGTCAACCGTTCGATCAATTTATGGATGTCACTTTGCTCCAGGCTGGCCCAAGCTTCTTTTAGTTTTTCCGACAAATCGCTCGACGATGTGGGACAAGTTTTTCGTATTTTTCGATCGAGCTCGTCCCACAGGAGCTCGATGGGATGTAAATCTGGCGATTGGAGTGGCCACACCATGTTGACGATTACGTTTTTCTCTTCTTTTTTATTCAGGTAGTCTCGGCAGAGGTGAGAACTATGCTTTGGATCGTCGATCCAAAGCATAGTTATAATAAAAAATAAAAAATAAAAAATAATAAAAATAATAATAATAAAAATAAAATAAAAAAGCATAGTTAAATAAAAAAGAAGAGAAAAACGTAATCGTCAACATGGTGTGGCCACCCCAATCGCCAGATTTAAATCCCATCGAGCTCCTGTGGGACGAGCTCGATCGAAAAATACGAAAAACTAGTGCCACATCGTCGAGCGATTTGTGGGAAAAACTAAAAGAATCTTGGGCCACCCTGGAGCAGAGTGACATCCATAAATTGATCGAACGGATGCCACGACTTGTTGAAGCTGTGATCCGAGTGAGGGGCGGTTTTTTCGATGAAAAAACCGTGTAGAAAAGGTAAGAGAAAGGATTTTTGAAAATAGAAAAATGTTTCGTCGCCTCGTGAAATTTTTTTTTCCTCCATTAATTTTGAAAAAAATTAGGTGCATGGGCAATGATTGTATGCATCTTTTTACCCTCTTGGAGATTTCACGAAAGCTCAATAGTTTCAGAATTAGGCAACATTTAATAAATATAGTCATTTTTTGCAAAAAGTTCAGCAGTTATGCGAGAAAAAATCATACGAAACTTTTTAAAAAAGCAAAATGAAGCTTCCACTGTCCACTTTGAGTTTTCGCTAGGAAAAAATGTGAAAAAAATTTCCTACGAGTCATGCGCTGAAATTTTAATCCCCCAAAAAAAGCCAAAAAACGACCAACTTTCAAAGTGCGTACCGGGCTCAAAAAAAATCGTAAAAATTTTTCCAAAAAAGGAAAATGAAGATTCATATGTCCTCTTCAAAACGCCGTTTCAAAAATTGGAATATCATCATTTTTCACAGAAGGACGCAACTTTTCGTGAGGCTCGACATCGGAGCGAGTGTTTCCAAACTTATGGACGGTAGTGTATATATATAATCAATAGGTTATTCATGACTGGAATTGGAGCGCAACGATTCACCGGTGTTGCTCGCACACACACACACGCTCACACGGACGCGCGAAAACGTCATATTATCGAATTACGAAAATTCTCCGTCCCGAAGGTTTTTTCGTTCCTTTTTTTTCTGCACAGAAACAAAAATACTTTCGCTCGTTTTGCTGGTATTTTTGGGCGTTCGAGATTTTAGGTTCAGCGACATAATCTTGTCACTAATTATTTATATCGCAAACAAGGATCCCAAGCTGTTGTCGTTGTTATTCTATTTTGGAGTAATTATTCAAAAATTTTCAAAATATCTCCGCATTGCGGGTGAATCGACAAAATACCTGAACCTAAATCCTCAAGGACGACCAACTGATGATACTATTTTTCGACCACAAAACTCCAACCAACATAGACAAATTGGAATGATCGAGTGTTGCAGGCGGTCCAATTTGAGGGAATCAATAATTGCTATTATGAAAATGACTCTGGAGTTTGCAACGTTGAGATTCAGCGAAAAACATTTTTTCTATTGATTATTTATTGAATTTTGAAAATCGTGGCAATTTTTTGAGTCGAGTGAGTTTTTTTGTCGCGAGAGAGAAACGTTTTATTGGCCGGACGAAATATTCGATAATAATTATTCGCTCTGCTGCAGAAAAAACAAAATTTCGTTGCATTCCAACGATGCAAACTTCAACGTCGTTTATGAAACGGGAAAATTCATTGTACATTATGGGACGAGAAAGTAAAGAGTTTTTTGAGATGATGCGCGATATCATTTCTACGATCTATAATCATTTGGTACTGCGATTTTATGGCAAGACTACCAGGCACTCGTGCAACACCGTTACAATACATTTTTTATGCATTTCTGCATTCGTTTTTTTTGTTTGGTATGTTTATTCGTGTTGATTGGCATATTGTCGTCGGCGTTTTGTTCACGGAGTCTGATCATGCATAAAATCAATAATTATTTCCATCAAGTATTGCAAGTTCATAAAAAAATGTGTATTTTTATGATTATTCACGCGCGTCGTCGAGGTCGACATCTATGCTCATGGAGGACGATTATTTTTTCATCGTTTCTCTTATCTACAAACGCAGAAGTCTACAGAATTTTTTTTCCAGCGGTTCTGCGCGTGATTCGTTTCTTTGTTTTTGTTTCTTATTCCGATTCACGTGCATGGCTCGACGAACGTAAATAATAGAATAGCTTAAGAGGTGGCGCAAATAGGGAAGCTATTGGGATTGCGAGAGAGAGAAAGAGAGAGCGAGAGAGATGATAACGAAAATTCTCGTAGCAGAAATCCCCCGAGAGATTTGGCGATATGAAGTTGGCTTATTCGAAAGAGAGGCGAGAAGCAGAGAGAGAAAATGGAGAAATATGTGGTCGCAGGAGAATAAAGAGCAAAAAGAATACCGCGATGGAGGAATGCTCGCGGCGGCAGCAGTCGTAGTATTAGTTGTGCAGACCTGGTATAATCTCTCTCGTGGCCATTCGGGCGCGAGAGCTCTGGACTTCGGCCAACCGTAGCATCCGCTCCACAAATGTCGCTAAATATATACTTAAACGTTGCCCGTTCGCGCGTTTCTCGCTTTATCCCGATGCCAACGAAAAATCGTTGAAAAAAAATGCAAACAAGTTGACAAACAAGCAAATTGTTAAGTTTCCTTATACAATGGATGTGAACACTTCACACGATGCTTCGATATGTTCGACACGAATTCGACGCTAACGTTATGCATATTAAAAATCGCGAGAGTCACCAAACGCAATGATCCTGAAGTTTCTATCGTTGGAATGCAACGAAATTCTGTTATTTCTGCAGCAGAGCCAATAATTATTATTCAATATTTGGCCAGGCCAATAAAACGATTCTCTCTTGCGACCAAAAAACTCAATCGACTCGAAAAATTGCGACGATTTCCAAAATTCAATAAATAATCAATAGAAAAAATGTTTTTCGTTGAATCTCAACGTTGCAAACTTCAGAGTCATCCAAACGCAAACCAGAAATCACGCAGTAAGTCATGAACATTGAGAAAAATTTGTCAACCAGTTGAATGTCCGCGGGGACGGCTCAAATATAGTCGAACGTAACGAAATTTCATATCCGATTAGTTTTTCTCGTATATTCCGCTTTTTTGAATCCAATCACACAACAAAATTTTTATCTCCCGCAGAGATAATTGAGATGAAAAAAAATCGTTTGTGACATGAAATTGTGTACGACCTTGAATTTCACGGAATTTTTACCGTGCAGAATGCCAATTTTTATGGAAATGAAATGAACTTTCGAACGCAGAAAAAAAAAATCTATTTTTTTTTTCACGACAATTTACATTTTGCACAGTAAACGCGTTGCCTCGCATTCAAGGTCGTTTCCTGACTCATCGTAATCCAGTTCAATTCTCGTATGCACATGCTCCCACCTAGAACTTGATAACATTGAGCAGTCGTGAATTCCAGAATAATTGGTACGAATACATTTTGAAGAAGAGAGAATTGATTTTTGTTCCAATACGTCGATTATAATTTGCAGCCTAATTGAGAACGTTTGAGCAAAGAACGAGCCATTGAAAATGTTGCTACAGCAGGAAGAAAACGTTGGAATAATTTTTTTAGATCATCCTTATTAAAATTTCAACACGCAATCGATATTTCGATTGATGGATAGTCAGAGTGTTGATTAAACGTGGCGAAAGTGGCGAAACAGAAACTAATTGCGAATCGGTAATCATAACTTTATACGTATCGGTTGCAATGATATAACATAGTATTGCGTGCAACGTGACAGGATTTCATTTGCTTTTTCATTCGCGGAAAATGGCGCTTGTGTATTATAAAGGTAGAGAAAAAAGTGCGAAGCCGTTAAAGCGGATCGATGGCAACGAGGAAATCAAGTCACGATATCTAACGAGTGATACACACGTGTGCCAGGGTGCTCGCGTATATATACGCTATGCAATATATAGCTGCGTGCGAGGTCAACTGGTTGGCTAAGAAAAAGCACGACTTGTTTCGCGGTCGTTGATATTTCGGTGTATCCCCACCCATTAATATTATTTATACATCGTTCGTGCCTCGATCTGTGCATAAACAATAATCTGTCGCGATTTATCTTTAAATTACTTCTTGGCGTTGATGACACCAGGTTCGATCTTTAAATAACGATGCTTTGTTTTTTCGTGTTTCAAACTTCGAATCATCGCTAAGGTTCGCCTTTCCCATGAATTTTTCATCCTTATCATCGGGAACGATTGCCATTGGATATTAAATCCGATTGTTAATTGTAAGTGCGTAAAAATAACGATTTTGAAATAATTGAAGCCGCTGGCGTAACAGAATTTCGTTTCTTTTTTTCTCCATTAACGATCTCGTGACATAATTACACAGACGCACTGTTTGAAAATTGAATCCACAATGGACCAAGAAGAAAAAAGTTTTCCCTGATAATTCTCTGTTGAAATACAAAAATCACGGCAAATTTTCGGCCTCATTTCGTTCTTGGATCTTAGAAAAGAATTGGTTGATTGTGCAGCTGACCAAATATTGAACAATAACGATGAGCTAAGCTCAAAAAAAATTCATTGATGGAAACGTCATATGGACCAAAAAATATAGCCGAAATATTTAACACGAACTTACCAATCTTTTGACCTGGAAGAGAACTTTATTATTCACTTGCTCGGTACGGAGTTCGCCCATAAGTTTTATGTGGGTTTCTACGCTTCCGGAGTCCAGCTGACTTACCGTTTTTATTTCGTATAATATCTCTGCGTTGATCGATGTCGAAAATATTATCAGCGAGCGGTGTACTCGATACGGAACAGTATTTACGGTTATATGGGCCGTATATAGACTTTTTAAAAGTATAACTATACGTATGTAATTCATGAGCTATCGCTTTACGAGGCTATCGTAGATATACGTAGTAGCAGAGTGAACTATAGTACTCGCGGTGCGGTTGGTGTTAACGTGACTGCATATGTATATAAAACATTTGATAACGACTCGATCGAGTTCGCGCGCGTATTTTATATCCGCGAGTAGAAACCGCGATTGCAAGAAAAAATAGCCAGCAGAAGCAACGCGAGGCATTACATACACATTTTTCGCTATATAATAAATTACTTTTGTATATGTACAGTCCTTTGTATATAGATTTTATGTAACTATTCTGATAACGCTTAACGGAAACGGTCACGGATTTTATTGCCGCACTTCTATCACCGCAGCATCCCGACCCCGTAAGTAATTTCGGAATGACACGGAATGATTCGGAATTTCGGAGTCCATCGAAAAATATCTCCATCGTTAATTATTTGTTTAATTTCCCAAATCTTGAAAAGTTTCGTATCCATGTTGCGTTTGGATCGTCAAAAAAAAAAAATGATCCTGAAGTTTGCATCGTTGGAGTGCAACGAAATTCGGTTTTTTCTTGAGGAAAACTCATGATTTTTATTCGATACTGAATCAGGACGATCGAACGATCGTTTTCCAGGATTCAAACACAAAATTGATACGAAAATTGGCTTTTCTTTTGAAATTTAACAAAAAATTAAGGAAAAAAGTATTTTTCGTTGGATCCCAACGTTGCGAACTTCAGTGTCATAAAAAAAAATCATTTTATCGTCCTGACCAAATTTCGAACAAGAATCTTGAGATCTGCTCAAAAAAAAAAACAGAATTTCGTTGCATTCCAAGGATGCAAACTTCAACATCGTATTCCGGATCGCCTGAATGCGTGTGCTTATCGTTATTTTTTTTCCTTTTGCTCTGTCTTTTGGATTTCTATTCTGTGTTTTTTTTGGTGCGTCTCTCAGTCTTTTGTAACGCGTGAAATTTTCAACAGCAGAATATGGAATTTCAATCTAGGAATTTATAAGATAAAATGTGAATGTGGAACGATTCTATTCGCTGCTTTTTCCCAATGTCTGACAGAGCTCTTTCGCTCATTGCTTCTGCTGTACTCTCGCGAGAGTGACACTGCGCAAGGTGGAGATGGGGGAGAGCCAGAAAAACGGATAGAAAAGTGTGAAAAGTAAAAAGGCTGTGCTCGGTGGTGTGCGGCCACGATAGTACCGCGACTGCTCATGGATCTTCTTCTCTTCTTCCCTCTTCGCTACGTTTTTCTTTTTACTCTTCTTCTTCTTCGTTTCTCGATTTTCTCGGGCGAAGCTTTTCAACAAACTTTTCAAATGGGCTTCATTCCGTTTGGCGCATCCTGTAAAAAAATCTTTTATACACGCCGACAGCAGTTCTCTATGATCGTTGAAAATTTTATTGAATTCGCGAAATGAATATAAAAACGGGTCGTCTCGAATCCTCGCTATTTGCACAGTTGCCCTTCGGCTCGAACAATCGGTAAACAAATTTAATAACTGTCACGCTATGTAGATATTAATCATGTAGATTTTGATGCATTATCGGAAATCGCAATTTTATGAGATTCTCATTATCCTTTTTTGACTTTTTTGAAAAATGTCCTGACAAAACAATAACCTAAGCTGCACTATGATTTTGAAGTTTTCATCGTTGGAATGCAACGAAATTCTGTTTTTTCGTCATCAGAACTCATTATTATTCAATGTTTGGCCCGGACAATAAAACGATCGTCTCGTGAGTTCTAAAAACTCGATCGAGACGAAAAATAGTCATGATTTCCAAAATTCAATAAATAATTAACAGAAACAATAGTTTTCGTTGAATTTCAACGTTGCAAACTTCAGTGTCATATCTGTCAAAATGCATTTCGTTGACTCGATTCTTCGAATCTGCGGATCTGCGAATGACATATAGAAAATTTCGATGCTGCTCAAAGTAGCGTCAGAAACCCAAAAAAGGCATTGAATAAAAAATATAAAAAAACAACCAGAAACGACGAATCCAATCTGTCGAGGATTTAAAGCCACTCGCCTGACCATGCGTCGCGTTCGCGATTCTTCTCGCTATATGCTCGAGTGTCCGATAGTCTTGTCCGTTCGGTGCAGGCTTTTCGCGAGCTTTTTTGTTTTTGCTATAATCTTCCGTTGCTCTGTTTGAGCGCGGCCGGAGAGCAATTCCCGTGCAGGCTTTACGGTGTGTTTCGCGCGGGAACGAGAGTCGGAAGTTAATTCGGATCACGTGAATGTGCGAGGAAGGTGTGATGCTCGCTTCGTGCTTCGCTACCCAGCATGCACCACAAGAAGCAGAACGAGATAGAAAGAGAACCGCGGAAAGCAAGTTAGACAGAGATTACGTGTTTTATATTTTTTATCCTCTCGTGCGTATCAGCAGCGTCGGCACTCGTGTAGCGCGGCGACTGTAGCTGCGAAATATTCGCTAATTCACCGATGCATCCGGAACAACTTCTCGCCGCTGCAAAAACGATGGGAAAACTGAAACTCGATAGGCGAACGCGGAACTATCGTTACTTTTTGTTGATTCATTGATTTAGATCGTATTTATTACTGTTGCATCGTTATTTTTTCAACAAAAAGCTTGCAGACTATAAAAGTGGCTGGTCGAATTCTCATTCGCGTGCGACTTTTGTTGGGCAGTTTTTTTTGCGTTAATATTCAAGTTCTCGCAATGACTCTGAAGTTGGCAACGTTGAGATTCAACGAAAACCATTTTTTCTATTGATTATTTATTGAATTTTGAAAATCGTGGCAATTTTTCGAGTCGATTGAGTTTTTTGGTCGCAAGAGTGAATCGTATTTATTGGTCGGACCAAATATTCAATAATAATTATTGGCTCTGCTGAAGAATTAACAGAATTTCGTTGCATTCCAACGATGTAAACTTCAGGATCATGTTCTCGCGTTTAATCCATAACTTTTTAATTTCTACCCAAACGCCAACTGGAAATATAGTAACATCCCGAAGATTCGATCGAAAACTTATTTCGCTTTGATGATTGGCTGATACGCACGTGGCCAAACTTTGGAACATCAGGATCTATAGTAGAAATAGATCACAAAACGCATTTGATGCAGCGGGCTAACGGGGTAGGAAGAAAAATCGGATTAACGATCGCGCTGTACAGATTTTACCTTTCCTTGGGTTTACATTGCTTTTTGTAACGGACGAAGAACGAGGCTCTCGCACAACTGTATATCCGTGTAGGATCAAACGGGATAGTCGAGCAAGACTGCTTCTTCTCTTTCTTGTCGTCTCCGGTTCATATTAAGTCTTTTCTTCGATCGCAGTTTCTTTCCTCTTATATTTATGTCATCCTTTCTTCTCCTCCTTTCCGATTCTTCTATATCTCCGACTCTCCCATACTCTTGCCAAAATATATGCAAACCTGCTTCGATATTACGCTCTTTTCTGTCTGTTGCTTTTTGAAAGCGCCGTTCAGTATTTCGCGAACGTTATATATCGCTCGATATTCATGACTGATGTTCCGGACGCTTTTCTATATAAATCACAGCCATACAATGTGATCCCTTATATATAAAAGGCCTTAGCGCCGTTTCACTGGAGAAAATGTAATATCAAGTGATTTTTTTTCCCTCTGTTTGCATTTAATACGCCGAGAGACTTGAATACGTTTGCGGGTCTGTTTGGGGGAGAGTTTTGATTGCTAAAAATCTCCGTCGTTTACTCATCGGCCAGAAATATCCGGCGTTGTGTTTTTTTCATTTGTTATTTCTTGAAATTCGTAGAACGTACAAAAAAATCGAATATGGAAATAAAAAAACGCAACGGTATCGAAACAATTGATATTGCACGTGAAAATGTGTCTCGAATAATATTTCACGAGATTAAAAAAAAAAGTAATATAGTGAGGAGAGACTTGGATATTCTGAGATGCAAAAATCTTACCGAGAATTGGAATAATCGAGTGAGTGACAGGGAGAAAATGAGAGAGGGAGACGCGAAAGGCATTAAAGGAGATAGACAAGAGACGTAAAGATCTTGTGAAGGCAAGAATAGAGGGCGATTTACTCTTCATGTTTTATATTACGTGGGAGCTCGTTTGGATGGGCTTAACGTTGTCTGTGCTGCCACATAGACACTCGACC
Organism: Diadegma fenestrale; assembly: GCA_037043255.1. Lineage (NCBI taxonomy): Eukaryota > Metazoa > Arthropoda > Insecta > Hymenoptera > Ichneumonidae > Diadegma > Diadegma fenestrale. Next base: position 2,895,064 of record CM073311.1, on the reverse strand, counting down.
GATAGGGGGAGGACACTAATAGAATCGTGAATGTACGTGTGTGCCGCCCAGGAGTAAATCGATAAGGCTCACTCGCGTTCAGCATGAGAGGAGCATACACCACAGGGAGCAGAGCATATTCTCAACGTGTGAATTCGAAACGTCGCGAGGTGGCTCTTCGCACACGATTATACTTTTTTTCACAAGCTTTTATTTATAAATTCTCCAAGTATTTGTAAACACTCAACGCGTACATTCGCGTTTCCGAACAGAAAAACGAATCTCCGACTTTAAGTTGATGTTCAATTTTGAATCCCGCGTCTCTGTAAATAATTGGAATGAAAACTTCGGAAAACAAATCGACAACACACAATTATCAATCTTTTTGAACGCAAATCTCGTTTGTCTGTGGCACGTCAGAGAACTATGAGAACGTCCGATCTTTCAACTATCTGATCGATTCTAAAGCATCTCGTATATATGAAACTATTGGTCATGTATCGAATTTGGAAACTCGACGATTGAAATGTATTAGTCTGCAGGATGAATCCATCGCGTAAATCACGAGGATTCGCGCAGTAACGCGATTTCGCCTCCCGTTCACGTTCACCACAGCAGCACAGTTCTCGACCCCCATTTATCTATACATATATTTATTATTATATACGCTTCGATATGTATATATTCGGAAACGTGTATCCAGTGTGCACGACGATTTAGTTTGCACCGAAATTCAACCGCGACGAAATAATACTCCCTATACACGAATCAACCATATATCAACGATATATATGAATTTATATATATTTCTATGTAAAGGATCATTATCCTGCGAGACCCAGTACGAATGCTCTATATTATTGGGATATTATTCGAGCACATAACCTGTCAACGTCCAGATCATTAGTTTAAAGTCAATTTTATCATTCCGTCCTATCAATCGAGTTGTCGAAATGATTTATAAATTTATTATCCTCGCACTCTTTCTCCAAATTCGTTTTCATTAGTCAATTATGACTCTGAAGTTTGCAACGTTGAGATTCAACGAAAAACATTTTTTCTATTGATTATTTATTGAATTTTCAAAATCGTGGCTATTTTTTGAGTCGATTGAGTTTTTTGGTCGCAAGAGAGAATCGTTTTATTGGCCGGACCAAATATTCAGTCATAATTATTGGCTCTGCTGAAGAAATGACAGAATTTCGTTGCATTCCAACGATGGAAACTTCAGGATCATTCCTGATTATGAGATGAATCAATGATTGTTTTTTTTTTTTATCGTTTGTTCAGTATTACGAGGAATAATGAGTGTATATTTTACTCGGGGCGGGTTGCAAGAAAATAAATGCGCCCAGCAGGGTACGCATAACCTTGAGTACGTTTTATGTGCATGCCCTATACGTGATTTCTTCTTTCGACAAAGACCAATCGATCGAGGTATATCACGGTCGCGCTCGTTATCCTCATTCTGTTTACCCACATATTGAGGGACTCGGTCGTCGATTCGCCGCAACCAAACGATTTATCGAGACACACGAGCCACCATGTGTACATGAAGCTGTTTCGTGGCGTGATTGGTTAACGACCAAACGATCTACAGCAGCGTTGACGACGCAACCTGCTGCACGGTGTATGATAAAACAAGCGCATGGCTCGTGTACACTCTCTACAGTGTCTAGGATAGCTAGTTATATTACGAATATACGTGAGTTTTGTGCGCTCGTGTATCGGTTTACGTGCATGTGCTTTGGCATCTGAACGACTACGCGAAGTAGCAGCCATGCACACGATCAAGAGCCAAGAATTCTCCAGCAGCTTCGCTCCCCGGCGCGCAACGTTCATCGAGCTTCGCGCGCGCGAAAAGAGCCAACGCAAAGTGAGCCGCTTGCTGCTCATACACGAAGAAGAGGAGAAAGCGACCCACTTAGAGCTCTCGGGTAATTATAAGCCTTGAACCGAGTAAACGAGGAGTCGTGTGCTACGACAGCCAAAGCCGTATATACTCGAGCACACGATTCACCGAGCTCAGGCAACTTTATTGCGCGCGCAATTCTAATGCTCGTTTTCATGTTTCACTATCTCTTTCCCTCTTTCTTGCTCTCCCTCATTCCTTAATCGCTGGAAACTCGCCCAAATAAAAAATATTTTTAAACTGACGCTGCTGGTTCGCCGAAGAATCGAGAGAGATTCAATGACTCTAAAGTTTGCAACGTTGAGATTTAACGAAAAACATTTTTTCTGTTGATTATTCATTGAATTTTGAAAATCATGGCAATTTTTCGAGTCGATTGAGTTTTTTGGTCGCAAGAGAAAATCGTTTTGGTAGCCGGACCAAATATTCAATAATAATTATCGGCTCTGCTGAAGCAATAACAGAATTTCGTTGCATTCCAACGATGGGAACTTCAGCATCAGAGAGATTTATATTCGTTTAAATAAATTTATGTCAAAAAAAAAGTGCAACTTGTTTAACATTCTCAGAAAAGTCTTTGTCAAAATTGTTCATGGAGTTTCAATTAAAATTATTATAGTTGATAATTCAATTGATATTCTCTTCGATTTTTATTAACTTGGAAACTTTCATCATCCGAGCGTGGTCGTAAAATTTAGAATCACGCAGAGTTTCACTCGTTCTAAGAAAAAATAAAAACTTGACGTTTGCTTGAATGAATACTATTTTAATACGTTTACCGACGTTTTTAAACGCGTGTCCCGTAATTTGAACGTAAAACTGATAGTTTTTTTTTACTAATTTTCATGAATTTGTGCAAATATCTCTCGTTCTCGTGTATAAAAATGCACACACTTTTTTTATATGACACTGAAGTTCGCAACGTTGGGATCCAACGAAAAATACTTTTTTCCTCAATTTTTTGTTAAATTTCAAAAGAAAAGCCAATTTTCGTATCAATTTTGTGTTTGAATCCTGAAAAACGATCGTTTCATCGTCCTGATTCAATATCGAATAAAAATCATGAGTTTTCGTCAAGAAAAAACCGAATTTCGTTGCACTCCAACGATGCAAACTTCAGGATCATTTTTTTATTCCCTTGTGTCGACTACTTTTTAAGATCACAACGACTATAATTCTTTGGTCTTGGATGAAAAAGCTTGATGTCGGAATTTCGTTGAAAATGTACGCCGTTTATAATGCACGAGGGTAAATTTGTGCGAGTTTCTGACACCGGGCGAAAAGCTGACGCTTTTGTAGACGTTTGCAGGAAATATTGATAATCGTACTTTCGTAGACTTTGCTATTCCGTACGCTCCTCGTGTTCTATACAGACTGAGGGTGAAAGAGAGAGAGAGAGAGAGAGAGAGAGAGAGAGAAACACGGGGCCATGAGAATATAACTGCTGCGGTTTGCTACGGTGCGCAAACTCTGCGGCTCTTTCTTCAGTAGCATACCATATGGTTGGAAACTGACCGAGAACCCAATTAGCCAACAGCTAGAGTCGGACAAGCAAGTTGTAAAGGGAAACAGAGAAAGCGAGGAAGAGGCAAAGAGCTCGAGATAAACGGGACTCGCGCGACCTGCTGGCTTTAATGCTATCAAGTATTCAAATGAATTAAGCTCCTCGCTCTTTGCGAGCAGCGAAGAGAATTTGAGTCAACTTTTTTTTAAATCCTCAAAAGAAATCGGAAAATGTTTAAAACCTTCACAAAGACAATCATACTTTTTATTTTTTTAAATAACCAAGCAAGCACGAATTCCTTTTAGTTAATGACATTGATGTTACGAGTCGTGCAGAAGCAGAAAGATTGTTTGTATTTCATCGACTGTAATTATTTCGGAAACGCGGAAAATGAATATATTTTGAGAGAAATGTTCATTAAATATTATCAAGCGTTTGAACGGGTTACGAATATGCGTGAAAAATTGTAAAAACAAAGTACAAACGCTTCGTTGTTTGTCCGCACGTACGTGCATGTGAAAAGCTTTGCCGAGGATACGAGAGGCAGTAAATGTTGATGGTAAACCTCGAAGCTACACGCCGTGCGTGAAAAAAATATTAAACATCGTCGAGGAAAATGAAAAAAGAAATTGTGGAGTGAGATTTTCACTATACTTTCTGTTTTTCTCTCTTTCTATCTGTTTCTCTTTCCATCGGCGCGTTAAAACACACACCGTTTTGTAACGGAGAAATATTCTTGCTGCGTATGCTAAATTTGTGAGGAAATATCGTTCGCCCTTGCCCCTCGCCCACTCCCCACAAAAAATCGTGGAAAAGCGAGAGATTTTTTTTCGCTCTATTCGGACTTGTCTCTTTCTCTCTCCGTCGTTCTCTGTGATGCTGTCGCAATATATGACTCTGCGTTCAACACCTGCTCTGTGGAAGCGCACCACCTCGGTTTTCGAATGAAAATTCATGAGGCCAAAGTTATACCGAGTTTTATAAGGACTAAAGAGCATGTGGGAAAGGAGAAACGAGACGAGGCGAAAGGAAAAAAAAAGTTGGGATGTGTCTCTTTTATGTAAGAGACTTTTGGCTTGTACGGGATATGGAATTTTCGAGAGCGACTGTAATCACTTGTCAGAAGCAGAAGCGATTTTATTCCTCCGTATTTTTGCGCTTGTATCTTGTATTCTTGTTGCTTCGTGTCCCTGGATGGTGTGACGATCAGTCTCGCAAGATCTTTTCTTAATCATAAAAACGTGTCTGCAATACACACCGGTCAAAGTTTTTCTACAACGTATCGAATCAGCTGAGAGTTGTTTCAATTTGCAGCGTCATTGCGTTGGCGCGAAATTACCAGGAGATACTCGGAAGCAGAAACAAGTTATTCGCTTCCTCAATGGAAAAAGTTTTTATCCGATATTCATTCTAAACTGTTATGAATGCAAACTTGTTTTGTGTGCAGAATGAAAAAGAATTCGAGGAGCGATGAATCGAGTGCATGAACTTGAAATGCACGTTCGAGTTTCCCTCTTCAGGGTTAGTTGACTTATTGGTCAATTCAGCGATTACTCATCCAGCTGAATTATCAGCCAATCCCTGCTAATCGATGCGTGCTTTAGAAAAAAAATTTCCCAGGTTAAAACCGATTAATCAATGATTCGGATCGCTATCATTCACTTCGAGATCGATTTGGAGCCGGGAAACTGAGGCAATATGACTCTGAAGTTTGCAACGTTGAGATTTAACGAAAAACATTGTTTTTATTGATTATTTATTGAATTTCAAAAATCGTGGCAATTTTTCGAGTCGATTGAGTTTTTTGGTCGCAAGAGAGAATCGTTTTAATGACTGAAGTTTGCATCGTTGGAATGCAACGAAATTCTTCTTCCTATTTGGCAAAAATAATTATATGAGTGGAGAATGTAATTACGATGATCAAATGATAGATTTTTGTTACCCGAAAACATATCGGCTCGAAAAATTTGGATGACATTGGAAATTGAACGAATCAACAATAAAATAAAATATTTTTCGTTGCATTCCAACGTTGCATACTTCTGCATCATTCGTTTTATTGGCCGGCCCAAATTTTAAGAATAATTATTGGCTCTGCTGAAGAAATAACAGAATTTCGTTGGATTCCAACGATGGAAACTTCAGCATCATAAAGGCAATGAAGGTTTCAAGGTCGCTTCGGGGACTCATGATGATCAGTTTTTATTTTTATTATTACGGTTTTTGAACGGTTAATGAATTACCTGGTTCGCAATCTATTCTCGATCTTTTGCCAGCAGTCGTTGACATGAGTTACGCGAACGCTTCTTTCCTTTACTCCAATCGCTCACTATGGAAGACTCTTATGTTTACGGCCGCAAAATAGATAAACACACGCGATATTCGCACACAGACTCTTCACCTCATTTTCCGCCGGCGTATATGCTGCTGACACTCTGTGTGCGCACCGTACACTAGAAGAAAATGAGACAAATAGTCTGTGTGCGAATATCGCGTGTTCCGAACTCGTTAAACGTGTACGTGTGCGCTCATCTGTTTATTTCTGTCTCTTCGCTCTCGTTCACTTTTTTAAATCTCTCGTTCGACGTGCTTCAATTCAACATATCGCGCGATACTTTCCACTCGTGTTATCAGATTTTCGTTGATGAAATTGTTCGATTGGATAATTCACTGGACAATAACGTGAAATTATTTCACTCCATGTTAATTATTAATCTTCATTTACATAACGGTTATGCAAAATATCTCGACAGTATTTTAATGAAGCGAGGTTTTCATGAACTTTTACACATTCGTTGATCATTTTCTCTCATCGAAATGTCACAATCGGTGAACGAGTTTCACAATTGTTTCGAAATATTGGTGATATTGAGAATTAATCGAGAAACATGACGGATCTTGGGAACGGGAATGATATTTCGTTTCTATGAATAATTTACAAACATCGAATCATTATCGCCATGAATTCCATCGCAGCGTAATAATTCAAACATTTATAATTCCGACGAGCAATCAACCTGCGAAAGTGGCCCAATTTTTGTCGCAATTTTTCTCAAAATTCGAGCCAAACGATACATTTCTATTTCGGACTTTATTACTGCAGGAGGAATAACAGAAATTTTTCACGCTTTCCTCTCGGAGTTTCCAGTTGTGCGAGCAATTTAATCCAAGAGCAGGTCGACGACCACATTCATTCGTCGTGCATAAATATATAATGGCGAATTCGTTGTATACGACGTTCGAAAAACAAAACTTATCGCTCGCGGCATTCCATAAACGGAGGAGCGAAGTGCACTGGCCTCTGTAGCAGGTTATCGGTGCCTCGGAATCTGAAGAAACTCCACAGTTGGCGTCGTTTCAGAACTAACCCGAAACATATACACGCGTGTAATCGTCGTACTTGCGTGTAATTAGTTTAGATATTTAGGCGTCGAAAGGGCGCTCGCGCCGGTGTGTGCTTCCGGACTCCTCGGAATGCAAATATTCACTGCGAGGATGAAAAGACTCATTTTTACGATGTTAAAGTATGCATCGTTGGAATGCAACGAAATTCGGTTTTTTCTTGAGGAAAACTCATGATTTTTATTGGATATTGAATCGGGACGATAAAACGATCATTTTTTAGGATTCAAACACAAAATTGATACGAAAATTTGCTTTTCTTTTGAAATTTAACAAAAAATTGAGGGAAAAAGTATTTTTTGTTGGATCGCAACGTTGCGAACTTCATTGTCATAATGCTCTTGATACGCTTCTTATTCAATCTTTATATTATTTCAATTTTTCACGACAAATGTACGATCCGTCATACTACTTGACATTCATGCTTCGCGATAGAGGAAACGATACACCATTTACCGTATTCGAGTTCCACCCGTCCCAGCCGCATGTTTATGCCATTCACCTCTATCTCTGTAACGCCTTCCGGTGGTATTTCCCGTTGTCGACAGAATCGATAATTCAACGTCGTTTCAAACGGGATTCAATAAAATAGTCACCGTATTAATGATATTTTTAATGCTCCTGACAAACTGTAAATCCACGGAATACGATTTTCATTCGATACAACCTCATCCCAGCAAAAAGTCTCAGTTAAGGGATGACCTTGAATTTTGAGTGGTTTCGATTGAGCAGAATGGAATTTTTTAACGATGTTGAATTATGCATCGTTGGAATGCAACGAAATTCGGTTTTTTCTTGAGGAAAACTCGTGATTTTTATTCGATATTGAATCAGGACGATAAAACGATCGTTTTTCGGGATTCAAACTCAAAATTGATACAAAAATTGGCTTTTCTTCGGAACTTAAGGGAAGAAGTGTTTTTTGTTGCATCCCAACGTTGCGAAGTATCATATTTTTAGAAATGGAAAATCGATAAAATCTTTCGTTCTTTGTCGCTTATTTTGTGGCTTTTGAAATCTGCAGCCACGTCCCTCGCACCCTTAACGCGGCAGGGTATAGAATGAAATTACATTTTCCATAATTTTCAGACTAATGGATACTGGAACTGATTACAAAAGCCACAAGCAGGCAGATCGCGTTTGGCAACGGCTCAGCCAAACGAATAAATATAATGAATTTGTACATTCGCGTGAATACATCGTTTGTATGTGTGGTGTTTATGTACATTGTGTGTGGATGTATTACGCACGAGTATACATTGTATACCGTGACTCGGTTGTACTCGAGCCGCGGGCGGTCGTTACAGCGAGAACCGAGCGCATGCCACGCGAGAGCAGAACCCATTGAATTTAAATTATCCCATGCGCTTTATCTCTCCTAAAATCGCGCCCCTTCTCGATTCCGCATATACCTCCCACGCATAATGATATATTTATAAGAATCTATGTGCGAGATTCGTTGATCAAGTTTGTTATTGCGTTGGATTGTGAACGCCTGGGTTGTTGATGGCGGCCTCGTCTTTATTGTTGGTGATTTTTCACCCAATTCCGAATATCCTCGAGCCCTTTGAAAATCGTGGGAAATTATCCATCACTTTGGTGAATTCACATTTATTAAAAATTAAAAGCAATTCTTTTTCAATTGGATTGATTTTTTCATTTGCGTTTGTACGTATGTTTTTTCGACACGGAAAAATACTCGGTCCATGGAGAATATACATTCAGCACGCGAATAACTTTGCACCCTGTTGCATATCAAGAATCGGACATAATGGTATTCGTTACTCATGTCGAATGTACGCGTGCATCACGAGCTCGCGTACACCAAAGCCATGGCCTGATTCACGAATCGGCACTTTGCCAAATAATGTTTTTCCCGCTATTCTGCGGAAGCGGTAGAAAACGAACATATCCTGAAAGCTTCATATCCCGTACTCGTCAATTTGGATTTTTGCGTCATGCACATGTTTGACTTATTGGAATATTAACAATGAAAGGAAAAACTTGTATAATTAATTAATTCTTCAACGATTTATAGATTGAGTCACGCGTGTTTTCGGGTTTCGGTTATTTGCCATACGTTACATAAATAATGATCTTGAAGTTTCCATCGTTGGAATGCAACGAAATTCTGTTATTTCTTCAGCAGAGCCAATAATTATTATTGAATATTTGGTCCGGCCAATAAAACGATTCTCTCTTAAGACCAAAAAACTCAATCGACTCGAAAAATTGCCACGATTTTCAAAATTCAATAAATAATCAATGGAAAAAATGTTTTTCATTGAATCTCAAAGTTGCAAACTTCAGAGATGTACACGGAGAGAATATTACATTCGAAATTACTTAAAAATATGGTATGGCATAATTTCCGCGTTTTCGATAGAAAAAGATGGAAAAATTACTAAGTTTTTGCTCAAATTTGTCAGAGGGACGACTTGGTAGCAGGGAACTATAATAACATAGTAAATTTTGATGCAATATTCTCTCCGTGTATATGAAGCAAGCAATTAAATCTTGACATTAATCGAGTGTCCGTTTCGGTAAACACAGGCTGAATCTCCTTGGTACAGTTGTTGGAGGTAAACCGTTATAGCGATACACGGAAATAAACATTCGGTCTCTTTTGTTTCTTTGGCTCAAAACGATCGCAATCACTGATGGCTATAAAACACGAACGAGCTCGATGAGAAAGAGACTTTCAGGGATGACGGCGAGGGTGGGAAGGGCCACGCGGGGCAAACGAGCAAGGGAGGGGAGAATCGGGCTATAAACGTCGAGATGGCACGCTATGTGTGTGTGTGTAAGCTCGTGGAGAATGAGACAACCTGAAAAGCAAACAAGAGGGATGGCTGGTGCGCGAGAACGAGTGAACAGGCAAGTGGGAAGAGAGCCGGAGAGAAAGTGATGGAAAAGGAGGAGTGATCAAGAGGATGAGATGGACAGAAGGTAAAGCAGCGTTTACAGACGGATGAGAGTGATATGCAAATGACTTTCTCATTCGCCATTCACGCGTCCATATCTATCTCCGTCTGTTTCACGCGGCTCATTGACTTGTTGATTTCACGCGTTACAGACATATGAATGTGCAAAAAACGGCGGAAAAAAAGTAACGCACAAAGTTACCTACAAAATGCTCGAAAAAATGACACGCTCCGAAATAAAAGATTTCGCTTAAGAAACTCAACATAATGAAATGACTCTGAAGTTTGCAACGTTGAGATTTAACGAAAAACATTTTTTCTATTGATTATCTATTGAATTTTAAAAATCGTGGCAATTTTTCGAGTCGATTGAGTTTTTTGGTCTCAAGAGAGAATCGTTTTATTGGCCGGACCAAATATTCATTAATAATTACTGGCTCTGTTGAAGAAATAACAGAATTCCGTTCCATTCCAACGATACAAACTTCAGGATCATATAATGAACGCAGTCTCATAAATATTATATCGCGAATTAATACCGATGATACATTTTCTCCGATGATTCCGGCTAATTTTTCATTGTAACGAATTTACGATAAACGTATAGCTGCAACGACGCAGAGTGTATTGTTTAATTTTTCTTACATGTGTCAGACAAAAAGGAACGGGATTAAGTGAGAACCCGTCGAATAATTAACGCTTTTTTCTTTGGCGTGTCGTCGAAAAGAGCTCATCCTTTCTTTACTCTCTCCCTCTCCCTTCCTCTCTCTCTTTCTCTCGTCGGCGAGTCGACGAAGCATTCTCTTCATATATAAATACACACACAGCTCTTTATACGTGTATAAATGCACGAATACGACGACGTGAATGAAGAAGAGAGTAGAAGAGTCTGACACACGACCGAGACCGCTTTACGAGCTTGTGGGTCCGTCTTAATTGGAACACGAACTCCGGGCGGAGAGTCAAGTGTGGGGCGAACGCCTCTTGGTCGAGTTGAGAGCCGAGTTATATAGCCCTACGTGAAACGAGTACCGTATTTCCTTTTTTTTTTGTTTGTTTTCTTTCCCCACTTCGTTACGAACTTTGATTTCTTAACGGACCAAAATTAAAGATCAAAATCATTTCGAAATGTGACCAAAATTCCTTTGAAAAACGCGACGATCGGAAGGTGAAGCTCGAAATTCTCACAATCATCGGTATAATTATTTTTTACGACCGTTTCGTTTGGTGGAGATACGAAAAAGATTCAATGTCGCTGAGGATAATCTTTACAAGTTTGCAACGTTGATATTTAACGAAAAACATTTTTTCTATTGATTATTTATTGAATTTTGAAAATCGTGGCAATTTTTCGAGTCGATTGAGTTTTTTGGTCGCAAGAGAGAATCGTTTTATTGGCCGGACCTAATATTCAATAATAATTATTGGCTCTGCTGAAGAAATAACAGAATTTTTTTGCATTCCAAAGATGGAAACTTCAGGATCATTATAGACACATACATGTATACGGAATTCAAAAGTTTGTGCATATGGATGTGTGTGGATGATTTAGTACGGCGGTCCATTAATTTTATTGAACAGTTTTCACGGTTAATCGATTTTACATGTGCATACATATGCGGCCTTGGACTGCAGTGCTCCGTATCGAGTGAGCCTCGTAAATAATCTCGTCGAGTACATCAGCACGTCTGCGTCTATATAGATTTCACAAAGAAAACTGCTGTATGTTTATATATTCAACGGTTCTCGTGTATGCAAGAATTCATAGGCATATAAATGTGTTGCTTGGATGCAAGTATATACGTTAACACATACATATGCGGAGGCTCGACAGCCGCGAAGAGTAATTATCAAGCGATAAAACGGCGTGGCAAGGTGAACGCGAAACTGCATCGCCAGTTCGTGCTCTCTTCGTTCATTCTATCTTTCTCACTCTCCTGGCAACCGCGACACGAGATCGAAAGGGCTCGTGCGACCGTGTCGCCGGTCGAGGCTGTTTTAACATCACTATATGCCAAGAAATAAGCAATCAGCGTCATCGTCACCGTGTTGAATAGTCAGTGCTATTAGTACAACAACATTAGAGACTCGCTAGAGAACAGCAGACCGAAATTCAATTACCGCGTAAACTCCCACGCCCTCCCGCAACCTTCACTGATATGTGTTTGTTCTTGATTCACAGAGAATTGGATTTTAATATCGTTGAGGAAAAAGCGTTTCGATAGAGAATTTGTTTTTATGACTCGGAAGTTTGCAACGTTGAGATTCAACGAAAAACATTTTTTCTATTGATTATTTATTGAATTTTGAAAATCGTGGCATTTTTTTTGAGACGATTGAGTTTTTTGGTCGCAAGAGAGAATCGTTTTATTGGCCGGAGCAAATATTCAATAATAATTATCGGCTCTGATGAAGAAATAACAGAATTTCGTTGCATTCCAACGATGGAAACTTAAGGATCATGAATTTTTACTGTTGCACACGTCGATTTTGTTTTTCTTCGGGAATTTTCTTGTAAATCTGGCATTCGTGGATTTAACTGCCCACTGTTTTTGAGAGCGAACGTGCTCAGCTACAGTCGATCGAGTAAGGTCAGGGACGCCCGCCTTCAAACTCTGCATAAGAAATTTCGAGCTCGACGAAAAAATTGTCCGGGCCACGAGCGAGACGCGAAACGAGGAAAGATCGAGGTCGTCTGACAATTCGGGTCCAGAACATCAACATGTACATATCGTATGATATTCTGGGCTATTTTATATTTCGTGTGTGTGCGTGCGTGTGTGTGTGTGGGCTGCATGCATAAAGTTTTTTACGAGTTGCGAATCTTCCAGCGTTTCTCAATCTCATCCAGTGAACTTTATGAGTAAATTCAGAAATATTAATTTATAAGCTGGAAAACTTTTGTCTCCTGCCTCGACGACCCTTATCAGTTCTACTTTAGTTACAATGACACTTTAACGATGCCTTTACACTCAACGAAGCCTCGTGGATTTCCGTGCAGTCTGCAAGAAGAAACTTTGTAACAAATAGAGCAGCGATTAAGGGCATTCGCTCGTGCAAATTTTATAGAGATCGACTGAGTTGTAAAGATTCCATTTTATTTCTGCTACGAACATACTCTCATCATAGTTTTCATAATATCCCGAGAACTTAGCTCTTGATAATGTAATTGTGCTAGAGTAACTTTGCCTTTGAGTCAAAATGACTCTGAAGTTTGCAACGTTGAGATTTAACGAAAAACATTTTTTCTATTGATTATATATTGAATTTTGAAAGTCGGGGCAATTTTTCGAGTCCATTGAGTTTTTTGGTCGCAAGACAGAATCGTTTCATTGGCCGGATCAAATATTCAATAATAATTATTGGCTCTGCTGAAGAAACAATAGAATTTCGTTGCATTCCATCGATGGAAACTTCAGGATCATTGAGTCAAAAGTCTAGATGAGCGAATCGATGCTAAAGCAGATTCGGTTTATTTTGCACGAGTTTCAAATTCTAAATTTCTTTCTATTTTCCTTCATTTGTTTTCGATCGATATGCCGAATCGAGGATTAAACAATGTGATTTATTTTGAGAACGATGCGATATGTTTACTCGTAAGCTTGGATCCTTACACTGGATGTGGACTCGACTCGCAATCGAAATGTTCATTTTATCTTCCGCAACCGTACGGTAATGGCGTACGTAACCGGAAGTAACAGTTTGCGCTCGCCGCGAGATTACATCCACTTTGCTCAAGTTAAACTGTAGTAACGCGAAGATTAAGAGGGTGCGAAGAAGGGGAGAAAGATATTGTGAAAAATAGAGCTCTCGATCTCCATCCAGAAAAGCAGTTCATTATCCTCGCAGAACTCTACCTGGTTTCCCGGTTGTTCTACAGCTATTTATCCCTTTATGTGTGTAGTGCACAACCTGCTGCTGCTGCTGTCACGAGCCAAGAACTTGTTTCTTCTTCGAGAATACCAGTTCAGCTGGTTGGACTAGATTCTTCGAGTAGAAACAACCTCGTCACACACTTCTACACACACGAGGGGATTAAAAAAATGGACTTTTTATAAATTCTCACACACTGCATGTAATTTCGAGTGTAGAAAAAAAACTTGAATGCTCGCGTTGTTTTAAAGGTCTCCTTGCGTCTCGGAAACGATTCAGAACGTTTTGTCTCGAAATATAATTCGGCTCGTCCATCCGCAACCATGAAAAATTGTCGTTATTAATGTTCTCGCTTCGGAGTCTTTTTTACTCGTGATAATGTTGCAAAGATATTTCACGTGCAGCACTCGCGAGCTCCATCTCCGTAAATCTTTACCTGCCAACCAGTGAAATAGTGCAACCTCATCCCAGCAACCCTCGTACTTTTCTCTCTCACTTGTAGCTTTACTGAGCTCTGCTGCTCTGTCTCGTGGTGTGCTGGCTTGATACGATATGCACCGCTGTAGCTTTCTTCTTCTACACGTTCGGAGTGAACGCGTATCGCATATCACTGGCCATTACGCGGACGCGCCAACCAGAATGCAAATGAAGCACTCTCTAATCGTAAGTAGACACGGGAAGACGGCAGCGAATTGCCCTAATGGTAACCAGTCCGAGTATCAAATGTGTGTGTGAGTTTCATACACTGTATCATTTAAATATACATGTCGAGTGTCGTAAATGTACCAAGAAACGCCCTCCATGGGCTTAACTTGTTCGCTATACTATGAAAACTTGACACACAGTGTGAATGTTTGTCGTGATTTTCATGAGAGAGAAAGGTTTTGCTTTGGTACGAGTGAGACAAAAATGTTTGGTCCTTCATGCGCACCAAATTCCCTTTTTAACTGCTCAATTCGAAACAAAACAAAAAACACGTTGTTCAGTCGATCTGCGATTGTTAGTCGATCGGTTAATGTATTTGATGATCGGCGATGGCTTTTCGTTTGTTAACTTTGTAATCGAAGACATAAAAGCACAAAATTTCCGTCATTGTGGTGGCTAGAATTGTGTTGAACTATATCGCAGGCAATTTTTTGCGCAATCATACACCACAGAGTGCTTTTCAACAGACCGTCAAAAGCTTTTGACTGAAACAACTTTTTTTTGTCACATTTTCCAGTCACGTTGATCGAGAACCGTTTCCAGCTGCTCGATGAGCTGGAACTATCAGAGTTACACAGCGTCTGTAGCGACGAATAAAATCAAATGATCAAACGGATTAGCCGTTTTCCGCCAGTTCTATCGAGTTTGCCGTTTCAGTTTAAGACAATACGGAATTAATCGATTATTCGTGTATCGAAAGATTCATTCAATCGTGATGACTCTGAAGTTGCATGACACTGAAGTTCGAGGATGTTGAAGTTTGCATCGTTGGA
This sequence comes from Diadegma fenestrale, assembly GCA_037043255.1. Taxonomy (NCBI): domain Eukaryota; kingdom Metazoa; phylum Arthropoda; class Insecta; order Hymenoptera; family Ichneumonidae; genus Diadegma; species Diadegma fenestrale. The sequence continues at coordinate 2,879,992 of CM073311.1, read as the reverse complement.
ATGCACCGGAATTTTGTTTTTTCTTCACTGAGGCTCGTAATGATTATTCAATTTTTTTTCTGGACAAGAAAACGATCGTTTCTTGAGTCCCAAAAAGTCAATCGAGACGAGAAATTGCAATGATCTTTAAAATTCAATAAATAATTAATAGAAATAAAATTCCCGTTGAATCTCAACGTTGCAAACTTCAGATTCATGAAGTTCGCAAAGTTGGGATCGAACGAAAAATAGTTTTTCCCTTAATTTTTGGTTAAATTTCAAAAGAGAAGCCAATTTTCGTATCAATTTTGTGTTTGAATCCTGAAAAACGATCGTTTTATCGTTCCGATTCAATATCGAATAAAAATCATGAGTGTTCCTCAAGAAAAAACCGAATTTCGTTGCATTCCAACGATCCATACTTCAATATCGTAAGTTTGCAACGAGTTGAGATCCAGCGAAAAACATTTTTTCTATTGATTATTGAATTTTGAAAATTGTGGAAATTTTTTGAGTCGATTGAGTTTTTTGGTCGCAAGAGAGAATCGTTTTATTGGCCGGACCAAATATTCAATAATCATTATTCGCTCTGGTGAAGAAATAACAGAATTTCGTTGTATTCCAACGATGCAAACTTCAGGATCATGATAAATATGTCGAGGAATCTCCGTCGAGACAATTTTCGTTCGGAAAACATAACATTTATCGTTATATATTCATTGCATTTGCGCGGTGTGGTCCTCTCAGCAATTGCAGAATTGTTTTTGTAAATCTCTGAATAGAAAGTCCGCGAGTGTAACAGTTGTCGTCATCCGTGTTGGTCGAATGTACTGGACGCTTCGTCGCTTATGCCATTTCACTTGAGAGTCGTCAGCTGGAGAAAATAACTTTTTATTACGAAACTATCGCGTGTGTGTGCGCCCGAGTATAAACGTGACTGCTCCGTCGGTGTGTTTGTGGAGCTGTGACGGCCTTTGGCGAACATGCTGCAGGGCCGAAAAGCAGACACGGTAAAGGGAAGAAAGAAACAGTGCAGACAAGAGCGTTACTCCGGAAGTAGAGCGGTTGCTGAATTGTAATAGCACTTTTATAATACACATACTCAACGAAAAACGTACAAAAAAAAGAGACAAAAAAACTACACGCTATCCAATGTGTGCTTAGTGGTTGCATGTATACCTGCAAATATCCTGAGGTTATCTCATAGTCGTGCGAACATTGTCTTGCAGTGAAATGGAAAAAGATGAAAAAAAAAACAACAACAAAACAACGAATGAACGAGAAGCAGAACAATGTAGACGAGAAAGCGATAACGAAAGAAAAAGGAGCATTTCAATTTTTTTTGTACACAAATGCGAGCGGCGTATGATCCCGTGTATTCTTATTGGAAAGAATGATCCAAGAATATCCGTTTTTTAATTATATCAAACGACAAATTCAATGAAAATTTATTCATTGAGAAAGAAAAAGTTTTTCCTTCCAATTACATGACTCTGAAGTTTGGAACGTTGAGATTTAACGAAAAACATTTTTTTTTTATTGATTATTTATTGAATTTTGAAAATCGTGGTAATTTTTCGAGTCGATTGAGTTTTTTGGTCGCAGGAGGGAATCGTTTTATTGGCCGGACCAAATATTCAATAATAATTATTGGCTCTGCTGAAGAAATAACAGAATTTCGTTTCATTCCAACGATGGAAATTTCAGCATCATCCAATTACTCAGTCTTTACGATTCAGAGGCGTTATAAAGTCAATTGATTAATTTCATGAAGCGATGTGAAGTTTTATGAGAATGGTAAAAAGATTTTCGGACACTTGGAAAAAATATTTTTATTCTTCTATAAAAATTAACATTGCACGGTGCAGGGAGAAGTTGCGACGATTATTTAATTGGATTTTGTGGGAAGAAGAATTGTTTCGCGGTGTGTGATTAATCATTTTTCAAATTGGTTTTTATTTTCGTCGTGCGGAACAAGCGTTAATTTAATTTTCTTTCTAAGTGAAGAGAAATGCTCGGTGTACTTGATTGTTTCCACTGGGGAGGTTCAATTATTCTTTGTTCTCGGAGATATATGACGCTCAGCAAAGTGCAACGGGAAGGACTGTGAACTAATCGATCGTTAAGTCGAGGTCGAAGCTGCTATCGGCAAAGCTCCCGCTCCCTCCCTCTCTTAAGCGCAGAATTTTAATTCTCACGCTCGCTCGCACTCGCACAGCCTCAGCATTCCATTCTATGTATATAAAAAGAGATTCGACTTGTTTTTATCTCGTTTTGTGCTTTCCCGGGTGTTGTCACAGACCTCCTCCTTCTCTCCCATTCCATCTGGCGATTGAATCTCGATTGATTGCTCTTATCGACTATCCACGCTTCCGGTAAACTCTTTGCCTGCTCTGAACCCTGTATTTCTCTTTCCCTTCTATACCAGCATCTCTATACAAAAATAAGGGTGTCTTTCGTGTCAAGAAGATATTTGATATTGGTGAAATCCTCGGGGAGGATCAATATGTCTCAGGGAGCAACTTATCCAATTCATTTATGGCGAAATTAGTGTTCTGTCTTTACATTTGCGTTAGTGTATTGATTGAAATTGATAATGTTTCGATAATTACGTTATTTTATGCGGATCTGGCTATCAATTCGCATTACATTGATTTCTTGTTGATCTCGAACTCCCTTTGACATTTCAATTAATGCTTCGCGGTTTATATCGAGGATGTCGTTTGTGTCTAATGAATTCTTCACAATTATGATCCTGAAGTTTCCATCGTTGGAATGCAACGAAATTCTGTTATTGCTTCAGCAGAGCCAATAATTATTATTCAATATTTGCTCCAGCCAATGAAACGATTCTCTCTTACGACCAAAAAACTCAATCGCCTCAAAAAATTGCCACGATTTTCAAAATTCAAGAAATAATCAATAGAAAAAATGTTTTCCGCTGAATTTCAACGTTGCAAACTTCAGAGTCATTCATAATTTCGATAGCGAGTTCGAATCAGAATTTTGGCTCCATCTTTTCACGTTCCGCTCTTGCGTAATATGCTCGACCCGGAAGGTGTCTAATTGCTTGAGAGATTCAGAGAGCGAGAGAGCTACGCTCTACATACTGCATCTTGAGCATAAGCGATGAGGGCGTAACGATTCGCGGTTCTCTCCACTCGAGAAATCACCAAGTGTGATCCCATTTTCTTGGGACTGTCTGCACGTGAGTGTTTGTGTTCGGTTGACAATACTCTTGATTATTCATCAACACAGGGCAACAAGTTTGTCGTCGCTTGCACTGAGCAGTTCCTCCTTCCGGAGCTTTTTCGAAAATTTGATAAAGTCTATGAAGAACTAAGAGTCTAGAGATCGAAGGAAATTGGCGAATATGAACTCGTGGAAAACCGAAAACAATCTTGCCAAAAAACACGCCTTTCGTGTCGTTCATTGATTTTTTCGACAAACATTGCAATCAATGACAAAATTAGAAAAATCAGTTGTTTCGTAAATAGCGAACGAAATGGGGATAGAGTTTTGCTGCACAATGAAAAATCGAAGGTAACTCAAGAGCCGCCAATATGCTTCACGTATATACGTCGATATCGATGGATTTCATTCTAGTTTCTGACGTTTTCGACGTCGACAAATCCGCTCAATACAACACTTAATCGATATGACAGTACAAATCGTCCGTTAGATATGCGGACGTGCTGCGAGGGAAGAGGGAAGGATTGTTGTAAAAGAGTAAAAGTTTGAAACGGAAAGTTCGATAACGGTCGCGTTTCGCACACCATCGAAGCAGCCACCCCACGGATTCCGGAACTTTCCTCTCTCGCAGCTTATTTTGCTACCAGAGCTGATGGTTGATGTTCTCGCTTTTCAACTGCGGAGTTGAACTCCCTGATCCTATGCACCGCTACGGACACTTTCTGGATTAACCGGAAACCGTTTACACCGAAATGCTCCGGTCTTATCAAACCAGTCGTACGATAGGACCGCGTCGATTAATCGATCCAACCAATGTCGTTCGCTTCCCATACTTTTCGTATTATCCCCCATCCAAACTTTTGTTTTTTACGATGTTGAAGTATGCATCGTTGGAATGCAACGAAATTCGGTTCTTTCTTGAGGAAAACTCATGATTTTTATTCGATATCAAATCAGGACGATGAAACGATCGTTTTTCAGGATTTAACCACAAAATTGATACGAAAATTGGCTTTTCTTTTGAAATTTAACAAAAAATTGAGGGAAAAAGTATTTTTCGTTGGATCCCAACGTTGCGAACTTCAGTGTCATTGTTTTTCTACTTTTTTCAGGTTTTTTTCTCTATTCTCGACAATTTAGTCATTGGAAAAATGCACGAAAATGCATTCCTCGCGCCAAAATATTACAGGATCGATATTATGGATGAAAAAATGATTTTTTTTTTTTCATGAACACTGCCTTCGAAACTTGATTAGACTTTTTTTCAAACGAAACCATTTTTTTTAGTCACGCTTTGAGTCACTAAGTATTTATTAGATGGTTAACGATCCCCGCTTCCGGCGACGTGCAATCGCGTCTACATAAAAGAGTGCCAATTCAATGCAGCAGCAGGTAGAAAGCTCCTTGATCGTAGATTCGGGCTTGATGAACCGGGGGGTTGATTTCCACCGTATCTGAATTTCACATACACATAAATAGTTGAGGAAGAGAAATCCTGGCGGTTTGCTGCTGGAGGTTACCGCGAATAAGAGTTATGGAGGAAGAGGCGGCTTCGTGCTGACGATACAAATATATACATATCCATTTATACACAGGTGCATGTACGCGAAGCTCAGCCGGAAAAGGATTTTGCGATAACGCTCGTATAACAGTATTAAGTTGCAACTCACGCTCCTCAACTCGCTCTATATGTACAATTTCTATAAAACTTGCAGGGATTCTTCCGCATTGAACGATTACTTCAAATTTATGAGCTGCGAATTACTGTTTTTTTTCACGTCATATTCAAATCTGCATTCGGGATAAAAACGAAAATTAAATGTTTTCTCTTTTCTTGGGTTTCAGGTAGGTTTCGATACTGGCAAAACCGTCGGTGTGGACTTTCAAGGTCATCGTGTACGATCCCTGTCTGCAGCAAGTATCTAGAATATTTTTCAAAAATCAATTTGCAATTTATTCATTAATCAAAGTAATCGTGATATTTTTCAATGACTCTGAAGTTTGCAACGTTGAGATTCAACGAAAAACATTTTTTCTCTTGATTATTTATTGAATTTTGAAAATCGTGGCAATTTTTCGAGTCGATTGAGTTTTCTGGTCGCAAGAGTGAATCGTTTTATTAGCTGGACTAAATATTCAATAATAATTATTGGCTCTGCTGGAGAAATAACAGAATTTCGTTGCATTCTAACGATGGAAACTTCAGGATCTTATTTTTCAACACTTTTTTGGTTCTCAATCAATGACTCTGAAGTTTGCAACGTTGAGATTCAACGAAAAACATTTTTTCTATTGATTATTTATTGAATTCTGAAAATCGTCGCAATTTTTCGAGTCGATTGAGTTTTTTGGTCGCAAGAGAGAATCGTTTTATTGGCCAGACCAATAAATATTATTGGCTCTGCTGAAGAAATAACGGAATTTCGTTGCATTCCAACGATGCAAACTTCAACATCGTTCTCAATCACACGTTATCGATTTTCCAAGACTCAATCATTTTCGAGCACATTTGTATAAAAAAACAACGAGTTACCTTGAAATTTAACACCCTCAATTAATCTGTCCAGTTACCCTATTAATTATGTGTTAAAAAAATAAGGAAACGATACAAGCGAACAAACAACTCTGCGTTGAATATTTGCATACCTCGTTTTCGCTTCAACTCCTGTTTTTATTATTTCGCCATTTAAAAGTGTACTCTCATTATTTTATATCTGTATATTTATGTGTATGAGGACGATGCGTATACGTAGAGAGACTTATACTTTTTCTCCTCCTACTGGAGTTACTCAAGCTGTGTGTTTGCGGTCGGTTAATTGCATGAGGCACCGAAGGAGTGCTTGGTTAATTGAATTAAAGGGCAGAAGTTACTTGGCGAAACTGGTACTCGTTGGTATACTGCATAGCAGGTGAATGCAGCCGCGGCGGCTTTTGTGCGTCCAAGAGTCCGAGGCGTGGCTTCGTAAGCGAAACATCGAGCCATGAAATGGGTCTTGACTATATGAAATAGATTTAACCCCAGACTTATTCCATGCGATGTCTTTTCGGTTCAGGAGAAAATCCTCAATACAGGAGAATGAACTTTGTGTTAAAAATCGTTTTTTGCTATCGAGCTCTGTGACATTCGGGCAGTTTATCGTTGACACTAAAAAATATGTCACTCTGGTCATAAGAACTCATGACACATCGAAATTTACCGAAATGTTGCGAATTAGCGAATCAAAGCTCGTCAATTATCTTCGTGACCTTGTAACACATTAGTAATCAGGGTCGGATTCCATGATATCGATACATATGACTGCAGGCATGGCCAGACATCGAAAATTGTGTAGCACACGCGAATTCGTTTGAGTCGGTTCTCCCACTGCGTCGCCATAATCGACGTCATTATCATTTCCCCGGAATGTACGCAAACTCGCAATTTATTATACACTCCACACTCTATTACGTAGACGCGTGTACATATATAAATAATCGTGCAGACGTCGTCCCCAAGGACGACGAGCTGTCGGATTATGTGAGCTATACACCCAGACCACATACTCTGTCACAGCGTACACAATTTTATCAGCGGATTAAGTATTCGGTGAGTGCGTCTCGTGAATTCGTCAGTGTTATGCAATTTTGTGTTTCGAACTTTTTTTTCCTTGAGCACAACATTTTGGGAGTTTATTTATTTATTTTCGATCCTATTTATTGAGTTGTGGGTGAGAACGTCAAAGTTTTTTCATTCATTGTTACGCGAAATCTGCGCGTAAATTCAAACAGCCGATTGGCACGGATATTATGGGCCCTTTGAGGATATAGAAAATCCTGAAGTTTCCATCGTTGGAATGCAACGAAATTCTGTTATTTCTTCAGCAAAGCCAATAATTGTTATTGAATATTTGGTCCGGCCAATAAAACGATTCTCTCTTGCGACCAAAAAACTCAATCGACTCGAAAAATTGCCATGATTTTCAAAATTCAATGAATAATCAATAGAAAAAATGTTTTTCATTAAATCTCAACGTTGCAAACTTCAGAGTCATAGAAAAGTGACGACGTGGTCAAACGTTCTCTTGAGCTTTCTATCTTTCGGACCGCCAGGCTGTACAAATATATAAGATTCTAAGAGGAAACCCCGCGCATAAAGGGGAAACTTAGAGGGAAGGGAAACAGATCGAATTGAGCGGATAGTAAAGGCGAAAAGCGTGTATAGTGGCAGCGAAGAGTAGTCATAGAGAAATGCGCAAGCCGATGTAGCAGGCTGTTGAATCGAAGCGTGACAGCGGCTCCAGTCTTCCATGGAAAGTTTGCGCTGAAAAGTCGAGTCACGTATCGGCTTTACGCGGTTACTAGCGAGAACGTTGAAATTGAAGAGTGCCCTCTCTTTTTTCTTCCTATATATTCGTTTTTTCCAGTTAAAAAAACGACAAAACGAATGATGAGAAAAACTTTGCCGGCATGTTAGGGTCCGATGATCGCAAACAGCGCGAAAGATCTTAGAACAAAGAGATTGTCAGCGGCCTATCTGATCCTCATTCTCGCGAGCCTTTCGATCCTTGTCAATTTTTAACGCGCTTCGCGTTAGAAATGAGATTTAAAATTTTCAATTGCACATGAGTAATTATCCCTTACTTCAATGAATTTTCTCATTATTTCGCTAATACAATTAAATTAATGATCAAATTTCATTCGAAATCTGCGAATCTGCGGCCTATTTGATCCTCATCCTCGCGATGCCTTTCCTTGTCAATTTTTAACGCGCTTCTTATTATTTTGTTTAACTTTCTCATTATTTTGCTAATACAATTAAATTAGTGATCAAATTTCATTGGAAATCTGCGAATCCTCGTTTTCTCGTGCTTACGTCGTCGTTGCTCATCCAATTAAAGTACTTCCTGAAAGATTCTTTCACTCCACTACACCTTCCTGCCGGATTAAGGCTTTTAGCCGTGTTCTCCGGCTGTTGGTTTCCAAGTATAAAACTTTTCCGTCTAGCTTCGTACAAGCGCAAGAGACGAAGAAGAAACACACAAATACTGGCTCTGCGGGAGAAGATGCATGAACTGTTGTGCGTCGAACGTTGAAAATAGCGAGCACAAGGGTGAAAGATATAGGGAACGTACCTGTTACTGTTTCTGCGTGCAATACAAAACTATATTTATATGTACGACGTGCGATATTGAAGAGAGCGCACGAAACTCGTCGCAGCAACTTTCGAGCTGCTTGCAAACTACTTTAAGACCCTCCGGTAATGTCGCAGCATCATCGAGGAAAGTTGAAAGGAGAATGCTATATAACACGCTAAATTTTCTATCCCCCCTCCCCCGCTGCCTGCTTTCGTTTCTCTTGTTCGCTTTGCTTCATCTCTTCAAGACTTCTCCTTTTTATCTGTCTACTTTCACGTTTCTCTTCGTATACGCCCCATCACGGTCGTCAACATTCTTTTTACAATTCCGCTGGAATTTCATTCCATCCTTCTTGACGATTCCGACGAAATCGATCTCGATTTTATTCTTCCCTGGCTCTCCTGCCACAAAAGCAACGAAATGTTGAGATTTTTTTCTTTTACAAAAATATGTGTCTTTGCGTCAAACCCACGATGCAACAGACATTTTTCAACGTTATTTCGTGTTCCAGACTGCACAGATTTTTATTTTAAAGCCTTGTTTTTCATTTTGTACAATTTTTTCCTTGGATGACATACGTTGGCAATAGATTATGTGGTTGATCGCGATTCCCAATGACTCGGCCGTACAATGAAGTCACGTTTCGTCAATATACACTCCGGCGCCTCTCTGTAAAGCTTAACTTGAAGCTGTACACAAGATACAGCTCGAAGAAGCACAACGACGTGAAATGAGAAATCGATATCGCGGAAATACGATACCGACATTGAGTCCCAACCCTTTTTTCGCCCTTTATTCAACTTTGTTCCGTTGCTTTCCTTTTTTTTTGCTTGTATACTTCTCGCCTTCTTATTCCCATTTGTTTCTTCTCCTGTCTACTCCACCGGATTGCCACGCACGCGAAATCTGCGATGTAAAACGAAACGCTGCGACTATTTTGCACAAATGACTTTGCACGGATGCGAGCGTTCAATTTCTCGCCCAGCGATAAACTCTCTCATGGGAGTTTGCACATTAACGCCGCCTCCTGAAATTTTTTCACTCGACTTTTACTTATTGCGTCTAGTTTTGAGTCTGTCCAATCCGAAGGTTCGATATTATAGACTTAACGGCTGTCTTTGGATGACTCGGAATATTTGTTCTATTGATTATTTATTGAATTTTGAAAGCAGGTGAATTTTGAGTTTCTTGGTCGCAAGAGACGATCGTTTTATTGGCCGGAGCAAATATTGAGTAATAATTATGAGCTCTGCTGAAGAAATAACAGAATTTCGTTGCATTCCCATGATGCAAACTTCAGGATCATTGTCTTTGGACTTGCTCCTGAGTCGGTCTTTTGGTCGAAGTGTATTAACTTTGGGCATATGGGAAATAAAGAAAACTGGTGTCATCAAATTTTCGAGAGTGCCTAATGCTGATGGTCCATTTAGTAGCCGCTTGTCTTTTTGCCCGTGTATTCGTGCTGTGTCTCATCCTGGCCAGTCGTTTTTACTCATGCTCGTGTCTCTTTCTACCTTTCCTGATTCCGGCTTCCTCCTTCTTTTCACTTGTGCTTCTCACAGCATTTTCACGAGTCTCATGAATATTCCAGCGTCGATTACCGTGGGCCACACCGACCCGAGAACGCGCCACAAGGTGTTTTCCCGTCCTCTCTCTTCCCCTTTGCTCTTTATTCTTCGTCGTCTTTCTCTCTGTTTTCTCCCTCGGTCTTACTCGCTTCCCCGTGCCTCTGCATTATTGTTTCCTCGACAACATCCCTTGCAAGCTCCCCATGCAAGGACGACGTCATCGGCCAAGGACGCTTGTATTCTCTCCTCTGCTCTTTACTTCCTTTCCCATTCTCTCTCATCACAATCTCTATAGGATTTCTAACCCACACGCTCTCTAGCCTCAACAAAGCCCGGAAAACGAGAGCATGTAAAACACACGAGACTGCTGTTCTGTACTGCTGTTTCGGCAATGGCCGAAAAACCGCGTCCTCTTTTACATATACACATTTTCTATGCAGTGTGTATCACTGTGACAATCTCCTTCGTCGAGATAATAGACACTTTGAACCCGCTAAACATCAACATACACAAACGTTCACATCCACAAAAGTTAATATTAGACTTGAACTGACTTTCGAAATTAATACAAACTGTGTGCATTTCGAGGGGCTTTTGTCCCTACGGGAATACATGACTCTGAAGTTTGCAACGTTGAGATTCAATGAAAAACATTTTTTACATTGATTGTTTATTGAATTTTAAAAATCGTTGCAATTTTTCGACTCGATTGAGTTTTTTTGTCGCAAGAGAGAATCGTTTTATTGGCCGGACTAAATATTCAATAATAATTATTGGCTCTGTTGAAGAAATAACAGAATTTTGTTGCATTCCAGCAATGAAAACTTCAGGATCATAACGGAATTCGGTTTTTTCTGATGATCCTGAAGTTTCAATCGTTGGAATGCAACGAAAAATATTTCATTTTATTGATAATTCGTTCAATTTTCAATGTCAACCAAATTTTTCGAACCGATATGCTTTTCGGGTGGCGAAAATCGATTATGTTATCATCGTGATTACAGTCTGCACTCAAATAATTATTTTTGTCAAAGACTAAAAAGAATTTCGTTGCATTCCAACGTTGCAAACTTCAGAGTCATTTTTTCTGGAAGAAAACTCGTGATTTTTATTCGATATTTAATCAGGACGATAAACCGATCGTTTTTCAGGATTCAAACACAAAATTGATACGAAAATTGGCTTTTCTTTTTGAAATTTGACAAAAAATTAAGGGAAAAATTGTTTTTCGTTGGATCCCAACGTTGCGAACTTCAGTGTCATGGAAATACGTTTCACTGTACGTCTGTATATTCTGTAACGGTCTGAGGATTCTCGTACTGTATATTTTTCCGCAAACTGAAAACTAAAAATCTCACGATTGTGTATGAAAGAGATTTGAAGTAATTATAACCGTACACACAGTAATTTGGTTAATTCATTCCCGATATTCACTTCGCGTTCTCCGAGCAGTGTTTTGCGTTTTTGTTTTTCTTTATTTTCAGTTTCCTACATTTAATCCAATGCTCTCGGACGCTTTTGAAGATTTTTGTATGTTTTTTTTTTCACATTGTCTACTCGTTGATTGAATCGTTTGCACTTCAACAAGTCCGAAGAGCAACGTTCGACGGTTAGACGATAATCTACACTTGACCCACTTTTAAATGCTGAAACCACCTGTTCGCACCTTGGAAACAAAATCGTGCAGATAAAAAGTGCGCCTGGGTATATCGTTTTTTTTTTAAGCCTACTCACATGCGAGACACACACTCGTTTGTGTTCAGAATGGGCAAAGCCTACCACGTGTTTCAAACGGACACAGAACTCGATGAATTGACTCATCTTTCGTGTGTAAGAGAATGACTCGAGCCCCTCGTTTGAATTATTTCATTTTCTGCAGTCTAATCACTTGAGCGGCGCGAACAAGAGAAATCAAACACGTTATGTGGCTATCGGATGTTATGTAAAGCCTCGTTTTTTACTTGTCGCAAAAGCCTGAGAGACTGAGAAATAGAGAGAACAAGGAAGAAAAAGGGAGAAAAAAAATCACTAGGATGCATGGTCTTGGTTTGCGTCGTTCATTGTGAACCACCCAAGCGTGTATATTGTGGCCTGTGTACCTTTAACCATGAAGCTTTATGAGAGCAAGAGACACAGAGACGTACTTCGACAACGATCTCTTCAGTTGGGCGTGTGGGTGTATTACATTCTCTATCTTTACACTGTCTTTCTGGCAGTTACGTATATCGTATTTCTACAGGGTGCCCAACTGTTTGAAACCCTACGTAATTGCCTCTCTGTCTCTTTGCTGATACATTGCCAACCGTCTGGACTATTTAACACCCTGTATACTTTCTGTTTGATACTACGATGATGGTATACAAGAGAGGGAATGTGCCATTGAGGCGACACGAGCACATGTACGCCTGCATGTGAAATTCATGTTACCTTTCTCGTGTATATATGCCGCGCGAAACATTGATGGCTAACGTTTTGTTCCCATAGTCGATATCCGTTACTCGGGCTTGCTCTGCGTAGGCGAGAATAACGATAAACAAAACCTTTTTTCCAATTGATCATTGATTTACTACGACGAGACGTCGGGCGTGCTTTTCTTCCACACGCGAAATGCTGTCCACTAAAGTCCCGTGCACACGATTATATTTTTCTTGCTAAATCGCTTTGGCGATATCACTTTGCAAAATCGCACGCACGGGAAAGACACATCGTGGGCAACGCGCTTTAATATCGCTCCAATAATGAACACAATCGTTCAGTACCTGCTGTCGGTTTCAAGAAACGAATCAGTACGTCAGATGAAAAGACGAGGGAAGCTGCGTGTGTATCTCGATCGTATTAAAATAACATTTTGCATAATTTTTAATTTATTGCCTCGATTTACCAATCGCAGCATTCGACTTAGAATATGATCAAATGTTTGAAAGACATGCGCCTAAGAATTTTTAATTACTGAGCGCCTTGAGATTCGGATTGCGTAATAATTTTCATAGAAGAAAAAAAAACATATTTTGCAATTGAGCGTGCTCGTGAGTTTTCGGAATTCGCTAACCGTTTTATTCGACCTCAATTTTCTTTGAATTAATTTCCATACCACGGATGGTGACTCTGTTCATCTGTAATCGAAATCTTTCGCATGTGTGACTCACATCGTAGATATTTCGAGAGAAACTCGCTCGGGAACGATTCTCTCGTGACCGCAAAACATTTTCTATTTTCCATGCGGATGTTCCTCGTCTCCTTATTACAATGAGAATAATGTTCATCACTGAATGACAAGTTTTTGATTTCAAGACTTTTTTTCAAATTTGTTCAGATTTTATTTCCCTGGTGATGAATTTTGTTATCTCGTTCGTGAATTGGTTTGAGAAGAGTCCAGAATCCACGTCCCGGAGGAATCAAACTATCGTTATTTCTCATTATGATCAGAGAGCAAACATTAATTATGGTTACCTTGAACTGGGATTTCCTTGCTCCGGGAAAACCGGACCCCCATAGAGAGATGACGGAAGAATGAAAGGGAGAGAGGAAAGTGAAGAGAATCCGCTTATTCCGCACACATCTGTGCCGACCAGGCGAAGGACACCCGTTCGGATGACCCAATTTCGTGACCTACTTAGTTTCCTACCGATGTGTAGAATTCGTGACGTCAGCCTCATGCACTGGCGTGTTTTATCAGGGATTTTCGAGAGCGTCACAGATTTCTCCGCGAAAAATTCTCAGCTATACTTTTGGTGATAATTAAAAAGTAAAAACAAGAAAAATGATGCTGCAGCACGATGTTGGGGTATGCATCGGTGGAATGCAACGAAATTCGGTTTTTTCTTGAGGAAAACTCATGATTTTTATTCGATATTGAATCAGGACGATAAAACGATCGTTTTTCAGCATTCAAACACGAAATTGATACGAAATTTTGAAATTTAACAATAAATTAAGGGAAAAAGTATTTTTCGTTGGATCCCAACGTTGCGAACTTCAGTGTCATTGCTGCAGCTCAAATCGCAATATCGCAAATCAAGAATCCTTGATAAAGATCAATCGATCCAAAACCGCATAAATCGCGAAATCAAACAGAAGTCGAACGAACCTCGGAGTTGCCGTAACACGCGCGACTACGACGATCTCTTTATTTTCACGAGAATGGAACTACAAAATAGATCACACTCGAAGGCGATGGTCTTCCGTCGACGCGAGATCCGGGGAATCGCAGTGCACCGAAACGGAAGTAGATGAAGTACCGAGAAAGCCTGACGGAAATACGTGTGCTCAAGTCCGGATTTGCCAAAAGCGTACCAAACAAACTTTCAACTGCAGGTTAACGTATATACTCGTTTCCCATAGTTATACACGCGTTTGAATGGGCCCTAGTTGAGTGTGTAGATATACGTGTAACTCCTAGCGCACACAGATATACACGCGCGCACTGCAAGTCAGAAATCCGAGAGCCCCGAGATGTTCGAATTCCCTCGACAAACATTCAGCATTCAAACGCAAGAGTTAGACTTGGCTAAGCAAAGACCTTCGTGCCAGTTAAGCCGTGCCTTATCGTCAACGAGAAAACCCAGCCGCACACACATACTTTTCAAGTTTATCTGACATATGTATGTGGAAATAATGAGTTGAAATTTTTGCTCTTTCAATTCATTCGGATAATTAACTCAACACTCTGAAGTTTGCAACGTTGGAATGCAACGAAATTCTTTTTAGTCTTTGATAAAAATAATTATTTAAGTGCAAAATGTAATCACGATGATAAAATGATCGATTTTCGCCACCTGAAAAGCATATCGGTTCGAAAAATTTGGTTGACATTGAAAATTGAACGAATTATCAATAAAATGAAATATTTTCCGTTGCATTCCAACGATTGAAACTTCAGGATCATCAGAAAAAACCGGATTTCGTTATGATCCTGAAGTTTCAATCGTTGGAATGCAACGAAATTCTGTTATTTCTTCAGCAGAGCCAATAATTATTATTGAATATTTGGTCCGGTCAATAAAACGATTCTCTCTTGCGACCAAAAAACTCAATCGACTCAAAAAATTGCCACGATTTTCAAAATTCAATAAATAATCAATACAAAAAATGTTTTTCGTTGAATCTCAACGTTGCAAATTTCAGAGTCATAACTCAACTTGTTATTCAATATTGACTTTTTTGGTTTTGAGAATGAAGCCTCGAAATATTGATCCAATAATGTTGAACCAAATTTTGTTGCGTTTATTGAGATTTTCGTATTTCAACAACAGCTGTGTGAGCGCGTAGAAAAAGATATTTGAACGGCTCGTGATGTCTAGATATCTCGCCGATTCTCGATTATCGTTGGTGCCGACCCCGGCTACCGTTTCCACCAGTGGTTTTGGTTTCTGCGCTGAACGGTTTTCACTCTCACGTCTCTTTTCGCGATTGTTTTTCTCTCTTTGCTGTATACGAGCTCGCTATATTAGCCTCTCATGTGCGCACCATCGAGCGCGAGTTTCTCGTCCCGCATGATTTTCCATTCGGATATATATTCGGCATCGCGTGCCCGGTCACGCGAAAAGGACTTCTCTCGACTGTGAACTAAGCGTTCGCCGCCGGAAAAAAAAACTCAATCAAATGTAAATCCCATTATTGATCACCGCGCGTCGATCAACGCGGTCATGTACCTCTCCAAACCTTTTACTCACTTTTTCTCGCCGCGGTCTCTCCCAATTCTATATTCCCAACAATCATCTTCAAACTCTTCAATTATTTCGTTTTCTGACACGCATTCGCGTTGATGGAAATTTTATTTCTTGTTTGATTTGCTTGATCAGCTGCTTCCAATATGAACGCAGCAAATTACAAACATCAACAAAACTTATCATGGAGAATATTCCGAATTTTTGTGACTCAAAGTCCCCGCGGGGGCGTCTTGTAGATTAATATTATTCAAGCTACGTGGATCCGAGGAGCATGTTTTCTCTCTATTCGCACCCTCCTCGCTGGAAAACATCCCCTAGGAAAAAAATTCTCTATTGCCCCTTTATTTTCATAGTCTGTAGTATTTGTCGATCAACGAATCCACGTAAATAAATTAACGCAACAAAAATAAAACTTTCGAAATACCTGAAGGCGATGACGATGAAAAAAATGTTCTAATCTAATGTCTTGTGCAATGAAAGTCATGACTCTGAAGTTAGCAACGTTGAGATTCCATGAAAAACATTTTTTCTATTGATTAGGTATTGACTTTTGAAAATCGTGGCAATTTTTTGAGTCGATTGAGTTTTTTTGTCGCAAGAGAGAATCGTTTTATTGGCCGGACCAAATATTGAATGACACTGAAGTTCGCAACGTTGGGATCCAACGAAAAATACTTTTTCCCTTAATTTTTTGTTAAATTTCAAAAGAAAAGCCAATTTTCGTATCAATTTCGTGTTTGAATCCTGAAAAACGATCGTTTCATCGTTCTGATTCAATATCAAATAAAAATCATGAGTTTTCTTCAAGAAAAAACCGAATTTCGTTGCATTCCAACGATGGGAACTTCAGGATCATTGAAAATCGTTTATTTGAACAAACAAAAAATGCTGTCAAATAGAAACTTGATAATATTCATTACGTCTTTACGAAAATAGTAAATCTCCGTACGAGCAATGTAACTGCATGGCTCTTTGCCAAACTAATGCACGAAATAATAACACCAAGTTATAACATCGCAGAGGTTGCGCGGAGTGAGCACAACTGTGCATGCCTCATACCTAGCTGCTCGAAAAATCTGCTGCAATGCACTAAAATTATATAGCAAGGAAAGACCGTGCTGAAAATTTTTCTTGCCGCACAAACGAGAATATACTTCGAAGCACACGATAAATTCTTCGGATATTTGTCTTGGGGAAATGAAATATATTTAAAAACATCAAGTTCGCATTATATTTCGGACTCCATTCTACCAAAAAGTCTTTTTAAACCAACAATGGCGATTAATTGTTTGGCCAGACGGTTTCGTATTCGAAAAAGCATTCGTTCTGTACTTTTTACTTTATCGCTAATATACAGAAAGAATCGCAATTATTGTTTAACTCGATTCGGTGTGGAACGAGGAAAACCGCTAAATAAAATCAACAACGGCAGGGAATTACGTTTTTTACCATCAATCAGTGTGGTCTCCACATTTCCGTATCAATTATATACGTGTATAAATATATAATTGGTACAGTGTCTCGAGTGAGCAGCTCGTTTGATATCAATTTGTTTCCCTTTAGTGAAGCGCGTTGAATGTATAGCTGGAACACGCGTTACAATCTCTGTGTGAGGTTCGCGAACGTGTGGCATTGGATGTGCGCGATGTGCATACGCCAATGCGCGAACAAGAGAGATGCAAAGTTGGGGCGAATCCGATTGAATAGCGAACGGAGAGTATCGAGGTACACGTTTCGTTCTACACGAATAGTGGGAGACGACAAACAGCGGCATTGGAAAAATATCTCTCTGTTGAACTGGATGCGAATGGAAGAGAGAAAAAGGGAGGGAAAAAAATCAACGAATACACCAGACTTGTGATGCGTGCACATGCGTGTGTGTCATTGGCGTTGAGTTTATTGCAACCTACGCTGCTGGCATTTACGAGAAAACCGAGCCAATATAAAGGATCTCTCGGAATTGCCAGGTGAAGAGAATCAAACGAAAGCAGCCATATATCCATATATAGATACTAAATGTTGGCGGATAATTGTGCGTGTAACACGCGAGAAAGAAACTTGGAGGCCGATCGAGAGCTTCATGCAGAGATGTACAAAGTATCGAATGAGTTACGAACAAAAGTTCATGAGGTTCAACAGCTTTCTGTTGTTTTCCTTTTTCCATCAACACCGGCGGAGTTCATTGACGTTTGTAGAAGGAAATCACACTGTTAACACAAATGATACAGCATCGTTTCATTCGTTTAACTTTTAATCGTTCAAATACTCACAATTATTCGTACGTTTTCGGTCACTTCAATCATGGAGTTGCTCATTTACTTTCACCAAGAGATTTCGATCAATCGTTCCCGAAACATTCGAAAAGATGATCCTGAAGTTTCCATCGTTGGAATGCAACGAAATTCTGTTATTTCTTCAACAGAGCCAATAATTATTATTGAATATTTGGTCCGGCTAATAAAACGATTCTTCCTTGCGACCAAAAAACTCAATCGACTCGAAAAATTGCCACGATTTTCAAAATTCAATATAGTTAATCAATAAAAAAAAGTTTTTCGTTGAATCTCAACGTTGCAATCTTCAGAGTCATTTGAAAAGTCGAATGAATTCGACATTGAAATTCCAGATTTCTCGTTGGAATAAAATTTCCAATGAAAATTTTATTCACCAAGAAATATCGACACGAAATTCGGATTTCTGTGTCTGCGTTCGTCGCCCAAGATGTTTCTTGTAAAGTTCATCAACATTATTGTTTGATCATCCTCATCGAATTGTGAGTGACATTAACTATGATAATCTTCATGATGATAATAGGCAGACAGAATACTTTAGAGAACGAGTGTTTGGCTGGGCGAGATGAGATTCAAGAAATTGAAATGCAAATGGAAAAATTCGTTAGTTAAATCCGTGGGACTTTCTTTCTCTCGGCTGTTCTCGGAACACTGAAAACTTTTAGTGCCCAGCGAGCCATATTACCGTAACAGCAAATACGTACACGTGTATACATATATTGAGGTGTGAAGTTTGAGGAAATTAAGGGGCGTAGAGTCTCAACGTGATGCAACAACCTGCTGCTGCATTCTGCCCTTTTATCAGTCAACCGCGAATACATGGCCATGGGCTCTCGCGGTACTTGGTCGAGCTGGTGAAACAGCAGAAGTGGCTCCAGTCCGAAAAGGTCGCAATGTTTTTTTTTTGTCACCAAAACAGAACGACTGCCAAATTGCAAAGAACTTTCCACGTACAAACAGCGAGAGTTTACTTATATATTCGAACGGGAACGGAAATTCCTCGAGGAAAGTCTCGCTCGCTTTCCATTCTCAGTTCACCCACGCCCCCACACTTTGAAAACTCTTGGTAATACGAGAACTTGTATTTAGCATACTCATCTATCTCCCTCTTACTCTTTCCGGTCGTTGTAGGGGCTCGAGCAAAGTTAACCGAAAGAGTGTAGAAGTCACGAGAAATGTATAGACATTATATACATATGGGGCACCTCGCCGTGTTCCCCTTGTACGCGCTCATTGTTGGAATTAGTTTGCACACGTGTTTTGCTATGCACGATCAAATGGTTCTTCAGCTGATCGAAGATTACGCGACCCGCAAACGAAGAGGGTTTATTTATTTTATCAACCATATTTTCTCATGCTCAGCTCTTCAATTAGTAATTACTCTGAAGTTTTTAACGTTGAGGTTCAACGAAAAACACTTTTTCTATTGATTTTTTATTGAATTTTCAAAATCGTGGCAATTTTTCGAGTCGATTGAGTTTTTTGGTCGCAGAAGAGAATCGTTTTATTGACCGGACCAAATATTCAATAATAATTATTGGCTCTGCTAAAGAAATAACATGATCCCGAAGTTTGCATCGTTGGAATGCAACGAAATTCTGTTATTTCTTCAGCAGAGCCAATAATTATTATTGAATATTTGCTCCGGCCAATAAAACGATTCTCTCTTGCGACCAAAAAACTCAATCGACTCGGAAAATTGTCACGATTTCCAAAATTCAATAAATAATCAATAAAAAAAATGTTTTTCGTTAAATCTCAACGATGCAAACTTCAAGATCATCAATTAGTATAACTCTCGCAATAAGCTGACGATAAAATTATTTATTTTCCTGCAGTCTCTGGAAATACCGTCGATGTACAATGTCTACGTTTATTTATTATGGAGACCTAATAAAAGATCGTAATTACAATTGAGGGAGCGACACTTGGGGATCTTTCGAATCACCGAGTATTCCGGAGCTTTCGTATATTGAGCTGGAAGTTTTTATGTGCGATGGCAATTTCATTGATTCATTCAGCTCACAGGAAACCCCCTTATTCGTCGATTTATATCGGGCCACGCGAGGAGACTCTTATCGCCGCGGATAGGGAGATTAATGTGTGCCATTTCAATTCTATGATCCACGCAAGCTTCAAGTCTTGTCGACGTATAGAAATTTATTGAGGAACGAGCAACTGAATTGAATGGGTCTCGGAATACTTGACTAGCTGTCGTGGTAATAAATTAGCGAGAAAAATTCAAAAGTTTCATTGAGGCAAAGATTTTTGAAATATTTTACCGGAAGAAACAAAATTGTCTAATTTTTTGGCAAATAATTGATAAATTGATAACTTGAGCTAATATTTCTCATGCTCTCGGTCTTTGGCAATAAATAAAAATGTTTCTCGACGAAATCGATTAATTCAACGACTATTCTTGGGGGCGTATAAATCTCAAGTCTCGGAGAAATCGATGAACAACGTTAAAATCGTACCGAGTGGAAAGTTCATTCGGTTTTCTTTCCTTGTGTTCTATCCTCGGTGGTTCGTATTCTCGACGTCGTTTTCCATCTCTAAATCGCTTCTCTTTCATCTGAAAATCCCCCTTCTTACCGGGCTCGAGCTTTTTGTCCCGGCTCCTCGTCCTGAAAGTCTATCCCAAGTCGTATTAGATTTATCGTCTACCCTGCAAATTTATATGCTCGACTAAAGGGGTGCTACGCTGTGAGACACGCTATCTCGATCACATCTGGTGCCATCGACCTATACTTTTGAATTATTCTCTCCCGAGAATACCGTACAATCTGTCTATTTCGGTACAAATCTGTTTGTTTTTTAGATACACATAAATAGATATATAACAAAACGATAGCAACGCCAAAAATATACATTCCGAATCGTCGTATCTTGTCTCATTCGGTTCACCGCCCCATCGTCTTTCTGATAGATTTTCTTATCGAAGAAAACACCGAGTTATATACGTATTTAAAGCATAATTCGTCGTTGATTTAATTCTTCGCAAATAAGCCAATTATAATCTTTGCAAACTGAACAAAACGAAAATACATGGGAAAAAGAAAATTGTACCGTGTTACACAAGTGTCGTAGCTCGTTGAACTAACTAAATTTCCATTTTTAATTTTATTCGTGGATATAAATCCATTGATAAATTCCCTCGGAAAATTTATTTTTCTTTTCCGCAGCATTCTCGCCAAGAGTAAATTCGTATGAGATGATTGGAAAAAATTAACGACGTTAAAGTATGCGTCGTTGGAATGCAACGAAATTCGGTTTTTTCTTGAGGAAAACTCATGATTTTTATTCGATATTGAATCAGGACGACAAAACGATCGTTTCTCAGGATGCAAACACAAAATTGATACGAAAATTGACTTTCCTTTTGAAATTTAAGAAAAAATTGAGGGAAAAAGTATTTTTCGTTGGATCCCAACGTTGCGTACTTTATTATCATAAAATTTAAGTTTGACGGTATCAATTATTGCGAGACGTTGATTGAGTTATTGGCCATCGAAGGATCAGTCGCTCCGAGACTCGATCTCGTCCGAATGAAATAATTCAAAAAACAGCTCCCATGTAGGGTTTTACGAAGGGTCCAAGATCGGCCCAGTGACGGCAGCCGTAGTTTCAATCTTGGCACGTTAAAGGCAGCCAAGCCTGGCGCAGTGACGGCTGAAGAACGGATGATAACTTCGGTCCGTTACTGGGTGTTGTTCTTGGCCCAAGAATGGGAATAGGTCGTCGGCCGATTGGGTCATCGAGTAGTTTATTTATTGTATTTTTATTAAATAATCCTTATTTTTCCGTAAAATAAGATTATTTATTGTCAAAATATGGCAGAATATGGGGAAAATTAAAAAAAAAAAACAGATTTATCAATTCATTGAAGATTATTATTTTTTTGCCAGAAGAGGGATTCGAACTGCCTACCTATGTCTTTCCTACCTAACACCTATCTTACTAACCCGGGACGCTAACCATTACACTAAACGCTGTTACTTCCAAAATCAAATTCTTCATCTAAATAAGCTCCATAATACCGAGCACGAAATTGAAAAAGTTTATTACGATACAAATGTGTATCGTATTATTTCTATGTGTATGCATGATTTTAATAAATGATAAATTATTATTATTAACAATCATTATTGGTAATAATAATAATAATAAATTAATAATAATAATAATAATAAATTATCAATAATAAATAATTTGTACATACAAAACTTGATTATGCAATCAAAAATTATTTTATTATTAATCAATATTATTATTTATTATTATTATTATTTATTATATTATTATTCTATATACATAGAAATAATGTGATACACATTTTTATCGAAATGAACGTTTTTTTTTTAAATTATTTTCGTGCTCGGTATTCTGCAACCTATATGATCGAAAGGTTGATGTTTATTATAAAAATAGGACCGAAATACTGGCGGCTTACAGAAATCAGCCAAAAATGGTCCAAGACTGGTAAGCTTGCTTTGCCGATCACTGGCTACCATTCATGGGCCAAGTGTCGAACTTTTATCGGCAAATATTGCATTAAAATATCCATGGCATTCAGTCATCGGCCAATAATGGCCCAAGACTGGTAAAGTTTGCTTGGCTGATCATAGACTGCCATTCATGGGCCAAGTGTCGATTTGATATTGGCAGAAATATTCTGTTTTTATTAACGGCACCCGATGAACGCCCAAGGATGGGCCAGGCTTGGCAGACTACACTCGGCAAGCCATTCGTGGGCCAAGCGTTGGCCCTGTTGTCAAGCTTGGCATTTCCTACATGGGAGTTGAATTCTTGTTCCTCTCGCGTCTCAATATTTTTCGAAAATATCTTATTCGCGAATATTTCAATGGAAGACATAAAAATATTTGTTCTCTCTTCAAAAATTGGCTGTAGAGACAGGAGGGAAAAAAATTTCCGTAATTAAGTCTTCATCGGGCTTTCTCGGTGCCATTTTATACGTGACATCGTACATTATCTCGATTTTATAACGACAAAGTGTTCCGTACACATTTTCCATGTGTTCGTGTTCGTTTGTGTGTTGTGAGAGTGTGTAGCCCCAGGCTAAAACGATGAAAACAGGATTTTCTTTTGGACGAGTTTCAAGTCGAATTTCTAACATACGAAAACTTGGCGATGTGTGTGCTCGACTCTGAAACTTTGTACACCGGATGGCGTAGTTTTGCCGCACTCAAATCTTCCTTCCACTAGAAATCCCTTTCTCTTTCTCGCCCAACTTTTTATTCCCTGCCTTTTTATAAACACCGCGAGAGATAACGCCAGATTCCAATCATTTTTAAAAATGCTTCCGCCCTCCTTGGATTCTTGACATTCACGACGTGAGCTCAGCTCCTCGCTCGAGTCTCTCTGTAGAAAAAGTGTATAATTTGGAATCATACAATTGATGATTGTTATTTTCACTCACGCGATTAGCGTAATGAATCGTAAATGATATTCGTATAAATAATCGAGACTCGAGTAATGTTTGCATTGCCGCGATGACTCGCATCGTATATGCTGCTTTTGATTATTCATTGGACGATGAATTGCGGGTTTTTATGCGCGTCGTCGTGTGTGGAGCTGCACAATGCCATTCAGTTCTTCAGCAGCTCATTCCCTCCAGGTTTATCACTAATTACAAGCGCATCGAATACGTCATACGATCATACACTCGCCTGTATCTGTGCCTATATGAAATTTAACGGGATTAATTTGTGCGTCGAAACCGCGCGCACGGTATGATAACAAGAATGAAAAAAAATTTAATATGCGATACTGATCGCATGTGTCGTTTCGACATGTCGAAAATCGCATCAATAACCGCGCAATTATCACGTTATGAGCTGGAAATGAAACGTGTAGCGAAGCCACTGGAAGAATTTGATTTAAAGGAGCAAAAAAAAAACGTATAAATAATGGACGGTAATTGAGTAGCTTTGTGTAAAGAATATCTTGCTCGCACCGAGGACATTGAAACTGTACGTTCTCCTGCTCGTTCATTCAGCTATTCATAACCCTTCCACGTTCTTTATTGCAGCATGCGCTATCGCCCAGTGCATTTGCCGTGGCGACAATGTACAAAACGCAACATATTCGCACGCACCGTTCAAGCCGTGCTACACTTTTTTTCCTTTTTTTTTTTTATTCGCACCAGCATGCTCGTGATATACACGAGCTTTGTAAAACAGCTGCTGGTGCTTTCACTGAAATTAAATTTTCCGACGTAATATTGGCCCACGTAGGCACAGCCAAAATACGCACAAACCTGCTGCTTGTCAAGCGACAAAAAGAACGAGAGAAAACTGCAGATGTAGAGAACATTTGGGGTTGGAAAAGTCAACTGATGCGTTGCCGCTGTTGCCTCAATTTTATTGCTAATTCACTAAGTCATGCTTAGCCCGTTTTGCATAGTTTCTTTATTAAATTCGGACCATCTCACCCTCAATATGAAGAATTACAATTGCTAATTAGAAATGGATTAATGTGACAGCATTATTAGTCCTCGTGATTGTTTGAATCTAAAATTTTGCACAGTTACGATGATCCTGAAGTTTCCATCGTTGAAATGCAACGAAATCCTGTTATTTCTTCAGCAGAGCCAATAATTGTTATTGAATATTTGGTCTGACCAATAAAACGATTCTCTCTTGCGACCAAAAAACTCAATCGACTCAAAAAATTGCCACGTTTTCCAAAATTCAATAAATAATCAATAGAAAAAATGTTTTTCATTGAATCTCAACGTTGAAAACGTCAGAGTCATCAGTTATGGAAGTTTTGTTTCAAATTAACTCCGTACCGTTTTGGTACGAAGTAAAAATTTGGAGAAACGAGAAAATAATTTGTTCTTTTTTCATTGTCAAAATGATTCGGTTTTTATTTATTGATTATTTTATGAAAATAAAATTCTTCGCAATTCCTGATAGAAGGTGAAAAAATTGATGCTTAATTTTTGTAGCTTTTCGAAGTTGTGCAAAAGTTGAAAAGCTTTCGAAAAAGAGGTCAAGCAGTTTTCTTCATTCTCTTTTTCTCTCGCGGAGTATGGAAAGTTTAGAGTTTTGTATTCAATCGAGAAAGTCTTGCCGATTATGCATGAAAAGTTACTCGAGTTAGCGTTGTTTGTGGCTGCGAAGGGAGAGGAGAAACGAGGAGCGCGCGTATATACTCGAACGAGCGTAGTTGTCGCTTTTAATTATTGTGATTTGGAGCCAACTTTAAAAGCTTGAATATCACGATCTGGTAATCAAAGCTACGTCGGGGGGTAGAGAGTGGATGATCGCAAGCAAGATTATACAGAGTATAAACGAAGGGCCAAACCACAAAGTTTGCAGTTAAGCCGGCTGAGTAGCGAGGATGCTGCGCCAGAGAAAGAGAGTCTGCGCGATCAAGAGAGATCGAGCATATATACATAGTTGGTTGCTGAATCGCTCAAGGGTTCGACTTTGTAACGACATTACGTGTAAACTTGACGATATGCTTGCAGCTTCGGGGCTCATCCTTTCCGCAAGCATATACGATGGATAGACCGTGTGTTCCGCGAGGGAGCGTGTAATAAGTTAGAAACTACCGCGATCTCTAACTTCTATATAGGATTCTCCTACACCAGCCTCAATTCACTGTTTTCTCTCGCGTTTACAAATATATATCTATGTATCCGAATGTACGACATATCAAAATACAGACGCGCAAAGCAATGCGGAAACGACAAAGTTTACCAACGTTCCATTGATGCAGAATCACTTCTCAACTTCCTCCAACTCTTCGATTGTTGTTCTGTATCCCGTATACGGAAAATTTACTTTGTTACAAACTAATTACCGTGTTGCCACACTTTTCACGACAATGACTAACAAATCGGTGAAAAATTATTGCTTCATCCTCTTTTTTAATAAGCAGACCAGACTGATTGTCCATCAAAGAAACAGTGAAATTTGCGAACCGTTATTTTCACGAAATACATCGCGTTGGAATTCCCGCGAGATTTATATTTCACGACTACTCTTTCGAACTTGTGAAAATTTACGGAGAATCCGTAGATTTGCATGTTAACAAGACAGTTACGTACACTCAAGATCCTCTGTGTTCTTCACTTTTAAACTCTCACTTAATTACTTGCCAAAGTATATAATGGACCACCCAATATAGGTTCTGTATAATATTTAACATTTTTCTCCTCCAACTTTGTTTTCAACGAGCACAAAAACTTCTAGGCGCTTTTAAAACTTGAGTTTCTGATCTTTGCGCGAATAGCAACGCATTTCGTGGCTTCCGCATTGCGATCCATGAGTGAAAAATGTTGAATATTTTCCAGTTTCACGACAATGATTTGGCGAAATTATAGCTACACGGGGAAAATATGTGGGAAGATAAAAAAGTGAACAGAATAAATGACACTGAAGTTCGCAACGTTGGGATCCAACGAAAAATACTTTTTCCCTTAATTTTTTGTTAAATTTCAAAAGAAAAGCCAATTTTAATATCAATTTTGTGTTTGAATCCTGATAACGATCGTTTTATCGTTCTGATCCAATAATATCCAATAAAAATCATGAGATTTCATTCCTCAAGAAAAACTGAATATCGTTGCATTCCAATGATGCATACTTCAACATCGTACGGAATAATTGGAAAACGAAGAAATGATGCTGAAGTTTGCAACGTTGAAATGAAACGAAAAATATTGGATTTTATAGATCATTCGTTCTACGTTCTGCATTTGAATAATTATTTTTGCCAAAGATGAAAAATGAATTCGTTGCATTGCAACGATGCAAACTTCAGAGGCATACGAAGAACCCGTTTCCGATTGTCGAACTCGATTGCTTTGAACACCATGAGATATGGGGATTTTGTCAGGCGAAGGGCACGAGACAAATGGACCAGTAGTCGCAGTTTCTTTCGCATCCTTGACATACGCAGCCCAGTTACTTTTCACCATTTGTGTCGCTCCTCTTAACATTTGCAAAGAGTCTCGAAACTCGGAAGCTTTTCTATAGATCTCCATAAAACGTAGTAAACGTGGATCGCGCACGTAAATTTGCCGAGACCACTTCAAACAGCCAATTTATACATAACCAGGGTATAAATATCCGGTAACAGAAATAACCTGTTCAAACTTGGCCACGACAATCATAAAGGCGCCATTGGAAATAAACTTTATTTCTAATTATTCCTCGAGTCTATTTTGGAAATCCCTTGGGATTCTCATTATTGTAATACCGACTGATGACAGGTCTGACTTTTGTATTGAGTCCGAACGCGTTCTCGTTAGCCCTCCTTCGTTTCATTCGTGGCTGGATATTTCATGCATTTTATTGTATCTTTGCTCGGTTAGTTAAATTACATTGCGTGGATCCGTGAATTTATAGATGAAAGAATTCGTATAGAAAAAAAACTCAGACACGCGTGGGTACAAATCAATAAAGCCGTACAATATCCTTTTCTCTCGAGCGTCGTCTTTCTTTGCATTCGTAGCAAGAGGCTATTTCGGTTGTGGCGTCGCGAGGAACACTCACAGGTTACAGTACGTTGTCTCGAGAGCATCTGCCTCGACGACCCTATTCGGAGAATATCGATTATCGCTACGTGTATATATAACCATTACATGCACATAACTATGTCCGTCTTGTAGTCTATACTTGTGTATTGTCCTCGCGCGAGGATCCTGGGCGTTATAGTGGAAAATGTGTATACATGAGAGTGTATCGCAATGACGCAATCACGTCCCCGGGAATTCGAGACGAAGACGAAGCAGCGATTCGACGACGAGACGTGTCGGCGTCGTTCCACAAATATGGTACATAGTCGAACGGGGTTGCCTGCTTCGTCCTTCCCAGCATCCATTCGCGAGGGAGGAACGTCGTTGCATACCAGCTTCGCTATTTGCACTCGGTTATTATGAGATATACGAGAGCAAGCACCAAACACAGACAAATAAAGTTATTACGACGTTCTCGTCTTTCTCCCTCTCGCTTTCCTTCGCTTGGTTTCATTGACTTTCCATTTTTCTGACACACTCTGTATCACACTCGCGATCTCTCTGTCTCGTAACTCACATTTTGACCATCCTGCTGCGCGCCACCCTCAACCATTCCGAATAGCTTGTCTCAGTTTTATGGCCTCACAATCGTTGAGCCTTTTCTTGGTCTCACTTCTTCCGAGGAGAGACTGTTACACATTTACGATGCGTTTTCAACTCGTTTATATACTTTGCACTAAGGCTTATCAGATCTTTCACAGACTTTGCACTGAAATTTTTCATTATCCTATGAATAGAATTTACGAATTTTGAAATATTTGATTCGCGTGAAAATGTTTATTGATAATCTGTCCGCTTCAAACTCGATGATCCTGAATATTATTGAATATTTGGTCCGGCCCATAAAACGATTTTCTCTTGCGACCAAAAAACTCAATCAACTCGAAAAATGGCCACGATTTTGAAAATTCAATAAATACTCAATAAAAAAAATGTTTTTTTTTTTTTTAAATCTCAACTTTGCAAACTTCAGAGTCATTCAAACTCGTTGAATGTCAAAGTGAGCATTTCGTAATACTGTGACCCATATATCTGGATTTTAATACTTACGAGTCTATAGAGCAACGTTGTGTGCGGTTATCGACTGAATACGTGAACAAATCATAGGAGAAGCATCGCGGCTATATGTATAACGGCTCATATGTCAGTCGAGCTCACCAATCCCATTTACGATAAAGATATGTAGTCGCTTCTATATGTCTATGTACGATATTGAACGAGCTGACTCCCAACGGGCAAATAACCCACTCGTACTAATTTGATATTACACGTTATCGAGGGGTTATTGCCTGTGTCGTGATGATGGCCCAGTGTGAGTTTTCAAGTCCCTGTGGTTGAACTATCTCTCAGCGATATAGAGCGATGAGGCCATGAGATACTGGATTGAACAAAAGCTTGTAAATCGCATCAGGGTGGGTGTTGAGATCCATCAAAATTACGCCTTTTTGGTCGGAATCTATAGATATTGTATAAGTACTGCACGTGATAATGCATCGAACCGCGTACAGTCAACCGAATCTCTCTCCTCGTATACCAATTTTCGTTTCGCCAAACGTCCCATCCTATACGTTTTCGATCTAACCCTTCATAATCCTGTTTAACGTCAATAATACGCGCTAGGGACGCAATATTTGACGCGTGTCTATAATTATAGAATTTTCGATGTATTTACCGTGTTCTTCGATTAGGAAACACATGCTTTGCACGTTAAGACTATTTAAGCTTTATTGCACTTCACACCAATTTGTGTTAAAAGAGATCGAGACCGAGAGAGAAAAGGGAAAATGGAATATTTTTAAGTGCACAATATTCGTACGAACCTTTATGATGTTGAAGTTTGCATCGTTGGAATGCAGCGAAATTTAGTTTTTTCTCCAATATTTGGTCCGGAGGAAAAAACGATCGTCTCTCGAGTCCCGAAAACTCAATCAAGGCGAGAAATTGCCATGATTTTCGAAATTAAATGAATAATTAATTAGAAAAATCATTTTTCGTTTAATCTCAACGTTGCAAACTTCAGAGTCATGGACCTTTTGGCTTTTTTTACAATATGAAAATCATTTTTCCAACATATACACTATCAGGAAAAATGATTTTAAGCCATGCAGAAACAGCAGGTGAGGGTGTTAAAAGTTGAATGAAACTGCGTTCTGCCATCACTTGATTGTATAATACAATATTTTAATTGGAAGACTCAATTGGATGAAGAATTTTCAATTATTGATTAGTCATTAATAGGTAGACGAGCGTTTCTCGCGATGTGAAAGTTATGGGGCAAGTTATAAGAAGATTCCGACATCTGGAAACGAGTAACTAGGAAAAGTGAGCAGGAGGAAGGACAGAGGGATAAATTGGAGACGGTTTAATGGCCAGAAGAGAGAAAGAGAGAGAGAGAGAGAGGAAAACGATCGAGAAGTCACCCCAGCAATTCTCATGGACCGTCTTTCTTTTATGATCTCCGTTTCTTTCCGTCATTGCATCTATCTCGCGTTTACTCTCTCTCCAAGTCTTTTTCTCGACTCGTTTTATCTGACCTCTGCTTCGTGACCTATTTCCTATAGCCTTCTGCCTTTCCTCCTTTTTCTCAGCCTCTTTCCTATATACTCGTTCTTTTCCGCTTTACACGCGTAAGCAGTGAAAGCCATACGACTCTACACGTCTCTCGTTATCCCTTCGCTGGTACTAGATTCGAAACGTCTTTCTCGTTCATGTCAGTCAACGAACGAGCTCTTCTGAAAAGCCGCACGTTTCCCAACTATGAAAGCTATAAAAACCGCTCTGTTTCCTTCGCTCCAGCGAACCCTTGCTCAGAGAATACGTCGCAATTTTCGAAAAGACATATATCCTTTAAGGAGGTTTTCCATTTCTTGGTAAAAAAAATGTCTTTTAGCACGAACGACTACTAAACGAGTGGAAAGAATTTATTTGCCTGCTTTACTGAATACCCCATTATATTTAATGACCCTGAAGTTCCCATCGTTGGAATACAACGAAATTCTGTTATTTCTTCAGCAGAGCCAATAATTATTATTGAATATTTGCTCCAGCCAATAAAACGATTCTCTCTTGCGCCCAAAAAACTCAATCGACTCAAAAAATTGCCACGATTTTTAAAATTCAATAAATAATCAATAGAAAAAATGTTTTTCGTTAAATCTCAACGTTGCGAACTTCAGAGTCATGTTATTTATTAATTGGTTTGCTCAAAAATCTCCAGGAACTGAAAAAGTATCAAAAAGACGACTCTGAAGTTTGCAGCGTTGAAATTTTAACGAAAAACATTTTTTTTTATTGATTATTTATTGAATTTGAAAAATCGTGGCAATTTTTCGAGTCGATTGAGTTTTTTGGTCGCAAAAGAGAATCGTTTTATTGGCCGGACCAAATATTCAATAATCATTATCGGCTCTGCTGAAGAAATAACAGAATTCCGTTGGATTCCAGCGATGGAAACGTAAGGATCATTCCAAAAGTACTGTCTGAAATATTATAGTGACGGACGGAAGTGAAAAATAGTTAGAATAATAACAATTGTTTGGGTAAAAAGCGAGTGGAGATGAAGCGGAAATGTGAAGTTGAGAAACGGATGAGTTCGTAGCGCATGCAGAAACGTGTAACACGGAAAACTGCCAGTCTGTGAGATGCTGCTTATTATGGTCGCCTCGCGCGTTTACAAACCCATTAATAATAAGCGCCATTTCGCATCTCAGTCTTCCGCACTCGGTTTTCCCCTGTATGTACATTCCCTCGTTGCTTTCGCACGGTGGTTCTTATCCACCACTTTGTTGGCACCAACGAGCACGCCTTTACGGCAAAAGCTCGAAACTCCAGTAATTTCTGTCACGCCGGATTAACCCTCAGCCTATGCCCTCTCATTCCATTTTCCTTGCTGACTCACACCCAGAATGAAGACGAAATTATATGAGTAAGAGAAACAATAACGCGCTCAACACGGTTTTACTTACATTCCTTTGGAACTTACGTTCCTTATAAGATTGTCGTATCTCTCGAGTATCCTGAAGTTTGCATCGTTGGAATGCAACGAAATTCTGTTATTTCTTCAGGAGAGCCAATCAATATTATTGAATATTTGATCCGGCCAATAAAACGATTCTCCCTTGCGACCAAAAAACTCAATCGACTCGAAAAATTACCACGATTTTTAAAATTCAATAAACAATCAATAGAAAAAATGTTTTTTGTTAAATCTCAACGTTGCAAACTTCGGAGTCATCGAGTATACATTTCCATGAGTTAGAAATCGGAAAGACCAACAAAGTTCCGATGATTTTACTTGATTCCGAAGTTTCCATCCTTGGAATGCAGTGAAATTTCTTTTCTTCTCTCCACAGCAACAAATCTGTCATGCAGTCTTTGTCCAAGATAAATAATTGACTAAATCCACTCAAAAACTTGTCAGATATGAAAAGAAACTTTGCTTAAGATAAATTTTCGAAAAAAACGATGATATTTGGAGATATTGGAGTATCGAAACTGCCAATTGTCTTGGGACACGCAGCAGTGCACTCAAAGCTCGAAAAACGTTTATTCGGTTATATTCATCGCGAAGAGTATGAATGTGTACGTAGGTTATGGTACGGGGAGAGCAGCCTGCATATACACAGCTTTTATAGAAAAGGCCGAACGGTATGGTACCTATAAATAATTTATCTGGCGATGCGGAGAAGCACGGGCAAACAGTCAGGGTCACACACATAGAGCGCGTCGTTGGTACGATGTATATTGCATTAAATATGAAATCCAATATAAACTTTTCTTTCTCCCGTTCTGGGCTTCGTCTCTCACTCCCTTTTTTTTCCTCCGTCGTAGCAGCAGCATTATATGCTGGTTCGTGAGCTCTCTTGCCGACACGATCGAATAAGCCGGAACCGAATAAAGTAGAGGAGAATGAAGGGAAAGAGAGAGGGAGCAAAGAGATCGCGAGGAGGAAAAGGACGAGGACGATAGTGAACTCGAGAGTGCATTTGTATTGGCGCGTGCGTCTGTGTATGTATAAAAGTGTACGGTATACACAACGTCGTTTTCCATGTCGACGATGGACTACTCAGGGCGGAAGCGCGAATATATCCTGAACCGATTTCGCTCTTGGTGAATTTTCCTTAAGCTATATCGCGTCTGAGCGTGTACGCGCATGGAAAGAAGACTCAAACCAAAAGAAATACGAACAGAAGTGTGGGCAGAATAGAAGATCGTTATGTATACACATCTTTGCTCGCGATAACGTCTATACGTATCGATATTTTTAATCAGACACGAGAACAGCATATCGCGCGAGATGCACCGCGTCCCAGACTCTCATCTCGTAACGCAAACAATTCTCTCTTTATATATTTCCGTTCTCTATTCCCCTCTGAAATCTCCCTCTCTTTTCCGCTTCTCTATTCGTCCCGCCGCATGAAAAAAATCTCTGTTGCGTCTCCCTGGTGCTCGAAATTCCGCAAGTGTCGCCGACAACGAGCACGTATAGTCTCTTCGACAAGATTTCCAATCCGAGATGATCAAACACTGCGCGAGTGTGTCCCACCGTTGTATTTTC
Organism: Diadegma fenestrale; assembly: GCA_037043255.1. Lineage (NCBI taxonomy): Eukaryota > Metazoa > Arthropoda > Insecta > Hymenoptera > Ichneumonidae > Diadegma > Diadegma fenestrale. The sequence goes on along the minus strand of CM073311.1, from coordinate 2,847,069 downwards.
TCGTACTCATTTTTAATCCTGACTACATTAATAATATTCCACGCTGCATGCCAAATTCGCGATCAAAAAAAATCATATTCCCATGCAGTAAATCCGCATACGTGAATTATTTTTTGTTCACAAGAGAAACAGAAACGGTAATGTGGACTCAAAATTATAGCCGCAGAAACTATAATGATAATGAATCGAGGCACCTACAGAATTATAAAAATCTCGATTGCGAATTCCAACACTTTTGCTCCACAAGGTTGTTGCAAACAATTTAATGACCCTGAAGTTTCCATCGTTGGAATGCAACGAAGTTCTGTTATTTCTTCAGCAGAACCAATAATTATTATTTAATATTTGGTCCGGCCAATAAAACGATTCTCTCGTCCGACTAAAAAACTAAATCGACTCAGAAAATTTCAAAATTCAATAAATAATCAATAGAAAAAATGTTTTTCGTTGAATCTCAACGTTGCAAACTTTAGAGTCATACAATTTAGTTGTTTTTTTTTCAGTTAGGACAGACGTTTTATAGTCTTATATAAGCATCGCAGTTGAGATAATGGCGTGACACTTTTTTGCTGGAAAAAAATCTTTTTCCTAGGGGAAACACATGCGCCATCGACAATTTTTATCGGGTATATACACGCGAGTGAACGAGCTTTGCTATACGGGCATTTGAGCCTTCAGCCTTGTCTCGCAAAAACTATACGTATATAGATTGGTACATAGTGTATCGCTATATAGCGACGAGACTGCGCTCTCTTCCTCTCGCTTATTTACTTGATGCAGAGGTGGAAAATGATGGCCTTGCAACAGCATCAGCAGCATATTGTACCGTATACGCGTTGTTTGACCACCAAAGAAAAGACTCCCCATGCTCTCCATAGCGAATAAACTTATAACTTGTCCAATCTTCAACATTTACGTGCGATGGTGTCTCTTGAACGACTTTATGCTCGAGGGAGCTTTAAAACACTAAGAATGACATTTCTTCAACGAAATAAATGATTCCGAGATTATTGAAAACCTTTATTAAGTTTTTTTTTCCTTTTTTACAGGATGTATAGACGCGGTCGGAGCAGTTCGGAGGTGGAGGTTGCGCAAATGCGCCCCACACACACGGCTGGCTAATAGCCTCCGTATTGACCAAGCCCGTCCCTGACACCCCGCAGCCAGACATTGGGTGAGTTACTTTTTTTTTCGCTTTCCACTTATTTCGTCGCGTAAACTATTTTTAATCTCACTTTATTGACGTCACGACTTGTTTATATTCATTTTGCGAAATATTTTCCATTTGAATACTCCGTCACTTTATTTTTCCGCCTACCGAAAAAAAAACAACCAGCTCATTGCCACGAATTATCTTCCATTATTTGCGAACTTTAATGATCAATCTATAACCACGTAAAGTCCTCGAGGGCGTGCAGCAATAAACGTGTACGTTGCACTCAACCATTTCCTCACAAACACACCATCATTCTCATAATCTCGTTGCTATTACGTCACTGCTTACGCACAAACTCGGAAGGGCGCTCGTTCTCCGAGACGAGTACGAGTCGCTCAACACGAGAAGCTCAAGTAGGGCAAGGACTCGCCGCTGCAATCTAGTTTCCTTACACGTATCCAAACAAGTACAGCGTCTTATTATTTATCCTCTTGCTCTAAGGAGCCCTATATCGATATAAGTTATACCTCAGTGCGTTCATATATTCTCAGTCTAGACAGCGAGCAACACTTTGCCTCAACGTAGCAACGAGACTGACTTTTTTTTATGATCTATTTGCCCCAAAAACTGTAAACTGATGACACTCGATACGCTAGGGACCGTAAATTGTGTTGAAAAACGAATTTTTCGTGCATAAAAAAAAAATCGTGCAGATCGATCAAACGTCGTGGCAAGATTCTTCAAGTATTCATACTCAAAAAAAATCCCATTTTCCAAAGTTGATGGAAAATATGATGGTGAAGTATATGCATCGTTGGAATGCAACGAAATTCGGTTTTTTTCTTGAGGAAAACTCATGATTTTTATTCGATATTGAATTAGGACGATAAAACGTTCGTTTGTTAGGATTCAAACACGAAATTGATACGATAATTGGCTTTTCTATTGAAATTAAACAAAAAATTAAGGGGAAAAGTATTTTTCGTTGGATCCTAACGTTGCGAACTTCAGTGTCATTTGGAAAGTTGCAAATTCAATGAAGTTTTAGTCCAATACAAATTTTTTTTATCGCTAGCTAAAAAAATAATTTCTCCGTGAGAAACGAGGTGCTGGTCGCAAGAACCGAAGACACATTGATTTCAGGTGGAAAGACTGATAGATTATGTGACACTTACGTCATAGCTAGTGCTACAAGATGTAAATAAGGAATAACCAGTGGGTTTAGATGTCCGGAACAAAGTGATGTTAGAGCTTTTTGCTTCGGAGACATATGTGCTGGGATTTGTGATACATAGAAATATATACATATGTGTTATGTATGTATGAAAGAGACACACGTTCATCCATTACTTCGCTTTTGGATTGGATATATAGAGGCCTGCATGCGGTGCGCTCGTTCCTTCGTTTTCACGCCAAGGACGTACGTTCGCTTGGGTTTGTAACAACCCCTGGGGGTCTCGGCTCTTACAAGGCTATAGAGTGCGCTGGCGTGGAGAACTGAGATACACAGAGCACCAGAGCTTATGTCTTTTACATTCTTCCCCGTCTCTGCATTCTCGTGGCTCCACTTTCTTCTTTTCGCTCGCCCCCCATTCTCGGCATTTATTTTATTCTTTTTCTCCCACACTCCATTCTCTTTCTTCTTCATCTTCTGCTCAGCACATCCGCTGTTTTTATTGTGTTTTACCAGCAGAGAAAAGTCTGTTTATATATATTTATATATACGTTTGTTATGTGTGCATGCGTGTGTACAGTTATCCACGAAAAATGGGAAACCCGATGAACCGCGCACGCCCGGGCAAAAGTCCACGTGAGACGGAGGAAACTCTCGGGGCAAACATGCCACAGATTTATCGCAATTCCGTTTTTCATTCCTTCGTTTCTCTCCACCTTTTCTCTTCATATATTTTCTTCTCTTCAGAAACATGATTTTCTTTTGTTTTCCTCATTTTTATTCTGTTTTTCTAACTTGGGTTCAGACACGAGTCACCGGCGGTATGAAATGCCGCAGTCGTGCAAGAAGATATCGGCTTTTCATGATAATCGCGAGAACGGAGAATTATTTTCTATTCGGTACATTAATACACAATGGAATTTCGTATCGTGTGTTTTTAACGCGAAAATCACGCGCCAGAGGCTTATACTGTCGGATTATCAACGATGCGGCTATGGTTCAATGAATCCTCGTTATTTCTCGGATTTACGAACATATTTTAGTCTCGGCAATATGGGCGAGTTTGTCCATATCTGCTGCGGCTTACAATGTGGACACGATTGTTCCTTTCAACGGATGAAACGAGTTGGCTAAATTTCGTCTGTTCGTGGGAGAAAGAGTGAAACGGAAAATCCAGCATATAATGAGGGATTTATAGAGTTCGATGTATAATTAGCAGAGCGAGAGACTCATGGGCGAGACAAGCAACGGCTTCGGCGCCAACACGACCCTTTTCACCTCATTGTGATGGCCTTTCGCATTGGCGCCAGTAAAGAAAAGGTCTTTAATGACACTGACACGTATCCAAGTTCCATATAAATTTTCATCCGTTATTTGTACGTTCAATATGACTCTCAATGTTGAGATTCAACGAAAAACATTTTTTCTATTGATTATTTATTGCATTTTGAAAATCGTGGCAATTTCTCAAGTCGATTGAGTTTTTTGATCGCAAGAGGGAATCGTTTTTTCGGCCGGACAAAATATTAAATAATAATTATTGGCTCTGCTGAATAAATAACCTGATGCTGAAGTTTGCAACGTTGGATTGCAGCGAAAAATATTTCATTTTATTGACAATTCGTTCAATTTTAAATGATATCCAAAATTTTCGAGCCGATATGCTTTTCGGTTTCGAAAAATCGATCGTTTGATCATCGTAATTGCATTCTGCACTCGAATAATTATTTTTGCTAAAAATAAAAAAGATTTTCGTTGCATTCCAACGATGGAAACTTCAGGATCATCGTTCAATTTCTACCAGAAAGTTCCATATATTTCCTTGGGCTCTTGAAAATTTGTCACCTATATTTTTCCGAGCTTTAGAAGAGCTCGAAGAAATCAGGTCATATCTTAACAAACTTTTGCTCTCCTCGTATTATCATCCGGAATGGTGGTTCGGGTGTGACTCGAAACTTTCTTCGTGCTAATAATAAATTCGGTTGTTAAGAGCGACGCTGTTTTCGAGCTTCGTTACACCGATGTTCTAAATTCTTACGAATGGCCAAATTATTCCATATTTTTTCGTACCTACGAGAGCACGGAGTCGAGATTTCTTATCACTTTATTCCCCGACACTGTTCCGCATGTGGTATGATTATTTTTTTCATATTCCTACTCGGACGAACAAAAAACTGAGTGGCATTTTAACGAGATGTGATAAATCAATTTTCCGGACACTTCGTGGTTGGTCAGATCTTCTTTTTATCGCCGTCACGAGAGCGACCCCGAGAGGGTCTCGTCTATGTTACGTACATGGATACAATATATAACATTTATACAGAGGTTTGCGTATATAGCGTGTACGTGTGTACTAACGAAACGAAAGTGCCGCTGGTTGGTTTGCCAGCCGAGTCAGGATCCCGCGGAGGGAAAGAACGCGGTTAAAGGGTTTATTGCGCGGGTATGAGAACCAACACGTCGCGTCGTATATGAGAGAACGAGAGAGACAGAGCTGAGCAAAGAGAGTGTGAGAGAAACATACACATATAGTCGCGGGTTAAGGGCTAAACGAGCGAAAAGCGACGACCGTGCTGGGTGTTGATATTAATTAGCCACTTGGAGTTAATTACGCGTTGCTCGTGGTGATGCTGCTGGACTTGAGGAGACCACCAGGCACGTGTTTGCTCGCTCGTGCATCGCCTGACCCCTCCTTCTTCTTCTTCTGTCATCCCGCAATGCTTCATCGCTGTTCCGGGACTCGTTTCACCAGAAACCTCAGGACCATTGATAAATTCACGAGATCAAAAGTACACAACTCCGATTTACCATTTGATGGAATCAAACTAGTCTAATTCATCAGAACTCACAATGATCTCTACATTAATTTCAAAAGATCGAGTTAAATATACGTTAGACTTGATTATTTAATGAAAATATCAAAATCTCGTCATTCGGCTTTATGACTGAAGTTTGCAACGTTGAGATCCAACGAAAAACATTTTTTCGATTGATTATTTATTGAATTTTGATAATCGTGGCAATTTTTTGAGTCGATTGAGTTTTTTGGTCGCAAGAGAGAATCGTTTTATTGGTCGGACCAAATATTCAATAATAATTATTGGCTCTGCTGAAGAAAAAACAGAATTCCGTTGCATTCCAACGATGGAAACTTATGACTCTGAAGTTTGCATCGTTGTAATCGAACGAAGTTCCTTTTTATCTTCAGCAAAAGTAATAATTCAAGTGCAGAATGTAACTACGATGATAAAACGATCGATTTTTGCCCCCCAAAAAGTATATTGGCTGGAAAAATTTGGATGCCATTGAAACCTGAACAGATCATCGATAAAATCAAATATTTTTCGTTGCATTCCAACGTTGCAAACTTCAGCATCATGGAACTTCAGGATCATTCGGTTTTAGAGTTTCTTGCTTCGTCAATTTCACTCAATACTATCGAATCCTCATATCCAAAACAATTAATTAATAAACACCAATTAGGGGAAAGAGCTCACAAAGCACGATCGACCAATTCACCGCGCGTATAGGAGCAGCAAATTGTTGGAACGATCGGAGATTATGTTGTGTGCATATTCGTGACTCCAAGAGCAAACTTGCGTCGTCTGCCGTTTGGAATGATGCTTGGAATTTCAATCGTTACAATGGCAATCTGCGTTCGCAGTATTACTCGAACTTCACGTCTGTATAGTTATGATTGTAATCAATATTTGCTGTTTTCAAACATCAACACATGTTCAAGATTCATTTGTGATGTATATTGCGTGTATATCCGATCTGATCCGATCCTGAGAGTGACAGGGAGAGAAAGAGAGAGAGAGAAATCTTTTATCTACTTAGTGGCTCTGTTTCTCCTCACTCCTTCACTCATTTTCTACCTATATGTCGGAGTTTCTCACTAAATGAGCTAATATTGCTAAACCAACATCAAAACTCTGTGGATAATACACAGTATCTCGTCTTTCTCAAGACGAACGTAACTTGAGAACACTCAAACCCGAAATATCCAAGTCGTGCCTCGACAAACTTACAAGAATATATAATGTGTAATGTATCCATATAGCGTTCTGAACCGCAATGTAAGTTTTCACTGCTTCGAAACTCTTGCAAATGAACTCGTGATGGCTCGCCGTTTCGAAACTATGCTCGCTGCAAAGTAATAGAGCACTTTTGGGCTCTCGTCGTAAATCGTGTTTAGTCAAATATTTTTCGGTGACGATTCTTTTCAACGAACTGAATCTGCATTAAAGGCGACGGAGCGATAAAAAAAACACTTGCAGAATCTTGCAAAATGATTTTGAAGTTTGCAACGTTAAGATTCAACGAAAGGAATTTTTTGTATTGATTCTTTAATGAATTTTGAACATCGTGGCAATTTTTTGAGTCGGTTGAGATTTTTGGTCGCAAAAGAGAATCGTTTTATTGGCCGGACCAAATATTCAATAATAATTATTGGCTCTGCTAAAGAAATAACAGAATTTTTAGGATCATTTTTAGGATTTAACAGAACTTTAGGATCATTCTTGCAAATAGAAACTGTGGCAAGTTTGACTGGCGCATGCTACGAAAGCTCGGTTCTCGTTCAACGAGTATTCAGTCCCTTAAATTGTTTCATTCAACGTGGTCCTGAATGACTCGTATCTTCGCTCTCGGCAAAGTGCAATATTGAGTTTTTGCAAATTGCATGTTTGTACGGTGGGGAGTGACTTTATATTTGCTAAAAATATGGAATCCAACAATTGTTACCGTTTTCTTTGAAATTTTCCGTCAAAAATGTGTGCATGAAGGCTGTAATTTGTCGTGCAAGTTTTTTCTACGTGCAGATCGTAACTGGATGCGATACCGCTCGGGGTATAATATACTTCGCGCCATTATAAATACAGTTAAGTTCACTCGAGTGTGTATTTGTATGAAGAAGATTGCGAGTAACCCCCTCGTATCGCATTAAGGAGATATATATAAAGGCATGTTACCAGGGGAAGAGCTTGACACATATATAAGTGAGATCGTTTTTCCTCGATAACGAGCGGTCTCTCTTGTCTATCCTTCGCTACACCCGCTAAATTATCGTTCTCCGGTGCATAACGGAAACACTACCGAGTATATTGTTATATTTGCAACGTCGTTCTCTCCTTCGACTCTCCTGTTTCTCCGAGCCGTACGACACTTGCGATATCGATTTCTTACAACCTACGAAATTGCTACTCGTACGATTCAATTTATTGTAAGTTATCGATTGCACGATTAAATCAATGACAATTGTAGAAATCTTTCTCTGTGAGACACGTGTGTCGGCATCATTTAATGTTTATAGTCAACACATTTAATAAAAAATGATCCCGAAGTTTCCATCGTTGGAATGCAACGAAATTCTGTTATTTCTTCAGCAGAACCAATAATTATTATTGAATATTTGCTCCGGCCGATGAAACGATTCTCTCTTGAGACCAAAAAACTCAATCGACTCAAAAAATTCCCACGATTTTCAAAATTCAATGAATAATCAATAGAAAAAAATGATCCTGAAGTTTCCATCGTTGGAATGCAACGAAATTCTGTTATTTCTTCAGCAGAACCAATAATTATTAATGAATATTTGGTCCGGCCAATAAAACGATTCTCTCTTGTGACCAAAAAACTCAATCGATTCAAAAAATTCCCACGATTTTCAAAATTCAATGAATAATCAATAGAAAAAATGTTTCTCGTTGAATCTCAACGTTGCAAACTTCAGAGTCATAATAAAAACGACAATTTTTTTTCTTATATTCATAATTTTTTCACCGTAAAGATGTCCCACGGTATTGTGAGAAAAAGTTGACTTTTTCAAGGATTTATCAAGGTTTTGATATGACACTGGAGTTCGCAACGTTGGGATCCAACGAAAAATACTTTTTCCCTCAATTTTTTGTTAAATTTCGAAAGAAAAGCCAATTTTCGTATCAATTTTGTGTTTGAATCCTGAAAAACGATCGTTTTATCGTCCTGGTTCAATATCGAATAAAAATCATAAGTTTTCCCCAAGAAAAAACCGAATTTCGTTGCATTCCAACGATGCATACTTCAACATCGCGTGTTGATTCTCACGTCGCTGAGCCAATTTGTAGCCATGCTGTAGTTTTTCTTCCAATAATGACATTTCTTCATATCACCAATCTGGCAAGATCGCGTTAATACACGTTGCGAAAACGCAAACTTGTCGAAGTTCGAAGAAGCAACGGGAGGAGAAAGCATTATCCGGGCATGGCTCGTTCGTCTATACAAAATCAATACCAGTCCGGAGTAATATAAGAATATATACGGAATGGAACCACATTGAATTGCTCGGGGGGGAGACATATTTCTGAGGTTTGTGTGTGTTTCGCAAGCGTGCACCTCGAAAATTGGCACAAAGATGTTCAAAGAGACTCGCTATTTCATTTCTTTTATTTTCTCCATATAAAAATCTCTTAAAGTATATTACGCGTTCACTCTCTCTCGCTCTGGATTTCTTCGCAACGCTGAAATTTGATAAGCTCCAGACTGAATGCTGTCTCTTTGTATCAAGAAGCTTATCAAACATGCTCGAAAACTCGTAAAATTATTTTCATACGTATCGGCTTATGGAAAATACACATATTCTCTTACACTCCGCATTTAAACGAAATAATACTTTTCAAAAGCTTTGCTTTGTATGTCTCGTTCGATGCTTGGCAAGCTCAACGCAACTGTTCACGTCAAATTTCCTGCGAAAACATTTTCTTGGTAATTTAATCCGTTTTCAACACAACGTCGCTATGTGTAAACTTTTCCACACGAGACTCGGAGGATATTTGTTCGGAAATTTCACTCGATTCATGTTCCGATCAATTATTTCATATCTCCCAAGTTTCTCTTTTGAGAATGATTTTTTTACGAAAGCCCGCAAGCTTTTCAACGTTTCGGTTTGTTATGGTGTTTTTAATTATTAATTCGACGTTATTACTCATGTAATGCTTAATGAAGGGCTTTCGACAATGGAATATTCAGCACGAAACTTGTGGACATGCTCGCGTAACCGAAAACCAGGAACAAATCGAGCTTCGGCTATATAATTCATGTACTCTAGATATACCTGGCGTGTGTACGAATTACCGATGTATGTGTGTTCGACAGGTACTTGTCATGTTTCGCCATTTCAACGGGTTCGTATTGAACGTTATAATTATTCATGAATTGGCTCTTCATTTCTATCCTCTCTCTCCGTTTCATAATGAAATAATCGTGTCGCATAGAATAATAACGTTGAACAACAAAATGCCGAACACCAACCATGTACCCCGTGAATACATGCATTTTGTCATTACTTTAGTCGCGGAATTAAAATCCGTAGGAATATTGATACATTAATATTAATCTGCATTACATTTCGTTCCGTTTTTCGCAGCATGATTGTGCGATACCTGAGAGGACTACAGAGCATAATGCGCGTTATAACACTCTCGCGAGTCGCAATGTCGAGGAGGACAATATAAATGAATGCTTTATCATATTATTTCAAAGCAGCTCGCGTTTATTTTTCATTGCTCGAAAACGCTCGAATTTGTTAATGAAACATTATCTGCGGCGTTTTCAAGCGGATAATTTATTCATTTGGATCAAACTTGAATTTTTATTGGCCGGTGTCGTATGAAAATGTGGACCGAATGCGACGACCTTGGGCTTGTGATTATTTATGGATGGCTACAAGAATTTTTTCAGCGACCTGATAGGCTTCGTTTACATTTCATAATGATCCTGAAGTTTCCATCGTTGGAATGCAACGAAATTCTGCTTTTTCTTCAGCAGAGTCAATAATTATATTATTGAAAATTTGGTCTGGCCAATAAAAAGATTTTCTCTTGCGATCATAGAACTCAATCGACTCAAAAAATTGCCACGATTATCAAAATTCAATAAATAATCAATAGAAAAAATGTTTTTCGCTGAATCTCAACGTTGCAAACGTCGCGTTCCATAAAATATTCTGCATATCGCATCTTCGCAGTAGTTATTTTCACAGACGTACGTAGGGGTGAAAATTTTTATTTGAAAAGGTCAGGGAAGAGCGTCCGTTCGATAATGTTATCAGAAAATTCAGATCGTGTCTCATACAGTCACGATTGGAAAGCAACAGTAAAAGCAGGACGGGGAGGATCGCGAGAAGGACGTGAGACATGTAGAGAGAAGCTTGACGTATGGAGGTCTAACCGAATGATCCTAACGACGGTGTGGAATGGACTGTTAACACGCGCGAGAGAAGAGGCGAGCATGTGACGTGAGACTGCTATGCCATAGCAAGAAAGAGATGAAGTGGCAAAACATGAGATGAGGAGGAGAAATGAGAAGAACAGTTGGAGACGAGGAAGGATGAAGAAATGGCGAGGTGTGTTGCTGGGTCTTAAACCTCTACGCGACTCGTCCGTTATATCCCTCGGGGTAGCTAGTAATCCGGTGAACTGACGGCCTGAGATCATGGACTCGACTTCCCTTGAGCAGCGTAATTAGTCGGGCTTCGATGTACATTATCGGGCTGACGAGAACTGGCCAACAATTTTTATCTCTCCGCGGCTTGAATGTTGTTGAACAGCGTCGTAAGACAAAAAATCCTAGTCTGGCAGGTTTAGCGAATCTTGTTGAGATATTTGCGGCTATATGCATCGAGCCCGTTAGCTCAACAACATTTGCCAGTTCGTTACGAACGCTCCGACCTATTTTATACACTCAATACACGCTTTGACGATGCTCTCGTGCCGTAATTCTCTCTGATGAATTTAACCACCTGGCTTGAAGGAAGTGGTAATGCGTGTCCTTCCCAAGGAGCACATTGTGCAGTGAGGGATAAAACAGAAACGAGCCAAAACAGCTTTAGAAGCTTGAAGTGATAATTATCGTCTTGCTTCATTCCCGTTCGTCGTCTTCCACAGGAACAAGGTGGAAACGCGTTCGTGTATATTTAAGTGAGATGGAAAGGGACGTCGGATAAGGAGATTCAAATAGTTCGGGTCATTTTGGTTCTCGCTGGTTCTCGACCGAGTTCATGTCTTACACAGCTGTGTTTGCGACAGAGAGAGAGGAGCGAGCCACTCGACTCTCGCGATAGTTCGGGACAGCGATAACAAAGCGAACGATCTTTGCAAATTTGCGCAATTACTCCGCACTCGGTTCGATTTCCAAAACACTCTTCTTCCCTCTTGTCCGCCTCCTGCCATCTCCGTTCCTCATTTATGCACGAAATCATTCACTAACATCCGCGTGACGCTTTTTATCCTGATTCCAACTCCTTTTGACCACCGAGAGTTCGAAACTCCGGTCATCCCGTCGTATCTCTGCCATCTGGTTTCTTCCATTTGCCCTATAGAACTGGCTCCATATGTTGTACACAAGTTCCATGCGATCACCAACTTTTCCGTGGCTTCTGCATTTTTGTTTGCCTCGAATTTGCGATCGCGTTCAATCGGCTCAAGGCGGCTCTTCTATTTGATGTTTCCAAATCCTCATTTGCCAAAGTTCGACCATCGTTCATTCAATCGCCTTTGGAACGGTTTGGAGTTGACGCAGTGCATGAGCATGATTGCGAATTATTGCGGAGTAATACAGTTTTATATTCATGGTAATTACGTTCGACTATAATATTGACGCATTTGACACTCGTGTCAAGGTAGACAATTATAATATATTGTTTGCATAATGCATCGCGTTGTCCTTTGACAATTACTCGGCCACGAATTCCAGAGCAAGAGTATGGAAGGCAATGTAGACATTAACGTGCGGGAATAACCATTGAGATAGGTCGCACAAACATATGCAAACCCTCTTGTGGCTCGGACGTCGCTGTCACCTGCCTCGCGTCACGTCACTTGTGTCAATTATTATTTTAATCAAGCAACTATTCCACGACAATTTTCAGCCTGCTATCATCGCCTTCCTCGCATTATTCAATCGAACGGAACTCGCGCACATCGCGATTTATACATTGAAACAATCTCAATGTGAATTTATAGCAAAGATTTCGTGGTTCGTTATAATGACCTCGGACAATGTTGTTTAACCGACTGACCGATTAATTAACTGGTTACTTGTTTTGTATCCTCAGTTTTTTATTCTCCAGAATTTTTTTCTTTTCATTTCACAATTTTTCCATTCCTCATTCACTGGATATTTTGTTTTAACAATATTTCATCGGATTTTCCATGATACGCCCGCGTGTGTTATCGTATAATGAATTCGCAGGTCGTGTGATTATTTTATTAATGAAGAAACTGGTGGTGAAGTTGCGTAATTCATGAAATTCGGAGCTTCATATTTTAGTAAAATTTTGCTTTCAACTTGTTTGTTTTTCATATTTAAATGAGAGTCCATAAATTCTCTCGCGCATAAATTAATTTTCAAACATTTGGATATTGAAATCCTGATGGGGAATTGCTGAATCAGGGATGACTCTGAAGTTTGCAACGTTGAGATTCAACGAGAAACATTTTTTCTATTGATTATTTATTGTATTTTGAAAATCGTGGCAATTTTTCGAGTCGATTGAGTTTTTTGGTCGCAAGAGAGAATCGTTTTATTGGCCGGACCAAATATTCAATAATAATTATTGGCTCTGCTGAAGAAATAACAGAATTTTGGTTGCACTCCAACGATGGAAACTTCGGGATCACGAATCGGGGCTGGGCAGAAATTTCGAGTTTTTTCAGCTCCCAAAACGAATAAGTTATAATATTTTTTGGATTAATTGTTTTTTTGAGCTGATCTCAATGTGATGAGTCGTGTGTATAGCTTTCGTTTAATGATCCCGCTAGAAATCGTCGGAGCTTCCTCCGTGCAGGCTTCACTTATTATACACGTTTCCCCAGGGTTGTAATGTGTGCTGAAGCAAACGTGTGTGGGTAGGAATTGAAATTATCGATGGACCCCGCGGCTTTTGCTCGAATCCTGAGAGGATGGTGGCTTGGGTAGTTCGTGTAAGTAACTTACTCGACCTCGCCGGAGGTTCTCTTGCTTGCGCGTGCTGAGTGCACGGAGCACCGTAGTTAAATTAATCGAGTACCCTCTTCCTATCTTATCCTCCTTCTCTCGCACTCTCTCTCGCTCTCTTCTCCTCGCTCAGTCGCTCTGGCTTCGTTTATCGCCAAAATCCTTTCTGTAAGTCTTGAACTAGCACTCGATTTCCGGACACTAATTCCACATCCTCCTACCTCTTTCACTCACGCTTCGCTCTTTGTTTCTCCGGGTGTTCAAAGTCATCCTAATCTTCTTTTTTGAACAGCATCCCATTACCGTTAAGTCTCTCGATCTCTCTGCTTAACTCTCAGTCTGTTATCGAGTGAACTAAGTTATACACCCTTCCGGCTTTCCACGATCATTAAGCAGCCACTTCGATCCAAATATTTTCGTCCTCTATTCTCGCAAAATCTCTCTGAAACCCCCGCGTTTTTTTTTCTGAAGTTTGTGCCAATATCGTCGTAATATTCTGCTCTTTTCGATCGCCTCCATTTTCATTAGGAAATTCCATAACTTGACCAATGATTCAGTCTTGCATGATTCTGAAGTTTGCAACGTTGAGATTCAACGAAAAACATTTTTTCTATTGATTATTTATTGAATTTTAAAAATCGTGGCAATTTTTCGGGTCGATTGAGTTTTTTTATCACAAGAGCGAATCATTTTATTGGTCGAACCAAATATTCAATAATAATTATTGGCTCTGCTGAAGAAATAACAGAATTTTGTTGCATTTCAACGATGGAAACTTCGGAATCATTATCAAGAAACAGGCGCTTTCCCGATCCATCGACCGATGCCTCCTTCGACTAACGATACCAAGATCCCCGTAAATACCCATATTGAAGGACTATGTAAGGACGTATTAGACGAACAAGCTATAGGCGTCCTTGAATCGTTGTTATATACAACCGGCGTCGAGGTTTAATCGGGGCAAACACTATGATCGAACTTAACGATGTTTACGAAGCTCGAAATTCTCTTGGCTCAAAGTTCGTAGTTCGCTGCAGTTTCTCCGACGATATTTCCATCGTATATGTATTGGTACATACGTACAAATACATACAGCTTGTTGCATGGATCCGGAACAATCCAGGACATGAAACTCAAGTCCTGGATCACGTCCGGCGCCGCTTTCTTTACACTCTTCTTCTCGTAAATCCAAGATTGATCCGTTCTTCGTGATCGCATCGTAATTCTTCGACTTACATTCTCAAGTTAACATTACATTCGCTACAAAACGTATTTTTCACACATAAACCTTATATACTAGAAATAATATATAAAAGTAATTAATTAAAGTTATTTTGTTTATAACTAGGTCGTTTTTTTCGAAAGGTGATCGCGTAAATTATTTTCATATTGTAATCACAGTTTTTCACGAATATCCTTCATCATTTCGTACTATTTCGTAATTCTCAATATTTCTGAAACTTATTTTTCCGAAATTCAAATTCATCCCGGTTCGACGTCGGAAATTCAAAAATTATGGGGATATGTATGACACTGAGGTTCGCAACGTTGGAATCCAACGAAAAATACTTTTTCCCTTAATTTTTTGTTAAATTTCAAAAGAAAGGCCAATTTTCGAATGAATTTTGTGTTTGAATCCTGAAAAACGATCGTTTTATCGTCCTCATTAAATATCGAATAAAAATCATGACTTTTGCTCAAGAAAAAACCGAATTTTTTCCGAATTCCAACGATGCATACTTCAACATCGTGAGTTCGTATGTATAAGTACGTTCGCGAATGCCACGAAGTCCGTACGCGAAAAAGGACCCGCAAGGATCCTGACTAAAGCGTATACACATTTTTTGCAATGTTCAATTAAATCATAGACGGATAGAAAGAGGAATAACATAAAGAGTGGGAAAAGCCGCGGAAATTTTATATATGCACTTGTGTGTGCGATACATATTCGCTCTAATATCACTAGCCGCCATAAAGAGTAGAGAAATAAGGGAGAGGGAGCTTGAGTGGGAGGAGCAGACCTCGTCGTTTGTATGAGGCCACCGCACACGATTAAATTGCGGTGCGGTGCATCTCCTGCTCGTCCCACACGCTCACCTTATTTCCCTCGTCGGTTCTTTCATCCTCTGCTCCACGCTCGTGTGATGTACCGAACCCTCTTTACCCTCCCACCCCCATTTTTTTCTCAGTACGCACACAAAGTGCATAGGACCGGTGAGCAGTCCTTCTCTCGCTCCTCTCTCAGTGTTTTCCCTCTTCCGCATACTTTTTTCTTTTCCACAACATCGTAAATAAAATAAAAAAGAAAATTATGTCGTAGCCTCCCTTTGTTTTTGTGAATTGGCCTGCATCAGAGGCCGCTGCTTTCCGACAAGAGTGGAAACAGTCAAAAGTTTTTTTCTTCTACCTCTCATATTCCGCGCGTGAAAAGTACTCTCTTTTGTTGTATTTATTCGTTAATTCATAATTACTCGTTTCTCTATATTTCTCATGCGTTTACCCTCCATCCTTATATGCACATTTTTTCCTCATTAATTTGAGGATGGATTTTTGTCCAGAGAATGCAATTTCGCACGAATTTCCGAGTATTTGATGCTCCATTCAAATTTTAATCGAGTTTTTATTCATTTTTGTCAACTTCGTATTCTGTGAAATGGAATAAATTGATCATCCACGTAATTTCAAGGTTACTGCCAGGCTACTGCCAAGGTTACTGCCTGCAAACGTGGTTTTCTGGCACAAATCGATCATTTTATCATTGTAATTACATTCTGCATTTGAATAATTATTTTTGCCAAAGATAAAAAATGATTTCGTTGCATTGCAACGATCCCAACTTCAGAGGCAGTAATCGAACAATTGACCTGTTTGAAAAATTATGATCCTGAAGTGTGCATCAAGAAGTGTGCAAGGAATGCAACGAAATTCTGTTATTTCTTTCAAATAATTATTGAATATTTGCTCCAGCCCATAAAATGATTCTCTCTTGCGACCAAAAAACTCAATCGACTCGAAAAATTGCCACGATTTTGAAAATTCAATAAATAATCAATAGAAAAAACGTTTTTCGTTGAATCTCAACGTTGCAAACTTCAGAGTCATGAAAAATTACGGTCGTTTCTATCAGTTGAAAATGTGCCGTTAACTCGTCTGAATGGATTGATGCGGATAGCTCGGGATTATTCGGTCAGCGGCAATACCACATTGATATTATTGTAGTTTAACTGTCTTATCTTGAATCTGACTCAGGTATACGCTCGTAACGATGCAGATACCAAGGTACTGAATATGTGGCAGAGACCGCACGCAAATATACTGCGGGAAATACTATTTCGTACATATAAAACAGAGGAGGGAAGAGATGTTCGAGAGAAACCACAAAACAGTGGCAATCCGGACGCTCGGATAGTTAAACTTGCTTCGTACTTATATATGTATATGAGTTACATCCCGGAGAGATTAGCATACATAGATTAAAAGCGATTTCACTGTTTCCTCGCGCGGTATGTCGGTTGAATCCTCCGGGAAAACCCCTTTTCGTTCGTTCAACTATCCCCCTCGCACTTTCGCCTTGCCTCGTATTCGCGAGAGAGCTCATTCGCAAATGAATATTTTATGTGTAGGTTTCAGTGTAATACGAAAAATAATTTCCATATGTTGACTATTTGTTCCCATTAAACTAATTATCTCGGAGCCTGATACCTGGATCTATGGGAATAAAATGAATTCCCGGTCACTTTGCATCTGGATAAGAGAAAATGAAGTTACAGATGGAATCGCGATGGAACAAAAATTCGGACAGTCTTGGACAAGCCGTGGAAATTAAAGTCGATCCAGTCCGGTTATGGATGTTGACCATTTTAGAATGATTAGGAAACTTATGATCCTGAATAACCAATAAATAATCATTAGAAAAAATGTTTTTTGTTGAATCTCAACGTTGCAAACTTCAGAGTCATGGAAACTTTTCGTCACCGAGACCCACTGATGATGGATTCGAGTATCTTTCGTTAGTTTCATGCATTAAGTTGGGGAGGTGGACAGAAGATTGCCGGAGACACGAATGCGGAGTAGAGCTGAGTCGATAATTCTGGGAAACCTGTACTGGAATGTACACCGGATGCTTACATCGATCCAACTCTCTGTCACGTTGCATAAACTCTATATATATCAAGTATCACTGGTTATGCTGGTTACACGCTCTCTTGCGCTGTAAATCTAGTAACGTAAATCTCTCCTACTGATTCGGTTCATGCGCTTCCTCCTCGAAACTCTCTCTCTCGCTCTCTGTCTTTCTCTGTTCAGTGCAATGTGTATAGTGATCTATGACTCGCGCTTTGGAGTAATTGCGTTGCGCGGCGAATTAATTAGCCACCCGACAACCAGTCGGTTACCGATGCCTCGGAATCTACCCCGAAACAGAGGCGAGACGTCGACGGCGGTATCGCGGTGACACCGTTCCCAATGCCAACGTATAGTACCGTTCGTAAACCGATGATAGTGCTATGTTCATGCACCACTGGCTTGCGGTCAGTGGGTCGATCGTCTCAAACACGAGAGTTGCCTTCATCGTCAACTACCTCTCTGAGAATCTGACATCGGTTCACACGGTCAACCATGATCTTACGGTTTCCCAAATTTCCAACATATTCCAACCGCCTCATTGATACAAAACATTTCGATAATACTTTCTCGAAATGTGTCATGACACCGAAGTTCGCAATGTTGGGATCCAACGAAAAATACGTTTTCCCATAATTTTTTGTTAAATTTCAAAAGAAAAGCCAATTCTCGTATCATTTTTGTGTTTGAATTCTGAAAAACGATCGTTTTATCGTCCTGATTCAATATCGAACAGAAATCATGAGTTTTCATCAAGGAAAAACCGAATTCCGTTGCATTCCAACCTCATAATAAGCCAATCTAAATAGGCAACCGTTGCTTGCATATTTAGATTAGAAATTTCGTCTTTTTGTCTGTTCATTTTCATAAAGAAAGCAGGAAATCAAATTTCTGAACAACTCTTGACAAATTTTTTTGTTTCATTCATAGAATATTTATTTCCCATACAACAATATGTTTCTCTATAGAATTTGATCCACTTAATCTTCGTAAAGACACATAATAAACGTGCGAATAAATGAACAAACGATGAATTTCAAGTCCCCGGATGGCGCTCGTCTAAGAGCTTTGTGCGGGTTTTATGTAAATCCATAATCAACGATCCAAGATCATGAGATTCCATTTATCATGGTTGCTATACTACACCATGGCAAGTGGTAGAGCAAAGTTGTATCCGAGCCTTGACAACAACGCGATGCGATATTTTTTTTGTGGCGCAGCAGTGTTATTAACGAGAGGCCCGATCGACGAAGATAGAGACTCGAATCTTTTACCTTTTTTTTTCTCGTCTCCTTTGCACCTTTTTCTCATTCTTCTTTGAGTGAATCTTCATCATTGTCGTCGTCATTGGAGCGTATGTATTCGCGCCTCAACGCCGTTACGTCTATTGCGGACAATTGGAAATGGGAAAAGTGAGGGAGTCGAGAGAACTGGCACAATATACGATCGACCCCACAACCAGGAACAATGCGCGAACGCGATGGGACGAGATCGCGAACAAAATGTGCACTGAAACGAGAGTAGTTTTCAAGGCAGGAAAAAGATTGAGAGAGAGCGAGTTTGTAGGATATTTTTCGACGGGAAATAAGATCGAGGTGAGCGAACGTCTACGCTCTCTCTTTTTCGTGATTTATCACTTGGCTGAAACGTCTTATTCTTTACTCCAACGACATGAAATGTACGATCCCACACTCTTACAAGTTACACACTGTGACTGTACGAACATACCTTCAGCTTTTTACAGAAAGCTCCGCAGTTTTGGTCATTCTTGTATACTATCCAAAAGCTCGCTGCTGCAGAATGTATCTGAGAGCAAATGCATAAAGTGCAAGAGACAGAGAGAGCGAGAGAGATGATCCTGAAGTTTCCATCGTTGGAATGCAACGAAATTCCGTTATTTTTTCAGCGGAGCCAATAATTATTATTGAATATTTGTTCCTGCCCATAAAACGATTCTCTTTTGCGACCAAAAAACTCAATCGACTCGAAAAATTGCCTCGATTTTCAAAATTCAATAAATAATCAATAGAAAAAATGTTTTTCGTTAAATCTCAACGTTGCAAACTTCAGAGTCATGCGAGAGAGAGAAAGAGCGAGAAAAATATATGACACCACTTAAATTTCTATCCAAAGGAAATATGGTCGGTCGAAGTCCACGTAGGCGAAGCCCTAACAAGTCCAGTCAATGCCAATAGCTCACGAATCGTTTTTTATCAAGCGCCTCAGTGATAAAACGGACAACGAAATTCCTAGACGTTAACGAGGCTCGGATTGTTTCGGTATTTCGAAAAAGTCTTCTGAATCGTCTAAATTTGGGACGAGGCAAAAAAAAATTGGTAGCACGAATAAAAATCTTGATCGTCTGGTAATTTTGTGATGTTCGGAAGATTTTCCATCAAATCGGGTCGATTAAAAGGCCGTGAATTTTTCAAATGAATTTAATTGCTCGCAATGTACTTGATTTCACTTATTGGAAGCATAAAACCACAATTATCCCGTACATTGTAGCAATCGTTGGATCGAACGAATCAATTTGTAACTTGAGCCACAAATAACTCATATCTGTCAGTGGAACGCGCTGATTTCATCGTGTGGTCTCGCGTGGCCCCGATATTACCGGAGCCCGAGCGCGCCTCGGGCAAGAGAGTGCACGTACACTTCCATAACACACTCGATAATGTACCTACCTTGAACGCGAGAGACTCATCGTAGCCTCTCGTTGTCGCAGTCATTGACGTCCCTAGATCGGCTTTATCGGTGAAGGCCATCGTGACAAGGCCGTTGGCATAATCTACGCTATCTGCAATTTAGCACTTTACTACGCCCTTCCATCTCGCGACATTCTCTTTAAAGGAAAACGCGAATCTTTCGAGTTAAAAAACTTAACATTATGAAATTTTTTTACTTTCCTTGTTCAAATTCAATGGATCGTTTTTTTAATCGCTCGTTTCTCAAATTTCGAAATTTTTCATTTACTAATTTCGTTTAAATGAAAATAAAAAGATTTTACTAATTTTCACATTTTCATTTGCATTAACGTGATTATTTTTAAGCAAATTCCGAAATGTCTGTCAAATAATTGACAGAATCTTGAATAATCCATTTAGCTTGCCGAACGGTGATAAACTGCATAATATGCACTATTTTTATCCACTCAATCGTATACATAACTTCGTCTGCATTTGTAATTATGATAATCGCAATAAAATGTGTAGAGTAAAGTTGGAACGAGCCTTCAGGGACTATGAGACACAAGTGACTTAATTTACGAATTATTCTCATTCGTAGAGTACGATATGCTACGTTAGTTTATTCGATGCCTAGGCAAACTGGATTTCTCGGCGATAAAGAGCTTTCCTGTGTGCTTTTCGTTGTGTTTCCTCTCGTTGCCATACCCGGATCTTTGTTCGGTCGTCCTGCAAGCGCGAGAGCAGCTTCGGCAGCTTCCTTCTTGTCGCGTTCACCTTCCTCTCTTCCTCCCTCTCCTCTCTCTCTCTTCTCTTCGGTCTCATCTCGCTGCGACGTTGAGAACGACGATGAGTATGACTCTCGTTCTCGCGCTCTCATGGAATATGCATGACACGCCAATGTGCCCGCGTACATCCGCCGATCTAATTATACAGTTTCGCGCGCGCGTTCTCGAACCACTTCGGACGACCGAGCACCGTTTCTCCCCCCTCCCTCCTTTTCCACTCATGTTCTTACGCTCCCGACGCTCTTCCTGCTCTTTTCCCATTCTTTTCTCATGACTATCTGGCTCCGTTTTTCCCACTGGACTGGCGTCGTTCATCTCTCTCTCTCAGTCTCTCATTCTCTCGTTTTTCGTGACACCCTCGCAAGTCGTCGTCGCGTTTCCCGCGTGCGTGTCTCTGCACCGTCGCAGCTTCTTCGACTATGCAAGCAGCCCCGTTACAGCAAGAAAAAAATCGTGACACACACATGCACATTTCTACAGAGATAAACCTCGATGCTTTCCTGCCGTTGCTATCGTTGTGTTCTCGCGTACCAAAACTCGCCAAGTGCCGTAAAGAATTTAATGACCTTTGCCGAGCACCAATGGTGTAAGAGCCAGGCGAAAGCTTTCCCTCGGTTTCAAGCTTTACCATGTATATAGAACGTTTCCTCGGGACTTAACGATCCTCGCCCCGTTCACAGAGGAAACACCCTTGACTTCGCGAAGAACGAGAGAGCAAGAGAGAGCGCGAGAGCAGGACGATCCTTTGAAACTCTCCGGGCTTTTCGACCTCTTCACAAACGTCTATTAGAACGAGAAATCTCCGAATACGACATAGAGAAGGAGCGTTAATAGCTGAGTGACTTCGTGTGACATTCGTTCTCGTTCACAAAGTTCTGCTTTTCGACGACACTCGATCTACCCCGACAAGTCTATATACCAGAGCGCCCAGATTTTCCTCAACTTCTCACCAAAGATTTCCATCCACGAATACACATGCAGAGTCCATTCCCGTACACGCTGCACACGCACATATCATGAGAAAATTCCTGTAAGTAAAGCAATTTCTCTGTCATTTCCCAAATTATTATTCTCAGTCCTTTCCACCGTGGAAAGTACAAAGAAAATGACTTTGAAGTTTGCAACTTTGAGATTCAATGAAAAACATTTTTTCCATTGATTATTTATTGAATTTTGAAAGTCGTGGCAATTTTTCGAGTCGATTGAGCTTTTTGGTCGCAAGAGAGAATCGTTTTAGTGGCCGGACCAAATATTCAATAATAATTATTGGCTCTGCTGAAGAAATAACAGAATTTCGTTGCATTCCAATGATGGAAACTTCAGGATCATCAATGAAAAAATTCCAGAACAATCGAATCGTCCACTGACGTCGATCAAAATTCTGTATTATATTTTTTTTCCACGGTGAAAAATCGTTTCGTTCGGTTTTCTCCCTCAATATTTTTATCCCACCTGGAAAATTCTGGGGCCGAATAACTTTTGGTTCCGAGTGTACCGTCGATACATGCTCAACTCCATTTCGTTGTGTATATATCTAGCCAATAAATATGTGGGTCTTCGGCACGTTCAAACTTGCCGGAAATTATACTGAAAGTGCAGTAGATTCGCAAACGATGCTCTTCGAGCACACTTTGGCTGTTTGCCGCTGAAATTATGACTCTTCCCGTGCGATCTCGCAGCATCGTTCCAAAAGTCTCGTGTAGTTTAATCGTGGATGAGAAGTTGCGATAAGGATTCTGTCTATACGGAAATCTCTGCCTGATGAAATTCCATTTACTCCGAACACTTTTCCGTTTTATTTCCTCCAGAAACAAAAATCATGGAAATTTAAAAAAGATCCAAAGGTTGACAAAATTTTTGAACGATTGGAACGTCTCCCGAAAAATGCCTGAGAATTATCGCCTGCAGTAACGAGTCAACGACTCTGTACTTTATCCTGCACCCCCGTTAGAGTTCAGGTATAGGCGAAAGCTCAAAGCTGTATATCGCAGTCCATACGCTCATTATATATAGTACGTGTCACACATACTGACCCTCACGCACACAGACACACCATCTCCCGTATATCGCTTATCGAACACCGTAAAATTGTTTCGTCTTTTTTTCTCTACAATGGTTTGGGTCACGCTCAGAACCTCATGGTCCCCAACAATGCTTTTCGCTCTATGACTACACTGCCTGCACTATTATATATTTGCTTGCTTCTTTTTCATACTTTATCGCCTCTCGTTAACAGAGTTTATACGTTGGAAAAAAAAGAATATCGTGTACATGCGGTAAATTTGTGGTTTTCGTAATAATGGACGTTTCGTTCACAACTTTTTTTTTGCCGACCACACATTCGAAGATTGTGGTAATGATTTTTTTACTGCGATGAAGTATTTAGCGAGAAATAATGTGAAATTAGATATTAAATGACTCCGAAGTTCGCAACGTTGAGATTCAACGAAAAACATTTTTTCTATTGATTGTTTATTGAATTTTGAAAATCGTGGCAACTTTTCGAGTCGATTGAGTTTTTTGGTCGCAAGAGACAATCGTTTTATTGGCCGGACCGAATATTCAATAAAAATGATTGGCTCTGCTGAAAAAATAACAGAATTTTGTTGCATTCCAATGATGGAAACTCCAGGATCAAGATATTAAAGAATCTTTGACATTTCCGGCGATTGGCATTCATTCCCCGTGAAAAAAACTTGATCGAATCAGTTTCTTCAAAAGAATCGTCCATCGAACACCCAACAGCGGTTTCCAAATCTTTATTGACGCCCACTTATTTCCTCACCTTCTTTCTCTCTCACTTTCGACATTTCTAAGAACAGCTCAAAATCATTAGTTTGTTTTTTCACTCTTCACACTCGCCGACCATGTTCAGTCTCGGAATCTTATCCAACCGTCATTCAACAGCACTCACGCCACGTCGCTAGGTCGTGAAAAAAAAAACTTGGATAATAACTCGAGAGACAAATGACCCGAGTCTCGAAACATTAAATTCATTAATCATCCTTTCTAAACTACAAGTTTACACGGACTCGACTGCTGTGTATGGCGCTATACAACGATTTCGTTCACGAATCGATTTAAACATCTCCCTCGATTTGTTTGCATAATTTCTAGAGCGTTAATGATTCCTCAGAACTTCCAAATAGGAAAATCATTTTGGAAGTTCTCGCAAATAAAGACAGAGTAATCGTTTTAATAGGGATCCGTGTCAGTCATAAAATAATGACTCTGAAGTTTGCAACGTTGAGATTCAACGAAAAACATTTATTCTAGTGATTATTTATTGAATTTTGAAAATCGTGGCAATTTTTTGAGTCGATTGAGTTCTTTGATCGCAAAAGAGAATCGTTTTATTGGCCAGAACAAATATTCAATAATAATTATTGGCTCTGCTGAAGAAATAACAGAATTTCGTTGCATTCCAACGATGCGAACTTCAGGATCATCATAAAATATATATTACGTCAGGCGAAGATCGTTTGCGAATATGGACGCTGATCCATCGGTCCATCCATGTCCGGTTGCACTTGCCGATAGAGAGTTATCTTTAATGCAAAGTGTTATACATATCCGTACATACATATTCATATTCGTAAGACATGGAATATACATATATTGTATGTATATTGTAAACATATTTAGAGGTTGCCGGGACGCGATTTCCTGGCATAGCATTACGGCCGCTATACAGAGAGACGATCCCGAGGTGGGTAAGAGCGGCGAGTCCCTCCCGGTATATATATGTAGACAAAATACATGGGAGCCATAGCATCAGCTAGTTTATCGGATAGGGTTTCCATTGTTGCTCACTGTGGTACGCACGGTATAGTGCAGCTCATGTGGGCACGAGAAAGGCGAGAGAAGAGAGGCTGTACGGTAAATCCGACGTAAAGTACCAGCGGCGCATAGCTGGCGCGATGATGCGAATAAGGCCGACCGATACGCCTTGCATTATCTCTGCTAGTACACATACTTATTCCCTCCTTGTTCATCTTCATCCGCTTCGCCCTCTCTCGCTGTCTCTCTTCATCTTGACTCCTTGTTTACCCTCGTCGCTTCGCATCCTCTCCCTTTCTCTACGACCCTCCCACGTTCGGCCTCCCGCGAGTTCTCACTCCCACAGCCACACACTAACGTTACACGTACTGATTCACGACAACGGAATCTATAGCTATATCGTCGTAGTTTGTCGACCTATCGACCCGAACCTCCACACCGTACATTCATCCAAAACTCACCATTTTCGTTTTATCACCCCATCAATGATAATGTCATTTAAATATATTATCCAGCTGTGCACTGATGAATTTTCACTCGTAACACACATACGATCGAAATGTGCGCGCTCAAGACTTCAGCTCTACTTTTCACTAATATTTGCCATTACTGATTCAGCGGAAATGTTAAATCGTAATAATCCTTCGCAGCGTCCGATATGACTCGAATAATGCGCATCGCGACCAGCCACGACCAAGATATTGCAATTATCACGTGTAACGATTTTAATCCATGATCCACTTTGTCTATTTTCACAGTTGGTTGAAAGACACAAACCCATTTCGGTGTTTCAACCACAATACTACAGAGAGCATACCGGATGCATTTAGCATTTGAAATTATCGTTCATAATGCACAAATATGTTTATGAACGTGGATATGAGAAGATCAGAATATAATTGCTAGTAAGTTCACAACATGACAAAAGCACGAGTGCAGAACGCGTGACCTCGTGAGCAGCTCAAACGTTACACGTACCTGTAGGTGCATCTGTGTTTGTATGCACATATAAATATATATAGAGGCATAAATAATACACCGACCGCGCCGCCAGTCTCGTCGCGAGATGGATACAAGAGCCGCATGTGCATCGACCTCGAGAGAGAATAATGCTGGCTCTCGCTGTGGTTACATGCATGCAGAGCGCATCACAGTTGAACGTTGCATCTATACGTCCATGTATATAATCTGTATGCTTGTGTACATATATCGCGGATATATACAAGGAGCAGCGGCAGCTTGTTCCATTCTCCCCTTGAGCTCTTCAATCACCGTCCAATTACGCGTCACGATTCATCAAGTCACGATCGTTCATTCTATTCTCGGTTCTTGTTTCCGTGTCAAACATATACATCTTTCTCTCTCACTCCTTTCACTCTTCATCTGTGCATAAATCCTCCACTGAGCTTTGAACGCACCAACTCCTCGCTCGAGGGGCGGATTTACGCCTCATTTTCAAAGAAAAAACACCCTGCCAAAAACTCGGGATGAACAATTGTTTGGAATTTCACCGCTGCACAGGCGCCCTTGGAAATTGGGAAAACCGATAACGCCGAATAACGGCTTGACAAATTAAGAATTAGCGCAATATTAGAAATTCCCTGTGCTCAGTCGTTGGTTTCAATGAAATAAATGTTGAGTGACGTTATTGGCTGTGGAAGAGAAATTGTATGGAGCGTATCGCGTTTCTCAACTATACTGAAAAACTTGATTTGATCGATCGACGCAACATTCGCCGTTACGAAATCTGTTCGGTTCAATTAAAGTTTCATTATTTCATTCGCTCGATTTGCTGGCTGAGATCATTTTTTTTCGAGTCCCTAAATCTAGTTCTCCAGTCTTTGCGCACGAAATATTTGCAGTATCTCGAAACGATGGCTCTGAAGTTTGCAACGTTGAGATTCAACCAAAAACATTTTTTCTATTGATTATTTATTGAATTTCGAAAATCGTGGCCATTTTTTGAGTCGATTGAGTTTTTTGGTCGCAAGAGACAATTGTTTTATTGGCCGGAGCAAATAGTCAATAATAATTATTGGCTCTGCTGAAGAAATAACAGAATTCCGTTGCATTTCGTTGCATATCACAGCTCGATTCATTTTGCCTGACGAAGGGGATTGCTAGGCGCTTGTTTTCTGATGTTATCCGAAATTGCAAAAAGTGAACAAAGCTCGGGAGGCACAAGGGATGAATCTGCTCTGGCCCGCGAGATGAAAGAGGGTGGCACGCTGATTCCGATAACAGGGATATGAGGGGATTGAAAATTGAAGGGTTTACGATCGAGCGTCCCTTCGAACAAGTTGGTCTTGAGGGGTGAACCTACTAACGACGGCTTTTGTGTGCTCTCGGCTTTGCTCTGTGTCGTGCATATTCGCACACAGTCCAGAAACGAAGCGCGCGATAACGCGGTGATAAAATTAGGGTCCGTCTTTTGCCAAGCTTCCCGGATGCCGTTCGGAGGTGTCGGCGAAATGTTCGGTATATACAGTATTTACGAAGCAATCACGCAAAGAAGAGGTATACATATTATATGCATTACGTGAGGGAATTCAGAGTTCGGTATGCAAGCGTCAGCAAAGCCTTGAGTAGCAGATATGGATCGAGGGGAGATGCACGGATTGAATGGCACGATTACCAACATTTATCGTCTCTTTCTCACACCATAATGCCCACATCATTTCACTCTGCTGTGAAATGCTCTGGTTGATTTATATTTATGTGAGCTACGCGCGAAATGATGACTCTGGAGTTTGCAACGTTGAGATTCAACGAAAAATATGTTTTCTATTGATTATTTATTGAATTTCGAAAATCATGGCAATTTTTCGTGTCGATTGAGTTTTCTGGTTGCAAGAGAGAATCGTTTTATTGACCGGATCAAATATTGAATAATAATTATGAGCTCTGCTGAATAAATAACAGAATTTCGTTGCATTCCAACGATGCAAACTTCAGGATCATCGCGAAATGACGTACAATCGCTGGCATTGGAATCCGAGCAGATTCGAGTTATTGGAATGACCGAGAAAAAGCGCGTATAATTGTTATCCCACAGTAAAGGAAACATATTTGACTCGACCGCGCATACATGAATTAGTACTCGATATAGACTCGTGATTAATCCAATGTATCGATAAATTGTATATAAATTTCCATTTTGTTTCATCTCCGAAAGCTCGTAATTGAGAAAATTAATGATATAGCTTCCATAATATTAGTTCGAAATTGACTAGAAGTTTCGCACAATATTGGCCTCATGATCCACTTACTGTCCGTGGAGATATCAAAGTCCGCTAGCAAACAGGAAAGCTCTTGAATCGGAGAGTCAAAGTGGATATATACTATTTGCTGCTAGCACTTGGAGCTCTGTCCCAGCATCCTCGGATCTCGTGTCATTGATGCTGGTATCGGTTCAGTTTGCTCTTAACGGATACACATCTATATATGTTGGTTTATTGATCATACGCTTGGTCACTTACCGAATACCCACAGGCATTTAGTGTGTTCTGCATACGCGTTGTGACGTACTAAGGTAATCGTGTTACGAAGGGTATCAACTTTCATGGGTCACCGTAGCTAATTTCCCCATTGATATGAAAGCATATGGAATGACGTTTGATCAATATGCAATTCCGCCTGCTAAGAATTCAAGATCCTGAAGTTTCCATCGTTGGCATGCATCGAAATTCTGTTTTTTCTTCGGCAGAATTGAATATTTGGTCTGGCCAATAAAACGATTCTCTCTTGCGATCAAAGAACTCAATGGACTCAAAAAATTGCCACAATTTTCAAAATTCAATAAATAATCAACAGAATAAATGTTTTTTGTTGAATCTCAACGTTGCAAACTTCGGAGTCATAAGAATTAGGCTGTAAACTCCTAATCAGAATAATATTCCGATTTCTCAAGTTCAGATGACAATGATCACGTTGAAATTTCTTTGCTTTCGTAGAGTCGTTGGTAAATTCGGTGAAAACTTTCGATGGATGTGAATAAATGATGAAAGTTAATGATAGAACAAATAGATGATTATTGAGGTTGAAATGCATCGATAAATCACGAGCTGTATGCACGCGGTAGTGTGTGCTTGTTTACACGTATTCTCGGAGTATATTAAAGCTGCATGTATCTATACTTGGTCGACTATTCCGGCCGTATATCGTGAACCTTGGGAAGCGAACATGCATCAGACTGATGACAACCTAAACTGCAATGATCTACGTACACATGCACACACTCTCTATATAATAATAATAATAATGATAATACTAAAATTAATATATATGTCTGTATAATACTGTGGGATATATGGGTATGCGGGTGTAGGATCGTAAACACAATTCCGGTATGGTTGCATCTACTATAAACTTGTTGTGTCTTCGTCTCTCGTGCCCGGAGCGTATCTCTATGAGTAAAAGGGGCATTGAGCTTTCGGCTTTGCCGATATTACTCACCGCGTTTTGCAAAACGTAAATGGCAAACGAAACTAGAGAGGGAAATAGAGACGAAGACTGCGCAAGCAACAATCTCGTGCAGAGCGCAGAGCAGGGAAGTACGAGACAACCCTTTAACTCTCAACACCCTGTGAGTAAGGACTCGTTTCCTATTGCTGTCATGTACGTATATGCTATAGGAATATCTGTTTGTATTTTGTACATGGAAGCTTTTACGGAAGGCTTTCCAGAGCAATTCAACTTGGAATCGTCCACAACGTTCCTCTTTCGTTCTCTCTACGTAAATAGATATGAGTATGTTTATACATCTTTCTCACTCACAGCGGATCGTGTGCCAAAGTAATACGCCAGGGAACCCTCGATACTAGCTCGACAAATCACCCCGTAACTCGATACACACGCTCGCTACACGTGCAATTAATCTTCCATCGATTCATCGCATCCAATGCTTCCTTTTTTATTCACACCGATTACACGCTTCGCGAGACAAACAAGAGATTCCTCAGGGGCTTCCAGCCAAAATTTGAATGTGATGGTTTTTACATATCTTCGTGTCCTCGTTTCCACGACGAGAAAATGGCAAATTTTTCATCCCCATTCCCACACCAGACGTCGTTACTCACATGTCAATTCATTTTATTCTTCTCTCCACATCAACTTCCTTCTACCTCCGTGTTCCGGAAAAGGATGCACATGTTCTGGATACACTTTTCGTTTCACGAATTCTACGACTACACAACGTGCATACGAAAATACTGAAAGTAGAAAAATACTCAGGACACGTAGGGCTTGCGTTAATTCCGCAGTTTTGAGTTTTAATTTCGTCAGTGCTCTCATTCTTAATTGGTCCGCCCTTTTCTGCTGCTTTCACAAATATCAACTTTTTTATTTTCAACGTTCCTCATAAGAACGTATGAACTGGGAGTTGTTTTGCATCATCACGAAACTATGAAACGTAACGATGTTGAATGTCATTGGAATGCAACGAAATTCGGTCTTTTCTTGAGGAAAACTCATGATTTTTATTCGATATTGAATCAGGACGATAAAACGATCGTTTTTCAGGATTCAAACACAAAATTGATACGAGAATTTGCTTTTCTTTTGAAATTTAACAAAAAATTAAGGGAAAAAGTATTTTTTCGTTGGATCCCAACGTTGCGAACTTCAGTGTCATTGAAACGAAATGACCGAAATATTGATTATTAAATTGTGGCAGCTGGATACTTTGATATTTTTCCAGTATTGCATGCTCGATTTTATATTCTTCGTCAAATACTATTTGCCAATTTTTCTACTCGTCTCAAATATTTGTCGCGATGATTTGCATTATCGAATTTCCGCACAGATGTGTTTGTACATAGAAATGCGTGTGGTGTTCCGATCTTCTTTATTCTCGCTCGTCGAGCGTCATGCTATGAGTTTCGAGAGATCCAGGAAGGAAAACGTTTTAGTAAACGTTCGTAAATCACAGCACGAATGGGATTTGTATAAAGTGCGTTTTCTCTTTTCTCCTGACAGCCTCTGAATTTTCATCCCTTCCGCACTCGGTGTCTCCAAAGAGTGACTATCGATTTTGTCCAAAATAAATCCGCACCGCTTGGAGTTCATTAAAATATTGATCTCCCAGCGTCACGATGTCCTGAATTAGCAAACTTCAAATTCAATTAATCATCAGTTCGTTAAAACTTTTCCAGTTTCGATTAATCATGAATCGTTGAGTTTTGAATTGCGACTGGAAAATGGAATTCCATCGTCGTAATTTTAATATAATGAAAAAACTATCACAACAATAATAGACTTTATAATAGTCGAAAACGCTGCTGACTCAGTCTATTGATTCAATTTACACTGCACGAGCACTTTCTCCGCGAGATTCGTGCAGTATGTTTCAGCAGGTAAGGCAATGTCCCGCTGCGGCCTTGGATCCAATTATTCAGATGAATACGTCGAGCTCGGTCACGTATATTTGTGTGGAGCGAGTAGGCCCATATCTGTGCATGAACACATACGTACGAATAGTCACAGTGCCTTAGGTATGCGCGCCGTACCGACATTCTTATATATAATTACACACGTATATAGGCGACTCCAATGCAGATGCGACGTCGTTTTACTTATTTGGCTTCAGGATGTATATGTATATACAAGGTAGAGTACATATTTGAAAATGTACATGTGGATGAATTGGTACAGCGTTGGCAACGCTATGGAGAATCAAATAAAGGCATATAAGTATGTACACAGTGTGTGCCCGCTCTATGAGTTTGCCGTGTGTGCAAACGAGCATCGATCGAATGACAAAGCCAGACACAGCAATTTGTTATGCTACATACACGTCTACTCATATATTTTTCAGTTTACATGTGTTTGGCTACTTATTTGTGTTTTGTGTACATACGCGTGCATATATATTGGATAAACGCGGAGAGTGGTAACGAGAGTGTGGTCGAAAGTTAAACGAATCGATATTTATAGTACATAAAGGTACCTAACCGAGATAAACAGACATGCGTAAAATGGGCTTGAAACACGTCCATGTGCACGTCCGAATACCAAAACTTTTGCATTCACACTCGCTCAATTTACCGAGCACATTATTGCGCGAGCTACGCAATTAGAAAATCTGTTTTTCGTCGCAACCGCTTTGCAATATGTTTTGTAAATGTGACACTAATTAGCTCCACTTGAAGTTGCTGCTCAAGTTCAGATTTTATCTGGAATTTCCGAACAAATTTTGAGCCCATCGTTTATTCAAAGGCTCAGCGAGAACCACTTTTAAAACTTCTCGTACCCGTGACTGAATTTGGGAGTTTTCTCCTTGGGAATTCTCACAGCTCTTTCACTTTTTCTTACTACGGAGTCATTTTTTTTCTCTCTCTTTCACGTTTATGTTTCTTGTGCTAGACAAAGCATCGCTTTAATTTCATTTATGTTTCGCCTCGTGTGTACACCAGCTTTTCTCATTTATTCCTCTCCGTATCGCCGCGCTTCGGTATATACATATTTCTTTGCGTATATATGTGAGCGTATTAGACGCGGATACATAGCGCGCGGCATGTCGACGACCGAGTCTTGCCAACTTACGGAAGAGTCAAGGGGATCAGAGCTACGAGGTTTGTACGACGTGTGAAACGTGCGAACAAAGTTATACTCTGTATACGTTTGCAGAGACACACACATGTACAATCTGTAGTGGTGTAAAGAGGGTTTGTAAGTCGACTGGGCAACGAGAAAAGCTGTTGACTATATCGTCACTCGTAAGGGTTGTTAAGAGGTTTCCTATAGGGTGAAGTAACGAGATAGAAAACGCGAGAACGGAGTCCTTCTTGGACCGGAAATCTCTTGACGAATGTTCTATAGCTCGCGATGCATCATGAAAAAGTAAAAGCGCAGCAAACGAGGATGCAGAGTCAGGGAGTCGTAAAAGTTCATGGTGTTACATGGTACGGAAGTTTGCATCGTTGGAATAGAACAACAATAATATTCAGTTTGTCATTTCTTCGTAATTTATATCAATTACATCGAATAATTCAATGAAATATTAATCGCCATGGTCCTGAAGTTTCCATCGTTGCAATGTATCGAAATTCTGTTATTTCTTCAGCAGAACCAACAATAATTATTCAATATTTGCTCCGGCCAATAAAACGATTCTCTCTTCCGACTAAAAAACTAAAACGACTGAAAAAATGGCCACGATTTTCAAAATTCAATAAATAATCAATAGAAAAAATGTTTTTCGTTGAATCTCAACGTTGAAAACTTCAGAGTCATTATAATTGCCAAGGATTTCTATAATTATGACGTTACCATCCACGTACTGGATTCACGTTTCAGGAAAAACGATTTGTCACAGATCTCGTTAAAACAGAAACACGGAATCGTGCACATGGAGCCAAGATTCCAAATTTTCTTATTCACGTGTATTCGCACGGTGGGATATATAAAACGCCCTGCGGTCCTGTGAGCTTGCGAATAATATATGTCGTAACTCGCCCGCACACGACCATTTCGCTAGTGTATTACATCGTACCTTTTTTTTTTTCATCTCCGCATAAATATACATTCGCGTTGGACGATTCCAAAAAACGTGTCTCTTACGAGCCTGGCGTGCAATTTGCATGCTTGCGCTCTCGCCGGCTGGTTCTGGCACGCTACGAAGTAAAATTAAAGCAAATGCACCTGAGGGAAAAGAGTAAAGGGGAATGAAGAGTGTGTTAAGCTCGAAGCGATGAGGGAAAGTAAAGGTCCGCTCATAAGTGGAAGGTCACGCGAAATTTAATAGATATACGTTGACCTTTTTTCTAGTCTTTCACCTTTCCCTTTTTTGCGCAACATTACTGGGGTGTCGCGTGTTTTTTTGGTGTTACGAAGTTTGAGATTCTCAGAATCACTGACAGGACTTTTCGATAGGCAATAAAAAGCGTTCGAACTATCCGCAAAAGCTGGATTGCTTTTTATATGACGCTGAAGTTCGATCGTTGCTCGATTTACGTCGTTTCGGGAACCGAATGAAATTTTGCTCGTGTTTAAAAATGTTCGATGCTGTTTTAACCCGCAGAATCACACTTTCTTACATTTTTATTATTATCCTTTTATAAGAGGAACATAAACATAACTGGGTTGATAATAACAATCGCGTGACGGTATTCGGTTAAGATTTCGCTTTTACGTGCGGCTGGAATAAATTGCCCTTATTTAATTCAATTTAGTAATAAAACGACTGCTGGTTTCATGGTAGAGGGGAAGTGACGTGAAGAAACTGGCTTCAGTCTGCCATGAAAAATCTTCGGAATTACGGGGAGCGTACTGTACAAGCCGGTTTTCACTTATTGCTTGTTTTTCTCGTGCTTCGTTTCCTTATCGTGGCGGTAGTCGGCAATGGATTAACCAGCACCCTAGAAGCTTCACAAAGTTTTGTATGCGCTGGCTTTTCCGTTATGAATGCAGATAAAAAGGCGCGCATACGGAGGGATGGGTAGGGAATGAGCGAAGGAGGAGGACAAGGGGGCGGAACAAGTTGTTGAATGATGAGATGCAGCAGCTTTACGATACTTCAACCCTTTCTTATTATCCCATTGTGCCTCAGTCTTTTCCTTCGTCTTTTTTCTTTTTTTGCCTACGCCTTCTTCGTTCCTTTTCGCTCGGTTCTCCCTTTTTTCTTGCTCCCTGTTAATAAAGTAACCTCCGCTTTTCTCCAATCAGACTTTAGAGTACATTTTGCCGCTCTTTACTTGGGAGATCGAGTTTACTTTGCTCGAGCAAAGCTGTTGTGGGTCCGTGAAACAAAAGGGAAATAACGTTTGATTCCTTCGTCTTATATTCTGCTCGTAACAGCTGCAAATGACACTCGTTTACGCTGCACCGATAACTCGTTGAATCTCTTGCAAATACCACGAGAAACTTTGTTTTCTTGCCAATTGTCATTTTTATCCTGTTTCTTGTGCTTGACACCTTCCGGGACACTCGCGCGATGTATTAATATGATGCAATTTGTGTCTCGAGCATTCGCGCAGCTATTTTGTATTCGGAAAACTTCCGTCTGCTTCATTCGTTTATGCGAATCGGTTTTTGTATGCATTGCAAACAGAAAACTCATCCGGTTTACAAAGCTTGAAACGAATTTCGTAATTAAAAGAAATCTCGTGGATGGCAGGACCAATTTGGCAGAAATGCATTCACGTACTATTTCATTTGGTAATGGACAACGAACGGTCCACAATTTTTTCAAACTAAAAGGTATTTTATACCTGGCGACAAAGCTTTTATCGTGTTACATCCGTCTCTTGTTTCTGACTTTTGTTGAAGTCACTCGAGCGTTATTTGAAATTGGTTCGTAGAAAATTAAATTATTATAATCAGCGATTCTATCTGAAGATCAAATCCGGAGTTTGTAGTTCACAGAATTATCCGGTTTCTCCGTAATTGGTTTCCAATCTTTATGATTGTTTCCGGGAATAATTAATCGCAAGGTTATTCTGGCGAGCGGATTAAATAAAAGGCGTTTTATGGAATCCTCGGAAAAACTAAATTAAAATGATTTATTATGAACATTTTTTACATAGCGATCGCGTTTTTAATTAGTACGAAATGAATTCTTGGAAATGCCACGCTTCCGATAGTGCAGCCTGGAATCTTTGCGGTAGTTGAGCTAGACCACTCGAAGAGATGACAAAATTCAACTAAAACAAGGCCCACCGGTGATTCGCTCGAGTTGTCTGGTGTGCTCGTTTAAACGTCCTCTCTCTTCCTCTTCCTCTTCTTTATATATCCCGCGATCACAGTGGAGGAACCCACGCTGATTTCTCTAGAGGCGGAAAGTTCGCTGGAAAGCTTTCGAATATATGTTGAAAGTGTGCGACCAGTAAAAATAGAACTTCAGGATTCATGAGTTCGTTTACTTTCGCACGAAGCGAAGATTTGACTTATAATATTGGCGCATTAAGCAGGCTGCGCGATGATGAAAATATATATTTTTTCCAACCTCCATTTTCATAAATTCAGTACAAAATCCCTCGAATTCTTCACGCCTCACAATTATATTGCACGCGGTGAAAGAACATTCTTGTTTTTTTTTCGTAATGTATAAAAAGAGAGAATGAAATGTTGACATTATATTTTCATTGATTTTCACATCAATTTTCTTCTTGTTTTGTACACATCTCAATTCGTTCGCTCGAGGCTTTTGATTCCAATGACTTTCCGTAATATATAGTCACAGAATATACATAAATTTCTGTATGATATAAAATTCCAATGATCCTGAAGTTTGCATCGTTGGAGTACAACGAAATTCGGTTTTTCTTGAGGAAAACTCATGATTTTTATTCGATATTGAATCAGGACGATCTAACGATCGTTTTTCAGGATTCAAACACAAAATTGATACGAAAATTGGCTTTTCTTTTGAAATTAAACAAAATATTAAGGAAAAAAGTATTTTTCGTTGGATCCCAACGTTGCGAACTTCAGTGTCATAAAATTCCATCGGTCCTCATAGCTCAGACAAATCATATGCATTTTTCTCTCCTCGTATTGGCCTCTGGGATCTCCAGCATTTTTTGATATACACTTCCCTGGGGCATCAAACATACAAAGGTTTGTTGCACACATATCCTGTAAGCACTAGACTCCTTCAAGTCCATGCGGCCTCGTGCGTCTCGTTCTCTATTGCATAGGAAGAGAAAGCGAGAAAAAGAGTCGCGATGCAACGGCGGAGGATCGCGAGAGGGAAGGCGAGAGTTTTCATGTATATACATAAGAATACGTCTCAATGAACCACCGCCCGGCGACAAGATTGGCACGATATCGGGAACGGTAATGGAGCATGGCCTTGTCCATGCACCGATCGATCGTATCGGTTATGTACGTATATGTATACAGAGTTCTCGCTTGCATGGCGCTCGACGACGAGTTGTCATGTCTATTCCCTAGCCCATTGCGTTATTGTGACAATGGGAACTTATTGTTAGATCGCTGTATCGGATAACAAAAGTAGGAAAATAAATTGACATGGAAATCTCGGTAGAAATTGACTGGAAAATCGTAATTGCAGTGCATTTCCGTTTTTTTTTAAATAATTTATTGAAATTCATTGGTAAAAGTGGTAGAAACTGATGCTGAAGTTTCCATCGTTTGAATGCAACGAAATTCTGTTATTTCTTCAGCAGCGCCAATAATTATTATTGAATATTTGGTCCGGCCAATAAAACGATTCTCTCTTGCGACTAAAAAACTCAATCGACTCGAAAAATTGCCACGATTTTCAAAATCCAATAAATAATCAATAGAAAAAATGTTTTTCGTTAAATCTCAACGTTGCAAACTTCAGAGTCATAGTAGAAATCGGTATTTACACGATTATCGTTCAACTTTTATTGATTAGTGGCAGCGAAAGAGCTGGAGAGTGCTTGCACTAGCTAAAAAATAGCTCGATTCGACAAATAGCGACGCGATGTGGTATTTATTCCGTTACTCGAGTCTGCTGACGAAGCGAAACTGGAGCTGATGCGCTCCATGCTTACATTTATAAACCCATCAGATACACTCTATATATCGCGCGAAAGTTGGCCGTTTGAGTCGCGAGCACACGCGACAAACCGAGTGTAAAGGGATTAATGAGATTATTTCGGTTCTTGTGAACGGCTCGGAATTCTTGCCATTGCGTTCGGGCTTGTATTGCGCGAATGTTTGTGCGATCCAAGAAGGAGAGAGATTTTTTTATAAATCGACTCGGAACTTTGGAATTTTTACATTTCTCGGGGAATTTGTCATGATGACGTTATCGAATTGCCAATGAAATTTTTGTGACATCGTGTTGTTATCGAGATGGTCGTTCGGTGTGAATTTCGAGACAATTTTGATAACTGCAAGTTTTTGTGGAAGCTGTAAAAAGATTTTGAAACCATAGCATCTGATTTTTTCAGCCTGAAGGAAAGGTAAATTATTAGTAAATAAATTCTCGCTAAAAGTTGAAAATTTCGTAATCGTTGAATTAGCATTTAACTAAAATAGTGGGACAAAGTACGACAAAACCTTTATATACGTAATTTGGAGAAAACAGTAGCGCGCACGGATGCTTTTCATCATCAAGCGAGTCTCGAATCAAGCTCTTGTTCCGTTTAGGTCAAGCCTCCGCGTTAGCGTGTTGAACATATAAATATACAGATATATAGTAATTGATATTATGTTGAACTCGGTGAAATGCTCAGCCAAACGCGATTAATAAGGCCGCTGGATCTAAGAGGCGTTGGATCTGGGAGGATTCTGTTGGCGTCCGCGATTTCTCTCGGCACACAATCTTCTCGGGCTTTATGCTTCTGGGAGCCAAGCAAGGAATCTCACGCAAGAGGGCTTGAACCCGACCAAGACAAATACAAGACGATGAAGATTAATGTCGCTTTAGCCCTGGCTCCGTGGCATCCTTCCTCCGGTATCTTTCTTTCTCTTTCCACCTTCCACTATTCTCGCATTCTCTTTCTCGTACGTCCGCAGCTCGTGAGAAAATGCCTTTCGGCAACATTGCTTCTGATATTACACTGAGAAATTTCCTCGTTCTATCAAGCTGGAAATATTTTCTGCTTTTTTTCATCTTTTTATGAAAAAAAAAACGGCCAAGCGAAGTGGCACAAAGGCAAAAATCAATAATTACGAAAGTGCCTCAAAATATGTTACACGCGATTGTTGATGTTTCCCGAACGAGTTTTTTGAATTTCCAAAAATTGGCTTAATGACCTCGTAATTGCGACCAACTCGTTACATTCACGCAGTACGAGTGCGGACGAGTGATACACACACGTTTATACAGACAGAGAAAGGCCCGTTCGTTCTTGGGATAGCAGGATGTACGGCGACCCTGCTCTTGTTGCGCTTACTATGCTAGCTATCGATGTCCCATGGGTAGCGAGAGCTCAGTTACCAAAGTGGACTGGCAAACGTGGTGGCGTGTATACACATACACATGTATATGGAGAAACTCATTTGCGGCTAGTTCTCGCGGTCGATGCTCCTTTTCCCAAACCTCTCTCGCTGTTCTCTGGTATGTACCCATTCAGTTAAATGAAGTGACCCGGGCGTCGGTATCTCATTGGCCGAGTCAATATGACTCTGAAGTTTGCAACGTTGAGATTCAACGAAAAACATTTTTTCTATTGATTATTTATTGAATTTTGAAAATCGTGGCATTTTTTTGAGTCGATTGAGTTTTTTGGTCGCAAGAGAGAATCGTTTTATTGGCCAGACCAAATATTCAATAATAATGATTGACTCTGCTGAAGAAATAACAGAATTTGGTTGCATTCCAATGATCGAAACTTCAGGATCATCGAGTCAATGCTCGAGTTTATCCGAATTTGGATGCTCGTACATTTCGAACGATTTTATAATTCATTATTGAATAGCCACCCTTCGAAAATCAGAAATTTAAGTAAGCCCGAGTGCTGTAGTCATTGAGTTTTATGGATCCGAATGAATGAGAATGATTTTGGAATAATTAATGGCTGGAAAACGTCGCGACTGCTAAAGCGGCGAGTCCAGGATCATTCGACTTGATTTTACAGACTCGTCTTTCTTCTTTGAATGTTACAGACCTGTAGTCGGCGTGACATGGATGTGAGTTTCACAAACGTGTTGGAGGGGGCTCGTCAGTACTTCCAGGGACTGCCTGCGCCAAGTACATCCGGTTCGTCGGGTTCGACTTCAACGTCGACAACGACGACGACACCGCCAACACCTCCGGCGCCTTTACCCCCGCCGGTGTCGTTGTCGTCATCGGCGTCTTCGTCATTGCCGGATAATCACGCGATTCCAACGTCATTGTACGATCATGGCCAATCGGTTGCAGCAACGACGAATAAATCTGGCTGTTCCTTGGCGTCTTCAACATGTTCGTCTTCACCAACAGCAACGACGACGTCGACGACGACGGCGGCGGCGACGACGACGAGCGGAACCAATTCGTTGCTCGTACCTTCGTCAACAAGGAACGACAAGCCTCAGTACGAAGACGCACACGCAACTTCTTCGTATTGGAATTCAAGTCCCGTTAACTCCGGTTTACGTTCAATCGTTGAGCCATACGCGCCTCAGCCTACGAGAGTTGAGGTGCCCGATACGAGGCCACCGGAATCTCCGGACGAGGCAAATTCCACTACCACTTATCACAGCCTAACGGAGATGCAAACGTCGATGCAACGAAGACAAAATGCCCAGAAACAACAACAACAACAAGCATCATTGGCCGGGGGTGCTTCATCGGCCGACGGTATTTCCGGTAGCAATGAGATCTCGAGAAATTCGCCGAATTTGCATCAAATGCAACCAGCGCTCAAGCGAGCACAATCCCCACCGCCGATTTATCAGCAGCTGAACAACGTTTCGAGGCCAGCATCGTCCTCCTCGTCCTCAAACTCGTACACGACCAATGAAATGATTAATTCTCATTCGACTTCGTATCCGGTGTCGGAAAACAGAACAACGAATGTGCCGATAGTAGCAGCCCAGAGAACACAGTATTATCCGCGGTATCATCACCCCGACATAACGAAAAGCACGCCGGTACCGTTCACTCAGAGTACGATTTATCATTCAGGAGGTCCGCCGTTGGCTACGTCGCCGTCGTCGACGCATCAGCCAACCGCGATCAGGCCAACTTCTGTGGAATCCAGTAATTCTTCGATATCGGTACCTCATCAGAACACTAGCAGTAATAATATTAATAATAATAATAACAATAGCAGTAATAATACGATAAGCTCGCTGGATCATCAGCGTCAACAGTCTCAACGAGACAACAATTCGTCGAAATATCCATGTACATTGCCAACGCCAAATCATGGTGGATCTATGAGTGTTTATCCAATATCAAGTCAGAACATTGGTAATTATCGAGGGACTAGTAGCCACCCGCAGCAGCAGCAGAGTCGATCGAGCAATTTAACGAGTCAGCACATGAGCGACCAGCATCATCAAGCTCCGAATCAGCAGGTAGGATCAGGATCGCATCACTCGAGTTCAGATGGTTCAAACGGTGGACATACGCCTTCGAACGTTCCATCATCACCGGTTATGTCCGCTTCGGCGAACACGTGTAGTTCTCGTTACGGTAATGCTACGGGTCACATTCCTTCGCCGCACAATCATCATCCGGGGCATATTCCGTCGCCTCATTTACCAACCGCGTCTCTGTCTTTGCCGGCATCCGCTTCTGCCACGTCCTCGTTACATCCGATGGCTCAACAGACGCCCCAACAATTCTCTCATCCCTCGCAGCATCCTAGTCGAATCGGCTCTAACGTCGGACCGCTTCACGGCATGAACGCCTCTTCTTACACGAGCAGAGTCATCAATCCGTACACAACTGGTTCGCCAACTTGTTATACTTCGATGATGAATCCTCAACAAATGTTGCCACCACCTGCCTCTTCCTCCTCATCCTCGTCAGCTTCGTCCTCCGTACCTTCTTCTTCCTCATCATCATCCTCCTCCTCCTCGTTCTCCAGTTGTCATCCACCGACTTCCTCGCTGGAACAAAATCATCATGCTGCACCGTCGTCTCAGAGACACTCGCCTCATGTTTCTGTAATGCACAGTACACATTCTGTCCCTCCACATCATACACCCTCGCCCCATCACACGCCTTCTCCTCATCATACACCTTCGCCCCATCACGCTACTCCTTCGCCCCATCACCATACACCCTCGCCGCACAACCCTTCCAACTTTCAGCCTCAATCACCATCTTATCCGCCACCAGCATCCTCGGCCTCCCAGAGGGTACCGGCCTCTGCAATTCCCTCCAATCCTTACAATATTCCAGCCCCTTCCCAACAATATCGCTCGACGGTAAACTATTCGAATCCATATCAAGCAACTCCGCACCATCACCATCAGTCTTCGTACCATTCCTACCAAAAAAACAACACGCAACAACAATCTCAAGGCGGTTTTAACACGCAATCGTCGAGCGGACGTTCGCATTACAGCCATGTCTCGATGACAGGTGGTGGCCCAACATCCACGCAAAATCCGGGCCTTGCCAACAGTGTTAACGTCAGTATGAATAACACTAACGGCCCATCGTTCCAAACTGCCGGCCACAACAAAGCGGTCACTTATAACGGAGACGATTCGAAACGGAGCGGCGGATCTAGCGCGAATCAAATAACGTCGTACAATTCTTACAGAATGGAACAGACTAGTGCTGGCAGATCCGGCAGCGTCAGTAACACTCACAATCTACCGCCCATTGCCTCTGTTTCGTCCTATCATTCTAACAGAGGAGCTCGCGAGAGTAATCTCGTTAAGGCTCAACCCGTCAACCGGCAAAGAACACACGCGAGCAACGGGCCCGTTAACATTTCGACGATCGCTGCATCGTCTGCCTCGCAACCTGCAACCGTACCGCCGCGCGTTTCAGAATATTCTCTGAGTACAACGTCGTTGAGTCATCCGACGATTATGGCCAATGAGAGAATCGGTACGAGCGGAAATTCCAGTTACTCGCGATACGGCGGCCAACACAATTATCCGTCTTACGCGACAACCATAGCGCCTAGCCATCACGGAAATAATTCCTCAAGCAGCAGCACCACCGTGACGTCCTTGGGTCACGGTGGGGGCACGAGGTCAGCATTGCCGACTGCCGTGACGACCCACAGTCGTTCGAACATCGAATCGACCCATCGATCCGGCGCTTATCCAACTCAACGTACCCCCAATGACAATGTTCAGACTTACAAAGATTATTCTCATGGAAATTCACAATCGTCCAGCCAACCGAGTCAACCTGGTCAAACTGCAGTTGCACCACCGATCCAATCGACTCAACAATCGAACGGTATGCCTCCCCGAAAAAGAGAATCGCCTCTTGATCTTTCTGTCAAAACTATCAAGACACCTGCCGATTCGACGGCTCGTGATGATCTGGACAGCTGTGTCATTGAGAAACACGTCAGTAGTACGAACATGATGTCCTCATCGAGAAGCAACGGTGCAACAGTTTTGTTTCCACCGTCCATTCAACCACCAACCCCTACGACGATGTACTTGAACTACGATACGAGAAATTATAACGGGACCCCAAGTTCTGCCAATTATGGTGTTAGAGCATCGACACCTCAACCGGTTTGCGCTCCGAAGGTCGATTTCTTACCGGATTTCAATGCAACCTCCTTGACCAATCATCACCATCATCATCGTCAGCCAGGAATTCCACCTGGCGATTCAGGAAGTTCCAGACGTTCGCGTCAAACTTATGAACCGAGCCAACAAAACAGTGGCAATCCTTTGCCCCATGTGTCGACCTTTAAAAAGACAGTACTGCCCTCTGGCCCGATATACGACAGCAAAAATCCTTCCACGTCTTATCCAACGATACACGAGAATCCTCCTGTATCGAGGCAGACCTCACAAAGATACTCGACGATGGTAGACCCCACCAGAGCTGCGGCACTTCCTCTTCAAGAGTATCCACCGGATCCTAGCAAATACTATCATCCAGAAGGTAGAAGTAAATTTGCTCCACCGTCAGCCGCCTCTGCGACGTCATCGTCAGCCTCCTCGTCATCTCAATCCAGAGCCGGCTTGAAGCGTCCCGCTGAGCCACTTTATTCAGCAACTGGAAGCACTCCGAACAAACAACCTCGTCTCGATCCCTGGAGATTGGCCATTGATAAACAGATTCAACAAAAACTGTCTACGGCGAAAGAGCTTCTTGAGAAGAAACAGGAAATGAGTATCTCGGCTCCATTAGCAAACGGTGCTTTGATGTCATCCAGTTGTTATAATCAAAGAACCGATAATACCAACTGTCCACCCGAAACAAATCGATATCAAGCATACTGTGATAAGAGAACCTATCCGGACAACATGATCCCAGTTAGTCCGACGTCCTACAATCACCCTATCACAAAGACAATGGGTCTTCATCCAATATCCCAACCATCGGCGAGTCAAACCTCTTACAGCGGATACAGGCAAAGCCAAAGAACACAAT
The DNA here is from genome assembly GCA_037043255.1 of Diadegma fenestrale. Classification (NCBI taxonomy): domain Eukaryota; kingdom Metazoa; phylum Arthropoda; class Insecta; order Hymenoptera; family Ichneumonidae; genus Diadegma; species Diadegma fenestrale. The sequence goes on along the minus strand of CM073311.1, from coordinate 2,803,436 downwards.
ATGCTACCGGGCCGGGTGTTCAACCGCCCGACCAACCAAGCAACACCGGTGCGGACAAGAGGGTACTTAGCTTGCTGAGAAATAGCCTCGAAAATAAACAGCAGAGAGAGGAACAGCTTAATAGTCAGCAGCCCATTCTCGTTAACCACAGTCAGCAAAGCTTTCAGAATAAGGTAAAACAATCACTTTTTTTTTTTAGTTTCTCATTCTCAAGCATAACAATAATATGGGATGACGCTGAAGTTCGCAACGTTGAGATCCAATGAAAAATACTTTTTCCCTCAATTTTTTGTTAAATTTCACAAGAAAAGCCAATTTTCGTATCAATTTTGTGTTTAAATCCTAAAAAACGATCGTTTTATCATCTTGATTCAATATGGAATAAAAATAATGAGTTTTCCTCAAGAAAAACCGAATCTCGTTAATATGGGTGCCATAAAAATAACAAACGACATTTTTTTCGCTGGATATTGAAGGGGAAGAACAAAAATTCTACAAATCCTTTTTGCCATCATTTCAGTATTTTTTTTTCCCCCAATTAACTATGCGCAACGATCTTCATGCAATTTTTGTTTGCTTTTTGTTTTCTAAGGTGGTAGCTCCTGTTGAGCCTAAAACGAACATCGGCAGACACAACTTGTCACCATTTACTGCTGCGAGTTTGCTCGAACGTAATAGCAATACCCCGCCTCATTACAAGTTTCACGTGCCTCGAGCTGTCGACTCGATAACTCAAGAAGCTCCTCGTAGCCTGTATGGCTCGCGCGTTAATTCGTCGGCTACTTTACCAGGCAAAGAGGCACTTCTGGGACCTCGTGGCACTGATAATCAGATTCACCGCGACAAAGACGACGGTCTGGCCGCGATATTGGCCGCGAAAATACGAACGAAGGGGGAACTAAAACAGGTATGCCTTTTTTTCTTTTTTCATTGAGCTCGATATTGCATGTCCTGTTGAATTTTACAATTCAATTAGTTTTGGCATTTTCGATGCGTAAATAACGTCATGAAAATTGTTTTTCATTTGCGCAGGTCTGCTCCAGTCAATTTACGACCAAACCCACGACACTTCCGTCCGAAGAAGTTTCTGCCACGCCTAACGGTGAGTTTTTGTTTTTTTCATTCGACTTTCTTTTATTTGGGAATTGAAAAAAATGAAAAATCTTGAAATTTTCGGTTTTTCGGATCCGGGAGATTGATTAATTCGCTATGATTGCAGAATTGGAGAGCTCGACTTCAACCTCGACGTCACAATCTGCCGGCTCATCCGCGGGTAGTCCACCGAAATTAACTCGCGAGAAAACGGCATGTGCCCTACCAAGACGACGCTTGTTTTCAAGAAACGAGGAGGAGAGCATGCCCGTTGCAGCCACGATACCAACTCCGGCTCCAATTATCGCTGAAGCGTCGACGGTCGCCGCTCGTTCCAGCGGATTCCGTAGCTCCTCGGAAACCTCCGTATTTGATTTCCGGGAGAGCGACTCCGAGGGTGAAATGCCCGTGCTCGAGCGTCAAACCCTCGAAGAGATGCGGAGAGACAGAAAACAATTGTCCAAAGTTCAACCACCCGTACCTTTGAACGATGCCATGTGTTTGAACATGGCATCTTCGACGGATCTCGTGAAAATTGAGCTCAAGGTAATTTTTTAATGACCGTTCAACTTTTTTTAATTTTATTCTCACTGGAAACTCTTTGAGGATATTTTGTCTTAATTTTCGAGCATGAAATTCTGTAAATTTCAAACAAATTTTCTAAAGATCCGAAAATTTCTTATTTTGGTATAAAATTCATCATTTTCTCGAGAGCTTGTTTGGCTCAAGTTGGAAATTTTCGAGTAATTGAAATTTCGATATTATTGATGGGTTTTAAAAGGTTTTTTTAATTTTTTTGTGTTACCAGGAAAATGACAAGAAGGCAACCGAAATAGATCCATTTTGGGCCGCGACCTGTGATAAATTTATGGAACAGCTGCGAAGCGGCGGCGATTCTACGAAGAGAAGAGGTAGAAAGAAGAAAACAAGAGAGCGTTCGAAGCCCGAGGGCGGGCTGGATGACGAGGAAAGCAAGGAGGCGACGATGTCACAGCCTTCCGAAACAGCAATAAAGCCAGAGGATATAAAGCAAGAGATTGTGGAAGTTGATCAGCAAAGGGGGCACGGGGTAACGGAGGATTTTGTTGAAGAAACGGAAGAGAAAGACGTGCCGATTGTTGTCAAGAGCGAGCCAAAAGAGACGACGAATGTCAAAGAAGAAGTTAAGGAAGTTGAGGAAGCTGAGGAAGTTAAGCGAGTCGCTCGGGTTAAAGAAGTTAAGCGAGCGAAACAAGTGGATATTGAAGCAGAGGAGGAGGAGGATGAGGAGGAAGAAGAAGAAGAGGAGGATGAAGATCGGGAGGACGATGACGAGGTAGAGAAAAATTCGGGAGAAGAATCCGACGAGTTGCCATTAATAAAGAGAACTGCGAGGAAAAAGTACAAAAAGGCTGGAAGTGACTGCGAGGACGAAGTAATATGTAGGAAGAGGCGAATACGTCGAGGTAGTAGAATCAAGTTGGAGTCTTCGAGCGGGAGCGAGTCTTCGAGTGACGAGGAGAGTGACGCGAGCGGAGAATTCGCTCGAGATACGTCAGTGGCTCATAGACTGCGAGCGAGAAAACGATCGTCGACGAGCGCGGCTGTTGTGAACGAAGGTATGAAATTACGCTCGAGAGATACGACGCCGCACAAAGTGAAACAAGAAAAAGAAAACAAAAGTAGTCCTCCTGCCAAAGGAAACGCCGGCGGAGCTCAAAAACTAACACCAAAACCGCTGTTTGGCGACGGCAGCGATTTCAGACCCGGATGGGAGGCGGAAGTTTATGTTTACAAGAAATCGCTTCGAATGCCACCTCGACTTATAACTGTTTCGAAACCATCGAGATTTCACAGGCTATCAACATCCCTGCCGGACCTTGATCCGGGCTCACCCGCCTTATCGGTATCGATGGACAGCTCGGACCTTTGTCTTGGTAGAAAACGCAACGTCGACAGCGATCTCGAGTCAAATTACAGCTTCAGCATAAGCGGCCTGGGTACTGGCAGTAGCAAAATCGACGACGAAGAGGCCACATCCTCGACAACGATATCGTGTCCGCCAAAAACATCCGGGCGTCACAACAAGCTCGAGAGCAACAGCAGTGGCTCGATCGTTGATTTATTAGCTCGTAAAGTTGGCGGAGCTGGCAAAAAAGACGCCAAGAAAAAGTTGAAAGAGAAACTGGAAAGAGGCGGTAAAGTTTTGCCCAAAGCGACCAACGAGCCTGAACTACTTCCTACACCAAATTTAACGCCTCTCGTATCCACCGAGATGCCGACAAAAGTCAAGGGTAAAACACCCGTTAAAAATAACAAATCAACCAAACCAATAAACGTTACCGATTCTTATCTTCTCGGTTATTTCCGCAAAGAAACGGTCAACAATTTTCGCAATACATTCAAAAACAATCACGCTTTGCCCAACGAATTCTCTACTTTCGTACTGAAAAGTCGAACGCGAACGGAAACGAGGGTCCTGAAGAAACAGGCGACGATTCGCGAGGTGTTTGGCGAAGAGAGACCCGCCTCTGCCCCGCCAATGCAAAATCATGCCGGTGACACCTCGCAAGACGACGATTCCCAGACCGAAACCCCCGACAATTTGCTCGGAAGAACCCGAAAGTTGAAGCAGAAAGTTGTTACGAGATTGAGAAACGTTGGAATATTGCGCAGTCAAAAAGCCATTATGAATTCAAAGCGTCATTTATTGACAGCGAAAAAACGGAAAGATCTGATTAAATCGCTAGCGGCAAAGACACTCGAAACTCTGAAAAAACAAGTCAAGAAGGAAGAGGAGGAACAAGTCGCGGTTGCTACGGCGGAAGAAGAGGACGAGGAGGAAGAAGAAGAGCCGGAAATTAGCAAGCCGGAAGGTGACAATAATGACGATACCGAGATTCCTAGCAAGAAGAAACTCAAATTGAGAACAGGAAGGCGAAAGTTTCGTTCTGGCTTTGACTATATTCGTAAAAAGAAGAAGCCTCTGAAAAAGGAAGACACGACACCGAAAGAACGAAAACGAGTATGTATTCGTCGCATCTTTCGTTGCCTCGTAATCATTCGAGATTCTTTAATTAACTTAATTAAAAAAACTCATTTCCCCATTATTACACTCCAGGCAATAATCACACGACCGAATGCGGAATGCGTCGCTGACATCCAGACGGAAATTCGTACCTGGGTCATCAAAAAAGGTGTTGGCGAAACAATCTTGCATCGAGCCGCAAGGCTTGGCTATACGGTGAGTAAAAAACATTTTCCTCCAGAGCGAGGCGTCATTTTTTTTCGATCAACTAATTTAACCGCCTTATTATATTCAGGACGTTGCTGCTTACTGCTTGGAAAAGCTCAGCAGTGCCCCGAGCCCGAAAGACAATGCAGGCTACACTCCGCTCCATGAAGCTTGCTCGAGAGGTCACCTGGAAATAGCGAGACTTTTACTGGCCTACGGTGCAAACGTCAGCGAGAGTGCCAACGGAGGAATCAGGTACTGCAACGTTCCAAATAATTCATGATGATCATTTTTCTCAAGTAGAAATCCTTTGACCTCGAAACGTTGACAAAAAAATGAAATTTCCAGACCTTTGCACGAAGCGGCCGAAAATGGTGCTACGGAACTCGTACGACTTCTTTTGTCCTACGGTGCCGATCCACTGCTCGCCACATATTCTGGCCAAACGCCTCTAATGTTGGCTGTCGACACCGACGCTTACAGCATCCTTGAGCATCATCTAAACGACGTACAAGGTCGTTCCACCACTCCATGGAGTTTCGGTGGACCTTGCTCGATTTTTGGTACGTTTGAAAATATTCTTTCAACAGGTTTTGAATTTTATTTATGACTCTGAAGTTTGTAACGTTGAGATTCAACGAAAAACATTTTTTCTATTGATTATTTATTGAATTTTGAAAATCGTGGCAATTTTTTGAGTCGATAGAGTTTTTTGGTCGCAAAAAAGAATTATTGGCCAAGTTTTATTGGCCAGACCAAATATTCAATAATAATTATTGGCTCTGTTGAAGAAATAACAGAATTTCGTTGCATCCCAACGATGGAAACTTCAGGATCATGTTTTATTTGTATAAATTAAAATCGAATGGGAAAGCACCGATTTCTCGTGAAATCTGTATCTTTTACGGGAAAGGAAATTCTTGTTGAATGTCCATTTATTTCTGTTGGCAGATCCTGAAGAAACAGGCTATAATCCGCTGGAGGATCCTCCAATCGGAAGTCCCGAGCCCGAGCTCGAGGAAATAGAGATGGAAGTGAGCGACGTTAATCTCCCGGTCCTCTTTACTCTCGTTAACGATCCGGATAAATGGGTACTGCTTCAAGATCTTATGACCGCATTGAGAGTAAAGAGTCGCGATGGACTTTTGCGACAAGTTAATCCGAAAGCTCCATCCGGGCCGCCTTCGATAGCCCACCGTGATGTAATGCGAGAGTTGAAGCTTCACGACTTCCTCGAACAATCGCGTTGCTGTCACTTGTTGAGCGGTGGCGAGAGGATAAATGTGCGCGGATCTAAAGTAACATTAATTAAGTACAATGACAAAGTCAGATCACTGCTGAGTGTCGAGCGTGTTGTGATTAATTTGAGGTGACATGAGGAGTCCCTGGAGAGCACAACTCTCCAGAGCATCAAACCCTCCACCTCCATTTCTGTGAAATCTCAAAAAATAGTAGAAAAACGTAATTCTTCGCGAGTCGCCCAAAAACAAGAGAGAAAATTGCGCAAGAGACAGGCGGTCAAAAACTAAAATTCCCTCATATTCGATCCTTTCGATCCAACGAAAAAAGCTTAAAATGAAGAACAGGAAAAAAAACAGACAGAATTATCGCTCGTATTGTTCACGTCGATTCTCCTCTCGCGCAGTCTCCTCTCAATTGAAAAAACGAAAATAAATTACTAGGAAATCGGTGCAAAGGCGATTCGCGAATGTTGTCTGGACGGTGCAATTGAAATTAGGGTGATGACACACATGTGAGATAGTTTTTACACGGAGGAACAGTAAGAAATAACAAAGCAGCGATCTGTGACATTATATTATTAGAGTATTTATTCCAGAATGTATATTGCGAAGAATGATGATATTTTATTAGCAAGTTGATGGTGAAGATCGTCTGATTTATTTAGGATCTTAAAAAAATGTAGCGCTTTTAGAATGAAAAACTGCCGCTATGACAATAGAGAATTGAGCCGAATCATCTTTACCGCATCGACGGCGCACAGTGAGCGTGAAACAAATGATTTCTATGACTTTCGACGAAAGAAAAGTTCTCGAAGGAACGAGGGGCGAGCGCGATAACAAGGGAAAATTAAATATTGGATACAATTATTATTGTTGACCTTGGGAAACCACGAGGTAATAACTAAATTATTGTGCACGAGTCGTTTATCCGTCGTAACGAAAGCCTGATAAGAAAACGGCTCGAAAGATTTATTTGGAGCCAAGAAAGCTCTTTTGTGCTGAATTTTCGAAAGTAAACTGTGCAACCGTACGAAAATTTCGTGGTTTATTGCAAGACTGTGTATACTCAGCACGATAATGTTACCACAAGAATATTTATATCTGTTTATCTTTCTTTTTTATTGCCGAACACGTGGATAACCGACGAGTCGAGTGTAAATACGTTTTCTTTTTTGTTATCGTTAACGAGTTGGCAAGTGCAATTTGAGACAAAAAAAAAACAAGTTATTTCCTCTGTTGAATGACGATGCAATTGACGAATGGTTCTGTAGGAAAAAAGGGAGGATCGCGTCGCCATTGACGGTCCAGTGATGATTCCGAACGAATAATAATCATGGTGCAATAACGTTATTACAAACGCTACGTTAGTTAATCGTTAAGTGAAATTTCGATGACGATATAGATTGGTCGATGGACGAGAATCCTTCTAGCAATTCGTTGACAAGTGAGAGCCGAGAGTAAAACAAAGACAGCAAGTATTTTATGGAGTAGAATCGTATAAAGCAAAAAAGTCTTTCTTTTTCTTCGTTGATTTCTTCTCGCCGAAAATCTACGTACTTATTATCAAACGCGGTGTTGCGAGACTCCGCTATTAATAACGATTAAATAATGATAAACAATATTCGACTATCTTTAGGATTAATACGTGTTATAAATTACGAGGAAAACTCCTCTTCAAGCTTACGTAATATCACTGCTACTGTAACGATAACAATAATAAGTCTAATGCATAGGATTAAAACTGAAAAACTGAAAAAAAAATCAATAGTTTTACTAGCAACAATAATATTAATGATAGTCTTAATAATTAAAACTATAAAGAAAATAATATTATTTACGAAATATTGTGTATTAAGAAACTATTACGTTTACTCTACTATTAAATCAACCACTATTATTATTAATTACAATTAAACCGTTAATTTTTATGCTATATACAGATTTCAATTGTTATAATCAGTCTCAGGGAAATCGACGTGTAATTTCCTTTACCTACGTGTTAATGTATGCATATGAAAATATTTACCTGCGCGTATGTGTGCATGTGGCGTTCATATCGTCATCCACATATACGTATTATACAAATTATGATACAGAAGTCCGGAGGCATCGGTTGTCAGCCTATAAAAATTCTGTACGAACATAATATTCCACCAATGTATAGTCCACCTAGCTCAGTCTCATTCGCTATGCAAGACGTTACTTATATAATGCTCGTTCGTTGGCGTTTCTTTTCTCTTTTTTTCTTAGCGAAAAGTTATTGTACGTGTATATAAGTCGACTATTTTATATATAAAGGCAATTGACAACGGATTTCGAGTATTTTCGTTTGCAACGGTTCTACAATTCGATGTAATCCAACGTGTATATGTATATTGAATGTAAAATTATTGAATAAGCAGAGAATGATAATGTTACAATTATTACGTTTTTTTCTTTTTCTTGAAAATTAAGGAAAACTTATTTCGAGCTGTGTCGTTTGGTGCGTGTCTAGGCGTGTGCTCGTGTCAGAGGTAGCTTAATGTCGAAAAACAAAACAATAATGCAGTTAGGCTTCTTATTAACGCGTATGTAAATATCACGACAAAATTAATCATTACAAATCGCTTTTTTAATGTAATACTTTATGTATAGGCATATTAAAATTACATATATATGTCTGTATATAATAATATGTATGCATATATATAAATAACATCGATGTACATTTTCTCAAACATAAAATTATCTCCTCATATTTATAGATTCAAGAAAAACTTCTAGATGTCTTAACGCTACTGCTTTGTCGAACGACTAAAAAATAAAACAAACGAAAAGAAATGATATATGGATAAAAGATATATATACATACATATATTTTATTTCATCAGTTAAGTTCGAGATAATGTGTATTGAGGCGAGAAATGCAAACGAGAGTTTCTCTGTGATTTGTAAAAAAAAAAAAAACGAAAAAAGAAACATGATAAAAGTAAAAGAAATTGAATTAAAATACAAATATCATTCTCATCGTCTAGTGTAGTCTACGTGATTGCCAAGGCTTTCTCATCGTTATCCAACATCGTTTATCTTGCAGCAGCCTTCGAGCATATGCACCACTTGCCTCGAGCTTCGTCCTAATGCCAGTGTCGTACACGTGTCGCCCAGTTAAAATTAATGATTCCGTCGTAAAATCTCTCTTGACATTCGAGGACGAAAGAAAAAATAAAAGGCGTTGGCTCTAACTTTGCTGGGAGATTTCTGCAGCTTCAACATACTGCATCAAGGGTGAAGATTCGTTCGCATCATATCGTGGCAGTAATCGTACGATGGTCACATCTCAGGTCGAAAATTCATGATCCTGAAGTTTGCATCGTTGGAATGCAACGAAATTCTGTTATTTCTTCAGCAGAGCCAATAATTATTATTGAATATTTGGTCCGGCCAATAAAACGATTCTCTCTTGCAACCAAAAAACTCAATCGCTTCAAAAAATTGCCACGACTTTCAAAATTCAATAAATAATCAATAGAAAAAATGTTTTTCATTGAATCTCAACGTTGCAAACTTCAGAGTCATGAAAATTCTCTTATTCATTTGATGTTAATGTTTTGGGTTGTGAAATGAGAAGATAAATTTCGTAAAATTGGTAAAACGTTTATTAACTATTTAAAAACGATGAAACAAGGTGAACATGAGTTTGATAATTCAATAAGTAATATTATTAAATAGACTATAGAGATGTATAATAGGTGTCGGTAATAATTATTCTTCTTTTCATTATTTTCGTTTTGTTTGTTTTTAGTTTCAAACGCTCCCTTTACATTGAGATACCGTCTCATTCGGTTGAACCCTGGGTCTCCTCGTTAGTTTGTCAGGGCACCATGTCAACTCTGTACCGAGTACAGCGGTCCTTGTTTCCTCTTCGAGTTTGTAGCTTTTTCTTATTATTTTTTTTCCTTATTATTTTCATCGTCATTATTTCACATTTATACTCGACAGCTCTGCGACAGCTGTTTTAACTAATTGTAGGATCCATTGCACGAAAAGTAACGCAATGGGTGTATACCCGCACGAAATATATATCTTTCATTCGACAGACGCGTACAAAAGACAGAGAAAGAGAGGAGAGTGAAATAAATGATAATAACGTGAATAATGATTATTATTTTTCCTTCTCGCGGCGAAGGCAATCTGTGTAGAATGACTTTTGACAACGATCATTTTCGTTAGTTTCGTATTGTTTTTTCTTTTTTGTCTTTTTTGCTCAGTATATACTTCTTGTGAATATATATTCATTCTGTGCTTTTCGAGAAGCTTTTCGAGTTATAACTGCGCAGATAGTCGATAAAAATGATAATAATTCTATACGGTTACAATAATATAGTTTTATATTACAATTAAATTGACAAACAATCGTCATAATAATATCATCACTATTAGCTCTTTCTCTAAAAATCTATCTCGCTTTATTTCTTCCTTGCTCCTTCCTTTTATTCTCCTCAGTTATTTCCATCATTTTCATACTTGTTTGTGTTACCTTGATCGTGTAAATAATGAAAACGGGGGACAGAACGTAATAACCAGTCTCAATTTGGAGAACGAACGAACGCACGTTTTCTGTAATTGTTTACATCGAGCAAGTTCATTGTTTCTCTTCATTTACTGAGCAGGTGGAAAACGAGCCCACAAAGGCAATCTGAGTTCGAGTAATTAGGGTCTCCTGGGTATTTTCCGAGGACGAGGATATTTCGCGCGGATAACGGCTCGGAGACCAATAGGGAATTTTCGATCGGGGACACACTCAACGATTGTGGCTTATTTTTGTTTTTTTTTTTATCCTTTTTTCTTTTCTTCATTTTCTTCTTCTTTTTTGAATCTCCTTCTTACATCGAGGCTTAACAATTATGCCAATTGGCGAGTAGCGCTTCTTGGACTTTCAGAAATACTACCTGCAGGCCTACATACAACATTCAAACCTTATACATTTTGTATTTTTTGTTTTTCTTTATCTTTTTGTGTTTTTTTGTCATCTTTTTTGCGCCTTCTCATTTTCTACGCAATACAGGCATAGGTATTTACAATAATACGTACCTACTATTAATAATAATTTAGTAGTGGTATTTAAATTACAATAGTATTTTTTCTTTTGTTCCTTCTCCCTCCCGCCCTCTTCGCCCTTTATTTCTTTTCCGTTTTATTCTATATAATGTTGCACATAACCCATTACTGGCTTAGTTATCTAGCTGTACAAAACATTATATATTCGCTATTTCTAGCTCTAAAAGATTTGTCCAGTGAGGTCAGATAGATCGTGAGGTTGCGCGTTCGAGATACAATGTCATAAGATTACACCGAGTCTCTTGGTGTATTGTATATATAAATATATTTATAGAGAGTGAGGTAAACTGTCTCGAGTTTTATCGAGCCTGTGAGCTTCTGAGGCAAATTTTTCCAATAAACGTTCGAGTGCGTTTCATCGTTGGGCGTGTTGGGAATTCGGAGGTTTCGATATTCCAGGAAAATGTTTCGTTCCTATGTTCGTTTATTAGATTTATTGGAAATATTTGTCGTTGCATTTCACAGGCTGAAATATCTTTAGCATCGTTACAGTTGCCACCTCAGCTCGTATAAACGTATAGATAATTCTGAGTTGTCTTTGAAATCGACGATTGAATTGATTTTTTGAAATGCAGCGAATTTTTGTGTTTTTTGAGGCGTCTTTGACATTTTTAAGATCTCGTTTTTCAGTCGTAGATAACATTTGAAAATAATTCTATCCTCCTAGTCACTTTTTGATATATCAGGGTCGAAATCTCGCTGCCTCCTTGGGATTTGGGGGATAGAATCGTTTTTGTTACTTATTTATTTGTGTTATATTTTTTCTTAGTATCCCAAACGTCAACACGAATAACTGTGGTATCCAGAGACTTTAAGTACATTAATAAAAAATATGTTGCGCGCGCTGCTTCGCTCAATTGTAAATGAAGAACTAATTTCTCGATGAGCCAGCGAAGCCGATAGTTGGCGGTTCTATGAATCCGTCGCGCAGACCTTCGTTCTGTTCGTCCCAAGTTATTCGTTCACGCCTTTAATACTCTTTTCGAGGTCACTTTATTCATATACATATTCATATTTCTTCATCTTTTGCATCAACTGATCGTCGCGCGAGTCAAGAGTTAAAAAGCATCGCTGTCAGCAATTTAGTTTATGTCAGCGGGGCGTTTTGGATATTTGCGAAAAGTTTGAGCCTTACGGGTTGAACACACGATCAGGAAAAAAAGCTTGAAACTTAATCGAATTATTTATTTCCGCTCCACACCCTTGACTGACTCCGGTCACTTAATTTTCTTGATGAATCGTTATCATGAAATTTTTAATAAAAACAAGGCCGCTCGACCTCAGCCGAGATGTTTGTTAGAAATCGCACGAACGATGGTCAAGCGTTTTGTTTTTTTTTTTTCAGGATCATCCGAAGCCGATCGTTTCACATTTTTTAGATTTTCGTCAAATTCCTGTGGCAATTTCGGATGTTGTTTCAGACAAAAACTACATCACCGTAAAGCTAACCGAGTCTTGCGTCGTCCCGATATTTCTTCACTTTTCTTTCGCTACAACGTTCGGTCTACATAAGTGGAGACAAGGCGTTCGAGTATTTTCTCCTTATTCTTCATTTTCTTCTCCTATTTATTCGTTTCTTCTGTCAAGCTTTTTCCTCTTCTTGCAATTTCAGTGTTTTAATGATTTCAACGACTCGCCAAAAGCTCGTTACTCGTTGCGTCTCGGAGGTAAGGTCCAAGCGTTGGGACTGGGACTAACATGGGGGGCAGGACGTCACAGTTGCTGATCACGACACGGTACCCAAATGTTTGGTCCCGATTGCTCGCCAATAACTGACTTTACTTTCACGTAAATGTCCTCCGGAGTGTCACCCTGTACGACAGCTGTAAAAAAGCGATTCGTACCAATTAGATTTGCCAAAAATACGTGAGTGATTAAACCATCAAATTGTATTCTTACCGGTGAAATATTCGCCAAATTCTTGTTCCATTTTGAGCGCTCGTTCGTACGTTTTCTTCGCTTGTTCTTCCGTCATGCGTTTGTTCATTTCCCTGTAAAATTTGTTGCACATTATTCGAACGTAGAAAACGAAATGAAAAAAACACGTCGACAAATCTCTGACGGAAAGGGAGCAAAATACATTTTTAAAACTTACATCACGGATTCAGTGGATTTTGGCTTGATGAAAATCGCTATGGGATATAATTGCGCCACTTGTAACCTCTTGATTGCATTTCCGCTCACGTCAAGAATACAGTGCTTGCCCTAGTGTCAAAAAAAAAAAGAAGAAAAAACGTTAATAATGCCGTTGAAAAACGTGAAAAGAGTTGCAAATTTTCACTTGTGAAGTAGATTTATGAAAATTGAATCATTCCTAGTGACTCTGTAGCGCACACCTTTTCAGCGACTTCGCGTACTGAGGCGACCGACGTTCCGTACAAATTATCGTTGTACTGTCCAGCTTCAATGAAAAGATGATTCTGTATGTCACGTTCCATTTGCTCCCTCGACGCGACAAAGTGATAATCCCGACCGTCCACTTCGTATTCCCTTTTACTTCTCGTCGTATCTGCCGATGCAACAATTGTCAATGTAATTCCGCAGTATAAAATAGTCTTTTCAAAAGAATCTCCGACTCGAAAATCTCCAACGAAATGACTCTGAAGTTTGCAACGTTGAGATTCAACGAAAAACATTTTTTTTATCGATTATTTATTGAATTTTGAAAATCGTGGCAATTTTTTGAGACGATCGAGTTTTTTTGGTCGCAAGAGAGAATCGTTTTATTGGCCGGACCAAATATTCAATAATAATTATTGGCTCTGTTGAAGAAATCACAGAAGTTCGTTGCATTCCAACGATGCACACTTCGGGATCATTCCAACGAATCATTCATTCGAAAATTTCACGATTATCTTGAATAAGAAAATGACAAATAACTCTGACGATTTCATATTTCATAGTTGTTGACAAACTAATTAAAATTGACTTTTTGAACAAGTTTTTCGTGTTGATCGCTTCATTTTATGGATATTTGTCAAGAATCTAGAATAATTAAGTTTTCTTACGTGGTACGCAGCTGCCAAACTTGTCAGGAAACTCGGAAATGAGATCGTCGTTGATGCGATCCTTGAGTGGTCCAAGAATGATAACTGGACGTGTGTACTGAATGGTGAGTTGTTGAACCGCCTCGTACGACAGGACATTTTCTTCGCTACCTGTAAATCGTTCGCAAAACGAAAAAAAAAACATGCATTAACGAATGTTTTGGTTGAAAAGTTGGTTAGTAGGGCAAAACAAGTAAACAAAACATTGTTTTTAGCGACACATGAAATAACCAAAAAACAAAATTCACGAACACAGCTCCAGAACTATTGTCTCTGAAGTAAAAATGATTGAGCAGCGATCAAGGTAACGAAAAATAGTGATTAATACTCGAGACGAGGTCGAGAGTTTTTTTTTTCAAGGAAAATCGTCGAAGACATGCACGTTGCGACTGTCGATTGCGCTACTTAATTTTTCTTTCAATTCGTCGATCGTCCTTAACGACAATTAATGAAAAAATTGAACACATTAGGCGCAATTCAAATAAACATTAGTCTCGAGTACAATAAAACAAAACGTTTCACTCTTTTTTCCACACAATCGACTTACTAAGTTCCTCATTATTCTCAACACCCTCCTTTTCCAGATAAACTAAAGTCAGTTCCTCCATATAGGGAAGCTCAACGCGATATAAAATTTCTTTACTTCCTGTTGCGGAAGACAAATCTTGAATGAATAAGAGAAGTAAAAAAAAAGAAAATAAATTTATCGTTACATAAGTCGTAATGAGCAGTGTCGTGGTCCAAGTTTCTCCAAATGCTTCAAAATGTAGCGACAAGTGATGAACCAAAGTGAGAATGAAAGTATAATAAATTGAAAGAAAGCCTCATGGGCGATGAGAAAAAAAAAATGGTTCATCGAGTTTACGTCGTTTGGAATGTTGAAGATGGATCGTTGATTTTTACCTTCGGTATTGGTGTCGTCCTGGGTGTAGCACAGCATGAACGCTAAAACACAAAAAAACCATAGCATTATTTTTCGCGACAGTGAGAGCACGTGATACGAGTGATTTCATAGAGATGCGACAGATTGTCGTGAAGCGCGAATGGTTCCGAGCGATGTGTCTCGGGGAGACGTGAAGTTAATTGAGCAAATATTGCAGCCATAACCGAATGCGAAAAAAAAAGTGATAACCAGAGAAAAATTAATGACTCTGAAGTTTGCAACGTTGAGATTCAACGAAAAACATTTTTCCTATCGATTATTTATTGAATTTTGAACAATCGTGGCAATTTTTTGAGTCGATTGAGTTTTTTGGTCGCAAGAGACAATCGTTCTATTGGCCGGACCAAATATTCAATAATAATTATTGGCTCTGCTGAAGAAATAACAGAATTTCGTTGCATTCTAACGATGAAAACTTCAGGATCATAAAAATTACAATGGCACGAGCGATATGAAAAGTTTTTGTTTATCTGGCTATTGCAATTTGCTCCTTTTTCTCTCCGTTGATATTCGAAAGCGTCACATCGCATACTTTAGTCCGTCTAAATAGATTTTTGCAGCAAGGAAAAAAATGTTGGACGTTTTTGACGTGTCGAAAAGCGATGATCATTCAATTGAGAAGCTTGGTGAATGTAAATATCGCTGGATGACATGTTGGATGATTCCCGAATAGAATGTTGGTATGGTCGTGAGTAGCAAAGTTCCGTTTGGGACGAAGCTTCGTAAATGGAGACACAGGAAGTCCCAGGTTAAATAGCCAATAATATAAAGTTGCGGAGTGGACTGAATTACCAGTCAAAAGAGCTGGGACGTCCTGTGTGCGAAAGCTCGATGTGGAAGAGTCGAGGATTAATTTGGGAGAATGAATAGGGGAAAGCTTTGATGTTGTGGCACATTGAGAGTCAGTTATGCGAGTGAGAATCGAGTGAAGGAAGTGGGTTACTATAATACAGGTTGATACAATGCAGAGAACAGAGAGTTTAAAGTAGATTCATTGGTACAAGCAAGCGGAATCTCAAATGAAACGTGTTTAAACGGGTCCAACTTTTTTTTTTACGTCAAATACTTACGCGTAGGATCGTTTTCATTCTCGGGTGTAGTGGGCGACCCTACACAAGCAGGCAAAACAAAACACATGTCACGTATTCACATGGTAGGAACGAAAAAAAATGACGAAAGCTCATTCGGGACTTTGGCTCGTTGGCAGGGGAAACTGAAGAGGCTCAACCAATTTATTTTCCCATTATTAATTGTCATAGCTTTTTTATCGACGGCTTTTGCAATTTCCTTCTCAGATTGGTGCTCGGACTTGGCCAAGTTTCATTCAAACGTCATTTCAGCATGTCAAGCCGTAAAATCAAAATACTCGAAAGAAACGTCGATTTATCTCAATGATTCCGGAATAAACTATAAATGCGCGCGATTGACGAGAGATTCTTCCTGGTTTCATCGACTATTGGTGGAAAGTCCCGCATGGTTGTCCATCGACAGTCTCCCCTTCACCCTTGCCACTCAAAACGTTGCCGTATCACATTTAAAAACTATCGATCGAACGAAGATAATAAAAAATCATTCAAAAAAAACCGGAAACTTATGGATTGACATTTCAAAATAATTTCGCAGGGACCATTTAATTTATGCGGACAAGATAGTGCAAAAAAATTCGTCTAATCGCGCAGCGGATTGTCCGTAGATGAAAAATCATTTTTTACTCGATTTTGAAGTCTCTCAGACCTTTTGAACGTTGCAGTATCGACGCGAGGCCCACGCGATTTTCCAGCGAAGATTGAATGCGAATGTGAATTTTTTTCAAAGGTTAGAAAAAAAAAATTGTCTCTGCGATAAACCGAAAGTTCGTAATCGATGAATCCGGATCATCGAACAGGAACGATGGGGACACGATAACAGCAAAAATACCGATCGACGACGGGGGAATCAAAGAACATGTTAAAGAAATATAGGGATTTTGTCAACCAGTGGAGTAAGAAAACATGTGGCGTACACTCACACACACATAAATGTAGATGTAGAATTATAAATATATATAAATAAAAAAACACATTGATAAGTAACCGAACGTGCAGGGTTCGAACGTGCTTTTGTTCTCACGACCGGGATTACATATATTATACATAAATATATGCATAAATGTGGGTATTTATGTTTAAGGAAAAAACAATGTGAAGGAAAATACTCACGTTCTTGATCAGAGCCGTCCTCGGACTTGTCGTCTTTGCTCTTCATGAAGGGGAATTTTCTGCTAAAGGAAAAGTTTTTCTTCTTTCTATCGAGGGTCGATTGCTGAAATACGAAAAACAAGATTTATTTCTCGCAATTTTTGGCAGCGACTCGAACGAGCTTTGTGCTTGAGGAAAAATATAGTAAAAGAGAAGTGAAGTTTTTTTTTGTTCTTACCGATCCTCCTACCTTGTCCAGTATCACTGGCATGTGCCCTTGGAATTTGACAGAACGATCTCGTGCCCTTTGCTTGCGTTCCCATCGTCTGCGCGATGGTATTATTCCTAATCCTTCCTCCTCGCCCTGTGGAGTGACTCTTCGCGCTTGCCACCATTCGTCGTCGCTCGCATTCGTTACATGCAATATTTCGCCGTATCGAAACGCTAATCCACGACTTGGCAAGCCGTCGTCTTTGTTGGGATCGTAGTCGAAGAGTGCTCTGGAATTTTGTCGATTGTAATAATCAAAATGGAACCTCGACGGTGTGTCGAAATTTTTGGATCCCATTTCAAAGGTTTCAGAATTAAATAGCAATCATCGAAGATTTATTTGCAATATTCACCTCACGTAGAGAGATTTTTTCTGTGAAGTCCTCATGAGGGTGCCTGTCGTCATATTCTGCTGAGATATTTGTTGTTTAAGATCATGGATCTTGGCTTCGAACCTGTTGTAGTCCTCGGGCTTGTACTGGACCACAATGGTCACTGTTTGACCGGTACCCTGCACAAAAAAACGTGGAGTTGTGATGACTCTGAAGTTTGCAACGTTGAGATTCAACGAAAACTATTGTTTCTGTTAATTATTCATTGAATTTTGACAATCATGACTATTTTTCGTCTCGATTGAGTTTTTGGGACTCACGAGACGATCGTTTTATTGTCCGGGCCAAATATTGCATAATAATTATGAATTCTGGTGAAGAAAAAACAGATGATTCTCAAGTTTGCAACGTTGAGATTGAATGGAAAATATTTTTCTATTGATTATTCATTGAATTTTAGAAATCATGGCGATTTTTCGTGTCGATTGAGTTTTTTGGTCGCAAGAGAGAATCGTTTTACTGGCAAGAGCAAATATTGAATAATTATTATGAGCTCTGTTGGAGAAATAACAGAATTTCGTTGCATTTCAACGATACAAACTTCAGGATCATAAAAAACAGAATTTCGTTGCATTCCAATAATGCAAACTTCAAAATCATGAGTTGTGTTTAAAGGATATTTGCATCTGAAATAAATCAATCAACGATTGTTAGATATTAAGGAACTTTCTCGATGCCACGTGCATGAAAATCCTCGAAATTTAACCCTCGGAAAGTGCCTTAACAACAACGAAAAATCTCACACGTTGTCACGAGTCACTGTTACGTTCTCATTATATTTCCGGGCAGGAAAAAAAAGTTGGTTTCTTTGATTCAATTGCAAAAATAATGAAAATGCTTTACCTTGAGGGCGGCCGCAGCCTCCTCGTGAGTGGCGGTTCTGAGATTGATTCCATTAACGCTTAGAATTTGATCACCACGACGTAGTTCACCGCTAAGATCAGCAGGCCCACCGGCTAGTATGAAGGATATAAAAATCCCTTCGCCATCCTCACCGCCGACGATGTTGAAGCCCAGACCCGAGGTGCCCTTGTTCAAAATTACTGTGCGGACTTCTCTGTAAAAGAAGAATAAACAAACAAAATATTAGAAAAACGAAGAAGAAGCAATTTTCAATTGCCTGGCGGATTTCGACATGGCCGAGAATTTGAATTGTATCGGTGAAAACTTTTAGTGGGAAAAGTGCAACAGGTGGGACAGAAGAATTCGTTGAATATTTCGTACGTAGCGATTTATATTTTTGGATATTCTTCATGAGGACATTCGGCAATATGAAGAGAAAAACGCTTGAAAACGGTTGCGTGTCTCTCTGCAGCTTCAAATTGACACGCGTTCGAATAAATGAAAAAGAACAATGAAGAAATTGAACGAGAGTGCGAAAAAAATGGCAAAATTTCGTATCGGTGAGTTTGCATAAACTGTATGCAGGTAATTGTTACGGTGAGAAGATGAGACCTAAACAGCGATAAGCACTGCGTGAACCAGGGGAGATCTGTGACAAGTAGGAAGCGCGAATTTCGTATGTTAATTGGGGTTTTCGTAGGAACATGACGAATAGGTCTCAGACGAGTGTTCACTTGACTCAGTTCTGCATAATGCGAGAATCTCTGAGGGAGCTCGGTTCGTGACGTGACGATGAGTTAGTAAAACAAGCAACGTTGGGCATGCACGAGCTTCCACAAATACCGCCTTAGAAAAGGCTCGAGCCCTGTTTTCTGACCACTTGAGAGAAGTACCGAGGCCACACAATCCACCTTATGATCTTGCAGCCTCTCGAGCTTCGGTTCTCTTTCCGCTAACAAAGACCACAAATTAGCAGCTAGCTCGAGCAACTTAGTTGGTCTGTTTTGTACTGAATTCTGTGAGCTATCATCAACGTATATATCTATAAGGGAGAACTATACGTTTAGTTGTTATAGCTCACGTAAGAGCCAAGTTTCAGGGTTCATTGTTACGTCATTGCGGAATAGAATTTTCTAAAGAGCAAGATAAAAGGAACGACGAGGTGTGCGTCATTCAAGTCTCGTTGAAAAAGATGTTCTGTTCTTTTATTTATTTATTTTTCTGCCAAGATCTCGTGGAAATATTTGTCATTTTGACGACGAATATAATTAAGGAATAAAAGCATTAATTTTGGCGACTCACAATCTTGGGTAAAGGGATTCACAAAGAAATGAAAAATGGATGATGCTGAAGTTTTCAACGTTGAAATGAAACGAAAAATATTTGATTTTATGACTCTGAAGTTTGCATCGTTGGAATGCAACGAAATTCATTTTTATCTTTGAAAAAAATAATTATTCAATTACAGAATGTAATTACGATGATAAAATGATCCATTTTTGCCATTCGAAAAGCATATCGGCTTGAAAAATTTGGTTGACATTGAAGATTGAACGAATCTTCAATAAAATTCAATATTTTTCGATGCATTCCAACGTTGCAAACTTCAGCATCATTTTGATTTTATGGATCATTCATTCAGGTTTAAATGCCATCCAAACTTTTCGAGCCAATCGTGTTTTTCCGGCACAAATCGATCATTTTATCATTGTGATTACGTTCTGCATTTGAATGATTATTTTTGCCAAAGATAAAAAATAAATTCGTTGCATTGCAACGATGCAAACTTCAGAGGCATAAAAATGGAATGAATACAGGAGCAACTCGAGCGTTAATGACTGAAGATATCGTTGATTTTCGCCATATTTTTCCATGTACATTATCCGAAGCTTTTACACAAAGGCAAGAAAGAGTTTCATGCACCGGTGATAAAATTTCATTATATCTCGATTGCATTATATGCAACCCGCCCGCTCTCGCATGTATAATGGAGATAGACGTTGTATGCAGATATTCGAAATTAAATTACACGGTGGTATGTCCTCGTTGCTTGTTCACGTCCCTCGCCCCGATCCCCTTTCCAGAATCGCGAAACATCTACCAGACTCGAAATTTCTCCTTGACGAGATAGACGACCTCATCGCCGCGTCATTCCTCTTTAAATTATGCAATTTTTATCGTACGTGCGTCGACTGCAGCAGGAAGTGTGCGTGAGTACAACGATGAGTGATTTTTTTATTATATTGAATTAAATATCGTAAAAGGCTGGCCATGGAGTTTTATATTTGCAGTATTTTTTTATGTAAAAATAAAAAATGAAGACAAACGTGTTCCCATTTGCTTTCGGATTGGCTATCTGTGCCGTATCGATCAATGAGCTTTTGTTGAAGTTACAGCATGCATGCATGCGCGTCATAAAGTTGCATATAGCTCGGTCCAGACTCACGATTATCTTACACCTCACTAGGCTACAGTGCGAGAGTGTGTTGTGTAGCTTCGGTATACAAGTTCATGTGTTTCAATAAGTAAGTGTGTGCTGCCGTTTGCCTGTGTGTGTGTGTGTGTGTACACATTGGCTTGATATTTGCAGACTACCTGATAATTTGCTAATTAAATATTTAAAACCGTGTTTATAGACTAGACGAGATTATTCGCGTCACGGTTAATTGACTGCTCATTGCCCGTGACGGTATTCATGCAACCCACGTACGGGCCATTCATGAATGACAAATCAAGTATGTTTATGACCGATAAATCCTAAATCCCCCAGCAGGATCGCTTCTCAAGATGATTTAATCTCTATGGCCGTAAAAGTTGTTCCAAAATGTGCAAGCTCCAAGATCTGTGATACGGAGATACAATTACGAGTGAAGAATCAAAGTTACGGAACAGAATCGAGCTTGATAATCAGCATTTGAATTTCGTGTCCGATATTTTATCAAATTTGCATGAAAATTTACTTTTTTCAAGGTCACTGCTTTCCGTGCATTCTGCGATTTAATTTTGCATTCCTATTTCTAATTAAAATTCGTATTTTTTAATTAATTGCGGAAGGATCGAGTCCCCCAAGTTCTAGCGAAAATGAGGTCAATCTCGTAAGATTTTTCAACAGGTGTCAGAGTAGTTTTCGATCTACCGCGGCGTGCAATATGCGACAAAAGTTATGAGGAAAGGAGTGAGATTAAAATGGTTTATTCAGCGCACATTGAGAGTCAACGTACCGCAACAGTTTCCCGATGAATCACACAGTGTGGAAAGGGGGATGAAACGTGCTTACGCATATTGTACGGGGCTGCGCAACGTGATATGCGTGATGAGCCGAATTCGTATAGCTGGCTCGAGTTTCGCGTGAGCGTAGATCGCGAAACTGTTGTCGCACGGAGGTGCGATCCTTACTCCAGCATATGGAGGTAAATAATTCACGAGTTCCGCGTTTTTCCGTGTCGTCTCAATGGATCGAACAAAATGATTCACTTTGCACGTGATCCGCAAGATATACGTCGTCAATTATTGACCGACGAAAAATCAAATGGAAACGCAAACAACTTTCTTTCATGATTTTTGGGAAAACTAAAATAATAAATACACTGGGCGTGGCACAAAAGTTCGGCCTAGAATCATCGGGAAATATCCTTTAGGCACTTTTTTCCGTTGATTTTATGTCCGTCGTCCATCACGAGTACGTATATCGCTTCGTTTCAACAATTTGACTTATGCGAACACGTGCATACGCGTATTCAAAGTGTATTTATGCAAATTGCCGAACACTGAGAAGTTATTGGGCTTTGAAAAAAAAGTCACGAACTAACGAAATTTGATTATTTTTATTTCTTGAAAATACGAGTTTCCATGCGCTGTTCTAGTCCGACCGACATGATCCTGAAGTTTCCATCGTTGCAAATAAACGAAATTTCAATTTTTTCAAAGTCAAAAAGGCAAAATTCTTTAATCCACCGAAAATTCTGGAGAAGCTTGAAAATGACGGAAAAAAGTTGTCCGAAACTTTAAGTGGAATAAAAAAGTTGCGTTTACTTTGAAAACAATTTCTATTTCGTTTATTTGCAACGATGGAAACTCTAGGATCTTCCGACCGACAATGCCGCCGAAGGGTTTTCCTGTACGTTTCTCGACGTTCGGGGGCGTCGAGACGACGGATTAAAGGCCGCCACTGTGCGGTGCGGCCGCGGAGTCGCCATGCGCGCCTCGAGTTTCCCCTTGCTGTCTCTCTTACCTCCCCTTTCCCTCTGTGCTGCTCACTCTCTCTCTCTCTCTCTCTCTCTCTCTTTTGCTCTTTCTGGCTATCAGCAAATCGATAGTAATATAAACGGACGCGCATAGCACACAAGAACGGCTCTAACTTCTCGGTCAGCGTTACGAAAATGTATACCACCCTCTTCTTCACGTTTCTTCCCACCCCCAATCCTTTCCACCGTTCGCTTCGACCTCGGAACAAATATCGCGTGATCGTTTCATCCTGAACAATTTTTTTTCGTCATAAAATATGACGAACGAAAGTATTTTTCTTAATCATAGTTTTAAAAGTGCATCTCGATTTTTTAATGATGCAATTAATAATTTGAAAAATTCCTCTCGGAGCACATTGATCTCGATAAATTTTTATCTGAATTTTATTCATATTGCCTACAAAACTCGTAACATAACGCGCGTAATAATTAATAGTTTCTGACTTTTCTTCCGGAGGAACGAAAGCCTCGTTTATCTCGGTCAGAATTGACCTTTAAATTATTCACATTTTCTATAACGCAGAGTGCTACACAGCATGTTGATGCGATAATTAAAAATTTACAAGTTTCCTGCCGGAGCACGAATAAGACTCGTCGTATCTCAGTGAAATGAGATGTCTGGATTATTTAAATTTTCTCTCTAGTCCATGTAGTCCACTTGGGAACAAAATGCTTTGTAAACTTCGCATATATGGAAAAATAATGTAGCAATTTTGAAAATAGCGAAAAATCATCCCGAAGTTTCCATCGTTGGACTGCAACAAAATTCTATGATGCTGAAGTTTGCAACGTTGGGATGTAACGAAAAATATTTCATTTTATTGATGTTTCGTTCAATTTTCAATGTAATCCAAATTTTTCGAGCTGATATGCTTTTCGGGTGGCAAAAATCGATCATTTTATCATCGTAATTAAATTCTGCATTCGAATAATTATTTTTGTTAGGAATAAAAAATAATTTCGTTGCATTCCAACGATGCAAACTTCAGAGTCATCGAAATTCTGTTATTTCTTCAGCAGAGCCAATAATTATTATTGAATATTTGGTCCGGTCAATAAAACGATTCTCTCTTGCGACAAAAAAAAACCCAATCGACTCAAAAAATTGCCAAGATTTTTAAAATTCAATAAATAATCAATAGAAAAAATGTTTTTCGTTGAATCGCAACGTTGCAAACTTCATAGTCATAGCGAAAATGGAAAACTACGCGGAGTATTTTTGTCTCGAACCAACGCGATATCTGTCTTTGTATGCAACAGATATTTCATAACGCTTGAATCTTTCTGGTTCGATGGTCTTCACTGTGATATTCTCTGTGAGAGAATGAAAATAATATAAAAAGAACCGAGGGACCAGTTCTGACGAAGGACTTTTCGCAAAAGTTAGTTTTTCGTAGTCTGATCACCAGAGGGTTCAAACGATAGGGCTTGTGTGTATGGCAAGGTTTCCCATATCGTAAAGGGTACAGATGAGCGGTGAGGTATAATGATAAAGTTCCTTTCGTCAATCTATAGGCAGGCGCGTATGTATGCAGTCGTTGTTCGGGTCTGGTACATCGTGATATGCTGCTTTCTCGGGCGTTTTTGGGCACAGCTTGGGCGAATAAGGATTCGTAAAAGCTTTCGACGTTTTCTCCACGATCGTTTAGTTTCCCTTAACGCGTGAAAACGTGTTCTCGTAAAATGCAAATTCTATTGAATTTCATGTCTCGTTTTCCTTCCTCTCTGTGCGGCTGTCTCTCATTCTCTCGCTCTTCGTCCATCGGTATAACAGTTTTGCCGAGAGAGCATGATCGCTCGCATACACAAACTTGCTCCAGGGTTACCGGACCATTTCGAAGTTGGGAATATCGTTCGAACGATCCCACTACCCCAGAAATCATTTTTTTATAACAAAATGTACGGAGAAATGAATGTGCGAGTATTTTCATAAATAAAGAACAGCGAAATGTTGAATCGAGACGCACATGTTTGAATTACGCGCTAATTTTATCTTAATTTCAATGTTATGTGTAGTTCGTGCTTTGAATGTGTGAACCGCGAGCTGGTATATGCGGAATATGGACTTGTATTAAACCGAGTGTGCCTTATCAACACCCTCGACTAAATGCGCTGATGTCGCAGCTGTGTCATCAGCACGTCATGAAGATAGTGTACGAGAGGGCTGCGACGATAATTTGAGCAGCCTCAAGAAATGATGGTCTTCGAGCTGTCAATGGGCAAAATTTTCTGCGGAGACTAAAGAGTATGCGAAGAACTTAATGACTCTGAAGTTTGCAACGTTGAGATTCAACGAAAAACATTTTTTCTATTGATTATTTATTGAATTTGAAAATCGTGGCAATTTTTCGAGTCGATTGAGTTTTTTGGTCGCAGGAGGGAATCGTTTTATTGGCCGGACCAAATATTCAATAATAATTATTGGCTCTGCTGAAGAAATAACAGAATTTCGTTGCATTCCAACGATGCAAACTTCAGGATCATAAAACTTACGCATTTTTATCCATTAATCACAATTCTCTATTTTGGAGAGAGTCACGAGTATGATGAATTCAATGAATTAATCGAGTTCCAGAGAAAAATTACAGATCGTCGAGCGAGGGAACGCAAGATTTGGTGTAAAGTAATCTTTCGGCAGTTATTGGAATTTAATAGCCAAACAGAATTCATGAAACACAATTTTGAACTCTGAATAGAATTGCGTTTTCGTTAAACCAGTTTCTCAACGGAAGTGTGCAAATTCGTTCGACTGTATTGTCCGTTTCCAAGATTTACAATGAAATGCACTCGGCTTGGGGTTTGTCGGGACAACTATTTAATGCCATCGGTACGGACGAGAGAATCGACGTGAACTCCGAGGAAATCCGTATTATTCGAAACTTACGGGCCTGAGATTTGATTGAACGCTCAAAACGTACTTGGAGACATTTTGCACGGGAAAATAGAGAGAATAATAAGCAGGGAAGAATGCGACGGTGAAGGAGTAGGTGAGGGAGTAAGATATTCATGGTTGAAGATTATGTTGACTTATAAATACAATCCCGTGGTGCCACGAGATTGGCCTACACTGGAGGTGTCGGAGGTCGTCGCCTTTTGGTGTCCCTAGAGGAATTCCACACCAAACCAGTCGCTTCAAAACTTCTCATTTTTTATTTGCCTTGTAATTTGTCGTGCCGTCACACCCATTGGGAGAATCTTTTTTGATTCTTTTTCCTGATAAGCCCATCCATCCAAGTGACAAAATTTCTTTCCATTCAAAATTCGATGTATATCAACAAAAAGGAGGAAAAAAAAGATGAAAAGCATCTGGGGAGCGTTTTTTTTCTGAATATTTTACGACACAATGCGATTTCGGATCGCATTCTCAAATGAGAGACGCTTTCGAGTGAGCGATTTCACGTGGAATAGTCTGTGCATACACATAACCAATGTATATGGTTTCCCGTGGTGCTGGATCAGTACCATAAAAGCCGAAGCCCTTAGGGACTCATAGTGAAGAGCAGCAGACGAAGTTTGGTGACTTTAATACAGGATTAAGTACAAGTACGAAGAGAGGAAAGGGGAGGGGGGTGTAAAGCGTGTGGAAGAGCAAAAAGCATGGCCTGTACACGGACAAGTTTGATAATCGCGCATGAACTTTCGTCTAAAATAGTCAAAGACGGCGTTTGTCAAAGCTGTTGGAGAAAAACCCCCGATGTTTGCGAGTGTCTACGCATAAATTGACGATCGTATATGGCCATGGGAAAACACATCATCTCCGCTTTTCATGCATCGAGAATTTTGCAGACGAGATTGCCGAATATAGCGGCAGAATATCCTCTCAACTTACATCATGCACGTATTTTGAGTGCCGATTGGCCTCAAAGCCTACGAAGCCCCAATGACTGTGAAGTTTGCAACGATGAGGTTTAACGAAATAATTATTATTGGCTCTGCTGAAGAAATAACAGAATTTCGTTGCATTCCAACGATGGATACTTCAGGATCATCAAGCCCCATACAATAGTGACCAAAAAGTGATGAGTTTGAAATTCCAACAGAAAAAAAGGCAGTAATTTTGTAAATTGTAAAAACAGCGGTTGAAGGAGGGAGCAGCAACTACAAAAATGTAAAATAATCAACAATGAAGCCACTTCAGTTTGTTAGGAGCTAAAATAACGTCTTGAAAACGTAGAGGTTGGGGAAGTCGACCTTGGATGCCAGCAAGTCAGAAATAATTTAGGCTCAACCATTCGTTTTTTTGATATTTAAAGCTCTGACTTTTGGTCCAATTTTGTTATTTTTCAGTATGGAGATGAATGTTCTTCGGCTGCAATGGTTTTCATGGTTCCAAGTATAGATACGTGTTTATACCGAGAGTCGTATGCACTAATGGCCTTTCCGCTAGATGTTCCGAAACAACGACGGAATTTGTGGATTCTGAAGAAAAATAAAGGAAAAAAGAAAAAAGAGGTTAGAGTACCCAGCTGCGCGGCGGCAAACATATGGGCGACGGGATCTTTGTACTGCTGATGGCGTGGGCGAGTTTCTGCGTTACGGGGAAATGCACCCAACGAGAAATCTCGTGCTTACTGTTGCTTCGATGGAAATCGGGGGCGTGTAACCTCAGCTCGATACTCCGATCTGACTGAACGACTACCGCGCGCGATATATGGTTTCGTAAAGCGCACACGATTTCTGATTTTCAGGAGAATTCTCCAGCCAAGAGACTTTTTTTTTTACCGATAAATCCTCCTAGTAATTTATGTTGACTCTCAACTTTGCAACGTTGTGATTCAACGACAACTATTGTTTCTATTAATTGTTTATTGAATTTTGAAAATCATGATCATTTTTTGTCTCGATTGAGTTTTTGAGACTTACGAGACGATCGTTTTATTGTCCGGACCAAATATTGAATAATAATTATGAGTTTTGGTGAAGAAAAAACAGAATTTCGTTACATTCCAACGATGCAAACTTCAACATCATAATTTCTGGCGAAAATTCTCTTTTTATTCGTACAATTGTGCACTAAAATTACTGAATCGAATGCACATCTCACGAAGGATAAACAGAAACATTTACCAAAAAACAATTTCCGTGAATTCAATTTTCTCCCGTCATCTTTTGCCCAAGCTGGACCGCGAAGCTCCACGTGTGTCCGCTTTTTTCTTCTCTGGATGTTTTCTCTTTTAATGCCTGGCAAGGCATTCAGGCAGCGGAAAAAGAAAGAAGGCAACGAAATGGGACCGGAATATTCAAGGCTAGACAAACGCGCGCGGCTGCTAGAGTCCTTGACTTCCTTTTTTTTCATTCCCTTCGAAGCCACTCCCGTTTGACAAAGTGAGACTGGAACATGTGACAGCGGCTCGTCTTCGTGAGACGAGGATACTTGTCGGAAGTATCCGGCACGTGTTCACCACATTGATTAAAAAAAAAGAAAAAAGCAACGTGCATATCAAGAGAAAAGTGCGTGCATTTGGATGGATGAGAAACAATTCGTCACGACGTTATAAATCACGTATAATTGATTTTTTACATTCCAGAGATTTAATCCCTGGGGGAAAATAGTTGGGGCGCTTTGAAAATCGAGTGCACGCGAGATGACAAGGGCTGCAGGATTTTATCACCGTTCCGGGACAGAGGGAGCGTAACAGTTGCGAAGAATCTTCGTCCCTGACCTACAACCTCGGGACATTTTATATAGCCTTTGCAACTTTTTTCTCCGTCTCTCAAATACGTCCACCACATGTATCGACGATAAATCGGCGAGCAATGTATAAATATTCACTAGCGGAAGGTTTTGCGCCGTTTAATTGGCCATCAATGATTTTCCATTGATTTTTTTTGTTTATTCGTATAAAAAGTAAAGCTGAAAAGTCTTCGAGAAAAATTTCGCGACTGACAAGGCGCATCTTCATCGAGCGTTTCACCGCCGCTCCATTAGCAGCCCCGCGCGACTTTTGCTATCCGGTTTGTCATTCGAGACCGGTAGTGTATAGTCTCTTCGTCTCTTTTGTGTGTACATTGTATACGTGCACACAGACACACATTGATGTATGTGTCGGGTATAGGAAATCGACGAAGGCACGGAATTTCTTGAATCGAAAAAGGACACAGTTTGTGTGTGCTCTCCACGATCGCTCTGTGTGTGTTCCAAGAGCAGCGCTGCGGGAATCGCCGTTCGATGAAACGAGGTCAAGCATCTCTTCGACATCAATATATATATGTATAACTAGGAGGAATGGCGATAAATCTTAGTTGTTGGTTGCTCATCGGGGTGGCGGCGCGAACCAGCAGCTCTTTCGCATACATTCTCGCGTTTTATTATCCTCAAAAGCGCGATTAATTGATTAAGCGATATGTACAAAAGATGGACCTGAAGTTTCCATCGTTGGAATGCAACGAAATTCTGTTATTTCTTCAGCAGAGCCAATCATTATTATTGAATATAAGATCCGGCCAATAAAACGATTCTCTCTTGCGACCAAAAAACTCAATCGACTCAAAAAATTGCTACGACTTTCAAAATTCAACAAATAATCAATAGAAAAAATATTTTTCGTTGAATCTCAACGTTGCGAACTTCAGAGTCACGTACAAAGAAGTGTTTCAATTAAATAATTGGCGATTGTGAAAAGAGGAAAAAAAAGAAAAAGGAGAGTAAAATTGACAAAAGAAATTCGTAATGGATCGTCGTGGTCTTGGATCGAATCAGGTCACAGTAAATTTGACCCTGCCTGCTGCTCGAAACCTCTGACTCTTGGACTGGAGAGTCTATGGGGTTTCGATCCCTGTAGTTTGACCTCAGGGGACACCATCGCAGTAAAGAAGCTTTTTTTTCAAACCCTCAGCGAATTTTTTCTCGAGCTACATACATTTTTTTTTCCTGTAAAATAGGATTGACGTACCTTCTTACGAGTTTGTCCCGGAGTAGCCGACGACCCAGGGTAGCGAATGGAGCAACGATCGGGAAAATCTGTTGCCGGTTACGCGTCATTTTGTCACGAATATTTCATCAACGAATGCGGCGCGCGAGTCAAATGAATCGTTAAATTTCTGCTCGAGGAATGTTTCTTTTGGATTTTTTTCTCTCTTGTCACGGACAGTGAAAAATTATTACCGCGCGGCACATGCAAATTGGTTTTTAGTCAAGTAGCTCGTTTCTCTTAACTAAAACCGATGTTTATGCTTGTAACACTTTTTTATAATTAGAGTTTCTCCATCGAATCAATATTTCGACGTTTATTATTCGACCCGATCTCTTGCCTTTCCAGGATCTCGAAATCTTGAGCCAGGAATGTTTCGCCCTTCGCGCGGGATCGTCACGAGTTTCCCCTCGCGTCCTTGGTACTCATACGTTTCCAACACACACACACACACTCTGCCGCGACCATATATAATCCGGTATATACGGATTGGAGTCCAAATCCCAATGGACTCGTTGGTGTGCTCGGCACGCTTATTTTTAGACAACTTGGCGAGGAGGATCAACGACGATATGTGGCGAAACAGTATCCGAGCGAATTTTCGCGGTCGTAGGAACGTTTATGAGTTCAACACCTCACAGCAACCGGCACACGTTGTGGCATGGACTAAATATTCAGCAAAGTCACACAGAGACGAAATAATATATACGCGCGCGTTATATATTCCTGCGGAACTGGCGGCAGCGCGCAGGAACCCTCAAATCTTGGCCTGAAATTGTATAAATCACACCGAAACTTGTATACACAACGCGAAATATCTTGCAGATTCCGAATCTATCCTCCTGGAAAACTCGAACAATTTCTCATGCGAAAAGCTGTCAATTTCCGGTGCAGAAATGAAACTTAATCATCGCATATTCCGTCTAGCTCGAAGGTTGAAAATTTTTCTTTCTCCAACGCCGAAACTAGCGTCAAATAATTCGATCGCACGAGCAGGTAAAGAATTTCATTTTCAATCGCTCGCGCTCGTCACGAGTGACGCCTATTTCGAATTTATGCATTTGCAGGCAATGCGCAACGAGACAATTTAGCGAAGAGGTGTGGCGTAGAGATCGGACGTGAGGAAAACGTGTCGACGTGTAAATCGCGACCGAATATATGAGAACCCATAGAAATACAGTATATACTTGATAAACAGTGATGGGGATTACTCTGCTGGGGAAAACAAAGGCTATTCATCGATTTAAACGAGTCTAGAAATTGCATGGAGTCGAACACCGCGACGGTGTTTCGAGGATATAATGCGAATATATAAATCAGACGCGAGTTTGTGTTAAACTCATGTATCTGGATGTGTGTGCGGGTGTATGAGCCCGGGCAATTCACGGGGAACCGAATAAATCGTTTAAAAGAGAGAATTACAATTCGAACGAGATTGATGCATTTGTATCGCGTCGTCCATTAACGTTGATACATGGGTGGCACACGCCGGTCGCTCATGGATCATGCGATTCGTCAATCCAGGCTTTAATGACACGTAACGACACATTAATGCACTTTGATCCGATTGAATGCATTTTGAACTTTTAACTGATCGATGGAGAAGAAAAATGCGAGAAAAATGGAAACACACGCACGCGGCGCGTTCCAGGAGAAATGTTTGTTGCGGAATGGAATGCGAATGCATGCAACTGAGACGAGAGGAAATCAACGACTGTCCGCGGAACGTGCAGAGACGTTCATGGAATGACAGATGCCGGTTTTGCGGGGGATGGGAAAGGAAAGGCTAAAGAACGCGAGGGAGTAGGGGAAAACCCACGATGATCTGGACGTAAGTCTCGCGACTGGGTTCTCCGGATGCCTAAGGAAATAACGCGGTCTCACGCGCACGCCGTCATCCCCCCATCATTTTTACTTTTTATTATCTCTAGGTTTACTCCGCGCGCGGGGTCAAAAGATTATTATACACTCTGTATATCCTTCGGACACTGCGCGCGTCATTCGCGGTTTGCCGATCTCCACCCACGCACATGGGAGTTCGAAGCACGACTGCTGCTGCCACGAGCCGCGGTAACCAAGTCACGAGAGGCCAAACTATCTCATTGGGTACAGACACTCATGTCCGTATGTGAAATCTCCGGCTATTATGGCTTTCAGGATCTTTCTTCTCTTCTCCTTCCGCTCGACAGCCTGAGTCTTTCTTTTTGCTCGTCCCAAGCACACATAACGGATCAAGTATATAAATATACGCGAGTGTTTATTTGTTTGTTTTGCTACACGAGTCAGTCCATCCTCATCCGTCTTGCCTGGACCATTCATCGAAATTTCGTTCGCACGTTCGTTGTTTGCTCAAAAAAAATATGAACGAAAAGAAAATTCAGACTCTGCGCTTCGTTTTTTTTCATTTTTGTACGAATCGTTGATTAATTTAAAATTTTTCAAGAGCTTTTCGCGTTTCTTGATGATGAATATGCGAAGAAACTTTGTATCTCGTGTTTCCGGAGTTCATTTTTTCTCTTGTCCATACTGGCTCATTTCTTACAACAAATTTTCTGCGAAATAGTGAGAAAGTCGAGTCAGTTGCATGGTTTTCGATGTAACCTGCAAAAACAATATTCGCGTAGCAAGAACAAAGAATTTAACGACGTGAACAACGAACGAGAGTTTGGGAGTGGGTAAAATTTCGCAGTCGATGCTGGAGAATTCCCGTGAAATTTCGATTGTCCGCCAGTTTATTCCCGACTCGGGAAAACTTGTCGTGCGAGAGAGAAAAAAACGAGGCAACGTACGAGATGGGGGCAGGAATATATTGCAGCCTTGCGTCGGGCAACTTAAGAGGGAAAATAGTATCGCGTCGTCAGCTGGCTGGAAAGTCGGCGATGTTTCATACATAATAGTATGGCTGAACGTACATGCGCTGCACATGGAGTATGTTTATATATTTGCAAGTCTGGGTTGCAGTGTCGTGACTTTGCCTGGATGGCAATCGAGATCGAAGGGACCAGCATTGAACGCGTTGCTGGGGATAACGATGCCTTAACGAGCGGCAAAGAAACGCATTATTACCGACACAGTTTCAACACACAAATTCTCATGGTTCTCCTGTCGATTTGTCTCTCTATACGTCTGCTCGAAAAAAGGAGGGAAAGTGCGAGAGAAAAAGAGAAATTCTGAAAGACCGAGAGCGAAATGGATGTACGCGAGTACGCCGCCCACGGCGATCGTTTACATGACTGGAAAATAGCGAATAATTACGAGATAGACCGAAGCCGCTCCTACACGCGTCCCATTGTCACAACAACATGCCCGCAGCAGTCACAACAAAGCATTGCTACATCGAAATAAAAAAAACAAAACTCATTTGCGTATATGAATGAATGTTGAATCGAGGCATGAAACGAAAGATGACAAGAATCAAGCGCGATCGATGCCTACACGTTTATAGTCGTTCCTATACCTTGTTTCTCATTATCCTGACGCGATCAACGATTTACCGAAAACTCTTCACACCGAATGAACCGAAACTGCGAGCGTTTCGAGGCTTCGGATCAGTTCGCCACATCACGAACCAGCATCTGCGTATACACACAAATACAAATGCGAGTGTGGCGAACATACAAATTCAGCGTTTGTGTACGATGCATGCGAGGAATGATGACGAATGACCACCAAAGGCCAATCTGTTTAATCGATAAGACGCGATAGGTGTGCGGGTACCGTTTTAATTTGACTAACGTGACGTGAAACCTCCAAAATAAAGGCTCGCATCCACGAAACTGTGTTTATCATCAAGGATTTTAATCATACAATGAGATCCAAGTTACAGGAATGTAACAAACGATGTTTTGAGAGAAAAAAAGTAATTTGATTGCGGATGCAGAAAAGTTAATTAAGCGGTAGCAAAAAAAAACGCGACAACATCGATGCAAAGTCCTTTATAAAATTTTTGAAATGTTAACTCTGGAGAATTTCGTTGATTTTCGCTCTGAAACCTTAATTTTGTCACAATGAAATGAATTTTCGGGAGCGTATACACGGCCTCGAGGCAGTTAATGTCTTTTCGAGTTAATACAAGTCATGCAGAGTTGAATTGTCGAAGTGTTGGTCGTATCGCGGTGGGTTTGCCTCGTGGTTGTTGGTATGGAACCAATTCCCCTATCAAATCACCGTAAAGCGATAAGCGGTGTGATAAGTTTTGATTCGAGACTATAAAAGTTTCTTGCGCGCGATGAAAATGCACACGCGAGTGTTGTATGTTGTACGAGAAGCGTGGAAAAAAAAAACTTTGCGATCGGAAGGCTGGAAACCTTCGACGCGCGAAATACCAGTGAGTTTTCGCAAGGGGAATGCGATAGGAACGTGCAAACGTGCGTTGGTATTATTGTACGTATGCAAAGTCGTGAAAAGTTGGCATGAGTATCTCTGAGTATAAGAAAAGAGAGAGAAAGAGAGAACTGTAGAGGCGGCCCGCACTTTCTATATCGCTTCGAGGTAAATCGTAGGCGATCAAGCCCAGATTGCTGCTGCAGAGAGGTGTACAAGAGATATGGCAGAGGAACGCCTTGGAACTCGCACACATCTGTATAACTGTACTCAACAATTCTATATCGATTGAAAAACATATTTTTATAGGATCGACGAGCTCGAAACCCCGTCTGACCGTACTTGATTAAGAAATTTCCATGGAAAATTAGTATGTACGAATTCCGACGATCTTGAATGGAAAAAATGACGAAATATTGTATCGTAAGCATGGACGAGACGTATAAATAGTCTGAATTATGACTTTGAAGTTTGCAACGTTGAGATGCAATGAAAAACAATTTTTCTATTGATTATTTATTGAATTTTGAGAACCGTGGCAATTTTTCAAGTCGATTGAGTTTTTTGGTCGCAAGAGAGAATCATTTTATTGGCCGGACCAAATATTCAATAATAAATATTGGCTGAGCTGAAGAAATAACAGAATTTCGTTGCATTCCAACGATGGAAACTTCAGGATCATTCTGAATTGAATAAAATCAATGAGAAACGACGTTTTTTCAAGTTCTAAAGCGACTCAAAGTTTGCAACGTTGAGATTCGACGAAAAACATTTTTTCTATTGATTATTTATTGAATTTTAAAAATTGTGGCAATTTTTCGAGTCGATTGAGTTTTTTCGTCGCAAGCGAGAATCGTTTTATTGGCCGAACCAAATATTCAATAATAATTATTGGCTCTGCTGAAGAAATAACAGAATTTCGTTGCATTCCAACGATGGAAACTTTGGGATCATACTCGATCATATTTTTAAAGGATTTTAAAGCAGCAGATCGTTATTTATCCATCACACAATTTATTGATGACACTGAAGTAAGTTAACGGATCACTATCCCGGATGAGTCGTTAATCGACATCGCCCTAGAGTCTCGTGACGGCCGACTTAGTGGGTGGACGGAACAGAGTCAAGAGAATATACCGTTTAAGTTGCGTACGTGCTACGAGAAAGTGCAACGAGCTCTCGCGACATTGCACTCGATGTATATATGCGTCAGCATGTACAGAGCCTTGTGGACGAGGAAAAGGGCGTAACTGTAGTGATTTTACGTCGAGAATCGTTCGGACAATGCCTTCTGGTTGCTGGAGAATCGAACATACAGTCAAAGAAAGCCACACGGAGCTCGAAACTAATGTTTGTTGTATTATCGCAAAAGAGCGTGTCGCCGTCTGCGTCCGCGCGCGAAGACTGCGAAAAACTGTACACACGGACATATTATTATCGTCTGAAGCTCTGCTGGTCTATCAGCGAAGTCAATGCTTGGTGCATAATGCACAAGTCGCACGGCGATGCATTATAAGAACGAGAAGTCCATAACTAATAGTCCCGAGGGCTTGAGTCCTATCCTTATCAATCGTAACGGTAGAGTGGTCGTAACTTGAACGCAACGAGATAGACTCTAAATCAATGATAGGAAAAAGTAAGATTTCACATAGAAATCCATCATGGGAAACTGGGGCAATACGAGTCAGGTTGTTTGCTTGAATTTGTTGAGCAAAAAAGCAACGTACGAACATGGAACACATTGAATTTAATGACGAGTTGCAAATTAATCGGGATCTATTGAGTTTTGCAGGTCGTTGTGTTGTCTATTCGATAACACACGACTAGACTCGATTTATTCATTAAAACACGCTTGATTGCGAGGAATTCCCTAGGAAAATTGTACGCGCGACTATTCTGCCTCGATATTTGGAATTTTTTATTAGAACCGCGTCACGAATTAGCTCGAGGCGACTCGAAGGTCGAATTACCGCGAGCGGAATCAATAATACACGTTTTTTTTTCCTGCTGTACGAACGATCCGTCGAGGGAAAAAAAAAATTCGATAAAACTCGACTGAAGAGCAGAGGACAGTGACGAAAATGGATGAGCTCATGTGGGAGTGCGAGTCAACAAACTAATTCGACGCGTCGTTAAAAAATGATAAACATTCAGTGCAGTGCTTGGGGGGCCTCGGTTTTTTCTGCTCATAAATTTGTAATGGCAAGTAAAAACCATACGCCGTGTTATGGAAGAAATCAATAGTTATCTACAACTTTTATGGTCGTGCGCGCCAATGTCATAAACGCAATTTTTAGTCGACGCGATTTTTTCTGCAACAATACGATAAGTGGAGCCGCGCATCGCCTATAGTAAACGTGGAGGAACGAAGAACCGAAAGGAAACCCAACTGCTGCATATAATCCACGCAAATATATACATCTATATTGAATACACTAAATATTCCCTAGATTTCTCTCCCTCGGGGCGTAAAATGCGCAAACACAAGACAGCGCACTCCCATGGGACACTCACGATTTCGCGATAATCATGAGACTCGCGAATAATATAAGATCACACCCGCTTACCCGTTTATGCGTACGTTTCTCACGAGACAAATCTACGTACATACAGATTGTCTTATTAACCGTCGACACACATACGTTTTATAGTGACTTGCGCACACACATTGAGCTCGATTTTCTCCCAGGAATATAACGGCTCGCCAGAGTAACATCGGGTTGATAAGAGTAAAATAAATAAATAAAGAGAAAAGAAAAAATGCAAGATGGAACAACGCCGGCGACTCGAGAATCCCGTCTAGTGCCGTGTGGGGCCTACAAGAGAACGCGGATATATATCTCGACGGTCTTAACGGCGCGAGCCAACTGGTATGGACTAACGTACTTTGGTCGAAAGGAAAAGGCATCGTTCCACCACCATTCTCAGTACACGCTGGTTGGGGTGCAACCCCTCTTCGTCAACGACCACCGGGGGTTTGTAGTTTAGCCCATTGTACGAGACTGTCCATAAATATACCGGGTGGCCCATCCGCAGAGTCGCTATGACCATTTTTTCGTGACTCAAACGTCGAGTTATCCGAAATGTTTCGTGACCAGTCTTCGTTAAGAAATGCAACAAACTACTACGTTTGCAAGAATCTCAGTGAACCGCCCGAATGTCTGCACGCAGGAGAGAAACTAATGACAATTTTTCGTGCCTCTCTCGCCGTCTCCACGTTTTTTATGACACTGAAATTCGCAACGTTGGGATCCAATGAAAAAATACTTTTTCCCTTAATTTTTTGTTAAATTTCAAATGAAAAGGCAATTTTCGTATCAATTTTGTGCTTGAATCCTGGAAAACGATCGTTTTATCGTCCTGGTTAAATGTCAAATAAAAATCATGAGTTTTCCTCAAGAAAAACCCGAATTTCGTTGCATTCCAACGATGCATACTTCAACATCGTCGTTTTTTATTCGTACCAATTTTTTCACGTCACCCTAGCTGCGTGCCCAATGAATGCCCCACCTGGTTAACGTACACAACGATATGTTTGCATGTGTAATTGGTATACGAACCCTCGTGCGAGTGATCTCACGACCCCGTAGCACACATACACATGGATCTCTGTGGCTTTGGGGGGAAGGGGGAATTCGCGCCCATGGGGTATTTCACGACAATTCGTATACGATTTTCGGCGGTTGAATTTCTCGGGTGCGCGATCGTTAAATAAGAAACGTTTCGAATAAG
Source organism: Diadegma fenestrale (assembly GCA_037043255.1). Lineage (NCBI taxonomy): Eukaryota > Metazoa > Arthropoda > Insecta > Hymenoptera > Ichneumonidae > Diadegma > Diadegma fenestrale. Next base: position 2,765,910 of record CM073311.1, on the reverse strand, counting down.
GAGCAACATTGCAGAGAGTTTTTTTTCATTCATTCGGAATCGATGATCTGGGAAATTTATTGGCCAATTAACTCGATCAATTTACCACAAAATCGACCCTGTTTACGTAGGCACAAACATAATTCAACTCATCCTACGCCTGCGGTGATGTACGCCAGAGTTTTTTTTTTCCGGAACCCCAACCTAATTTCTTGTTTGCGATGAATTGGTCGATTTTCGGCTCGAAGCTTCTAAGAGTTTTTTTTTTAAATTTGAGCTGCGATTTGAAAGGATTCAACAAATTTTTTTTCTACTCGCATTCCTGTCTTATCCTCCCGAAATCGTTTTGATCCAACGTGTTCGTAGACATTTTGAAAATTGAATTAAAAAATTTCAAAGTTCAAACAATCGAAAAGCAAATCGTGGCTTCTGAAATACGACTTTATGATTATTTGAACGACATTGAAAAGTCGAGGCTCACCTCCTTTTGTGACTGGAAACGGCCACCCCTGACCGTTATATAGTAGCTTTTTGTGGCGGTGTCGGGGAAGCACAACTCGAGTGCTTGAAACGGGTATAAAATTGCATTGTATATAAACGGTAAGTGTATGGATGCACGTATCGCATCGAACCCCGAATAAGCAAAACGCATCGCTATTGAATAAGCAGCGGCGTTAACGGTGCCTGTTTTTACCATCTGAATGCTCCCATTGTTACATTGTAAGAGTGAAAATATGACGACGAAGAATAATGCCTCGTGTACCTGAAGTGGATTTTTCACGTACAATATGGGTAATTGCAGACAGTCTCGCGATGCATTCGCTGCGTTGATGCAACGATGCGTTTCAAGTGACAAGTCATTTCCAAAAGCCTACAAAAATGTAAGCGCATTTTTGCAATTACATTTTAAATCAGTTCTTGAATATTCAGGTCAACAAGTTTGACACTCAACTGTCAAAAATTCTATAATCCTGAAGTTTGCATCGTTGGAATGCAACGAAATTCTGTGATTTCTTCAGCAGAAAAACTCAATCGACTCGAAAAATTGCCACAATTTTCAAAATTCAATAAATAATCAATAGAAAAAATGTTGTTCGTTGAATCTCAACGTTGCAAACTTCAGAGTCGTAAAGTTCTTGATTATCGACTTGTACCGAATATTTCCGATGCTTCGTTCCCATACACTCGAGCATTTATAACTTATTATGCTTCGCGGTAGCCGTGTTTATCGAATAAACGAGCGTCTTTTTTGTTGCGAGAGAAAATCGATGGGGAAACGAAAGGATTTGACGTGAAGCTAACGCGGTTGGATATATACATCGACGTTCCCAGGTGCATTCCGGAAATAATGGAGTATATGAGCGGAGGGATGATGCGGTTGTCCCGATGAAATCCACAGGCGAGTGTGTAGGAATCGAAAATGAGGATGCCGGTAAGCATATTATAGATTTTATATGCACAAACAGAGTGTATGAAAAAGGTTGGTGAACGTAAAGTACGATACGATAGTTTACGTTCCATGTAGTTATACGTGGAAAGACGCGGGTAACCCTTTCCTAGAGCCCGATAATACAGAGATGATTAAGAAAAAAAAGGGCGTAAGTGTTTCGATGCACGTTTAAAAAGGAAGAAAAATACGCCCTTCGCGCTCGCGCCTCAAGTCAATGCCCACTCTCCTTCTCTTCCTCCACATCGCGTTCGAGTTTGGTTTGGCTTGATGGCTGCAGTGCCGGCTGCACTCGCCGGATCCCTGCAAGGAGCATGCCAGGCATTGTGATCCGGATGCCCCTTCCAACAGTATGTGGCAAAGCCGTACGACTGGTTTCGGAGGTACCCACGACATACCTCTCGATATACGTTCTCGTACGTATAGTTATGCGGGTCGAGGAATCCCTCGGGATATTTGTCATACGGAAGAAACAACCTTGCGATGCCTGCATCCTCGTGGATAATTTTAAACAACAATATTATTATATTGTAAATGGTCTGAGGAAAGCATCAGGTCGTCGTTATATAATCGATCGGTTTAGCATGACAATGAAGCAACATTTTCAATTAATCTCTCCCCAAAGTCATTTGTATAAAGCGACGTAATGGAGTTATCCTTTATTTAAGACAATGGGAGCTCGAACATTGGCTTTTGTTAAGAGGCATTGTTTAACATTATGGAGCGAGAAATTAGTCCACGAAAATGAAAAGATTTGAAAAACTTTGTAAAGTTTCTTAATGGTTTTCAATCTACGCGTAGACTCTATTGTGTCGTACGGAAATTCTACAATATATATCGTGCCAGGGAATACTCAAATATATATAGACACCTAAAGGCAGGTTTTTGCGACTGGGCCAGTGTATATATGTGTGTGACTCGTTCACCCGAATGTGAGATCAGCGACGACAACGACTCACCGATTTACAATTCAAATGTCCGATAGCTAGTAGCTTGAAATTTTCGAAATTTAGTTTAACGAACTCGTTTAGCTTCTCTCTGCTGGCGGGTATTACGAATGTATTTATAGATGTACGTGTGATTCGTATAAGCTCTTGTATGTGTGTGTGTGTTTCGTGTAATAATATAAATTTGACTTGAGCGCGATGAAAAGCGTTCGTTCGTGGAACAATTCGATTGAAGCCACCGTTTCATTTATTTTGTCGTACAAAAAAAAAAAAACATTATCATCCTGTATCTTTCGACTGCGAAATTTGATCGAAAGAGTCGCCCCGCATTACTGCGAATCGGACATAATGAAACATCGTGGGAGGCAAAGTTTCATTTTTGTCGATCGTATTTTTTCAGGTCGTTGCTCTTTATCAGTTCGCAGTTGGAGTGAATTTCGTGATAACTCGTTCTCAATATTCTGCAGGACTTTTTTTTTTTACTCTAGTCGTAATGGCGCAGCATCCAACACAATTTCTCTCTCGACTGACGACATTTTGATGACCAAGTCGCTTATCAATATTCGCGCCAGGTAATAATGTCGAACGATTAATTACTTATACTGGGCGCGAGGACTGGGGAATTTCGATACACTCCCGTATCGTATATTTCTACCGAAAAAAACACGCGTCAAGGGGACTCGATGGCGGGTCCTATACTTAGCAAGAAGCGACAAGATAAGGGAGAAAAATGAGGAAAAAAAGGTATAGGGATGTTATTCATCTTCTCGCGCGCGATTTCGCTCTCGCCCTCTCGTTCTTACGTTCTTCCATCCTCTCCGGATCGTTCCCCACTCAGGGAGAACAAACTCCAAGGGTCCTCTACAAGGACCGATAAAATATTCAAGTAAACCTCTTTCCTAACAACCCTGAGAGACCATTAATGTTGTTCCTTTTTCCCCTCGTGTATTTATAACGGGCTCGTGTTAATATTTTATGTGGAAACAGTTCCAACACTAATATTGTGATAGTGCTATAAATAAAATATTTCCATTTCCGTTAATATCAAGCCAGAAAAGAACTTGAAGATAATTTTTATTTCCACTCTTTTCTTGCATGCAATTGAAAAAATATCATTTTTTTCACGTGTTAAAAAAAAAACTGACTGGCCTTATGATCCTGAAGTTTGCATCGTTGGAATGCAACGAAATTCTGTTATTTCTTCAGCAGAGCCAATAATTATTATGGAATATTTGGTCCGGCCAATAAAACGATTCTCTCTTGTGACCCAAAAACTCAATCGACTCAAAATATTGCCAGGATTTTCAAAATTCACTGAATAATCAATAAGAAAAATCTCAACGTTGCAAACTTCAGAGTCATCTGGCCTTTCTGTCACGTGTACTTTCGTAGACGATTCCTCAGTGCTGAACGTTTGATTCATATGGAAATAAAAGTAAGACGATACAAATGTTGGAAATAAAATTAGAATATCTCTGAAAATAAGCCGCCAGCAGTGGGCGCGACGAGATCATGTATTTAAGATATTATTTTTACCTCTCGAATCGTTTAACGTGAAAGAACATCTTGTTAACCTCACAAGACTTTCGAATCCTATCTCTGCAACAACTCCGACCTATAATAACGTTTAACTCACTTAATTACTATTTCATCGCCACCCAGCAGAGTTTCAGATAAACACCCGGTCTATGTTTAATTTAACTTAACCCGCACACGAAGAGCCTTGTGATCTCTTGGCTATGTGAACGAGGGAGCTGTAGTCGTAAACGAGGTTCGAAATAGTTCGCTCATATAGAGGCTTCAAGCTTTTAAACGACATAGGAACGAGAACGAAAATGTACTGTTTCGTTTTTTATCCGCTAAAAGTTTGTTTTTTCGAAATTCGGTTTTCTCCAAACATCCGATAAATTGGTTTTCCATTATTTTAAAAAAATCTGCGTTTTTTCTTTTATAAATAAATTGTCGCCTTTATTTATCCGAGGAAAAGTGAAGCGATACTTTGGTTTCATCGTCACGTACGCGTAGAGATACGAACGCTTCTTGTTATCAACTCTCGCGTGAATTCACGGCAGGTTTGGTTCCGCCTTTTCGTATAGTTTCTTCGACGAATTCGAGCAGCAGCTTTGTGCAAACCTCTGCAAGTTGGAAGACAATCATAACTGTGGTTTTTGTTCGTGCTCTATCAGCACTTCTCGTTAACCCTTCAATTTTCTGACTCGCTTATTGACTGTGTGTACAAATTCGTTGGAGATATCAATGCCACGAATCTGTCGAGCTCCGGGATAATCGAGACATCTCGCACATTAGAAAACAGCAGGAACGCTTGCAAATGAATTGTTTTTTTACCAATTTATCGGTTTCTTTTTCATTTTTTGCAAAATTTAGTGTTGAATTTATGTCGAATTTATGACACTGAAGTTCGCAACGTTGGGATCCAACGAAAAATACTTTTCGTTGAAGAAAAGTCAGTTTTCGTATCAATTTTGTGTTTGAATCCCGAAAAACGATCGTTTTATCGTCCCGATTCAATATCGAATAAAAATCATGACTTTTCCTGAAGAAAAAATCGAATTTCGTTATGATTACGAAAGTTTGCATCGTTGGAATGCAACGAAATTCTGTTATTTCTTCAGCTGAGCCAATAATTATTATTGAATATTTGGTCCGGACAATAAAACGATTCTCTCTTGCGACCAAAAAACTCAATTGACTCGAAAAATTGTCACGATTTTTAAAATTCAATAAACAATCAATAGAAAAAATGTTTTTCGTTGGATCTCAACGTTGCAAACTTCAGAGTCATTTTTAATTTTTTTCTACTTCTTCTTTGAATTAGGTCGTACTTTGAGCAATTTCGCATTTCCGTTTCGCGTGCATATTGGGAATTAATAAAAAGATGAACCCTTTTTCCAACATGGTTATTTTTCTCGTCCTACTCAGCGCGATATTAAAGTCGAAATTGGAAAGATTATGAGTGTAGGTTAGTTAGTGCATTATATCTGTATACATTATGCACCGTGGCTCGTTCACGGACTAAGGAATTTAGTCATTACTTCGTTCAAGTCCATGAGCGTACGAAAAACCTCGTAAGAGTTGAGCCACGTGCGTTTTACCGACATTTATTCCCATAATCCAATATCTCTACTAGGATTTACGTGAGTCTACATGCATATGCGTTTCGGTGTAATGCATAATTTTTCTTAAGTTGGGTTACAAACGGTATGTTGGGCTTAGATCGTATGTGCGGAAAGCGTGAAAAATATTCGAACGAATGAAACAACGTTTTTCACACGCCAAGGTTATTATTACGAGCCGAAAGCCTCGGGGCGTTTCCAACTGCACTCGACGCATTCCGCAGTACGATATGTACGTGAGCTCTGTAGTAATTCCTCAATGGGAATAAATTATTCGACTTTGCGCTCCGGGGCGAATGATCAAAAGTTGATGGAACAACAACGTTTCATTAATCGCGCGAGCTTTTCCCGCTGAGGATTGCGTGCGTCAGCTTTCGGGCGGTGATTATTATTTCGATCAACCGACAAAGAAGCTAGAGACTTGCGAGTTTCGCAGAGTTTGCATAATGAACACAATTTTTAGTGATTCCTATGCAAAATGATCATTTTTTTGTTCGTGCCTGAATTTTTGTTCGTCGCGAAAAGCGCGGGCTGAAAATAATTAGAGGCAAAGCTTCCGGTGAGCTTGTTCCGGTGAAACGAAAAAGCGAGTGAAAAGAAACGAAACTCGAGCCGAAAGGTGTCTTGTACGTCTACGAAACTCGGGGTATTCTTCAGTCGAAGTGAAAAGAGGAGACAAAGGAGAAAATTTTCCGAAGTGTAACGCTTCACCCTCGTCCCGGGCTTCGTAAGCTTTCGACTTGCATTAAGCGCGAGTGTGGAGCGTCAGTGGCAGTTACCTCGCGAGACTATAGCGAATGGTGGAGATTCTCCAGGGCCAAAAACTGTATAGTCGCGTTACGTTCTTTGTGGCAAAGCTCTCTGCAGAAGGGAACAACGACTGTGGAATTTTACGTTGAAATCTTGTCGGGAAATACATGTAAATCAACGTATTTCATAGAACGATGTATGTGTCTGCGGTGTTTAGGGTGAGCGACGAACTAGTGTTGAAATCATATCGAAAGCTGCGACGAAAGGAAGAGAAGAGAAAAGCGAAAAGAAGATGAACGGAAGGGGAAAAAATAGAATGTGCAACGACTGTATGACTTGGAGGGTTTTCAGGGACGTATTATTACGACATTGTTCCCGGGGCTAAGTTTTCCGATCGTCGTAACCGAGAGACTTCCGTCCTCGCCAAAGTGCAAGTAGCTATATCGTACACCACACGGAACGACAAACTATTACGTGCTCGCTCGCAGTGCAAACACTTTGTAAGCCTGTGTCCTTAAACGCATGACATACTTTTTGGAGAATGTCGACAATTTCGCTTCGTCGAATCTTTCGACTTTTCGTCGCAAGACAAAAAGCCCATTATTCTCAAGATGATTCGGGCTCTAAAAATACTTTAAATTTCAACTCGTTTTTTTTTTTTCAAATTGTATAGATGAATAGGAAAAATGACTCTGAAGTTTGCAACGTTGTGATTCAACGAAAAACATTTTTTCTATTGATTATTTATTGAATTTTGAACATCGTGGCAATTCTTCGAGTCGATTGAGTTTTTTGGTCGCAAGAGGGAATCGTTTCATTGGCTGGACCAAATATTCAATAATAATTATTGGCTCTGCTAAAGAAATAACAGGATTTCGATGATCCTGAAGTTTCAATCATTGAAATGAAACGAAATTCTGATATTTCTTCAGCAGAGCCAATAATTATTATTAATATTTGGTTTGGCCAATAAAACGATTCTCTCTTGCAACCAAAAAACTAAATCGACTCAAAAAATTGCCACGATTTTCAAAATTCAATAAATAATCAATAGAAAAAACGTTTTTCGTTGAATCTCAACGTTGCAGACTTCAGAGTAATGAATTTCGTTGCATTCCAACGATGGAAACTTCAGGATCATTGGGAAGGAAAAAAGTACGCTCGATCTCTCAATGAAAGGAATGAAATGGAAAGTTTAGCGAAGCTTTAAATCCTGCAAAAGAAACACGTGAAAGATAAATTTAATGGGACGTTTTAATGGAGGTGAATTTCGTTTGATATGATTTGACATCTTCGTTGGAGCAAAGGCTTCCAGGTTTATCTCGGATTACGAGCTTCATGCCCAAGACGAGAGAAAACCTCGGATCAGTCGAGTATATTCTATGGGGTGTTGACGTATCTTATAAATAACGGCTCGGTGGATCGTCCATCAAATTGATAAGAAAAAACCAGGAGAGCTAGCGCGTCAGCTGAGCGAATGATAAGCCTCAGGCAGACACCAGCTTCCAGTCATCTCCGAACCTTATTTATTACATGTACACCAGATATATATAAAGTTGCGTATTTCATTCAAACTCTCGGCATGTTGGTTGTCGATCGAACCAAGACACCAACACCATTGAATGCTTTGACCTTTCGCGATCCGTTCATTCTGATCCGTTCCTTGCTGCGAGCGCTTATCGCGTGTCACTCTCTTTACGAACGTAAAACTTTGATGAATGACGGCATTTCCCCGATTTTTTATTTTTTAGTGTCTCTTGAATTCAAGAGCATTCCCAAGCTCGTTTGCGACTCGACTTCATTCCCGTTAATCGAGCAATTATCAAAAAAGAAGAAATAAAAACGGTGAAACTGGCGTTTTTGTTCGGCATCTTCGTTCCATCAAAGCGGATCGTGCTATTATATTGCAGGAAATATCCGTTTGCGCAGTGTCCCACGAACTCGGCCAACTGACGTTTCTCCGGTACATCCGCGTGTATAGAGATCGATCTTATTGCCTATAAGGCTTTGCGCGGGGTGTTCTCTGTATGTCACCGACAGCTTTCTCGTCGTCGTGGCCGGCACTTTGTTCAAGTGTCCGTTGATTCATAATGATGCGTGGGAGTTGATAAAGGCGGAAAAACTAGCAGAGACGAGAATAGTGCGATCGTGTTTCACGTTCGGTCGCGAGGTACCGTAAGTCTCTTGCTTTTCTTTTCTTTTTTTTTTCTTCAAACCACCTTTATGCACACATTATAGCCACGGTGAACTTGGCGAGTTCACCCGCGTTGATCCCACTTGGGAATAACTCGCGACGTAGTACTACATCCAGTTTCAACAGACTCTGACTATAGCGTGGAACACACTAACTTCAGAGGCTTTGAGATCACCTTCTTCTTGAGCTCTCCCGCAGTCTCTCTTGCTGACTCTGTCCAAAGAGTCCATTGTTGCTTTGATCATTCTTCCAAGAGCGATAGGGGTGGGAGTTTCACTATAGGTAGCGGAAGTATCGAAGAAAAAATGGTGATCCTGAAGTTTCCATCGTTGGAATGCAACGAAATTTTGTTATTTCTTCAGCAGAGCCAATAATTATGATTGAATATTTGGTCCGGCCAATAAAACGATTCTCCCTTGCGACCAAAAAACTCAATCGACTCAAAAAATTGCCACGATCTTCAAAATTCAACGAATAATCAATAGAATAAATGGTTTTCGTTGATTCCCAACGTTGCTAAATTCAGAGTCATGAAAAAATGAAGTTTTTCGATCTCGACGACGTGTAAATCGGACAGAAAAGTGTTTTACGTACGTCGAAACAGCGAAATCATTTTTGAGGCTATTGAAATTTGCAAAAAATGTCATTGCCGAGTGACTGTCGGAATTTTTCTGTTTATCAAGCCGAGAACTGATTTTTCGACATGAAAAATATACATGATTTCGTGGTGAACCACTTGGAGAGAATTTCTCGACCTCAACGACGAGTAGATCGGACAGGAAAGTGTTTTACGTACGTCGAAACAGCGAAATCATTTTTGAGGCTATTGAAATTTGCGAAAAATTTCATTGGCGAGTGACCGTCGAAATTTTGCTGTCTATTTGGCCGAAAACTGATTTTTCGACGTGGAAATTATGCATGATTTCGTGGTAAACCGCTAGGAGGGAATTTAGAGCATCAAGTTATCATGGGCAATGAAACTTTGCTTCATTTCCTTCTCATCGTGTATTACGTGTGTTACGAGAACCTTCTTACCTCACGCAGACGATAAGAGAGGCCAGCTCAACCCTCATAATTAAATACTCTCTAATGCGAGCTCCTCTCGAAACTAATTACCAAGAGGAAGCATTAATGTCTTTAGATATATCTCGCGTCCTACAACCGCGAGACGACAACCCGACCAGACGTTATTGTAACAGTTTAATCTTAATTGGCGTACTATCTCGATTAAATCGAATTCCACGTGACGAGTTTACACATTTATCCATTCCGGAATCCATATTATGTGATATCCACGTTTATTCTTGCAAGGGCACAGACATAAGCGCAATTATTGATATTCGCGAACCCTCATTTCAACAATGACATTGACTGACGTCATACCAATGAACGCAATTTTGCAGGTAACTCAATTTTCGGAATGAGCAATCAATCGATCGTCATCACAATTGTGTGGCAATCTGGCATCAAAAAAGCAAAGAGAACGTGCAATTTCGAGACTGCATGAATCTCGAGCTTTGGATTCCATAATTTTGTTCATATTTTCATGATCTACAAACATGGATTTACTTACTCACCGAATACGGACAGATAATCGAAGACAAAACGCATTGAAACTCACCTGAAACAGTTGAAAGAAAAAAAATAATAATTTAGACACGTTCCGAATGCAAAAAAAAACAAAAAATCATTTTTCATTGCGTGGGCAAATAATTTGAAAAACAATTTAGAATGTAAAGTGATTTTTTTTTCCTTTTTTTCATGGATCAGAGAGAATCGGGATCGAAATGTCGAGTCGACGAGTCATGAAGCTTCGCTGATCCGCATTCCCATATCGCGGAGAACACGAAAAAACATTTTTATTGGGTCATATCGCGTCCGGGAAATCTCGTTAATGAGGAATTACCTTATTAGAGTAAAAGTCGCTGCTTTTTGTGCCAAGCGCAGGTATCATCGGAGCGAGACGCTGTGACGCGGTTTTGCCACGTTTGAATGCAAGTACGAAAGGGTTTTCTAACTTTATTGGAATGTGATTGATTGAATGGAGTTCCAAGAATAGATAAAAAATATTCTATGAAAAGCCAATTAGAACTTTACACCTCGTCGATTAAATTGAAACAAATTTTTATTGAAAAGTATTCGATTGACTGTTTTTCAAGAAAAAACTTGTTGGAAGGCTGGAACGAGGTCCACACAAATATTATTAGTTCGAATCGGCTTTTCCATGGATTCAGCAAAAAGAAATGCGATTGAGAGATTAATCGAAACCACTCGACGACGGTATTCAGTTGACATTTCTTTCAAAATATATTCCAATAATTAGCGACATCGAACGCGATCGATGAGGCTCGCGAATATGAGGTTTGCACAGTTTGGTTATCGGATCGAAAAACTATAACGGAGACCGAAATTTATAAATAGAGAATTTCGATGTAAAAGTTGATTAGAGTGTCGCGCTAAAAAAATGTCAATTGATTTCAGCATCCATGTACGAATTCTTTTCGCGAAGGAAACTTGTTAAAGTATCGCCTCGGGGCGAGGGAGCGATATAGACACGAGAATTTATACGTGGCACGTCTAACGTTCGTAAAAACTTGTTTAAATTAAAAAAAAGAGCATCTGGCGCCTAATAAAGTGAAAGTATCTAAAGAATGTGAAGAATGTAAACAAAATTACGATCATATATTCATATACTTGTTCGCCAGCAGGATACCCTTTCGTTTCAATTTATCGGGATCCAAGAGAGCTAGAACGTTCGAAAAATGTGTGCCTGGAATTTCTTCTCATAGCGTAGCACACACGTGTGTGCGAATGTGTGTTCAAGCCCCGCCGTTCTCGCGTCGGCACGTCAACATATGTTTTTTTTTTGCAACTATGCCGAACCACCCACTTACGGTGAATTGACGCGGATTTGTATTTGCATGGACTGGCAAAATCAAGTCGGAGCAACGAGAGAGATCGATGGAGGGAGGAAGAGAGTACGAGGAGCCTTCCATCGAGGAATTCTATTCGCGATGTTCTCTCTCGGCTTGTTTGCCTTCGCTCAGGAGGACCTCGGGGGCATTAGCGTACATCACAACAACCACAAGCAGAGCTTCAACATTGCGGAAGAGTCGAAGGAACTATCGTCGATGCGCGGTTGCGTCGAGGTTCTTTCCCCTTCACCACGTTGTGCTTGTACAGAGAGGGAGGAAAATGTGTGTGCGGCGTCGTGACAGGCCTTTGGAAGTTTACCCTCGGGGGAGACGGTTTTATCGAACTATAGCAATACTCTTTCAGGCGCGAACCAAATGTCTGGTTTCTATAATCCAGCAAATATTATCGTTTGGAACATCCGCTAGGCTTGCTCGTACCAACCACCGTTCAACCACCATTGTATTATGATTTTTTGTATTTCTCAGTGCAATCTGCCGCGGAGAAGAAATGAGCTGAACGAAATTCGTAGATTCCAGCGTAATCATATCATCGGATTTCGCATTATCTCGTTATCGAGGCGACAGTTTGCTTGCCCGAATATTTGGAAAAGCTTTTACAGCTTTTATCGGGCGTTCCGGCATGTTTGAGTCTCGCGATACGAGGGATATATTGATTTCTCGATAAAATACACATATCGAAAGTATCGACGAAGCGGAGAGATGCGCACGAGAGAAAAGACGAAGAATTGATTCTCAGACGATTCCGGAAGTCTTGTTGAAAGAAAATGTATCGTTGGCTTTCCGAAATAAAGAAGCTGCGCCATGCCGACGAGTATGTCTTCGCGATACTCGATTGAGTCCGCGATAATTGACAAAGATCTTTGCCGCAAGAATTCCTTACAGCTTCATGGCGTTTGTCAAGTTAATCCGCAAAGCCACAAGGATTCATTTACGATTGAGGAATGTATACGATCCGGAATGACGACGGGGAGGGTTTCGAGCGGCAGGAAATTGCGCTGCTGCGATATAAACGACGTATCATTTCGAGGCTTACCTTGAACGTCTTTATCCACGATTTCAAGAGCCGTGTACCACGAAGAAAGGAGTTGGAACAGTTAAATTTATACTGCAGTTTTAGACTTTGTCGACGATAATACGAGCGCGAGTTGAAGAAAAGTGCAATCATCGAGAAGATCGACGGGGGCTAAGCTCGTTCTTTGGATGCTTGGATCATCATGGCTTATCACAGAGTCACGAGGACCATAACTATCAGACTTTATGTAGCTTATATAAACTAGATTATGTATATGACGTACACAGACCCGATAGTGCTCGATTAGTAAGCTTTTCACCTGGCCCGCACGACGCAAATAATGGCAAACACTCTCGTTTTGCCTCCATTGTCCTGCCTTTTCTCGTGAAAACGGTTAAGTGCTCGTCCCTTCTTTGGGTACATACAGGAACTGTTAACTCCAAGAGAACTAGAATTTCTGAGGGTTCATGATCCATAGACAAGTTTACCAACGGACCAAGCACCATGAGTTTGGTATAACCACAAGAATCACCAAAGCTGTTGCCCAAAAGGCTTCTCGGGCGAAGGCAAATGCCTAGCTTTATTTGTGCTTGCGTTGTGCATTTTTCATACACCATTTAATCGCCTATCGTCTACTGCGGGAACGAGTCTGCACCTGAGAGTGATTTATAGAACAAATGATCGATGGAAGCTCTCAAAAAATCTCTGATTCTCTGCTGTTTTCGTTGTTTGTAGGAAACAACGATGATTTTTCCTGTAAAATATGATCTTGAAGTTTCCATCGTTGGAATGCAACGAAATTCTGTTATTTCTTCAGCAAAGCCAATAATTATTATTGAATATTTGGTCCAGCCAATAAAACGCGATTCTCCCTTGCGACCAAAAAACTCAATCGACGCAAAAAATTGCCACGTTTTTCCAAATTCAATAAATAATCAATAGAAAAAATGTTTTTCGTTAATTTTCAACGTTGCAAAGTTCAGAGTCATGTGGCACAAGTTCGGTGAATGAAAATTCGTCGACGTGGAGATGCGAACAACGTTCACGCCAAACGGCCCAGGGCTCATTTATTGCTGAAGGAATGATCGATAATTTACCGGGGCAATCGTCGAAGCAAAAAATATCAAAGGCGAACGCGAAGCAGATCACAAGCTGCTATTTCTCGGGCGAAAATCTCACTAAATTCGTGAATATGGATTTTCTTCCATGCGTGCAGCGACAAATGGATCAACTTACTCTGGGATGTTCTCTATGGCACACACGAATATGCAAGCCCGCCGGGCAGGCTGCTCCGTTGTTATACGTGTACAAGGTGTGTACTGTATGGCTCGTATAAAACCGATCATCGTTAATTCCAAATCCATTTGGTCGTTAGTTTCAATAGTGGGCTGTGTGTATTTACATGGGCATGTACGCACCAGCGATTTTGATGTAACAGAAGCGCACTCTGTGGCTTCGTTAGTAATACTATAAAGCTCTCGATCGTTTCTCCGTTTTACTATCTTCATCAACACTTTAAATCCACACGAACATTCAACGATCGTGGAGCCGAATTTGACTTTTTTTCATTGCAGAGATTTTCCGCGAATCGATGAGTTTTATTCATGTTTGTGGCATGGATCGTTTTGAACAAAGTTTGCAATCGAAATTCAGCGGTTGAATTGGTGAAAATACGATTGACGTATAAATAAAATTGCTTTTGAATGAACAAATATTGTCAATTAATGTTTTTAACGTGCGCAACGTCTGTGATGAAGCGACAGTCGAAAAAATGATGCAGTTTGTTTGCTTGCAGGACATGAAATTCGAGCACAGCGACGAGTCATCGATCCGGGCACTTCGGAAATTTGTCAAAGAGCGATTTATTCACTCGTATTTGTTAGCCTCGCTTATCGAGGTTAAATTATTAAAAATAAATAAATCCATAAACAACTACAGTTATAAAAAGACTCTGCGGTGGTGGGGGTTCTATCAAATCGTAAAAATTTACCGACGAGACACGTTCGAGCTTTATGGTATATGAAAGAAACGGCATAGAGAACAGATGGGGAGGAACGAGATTCTCTGAAGCATAGAACAACCCACAGCGCGCGCTTCTGTCTTTTTACTCCTCTGGTGCTGCTTTTTCTTCTCTGTTTTGATGTGGATCCGCGCGGCCACCAGCCTCGGTGCAAACTGCGAGATATTCAATTCGGTTTATCGCTTCGTTTACTTCTTGCTCCGCAACCCTCTCTGTTTTGTCGTGAAAAAACGATAGATCACAAACCTCGCGGAGTTTTAAAAGAGCTCGAGCCCAATATTGATAGGGGAAATGCGAATTTTATTTTCTCGCAAAGTTAATATAAATGCTCGTTTCGCGATATGCCACAGTTTTAATGCACATCGATATATAAATTTCATAATATACGTGTTTAATTGAATGTCCTCGCAGCAGCGATAGGACGATAAAAATTGACTGCATGATGTACGGCGCCCGTTTTCTCTTTGCTACAAATTCGCCTGATACAAATTTGCCGTTTTTTTTGTTTTTATTCCTTCTCATTTTTTCGTGCAATTTTTACGTAAAAAATTGATTTTTTCTTCAAATATTACGAACGAAATGTTGAAATTTCTATCAAATTCTCTGGTGAATCAAGAGACACGCGTTTACGTCATTGAAAAACAATAAAAAGTATTTAATTAATTGAATTTTTTTTTGTTATTTCCGACTACGGAGCTAATTTCTTCGACAGGCCCTGACTTACGTTGGGAACGAAAGTTTCTGAATAACTGTAGAACGACATAGAATTTTTAGGCTCTCCAACAATGACGAATTTTGATGCATTACGAGTGCGAAACATTCGGATGAACAGACCCACAAAGTTTTTGCCGGATTACATATTTATATGGAGTTATAGGAGTTGACGCGACAGTTGGATGACGTTAAATTTCCCGACGACTCTATGGCGTCTTGTATTATTGACGATCGCGGAGTCTGACAGACCGTTTGAGAAAAATGTACATCGATTCTTCCATAAGACTGGTCATTTACCCCCGGGGATCGATATTCGTTTTACTCTTCGAGTAGAATGAAATTTCTGGATTCAACGAGCGTTCCTCTATTTCCTCGTTCTGTTTGTGCCTGTTGCGGGAAATATACTCCCATCCATAAATCGATTCAATACGACGAGGAGAAAAAGAAGTTCCGGTACGACCAAAAATATCTCGTACAATGAACCAAACCGGATCGTCATGTGCATGCACGTAATATTATATTTTACGAAGAATATATAAACGGCCTGAAAACACTCTCCTCTGCTATAAGCCTGATGCGTTATTCCTCGTTTCAATTGACGAAAATTTGTTTTCTGGCGAGAGGTCAAATTCCATCGAAAAAAATTCCAAAATCATTTTTATGAGCCCGAAAAAATTGGAGTCCGAAAAATCTCACCTTTTCGGTGATGAATCGACCGAATTTCTTCCTTCGTACGATATTATAATTCCATAGAATGAAACGACACGAGGCACTCCTTTTTTTTATCAACACTTTTCACAATTATTCATCATCCCCGGTTAGCAAAGAGGAAACTCCACTTGATGCACGTTTAGATTTTTGTACACGCCACACAGGAAGTAAAAACAAATGTGACACCACGTTTTTGAGTTTCGATTGTAATGACGTTGCGAATTCGTGCTCGCAGCGCGTTTGGTGTATTGGGATCAAGCAAGAGCGAGCATCAAGCCAGCACAGTTGCACGTATGATACTAAATATTCGTTCACGTTACGAGAAAATTGTATATGCTAAGAGAAACGATAGAACGGTACGTTCTACAGCCTACCACCGCTGCTCGGAACGACTATATAGCCATAACTTGGACTGACTCACGAGAGTGACACAAGACGTGTATGAGAATCCATTGGGCGTCATGCGATTACAAATGCGGTGTGTCTTGGAGTCCCCTCGAGGTGACTCGTAAAGAATACTGATAGACTTCCTTTTTCTTTAGATACGTAGATGTACATAATACGATAGTATTTCGAACTCTGAGCTACTGATTCAAACTTGTTGGCTCGACTATATCTCTGGAGAACGATCGGGAAACAACCATCCGGGGATTATTCCTTGTAGTTTTTCTATTATTCATTCTCTGGCTTATTGTATATAACGAGAAATGCAACGAAATTCTGTTATTTCTTCAGCAGAGCCAATAATTGTTATTGAATATTTGGTCCGGCCAATGAAACGATTCTCCCTTGCCACCAAAAAACTCAATCGACTCAAAAAATTGCCACGATTTCCAAAATTCAATAAATAATCAATAGAAAAAATGTTTTTCGTTGAATTTTAACGTTGCAAACTTCAGAGTCATGTATCCGAGCAAATTTATAAATGACAAAGGACACTATTTTATTTCGAAAATATTCTCCGAGTTCTTTCGATGTAATTGAAACGAAAAAATCGCATAAAGACTCGCTAGTAATTTATTAAATTATTCTAGGAAATTTATAATTGAGCCAAGTCAATTGGACGCGCCGGTTATTTCGATTTCGTGTCGCAATTTGTTGTCGAACGTTGTCCATCATGTTTTACGAGGGATAATTGTAAAATAAATTTAACGAGGGCACGGTAAGAAATGAGGATGCGAAGTGAGAAAGGAGAAATTATTCGAGCGGAAATGTAGCACCTCGAGCAACTATTCTCGCGTTCGGCCACCGGTAGTACACAAAACTTAAATGACCCGTGGCGAAGTACACAAGACGATTGTAACATTCCTACGCGTTGCTCCGATTGAGTTTCGTGGTCACGTTTTCAACGGCTCACTTAAATATAGCTATACATTTTGAAGGAACAACCT
This sequence comes from Diadegma fenestrale, assembly GCA_037043255.1. Classification (NCBI taxonomy): domain Eukaryota; kingdom Metazoa; phylum Arthropoda; class Insecta; order Hymenoptera; family Ichneumonidae; genus Diadegma; species Diadegma fenestrale. The sequence continues at coordinate 2,748,675 of CM073311.1, read as the reverse complement.
GTCAAGCATATTGGAGTAAGTTGGCTCGAAGATCGGTGAATGACACTTACCCACAAACCTGAAGTTTCAATTGCAAAATCTCATTTTGTGCTTCAATTGAACGAGCAATTTCAATTCAATCAAAAAAACCCATTAAACAATCACCGTTCCGTGCGGTTCATTCGCAGTTGCTGATAGCAAAGAAATCGAATGATTTTTACGTGTCAAATCAATTTCAATCGAAAATTAAAATCGCGTTGCTCAAATTCCTGCGAATATTTTTTTCCCACGTATAAAGTTTAACGACCAACGTTTTTCCTGCATATTTGTCTCGACTCATATAATTATCGCCCCCGTATCTAACGATTAGTGCTACGCAAACCTTTTTATGTGATTTCACTTTGACGAAGAATGAAAGGCCGATGAGTGGACGAAACGTTGAGTCACCCACGCCGCAGAGAGTCAATGAATCGAGTTGCGCTTTGAAATTCATGAGCACAAGAATCAACAGATGCGAAATTTGTCAACACGAACGCGCGAATAATTCGATTATGAGTTCCAAAAATGTCCATTGATCTTTTTAATTAAATGTATCAATTTTTTTTCGAGTACGACTGCAAGATAAATGAGGGATGACGTCGTTACAGCTCTTGGAACGTCTCAGGGTTAGAGAAGGAAAAAAATCAAGGTATAGGTGGAACATTCACCCTCGGGACTGTCGTGAGTCATGGTACCCTCAACCTTAGAACGCCTCCCTCCACTTTCCTATCTCGTTCAGCCCAAAGTCTACCTCGAGCCTCCAAGTGAGACCAACAAGTTTAATTGAGTCTAGGGAATCCGTTTTGCACACTTTTTTAACTCCTTCAATCCCTTTCTCTCTCTCTCTCGTTCTCTGCGGGTCTTCCACGTCCACATACCATGACGAGTTGCGAATTCTCGAGGAAACTTTTACGAGCGAGGTACTATAAGTATAATGCAACATCGATGAAAGGCTGTGTGTCTGTGAAATGTTTTTTTTCGTCGTTCCTCAACTTCCGCGAATTTTATTGCTGCACTGTTTTATTATTATTATTATTATTTTCATTCCGGAAAGCTCGTAAGTGAGAAAATTGAAACGTCAAGAAAAAACTAACGACTTTTATCAAGAAAATATATGAAAAGTTGTGAAAATCGTGATGTTGGAATCGTCGCGACGATTCACCAAAAAAGCAAGAGAAAATTGGTATTTTTTGCAAAATTACACAGCATCTTGAATTGTCATTACCGAATTCAGCGAGTCCAATGAAGTTGTTGCAAATTTGAGATCTATTTTGTCTTTTAATTCGATAAACATCAAATTCAATCGGGCTGGACTTCGATCCATTCCCTGGAAACGATCCAAACATCCCGAAACACTTTCCCAACCTCAGCAGCATGTGACCTTTCTGCTTTTCCCTCTCTCACGAAGGTTGCTCGCTGCTGATACACTCGATGGAGCAGAGGGGAGAGCTTTAAAAGTTTTATCTACTTTCTTCTGAACAACTTTTCTCACTGCATCACACAGAAAGGTCTCGTAAATGGATGATCTTGTACTTGGGTCAGTGAAGACAACAGCGAAGGCAGAAACTTGTTTAAAAGCTACTGGCTTGATCGTACACGGGGCAAGAGTGTCAACCCTTTAGTTTTAGTGGTTGAGTACACGAATACCAACATGTATGAAGAATACGCGACTGTATATCGTGTGAGCATATATTTCCAGAAGCTCAGAGTCATCAGCATGTGCACTTGCATATTTACCATATATATGATGCATGTTTTTAAGGGTTTCATAGCGAATTTGTACAAAACCATGTTCCTTCTTGACATCGTCAACTTTTCGTTCGCTCATTTCCTCTGGGGCTCTCGTTTTCTTTATCTACACGGCAGAATAACGAGGAAGAGGCAAAATCTTTGGAACATCTAAAATGCCATTGAGACGTCAGCGACGTGAACTTTGATCCACGTAGAAATTCTGAAAAGTTCCGAATTTGGCTTGGCGATAATTCCGAATCGACGTGTAGTTGAGACGTTTTTTTTTTGTCAAAATGAGACAAGTCATTGCGGTTGTAACTTGGCAGTTTCAAAAACTGCAGGAAAATGATAGAGCTTGCAGTTTCTACGACATTTATTAATGATGTTGAAGTATGCATCGTTGAAATGCAACGAAATACGGTTTTTCCTTGAGGGAAATTCATGATTTTTATTCGATATTGAATCAGGACGATAAAACAATCGTTTTTCAGGATTCAAACACAAAATTGATACAAAAATTGGTTTTTTTTTTTAAATTTAACAAAAAAATTAAAGGAAAAAGTATTTTTCGTTGGATCCCAACGTCGCGAACTTCAGTGTCATCATTTATTATTCAGTCAAACGCATCGGAATCGTAAAAGATTTCTTGTCTCTTTAATTCTGCGTGTCAGAGTTGCTTGACACGGCTACGCGGATGTTTCGGCTTCGCCACGACAAAACGAGCTTTCGAAGGGTTTTGGTTGGTTTTTTTTTGTTCTGTGGGAAATCCAGAACGAGATCTCTCTCCGTATTACATCAACTTTCTATCTGAACACTCTACTCGCGTTTCTCGTCACCCTCTTCTTTGCATAATTCCTCCTTCCTTAATGAAGTGTGCTTGAGGGGTAAAATGAAGAGAAAAGCGAGGCAGACGGGTCGTAACGAGGAAGAGCGCTTTTCCCTACCGATGAGCGTTCGCTCGAGAGAATCGTGTGGAAAAATAGGTGGAAAAGAGCAAAGGAAAGAACGGTAGAGACGAACCAAGGTTTTGGATTGAGAGAATAAAACTCTAGCATTTCGCAAAATTAAGCTCGAAAGTAATTTCGACGAAAAAATTGTCGCGTAGTTTCAAATTCTAATCAAATCATTATTCAAATATTTGAACATCCCGTCAACGAAAAAGCTCACTTTGACGGAATATCAAAAAACGGTGAAAATTAATGACTCTGAAGTTTGCAACGTTGAGATGCAACCAAAAAATGATACTGAAGTTTGCAACGTTGGAACAACGCATCGAAAAATATTGAATTTTATTGAAGATTTGTTTAATTTTCAATGTCATCCAAATTTTTCGAGCTGATATGCTTTTTGAATGGCAAAAATTGATTATTTTATCATCGTAATTACATTCTGCATTTGAATAATTATTTTTGTTAAAGATAAAAATAAATTTCGTTGCATTTCAACGACGCAAACTTCAGAGTCATACCAAAAACATTTTTTCTATTGATTATTTATTGAATTTTGAAAATCGTCGAAATTTTTTCAGTCGATTGAGTTTTATGTTCGTAAGAGAGAATCGTTTTATTGGCCGGACCAAATATTAAATAATAATTATTGGCTCTGCTGAAGAAATAACAGAATTTCGTTGCATTCCAACGATGCAAACTTCAGGATCATAAAATTTATAAATTACTGCATGTAATTTTGGTGTCAAGGACAGAGGACCGAGGACTCTGACAAAAATCGGAATTTACGTCAAAATATAAATACAATTTAACGACTTTATCGGTGTGTGCTCGTGTGTGTGTGTGACAATCGTCGTTGGGGGATTTACGTAATAATGCAATATCGTGAGGACACGTCCTTGAGCTCGCAAGAACAATGCACTTATCGTCTTGTTATCGGATGCATCCGTATAGGACCGACGAGTCTCTATTTTTCTGCTGCGTTCCTCCGACAGTTTCCGTTCTCCTTGTATTATTATTTTTGTATTTGTAATCGTGAATGCACAATTCGTATAAAAAAAACGTATACGAGACTTGACCAGCGAGGAGTCAGCGCGATCACGATGATTCGAATGCGCCCAAGAGACTTAATTCGCAATTGCAAGGAACCGATCACATCCAATTCGTCATAATTTTCGCAGTTCGTTTCTTACCACGGAAATCATAATTCGCCGAGACCAGAAAAAAAAAAACAGATTCTGATGGTGTCGAATGAGCTGCATTGCGATTCATGAGCGTGGCGTGGAAAAATTGAGAAAATGAAATTCCAAAAAACAAAATACAGCTTCAAGACGTCGTGAACGTAAATAATCGCAGGAAAAATAGCTGTTGACTGAAAGATCTCGATGTCGGTGCTGCGAGATGGTGCTAGATTTTTGTTGGGGTTAAACTCGAATGGACAGGAAGTGAATCGCACAATTTGTATCCGGATTCCGGAAGCGATAAGTCTCTTTTTGCAACTGCGGCTCTTGTGAGGCATTATAGCGTGCGACAAATTCTGTTTCTCAAGCGCCTCAACTGTCCTCCGATTCACCATAGATACGTCTATCTATACGAGCAGCACGTGACTCTAGAGGGAGAGCTGACTCGACGGTCTCGAGTCTCTTTCTTCACTTTTTTTTCCATATCCGCAAGGAATTCTCTAAATCTGAGCATCCACGAAAGTAACGGAAGAAAATAAAATTACCAAGACGCGATTCGGAGAGGATTTTCAAGACGAAGAAAAACAATTGGGCCGATTTACTTTCCTGTAACGACCACCCGCTCGTTTCTTCGCTAATTTAACCCAAACTTTTGCTACCGACACTTTCATGCACTTCGGCACTGTAAATCAGCTCCAAAAACATCTCCTGAGCTGTAGAGAATCTCGATCTCCTTGTCCCGCATGGATTAGAACAGAAAACTTAATCACCAGATCTCGTTCGTTCAATCCCGAGAAACGAGGTATGAACCAAACGAGAGATCGACACGCAATCGTTCCGACTCCAACGTCTGCTTGGTCCATAAATGGGAAAATCCATTACAACTTCCGTCGGACCGAAATCGATCCTTTTCGCGAGTATTTCAATGAATCATCATGAAAATAATTCAACAACTACTTTAATTACCTCGAATGATCCTGAAGTTTGCATCGTTGGAATGCAACGAAATTCTGTTATTTCTTCAGCAGAGCCAATAATTATTATTGAATATTTGGTCCGGCCAATGAAACGATTCTCTCTTGCGACCAAAAAACTCAATCGACTCGAAAAATTGCCACGATTTTCAAAATTTAATAAATAATCAATAGAAAAAATGTTTTTCGTTGAATCTCAACGTTGCAAACTTCAGAGTCATTTACCTCAAAATAGTTCGCAATCTCTCTAAATTTTTCTCGAGACTCTTTTGAATCGTTGAAATCTTGCGAACGTTAAGATTCGTCGTTTTTAACAATATAAATGTGTAGATAAAACTTAAACGTATTCGTTGTATTTATAAAAATAGTCATGAGTTTCCTCGTGCCTGAATTGTCTCCGTCATCTGGCTGCACGACATATCGTTCTTATCTGCATGTGTGCCAGCAATAATATCTAGATGGCGGATACGTTGTACACATGCAAATAGTATGCAACGCGAAATGGTACGACTTACACAAAGATAGATTGTCGAGGGTAAAAACGGCGTAAAATACGTAAATGTGTGCGTTAAACGTTTACGATTAAAGTCTCTTGGTTGGCAATGTGTGCGTCGAACTAAATATATATCTGCGCACGTATATATAACAGCTCGGCAAACGCGAGAGCAGTACGTTACGTAAGCGGATTGTTCTCCGAGCTCACGTGACGCGTTTGCGCCTCTGACCCTGGCCTGCATCCGCGAAGACCACCACGACATAGATATAAAGTGGAAATTCTGACAGTTCGTAGGTTAACTGCCGCAACCGTGCCAAGAATTCTCTCCTCACGCGCTTTCAACTAAACAATTATAATCCCAAAAATATTTCCCACCTATCGATTGCAATACGACCGACTCGGACGTAAAAGAAAATTGTAAAACTTGACCCAGTCTCTCGTACGGCTGAGTCAACACGAACACGATTCAGTTCCATAATTTCCTGTCGATCTCACACTCGAATTTCGTTCAAAAAAGGAAAATAGTCAGTTGCGACGTTCTGAAGGTTGCAACGTTGAGATTCAACGAAAAACATTTTTCTATTGATTATTTATTGAATTTTGAAAATCGTGGCAATTTTTCGAGTCGATTGAGTTTTTTGGTCGCAAGAGAGAATCGTTTTATTGGCTGGACCAAATATTCAATAACAATTAAGGGCTCGGCTGAAGAATTAACAGAATTTCGTTGCATTCCAACGATGGAAACTTCAGGATCATACAGCGGAGAATGCCATGGTTTCGTTGTGTCTGAATATATTTTCTTAATATTTATTCATATCTGCTTAATATCTTCGAAATAGCGTAAACAGAAACGTGTACTCACGTATCGACATACTCGAGGGCATCTATGTATGCAAACATGGTTTCACGAGACATATACTCCGTAGAATTTGGACGATAAAGCACACAAGCACGCTCAAAAGTTATATTCACACACATACGAGACTATGATATGTTGGTGTGTGTATGTAATCTATGTAAATATTCAAAATATTTTATAGCCACGTTACAATATCCTGGTTCGATAAAGGCACAGCTGTGCCAAAGAACCGTCCACTTGCAACGTGCAACGAAAGCTCAAATTTAGATTTATATTTGGGATTGCAAACAATGGGTCGACCGGTGCATCCGGATCGTGATTTCGTTTTTACATTCAAATCGAACGATATTTTCTTTGAATTAGTTTTATGCGATTGTGAAGATCTTGAAAATGTTTTCGTGGGGGCTCGATTTTTTCGAAAATCGTTCTTCATGGATTGGAATGATCCTGAAATTTGCAACGTTGGGATCCACCGAAAAACACGTTGTCCCTTAATTTTTTGTTAAATTTCAATAGAAAAGCCAATTTTTGTGTTAATTTTGTGTTTGAATCCTGAAAAACGATCGTTTTATCGTTCTGATTCAATATCGAAGAAAAATCATGAGTTCCTCTCAGGAAAAGACCGAATTTCGTTGCATTCCAACAATGCAAACTTCAACATCGTGAGACGCATAAAACTTTCGATTTTAGGGATCGTCTCGGGGTGAAATTTCAATAATCTGCAATTTTATAAACTTTGATAGCGCGTTTGAAGATTAAAACGCGTTTGAAAGTTTTTCCGAGTGGCCGAATATGTTATGTAAAAAAATTGGAGTGATTGTCGCAATTAATTCATCGTAAATGAAGAATTATTGAAATCGAGGATTTACATGCCCATTACACTGGAAAGCTTCCCTTAAATAAAAAGCTCTGTGACGTCGGACAAATTAAGAAAAAGAGGCAGGGAGATGCGGAAGATGAAGAAATGGTCGAATAAAAGTTTAGTATAGAGACGAGCAAACTTTGGTGAGTTTATCTTCCGTTTTATTTTGTTTCTCCTCTCTGCCGCCTCTTTTTTGCGTACTTTCTTAACGCGGATGAAATATTTCATTCATAGTAATATTTAATAATGAGTTGCTGGAGCTAGTTGCAATTTTCACGAAGGGAAAGGAGCTCGAAGTGTGTCATTAGTTGGTATATTCCATTCTCGCAAGGGAGAGTGCACAAGTACAATTTTCATCTTTCTACAATTTTCTTGTCTCGCTCACTGGCTCTCTTTTCGCTCTTCGCTCAGTTTTCCTTTTCTCTCGTGAATTCGTCCCGTTAGGTAAAACCGGCCAACTAATTTGCTCTCTCACTCGACTAGAATCCAACTTAATTCCGACTTATTCGTCGAGAAAGTTTTCGGCCCGAGAAGTTTTAGTCTCGCGAAATAATTTCGTCCACTCTCGCGGTCTTCCGACTCTCAGTTTTTATTTTCATCTTCCTTTTTTCGGGCTGTCTATTAGTTTCAAAAAGTGTGCTATATGAAAATTCACAGTGGCACGGACTACATAATCCCGCGAGGGACACGATTCTTATGGTTTCACGTTCTCCCGCATTTGGGACTTCCTTAAGACGCTAACGCGAATATATCACGCGGCTCCGAACCTCCGAATGAATTATTACGGCAAACTCATCATAGCAAATGCGCTAGGGAAATGAAAAATAAAATACCACGGAGAAAAAAAAAGAAACTAAGGAAACAGAAGAAAAACGAGACTTCAATTTCTTTCTCACTTTTAAATTAGCTTCCCGCGACCATTATCCGTCGGTCGTAATTTACTTTGCTACCACCAGCGCCCACATTCGTTGCTTCTCGTATTTCCGACTTTTCCCAACGTTAAGGGACGTTTCTGTATCCTTGTACAATGTTTTAACGATTCAAAAAATAATCACAGAAGGCAAACGCAAGCCAGAGCTGGATAATGTGCTAGATTTTCACAAATTACGGAACATCATTAGCAATTCTGTGGAAACCGCAAAGCTTCAGAACTAAGATAAGCCCCGAGACTCCCTTTCGATCAGCCCCGGGATTTATCGATCAATCAAAATTTTCAAATCAAGCGTTTTTTGCTCAATTGGGCAAAAAGGATTTCCAAATTCTTTTGTACACTGCTCGTTTTTATTTTCATCAATTTGGAAAGTGCTTTTCCGTGTCGAGCCAACGGAGATATCGAGATAGCCGTCATTTCGATCTGCCAAACTCTCTTTCAAGCCGACCAGCATCGCATTACGATTATTCAAAAGTTTCAACATTTTTTTCTACCTCAGTTTGGATAAATGAATGAAGTAAGCTTTTCGAAAACGATTGATGAAGAGTCGACGCGGCAGTCGCAAAAGGACGTAACGAAATTATGACTTTGAAGTTTGCAAGGTTGAGATTCAACGAAAAACATTTTTTCTATTAAGTTTTGAAAATCGTGGCAATATTTCGAGTCGATTGAGTTTCTTGGTCGCAAGACAGAATCGTTTTATGGGCCGGACCGAATAATGAATAATAATTATGAGCTTACTAGAAAAACAACAGAATTTATGACTCTGAACTTTGCAACGTTGAGATTCAACGAAAAACAATTTTTCTATTGATTATTTATTGAATTTTGAAAATTGTGGCAATATTTCGAGTCGATTGAGTTTTTTGGTTGCGAGAGAGAATCGTTTTATGGGCCGGACCAAATATTGAATAATAATTATTGGGTCTGCTGAAGAAATAACAGAATTTCGATGATCCTGAAGTTTGGATCGTTGGAATGCAACGAAATTCTGTTATTTCTTCAGCAGAGCCAACAATTATAATTGAATATTTGGTCCCGCCAATCAAACGATTCTCTCTTGCGACCAGAAAACTGGATCGACTCGAGAAATTGCCACGATTTTCAAAATTCAATAAATAATCAATAGAAAAAATGTTTTTCGTTGGATCTCAACGTTGCAAACTTCAGTCATGAATTTCGTTGCATTCCAACGATGGAAACTTCAGGATCATACGAAATCGCGTGTACAATTTGACGTTGCCGGAAAATTTAGAATGATTGAGATGGATGAATGGTGGAAACAATTAGCGAAAATGGCTTGTAAACTGAAACTGGTCGCCATTTGATTACGCGAATACTCGATCGGCGTCTATAGTATATGGCAAGTAGGATTGAGCAATGCGCGGACGGTTCGCGATTAGATAAGCCCTTGATCCATCGGCAATTAGCTCGTGGACTGGCTACCACATCACCGCTGATCCTCTGACCTTCTTCCCCCGGTTCCTCCACGGATCAACGGACAATATGCGGAGGCCATTGAGCATCCGAGGAACGGGGAGAAATAGGAGGGAAGAGAGAATCGCTCTCGATGCAGAGCCTTCTCACGCGCTATTCGACCTCCGCCCACGCGAAAACGTACCAAATCCTGTGACTGTATAATTAACCAGTCTTCCTAAGCGAGCATTCGAACGAGAAAGAGGCAGAAGGACAGAGTGCAACAGACTGCGATAGAGTACAGTTCGGTGTAGCAATTTTGCGGTCCAGGCTGTGGGATGCACCGGATCGCTCAGCTGCTCGATCGAATTTACCCGGCGACTAATTCCCTGCGATCCATTCAACGAGAGAGCGACAGAAATTGAGAGACGCGAGTACCCCAAAAGGGAGAAAGTGCATGAGAACCGACGTTTCTCTCTGTACGCTCGTGCTCTGCTATGTGTACATAATAATTGCTGTTAAATAAAAGGGCGTAAAATCGACGATTCAACGAGCGAACCATCGCCCGGGACTCCCTTTCGCATTTTTCAAAATGAGAACGTAGCACGCAGTCTTCACGGTCTAATGGCCCGGCACGAATCCAAAATTTCACAAGCTCCAGATCGATCAATCTCTTCGCTTGGAATTCCATGAAAGTTTTAACCGAAAAAGCAATCGAAATTCATTTTCGTTCATTTCTTCCTTCAAATTCGCAAGAATCAATGTATTTTCCTGTTTTCGCGATGACTCTCATTTCACAAGAGGCGGGAAAATAATTTGTAAAGAAACTTACCGTGATACGTCTTCCTGGGAAACAGCTCGTGGTGTTGCAGCCCCGTGAAGGGCTAACGAGGAAGCGTGACGCGACTCTTGCGAGTACGTCAAAGTGCTGTTCTCCAGCGCTGAAACCGAACCATTTTGTTTGCCTGTCAGACCCGGAGAAACAGAAAACAAACAAACAAAACAATCATGTGTGAGTCCTGTTATCTTTCCTTGTGTTATGTCTGCGTAGGCGGGCTTTGAATAACGATTAGTCGTTAGCAATTCAATTTGCAGCATCAAACCTTCGAGCCATGATGAAAATATAAATTAATGTTGCTCAATTAATAATTTCGAAAGGAAATAACTCATTGAAACATTTTGAACATTAATAACAACTCCAGAATCGTTTAAAATCGAAAATTAAAAGAAATTTCCAATAATCGCGATCTTTTGATGTTTGTTGGGAAAAAAAAATGAAAAATTTACAATTTTTCAATTCTCAGTGACGAAAATCGTAAGCGAGGAATCGCCTCGCGATAATAGTGGGCGAAATATGCATTTGCGTGTGAGAAATGAAATACCATTGTGAAATGTGATTTGCACGTTAAATTTCGGTCGTGTCTACTCAATTATCACGAGCAAGCGGAATTTTGTTGGCTCAGAGGGGTCGATTGGGACTGAATATTCAAGGGAAAATATTCTTCTGTACGAGTGGAATATCCCCGATCTCCAATCATATAACCGAAGCTTACTTTTCTGTATAATTCGCTCGTTTCACTTGCAAGCTCCGTTTGTACTAGGATTAAACGAGAAAATATTGGTTCGCACTAGAGAAAATATTTTCCTATAAAAACATGAAAAAATTGAATAATTTTTTTAGCAGAATCCATAACGATTTGAATAAAATAGAATCGGTTGCTCGTTCCAATTGAGAAGGTCACGATTTGAATGAGTTTTCACTGAATTCAAGCAAAATCCATTTCGAATATTTCGAGAAAATGGTGGAAAAAGCAAATTTTTCAGTCCCACGAACGCATTACTGTGTCCGTGTATTTTTAAGCGAAAATCCAAGCTTTAAAAGATTCTTACGTGGTTGAGGTGAAACGGAATGGTCCGAGGTCGGTGGCGGAGGTGGCAAAGTCCCTTCCGGTTTGGCAACCAACAGGACGACCCGGTCCTGGGTCGCTTTCAGCGTCGCTACTGCCTCCTCGTGTGTCACGTTCTCCAGGTTTTTATCACCCTATAGTCAAAGACACAGGGAGGAAGACGATGAGATAAAAAAAAAGATTGAACGAAAAAATCACACAAACGCTTGGTGAGAGAATTTTTCAACGGGAAAAATTCATTTCGTGTCTAAATTCAAAATTTGCCCTCCTTCATATGACTTTGAAGTTTGCAACGTTGAGATGCAATGAAAAACATTTTTTCTATTGATTATTTATTGAATTTTGAAAATCATGGCAATTTTTCAAGTCGATTGAGGTTTTAGTCGCAAGAGAGAATCGTTTTATTGTCCGGGCCAAATATCAAATAATAATTATGAGTTCTGATGAAGAAAAAACAGAATTCCGTTGCATTCCAACGATGCAAACTTCAGGATCATTCATTCATAGAAAATTTCCGCTGCATTTTTAATTGGCATCGTAATCGGAAGAAGAAAAACATATTGGGCCTTCGCTTTTCTCAACGTATCTCAGGGGATAATCCGCGATGGAGCGTGTATCGATTAAAATAAAACTCCAGCCTAAAGCTGAGGTTCGTTTAAACGGAGTGTGAAAAATTGAGGGGCTCCGATTAAAACGGCGTGTATCAAGCTTTCCGATAATTGATTTTTCCCATTCAATTTCCACCATCAAGCATCACCAATGGCAAATACGATATAGATATGCACTCGAGCATCAAATTCGATCTTCGAGTATCATATATAGCGACGAAGGCTTGCTCGTTGAGGCAGAGCAAAGAAGGGGAAGGTTAACATAAGGAAAAGAGGAGAAAAATAAAATAAAATGCGGCATACAAAAGAGCGTTATTTCAATTATATGGGAAAAGAAACTCCATCGCGTTATCCGGTGTGATTTTCTACTCAAGCGAGAAGACGAATTGTTCTCAATATTCTCCCCTTTTTTTCTCACTGCGCGCGGATTCAATGAAGCTCTAGCAGATGCTGATTTTGCTCGTGAATATTTCAACTTGAGTAATAGAACCGTGAAATATTTATAAACTCGAATTAGCCATGAATTTATTCAAATTATGATCAACAGAAAAAATTCTGAATTTTTCACAACTCTGATGACTCCGTTGCGATTACTTTTTTTTTCTAAATTCGTTGCCCTCATTAATTAGAGTGAAATAACAGCTTCAGCTCTTCATCTCAAGAATCGTCCAATGGATACAATAAATTCAGTGTCTCGGCAAAAGTCCCTTTACAAATGGAGAACGATGAAGGAAAGTCTGTGCACGGCGGATAATTATCGCGAGCACAAATCGTTATTACAGCGCGCGACTACGAATGAGAACTGGTGGAAAAAAAATTAAAATAAACGGGAGACAGTGAGAGGTTAAAAAAAAAGTAGTTGGAATTCTATCTGAATCGTTCTCACAGAGCAGCCTCGCAGTTGAGTCGTTTTACGCGACTTTACATCATTATAGCAGAAATTTCAGAGTTTCGATAATGACTTTGAAGTTTGCAACGTTGAGATTCAACGAAAAACATTTTTTTTATTGATTCTTTATTGAATTTTGAAAATCGTGGCAATTTTTCGAGTCGATTGAGTTTTTTGGTCGCAAGAGAGAATCGTTTTATTGGCCGGACCAAATATTCAATAATAATTATTGACTCTGCTGAAGAATTAACAGAACTTCGTTGCATTCCAACGGTAGAAACTTCAGGATCATGTTTCGGTATTTACTTGGTTTCTCGCAAAAACGTTGCAAATTTCGAGTTGTATCATCTTCCACGAAAAATAAATAAAAATAGAGCAAAATGAGGTTAAAAACAGAGATAAAAATCTTCTAAAATTTGAGAAAAAAAATCACGTTTTTGCGTTTGTGTTCATTACAATTTCTAAGGCGATTCCGTCTTATCATTTTCCGCGTACAAAGTTTATAACTGCATGCATTTCTATGATTACGTGATTATTCCTACACAACTGTTTTATGAATTGCCTGGAGCCAGAAATAAAAATAACGAGAAAGAGGTAGAAACAAAAAGAAATGTTGAGATTAGGGAAAAGGAATGGGAATAACATCCGGCCCAGGGCTATACACGGGTCTGGGAGAGGTCACCACTTCTTGCAGAACTCGTGCGTTTCTGTGTTTTCTGCTTGGCGAAACGATCCCGTAAGGGTTTCGCCATCAACGTAGCGACCGGGATTGCTGCCGGTAAATGGTCAACGTGACCATTTTCACCAGATCCCGCAGGCTTACGAACAGCTTTTCCTCTACGTTCTCCGCCCTATGCCTTTTGCATCTTTCTCTCTAAATCTCGAAAGCGTTTTTTCTCCTTTCTACTTAAAAATACAGAATCCAAAAAAGAACCCAAAGAAACGTAATCCAGGTTGAAAGGACACGTGCACCCGACACGGCTGAATTTTATTTATTTATAATTCGTCTCTTTGTCAAGCCCTTTTTATTATATAAGAAGAAAAAAAAACTCAGAATGTCGTAGAATTTTAAAAAAATATTCCAACATTATTTTTCCATGTGATCGATTAATTAAGAGGAATTTTTAAACGTGTTTGTGCATTATCGATTTACGTGATTCTTACAAAAAATAAATTCAAGTTCTCTGTGCAAAGTTGGCAGAGAAACATTTCAAAAATTAATTAAATTCGTACCGGAATGGAAAGAAAAAAAATGGATTCGTGTTTCCAATTTCCGCTGAGGCAAAAATAACATAAAATTTCAATTTGATCAGATATTTTTTGCACGTAGGAAATTCATTTTCGGAGCTTTTCTTCTCTGCTAACTTTAATGTAAGCAACTTTAAGGGCTCCGGGTTCGAAAGTAGCTGGAAATATATGTGGCTATCAATCGTTATAAAAAATGATTCAATTTTGACTATTCGGGGCTCATAACTCGAATGAAAAACTGACCATTTGTCGTCGTTTATACGGGAGATCTTTTCTCCGCTTTATGTCTTCATAGCCATAAGCACGTTACACCAGGCTATCTTAGGAGACATAAGCTCGTGAAAAACTGGCTCGTGACAAACGATCGTGACTTCATTATTCTTCGAGAACGAATAATGGTCCGGAACGAAGAGAAAGAAAAAAATCGATGCAATCTTTTTCTGGATAAAAGACGAGGATCCGTTTTCAGAGAAATTGCAAGTTGGCGAGACGAATAAAAAAATTGATTCCATATGAAAGAAAAGAAAATTCAATTGGATTCTACGTTCGTTTGAATTATGTCTCGTTCCTTTGTTACTATTCGAATCACGTGATTCAGTTCGACCTGCCGCCGCAAAGCGTGTCTTTCAAACTGTTCCAGACGAGCCAGAAGTGCATAAAAAGTACATTTTGTTTTCAAGGTTAATATGGAACGAGGAAGGAAAAGTTTGAATGATGTTGAAACTTGCATCGTGGGAATGCAACGAAATTCTCTTTTTTCCAGCAAAGTTCATAATTATTATTGAATACTTGGCTAGAACGATAAATCGATCGTCTCTTGAGTCTCAAAAACTCAATCGAGACGGAAAATAGTCATGATTTTCAAAATTCAATAAATAATTAATAGAAACAATCATTTTTGTTGAATCTCAACGTTGCAAACTTCAGAGTAATAAAGTTTGAAACTGGAAAGAGAAATTCAGAAAAAGGAAAGCTTGTCATCTTTTTGGCACTTTGAATCGTACACTCGCGCTACCAGCTTGTCGTCATTCCCCTATGACGATGAAGTCTATGTTCCTGAGAGGCAATAAAAAAAAAAGGCACTAATGAAAGGCAAAGGATTGAGAAACCTCTGTGCGAGAGGTCGCGTAGAACTTTCGCAAAGAATTCTTGAAAAGACGAACCTTAATTTCCATAAATAATGCAGCCGAATGCAGCCATAGAATTTTTTTTTTCGACACTAAATTCATTGTCGCTCTTTGGTTTTCGTTGTGACGGTTCAAAGTGACTAATTTTAATGAACCAAAAATAATTCAATTCGGAGCAAACAATTTCTTGAATTCTTGAGAAATAAATGACACTGAAGTTCGCAACGTTGGGATCCACAAAAAATACTTTTTCCCTTAATTTTTTGTTAAATTTCAAAAGAAAAACCAATTTTCGTATCAATTTTGTGTTTGAATCCTGAAAAACAATCGTTTTATCGTCCTGATTCAATATTGAATAAAAATCATGAGTTTTCCTCAAGAAAAAAACGAATTTCGTTGCATTCCAACGATCGTAAAAGTAATCGGATTTGTTTATCGATCGAGGTCTAATAAGCTCGACGTTGCTTTCCTGACTCAAGCATTTATGTGACAAATAATTGAAAACATGACTCACCAGAGCATTTCTCACAGCCACCAACTTGTCACCGACAACGAGTCGACCATCGACCTGGGCGGCCCCACCGTCCATGATTTTCGTAACGTATATGCCATTGTCACCAGGTATATGTTGATTTCCAATGCCACCGGCGATACTGAAGCCCAGCCCTTTGTTGCCCTTTATCAGCTCGATTTCGATCAATTGCGTGTGACGTCGTCTCCGCACATACTGTCAAAATTCATTCAAGCAAAATGTTCAATTAAAACACATCGATCCACAGCACCGTGTGTTTTAATTCGTGAAAAAATACCGCCAGAGATTGTCGCTGTCGTTGAAATAATTAGTGACACACTCGATGAAGCCTCCTGTCGTTTATATTTCGAAACGCGGCGTTGATATCAAAATTATGTGAATTTTGGAATTAAAAAAAAAAGTTCCAAATTATCTCGAGGTCAGAGTGAGAAAAGTTGATGAAAAAGAAAATTGAGAATGAAAAAATAATTGTAACTCTATCTCCCGGAACGCGGATCTCGATCGCGAGAGTCTCGCGGTTTGGCGAGGCACAAATTCTCCTAATGCCAAGACGAAAAGTTTCCGACTCGATCTTTCGGAATTACCCATCCAACTTTATATATAAATCGAAATCTCAGCAAGGCGTATAACAGTTTTCTATGCTAGAAGCGATTCAGGAAAAATTCACGATGAAATGACAGAAATAATAATGAAAAAAGGTAACATTGGACTTGTTTGAAAGGGTGGCGAGCGCGTATTCTTCCCATCGGGATAGACTGCAGTGCGATATCGGATGTAATATCTGTTAACGTCCTTCCGAGCGAGAATATCGATAAGTGAAGAAAATGAAAGAATGAAATCGACGTTGTGTCATAGAATTCTAAAGACAGCCTCCTCCGAGTTATGATATATCCTTCTCACATTGTAGCAAGACCATTCCAGTCACCTCCATACCGACGATAATTAGACTTTGGACATTTACCAGAAAATACCAGACACGAAGAAAACCATTGGCTTTCTTTTTCATATCCCAGCACAATTTTCAGAGTCCCGTTCGCATGCTTCATGCGAAAGGTTGGTGGGATGACTCTGAAGTTTGCAACGTTGAGATTCAACGAAAAACATTTTTTCTATTGATTATTTATTGAATTTTGAACAATCGTGGCAAGTTTTCGAGTCGATTGAGTTTTGTGATCGCAAGAGAGAATCGTTTGATTGGCCAGACCAAATATTGAATAACAATTATTGGCTCTGCTGAAGAAATAACAGAATTTCGTTGCATTTCAACGATGAAAACTTCAGGATCATGTTTTGGCGGGATATTTTTCCGCAGCTCGTTTTTAGTTGTGACGCGTGCAGTGATTTTTAATTTTTTCATGAATATTCGAGACTTTAAAAATTCCGAACTACCGCGAATCTGTTACGACGCGAATCGAAGGGTTTGCAGGTAAAAAATATTTCGTGCGAGTATTTCCATGCTGGAAATAACGTTTGGAGGATTCGGTGACGCGGGAATAACTTAATGATATATAATCAATGAAATATGTGGCAATATTTATCGGAATTTTATTACGTACGAGCTTGACGGTGTTTCCGGCTCTCTTGAGGGCATCGACGGCACTCGCGTGTGGTACATCGACGACGGTCACGTCGTTGACCTGAAGTATCGTGTCGTTGACCCGCAAACGACCATCCGCGGATGCCGCACCGCCAGGTATGAGTTTCGTGATGTAGATCGCCGTGTCGTTGCCAAAGTGCGGATTGTCGGTACCACCGGCGATACTGAAACCGAGCCCTGCGCCGCCCCTTTCGAGAACGATTTCCTCATAATCCCAGTCATCGTCGCCGTTTGCCTGGAACATCATTGATAAAAAACCAAAATAACGCTTTTGTCCAACGCATCAATATTGATTGAAAAAAAAAAAGAAAAAAAACGAAAAAACAAACAGAGTACGATGGGAAACGCGTAAATAACATCGTGGGCCTTTCAATATGACGCGATGAAGTTCAAAACGTTCGAGCCCAACGAAAAGTATTTTCCCTGGCCATTATTTTTTCAATTGAAAAAATCATTTCATAACCGGTTCGTAAAACGAGAATCAAAGATCAAACAACCATCGCGTTCATCGATCCTTTTTTATTTTCCACAAAGTGCATGGTATCGCCGAAAAAAAAACGAGCATATTTGGTGTTTATTTATCATTGGGAAACGAGAGAGTAGCGAATTCAGAGTGTTGAGCAAGCACGAAAATGTTGTGCTCATTGAGCTGATTTCGAGAGTCGAGTAAATTTGCTGGGCTCGAGGATCGAAAGCACGAAAGACAATTGAATCGTATCTGTGAATGGTGCATGAGAGGAAGAGAGCTAGCCACGGGAATAGAAAGAAAAAGAACGAGAGAGAGAGAGAGAGAAGTAGAGACAGAGAGGACAACGATGAATCGTGCTTGACCCGATCTAGTTTGACCCCGCGAGTAAATTCAGTAATATAGAGGGAAAGGGCTGTCGTATAGCCGCAATCCGGATCAGTCGGCTTTGATTGCACCGGGGACATAAACCTCTTCCGTTGTCCCGTTGCATAGAATATAGAAGCCAGGAGTGAAGTTGCATATGCGAGACACTGAGAGGTACGATTCTGTTGAGGGATTTGGTTGGATTTACTTAGTCAATTTCTGGCAGGAGTAATGCCTTGGCGAATAAGCTGTGAGCCGCCTTGATAATCGTAAAGCACACATGTATCTTTTTTCAGTGATTATAAAATTCGTCCCAACGCCGAAAATGTGTAAATCAAATTGCAGAGAAAATGAGCGAAAAGGGAGTGAATACGTTTGATTTATAAAAATGTCAGCAAAAGCTGCAGTGAACGAGAACAGTAACACGGGAGTCTCATGAGATCCCATTTCACAAAATGACTTTGAAGTTCGCAACCTTGAGATTCAACGTAAAATATTTTTTCTATTGATTATTTATTGAATTTTGACAATCGTGCCAATTTTTTGAGTCGATTCAGTTTTTTGATCGCAAGAGAGAATCGTTTTATTGGCCAGACCAAATATTCAATAATAATTATTGGCTCTGCTGAAAAAATAACAGAATTTCGTTGCATTCCAACGATGCAAACTTCAGGATCATTTTACAAATCGTCAAGAACCCATTTTCGAGTTCCCGGTTTTACGGATTCGAGAAAATCAGAATAAAAACGTCGACGGACGCACGCACGATTTTTTTTCAGTTGGCCGCAACTGTGCAGCGTGGACTGATTAACTCGTCGTTAATTAGCATGGAATAATCTGTGATATAAAATAACAAGTATTAAAAGGCCTTGAGGCGCACGAGCGTTACATCCAGCTTGGCAGAACGACATACAATGTATGAGTTACCACATGGTATAAGATCACAGCAGTGCAGGGTGCACCCCTGCAATGTCTTGTACGGTGTGTATCCATAGACATACGCGTGTGCCGTAGCGAATTTATTAATCTCATATCTCTGTCTGTGGCGCCCTCTCTGCAAGGAGCGTCTACGTTGTATTAAGCGGGAGGTCTCGTGCGACATGATGAAAATTTAAAGCCTCGTAAATGTGTAATTAAATTCAGACACCTTGGAAGATTGCCTCTGGTCTGTCTGCCCTCTTGAGACTTTTGCTTTCCTACATGTTAATTATACGTGAATATCTTTTATATAAATATATATAAACGTGCATTACATCGTGTATATATGACTCTGAAGTTTTCAACGTTGAGATTCAACGAAAAACATTTTCTCTATTGATTATTTATTGAATTTTGGAAATCGTGGCAATTTTTTGAGTCGATTGAGTTTTATGGTCGCAAGAGAGAATCGTTTTATTGGCCGGACCAAATATTCGATAATAATTATTGGCTCTGCTTAAGAAATGACAGAATTTCGTTGCATTCCAACGATGCAAACTTCTAACGTTTCTAAATGCGGTTTCGCGAAAGTCGAGCCGTTTTGCCTTAAAGGTTGACGAACTCGTCCTATTTTTCATTGTCGATGAATGGCAAGTACCGAGGCTCGGTACACAAGAACGGAAATACCAGAGGCAAGAAAATTCAAGAGGAAAAGCTATCGACGAGCAAAGAGAATTGAATTTTCGTTGCGTTCTGTATTTATTGCCAAGTTTAAGCTTTATATGATGAAATACGTCGCGTGACTCGTAAAATTCAATGACATCGATGTGTGTATACATGCGGCACATGGTTATGTATGTGGCAGTCAGGTCTTTACTTCGTTAAGGAAATTCTGTGGTTCGCATCAATTTTATAGTGGTCTAGAAACGTTCGCTTTACTCACAAGGACTTTATACACCGCGCGCACGCGGCTTTACGTAGGGACGCGCATAGTTTCGAGTGAAAGGGCTTTGCGGCAGGCAAAATGCTCCATGAAATAACTTTATACACTCTCTGGAACTTCCTAAGTCGAATATACACAATCGCGTCTCTGTGGATATTAACAGACTAAAGCGTTTAAATATCAATTGTCTAGAAACAAAAAGGCGTAAGCGACTCAATTTTACTTGCGAGGCTTTGAGATTGTACCTTTTGGTTGCATCGCTCTCGATGCATGTGCAAGACTCTATAATATCCGCGATCATATAGAGAGCGGTATATAACATACAAATGCTCGAGACCGCTTGCTAAAGTCCGTGCGTTCCGGAAATATCAGTGACGCGGGCGTGGTTCGACGACACGCACGTAAAATACGATTCTATGTATTTTCGAAAGCAGTATTTCGCGAAGCATCCACGAAGCCCATTGGTTTCGCATCGAACAGGCGATCGGGCAATTTTCCGAGGCTTTTTGTCGTTAAGAAAGTACAAATACGATCTTTTCTTGCAGAAATCGTTCACGTTGCATTTATTTTTCAAATCTCTCACTCTGTTCGAAATTCAGCGAGCAGCTTGATAAAATAAGTGGAATAATCCGACAAATGCACTGCAAAGCGTGGAATTCGTGAGAAATACGAGTAAAATGACATGCATCGATAAAAGGGATTGACCAAAAGTGAATTACCATTTCCGAGGAGGCAATTGAGCTCGAAGCTTTCCCCGCAATTATATATTCGCGCAATTTCTAGCGCCGAGCAACGATCTCCTCACTCTCCTCTCCTCACTGGATTAATATTAATATTATAATTGTTACAATGCAGCTCAAATTTCACCGCGTTGCACAATCGAATATATTCGCGGTTGTATTATTTTACCGTGGATTACGAAATGGTAGGAACATGTTTTGTCGTTACGTAGTATCCGAAGGCACGACGGGTTGACCAAGTGAGATATATTAAGGCCAAATTGTATAGAGCTTCGATAAATATATGTATAGACAGGTGGATCGAGCGGTGTGGATTACAATAATGAAAAGAGCGACTACATTTTACGAGGGATCGGAGTAAATTCCAGTAGTTCTTCAGACCGAAACACACTGTAACGGCTTCACGATTATTCCATTGCCAAGCCGAGTTCATTCACTGTCAAGGCTCTGTACATTCCACCGGTTACGATCGTCACAGTTTATTTTTTATGTACGCGAACCCATGGATTTTGACATCGACGCAGGGGGATTTAACAGTGAATTACGAACCCGGAAATTGTTTTTTTTTTCTTATGCAACTTTTGGAGGAATTCGTTGGGAGAAAAAAAAACGAAAGAGATTTCATCATCGATCGGAATTCATTTGTTTTGCGGTAATCCTTGCACTTTTATGTAACAATTCGATCGCTCGAGCTTCTTGTTCGTCATTAGGCCCGATAATGATGATGAGCATCGTCATCATCGGCTATATTCGCACTTTGAGTCACACCAACCGGCTCGCCGGTGAGCACGAGCCGTTCGCGTATTCCCGGTAACGATATTAGAACGACTATTTCCAACTGACTGTGAAAATACACTCGTCGGGAGACAGAGAAAGAGAGTACAGGGCCAGCAAACGTTCTTCGCTTGTCACATCGATGTGGCTGCCGAAATAACTTCTCGCGGCCAGTGGGGGACTTACAGAGGTGTTTCTTGTCACTGCCCCACGCGCTGCTCTTTTTTTTTATTCATTTCATCTCTCGCCTGCAGCCTCGACACGCTGATAGATGGAGCCAGTATTTCATTTTCATCTCCGATCCATCGCTTATTAAGGAGGTTCCTTTATGGCGCAGGCAATAACGACTGAAGTGAGACACAATTCCCAAGAAAAAATGATGATCTGCTTTTCGTTTAGCAAACGATCCGTTGCCAAACTCCTAAAAAATGAGATGTTCCGAGCATTCCGTCGATTTTAACTAGAAATATCTCCTCCAAACATTCGTTGACCCCACCATTTTTTTATTGATTCGGAACCCTTGGAGTTTTTTTTTTAAATCGAGATTCGAATACGCGTTTCATCTAATCGCGAAGTATTTTTAATATTTTTTTGATTTCATAAGGGTAAGAAATTTCCGTAAAGTCAATGTTAAATCAAGTGACTTTCGACTGGGAAAATATGTAGTAAAAGTTCGTTGACCTAGGATGATTTTGAAAGAGATTAAAGTTTGCTGCCTGAATAACAACATATTTCGTTTTCAGATTTGAATCTAATTATCGCTCTACTAACGGAACCTCCTTAATGCCATGGCTCATTTGATCGAAACGCGAGAAAACCCAGCCGAGAATTAACAAAATTTCAATCACCATTTCACGGAATCAAAGTTAATGTTATTGAAGCAACGACTTACGATACGAAATTTCAATATACTTTATGCTTCCTCAATTTTATACACATAAGCACCAAACTCGAGCGTATCGTCGGTATATATACGACATAGTCCGCCCCAGCGGGAGAGGATCGAGCATTACGAGAATGTGAGTCCTATCAAGAGTGAAATTTCATGACATTTCGATGGGAACAGCCGTCGAGACTTTACGCTACGTCGAGCGAACAATTTCTGAAAATCTCAACGTTGGGAAAAGGATATACACACACACTTTGGGCAGATATCGATTGGATTGATATTCAATTCGCGTGAGCAAAGGCAAATGCTCGATGCCCATATGCGATATCTACTTCGTGCGAGAGCAACAAATAAAAAAATTCCAATTTTTCATATTTCAAGCGAATCAAGGACTTATCTTGAATGTATATTCACGACGTTCGAGGATTCTGAAAATCGTATTAGCCGCAGAAGACGAGAAACTAATAGAAAAATGCAAATTTTTTTAGTAAAAAGTCAAGAATTTCGTTTCTTTATGACTCTAAAGTTTGCAACGTCGAGATTCAACGGAAAACATTTTTTCTATTGATTATTTATTGAATTTTGAAAATCGTGGCAATTTTTCGAGTCCATTGAGTTTTTTGGTCGCAAGAGAAAATCGTTTTATTGGCCAGACCAAATATTCAATAATAATTATTAGCTCTGCTGACGAAAAAACAGAATTTCGTTGCATTCCAACGATGCAAACTTCAGGATCGTGTTTCTTTCTCTATATAAATAATACGTTTTGGTCCATCGAACGAATCCTCGAAAATTATCTATCATTCAAGTGTGCTTGTTCCTCGGAGCTTGTGACCCGGAATTCCCGAAAATACTCGGCTCTTTTAAATGCATGACGCTGCTGTTCTCGAAATCGTGCGACGTCCCCTGGCGACAACGAGGGTAGAATTAGAGGGATGGAAATTCCAGTGCATCAAGAGAAAAGAAAGGTCGCGAAAGGTCGGAAACGAAAAATTTCAACAACTCCGAAAAAACGGTGTAATTTTGAAAAATGCATTCACAGCAATTCAAGTCGTGCGAGTCAACGACTTGCGATAAACTCTTTTCGTCTTTCGTCTGGTTTGTCGACAGCACTCTCGAAAAATCCTCAACTTTTCTAGTCTGAGGTTTGGCCTAATAAAGGTACACGTGTATATAGATGTGAATACATCAGAACGTCTCTATATATACGTCGAGGTATAAATGCTCGTTGGAGAGCTCCTCGGTACTTTTTTTTCGTCGATTTTCGTAATGAAGAGAATGGAGAACGGTGTTTTCCAAATTACTATGGAAAAGTGGAGCTGATGTGCGGCGGTTGGAAGAAAATTGTGAAAAGTGCTTCGGTGTGCACGTCGCTTCGTTTTCCTTATAAGGAATTGCCACATGGACCCGCAGAATCTAAAAAATAAACTTTTCTTTCGAGAAAAAATGGATGAGAATGAAAATCTCGTTTTCCCCATAAGATGCCAAGTGAATTTTCATTTTTCATTCTTCCTCGGCAATTATTCAATTTGCGTGCTAGAAAAATTCTATTTCATCGCGCGAACTCGAAGAAAATGATACGTAAAAAATTGTATTTGTGCGCGAGAGAATGACACGCGCCTCGGATTCGAGGACACGCGTCCTCTGCGTCGTTGCCTAAGCAACATCTGTGTGTTATGTACTGACGGCCGCGCGGTGTTGAGTTGCACCGCGTGGTCAGAACGCGGAAATTTTATACAGAGCATGTCGCTTCGCGTCTTGTATTACAGTCGCGGAGAATTATCCTTAAAAAAACAAGAACAATCACGTAATCTTGTACATAAAATAAACGAGCGGTGCTGCGAGCGACCGAATGTGGAGGTCGTACACAAAGACTTTGATGATTTATCTGCCTGTGGGTATGAACAAAAAAAAACTCAACAAGATGCATACTCATGATCCTGAAGTTTTCATTGTTGGAATGCAAAGAAATTCTGTTATTTCTTCAACAGAGCTAATAATTATTATTGAATATTCGGTCCGGCCAATAAAACGATTCTCTCTTGCGACAAAAAAACTCAATCGACCCGAAAAATTGCCACGATTTTTAGAATTCAATAAATAATCAATAGAAAAAATGTTTTTCGTTGAATCTCAACGTTGCAGACTTCAGAGTCATGCATACTCGAGGATTGTATGAAATTGCATAATTCGAGAAGCCAAGCACAAGGTGACGTAATTAACGATCAACATGTCGGTCTCGTTGTAGACTGAGATTTTTCAAAAAAACGTCCGTCAAACAGCTGTAGCACGGGGAGGAATAATGAAACACGGTGGCTCGATAATTGACTGAATCAGGTGACACCAAAGTCGATGTTTCATCGCCTATGTAAATATATATAAATAAAAGAATTAATTTGCTCTCGAAGAAGCAGCAGGTGAATGCGTAAGTGAAAATGTAAGAAAATCTATAAGGTCGTGAGGTCTGACACGAGAATTCGGAACTTTGCCAGTTTCCACGATCCACTTAACTATAAATATATAAAATATAGTACATAACTATAAATTATTGGCTAACAAACGACGAAGAGCGACAATCTTGGGATTAATTTCTTGAAGCGTTAAATCGAATAGATATATAGCATATTAGTTACAGTCCCGGCGTTGATCGTGTGGCCCTAAGTTCGGTGACTGATCGAGAAGTCAAATACACATTTACAAATACACGAACGACCGACCAATTCGGTCGGTCGTTCGTTGGAGCGACAAGTTCTCGGTGTGGATAATTGCTGAAAGCAGAGCAATGTGTACCCAATCCGGTGTATAAATTTATGTTTGTGGACGACCCAAGAGTGACGATCGAAACGGAACTTTAATGAGGGTGTGGATGATCGTACGTGATCGCGAAAGAGGTGACGAATTCACGTGCATGAGCAGGAGTTTCGAGAACTATTGCGGAGTTTTAGTCGATTGCTTGAATGTTTACTCATGTACAGAGAGTTTGAGGCGAGCAAGGATGTTGGGTGAAGTTTGCAACGTTGAGAATCAACGAAAAACATTTTTTCTATTGATTATTTATTTAATTTCGAAAATTGTGGCAATTTTTTGAGTCGATTGAGTTTTTTTGTCGCAAGAGAGAATCGTTTTAATGGCCGGATCAAATATTGAACAATAATTATTGGCTCTGGTGAAGAAATAACAAAATTTCGTTGCATTCCAACGATGGGAACATCAGGATCATCGGAAAATCAGAGTCAAGGAGTATAAAAAACGGTATAGAAAAAGATTTGTCGTGAATTATCGGGGAGTGGAAGCTGCAAAACTTAAAATTCGATTGGGTCTGTAACCTTGAAGTCGTGAATGAGTAAACTTTATCAATGAGTCTGATTTTTTGGGCAAACTTATTCTTCGATAATGAACGAGAGTTGAAAAATTGACGAGAGTGGAATGTTACAGGTGGTTTCTCTGCCGGTCTTCTCAATCGAATACGTATCGTGTTTTTTTTTCTGCTTCCTCTTCGAGTCTCGTGTGCTATTTACTACTTTAACCTTTGCTTGCTGAACCAGCATCACTCTAACGACCCTAACACTCAAAGGGCGAAAGAGATGGGGATAGGAGAGCTTTGGCGTGCTGGTGCATTACGAAAATTGGAGTATCTCCAACTTTACGAGACTACGATCG
This sequence comes from Diadegma fenestrale, assembly GCA_037043255.1. Taxonomy (NCBI): domain Eukaryota; kingdom Metazoa; phylum Arthropoda; class Insecta; order Hymenoptera; family Ichneumonidae; genus Diadegma; species Diadegma fenestrale. The sequence continues at coordinate 2,722,596 of CM073311.1, read as the reverse complement.
AGAGAAACGAGAGTTTTTAACTGCTGCGGAAGAACCCTTCATCCATAGATCCTCGTAGTGGAAGCTTCCAAAGTTATAGCATATATACGTCAATATATTTGTACATACGTATATAGAGTGCAAAACAGTCCAAACTCGAGGCTTACTGCTGCGAGTCCAGTAAATTCGCAAGCAAAGTCTGGCCGCCTGCAGCTAATTGCCTCGGCTAGACCTTGGCGCCTTACGCGTCGAAAAACGTGGCTGAATCTGCTATAATTTCTAAGTACATGAAGCATAATGATAAGCCTTCGACGATAATGCACTTTTTTCAGGACCGGGAATCCCAGAAAGCTGTTAGAGATTAGAGAAGCTTGAGATGATCGAACAAAAGAAAAATCTTCTTGAGCGAGTGACTTTGAAAGCGGAAATTGCTTTATTCACAAAATTCGATGGAACTTGATCCATTTATCAACATATTTCTTGTTATTCACGTGACCGGAGATTAATTCTCGTTTGATAAAATTTGAATTAAAAGGAGTCATAGAAGAGAAAATGACTCTGAAGTTTATTGCAACGTTGAGATTTAACAAAAAACATTTTTTCTATTGATTGTTTATTGAATTTTGAAAATCGTGGCAATTTTCCGAGTCGATTGAGTTTTCTGGTCGCAAGACAGAATCGTTTTATGGGCCGGAGCAAATATTGAATAACAATTATTGGCTCTACTGAAGAAATAACAGAATTTCGTTGCATTCCAACGATGCAAACTTCGGAATCATAACGAAATTCGGTTTTTTCTTCAGGAAAACTCATGATTTTTATTCGATATTGAATCAGGACGATAAAACGATCGTTTTTCAGGATTCAAACACAAAACTGATACGAAAATTGGCTTTTCTTTTGAAATTCAACAAAAAATTGAGGGAAAAAGTATTTTTCGTTGGATCCCAACGTTACGACTGTGAAGTTTGCAACGTTGAGATTCAACGAAAAAAAAATGTTCTACTGATTGTTTATTGAATTTTGAAAATCGTGGCAATTTTTCGAGTCGATTGAGTTTTTTAGTCGCAAGAGAGAATCGTTTTTGGTCAGACCAAATATTCAATAATAATTATTGGCTCTGCTGAAGAAATAACAGAATTTCGTTGCATTGCAACGATGCAAACTTCAGGATCATGGAGAGGAACGAATTTATTGAGATTCGTACAACGAATTAAGGAACAAGGGAAAGATGTTGATCGTGGCGTAATAAGTGCAAGTTTGAAGCTGGTAACTTCTTGGTTAGAAAGCTCTGGTGGTTATAGAACAACAGAATTACAATCGGGTGGAAGGTTTGCGAGAGAGGATTCCGATGAAGTGAAAGAAGAATTAAAGGAGAACTTCTACTCGGCGGGGAAAATGGGAGGGTAATTTATTCATAGATCAATTAGAAGGACTCAAATCTTGTGAGGAAAAAGTTTTCAGCTAGGGAGAGATCGGAGGATTTACTCGGAAGAAGAATCTCAGTAAAATCAAAAAGTCCGAATAAGCTCATCAGGAAGTGCAACGAGAAAATAAGATAAAAACTGAAGCTGTGAGAAACTCCGTACATATAGAGAGTAAAAACAAATTTCGAAAGAAAAGATAAAATCCCGCCCGGACGGGATGAGGCGGTTGACGTGCGGAATATTAATTCCGCAGCCAGACTTTTGTTTATACATTTAAATCCAAGAAAATATTTCTTCTTACCCGGGGACGGCGTGCGACGACTATATAGTTGGTCTAGACTCTAGGACAGAGTCCCAGCTGATATTTTGGTGTGTGGGACACTCGTTCACCGCGACTTTGCAGTAAAAAAGACTCTGGAGCCTTGGAAATTCGAGCATTCAAATTTCGCCTTTATTTCGAATGTTTAGTTTTTGCGTCAGTCAGTCGCGTTGATTCGAGTTTCATTTTAATTTATTTCATTCAAGAGACTGCTCGGAGATTCCAAAAGAAATAAGTTTCTTTGGTCCAGCATCGGCGGTGAAAACGAGGAGCCTTGACGAGAGAGAGGCAAGATTCCACGTCGTAGCACGACGTTGAGAACAAAAAAGCAAGCTCCGCGAAAGAAGACATCGCAGGACTACACAGTGCTGGCAGTTATTCTTTGTGATAAAAAGGAGGGAGGAGAAAAGTGATTCTAGCCGAGGAGGAGACGTGAGTTGGGTCTTATGCAAAGGTTGCTTTCGCAACGTCTTTATATTGGAGCACATCCATGGATTCTCTTACGTTTTAGAACAGATTTTTCTTCTCCAAGAAAACTCGCTTTTCCGAACTATGCTCAATTCAAGAATGGCCCGAAAGGGCGCTCTAGACAGTAGGAAAAAAGAAAAAAGAACAAATTCTTCCTTCGAGCTGTCTCTCTGTTCCCATCGAATCGCGCGTAGCCGTTTTCCAATCTTACGAGATTTCGGAGAATAAAATGATGAGAAGACATAAATATTCACTAACGAGAAATCCCGAACAGAATCGACCCCATCCGTACAGAATATACATGTAAAGTAAATACGGACAAAAAATATTTGCTAAAGGAAAGCACTTGATGATTTCTTCCTGGTTATTTATCTACAAGGCGCTATATCTATTGGGTATTTCCGGGAGAGCAACGACGGTAGCTTCGCATCAAGTATACCCGACGTAAACCTCGTAATTTATTCAGCGTATGTATCGCGTAGCCAATAAGGCCAGAAAGAGAAGCTCGCGGCGGAGGATTTTATTAACACCGCACAGTTTAAGTGAAAATGCTTTCATTTATTTCACCCTTAAAATGCAAATTCGAACGAGTGGACAAAGCGGAATCTTAAAAAATGATTTGGAGCCAAAAATTCAGCAATTATAACAAATGACAAGGACGAGAGGAAGCAGGAGAGATATGATGTAATGAAAAAACCGGAAGACAAGTGTGAGAAGGAGGGAGAACCTTGAATGGGCATAGTGAGGGGTAAAAATGTCTGCATACGAGAAGAGAATAGGGAACGAAAAAAGTGGTGAGAAAAAACGATGGGCAAGCGTGAGCGGGATAACGTTAAGCTCGTGCGACTTTGTACCCTTTTGTCAGGTCGCGAGAACGAAAGAGAAAGGGAGCTGCAGGATTGAAGTGCGAAAAGGTACCTTTTACGCAAAGTCCCAAGCAGGTTGTAGGGTTTGGAATAAATTTACGAGGCTGTGGCCACGTCGAGGATTAATCTGTGTGTTGAACCGTTTTCATTTTTTTTTAACGCCTCTAACCTCGCACACGATTGCTGGCTTGATTTCTCTGTCGAAGCTGCACATTTCCAGATTTGATGCTGAAGTTTCCATCGTTGGAATGCAACGGAATTATTATTATTATTCAATATTTAGTTCGGCCAATAAAACGATTCACTCTTGCGACCAAAAAACTCAATCGACTCGAAAAATTGCCACGATTTTCACAATTCAATAAATAATCAATAGAAAAAATTTTTTTCGTTGAATCTCAACGTTGCAAACTTCAGAGTCATTTTCCAGATCGTTTAAAAAATAAATAATGGACTAATTTCTGGTGGCAAGAAAACGAGTCCATCAACTTTATTCGCGCGAGAAAAAATGAACAAAGTTAATGAAACAACGAGCAATCATCAAGCTATTCGATGTGCACTCGTCTATAAAGTTATCGCATTCGATTGAAAGGAACGCTATTAATCGTTTTGTGCCCGGAAGTGGATACTAAAACCAGATGAATGAGACATTCTTTACGCTGGTGTTTTTTTTTTACTACCAGCCACTGAACGAGCTTTATCTTTGTCTTTCTCTCGTCAGGCGCTTTTCAGGCAGATTGAACAAGATTAAAGTGCGCAATTTCCTCAGCGACGTTGAGTAACTCAAATTTCAAAGAGGTCCGAAGGATTCTATTATGTTTACACAACAAATTGAAAAGTTGCCTCGTACACCCGTGGCGGGTAATTTCTCTGTCAAAGCTTGAGATTCGAATGCGGACTAGTATTTCCGTGTTATTTTGAAATTCCGAGCCAGGCCCTTCCTCGCATATTCGACTGCAACGGCATATTAAAAATTCGATCAATTTCCAGGCAGTTTTTAATCCAAAAGCAATGAAATACTTTTGTCCGTACAAATGCCAAGGAGTTTCTACACTTTCGATCTCCTGTTTCGACCTTTTTCGTACCCGTTCCGAATTCTTTGTACAATTCCACATCATAGTTCAAACGTCGCGAAAAACCGAAAATTTCATGCATGATTGTAAATACATTCGGATTTTTTCGGCGCGTTGCCAGGGCAAAGCCCCTTAACAAATTCTTCGCATGTTCGGCGTACAGTTTTGGGGGATAACCACAAATATAATAAATGTCAGAGATATATCGAGACTATGGTAAAGCTGTAACAAAGATATGTACAACGACAGAAAGAGGAACGTCGATGGGTTCGCGTATACGTATGTATATATGAGCAGGCGAGACGGTGGGAAAGCCAACCCGACGTGATACTCTGGTGATACGGGGCATATCCATCCCAATTTCCGTTCAACCTCGGCAGGCGTTTTGCATAGAAATTTCTTGTATCGAGGAGAATCAAGCTGAGCGATATAGAAACGCTCCGACGCCAGAAAGAGGGAGAGAGAGCTACGCTCGGGCAAATTGGAAAACTTGTCAACGCATTTACATGCACATACACCGCATATATATCTATGGTGTGTATCTACATGTTTATGAAGGCGATATATAGGTATTTGTACCATGAAATTCACCTGCTAGAGACGTCGGAGAGAAAGAAAGGAGAGAATCGTAAACGTCCGCAGTGACGTGGGTTCCCGACGCGACGGTAACAAAAAAAAAATGGAATAAAAAATTCATCCGGAACTCCGGAACAAGTAGATTCAACCGCACACAGGGAGAACCAAGCGCACGCACACACTTGGTGGCTACAAAAGTGAGGGTTAGAACAAGTAACTTATGTAATCTGTCTGAAAGCCCTCACGTCCAAGAAACATGACGCGTTTCTCGTTGTCTCATCGTTTTGTGTTTTTGTCTCGCCCGCCTTTTTCTTCCTCTCTCTCTTTTTTTTTCACCGCGATCTTTCATTGTCTCTTTTCTCTTGTTCTGTTACCAGTTCCGCATACGTAATAATGCCAATGGCACACACGTAACGTTCCACATCGTATTTGATGCACGCGAGTCGCGACGTTTTTTTTCTGTCCGCGCATTAAAAAAATTATATGGGGCAGTAATAATGTTTCTCGCTATTCCACGACGATGACGATCAATCGTTAAATTCATCGTGACTCACGCATACCATGATTTTAAGGATAATTATTTTTTTCTCGTGTTCAATACTCGTTTCGTAAAATGTTTTCAATTCGCTCATTTCCGGGCATAATTATACAGACCGATGAAGGACGATGTTGAAGTATGATCGTTGGAATGCAACGAAATTCGGTTTTTTCTCGAGGAAATCTCATGAATTTTATTCGATATTGAATCAGGACGATAAAACGATCGTTTTTCAGGATTCGAACACAAAATTGATACGAAAATTGGCTTTTCTCTTGAAATTCAACAAAAATTTAAGGGAAAAACGTATTTTTCGTTGGATCCCAACGTTGCAAACTTCAGTGTTGCAATGAAATGATCCTGAAATTCCCATCGTTGGAATGCAACGAAATTCTGTTATTTCTTCAGCAGAGCCAATAATTATTATTCAATATTTGGTTCGACCAATAAAACGATTCTCTCTTGCGACAAAAAAAACTTAATCGACTCGAAAAATTGCCACGATTTTCAAAATTCAATACATAATTAATAGAAAAAATGTTTTTCGTTAAATCTCAACGTTGCACATTCGATATTGAATCAGGACGATAAAACGATCGTTTTTCAGCATTTAAACACAAAATTGATACGAAAATTGGCTCTTCTTTTGAAATTTAACAAAAAATTATGGGAAAAAGTATTTTTCGTTGGATCCCAACGTTGCAAACTTCAGAGTCATGAAGTGAAGGCTCAAATTTTTTTTGTTCTTTGTACTTTGTTTTCGTTGTGTCGTGCGGGAGTTACTTTCAAGTTTTTGTTTTCAAGGAGTCCCCATTTCGTGTTTATACTGGAAAAAATATGACGTAAAAGTAGATTTTTATTTGGCGGGGGAAGTGAGTAACGAGGTCGACGCAGAAACTCGCGATCGGAGATCGTAAAGGTATATAAAGCGACGACGAGGAGAAAGAGAGGATTGGCAAATGGAGAAAACGAATGACCGGATGACATGTTATGGATTTAGCAGTAACGTGTACCGAGTGACCACAAAATATACATCTCTCTCAATCGGTATGCTCATATATATATTTATATAGATGCAAGCGGGAAGAATTGCCGCGAAGAGAGCGTGCGGCATCCGCCATTACATACAGAATGGGAATTGCATATGGATGGCAGTGTGCGCGTGGTTATTGTGGTCCGTTCGTTAACGGACGCTGCAATCGTCTCTCCGCTATAGTGTCTTGTCGGCCAAGCCTCAGCCGTTAACGACTAGCAGCAGAAAAACGAGCAATGAAATGAAAAAAAAAATTGAAAAAAAAGTACAACATAGAAGGGCGAGAAAAAAAATTCTTTTTGTCCCGGAAAATTCAAAGCAAAAGTCGCTCTTGCTTTACGATGGACTTTCGATATTTTTCCTCGAAACTGACGGGCACGCTCGCGTGTTGTATATTTGCGAACAAATCGAGAACAACGGAAGTGCAAATTACTCTGAAACCATAATGTTTTTTCTCTCCATCGTTGATTTCAGTTCACAGAAATGAGGTAACACGAGAATCATGTAAATATCGATGGTAAAATAATGTTTCGTGTCGATGCTATTCATGAATTCTCGTGAATGAACTGAGTATCAGAACAATTGAAATTTTTCTATGATTTCTATGAGAAAAAAAAAACTTTACAATAGTTTGCGGGAAGGAAACACAGACATAAATCGATACAATGTGAATTATATTCTCAGTGTATACGAAGCTGTCAGTACCAAAGATGATAACTCGCTGTCCGCGTAGGCGTTCCAACGCTAATCTGGCTAATTTGCGGGCAGGGGCGCGATCTCAACATAAGGGGAAACAGAAGGATCGCGCGCGCGCGGTGACGACAGCGCGCGTGCGTTTGTCAGCCCTCTTGGCAACTGATATATAGAATTGTGAAGCGTTCCGAGCATCCTCTTGTCTGTCCACGACTATTATGTTGCCCGAGCAGAAAAATGAGAAATAAAGCGAGAGGGATAGATCGCACAAAGGAGAGGAGGAAATACTCTCGCGTGCAGCATCCCGAAGAGACATGGAAAGGGAAAGATTGAGGATCTCTAAAGTCCTCGGCGACGTCGAGAATTGGGACGCTTCATCAGCTCTTTGAGCCTTTCAAAAAACACGACACTTGGAATTAACCAATTAATGCATTGCGAGAACGGAAGTTTATCAAGTTCCTCGCAAAACGTCGTGCATAAATTTGTGTTTTTTATTCGCTGGAGAAGAATTTTCCTAAAATCCAATTGTTTATATGACTCTGAAGTTTGCAACGTTGAAATTTAACGAAAAACATTTTTTCTATTGATTATTTATTGAATTTTGAAAATCGTGGCAATTTTTCGAGTCGATTGAGTTATTTGGTCGCAAGAGAGAATCGTTTTATGGGCAGGACCAAATATTTAATAATAATTATTGGCTGTGCTGAAAAAAAAACAGAATTTCGTTGCATTCCAACGATAGAAACTTCAGGATCATTTGTTTATGAGATTTTCCTCTTGCATGAAGGATCAAACACGTGTCTGTCGCGGGCTTGGCATTTCACCACACTTTTGTGTCCTTTCGTAAGATCCGAATTCCGTCAAAAGCTCGTACACCAACGATATGGGGCAAATTTTCCTGTTGGATGGCTCGCGCAAATCGAGTTAATGCGTTATCCTCTCATCCCCATGAATCTTTGCGACAGCTGCAAGTATCAGATCCACGAGGATGAGGCAGGGTAGAAGAGAAAAGCAAGAAGAGTATCTTGATCGGCGAATAACAGAGAATCAAAAAGAGGGTATGAGACTGAGAAAGTTTCACGAGCCCCGAAAACTTGGAGGGTGTTTTCCGTTAGAGACGAATGTAAGCGACGCGACGACGTCGACGAGAGCAAAGTCTTCATGAGCGTGACGACGGACTGTGACGTACAACCTTATTCTTGATCAAGTAAAATATGAGAAAGAAAAAAGATTACACGAAAACTTGTTTTGACAGCCGAAAACTTTTGACAAGTTCACGATGACAAGCTCAAAATATATCGCAGGGCACGACTATCATGTAAAATTTATTTCCCTTCATGTAATCGAGCAAATATCCCCAAATATAAACGCCCCCGTTTCATCATTGTAACGACCAACCACTCCCATTCCAAAACCGCGCAATTTCAAATCGAAAAGAACTGAATCGTACCAATTTGGAGTGAGTTATCGGATTTTAATGACTCTGATAAGTTTGCAACGTTGAGATTCAACGAAAAACATTTTTTCTATTGATTATTTATTGAATTTTAAAAATCGTGGCAATTTTTTGAGTCCATTGAGTTTTTTGGTTGCAAGAGAGGTTTTATTGGCCGGATCAAATATTCAATAATAATTATTGGCTCTGCTGAAAAAAAAATAGAATTTCGTTGCTTTCCAACGATGCAAACTTCAGGATCATGGATTTTATGTTCGTACTTGTAAAATATGTAGATGTTGGGATTTACAACACGTATATTCGAGAAAAGTCTTGAGGAATCAACGAGACCGCGAGAGAGAGCCGCAAAGTGTGAGAACCAGCAGCAGCCAAGTGTCAGACTCGGCACCATCGACAAAGTTTGCTTGATTAATTTCTCAGGGCGCTGAAGTAAATTGGGCGAAGAGAACCAAGAGATAGTAGACGTATAAGTATATAGAGAAAGCTGGATGTGATACCAAGGGACATAAGTGGAGAGAATAGGGTAAATGGGAAAAGCGAGAATGCAGAAGACGACGCGGTATAGGGTGAATACGAGGGAAGATGTCGCGGCTCGCTAAGAGAGGACGAAAACGTGTTCGTTGAGCAATACGTGTCGAAGTGGTCGCGCGACATACCGTTTTGGAACGAGAGCAGGGACCAACATGCATTCCTTCGCGTGGAGCACACGCCACCACATCTATATAGGTTATCAGTCAGTTTCAAATTAAGGCAAATTCCGCAGTGATGAACGAGCCCGAAGATACATGAGAGAAAAGGAAAGGGAATGGATAAGCGCGAATATACGACGAATTAAATTTCGAGCTTAGAAACTAAGCGATCGAGTGATGAACGATCGTCCCTTGAGAGTCACTATCGAACCGCAAGACGATGATTAATGTGGCGTCGATGTTCAACATTTTTACACACGTTTCGGTATTATGCCTTGACAAATTCGGTAACATAACGAAGAGGCTGTAACGATTGATCAAAAACCCTCGAGCAATTCTTCGATTTTCAAGTTTTTCACAGTGTAGGAAAGAAAAAAACCGAATTTCGTATGACTTTGAAGTTTGTAACGTTGAAATGCAATGAAAACCATTTTTTCTATTGATTATTTATTGAATTTTGGAAATCGTGGCAATTTTCCGAGTCGTTTGAGTTTTTTGGTCGCAAAAGAGAATCGTTTCATTGGCCGGACCAAATATTCAATAATAATTATTGGCTCTGCTGAAGAAATAACAGAATTTCGTTGCATTCCAACGATGCAAACTTCAGGATCATAATTTTGTCGCAAAACATACGTGGAAGCTCGAACGTTGCAGAAACTCAACAACAAATCGAATTAATCCCGCCAATGAAGTTTCATCAAAATGAATATTCATTAAGAAAAATACGTGTCTACACGATTGTTGCATTTTCATTATGTGAGCCCGCGGAGCGAACGCATTAGATAAGAAATGATACTGAAGAAAAAGAGGAAAAACGAGAAAAGCACCTGAATGTGGAGTCGACAAGGAAAAAGCTTGAGCGTGGGGCAAGGTATTCGGGAGGCATGTGTCTCGTAAAAATTCCAAAGAGGTTATAGTGACACCGGCCAATTTGGCCAGGCCAGGAGAAAGAATGAAGCAAAATTCCGAAAAATTGACAACATTTTTTCTCACCACTTTCGGCTGACTGTAGCAAAAGGAATTTTTTCTGCAGCACGATAATTGCAATTGGTTCAACACGGTTTTGTTTTTTTTTAATTCTGGGATCTCTAGAAAAAAAAATGAATTCACGAGAGGGTCATTTTTACTACTCACATGTCTCGTGTCCGCAGCGAGAAGTGGTGTGTGTGCCTGCAACAACGAGGATCCGAACGGTTAGACGAAACTCCGGCTCTACTATTTATCATATAGCCGCAAATATCGAGAGATATTTTGCATGTGTGTACGTGAGTGTATCATTTGTGAGTGTAGGGTTGGATGTTTGTTTTGGTAACTCATTCCTCAGGCAGATATCTTCATGCGGGATGGAGCAGGCAAATTTGATTTGACCCAAACCGAGCTTATTTTACGTCTAATATCAAACTCTATATAACGCTACGGAACTATGATTAAAAAGTACGAACGATTTATCTACGCAGGTCGTATCATGAGTGCTGATTTCTATAAATCTTCAATGTTTGTTAAATAAGATTGCGTCGAATCTCGGTGAGGACCATAATTTCCGTTTCTATTATCCAACACACCGAAATGCACCGAAATTCTGTTATTTCTTCAGCAGAGCCAATAATTATTATTGAATATTTGGTCCAGCCAATAAAACGATTCTCTTTTGCGACCAAATAACTCAATCGACTCAAAAAATTGCCATAGATTTCAAAATTCAATAAATAATCAATAGAAAAAATGTTTTTCGTTGAATCTCAACGTTGCAAACTTCACGACACGTGTTAAAGTCCGAAAGTTGATAGACTTTCAACTAAAATAGCGTCTGAGGACACTCGTATTGATATCGTTTTCCTCCTTCCTCCAACTTGCTTTTTTCGGGTGTACGAACAACATCCAATCAATTTCTCGTTACCACGGATGACTGACTCGCACGACAAGGGCGTGATATTGACGAAACGCGCGAAAAAAAACATACAAAAGCATGCATGGTGTGTATATTGGAGGATTTCATCGGCTTCGGGCGAATGAACTTTATAACACATATCGCCTGAGCTGTGCCAGCGATCGCGATACCGATGCGAAAGTAAACCTCGAAAACACGGGCTGTAGAAATGCAATAGATCAAAAAACTTTTGGGGCTGCTTTTGTTATTACTTTCATCGTTCCTCTGAGTGCGTGAAGCTCGAGTTCGTCGAACGAATTAAATTTCACGCGGTACTGGAACCAAAAAGAATGTGAAAAAAAATCATCCGATCTCGTTCGCGTATATGAATCGATCGATAGCTTTTTGCAGAATTTTTGTAATCAACTGACTATGTGCATCCGCATAGAGTCGCTTCGCGTGACAGGGTGTTGTCTCGCCTTCGTATCGCGTGCTAATTAGTGCACGCCTCATAATGGTCGATGGCAGCAGAGCACCCCTAATTGTTTGACGTTGCAAACAACAGTTCTGCGTCTTTGTACGCGGTGGCTTTGTACCAGAAATTCAAAAAATACTTCACTCTCGTTGGGTCGCATATTCTCATACGTATTATTATTGTGCGAGAGCTTTTATAGGCACCACGGTCTCTGCGGAGCAGCAAGAGAACGCGAAGAATTGCGACCCATGTCTCAATCAACGAGACATTTTTGGAAATTCCCAATTACTTTTCAAGGAAAGTAGAAACAAGAAAAATCTCCATTGAATTCTCCATTGAGAGGAATGAAAATTCCACAAAAACGAAAGCCTCACGAGCAGCAATCTCAGATTTTCAAAATTGAAATTTCCCCTGCCTTTTCGCGTACGATGAACCTGAAATTTCCATCGTTGGAATGCAACGAAATTCTGTTCTTTCTTCAGCAGAGCCAATAATTATTATTGAATATTTGGTCCGGCCAATAAAACGATTTTCTCTTGCGACCAAAAAACTCAATCGACTCGAAAAATTGCCACGATTTTCAAAATTCAATAAATAATCAATAGAAAAAATTGTTTTCATTGAATCTCAACTTTGCAAACTTCAGAGTCATCGCGTACGTGTATATAAAAAAAAAAAACAATTCTAGCCGTGAGATAACATTTTTATTTCGATGTGAGAACGCTCAGAAAATCTGGGAGTATAACCAGCAACCAGACGAACGTTCCTCATGATAATATTCGTTGAAAACTAATTAAAGCGTTGAGCGAAAGAGGAGGAAGAGAGGTTAAGGAAACCGAAAAAGCGGTAGCGGAGCTGCTCGGCTCACATCGGACCGTGCGTGGCTTTTGCGGTTGCAACCAGTGTCCGACTTTCCAAAGCTTCTGACGAATCCTTTGGCGTTTGCCATCGCGGCTCTCTGGCTTTTCTGCCTGAAGAGCCAAGCGAGGACAGATAGACACGGAGAATTCAAAAGTTTCGTTATTAAAACGGTAATGATACAGAAGTAACCACATCGAGAAAATTAAATTGGACATTTATTTCCATCTCTCGTCATTTTCAAATAATTCACTACGAAATTGCAGGTGTTTTCGAAAAAGTTTACATTTTCAGAAATTTATTACGAAAGAATGAAGACGAAGCGACTGAATAATATCAAGAACGTTCGCATCGCTGCTTTTTCGTCGAGTACTCATTCAAATTTATCATATCAAGCTATCAACTTCACTTGTATATATTTACGGATAGATGTTGAGCATAAAAAGCTCGTAAGAGAACGTTATCAGGCAGAGAGATAGAGAGCAGAAAATGAAGATCGCATGAGATTGTTAGAAACGACATTGCACCAGTCTATTCAACGAGGATTTTTATCTCTATGCGTTATACTGTTAAGGAGATAAGGTTTTTGTTGATGCAAAAAACTACGATGCACAGCGATACAGTGATAAAAATCCGCAGCATCCGTTATATTATTCATGGAACGGCTACACGGTGTTAAAAGTCAGTGGCCGAAGGTGAAACAGTTTTAAAAATGGGTTCAAGTAACATAATATCGTCATTTTGGAGCCTGCATCGTTGTTATGCAGCGAAATTATGACTCTGAAGTTTGCAACGTTGAGATTCAACGAAAAACATTTTTTCTATTGATTATTTATTGAATTTTGCGAATCGTGGCAATTTTTCGAGTCGATTGATTTTTTTGGTGGCAAGAGAGAATCGTTTCAGTGGCCAGACCAAATATTCAATAATAATTATTGGCTCTGCTGAAGAAATAACAGAATTTCGTTGCATTCCAACGATGCAAACTTCAGGACCATGCGAAATTCTTTTTTTTTTTCTTACGTATTACGAAAGATTTGTTCGCAGCGTTAACCTGTAAACGTTGGACAATTTTTTTCGCGAGACCTGCTATTGAATAAATGCGTAAAAAATGAATGTCGACACGGTTTTTAGAAAAATAAAAAAAATCTATGGCGATATTTTTTGCGGTTCGTCGACGCGAACTTCAACCATGTCGTACGTTTTTTATTTCCCCATATTGACTTGCCAAGGAGTCACACCACCGTTTGGTGAATAAAAAACGAGACTCAATAATTTATTCGCACAGTCGATGTATGGATTCTGAAAGTGCCATGAAAGCAAAACGACTGACGACGAATGCGGTGGTGGAAAACGACAATATGAAAGGAATAAGTTGTATACCTCTCGACGCTGAATCCACGAGAGAGGTTTGGCGTGGATACCAAGGAATACGGAACGCTTGTGCTTCGTGAGATTCGAAATATTTTCTTCATAGCCGCTATTTCAAGAGCTTGGAATTTCTTATAGTTACGTCTTGTATGTATACACATCTGGCTAGGAAGCTGAACAAGATTTTTTTCAACGTTAATCTTGCAAGCACGAAAAAAGTCGCGATGCTGAACGTCGCGAGGCTCAAAAATATTCGGCCAATTATTTGTTCGTTAAAAGTTTCATGAATTAAAACATTCCAATCGAGGATTGCGTTTGGCGTCCACGTAGAAAATCTGACCCGTCACGGCTACATCGCGTGCAAACGTCCGCAACGATAAACCCTCCAGCACATCGACAATCATTTAAAAAAAAAAAAAAACGATCCTGAAGTATGCATCGTTACAATGCAACGAAATTCGGTTTTTTCCTGAGGAAAACTCATGATTTTCATTCGACATTGAATCAGGACGATAGAACGATCGTTTTTCAGGATTCAAACACAATGACTCTGAAATTTGCAACGTTGAGATTCAACGAAAAACATTTTTTCTATTGATTATTTATTGAATTTTGAAAATCGTGGCAATTTTTCGAGTCGATTGAGTTTTTTGGTCGCAAGAGAGAATCGTTTTATTGGCCGGAGCAAATATTCAATAATAATTATTGGCTCTGCTGAAGAAATAACAGAATTTCGTTGCATTCCAACGATGGAAACTTCAGGATTATTCAAACACAAAATTGATACGAAAATTGGCTTCTCTTTTGAAATTTAACAAAAAATTAAGGGAAAAAGTATTTTTCGTTGGATCCCCACGTTGCGAACTTCAGTGTCATAAAAAAAAAGGGAATCTGCGTGAAGTTCGATGACGAGGAATCCTGTAGAAGATACGATGAACGTATCTTCGTGCTTGTCAATGCGAAGCTCGACAATTTAAAAATATCACAATATTCGCGACATGTAGAATCCATCTTGGCCGTTCCATTAACAGTTATCCATGTGAAGGTACTACTTTTTTACGAGATATATCTAGGTTTTTACGAGGAGGAACGACGGTCTTGGAGCGTCACCTCCTCTGCTCGACATGCATTACAGTGGCAGCAAAACTTGGTGTAGAACGAGTATTCTTTTTACGAGACATGAAAAAACATTTTGCAAAAGTTCTTTTTTCCTTGAAATGACCAAATCTAAATAAGCAACGGCGTGGATTACTATTTTTTATTTCGCGAACCAACTTTTTTGATTCGCGTGAAAAAACTTTGGCGGCTTCATTTTTTCCCGCATTTAATTTTCCGTTACAGTAAAATGAATTTTTTTTGCATGCGATTTTTCGATAGGAAACTTCGTTATTTTCGAAATTATCTCGATTAACTTCAAACACGTCGGCCAACGCCATTAAAAAAGTAAGCGAAACGAATTTTTTATCTCAAGTGTTTTTTTTTAAAGATTGCAATCGCTGGAGGAACGTAATTTCGGATTCGCAGGAAGTCGTCACAATTAATTTCATCTGTTGGATGAAAGTGCTTGACGTTTGTGAAATTTTTGATACACGCGCCCAGACTGTTATGCAAAACCATTCGCGTTCACCAACAAGATGGAACACGCGCTAGTAAAAGTTTTCAGTTTTCCCAACAACGGGCACACCAAAACTAAAAACATTCCGTTTATTCAACTGCGATCTCGCTAAAACTAAACATTTATTTTTTCTTGTCTCACGTTCTCGTAGGATTTGGAGTGGAATTTTTCTTCGATTTGGATACTTCTCAATTTTCCTTCGATAGTGAGACTATAAGTCGTTAGCGTGATATTGATTTTAAAAAGTTTCAACAGGCGCAACAAGAATGAAGCTGGATTAATAATAATATTTATCCTATTATTTAAACTATTTATCATTTCATTTCTACTTTGTCATATTTCTATGCCTTTTGAGTCAGCAACCCTGCGGAGTTGGCCGTCAAAAATGATGTTGAAGTTTGCATCGTTGGAATGCAAAGAAATTCTGTTTTTTCTTTATATCAGAACTCATAATTATTGTTGAATACTCAATAAAACGATCGTCTCGTGAGTTCCAAAGACTCAATTAAGACGAAAAATAGTCATGATTTTCGCATTTCAATAAATAATTAACAGTTTCAACGAAAAAAAAATTTTCTATTGACTATTTATTGAATTTTAAATATCGTGGCAATTTCTCGAGTCGATTGAGTTATTTTTGTCGCAAGAGAAATAACAGAATTTCGTTGCGTTCCAACGATGGACGCTTCAGGATCGTGAATAGCCGACGAATTCCGTATTCATTTGGACGTGGCAAAATATCATGTGTCACCGGTTTTACAAAAATGGAGCTAAAGCTCGAGTGAATATATTCAATGATAATGAAACGACGATGGAATCTTTTATTTTGCGATATATAATAGAACGAAGATCGTAGATTTAATAATTCCATATGGTAGGGAAAGCGGCGAGATCGACTATTCTTAGTGGTGCTAAAGGGAAGAGCTATGATACTACATCAGAGAATAAAATGGGGGGATATATATCCAAAGAGTGAAAATTAGCAGGACCGAAAACCCGTCCACGATGTCTCATATATTTTTCCGCGTATTTTAACGTGGTCGCCCGGTAGAGCCAGGGAGAGAGCAAGGGAGCAAGAGAGACAAGGCTTTCGAGAAAATTCTTTGGCACTTTTTTACCCCAGGAACGAGCCAGACTTCTCTCGGCTTTCGTGAGATGCTGGGTAAGAATCCGCGAGATGTAAAGTATGAACCGAGCACGTTTCTGGCGCGCAGCATCATCCTTCTTTTTATTTCTTCTCCAATCTCTCCTGCCCTCCTGCTCTCTCTCTCTCCCTCTCTTTCGCTTTTCCTTTTGTGGTACTTTGGCGGAACTTCCCCACGAGGATTTGGAAAATGGCTGTTATAATTCATTCGCCTGAAACACGTAATACGCGCCTCTCTCTCTCTCTCTCTCTCTCCCTCTCTGCATCTCGCTCTCTTTCTCTTTTTTTTACGAGTTGCTCTCTTTCCGGAGATTCCTGTCAGATGCGCAAACGGTTTTTCTCATATAAAGGAGAACAGAATTTTGCACCAGGTGCGAGAAAATCCATGTTTGACGGGACCAAAATGTCTCTTCATCGCGTTTATATGCGAAACTTGGGAGGAAGAAAAAAAAAGGGCGTAGCACACATTTTGGTACATCGGAATGATTGAACGAACGTCAAGTACGAGACGAAGTTCTCGTTTCGTTGATTTCATTTTCTCGTCTTTGCCAGCGCGAAACTTTTTTTCTCCAGTTCGCAATGATATACGCTCGTCTCGTTCGATGCCGAAACGTATGTGGCGTTATATTTAATTATTCGCATCAGCTAACACGTCGCTTCGGCGCTCGCCTCGTCTAGAAATTCAATTACGAATCTCCCTCGTTATTTCCATACGCCAATTCGTCAGTTTACGAGTTAGACAATTTTGTACTCATACTGCAATACCCGTTTACGAAAAATGACCGGCGAATCCTTTTCCTTATGTTTTTCCAAATTTCAAGCGAACCGCGTGTAATTCATGACCCTGAAGTTTCCATCGTTGGAATGCAACGAAATTCTTCGTTGCATTCCAACGATGCTTATTTCTTCGTTGTTTGACTTCGTTGCTTATTTCTTCAGCAGAGTCAATAATTATTATTCAATATTTGGTCCGGCCAATAAAACAATTCTCTCTTGCGACCAAAAAACTCAATCGACTCGAAAAATTGCCACGATTCGCAAAATTCAATAAATAATCAATAGGAAAAATGTTTTTCGTTGAATCTCAACGTTGCAAACTGCTACAGACGAGTCATTTGTAATTCAGCAGAATGACGCACGCAGTTTTGCCAGAATATTTGCTCTGTCTATCGAAATTCAATAACGACTAAAGACTCCAGACAATCATATTTGGGAATTATTGATGAAATTAAGAAAATGACAAATATTCGACTCGATGATTCGTAAAAATATGTTGGAACGCCTCCTAGAACTCTAAACATCGAATCAAACAAATTTTCTCCGTGGAATCCAAAAATCCGAGACCGTACCAAGAGTCTTTGGTCCCGGAGTTTTTTATTTCGAGTACTTGAAATCTTTTCGGACAACGGGTCACTGGAAGAGTCTTTGGATAGGAATCTATGACGTATCCACGATTTCGTGTGTATGAATGGAATTTTATCAATGAGTTTTGACAGCCTGAGGATAGCACGAGGAATGTGAGTAAACACGATCGAGGCGGTTGTGTTATCAGAGTGGATAACGATCAGCGATAAAAGAAGTGGACTCGAAAAAGTCTCATTAACAGAAAAAAAATATAATTAGCGGAACCAGGTCGTCGAAGTTTCTCCCACGACGAGCGACACACTCTGTTATCTCGCATTTCTCTGCTTAGATTACGATGAAAACGACAACGACGGATCGTACAAACGAGAATGAAAAGAAAATTCTATTCGGTCGAAATGACACTGACGTTCGCAACGTTGGGATCCAACGAAAAATACTTTTTCCCTTAATTTTTTGTTAAATTTCAAAAGAAAAGCCAATTTTCGTATGAATTTTGTGTTTGAATCCTGAAAAACGATCGTTTTATCGTCCTGATTTAATATCGAATAAAAATCATGAGTTTTCCTCAAGAAAAAACCGAATTTCGTTGCATTCCAACGATGCACACTTCAACGGCGTTCGGTCGGATCGTTTTGAGGCTCGTACAAGTACAAAGATAAAAAATAAGTAAAGAAGGTTTTAAGGGATCGAGTCAATACAAAATGAGGGAGCAGAGTGGTGGTCAGTGGGATCTGCTTTTGGCGGGCCCGAATCCGTATACTCTTTGCTTGGTTATATCTAGACAATGAAATACACGGCAAAGTATATAGTGACAGGCTCCGCTGGTCACTATCCGTCGAGTGAAATACGTTCGGAAATACAAACGGGGATCCATTTGTCGAGTGTCGGTCGGCACTCTGGAGCGCAGCTAGACCTCGAGCTAGACGATATATGCCGGAGAAAAAGAGCAACACGAAGCTCTCTCACTCTCTCTCTCTCGCTCGCGAGCATCCCTCTTCCTTGCCCTTTTCGAGTCTCGTTGCGTTTTCTATTTTCCCTCTGTCCGCGTTCACCAAGACTGCTCGAGAGTGCCTTCCTCGCGGTTCTCTACAACGGGGTGTATATAACCTAACAGCGAAATTCTCTCGCCCTCACTTTGGAATCGCCCACTCAATTTCTCAAAGAGTCCAATTTGCCCGAAAATAAAGGAGAGTTTGTACGAGAGAGCGGTGCCGGACAATGCTACGTCGTATACACTTTCCATCCAAACACACAGACACGCGCGACACGTATGTGGAGGCAACGTAGATGTAAGAGAAGCGATTCATCTGTACGGATTTGCCTGACGCCCCTATATGCCCAAAATCGCGAAAACTGAACCGCCCGCGCGTTCGAGCTTATATACCATCCTTGGTACGTGCCTGCATGCTGCACACACTGACGTTTTCGAGAAACAGGAAATTCCTCTCGAACGCGCTGTCTCTCTTCGGAGCTGCAAACTTTCACGGGCAATCGTTCCTTCAACACTCCATATCCGCCGCGGCTATATCTACATATGCGCATACACGCCCACGCGTATAACTTGCCAAATACCTAAAGGATGTGAGCCATTACCCGTTCGAAGGGCGAATTGTACTCGGTCGCGTCCTTCTACTTCTCAGCTGGATTGATACATGCTCGAATGTTTCTTTCGACAGCCGATCAGGAGGCGTACTGCAAGATTTATCAAGCGGGAAACTCCGAAAACTCGCGGGTGAAAATGCGATAGCGATTGACGCTAAATCCTACAGTTTTTTCTTCGAGCTATTTCCCTTGCCAAAAAGACATTGGTATGCTCAAGAAACTGTAAAAATAATGAACTCCTTGGCATTTCGGAAGATGGATTTTTCACAGTTTTTCTCCTCTCTGTGCCAAGACGTTTCCGCCTTTGAGTTCCTTTGGACACTCGCTCGGCTCTACTTTTCCGTTTCATTTTATATCCACTTCCTCAGACGACTTTCAGAGTAGAACAAAAAACGAAGAAATACGAATTTCGGTTTTTCCGTCAATCGGTTTTCGTCACCATGCTCAAGTTTCCATCGTTGGGATGCAACGAAATTCCGTTTTTTCTTGAGTAGAGCTCGAGATTTTTATTCAATATTTTGCCAGGACAATAAAACGTTGAATTTGATAGAAAAAAAATGTTTCGTTGGATCCAAACGTTGCGAACTTCAGTATATCGATGATCCTGAAGTTTCCATCGTTGGAATGCAACGAAACTCTGTTATTTCTTCAGCAAAGCCAATAATTGAAATTCAATATTTGGTCCGGCCAATAAAACGATTCATGCCTCTGAAGTTTCCATCGTTGCAATTTTTTATCTTTGGCAACAATAATTATTCAAATGCAGAACGTAATTATAATGATAAAATGATCGATTTGTGCCGGAAAAGCACGATTATGACTCGAAAAGTTTGGATGGCATTGAAAATTGAACGAATGATCCGTAAAATCAAATATTTTTCGTTTCATTTCAACGTTGCAAACTTCAGCATCATAACGAGTCTCTCTTGCGACCAAAAAAACTCAATCGACTCAAAAAATTGCCACGATTTTCAAAATTGAATAAATAATCAATAGAAAAAATGTTTTTCGTTGAATCTTAACGTTGCAAGCTTCAGAGTCATGTATAACATGTTTGCGTCAGAATTATCAAATAATTGAAATGAAAGAACTTCGCCTATGTGTAAGAAGGAATAAAATTTCCATCAAACAAAATGGCGAAAAGAGTACCAAATTGGTAAAATGAAGAAATTCCTCGCACAACCGCATCCTTTTTCTCGACGACGTTACGGTATACACAGAAGAAAAATGGAAGGATCCCTAGCGATAAATTGATGAAGAGGGAGACGCTACGAGACGAGACTAGTTCTTGCGTTTTTTTTTTCTTTGCAATTCCGTGTAGCGTGACGCCGTGCGTACGGTTTGTTGCGTAGCGTTCGAGCAACGAAACGAAAAGCAGAAGCCAGCCTGGGAATTTCGCGACCTGATACGCAATGGAGAACCCTTTGGAATCCGCTACTTTTGCTATTGGTCGGTACGTGTTGTGGCCATTTATATAGATCGAATGTGCTGCTTGCCTGTGTATACCGCAGTTCACACACACTAACGCACCGAGTGTACCAAAGAAAGTTAATTAATCAGCGTGCTGCGACTGAAAAAGTGAACAAGAAGCTCATGCCCTTATCGCGTATGAGAGCAAAAATTTTACGAAGATGGAATCCGCAAGTAATTTTTGTCTCATAAGATTTACCGGTTCATAGGGAATTTTTCTCAAACGCAATTCATTCTGTTCCGTTAACAATATGACAGAATGGAAAGAACGATCGACCTAAAAGACTCACGAGTTCGGGACCTTATATACGTTTGACGTTTGAAAGTCGATCGAGGAGATAATCTCGTAAAACGCTGCTCGACTCTAAAAATAAGGACCAAATTGTACGAGTGCATGTAGACTTTCAAGAGTGCGGTCAGTATGACTCTGAAGTTTGCAACGTTGAAATTCAACGAAAAACATTTTTTTCTATTGATTATTTATTGAATTTTAAAAATCGTGGCCATTTTTTGAGTCGATTGAGTTTTTTGGTCGCAAGAGAGAATCGTTTTATTGGCCGGACAAAATATTCAACATTAACTATTGGCTCTGCCGAAGAAGTAACAGAATTTCGTTGCATTCCAACTGTGGAAACTTCAGGATCATCGAGTCGAGTGATTTTTCTGTACTGAAATTTTCGTCAGGTTGATGGACTTGAAAATAAAAAAATAAAAACAATTTAATGTCCTAGAAACGCGGCAAATTCGCGTATATAAAGCAAAGGGCTCTTGTTAACCGCTCTTTGAATCCTCGGCGCGTCGATTCGCAACCGAGTCTCACGGTTCGCCCAACCGAATTCCTAAAAAATATAACCCAAATTGACAATTGTGCGTCGCACGTAATGAACACTCGCGTACCGTGATAAAAAAATCAATTCCAAAGAGAAGAATTCTTTGTATTCGCATCGATGTTTATTCCATGGCAATAAAAGTCAATCAAAGTGCAGAGTGCGACGCTATAGGACTGCGAGTGCCTGAATAATCGAAACAGCAACGAAAAAAAAAAAACATTTTTCTTGTATAAAAACGAAAAAATTGGAGATCGAAATGAATAAAAAATTGTGGTGATTATCGCTGATTAAAAATGCACGTCCTGCACTCCGCATCGGTCCATTTGATTCATAAAGAATGGAAAGCCATTAAATACTATGCAATATTCAGTATGATAAAACAGAGTCCGTGACACGGACTCAAAGTCACGGCGGAATGGCTCACGGAGGCTCTTGAACTTGGCATAGATTAGAAATTAATTACTTTTGCTATAGAGCGTACGGAGTGTTGCTTGCTTGTGTCTTGTATGACTTTACACCGATGTTAACATACACACAGCAGCACTAATGGAGCTCGTAGTACAAGCTCGTATATTCTTTGGTCTTGGCCTCGGCACCGACAATTTCTCTCTTACTTCATAGTGTTTACATCGCAACTTGGAGTATATGATCATGGCCTTTGCATAACGCACGGCAATATAACAGTAATAATAAAATAGATGTGCAGCATAAACGAGGGATAAAATTTAATCGTGGAAACAACTCCATTACTGGGAGAAGAAACTACGATTCTCGCAAAATTGCATTCAAATATTTCCTGATGATGACTCTGAAGTTTGCAACGTTGAGATTCGACGAAAAATATTGTTTCTATTAATGATTTATTGGATTTTTAAAATCATGGCTATTTTTCGTCTCGATTGAGTTTTTTGGGCTCAAGACACGATCGTTTTCTTGTCCGAACGAAATATTGAATAATAATTATGAGCCATGGCACTGAAGTTTGCAACGTTGGGTCCTAAAACAAATCGTTTTACTGTCTTAACAAAATATTGAATAAGAATCACGAGCTCTGCTCGAGGAAAAATCGAATTTTGTTGCATTCCAACGATGCAAACACTTCATCATCGTTTTTGAGCCTCGCTGAAGAAAACACCGAATTCCGTATACGATGTTGAAGTATGCATCGTTGGAATGCAACGAAATTCGGTTTTTTCCTGAGGAAAACTCATGATTTTCATTCGACATTGAATCAGGACGATAGAACGATCGTTTTTCAGGATTCAAACACAAAATTGATACGAAAATTGGCTTTTCTTTTGAAATTTAACAAAAAAATTAAGGGAAAAAGTATTTTTCGTTGGATCCCAACGTTGCGAAATGCAACAACATTCCTGATGGCCAAAATTAACTTGGAAATCTACATTTTGTTCATTGACTTTTTGGACGCTCCCGGGTTTATTTTAATTAGTGTTTTTTTTTTAATTAGGATTTAAATTGGGTTTAAGTGTAAGCTGGAGTAAAGCTTTTCATTATTCAAGAAAATGCTTCATATGCTTGGCTCGAATGGGTAGTTTCTGCGATAATAAGCGTTTTGAAAGCATGAAAACGGCTCCTTCGCGCATTATATCGATCGCAATGAGAGAGGAAATGTTGGGAACGTAATAAAATCATTGATGAGCGGGAGACGATAATTATGACGACGTATGACTCGAATGTGAGCGGGACTATAACGGAGATTCGTGCATATGCCGTGATTATTGGAGGATCGACAGTCGCTTTGCAAACGTCAGCTTCACGGTCGAATATTTAATGAGTGATTGATTAGACTCGGGAATATGAACGTATGGATGAATTTTATTGATTGAATCCCTGTTGCCAGGTGCTTGATAGTTTCCGGTCACTTTCATCGCGAGGAATTTACACCAATAATGCAAAATGCTCCACAACAATGCACTCGCAACAGAGAACCAACGAGATTCAATTTTTTATAATTTTCCATGTTCATCTCGCGTGTTCACTGCGTGCGTGCACGTCACGATAGACTTACACGGTAAAACTTGTACGAAAGTATACAGAAGGTGCCTCGAGGCTGATGATTTATAGGGTGAAGTTAAATTCACGAGAAAATCTACACAAGTTCGAAGATTTCTTCACTATAGAACACGATCCATGAATGTTTAAAAACATCAAAACTTTTGCTCCAGAAAGACGAAGAGAACGGAAGAAGAAAATAAATGATGATCGATGAAATCAGTTATTTTGAACGATTTTGAAGTATGAATCGTTGGAATGCAACGAAATTCGGTGTTTCCTTGAGGGAAACTCATGATTTTTATTCGATATTGAATCAGGACGATAAAGCGATCGTTTTTCAGGATTCAAACACAAAATTGATACAAAAATTGGCTTTTCTTTTGAAATTCAACAAAAAAATTAAGGAAAAAAGTATTTTTCGTTGGATCCCAACGTTGCGAACTTCAGTGTCATCATTTTGAGAGATGATCTTGATTTGAATAAATATTCTCATGTTTTCGACTGACGCGAGTTCAGTAACGGAGAGAATTTATATTTTCAAATATCAATCCAAGAGCACCCTGTATGTGAACGATTTAAATGGTCCTGCTGCTGACGTAACAACTTGCGACACGTATAATAAGTGATGATTCAAGAACAATATCATCACAAACAAGGAAATTGTCACTTGTAATTCCCACATTTCGATCCATGCGTATACACGCCATGATATTTTCTGCAGCATATTATGCAACTTTTATTGTAAACAACTCCTCTACTCACGCGCAATTGGATATCAATGAAATGACCTTCGAACAAACTAGTATAAGTGTCACAATATTCTATCACAGATTCAACCAAGGATTTAGACCAGTATTCTAATTTCGTATGCTATATGACTGAACGTGTATCCGGATCGATCGGTGCAGACGCGATACATCGCGCGTTCAGTTCCATGATGCTGAAGTTTGCAACGTTGAAATGCAACGAAAAATATTTCATTTTATGGATCATTCGTTCAATTTTCAATGCCATCCAAACTTTTCGAGCCAATCGTGCTTTTCCGGCACAAATCGATCATTTCATCATTGTAATTACGTCAATAATTATTTTTGCCAAAGATAAAAAATGGCTTCGTTGCATTGCATCGTTGGAATGCAACGCAATTCTGTTTTTTCTTGACCAACGCTCGTAATCCTTAAACGATATTTTCTATTAAATCCGAAGGGAAAATCGGTGCGAAAATTGTCATGGTTTATGAAATTGAACAAATAATTCATGAAAAAATGTGTTTTTCGTTGCATCTCAACGCTGCAAACTTAATCGGTGCGAAATTTATTCGAGGTTTGATGTAAATCGTCAGCAAATTATGACAAAAAGTGGAAAATGACATTTTTTGAATATTTTTTCGTATATGTAAATTAATTAGCACATTTGGATCATTGCGTATTCCATAAACTTCATGCAGTGCAGTTGGCTGGACGTTTCTGGTGAGAAACTATCGAAACGTAGGCAATTACATCGTTTGTATTCCCTATCGTTTGTGGGTTCTGAAATTGGGCCTGTTGATGGAAACCAGTTCAAATCCACGCCCCTGGACAACGTTGGGAATTCAACATCGGAATACACGGGATATAGGATGATGGAGACTCTAGGAAAGCCTCTGAACAACAACAAGCGCCGTTGACGCGCGGCGTCCTCTTCGTTGTCGTTGGATCAGCGCGCGGTCTAGATTTCGGCGAACCTCAAAGCGTTTCCGCACACACAAACTGACATCAAACGCCCCCTATGTACACGTCTATTTACGACAAAAGGAAGTGATATTAGGCGGCGCAGGGAGATTCGGTGACGAAGTTAATTACAGCGACGCACATTTTAGAGCCCAAAGGATTGCGATCTAACGAATTTATCAATTTTTATTCAATGCTGTTGCGTGACCCACTTTTTTTAGTCCGAGACGGACACGATTTTCAAAGAATCAGATAAATTTTTTTTCTCGCGCTCTAAGAACAAAACTACCGAGAATCGTGAAAATCTGTAGAGAGCTTTTTTGTTGGAAATTTAACGCTATACAAGTTTAGTCCTATGCATTTTTGCTCTATCTCCGACCGTTTCGATAGGATTTGCGATAGAAGGAAAAAACTCGATTCAGTACTGCTATGAGACATTTTTTGAGCTTGAAAAGTCGGTACGAAACTCAAGATCATGTTGACGAGCCCAAGGATGGGGGACACATTGTATATCGGAACCTGGAGATATTGCACGTTTCCTTATCGACATCTCAGTATGTTTAGCTGCTGCGCGTGACACACAAAGCATTTCAAAGCCCTCAGCAATGAGACAGGAGTCTCTGCACATACATTCGTGTATGGCTCTCAGAGAAATGCGGCGAACGATCCGTTTCAGTTATCCTCGCCACACTCCACGTCTGTCTTTCGTGCTTTTTTCACCACGCTTCGATAATTCTATTATATTATGTTTTAGTAGACATATAAGTATAACTTTTTCCTTTCATTTTCTCGATTGCCTCGTCCGCAAATCCCCTATTTTCTGCTCTCAACGTCGCAAAGATAACGAACTGAGAAAAAGAGCCATTTATATAGAACGTTCATATCCATTTGATGAGAAAAGCTGCGCAGCTTTTTTTCCAAACACACTTCGATGAAGAATGATGCTATGAAGTTTGCAACGTTCGAATGCATCGAAAAATATTCAATTTTATTGAAAATTCGTTCAATTTTCAATGTCATCCAAATTTTTCGAGCCGATATGCTTTTCGAATGGCAAAAATGGACCATTTTATCACAGTAATTACATTCTGCATTTGAATAATTATTTTTGTCAAAGATAACAATGAATTTCGTTGCATTCCAACGATACAAACTTCAGAGTCATCGATGAAGATGATGTTGAAGTTTGCATCGTTGGAATGCAACGAAATTCTGTCTTTTCTTCGCCAGAACTTATCATTATTATTCAATATTTGGTCCGGACAAGAAACGATCGTCACGTGAGTCCTAAAAACTCAATCGAGACGAAAAATAGTCATGATTTGAAAAATTCAATAAATAATTAACAGAAACTATAGTTTTCGTTGAATCTCAATGTTGGAAACTTCAGAGTCATCGATGAAGTCACGTTTTGCTGCTGCGAAAATCATTTGTTAACCTGAGTCGATTTTTTTTTTTTTGAACTTTAGTCTGAAACTTTGTCAATAATTCCTTCGACCGTCGAGCTGTGGAAATTTTAAAGGTTCAAAGATTTCATGATCCTGAAGTTCCCATCGTTGAAATGCAACGAAATTCTGTTATTTCTTCAGCAGAGCCAATAATTATTATGGAATATTTGGTCCGGCCCATAAAACGATTCTCTCTTGCGACCAAAAAACTCAATCGACTCGAAAAATTGCCACGATTTTCAAAATTCGATAAATAATCAATAGGAAAAATGTTTTTAGTTAAATCTCAACGTTGCAAACTTCGGAGTCATAAGATTTCTCCAGCGCGTCCCAATTGTACGTAATTAAGGATCGAACTGAAAATTCTCCTGGACACACAGACCAGAAGACAAAAAATAAAATTTTATCCAAACTGTTTTTGCTGACAAGAATTTTAACGTCGAATAATTCGGTTCGAGACGAAACTTTTTAAGCCGATTCGCCATCATCGGAAAGTCTTTAAATAGCCGAGACCAAAAAAGATCCAAAATAATTGGTAAAACATTGGCGACAATTTGAAATTCGTGACTCACCGTGTCGAGATTAAACAAGCTCGAAACTTTCTTCAGGAATCCATCCTGCGACTTCTTCTTTCTTCGCGTGGTCATTTCCACCGATTTATTGTCAATTAATCGATCGATCAAAGTGTATTTCTCGTATCAACCAACAATAACGACGAAAAAATCAATAAAAACGCTCATCAGATCTATATCTCCAACATTTTAATCCCACGTCGCTCGATTTTTCACTAAACTTCACTCGCGTTATCACTTTTGTAAACACCAACGGTCTATTTACACGATCGTCAAATATCCTACAAAAAAATTCAATAATTTCCCAATTTTACTTCAAAATTCAAATTCCGATCGCGATTCAGGGTCGTCGCGATTTCTCGATACTGGGACGCGATAATTCTTTCGTTTCAAGCAATTCAACTAAAATATCGCAACTTGCATGTTTTCTTTTCAATTTCAAACATGAAACATTCCAAAAAGATTTTCTTTTTACTCCATTTCGGAAATTTCCCTACAGTAACGGAAAAATCAGCCGCAGCCTACAAAATTCGAATGTTTTTTTCTTTTTTATCAAGTATTTTGTGTGGGGCCTCCACAATCGTGCGTTACGAACTGTCGCTCGCGAGAAACCAGTTGTATTTTGAACGTTAACTCGTGACTACAAAAAAAAAACGTTTCGAAAGCGCGTGTCCCATTTATGGAAAAGAAAAAGAGAAAAATGAGGAAACTTGTAGAAAGATATTATCACTCGACGTGCTGGTTACGTGCCCTCATCGCTGCACTCGCGTTTCTAGGGCCCCTTGCAAGTCCCTAAGCGATGGGCATGCAGGTGGGTGTTGATCTCATGGCAACGCAGTGCTCGGGGTAGGGGCAAAAGGCACTTGTATGAAAACGAGAGTGGGAGACGCTGCGGAGTCAAGTACCGTGACCGAGGGTCAGGTCGCAGCCGTACTGGATCCCATTTCTTTTTTAAATGGATCAACTTTTCACCACTCGCATCTCGAATTCCCAGGCCAAGTATCGCAACAGGTGTATAGAAAATTTATATGATTCTGAAGTTTGCAACGTTGAGATTTAACGAAAAACATTTTTCTTATTGATTATTCATTGAATTTTGAAAATCGTGGCAATTTTTCGAGTCGATTGAGTTTTCTGGTCGCAAGAGAGAATCGTTTTATTGGCCGGACCAAATATTCAATAATCATTATCGGCTCTGCTGAAAAAAATAACAGAATTTCGTTGCATTCCAACGATGGAAACTTCAGCATCATAATAACGATATGATCCTGAAGTTTTTATCGTTGGAATGCAACGAAATTCGGGTTTTCTCCAGCAGAGCCAATAATTATTATTGAATATTTGCTCCGGTCAATAAAACAATTCTCTTTTGTGCCCAAAAAACTCGATCGACTCGAAAAATTGCCACGATTTTCAAAATTCAATGAATAATCAATAAAAAAAATAAAAAATTTCGTTGAATCTCAACGTCGCAAACTTCAGAGTCTTGGGAAAATAAATGAAGCGCGATCTCTCGAAGAGAAATAAAAAAGAAAAAATTGGAGCATTTTTCCACGAAGTCTCAATGCGAGCAGTGATAATCGATGAATAATTTTTTTTCCGGCGAGTCAGTGACACGAGGAAAGGACAAACATTCTCAATCGAGATTGGTCCCTCGATCAAAGGCTTCGAGATCGTAAATATTGTCCCCCTTTATGGTGTTGTAATTGAAATTCCTCGATCAATTAAGACACGTGGAGTAAATTCGCGGACAACCAAAATTGAGAAACTTCTGACGTACCGAACTCAGGATTTTATGCTTCACGATCAAATTCTCTGTATCGATCGCTTCGACTTGAAAATTGCAAGAATTTTCTAAAAGATCGAGCACAATTTGCTTCGAAACCAATGAATTATTCCCCGCACATAATAATTGCACGGAATGGCCGATGAATTAATAAAAGAAATTAAAATCGAATCGCGGAGAGCGTGAATAGTTCAATGGAATTATTTTAGTCGTGAAAGCGAGAAAGAAAACGATACAACTGTGTGTGTGTGTGTGTAACGTTTTCAGAACGTTGTGCGTCCCGGTGTCGAGTGAGTACAGAGCGAACCTAACCTAACTTTGAGGCGCGTTTATATCTCCGCGAGAGGGTACACACTCGCGAGTCGTTTGTGGCTGCGGCCGCGGTTCCCCCACTTGAAACATAAGCTCGGTTTGTCTCGAGAGTTTGTATGAGTTGCTTGCTTATACGTGTCTGAACAGAGCTCTCGCATTCCTGTCAGAGAGAGCGAGAAAGAGCGAGAGAGAGAGAGAGAGAGGGTGATCGAGAGATCGGGACGATTTTGATTGTTGCCGAAATGGAATGAAGACGAAAAAATGACATGCCTGTGTTGAAAAGCGTATATGAAGATGTCGCGCACCGTATAGCGATCGCGAAGACGTTCGCGCCAGAAAGAAACAGTAAAAAAAACGACAACAACAACAAAAAAACAGGTCGATGAATAAAAAAAAAAATCACAGCCGGTTTTTCAGGGCCAACACCCAAAGAGCACGAACGACCTCTGGATCGCACGACGTCTCGCGATCACACCGTTTCTCGTCAGGTAGGACATATCCCTCGATATATATGAAGCACTAATTCACGCACAATCTATTCCGATAAGCCTTAGAGACGCGAGCAACGAAAATCCAAAGAAAACAAACACACGAAATAACGTTACGATCGGCGCGCGTCACCCGGCGATTTTCCTTCGCGCTTTCGCTGTTTCTCGTGCTCGTATATTTTTCACCGAATTCTCTTCACGATAAACACTATTCACTGTCACATTTCGAGTCCCCCGATTAACGAGACACGGACAATATGATTATTCCTTTTCCGGAGTATCGAATAACACACAACTCGAAGAACGAAACTGAACGAACGATCGGCGAGTTCGCGTTTAGCGTCTCGCGTAAAACAGGTTGGTTGTAAAGTGTACTACACTCCCGATGTGCTCGCGTCTATACATATACGAGAATTCATGTGTGTTGAAAAGATCGAGACGCGAGTTTAACGTGTGTGCCCCGTTCGGCCCTGCGTAGCCTCGTGCACTGACTACCTACGAAACGGCGTCGATCTCATGGCTGCGTTCGCTGCTGGCTCGTTCCCTCGCCCCCCTCCCCTCCCCCCTCTCCCCTTCGCGGTAGCCAAACTCTTCCGCGCGCTTTCCTTCTCTCTCTGGCTTCGCGTTACGAGAGCCACAATCACTGAAAATTCCGCCACGTATTACGTTGGCTGTGTATGTCTGTAGATATTTCATATATTCATGCACATGCGATATAGTACGCGACGAGAAGACGCGTAATTATATTGCGAACGTATCGCACGCTCATAATACTCTGGTGTGTGCTTGATAAGAGTAAAATTTATAACACTCGCTCGGACACCCGATCAGAAAAGATTATACAATCGTTGGCATACTCTCGTCTCTTTTTATCTAATAAACCGCGCAACGGTGGGAATCGAGTTGTAGTATTTTCATTGGCTACACAATTGTGCTCGTGTTTTTTTCGTATTTCTAGATCGACTGTACCGGTTGCTCCGTGGCGGGAGCCACTTGTATATATTTCCCCCCCCCCCCCCTCCTTCTGTCAACGCAGTCGAAACATATCGCGGTATCAGCAGGATTTTTTTCGTACGTCTTTGCCGCACGTTTTATTTCCAATTCGACAAAATAAAAACAAGTTGCAAACAAACAAAGTTGTTTATTTATTTCTTGATAATTGCGAACGCGGCCTTTTCGTTCTGGATATTCTTATTGGCAAAAAATTGTTGGAGCAAAACTCATCGAGTCCGAATGCTTTCCTGCGAACGTCAAAACACACGAGCCCCCAACGAAACACACGGCGACAGCCGTTTTAGTACGATGAGCGATAAAAAGACCTTGAAAAGTTTTATCCACGTCGAGTGATAACGATTGACAGCGAACAGAAAAGCCCCTCGATCGAACGTGCATCGCAACTCGTGTGCTGACAGTAATATTTGTGTGTACACACGTATATAGCGTCGTTGCTCGTTCGCCGGTACAACACACTTGTTGGCCCTCGCAGCGAGGCCGAGCGTTAACGAAGATTCACGGAAATTCACGAAAGCATCAAATACTCACGATCGCGCGCGCTTCTCGCGCCTCACACGGCCACATTCCGTACTAACTCTAACCTAGCGATCTTGACACGGAGGCTGCGTTTAGATATTCCGAGATTTATCCCGTTGCACACGCCGAGACAGAATTCGCTTTTCTTTCCACCGATGATTTTTTTTTTTAGCTCAACGGCAACAGCGAGCTCTGACTTATCCGACCTTATGTAATTTCTCCGTCAAGGTCAAGGCGAAATACAGGTCGTGTGCACATAAATTCTTTGCATTTGTGTTTGTAACTCGGAATCTTCAATTTGCAGCGAGGCAGATCATGGAGACATGGAGAATTTTCAACTCTATCGAGATCGATTCTCAGGCATTCCTTTTTTTTAACCCCGCAGTTTTATTCTAAATAAACTCGTACTCGCGATTCTACTTTACTCGCAAGTTTTTATTCGACACATCGCCGGAAAATAACGAATGCAAAGTTCCTTTAGGCTTTCGCGTTGACTCCATCGACGACTCGTTATCGTACAGACGCAACCTAACCCCAACTGGACACTTGTAACTTTTGGTCCCTCATTCCCACACAGCTGGTCTGTTGGACCGCCGATTTTTAATACTGTGTAAAACACCAACAAATGCATCCATATGGGTTTAATTGTAGTGAAATCGAAACGCCGGAATCTCAGCTATCCGGAAAGCTGATTGGCGAAGCTCAAATGTCGTTTGATAAAAAGTTATGACATTTATAACGAGAAAATTTATTCTTAAAAATTCAAGTAGCTCGAGATTCGTGAAATTATTTGAAAAAAAAAAACGTTTTACTACAGTCTTATTTTTCTTATCGTCTAATCCTTTTCAATGCTCGTTATTTTCCGGCCAATTTCAAGCGTACAACAAGTTACGATTAAAGGCTCGATAGCTCCGCGAGATTGTATCGTTACGTGCTCGCATTTAAATTCTCATACCGAGGCTATAAATCAATGATTGAAAATATCGATTTGAAAGCTCAGCCGCGTATTAAATAACTTCTGTCAATTTTCACTCTGTAAATGCACACGCCATCGAGCGGTATTTATTCCAGAAATCAACCGGCTAAAAAAGTTTTCGCTAGTTTAGCAGACGTTGAGACCGAAAGCAAAAACACTTGCTGAGCTTTGTGTTTTTTTGTTTTTTCTTTTCGACGCAGGGTCACAGCTGGTCACTCGCACTAAACTGCCCCACACAGCAGGCGACCTCTGTTGTTATAAGCCCGAGAATACTTACGAAGATAAACACCAAGAAAAACATATCGACTGCTAGAAACTCGAAACACTTTATTCGCCTGTTGGAATAACGAAGCATGCACCGTTGGAATGCAACGAAATTCGGTTTTTTCTTGAGGACAACTTATGATTTTTATTCGATATCGAATCAAGACGATCGAACGATCGTTTTTCAGGATTTAAACACAAAATTGATACGAAAATTGGCTTTTCTTTTGAAGTTTAACAAAAAATTAAGGGAAAAAGTATTTTTCGTTGGATCTTAACGTTGCGAACTTCAAGGTCATTTGGAATGTACTTTATCTAACAATTAATTTCTAGTTAATTTTGATGATTTGGATCAACTTTGACCATATTATATTTAGCCCTTCGCGTGCGCACGTCCTGCAAGTGCATATTCGGTCAATTTGACCCAAGGCGTTATCAAATCATTGCAATCCGGTAAATATGCATTTGAAATTTTTTTTTTTGAAACCTTTTTCGTAGTCAATTATCCATATTTTATGGCCCTATTGTTTTTGGACGCAAATTAAATGTCGGAACCATAATTCGTTGCCATTCCGAACAATTAGGGACGGAAAATTGTCGGGGTCAGAATGACCCAGTGTGTACTCTAGAGGCTTAAAAAAAATTTATACCTCCAACTGAAAAAAAATACATAAAAATAAGGAATCGTTTTCAATTTTTATGGAACTATTTTATGATCCTGAAGTTTGCATCGTTGGAAGGCAACGAAATTCTGTATTTTCTGCAGCAAAGCTCATAATTATTATTCAATATT
This sequence comes from Diadegma fenestrale, assembly GCA_037043255.1. Classification (NCBI taxonomy): domain Eukaryota; kingdom Metazoa; phylum Arthropoda; class Insecta; order Hymenoptera; family Ichneumonidae; genus Diadegma; species Diadegma fenestrale. The sequence continues at coordinate 2,688,988 of CM073311.1, read as the reverse complement.
TGGCCCCGACAATAAAACGATGGTCTCTCGACTTCCAAAAGCTCGATCGAGACGAAAAATAGTCATGATTTTCAAAATTTAATAAATAATTAATAGAAACAATATTTTTCGTTGAATCTCAACGTTGCAAACTTCAAAGTCATACTATTTTTGACTCTCTGAATCGGTGACTCGTTTCCAGATAAAGTTTTTGTGTCGATACGAAAAAAAAGGGATGCGTGAATAATTCTTACCGTGCCTTTGAATTTTTCGAGCGAAAATTGGCCGGAAAACGCGATTGTTCGAAAAGCCAAACTTTGCCACGTTGAAATTTATTACTCGATACACGGAATACTTGAAGGAAAGCCGACAAACTTGCGGGGACGGTGCGTTCGACAAAACTTGAGCCGCGCACGACCTTTTTTCCTTTCGTTTCGCGTTTGATAAAAGTTGAAAAGGTCTTATCGACTGTAAGCATATAGGGGCAAAAAAATGTAATGGTTGAACGTAAATTACCGGGACGTAGAAAGTTTCCAATGCGGAGCTCGTATTTCACTCTCTTTCTTGAATGATTGTTATGAAGAAGTAAAGGGGAAAAAATGTGGAAAATGAAGGTGAAATCGTTCATCAAGCACGAATTTACAGTGCTCGCATGGCCATTCGCATCGCACATAAACTATACACATACGTTGAGCATATGCATAATGAACTAGCTGTAAGAGAGGGGCTTGCATTTGGATATAAGCACGATAACTCTCGCGTGTACCGAACCCTCGAAGCTACACGACCCGGAAACTTAAACGAACCTTTAGAACTTGCGGTGGAAGGCAATTTCAACGGAGAATATCACGAGAGCTTTTGCGCTTGGTTGTTAAAACGCCCGAGGACGCTTAAGATGCTTTACCAACCTTACGAACGTGTGTCTGTGTCTGTACAATACATTTATATCCTCCTCCATCCAAACACGTGCGAGCATTGTAAAGGGAGATGGAAAGAAAAAAATGGTTCGAGTCCTCTCCAAATTTACATATAGGACAACAGCTTTCGCGAGGTTATTGTTCTGTCGAAATAAATATATATATATATATATTTCGGCTCTATAAATAAAATCTATCAGCGAAAAAGAGTTCGTCGGTCTGTGCATTTGGAATCGCGTTCGTAACTCGAGAACCACTCGCCCGATTTCAATGAATCTTTCACAAAGGCTCGCGATCCACAAAAACTCTATTTCGTCACGAAATGCAAAAAAAAATCAAATATCGACGGATTTCATTCGAATTTAAATAAACAGCAAACCTTCATGCAGAATCAGATTTTTCGCCATTTTCTATAGCTCATAAATTTTTTAAAAGGACCACGAACGTGAGTTTTCCGCATTTTTTCGAGACCGATCCGCAGCAAAATGTTATTTTTTTAAATATTCATTGTTCACGCGCGTGTTTCCTACGCGCGGACGGAAAATACTTGGCAATAATTAATAATGAAGTTTGGACAATAAAATATTGAATACGTTATTTTTAGTTCATGTGGATGCATAAAATACGAAAAAATACACAACCATATGCAAACCATATGGATTTTCGAGGCAGCGCTTCATGAATAATAATCACTACGTAGCTATGAACAACAAAAACAAAAAATACACATAAAACAGCGATTGCACGTACAGGCTAGAAATGATTGATTCATGATCCTGAAGTTTGCATCGTTGGAATGCAACGAAATTCTGTTATTTCTTCAGCAGAGCCAATAATTATTATTGAATATTTGGTCCGGCCAATAAAACGATTTTCTCTTGCGGCCAAAAAACTCAATTGACTCAAAAAATTGCCACGATTTTCAAAATTCAATAAATAATCAATAGAAAAAATGTTTTTCGTCGAATCTCAACGTTGCAAACTTCAGAGTCAATATTAATTTGGGATTGAGACAAATGAATAAAACTTTATTATCGATTATACCAAAAAACTATTATTTTCAAAATGGATTTTAATGCAAACAACAAAAACAACAAAACATAGAAATGCGTGCTGAATTATTGATGAATTGCGCTGCTGGAATCTCTCGATGTTGATTTTAGTCGGTTTTTATCCATTCCGTGACGTATAAAGGAAATCGTCAATGAATTATTCGACAGGGTCTGGTATTATAATTTCCAACTCGTCCGAGGACTCCATTTTCTCCTGATAATGGCGAAACATGTAAAAACGATAAGAAAAAAATCAAACACTAATAACAAAAAAAAAACAGAGAAAATGCCAAAAAATAAATAAAACTTGCAGCGCTGAAGATTAAAAGCGAGTCTGTGTGTGCGAGTTAGAGAAAAGCAGAGAAGGAAAATGCAAGCTTTTTTGTTAAACACAACATTTTTCTTTAGTTCTCGTTTCGCTGACTTTGTAAATCTTCCTTTAATTTGCAATTCGATATAAACAAGAAAATGATTTCTCTCTGAGCAAATTCGTGGAACGCATTTTTCTTATTATTTCGGATCGAATGGAAATACGAGAAAAAGCAAGTATCCGCGTGCACAAAAGCGAGCTGTGTGTTTTCGTACGAGAAGCGCGATAGTAATGAGAGACGAGAGGGCGGCCAGTTTGGGAATAAAACTCGTTCGGGTAATGCAACTTGAAGAAAAGCGAAGAAAAAATGAGGGGAAAATAGAGAATTTTGTGCGCGAAGAAAGTGAGGTCAGCAGAGACTCGAAATGCTCGGCTCATAGTTGCGAATTTCTTAATGAAAACTGACAAGAATTTCTGTCTCTATAGTTTTTAGGAACCTCTCTTTGATCTCGTCCCATGCCACGTCGACATTTTTCTCTCCTTGAAAGAATGTCATTCGACGCGACATTGTCAATAAGAAGTACAAAAAAATTGCAGATAATATACATTTCTGCGTAGCATCTCGAACGAGGGAGGAAGAAAAAGATTCTGGCAGAAAATGTGCAATGAGGTGTAAAGGTAACATTCTCCAGGTAAGTCGGTCACGCGTCTTGTACGACGAACGAGTCGCATGGCATAAAAGGTAGAATGGAAGAAAAGAGGATCGTGCGGTTGCACGTAGAACCTGGTGGACTGTTCTTGCAGTCGCAGGTGCACTCGCCACAAGGCAATGTCGCGGCTACACTCTGAGTCGTTGAAGACAACATTGAAAGGGTGAGATAAAAGAAGGGTGGTTGAATGAAAGAAAAGAGCCTGTGAAAGCCCTTCAAATCTTTCTGAGTGTCGAATGTCTATCAGTGATAAAGCCCCGTCATTTTTTGTCTCGGTTCTCTTTTTTTTTTCTGAAAACTCATCGAGACGACGAGTCTTATCATATTCCCTTGTCACACACACACACGTCGAACTCTCACGCATGGGTGTACGCAAGCATAAAGCTTATTGTCCGCGCCCTACGGATTATTTCGAGGTTCTGCAGCCGCAATGCATTCCCGTATTAATGAAACACAGTTGCATAGAGCCAGAAAAGCCACGAAATCCTGGAGGTATACGCTTCAGAATTATTTATTCATGGCAAAAAAAAGTGAACGGAACCTGAAAAGGTCTCTCATAACGTTGTTAAAGTTTGCATCGTTGGAATGCAACGAAATTCGGTTTTTTCTTGAGGGAAACTCATGATTTTTATTCGATATTGAATCAGGACGATAAAACGATCGTTTTCCAGGATTCAAACACAAAATTGATCCGAAAATTGGCTTTTCTTTTGAAATTTAACAAAAAATTAAGGGAAAAAGGATTTTTCGTTGGATCCCAACGTTGCGAATTTCAGTGTCGTCTCTCATAACTGCGTTCGTTTTATTTTGGCACAATTTTTCAAGACAACATTACACTGTGATTATTTTTGACCTACGGTTTTCCTTAACTTATTTGGTTTCGGTTTTCCGGAGGCTTGAATCTCAGGGATAATTATTTACTTCAACAGTTCGAGGTCTGGGAATAGATTGTTGTAGACAAGAGAAGGATTAGCTTGATGGTGTTTCCAGAACACGTCGAAAATCACATTATTGTCGTATCAGCATTATGCAGCTATACCGGAATCGCCCATGTCAACAGGATTAGTCGAAACAAACGTTGAATCCTATTCCACAGTTTCTACTGTCAATTGGCTTTGCTCAGTCTTTGAGAAACTTGAAAAAGAGTTATTTCACTTCGAAAATGGTGGTTAGATATTTACGCTGAATGTTTCGTGCAGTTCCCTACGATTATATCCATACACGGTCAGCTTATCAATTATAAAATATTTACAGTATGAATTTTGATGATTAAATGCTGTTAATTATTTATAGCGCTTGCCTCACGCTGTAACTTTTGGCACCTTATACTTACGTACTGTCGGTCTGTATTTGACCGACGACTTTTCTCGTTCTGTAACTTTGTATGGAAATGGAATGATCCTGAAGTTTGCATCGTTGGAATGCAACGAAATTCTGTTATTTCTTCAGCAGAGCCAATTATTATTATTGAATATTTGGTCCGGCCAATGAAACGATTCTCTCTTGCGACCAAAAAACCCAATCGACTCGAAAAATTGCCACGATTTTCAAAATTCAATAAATAATCAATGGAAAAAATGTTTTTCGTTGAATCTCAACGTTGCAAACTTCAGAGTCGTGGAAATCGAAACGTCAGACTCTGAACAATCCGAAAATCAGCAATCGAGCAAAAGAATCATTCGATGGAATACAATAAATTGATTGTGGCCATCGGTCAGTTGGACACCGTAGTGACGAGCTAGAGTTAATGAGCAAAATCGTCATTTTCCATTGATTAATTCACTTTTATTTCGTTGCTTGATTACCATATGGTTAGAAATTCATTTGATTGTCTTTTTATTGTGTTTATAACTTTATATGCACGTTAGTTATGAAGCCTTTAATCAGCTGCTGACAATCAGGTGCTGCTAATTGTCAACATAGAAGTTTCGAATCGCTGTGAGGTGTCTGAGCAAGAGACTGGTATGCACTGCGTTCAGCTTCAATGAACACCAACTAGTGATAATTACAATTGTTATAATTACAAAAAGAATAAAAAAAATGTAACAATTTTATCGAGTTTGTTCAACCATAAGCCTTGATTCGACGAAGCTTCGATTGCACCGGGTCTGTATCTGCACATGGCCGTCGACATGGTCGCAGTTACATTTTCAACGAACCCCGTTAAAAAGCCCCATCGATTTTTACTCCACTTCGTTGAACTTTAACGAGAATGTCATCATTATCGAAAATATAAAAATTCGGATGCATCCCCGCGTTACAACTGCTCTTAATGAGGGTTTAACGAACCATCATCATTACATGTCCCTATGCGAGTCTACTTTTACAGCGTTATTCCCTTTTTCGACATTATGATGAAAATTACAATGACATTACGTGGTTCGACAAAAATACACCGACGATCGTGGCATCGACATTTTAGTTTTCCGTTCGAATTTTGACGTGCATGCATCGAGGTTTCTACTTGTCATGCCCAATGCGATATTATCTCAGGAAAATCGATGTATTCGTTGCGGACAAAGGATTTTCGCTATGCAGCAGGATTTTCGTTAATATTCAATATTTTTCGACGTATGTACAAAATATTTACATCTTGGATCGCAGGTAAGGAAAATGCTTTGAAAATAAGAATCCGCGGTATTTCAATGAATTCTCCTGAAACTGTGTCAAGGATTTCTTGCTCCTCATTTTCATCCGAAAACTCGTTGAACCCGAAGTTTAATTATCCTGCGAAAAATCTGTTCGACGCTGTTGCTGAATCCAATTAATCGAGTTCGTCGCTGCGCGTACGTACGAATTTTCCAATGAGCGTATCGAGCCAACGTGTGAGCGGTTTGACCGAGCATATTAGCAATGAGATTGAAAGCAAAAGTATGCGTGGCAAAAAAACGAAATTGCAAAATGAGAAGACCAATTAAAAATCGGGAAAACTCTTCGGATAACTGACACTATATTTTTTTAAATAAAAATCAGTGAGGTCCAGAAACTGTCGATAAAAATCTCGATTATCCATTACGTTACGGAAAATGTCATTTTTCTATATATTGGCTCCGATATTCAATATTTTTTCGGACCTCAACGCCAGCTCATTGGTCCACCACTGCAAAATTATTCGTTGTAACCATCGCGCGTATTTTTTTTTCATTATATTTTAATGATTTTTTTCCCACGCTCCATTCACTGACCGGTTTTAACAAATATTATACAATTCATTTTTCAAAAACGGCGATAACCGATGAAATATTACACCGATCAATTTTTTTTATTCCCTGTAGAATAATTTATTTTCTATTTTCTCGGAAAGAATGGAAATTTCCCAACGGAGTTCCGATTCGACGAAACACTAATTGTTACTTGGTATGAAATGACACTTATGACTCTGAAGTTTGCAACGTTCAGATTAAACGAAAAACATTTTTTCTATTGATTATTTATTGAATTTTGAAAATCGTGGCAATTTTTTCAGTCGATTGAGTTTTTTGGTCGCAAGAAAAAATCGTTTTATTGGCCGGATCAAATATTCAATAATAATTATTGGTTCTCCTGAAGAAATAACAGAATTTCGTTGCATTCCAACGATGCAAACTTCAGAATCGTTGACACTTTGGTGATTGGTATTTGGCGTCAGGTTAAAATCGATCATACGTTACGAAATCCCATTGAAAAGTGATACTCAAGCACTAACTGATACCCCATGCATACTTTTTTCATTGCAATGGAAACCCCGGAATTTTGGATCCTCGTGGATTATGGTTCATAGCAAAATAAAATGTCTGATGATATTTTCGCATTCATTGTTTCGATGCAACGAGTTTTATTTTTATTACTTGGCCTCGAGCCTCCTTTTAATTTTTTCGATAATTATTTTGATTATAGTGTAAAATTGACATTCCATGCAATAGAAATTTTACTTTGCATCGACCATGAAGAAATAGAGTTTTAGACAGCACAACCATGGTAAATGTGAAGGGTGAAAAAAAACCAAACAATTAATTACGTCTGCAATTGGGATATTTTGTATGTTTTACGGTTTTTAAATCTTCTAGTAATTCTTTTGAGCTCACCTGATCGCTGTCGTGGCCTTGCCAGCTGTCGTGACTCTGAAAAATAAAAAGAGACGAATTGAACTCACTTGTTTCGTATGAATTTGAGTAAAATTATTTTAAACTAATTTTTCCGCGCGCTTGTTGCATTTCAAATCGCAAAAACTCTTTATCGGAAAGTTTTTGGTGAATCGAAATGGTTCGACTACAGTTTTATCTGGAATTCGGACTAACGAACTTCATTAAAACAACTTGATCGATGAGGTAATGCGTTATTAATAAAGCCACGGTAATTAAGCTGCAGCTATCGAGTCGCATTTCACGATCTGCATGTTAAATTTTTATGACAATAATAACAGTAATAATGACTGTAATAAAAGAGCAACAACATCGGCTCGTGAATTCTTCATTATTACGATAATTAATTCCTACGGAAAATTCCGTGAAATATGAGCTCTGTCCATATTACGATTTTGCGATAATGCATAATTATCCGACGAGTCTTATTATTATTATACATCGGTTTGATTTTGTACTGGATTCGTTCAGCCTTCATTTTCATGGCTGAAATAATTTTTAGCTCTGCCAATGTACACGATCATTTACGGTCAAAACATTGTAACCAGAAGCTCGTGATCTTCTTTGCGGAATTTTGCGACCGCATTCCTCGGCCAAAAGGTCTCACCCAACGATTTATCGATCAAACATTCCGAATACAACATGGAATAAAGTTTCACCCAGAAAATTCGTATTGTTCGTAATGATATTGCGATTTTGCGTATGTCATCAACGATTTTCATGTCAACTCAACGTCGAGATTATTCAGCGACTACATTAGTCACGGACAATTTTTTGGGTTTTACGTAAACATTGAAAATTATAAACAACGAACAAGGAATGCATCTGGTAAATATTAATAATGCACGAACCAGCACCAAATAATGTTTATCCCGGGAAAACGTGTAAAGGATGTGGTCGACCTTCAATTCATAAAATCTATTACATGCGGCGCAGTGCCGGCGTCACCGGATATTACAAAACAAAAAGAGACAGAGAGTTTAATCAGTGGGCAATTTATCTCGTAAAAGCGAAATAATATTCAACTCGACAGCACATGCGTATTGCGTATAAAGAAAGAAAAACATTTATACACTAAATAAAGGTTTAGAGCTTCGGCAGGAGCAGCGCCGTTGCATGGCTGGTCCTGGTGCATCCCGGCGGTTTTCAGGGGTCGCGCGGCAAAAGAGGCATTATCGGACGCAGACTTCCGGCACGTTGTCGGAAGTGTGGAAGGAGGCGCACTCTATATACACTGGCACGGGGTTAATGCCGGTGAACCGCTTGCTAGATTTATGGCAACAATATAACCGAGATGCATGTGTGCAACCGAACCATGTATTTTCCTAACCCATACGAAAATGTCTCTTTGACACCGTTTTAACGTAACTGCTACAGTTACGTTATATAAATATAAATGTCTATATATTGAGGAGATACATACACATAAATGTATAAATAAAGTATATAACGTATTTTCATATAAAGTATATAAATGTGCGAGAAACAGGATCGTGCGTGGAAAAGGTTGCACGACCTGGCATAAACTATGTATTCGCACGTTCCATACGAGGAATATGTGTGCACGGAGATCGACGCACAAACATTATATAAATATCTCGGCAAACGAACCATAAAATATAATACACGATACGTATGAACGTCAAATTCAACGAGATATCGCACGCATCCGCGTCTCATTCGTTATGATATTAATAGGAAAAGTATCAATATCATTTTTTTTCCATTTCTATTAAAAACTTTTCTAATGCACGCTGGTAAACACTGCTTTTCGTTCGCCTCGGCAATTCCGTGGACTTGGCTCGGAGAATGCTCGCGAAAGCCCTGCAATTACGCGCGTGCATAAAAAAACTTGATGCTGAAGTTTTCATCGTTGGAATGCAACGATTTTCTGTTATTTCTTCAGCAGAGCCAATAATTATTATTGAATATTTGGTTCGGCCGATAAAACGATTCTCTCTTGCGACAAAAAAACTCAATCGAGTCGAAAAATTGCCACGATTTTTAAAATTCAATAAATAATCAATAGAAAAAATGTTTTTCGTTGAATCTCAACGCTGCAAACTTCAGAGTCATCAAAAAACTTGATTCACTTGAGTTAATGTTCAGCAGCTTTAGAAAAGTGATGCGAATTTTTTGTTTCGTTTTGGTGATTTAATCGAATTCATTTGCTTTGAGTGAATTCGAATAAATTTGTCTCAGGGCCTTGACCATTCGAGTGTTTTTTTTCTTTCGATGTTTCTCTTTTTCTTGCTAAACCGTGTATCGAAAAAAGAGAGAGAGAGAGAGAGAGAGAACGATGAATAAGCCGATGGAGGAAATGTGGCGAGGCTTTTACGAATGATCCTCTACTTCTGAACAAAATTTCAGTTTAGCGTAATCTCTTAACTCGATTAAGTAGCTCAAACTGTTGCATCTCGCTAATAGCAGTTGAACGTATATTCTAATAAATATATGTATAATATGCTATATAGAGTGTGGATAGATTGCTAGTTATCCCGCAAGCGTACGATACACGTATATAGTAAATCGTCCAACATTAGGTAGCGCTAACCGTCCAGCCATTTGGCTATAGATGGCTTGGCTAGCCGCCCATCAATTCCGTTGGAAACGAGCCCTTACGCCATACACCCACGCGTGATATCTCTCTTCTCTTTTCCTATATATCTCGCACTCTCTTCCTCGCTCCCTCTCCCTTTTTCACTGCAGCTATTACGATAATCAGGTGGATAAAGTTTCGGACCAAGTGCACCTTCTCTCTATACACTGCACCGGCTTGGAAATAACGCGAACCCTGCTCGCATTGTCTCGATCCCGTGGTCCAATTTTATCTCCACTCGCAATACTCAATGTTGTTCCAAATTGTCGATTTCTCGTTAAATACGATCGATTAACTGATTATTTTATAATAATGAGACAATTTTTCCCAGTTCAACGTGATCCGTTCATTTCTCTTCGAAACTTTCAGCGAAAGGTAACGAAATTTTTTTGTTTCCGTGTTAAATGGAAATTCTGCGAAAAATCCTCGGAAATGGTCGCGATTGTGTAATTTCTCTGCGTGTATGATTTTTTTAACGCATTTTCTGATTATTTACGAATCGGAGAATTGTTGAAGAAAATAGATTCGGTTTCGTGCATGCGCGCGATAGATTTTGTGGTTTTTCTGACTTGCTCCGGATATCAGCTGACTCGGCACAATTCAACGCGGCTTTCGACACGAGAATTCATTGGCATCGGGGAAAAAAACAAAAAAGGTAAACATCGAATGTCACAACTCACTCTTTATCGCTCACTGCGCGTCGCTCGACAATCCCTCCCCGGAGGGAAAGATCGAGGATATTACGCGGGGATGCTTGATTCATGATACGCAACCACGATCGAGCAGCGCTCGAAGTTCGTTCACGCGCGTTGTCGTCGAGACGTCCCAGTGTTTGGTGTTTACACGTGTCGTTCAAATTTATATGAACCAACGCACAAAGAGTTTGGTAAAGCACGTGACAATGAATTCCTGACGTTACGCACGTGAGAAATCCACGAAATTGTAAGTAGAACTGCGATTTCTCTCAATCATGTAATGATCGACGATGAATCAAAGTGAAATTTATTAAAAAACGAACGAAGAAGATATTTCATTATTGAATTATTCCAATCGTATACGAGAAACTTGATTTGAAATATTTCATCGTCGCGATTGAATCGCTGAGCTATTCAGCGAGGTACGAACTCGGAAATGAGCAGACAGTCTACATTTGACGTGATTCTATCTGTTCGCAAATGTATACACGTATATTGGAAAGCGTGCATTGTAATAGACGGTTGAAACCTCGATTTCCAGAGTCGAATAGATATAAATCATATTCGACGAGTCAAGTTCTCAGTGAGAATAGGAGGGAAAGTTTAAGCCCACGTATGTGGCATCGAACCAAGAAGGAGTTTCAATTCCCCGTTAGGTTGGTTCGTCGCGCGCGTGTGTCGCACAACTCGACGTGTCGCATTGAGGAACAAGATTTTAACGTAACGCTTTCAGAAGTATGAGAATCTCCAAGGGCTCTTCGCGTTGCATTGAGGCGCAAGGATTTAACGCAACGCTTCCAGAAATATGAGAATCTCCATGGGGTTCTTACGTATGCGCATCCAGATACTCATGCACATATAGACATGCAGTACTAAACGAGAAAGAAGGACGTTTGCATGCGAGCCATGTTCGAGAATAAGGATTTCACTCGATCGAGACGGACTCTACGAAATCGTCCTCCACACTGCGGTACGAAGAATGAGATGGAAATATCTCTGGTATTCACAAGATGAGCTATTCCATCGCGTGCGTCTGTATAGAAAATCGTCGTTTGCATTCAACCCTCGTATATAATAGCAAAAGCTCACTGGTTTATCTTCACATTTCGTTGCTCTCAGTTGCTCTATGATATTTCTGAATTTTCCAAGCATCAATTCATTCGCACGAGAATTACATTCATCGCTAATAAAATTACTATTAATTTTATTCCCAAAACACCCTCATGTAATTTCCTTCTCTCGCATTATGAACGGGACACAATCTACACGTATCATCGAGCCTCAAAGCATGACTCTGAAGTTTACAACGTTGATAATCCGGAAGTTTCCATCGTTGGAATCCACCGAAATTCTGTTATTTCTTCAGCATAGTCAATAATTATTATTGAATATTTGATCCGGCCAATAAAACGATTCCCTCTTGCGCGACCAAAAAACTCAATCGACTCAAAAAATTGCCACGATCTTCAAAATTCAATAAATTATCAATAGAAAAAAAGTTTTTCGTTGAATCTCAACGTTGCAACCTTCAGTCATGTACAACGTTGAGATTCAACGAAAAACATTTTTTCTATTGATTATTCATTGAATTTTGAAAATCGTGGGAATTTTTTGAATCGATTGAGTTTTTTGGTCGCAAGGAAGAATCGTTTTATTAGCCGGACCAAATATTCAATAATAATTATTGGCTCTGCTGAAGAAATAACAGAATTTCGTTGCATTCCAACGATAGAAACTTCAGGATCATCTCAAAGCTGCACTCAAGATTTACAATCTAATCAACCCCATTGTACTGCAGATGTAATAACGAATTATCATTTTTACGAGAAAACCAATGACAGTGTAATTATATTTATTACACCAAACGGGCCATCAATTGTCCTCCGATTCAATCTGCATTCGATATCTCACAAATAATGAATAATAAATGAGGGTGAGGTCTCAGAGGATTAAAGTCACATCGAAGAGAAGGGCGAGAGTAAATTCATGATTAATCGTCGCCATGTATTATCCGCCCCGACATCGAAAGTCCTTCGACTATGTACATATTCGTATGTAAACAACAATCGTTCATTCTCACCGAGACTATTTTTCACGTAAGCCCTGCACTGTACCAGGATGTACACCTGCGTTTGTTTCACGTGAGGTAAAACGACGATGCAATTGAACGAATACAGCGATCGAGGATAGCGAAGCGGCAAAGACAAAAGACGCATCGTTTTAAAACCGACACATACCGTTCAGTTTTTAAATCCAAGGGAGAACAGTCACGTAGGAAAAATCTTGGTGGTTGGAAACCACCTTGACAATCTCGTAAATCGTAGTTTATGGCGACTCCATAAAAGTCAACGCTTCATCATTCTTTATTACACAATATTTCATTGCGCTATAAAGTTTACTTCATTTTTCCATCCTATGAACTTATCAGATAATTCGCAACGTTTTCGTCTTTGAGACCGAGCAATTATTTGATTTTCCGGCTTTGTTCCGAATCAGTTCTGCGCATCCTGCGTTGCACTGACGCCAAAAACTGCAATATTTGAATCGAAATAAAAATTCAATCGCTGAATGAATAAATAAAAAACAAGAACAACTTTCATGCAAAAACATTCATAACCTTTTTGACAGCCAAAAAAGGATTACGTGTATTTGAAAAAGAAAAATTATTTGGAAAAATATGGATGTATAGTTTTCACATTTACATTGAAACGCTCTTTGTTTTTTTTTTTTTTTTCCAGCTCTCGTCGATCATGAAACGCAGCAAAAACATCGCGGGCGAAACCAAGTTCGATGTTTTTTACACTATCAAGTTGATAGTACATCAAACGTGATGAAATACGTGGATGCTCGAGGGAAATGGCTATTTGAATTTTATTGTTCCCAAACAAAGACCCACTCACAGAACGATAGATCGTGAAAAAATTGCCCTTTTCCCACCCTCTATACCCTGCATCCCTTCTTTTTGTTCCAGTCGAGCTTACAACTTGAATTACGTTCGTGTTCGATGCTGAGAACAATGTAGAGGTCAACGAGAGCCTGTTGATGAAAGCTTGATGCGCAGAACGGCTAATTCGCTTCCTCAGCCTCATATTGTCTGACCAGACGTTCCTTTTTCTACTCAACTCTCTCAAACACAGCACATTAATCATTCGATTCCGTCGCAAATAACTCTGCGTATTTCTTTCCCAGTTATTTTTGCTCTCGATTTCTTGAAGCGTTATTTTTCATATCAACGATTTTTCAATTCACATCTTCATTATAATAATTATTATCAGTGTCGAAAAAAATTGGAAATAACATAAAAACGACTTTCGCTGGAATTTATAACTTTGTAATTTATGGGAGCAAGTTATTGGCTCGGATTTAGTTGTAATGACTAACGTGGGTCCAGGCTCAAGATATTTCGAGATAAAGTTTTTACGATCCTGGGAAACTGCAATGATTTCTCGCACACTCCAAAGTATGCGAAGAGATATCACGACGCCCGCGAGCTGAAATATCCACTTTCTGAAATTCATTTCCTACTGAAAACCTCCGTTTTATTAAAGTGCTCCAAGTAAATGCCTGCGGGTTTTTAATCTCTTTTTCAAAGTAGCATATAATGAGCTTTCCATATATACCTCGATCATCATTACGAGTAAATGACACACGGAGTGATAGAAATGAAATCTCGCCATCCAGTTTTGTTTCAGGAACGAATAAGTTTTTGCTGAATGAAATTTTTTGGATTTAATTACGATTTTATTTCTTCCCATGAAAGTTTACATTCTTCTCAGTGAAAAGTGCCCGATTTCGTGAACTGCCAAGAGTACAAATTGATTCGCCGGAATCAGCGAAAATTCGGAGCGCATTTTTAAGGTTAGTGTATGCTTAACTTTGCTAAAGAGACAATGGCGCATGCATGGACGCCTAATCCACGTGCCGGTCAGACATAAAAGTATTTAATCCAATAGTCGTTGGACAGTTGGTCTGGATACTCGTTAGAGTCACTTCATGACTCGCAGACTCGACGTTTCTCGCTCTCTGTACGGACAAGTTTAACGCGAATAAAATGGATTGTCGTCAGCGATGTTCGCAGCCTGCGAAAATCATCCCTTTGCAGCGTGTACTTTTGTCCCAACCCTGGCCTCTGGCATCATGCGGATATGCACTCCAACCTGCCCGGAATCGTATTTCAATCGTGAAAGCTCGGGTAAACAAGTATGTTTATAAAACTACGAAGTGCATCAAAAAAATTACTAGGAAAAATGTGAAACAAGCAAAAAATTAGTTTCTCTCTATTTTGAACTCTAAAAATCTCCCTCCGAAGTTTCTCATTCAGCTCCAATTTGTAGAAAGTGACTTTATTATCCACGAACAGTAGTAGCTTTTTAGAGAGTCTGGCCGTACAAGAAGTCTTTAGATTACCTCGAGACGCTCTTCTCGCCAATTGCCGATTCTAATTTAGGCTAATTACTTTTCACAAAGTTATATATATTCAGAGTCTCTTTCGTCCTCTCCCTCCAACCTTTTTTTTTACGTTTTACTTCTACTTATCTACATCCGGGGGTGTAACTACTGTTCCGATTGGGGTGTAAACGATAATGGTGGGACGGTCGGTCGTTGATCTTTCGAGAGGGGGAAAAGTTTTCACAGCAGCATTTTCGAGGGAGATTTAGAAGGAGGACTGTGTGAATATAAATTCGTATATGAATGAATTAGCTTTGTCCTAAACTCTCCATTTCCCGAAGTATCATTTTCTGTTGTAACAATAAAAAATGACACTGAAGTTCGCAACGTTGGGATTCAACGAAAAATACTTTTTCCCTTAATTTTTTGTTAAAATTCAAAAGAAAAGCCAATTTTCATATCAATTTTGTGTTTGAATCCTGAAAAACGATCGTTCTATCGTCCTAATCCGATATCCGATAAAAATCATGAGTTTTCCTCAAGAAAAACCGAATTTCGCTGCATTCCAACTATGTATGCATCGTCAATAAAAATGCATCGTTTTTCGAACGATTTACCGGAGCTTTTCCCGCAGTTGTTACCATTCGAGAAAATTCAATGCACGGAGGGTGCCAACGAGGTTTTTTTTTACCGAATTCTACAATGTACCTTTCTTGTCGATGACGAGGCACCCATCAGCTGTCGTGCACTCACTGATAAATATTTTCAATCGCGTGTTCGTTGAGCTCCGTTTACCGAAGGAGAGGAAGATGCCGAGGAGGGGAAAATATTGATCAAACTGTAGCATTCGAAAATAATTTGCGAAAGTCAAGGACAAAGGCGAGAGCTTGGGCTTTAATCTCGTCATTTGAAAGCGCGTTTCAATACACTTTTTTCTTAAAATGACCTCGTTTTTTATAATCAACGGCAACCTGCTGTGCAACTATCGTTTCGGAATGGTCTCTGCGAGGAATTTTACAAGGTCCAACGCGCAAAATACGATAATTTCGTTGAATTATTACCATGAAAACTCCGACTCGTTGTTCACGTAAGTTTTGCTAGTAAAAATCAATACAATTTCGTGAGAAAAGGTAAATTTCCGCATGACACGAAGATCCTTCGAGCAAGAGAGTTCAAATACGATCGATCGTGTCCAGTTGCCATAGTTTTTCTATTGTTGTGAACGCACTCACACGCGAGCATTCAAGAAGAAAATATTTCTTCGTCTTTTGTATCGACAATTCTCTCAATAATCAGTACATTGTCAGAAAAGCTCAAAACGTATTTCAGTGCCAATCGATCTGTAAGAAAAGCTTTAAACGCACGCAAACCTATCGTTCAAGTGAGCTCGACCTTCACATTTTGTACATAACGTATTTACGCTGTTTCCTGTGAACCGCCGTTCTATTGCCCTTATTTGTATTCGTTGCAGAATTCATCCAACTGCCCACGGATTGCACTATTTCAAGGAATTCGATGGATCGATCGTATATCGTTTGCGAATGAGCAATCGTTGAAATCCAAATCTCATGCGATTGAAACTTCTATCCCTTGAATCAAAATGGCGTAGAAATTGTACAAAAAGTTTTTCGTCAACTTCCATGTATATAAGTCAACGTTTTTGTGACATTGACGCTCCCAGTTTGCGCAAAGGGTAATCAATTATTGAAAATACAGATTCCCTCGATGGTCTGTTTCCAGCAAAGTGAAAATCAAAGCGATGCGAGCACTAAGACAAACATATACGCGGCAAACATTGCCATTTGGTCAAAGCTGGACTTTACATTGCTGGTGTGGTCAATGATTTCGAACGTAAGAATCTCTGGTCTCTACACGGAGAGAATATTACATCAAAATTTACAATGTTATTCTAATTCCCTGGTACCAAGTCGTCCCTCTGAGAAATTTTACCAAAAACATAGTAATTTTTCATTCTTTTTCTATCGAAAACGCGGAAATTATGACATTTTTCGCCTTTTTTCAAATAAAAATTTACTATGTTTTTGCTAAAATTTCTTAGAGGGACGACATGGTACCAGGCAACTATAATGACATAGTAATTTTTAATGTAATATTCTCTCCAATGCAGCAGACTTTTCAGAAGCTTTACAAAGACATGGCGGCGAACTCAATGAAACGTCACGGAATTAATTAAGTCGAGCTCGCTTTGAATCTATTCAGACAACATTTACACGATCGGAAAAAGCGATTGGGCCAAATTGTGTGCGGGCAAACTTGTATTTCCATCTTTGTGAGAGGGTGTCTTCGAACTGCCCGATGCTGTAAAGTTTCTCGTCGACACTTTCTGGGCGGACTGAACAGTATGGGGCAGAAATGACGATTTTGTGTAAGAAAATCGTTGGGTTGTGCGAGTGTCTGGATGAAACGATAAAATCTTCGTCATCGCATTAATCTGTCGGTTTTTTATGGTCCAGAGGAATCCAGGACCAACTGACAGCATTTTATTTCAATAAACTCTTGGACGAAAAAAAAATGTTTTTCCTCATTATTATGCAGAGCGTAAAGTGTTGGCACGAGTACGTGTCGGACCAGTTGCGTCGAAATCTTTCTCTTCCTTCTCTGTCTCTCGTAACAACAACAACAGAAAAGTTACTTTTAGCATTTGTAAAAGCTCGTGCGAAAGGAGTATGCGAAATTAGTTGAATTTCATTAAAACTTTACTTGGTCCAGATGTATTTTAGATCTCGTTCACTCGGTAATGGAAATGTCGATGAAAAACGTTTTAACTAATGGCTCGCAACTCAGCCTTTAGTTTTATCTAAAACAACCAACTTCTCATGACCTGGACGTTCGGATTTCTCATTCGAATAGCTTCATCGGACTTATTTTCGAAAGAAATGCAGCAGCAAAGGAAAAAAAAACAAATTGCCACGCAGGGCTAAGGTTCTGTAATTTTTTTTTGGATTTTCATCGGTTATTAATTCACTCACGGGATATGAATTTTTTTTCACATCGCTGCACGGAACCGGCGCAAAGCAAATTGTTTCAACAACGAAGGCAAATACGCTGTTGGCATGAAGATCCGTGTTTTATTTCTCTGACATGCAGCGAGTATATTCCGGAAGTGAAAGAATAGATTCGCGGGCAATATATGCGGAATATTTGACAACTTTTGATTTTATTTTATAAGCGTACTGCGCACGAGAGCGATCATTTCCGGAATTTCAAACGGTCAACAATTAATCAAGAATTTTTAGTTTGTACAAGTTCTCGGTGAAAATTCTAATCCGAGAAAAACGTTGATTCCGATATATTCGCTGGAACGTAAACTCAATTGAATATTTTACTTTTCGTTCACTTGGGTTTCTCTGTTGGAGGAATAATAATGTTGGATCGTAGCACAGCCATGAGAATTGATGGTCCCGTGCATGCACGACGGTTGAGTAAACTTGGGGCGCGAGTTCGTTAGAGTGACGAAAGAGTGGACTAAAGTACCGGGAAGAGGTGGAGTAGCTGATATAAAAGGAAAAATCAAGAGATTCAAGAGGATGAAGTAAGAGCTGTGCGCAAGCCATTTGAAATTTTGACACGAAGGGACTCAACTTGGTACGGGATACGACGAGAGCTTTTCCGGAAACCCGGCAATTTCGCGTTTGGCTAGATGTATGTTCCAGGCTATAAAAGTAATGAGATCCATTATGGAGCGACGAGCGTTTCTTTTTCTTTGCCTTTTTTTCTCGTAAAAAGGGTCGCTGCTTGTCGGGCTTTTTTTTCTTCAAACTATAACTATTTTTCATTCGTTTTTCGCCGTCCTTTCGATCCCATGTCCAAGATGATCCACATGTGTATACGTATATAGAGCGGATTATATTCATCTTTTTTTTTCTTTTTTTAATCGCAGTGTCCTCGATGGGCAGGGCATGAGCTCGGACAGCTCGGGCCTTTCTTTTTGTTTAATCGTCCCTTTTGATTTACGAAATGAGCTGCTTCAACATCCGCGGAGTACTTATTTCTCCCTTAAATACTTCGAGCGGGAAATTCGTGCTCGGTCCCTCATCATCCCAAATGCTGTTAAACATTGATTTTTAGAGCCGGGCTCTTCAAAACGGGAAGCTTCCGGAATCGGATTAGCTCATACTCGTCTCTCTGCTCTCCTTTTGCATTTATATAGCATTTTATAAAATGTTATATACGAGTTGCATAACGTAGCGTTTCGATATACTGCACCTCTGAGTCGAGCCTTAATTTCGCTGTAACGAACCAGCAAACGGTTGTCTTTTTCAATTAACCACCATATACTGCGTTCTAGCGTCATTCCCGTGTAAAAAAACGGCCAATAAACTCTCTTCCTTCCTCTCAATTCACTTTTTGACCATTCAATCAACGTTTTTAAATTTTTAATTCACCTTCAAAGGGAACGCGTCCGAAAAGAAAAATATTAACGAATAAAATTGGATTTGCTCGTGATTTTCACAAAGATTGATTATCAATTAGCGAACTATGGGAAAATTACGCGGAAAAATTTCATGCGATCGTTTACACTCATGATTGTTTGGGGTGACACTGACAGATACAAAATGGACGGAAAACGACGATGATCTTCGTCAATATATGCAACGTGGACGAGCGACGAAAAGGGACTGCACGAATATCGATCCCTGGTGTGTCGAGCATCATGAAAAGATGTCAGACGCGGAAGACCCCACGGCTTATGGAAAATATCATCAATATATAGATTGTCTATGTATATAAAAGTATATATTCCGACGCGAATGATAAATTAAAGAAAAACTGGGTCAAACTTGGACAGTGAAGCTGCGGTCGGTTAATTGATAGTCTTATGGCGAAATCGACGCTCAATTTTCCACAGGATCGAAGTTAATACCGTATTTATGGGATGGTGACGTTGGATTCTTTTTAAATTGGACAAAATGAGACAAAAAAAATGATTCAGCAAAAATACAAAATTCATTATGACATTTTTTCTTAACGTATGAAAATTGGGCCGAAAAAAAACTTGAGCAAGCACACAGATGCAGTTGCCGCGCGTGTAAACTGTACGTGGAAAAATCCTGGGAAATTCGCAGGCTCTTAACTGGTCACGTATGGACCTCGTGGCTGAATCTTTTCAGTCAGCAGAATAATGCGGTCTGCCAAATCCAATCTCCAGCATGGCAAAAACTACGTGAAGTGGCTAAATTCGAACTTTTCAATGTTTGCCATAGACCGCCTCAATTCCACGGTTAACATTGTCCGAGGTGCAACCTTCTAGTTTTGACTAAAGAATTGAGCGCCAACAGTTGGGAGGTTTGACGGCCTTTGTGTCCTGGAGGGTTCTGTACGCGAAGCCAGCGAGAGCAGCAAGAATAAACAGCCCGTGGCGCGACAATAATCGTTTCTTGTCGCGCGGATGAACGAAAAAACAAAACGTTCTCGATCCCAAATGCTAATCCGGAATCCTGTTTTCCCATTTCCTCCCACTAATTCCTGACTCTTTGTGATTCTAAAATACTTTGACAGGTAGAAAAAAAATGAAATCAAGGATTCGGAAACTGAACGGAAATTGGACGATAAATTGACAAACATTTGAGACAAAATGTGAAAAATAATTTCCCATTTTTCACGCCATTTTAGTTGACTTTTTATGACTCTGAAGTTTGCAACGTTGAGATTCAACAAAAAACATTTTTTCTATTGATTATTTATTGAATTTTGAAAATCGTGGCAATTCTGCGAGTCGATTGAGTTTCTTGGTCGCAAGAGAGAATCGTTTTATTGGCCAGACCAAATATTCAATAATAATTATTGGCGCTGCTGAAGTAATAACAGAATTTCGTTGCATTCCAACGATGCAAACTTCAGGATCATGAGTTTTTTGTATTTTTTTAGCCACAAGCCATTTTAGCCACCTGCGAATTGAGGAGAAAACGAGGGAGTGATAAAACGTCAGGTTTTTCTTTCATTCTTTTGTCGCACAAGACCGATGGATATATTATTCCAAAAGACATTTAAACGCACCAGTTGAGGCCATCGGACCGTCAGGTAGACCTTGGCGCGGCCAAAAAACCGCAATCTTCGTAATCTCCGCAGCTTTTTGTCGTTAAAGCCCATTCCCATGAAGACTGGTGACACACGTGATCCGCATTGGTACTCCAGGTTTGTAACCGATGCCTTTCGGCGATAACGATTCTCGAGTTCATGCAATTTATCACCCACGTGGCACCGATCTTGTGTATCCACTAACACGACATCAGCGGGGTCATAATTTTCTCTTTATTTACAGAAAGAGAGTGAAATTATTGAATTGACGGCTTAATAAATGTGCGCGAGCGGAAAATTCACTACCGAACTTTTGTGATTAATCTCAAGTTTATCGTATACCCGACAATTTCTATTTATCACGATGAAAAATTAGTTGCGTTTGTACAAATTTTATTGTGCCAACAATGGATTATAAAATTACAAAAACAACAACGAAGATTGTTTCGTAAATTCGCAAGTGTGAAATAATGTAAATTTTTGTAATCAAATGTAAAAAATAGTGTGCTCGGCGTTCCGAGTAACGCGGCACCCCCACAATGTCACAGCTTGTCACTGAAAATATGGTGACGTTGAAAAACACCCTTTAAATAAACGTCGACAGTGACGAAAATGTATAACCGCCGGGGAAAACGTGGTCGCCCAGAGATTTCACGCGAAAGAAAAATATGAAAAAAATGACAAATGCGAGTTGAACCGGAGGAGGTCCCGCGAGTCGCGATTCGCGCGAGTGACTGCCGTTTCGATACGCGGCAAACCACCCCCTTGCCGGTAGAGGGATGCTGCCGGTAGCTTCGCCCAACAGCGCAAGATCTACCCTCCACTTCGCGCCACGAGAATCCACCCCTCGCGATCGTACCCGCCACTCCGCTGTACAGTATGTACTCCAATGTATATGTAATACGTGCGAGACCGCGTATATTTGTATATCTTTGAGCGTGTATGAGAAAAAGAGTGTCGGAGAAGCGATAGTTTTGCTATCGCAAGTGTAACTTTTTTTTTCAGCCAAGCATATGCGGGAACGTATCGAGATCCGTTGATCCGTCAATTTGATGGATTTATGTTTTTCATGCATGGATCAGTACATATTTTATATTTTACACAAGAATGAAACGCGGGCGATTCGTGCAAGACTGCGCAGAGACTCATGCGACGAAAGCGATAAAATATTGCCAACCGCGAATACAAAACCAGCTGCGTAAAGATTTCAGGGTTTGTTCACAAAATTTCAGTAAAGTTTGACCACAAACAATTGTTCGAAATTATCACAAGGTGATCGACAATTCGCCGAGACGCGATATTCCTGAGGACATTTTAGACTTTGCATTGAATTTATTGTTAATGTACTGGGTGCATGATGCAAGAATCAAAGCGAGAGCAGGCGGCAAGGAAGGAAATTGAAACTGTCAGAAAGTGGTCCTTGCCATATCACATCATTATCATGCTTATGTAAATTCAAAGAGAAATACAGAGGAGAATTTGAAATTGGTCGAACCGAAAGTGATTGACGTTATAAATTGAATCAAGCCAATTTAAACACAGACCTCCATTGTACTTTACTATTCGTCCAACGTCAAATGCACTAACTTCGTTACCTTTAACTTTACATTTGTGTGTTTCGCTTCAGTTAACGCTCGTTCGTACGAGTTTGTTGCAACATTGAAATACTATTTCAACCAAAGTATCCGTTATTATAATTCCCCGAATCATGTGGATTTCACATTCTATTATTTCAAACATTAACGGACAGGCAGAATGAAAGGGTGAACTGAAGTCTTGTAATTTGAGGTTGAGCAAGATGTACATTAAAAAATAAACATAAAAATGACGGAAAAAAGTTGTGCGAAATTTTTGGTGGAATAAAAAAGTTGCTTTTTTGACTTTGAAAAAAATTCCATTTCGTTTATTTGCAACGATGGAAACTTCAGGATCATTTTTGACGTTGAGCAAGATGTACATTAAAAAATAAACAAAAAATAAAACAAACATTTTTAAAAAGTGCTTCCGAGTACGGATATTATGTTGAAATAGTAATTGCAGAGAAACATGTAAAAGAAATTCGCTTTGAATTTGAACTTCTGATGCGCTACGTACGACGGATGACGCTGCACAATTTTTAGCAAAATGCCAGAATTCTCTGTATGTGTCGAAACAACGAAACGCACGAATAAGCGAAAAATATTATCGCGCCCGCGTAATATCGAAAACTTGACACGTATTTGCCGAGTGATGCTCAATGCAAAGACGAATAGAAGATGACTGCGTCAGCGCGTTTGAGATACGGAGATGGAGAATCGACAAGAGTGTCCTTTCTGGGAAACGTTGGCAAAGACACGATATCTTTTTGATATGACGTCGAAGGATCATGCATACCCTTGGGGATGTGGCGTTACAAGTTTAAAACTCTCATAAGAGCGTGAGTCGTTTGATGAGAAAATTGGCTCGGCGATATGTATTTCCAAAAAATTATCGACGTCATCTGGCCAGTTGACTTTAGTTTCCTTGCGGATTCGATGTCTAAAAATCCGCGTCTAATACTTTCTTGATTTCAAGAATAAAATAATCCACTAATTTATAGCACGCCGGGTTGTGTGAATTGACGTGTTTCAGTCTAAATTCGCGATTCGCGTCCGCATATATTTCTCTCTCGTATAAAAGCTTTTCTTTCGTGAAGCCAATTATACGATTCTTCGTACAGCGGCCGCTAACATTTAACTCGTAGCCACGTATACAATCACAGCGCACTCTCTCATCCTATTTTTTCTCTTTCACCGTGTCTTCCTGTCTTTTTCGCTCGATTCGTTTCAGACATCTCTATCTCGCTCCCTGGAATCCGCGAAATTGCTCGTTGCTCCCAACGGGAGGTATACAGTCAGAAATACACACGAGAAGAGAGATTTTCCGTTTAATTTTCGCAGCAAAGATATTATTCGGTGTAATGCTCGTTCCGTCTCATCTATTTTTTTATCCGACTCTTTTTTACTTCGTTGCTTCTACGTCCGGAAAGAATACGACTCGCAGCAGTGGGAAAGTGTAATACACCATGATTTCAAATTTTCGTTAATTAATCCAACTTAATTCCTTCACAATGTCGAAATGCTCTCAGCCCATTTTCTCTGTACATTATTATTATTATTATATCTTGTCCCCATTTACCTATGTGCGATAAGCTCTGCCGTTGTATATCCCATAGATAATTCGTTGAACGAATAGCAAGGGAGAGAAAACTCAAATAAAAATTGGAAAACAATGGATTGCATAATTGGGATGCAACGCATTGTGAATCTGCATTTTTTTTTTCAACTGCGAACAGCACGCAATACGTGATCCTCCGATTTTTTTCCCAATTGTTACAAGTAAAATGTGTAGCCATTAACTCGTAGACTGCGCCTCTTGAAGAAAAACACGTCCAGCTCGACTAAAGTAAACTTTGCGGTGTTAGAAAGCAAAAAACGTATTTTATTTCGATATGATTCAGCCGCGTTGGAACTCTCAGATGACTCTGAAGTTTGCAACGTTGAGATTCAACGAAAAACATTTTTGCTATTGATTATTTATTGAATTTTGAAAATCGTGGCAATTTTTTGAGTCGATTGAGTTTTTTGGTCGCAAGAGAGAATCGTTTTATTGGCCAGACCAAATATTCAATAATAATTATTGGCTCTGCTGAAGAAATGACAGAATTTCGTTGCATTTCAACGATGGAAACTTCAGGATCACAACTCTCAAGGCATACATTCGTTTGTTGTTTTTTTGTTTTTTTTCCGCAATCATGGAATTTCATATTTCGTACTTGAGCGATCGGTCGATCGTATCTATGCAGACAATCGATCTTATGTTACGATATCGATTGCATTGCTGGGGATATAATTGAATGCTCTTTCCCTTGCGATGAGAACGTCGATGAGAATTACAGTTTGTAGTGATTCTCGGCGTGGTTAGTTCACTTGAATTTATTCCATTTATTATCACATCCATGAATAATATACGAAATGAATAAAGCGAGCGTAAATCCTTAGTTTAAAAAGAAGAATGGAAGCAGCACATGCTCGCATCTAAATGCATAACGAAACGGAACGGTTGGAGCATGCAGTTGAGACTTGGAATTTCGAGGAATTCTCGCGTTAGGGCAGATTGTGTGTTCGAGAGAAAGAGTTGTGTTGCATTGGATCAAGTGGAAAACGTGTAGACGCAAGAACGCGTGCTCGCGTGTACGTGAAGAAAACAGTAAACTATCAGCGAGTGTGCTAGAGAGCCAAAGAAATATACCTCTTTATCGTAATTTAGGTCGGCTCTGATAAGAAACGTGCCTAGAGTATTTTCATTTATCCAGCAGCGTCAAAGATTTCACTTACACACTTTACTCCAAGCTCTAGACGATTGGAAGAAAATAAACGTGTACAACGACGCTAGCTCTCGATGCTTGATAAGTTTAAGTCGCAACCGAGATATTTCTCCCGGAATATAAAATGATTTCCCGAAGAAAAGAAAGCTCACGGAAGGACTGAAAGCATTTTTTACAAAAATGTGTTAAAGTGAGAACGAGCCTTTGATAAAAAACATTATCCTTTTGTTTTTTTTTTTGCACAGAAATTGTTTCGTTACGGTGGAACTCGGTAAAACTTCATTCCAGGATGAGGCGGTAAAGTTGGAAATCAATTTTCGCTGGGCCATCTTTGTTTTTCAACCTGCTCGCTCTGCGCGAAGTCTGCACGAACAAGAAAAAAAGTTTTTGCTCCAGAAATCTCGTGTCATCATGATGGCGTTTTTATTTATTTTTTATTCTATCAAACAAACCTCCGAGCTCACTGAAACATTTTGTCTCGAGTTTGCTTAGTCGGAAAAAATATGGAGCTTCAAAGATCTCTGAGATCGGGAAAAACGAAAAATGTAGCCATTTTTTGTTTGTTATTGAAATAGTTTTAATAAAAACTGTCTGGGCTCGCGGGAAAGAGTGCGAGATATATCTCTTTCGTCTGGATGAATTGGGCGAGAGTTTCCGAGGATGCTGAGTAAATATTACTGAGGGGAGAAATGTGGAAGGCCATATTCATCATAACCGACTGCTGAAATATCTCGAGTGGAAGAGCGACAGCAAAACGAGGGGAGGAAAAGGGGATGGGGGGGGGGGGGTGAACACGATCATTTCAATTCTCATATTGCTTCTTCGAAACTCAGACGGAATCTTTTTCACATTTTCTTCCTAATATTATAGACTGCGCTCATGTAAATCGTGAAGGCGCGCCAGCTCTACAGTGCACATGAAGCTGATGAATGAAAATCTGTTTCTTTTTTTTTCCTAGCCAGATAAACTACTCACGGAATTATCCGACGACTTGCGATGTCGCGCAGACGTCACTCTTACCTGCAACATCGAAAAAATACCAGAATCGTTTAGATTCGATGCTGAAGTTCGAAAAAATTCTTTGGTCATCAGAAAAATGATTTTTTGATTGTTCAACAAAATACATTTCGGTGCTCGATTATTTTCGTCATAAACCCTTCTAAATTTTTGCACCGTATCGTTCAATTGAACTGCTCAAAAAATATGCTCGATTTTTCTTAACAAGTACATCAATTCTGTACGTATGTCAATACAAACAGATTCAAGACAGCATTTTCTACAACTCCGTGCATAAATCGTGAAAAAAAACGAAGGACGTGGCAACTCTAAAAAATTCATCTTGATTCTCGCTTCCACCTGTTAAATACCTGAGGCAAGTTCCAAGCATGTAATGTATACATTTTCGTGCGATATTTTGCTCGTATTTCTCTACGGATTCACGATTTTATGTCACTGTCCCAATCCCGTATCCCTATAAATTTTGAATCGAACGTTCATTTACGCGGAGAAAGAAAATCGAGAAAACGATTGCCCAAAACCTTGAATTTTAGGCAATCCTTTGCTGCACAGAATGTAATTTTTCATAAAACAAAAACAAATTTCGAATAAAAAGGAAAAATGTATTCAATTTCAATGCATCAACGTATGAAGAAAAAAATTGCACCAAGTCCAAGGTCATACCTTAGAGAATTCACTCTCTGCACTGTGTATAGTGCTGTGATTCATATCTCGAAACTCCTGATTATGGTTCGTGGCGATAATGTCGAATAAATAAGGAGAGTTGTGCAGAAACGCTTACCCTTTGATTGCCATTTAAATTGAAATCCGATATGGAAAAGGTGTCGACGATTGAGTCGAAGCGGACGAGTTTCTTGGTATGATGAGGCTTTTTGCTTCGTGCACAAATGGAGCACATGGCTGGACTCGCTGATATAATAGGGGGCATATCGAAACTCTTATCACCGGAAACTCACGATACACTTTTCTCCTTTGGGACTAATAATATTTTCAAGACGACACGTGAATAAGTTTTTTTTTTATATTAAAAATGTTGCTCTTTCCTCAGCGAGCGAGTAACTTGTAGATATATTTTTATATAATATCGATCCAACGAATTCATTAAGGTTAATTATTTTGTTTAGTACTTGAGCGCACGTAAGGCTGTTTTATTGTCGCGTTACAATGTTCCACATAGTTTTTATTTGTTTTTTATCTTTATCACTGAATCATGTTCAAGTCTATTGGCTTATTTTCGTAATTGGAAAATGATTTTGTACCGAAAAATAATTTCCAACGGAGGGGTCAATCGCGACATCTCATTTGCGAGATTTCTACTGTCGCGAGGGGTTGTTTCCCGCGTCGGTAGAACAGTCTCTGCTTACCGACTATCGAGCAATTGCGAGATCGTAGTGATCGACCTAGAGGTCGGTTGTAAAGATTTCCGTTGGATTTTAAGAGGCTTTTTGGTAAAGTGACGAGATTATTTCAGGGAATTAAGCTGCGGTTGATAAGGGAGTGAGTTTTTTGGTCTTCCCGGTAAACTGCACTTTAGCGCGACATAAATCAAGGCATTGCATTTTTGCAATCGATCCGATGCGACGAATGATTAACTGTTTTTTTAATACTTCCGTTTGATGGGACGAGTTATTAGTTTCGACTTTGTCTGGCGAGTGATCGACGATCCAAAAGTTCAACGGACCTTTCGGTCATCGAACCTCGTTTAAATGACGCTATTCGCGCCCGAACTCACGCCGACAAATAATCGAAACGTGGCTGTCAATGCAGCTGTTGTGAAGTTTGGCAAATGGGACTATACGCGACGGATGGTGATCGAAACGCTGGATCATTTTATCACGTAGGCCTCGTAGCATTGTTGACAGGGCGTGCATTCAATTTTCAATTATTTTCTTATTGCTTCTATGCATGTACGGGCAGGAGTTTACCAACTTGGCCAGTTTCTAATTAATTAGCGTTATCGGTTCGCCTGCATCGGTTTTCACAAAACTGTGTATTGTGCCCAATCTCGCAATATACGATGTAAACGAGCTTTCGTGTTTTTCTTCAGCTGCTCCCAACAAATAGTAATTGTCGTCGTAATGAGCACACGCACAATTTGAAAGCCTCCGTACCCATTAGCCTACTTCAGGGCAGCAGCATCGATGTTATCTCGACTGTGCTGTATACCGACTGCCTGACTTTTAATTAGCATTATTAGCAATTCACTGAACTCTATGACGATTGTCGCTAATTTTACGAGCTGACTT
The DNA here is from genome assembly GCA_037043255.1 of Diadegma fenestrale. NCBI lineage: Eukaryota > Metazoa > Arthropoda > Insecta > Hymenoptera > Ichneumonidae > Diadegma > Diadegma fenestrale. The sequence continues at coordinate 2,660,569 of CM073311.1, read as the reverse complement.
AACACCCTTGATCCCATTGATATCGAGCTCGTTGCGTTCGCTCGCTAATTATGTGGCGAAAAGTATAACGGACCCAGAAAAAACATGAATATAAACGTCGGAATATCAGCGTTGCGTTTATACGAGGAAAGAAATTGCAACATTTGATCGATCACATTTCGAAGGAAAAAAATGAATCGCCAATGAAAAAAGCTTCGAGCGAAAGTAAATTACGATGAGAAATGTCTGGAAAAATGTCTTGAACACTTTTTTCACGAGGATCACGACATCGAGCGTAGGAATTGAACGTTTTGCCAAGATTTCTTGGCAAAGGTTCATCCAGGTCACGTGATATTAAACTCGGGACAAAACAGATCGTGTTGTCCATGATAACGGCCAGTTGTTTTGGCGCACGTGGTGAATCCCTATGAGTGTTTGGGTGCTGATGTGGTCTAGGATGTGCCAAAAGTAATTTTCGAATTGAGCGGGGATATTCGCCTCGGAGAGGGTGGTAGCGCGATGGTGCGGTGGCGTCGACAAGTTCGCACGTTTCTGGGCTAAATTTTATACTTCTCCGCCACCCCTTTTCATCCCTCGGTCTATATATCGACGAGCTTTTGCTCCCCGGACAACTGCGCCGGTCGATATCGCGCTCGCACGAGACGCGAGTTTCAACGAGCCGACCCGATTCTCGACGGTCACGAATAATACGTCAGTGCTCTTGAACATACCCTGCGAGATGGCCGACAATGTCACTCGCTCGCACCAATTTTTCTTCCTCTAAATCGGATTATATCCTTTTGTCGCTTCACGAAACCGATTACAAGCCCTCGCATGAGCGTTCATTTCATGAGCGTATAATAAACGGAGCCAGAGGACCGAGTGACAGGATCATGGGAAATTGTTCAATTCTAATTCAATATTCTTCACAATCCACGGATTTTTCACGTCAGAAAATTATTAACTTTCAATAATTAATGAGAACATCGAGAAAATAATTGTCGATATAAATTCACGAGATGGCCATCGCGAAATAATCTTCACCATATGTCGCAACATGTTCACATTTCCGCGAGTAACTTTTTCCGTACAGATCGTAACGTTAATGAATTCAGTCGGTCAATGAAAATCTCTGAAATTTGCACTGCATGATTTGCGTTGTCCTTTCTTCAATAAAAGTTTCATACTCGTGTTTTCACTTGCGGCACTTCGATCCCGCTGTCAAGCAGACGCGCACACAACGCGAAATAACTCGAAAAGTCAAGATCGCCGAAGTGGTCGATGGTAATAGCGATTTGAATGATTTATTTACTGAGTAAACACGCACGAGAGACCCTGACTGTGAACATCGAATAGTGCTCGCGAGTTCGTACTAATATTCCCTTCAGCCCACTTTTTTCTTCTCGTCCGTCGATATTCACACGCATACACACTGTCGGATACCGTTGGACTTTTCCATGAGATAGACACACGCGAGAAAATGAAAACAAATAATCGCTGCGAAGGAAGAAGAAAAAAGTAGGCGAACACAAATATATTATTCTTGTTTCTTTCAATATTTCATAAGGGCTCAAGTTTTGTCGCGAAATTTCACTTCAAAGTTTTTCACATACGCGTTGCGAAAAATTAAGTTAATATTAATCGGTGGCATGTCACACAACAGCAGAGTTTACAAGGACGAATCGACAAGTTTTTAATGTTTATTTGTTGCGAACGAATTAAATGGCTTCCGGAAACAAATCGTTTGCAACCGAAACGTCGCGAAAGAATGCGATGTTTTGTTATTCAGAATTAGAGTCGAATGTCCAAGGGTGCGAGGGGTTTTATGGGGAAAATGTGGTCTCCGCGTATACTGACCTACGCCACTGAGCGCACTGACGCTCGGCGTGCTACAGCCCCGCAACATGGGCAACGACAGTCAGAGAACAAGGGAACTGTATGCACGTATATCGTCTGATTCAGAGTCGAGTAAAAAAGGGGTTCAAGCGCAGACTATTGTGAAGAGCGAGTGAAAAAGGTTTTTTTCTCGATAAAAAGTAGAAAAAGTGTCTGGTTTTCATAGGAATGAGGCATTTAGAATCTTTCTGTACGACGGAAAGGGCGAGAGGGAAAAAGAGACAGCGAAAAACGTCAGAAAGGCGACCATGAAGTAACATGTATGCCCATATCGTTTTGAAACCGAGAAATGATGGAATAGCCGGAGTAAAAGAGAATGCGATGGATGAAGATAGTTTAAGGTCTCAGCCAAGAAAGCAAGAGTAGAAGCGAAAGCGAGGCGCACTGCCCTGCCATCTCGTGCAAACTACACACAACTCGCCGGTTACCGGAGCCTCAGACGCCGGGTCTCGGTCTCTGATACGGGGGTAGAAAGAGGAAAGAGAAAAGGGAGAATGCGAGAGAGAAACATAGTGGACGAGTAGCGCAGTAGAGTCTCTCACCCTTTCTCCTTCAACTACCCCTTTCATCAATCGGACCAAAAGCACCGAGCGGATTCACTAAGCGATATATAATCCTCACATACATGTATGTGTCGCACAACCACATAAATATTTCAGAATGCACGTTGCTCTCTCATTACTTTTCAACAAAAAGTATTCACCATTCTTATGGAAAATACATTGAGATCTCTCCTATTTTTCAAATAAAAACGTCCATCAACGTGGATTGCGCTCGCTTCGCATGTTCCCTATCCGATCTGACAGCGAGTCACGCAACGATGCGAACTTTTCGATTGGCAGTGACATACCCTTTTATTCGATCGAACAAAAGTTATGAAATATGTCGTTTATACAAGTCCAATGTCGTTATTCAGGTGAAACTATTCCGTCTAGTTATCCCTTTGTGGTTTATCACAAACAGCACGTTTTCAATATCGCATGAAAATGCTTGAACCAAAATTATTAAACTCATTCAATGCGCGAGCACTTGTCGAAATTTCTATGACTCTGAAGTTTGCAACGTTGAGATTCAACGAAAAACATTTTTTCTATTGATTATTTATTGAATTTTGGAAATCGTCGCAATTTTTTGAGTCGATTGAGTTTTTTTGGTTGCAAGAGGGAATTGTTTTATTGGCCGGATCAAATATTCAATAATAATTATTGGCTCTGCTGAAGAAATAACAGAATTTCGTTGCAATCCAACGATCGAAACTTCAGGATCATAAATTTCTGACCAATGCCGCTTGAAAATCTCCGTCCTAAGACGTATGAGCAAAAATTATAAAACACTCAAAACGAAATCTGCTCTCACGTCTGGCGTTTTTCACAAATGTTTTTCATAAATGATTGAAGAATCGTTCCTGAGAATAACGAACGATTCGTTTTTTTTGTCATTGAATCTCCGTTTTACTCTCGAGTGACTCGAGTCTTGTGGCTATAGAAAACACCAGAGCTTTGTAACAATTCGACAGAGAATCGTGTTACCAAGGGTAAAGCGACGATGGAGTAAAGAACTCGGAGATGGAGGAACGAGTCAAATGAGTGCAGGATCAAAGCAACGAGGAAATGAAGATTCAGTAGAAACGGATAAAACAAAGTGCAAGCTTTTAGCGACTCCCGCAGATATTAAGCAATTCATTGCAACGCAGTCCGAATTAATTTGCACTGCCAGTTCAGGAAAGTAAATTCGTAGATTCAACCGATTAGAGCATAAACACGTTGAAACGAATTGTTTGCTCAAGAATTTGTTTATTTAGTGCGATTTAATATTCTCAGCCTCAAAGGAATTTCTTTCGCTTCGAATTATTTTGCGCGAGTCGAATTCGATCGACTGATTAATTCCTAATAGTTAATTGTGTCGATTTGTTTTACAAATAGTTTTTTCTGAGCGTTATTTTCAATCGTCAAAGAGCTTCCGGCGAGATCTTCATGGATGAGATCCTCGGTGGTGATATGCGACCACGGGCCTGCACGGAAAACCGAGAAAAAGCAAAAAAGGGCAAGAAAAAAGCTCCCAGCGTCATGGGACTTTAATTAAAAGCCCCGAAGCTCCCAGACTAGAAACAATGTAGCGTTCTATCTCGTCAGAGTTGACAGTTTCGCCACTGATATTGCGGACACTATGAACGTTTCCCCGTTCAAACATGAGCAAAGAGTCCCGCACAGTGGTGTGGCCCGCGTGCAATGTTTACATCATATTCGAATTGCGCCACATACAGAGTCCAACAGAACGCTTTCACACAAAAACGTATCATGTTTTTTCTCCCTTTCGGTACACACGAGTGAAGCTCTCCCGATACCATTCTTTTTTTTTTATCTCCAGCCCCACAACTTTTAGGCAGCAAAACCTCGCTTTTTTATACTAATGGAGTATTCACTGAAAGAGCAAAATCCGTGATTGATATACAACGGAGTACACTATTGATGCGTTTGCTTTTTTCTCTTATTTTTTTTCCATTTGTGCATCCCTTTGTGTCTCGATGACTGAATGTCGAGCTCGAAGTGTCCACGCGCTTTCAATTCCACACGGTATAAAACGTTTTATTGTGAATGACTCGAAAACTTTTATAACAATATCGAAAAATATCAACAAACAGTAATAAATGCTCTAAAATTCAACATCAATAATCATAAATCGTTAATATTCTATTTTTGCGAGCAACTTGAAAAGTTGTCAGAGCCCCGATCGCGGAAAATGATAATTGTGAACATTAATCAATATTTATAAATGTTTCGCTTTATTTTGAGGACTATTGAATTATTAAATTCCTAAAAACAATTATTATTTCCCGTATCGAATTTCCTTGATTCTGTTTTCTGAGTGCTCAACGTACAAGCCATTCGAATAAGTTGAATTATTCAAAACGCGTTTACGCGAGTGTAAGGATTGCGTTCATCAAATCGCTCGAGCGGTCGAGCTGCCATGAAACATACGCGATTGCACGTAACCTATTCGCGATGGAAAATATCTGACAACCCCGCGACTATTGAAGTAGATTGATCCTCGTGTTTACAAAATGATTGCATTTTCTTCGTGGATGAGCATATAACCGGATTTTAAGTGTTATTTACCAAGCTCGGATAATGTGCTCGACATTTGTACTCCTGTTTGTTTATAGTTTCTAAGGCTTCTGACTAAGTTCTCTCCGAACATGTGGGCAGAAGTTGTATGCGTTTACGAGAACTCTGTCAATTACTCTCCATGTTCTTCGTCTCTCAACCCGATGACGCTGAAGTTTGCAACGTTGAGATTCAACGAAAAACATTTTTTCTATTGATTATTTATTGAATTCTGAAAATCGTGGCAATTTTTCGAGTCGATTGAGTTTCTTGGTCGCAAGAGAGAATCGGTTCATTGGCCAGACCAAATATTCAATAATAATTATTGGCTCTGCTGAAGAAATAACAGAATTTCGTTGCATTCCAACAATGGAAACTTCGGGATCATTCGACCGGGATTATTTACCAGTCGAGTTTGAGGCGGAGGAAACATTGTTCGTGAATTTAACGAAAAAAACGTACTAAACTTTGTATTTTACAAATTATTATGTGTCTTTTCATGGGAGGAGATTTATCCATGGAGAACGTAGTCTCAATAAGTTCTACTCTTCAACGCGAATGGTTTTTTCTCAGGCCAAGCTCAAGCGGATCCAAGTGGCTCGATTTCATCCCGGTAGATGCGATAAAGTACAGTTTGACGTACGAAGGTTCTTAACTAGGTCGAGTCGTGGATAAAACGCTAAAAACGACGTTCTGATATGGTTGGGCACGTTCGATTGTTCTCAAGCCTCGTCGTGCTTCCATCTCTTGCTCCCACTCTCTCTCTCTCTCTCTTCGCTTTTCTTTTGTTCAGATTCTCTCCACAGAGCCCCAAGTCTCTTCTGCACCGCGACTTGACCTCGAACCCTTTTGTTTCCTTTCGATATTTCCATAAAACATGGCAAAGTTGTATCAGTAATGAAGGACATGGCTGAGAAGCGGAAAATACGTTCGATTCCACTCTCTTTTTTTTTTTTTGACACACAACACGAAAGTAACGACTCGACTCGACGATGCCTCGTGAGAAGACGCGACGAAACTTCCGTGGCTAGAATTCGAAACGAATGGCTCGGTGCAATAAATAAAGACTCGCGTAGTAATAAATTTCTCGAGATATTCGTGTTCCAGTCCAATATTCTATGCTTCGAATTGGCCTGAGGCGTGAAAAATGACTTGACGCAAGTTGCGCCAACAGAAATAAAGGAGATTCGGAATGAATCATTCACCCGCTATCTCGAAAGTAACACAAAATGTCACGTCGTCGATAAATTTTCCGAAATTTCGAAGAAATTTTCAAACAATCATGTCACGAATGAATTCGATCAATTATTCGCATTGGGCGAGTTAATTTTTGACGAACTCGATTACCGGTTTTAAATGCACGAAGACCATGTCGAATGGTCCATAAAAAATGCAGCGTTAAATGCGGAGCATTAGCAAACGCCAGAAAAAGTTTCAAGGTTCTTCACCATCGTTAGTCGTCGGACGCACACGTGTAAGAACTCAATTCATACGTTTTAAATCGTTGAGCCACGAGAGTCGTGCTCAAGCTTAAAAGCAACATTTGTGCCGGTACCAGCGATTGTACACGTTCTTAACGCTCTTGGCTCTCGTATCACGAATCGTAAAAATCTTCAACGGCGACACTCGCAAGCATTTTACGTCGCAGGCTATTACATCAGCCCAAGTGTTTTGCAATACCGTATAATAAAAGTTTACGAGTATCGAGTTGAGTTAGAAAATGTTGCAATTGACTTTTTAGCTCTGGTAAATGGGGCGGGGAAAGCTCGTATGGGAGGATTCAATCTGATGATCGGGCAAACGTTGAAATCCTACGCGGAGTAGATCAAGTCAACGTTTGGTCAGCCACACCTGAATCAACGATTTGCCTACGGCCTGGCCTCCCTTTAAATCTTGGGCCACGGTAAACTACCGAAATTATTTCATTCAATTCACTTCAATTCAATAAATTAATGACATAAAAATAAAATTGATTTCATGACAGTTTTTGGCGATTCGATGATTTGGGCTCCATTTTCGGAAATTTATTATTTCTCAGCCAGGGTATCAACGGTCGAAAAAATTTGAGGATTTCCCGAAACTTTATAGACGTTCATGACAGAGAATTAAGTCGGTCGAGTGAGCATAAAAATTGCACTGAAGATCAAGACAGTTTGAGGTTTATGTTGTCATCAAAGCAGACATTATTTTTCCGTAATGTGACATCTATCGGTAATTTATCCAAATGGTATCAGGGATTATAACAAGACGATGCGAGAATTTACGAAAATATGATGTTAGCAGCGCATAACGGAGAGTTATCTCTTTATTTCGAGGACAATAGTGTGTCGAGACTCTTCCTATCTCTCGAGAAAACTTCGCACCGCTCCGTTGGGCAATAAGAACTTTTTTTTCGTTTTTTTTTTTGGGACGATGTGGCGGAGTGTGCGTCACTGAAACAATCACTTTGACCCAGTTGTGGTCAAGCACTACAATGAAACATTGCGACAGAGCAGAGAGTTCGGAGAATATTAAGGAAACGAGCGCGAACCTGCAAAGTTTCGGTCCTCGTTCATTACGCTCAAGCCAGATTTGTTAGAAAAGTCGCAACTTTCAATGTCACACGATTTATCTTTCTCGCGTTCAACGTCTCTAGCGATCATTGTTTCACATTCTACTTTTATAATTCATATTGTGCGGAAGAAAATTTAATCACGAATCAGTCAACGAACCACTGAATTAGTCACTTTTTTCACTTCGGCCAACCTTGTAAAATAATTTTCCGCTACAAACTTGTACGACGCTGACGACCAGTTGCAACGATCCGAGCAAACTGTTTGTACACGTGTTACGCTCAAGCCTCGACCGATGCTTGAGCTTTCGCGCTTACCCTCGCAACTGACGACTGTGCTGCCACTTAATGAGAGATTTTGAAAGCCAGAAATCGACCCTCCCCTTTCAATTGTTGTTAACAATGATATAAAATGAAGGTAAAACCTTTTTTGTGCCTGGCGTTGGGTCGGTGATCGTGATGAAGTAATTAATCCATGAAATTCTTCATCCGCCTGTCATTTTATTACGAGCAAGGAAATTTTTCCGAAAAATTTCTGTTAATGTAAGTTTTTTGTGCATATAATTGGGAAATTATTGAAGGCGTTGATTTCAAGCGTTTATCGATTCAATTTTGTGTTTTAGTCCATCATGGCGAAGAAGTGCGACGAGAATTCGAGTACCGACCAATGATTTCAGGGAAAAGAGGCTTGGATTGTAAAATATCGATAGCAGATACTGAGAGGCAAGTTGGAATTTTTCGTTGCGCGGTGCTTTTTCCCTCGCACGGTTTCTCCAACTAATGGGAGTTGAAGCCAATGGTCGGTAATGCCGGTGTCTTTTGCAGATACGAAGCTTGCGCAGGGATTCGTAGTATCGGCAAAGAGTAAATTTGTTAAGAGAGAAATTTGCTGGGAGCTTTTTATCGACGAGTTGCCTATTTCGCGCGGAGCTTTAGGAGTTGGTCAATGAATGAAACAGATGGCGATGGGAAACAGCAGGTTAGCGCGCGTGCGTCGAAAAATGTTTTAGTTCACATTGACCCGATGAGCGCGAATCGAAAACGATATTTTTTCCATTTTTTTAACGTGCGATATTTATGGTTGGGGGTTCTAAAAAGCTCACCTTGTTCAATGTCTCATGATTCGCGAGGATGTGCTGCACTCCTTCGGGATGAAGAATCCTGTCGACTGAATTTGGTCTCGAGATGCTATCGAGATGGACAGTTTCTTTGATTAGTGGAGGCGACGGTGGAGGTGGCACGTGTTCTTCGACTCCTGCATTGCTGTATCTCGTTTTCTGGAATCGAAAGCACATCGCGACACTGTTGATTGAAATGTTTGGAAAATCGATGAGATAATGATCGTTTCAATGAAAAGATGAATAAAGAAACCGACGATAGAAAAATTGACGTTAAAAACCTTCGACTGGTGTCCAGCATTGAGAGAAAATTTCGACTGCAAATTGAGGAAAATCATTTTTGAGTGATTTCGTGTATGAAAGCCAGAGCCGCTGCTATAACCGGCTGCAAAGCGTCTTGGCCTTTGTTCATCACGCGAACGACTGACGTCCGATGCAGGCGCAAAGCACGGACTGCATGACAACCGCATTAACAGGTGGTCACTGGCATTTACGGAGGATGTTGATATCGTGTCGTCAACACAATTATATGTTATGTTGAAGCAACGCATGCAGGAGGGACTAAGAGGGAGAAAGAAGGGAGAGGAGCTTTGAAGATCACGCGCAGAGTGCTATTTGGAGGAATATGCGAGAGGGTATTCCGGGGTGTACGAGTTAATCGCATAAAATCCTGGATTTGTCAGACCCTTGAGAGGCTTCCGTGATACTGAAACTCAGTTGACAATGCGGTCAACCCGTATAGCTATGCAGGGATCAACCGTCCGCCGATCGCCTATAAGAGAGCTTTCCGCATCCGCTAACCACACCCACGCACGCGCACACACTAAAATATTTTTAAAAAAATGACTCTGAAGTTTGCAACGTTCAGATTTACAGAAAAACATTTTTTCTATTGATTATTTATTGAATTTTGAAAATCGTGGAAATTTTTCGAGTCGATTCAGTTTTTTGGTCGCAAGAGAGAATCGTTAATAATTATTGGCTCTGCTCAAGAAATAATAAAATTTTGTCGCATTCCAATGATGCAAACTTCAGGATCATAAAAAAAACTTGTTGTTTCTTAAAGAAGGTTTCTCAACAATTGCGGCCGAGACGTGACGAATCGGTTGATTACACCACACCCTAAGATATACGTTTACATTCAAGCCCAAGAGTCTAATAGCATTCGTAGGTTTAACCATCAGGTGCTCCGGTGATTATTTCCTCCTTTACGGAGATTACGTGCCTACGTTAATACAACTTCGATACGCTCGGAGCAATTAAACTGAGCTTTACGTATAAAGCCTTCTAATATATATGCCCCGCAAGCAAGCTTTCGAAGCAGGGCGGCAAGAAATTAGTGAAAAGTTCCTCAATAGCTCATCATTAACGCACAAGGGCTATAGTTTTCAACTCCGTTACCTGATGTTCTTACTCGAAACGTCAGAACAACATCGAAGCTTTCCATGTGATTCAGAATATCCGACAATATTAATGCGGGATCGCGGTCGACAGCACCAGCGATCTTTCCCAAAACACATGTTCATCTCGCGCTTATATTAACGCATTGAAAACTATCAAAAACACCGAGAGCTTAGAGTTATAATTACATGCGGAAGTTCGAGCTGCTTCCAGCCAACACCGCCAAAATGAGCTTATGCAGAATGGACTTTGTACTTTCGGTCAAACGCGTCCGACCGGCCGATCGAAAAGCGCAACGAAGGAACTGGAAAATCGACGTAAAACTTTTGTCTCGAGCACAGTTGCTTTAAAGATACATTAGAATAAAGATAATCACGTGAAAACAGAACGACTTTCGTCTTTCTTTGCAGTTGAATGCAAAGAACGATGATTCTCATTGAAAAATTGCAGAACCAAAGTCTATTTAATTTGGAATTCGATAACAAGTTAAAGTCTCTTGGGAAATCATTGAAAATTGGATAAAAAATACAAATTTTTTGTGCACAACACAAACAGATGGATACGAATGAATCCGTGTGTAAATACACGGATGTGTGTTTGAGCCCGAGCAATGTTTACACGTACTCGAGTTGTATAATCCAGGAGTAGACCGTTCGACTGCTAAAGTTTATTTCGAAAAGCCACGAACGCCCCTCAAACACACGAAGGTTTTCGATATTTAAACTTTATCCAAAAATAAAAAACTACGACTTTAGAGAGCGAGGTCCGTGAAATATAAAAATTGATTCGTGTTCGGAGAGCAAATTTCTTCTGTAAATCTGGAAATATTCAATTAAAGTTGCGTAATTAAAATCTGCATTGAAAACTCACACTTAACCAGCAACAACAGTCGGAAAAATGCTGCTGCTCGTGGTCATTATGAAGGTCATCAGAATAATCATTTTTTTGGTAAATGTCACGATTGTTTTTTCGGATAAATGATCGTCCAGTGATGATTGAGCCAAAACCACCGATGGGATTAGCAGAACGTTTGCATCTTCTGCGTTCCCGAATTTTCATCGGTACAGCGTTCACGTAGTCGCTGAATCGACGTCGAGAGTGACGAACTATAGACACCCAATCGATCATTTCGCGTCGAGACAATGATTAACTTCCGACGTATGTGTGTATAGTCGACGCAACGCGTGTGGTAATATCCGGTTGTCGTTGTTATTCAGAGTTTGACACTGCACATTGAGCAGCAGAGGACTGGGAATGAATTATTTTAGTAGTAGCCTGTCCAAAATTTGATATTCGCGATTAATGGCTTGGAATTACGAATGATTTTTCGAATGACTTTTCAAGTGTCAAGATGACGTGAACATCGTTTTTTTTTCGCGAATTTATTTTCCATACAATCACCAAAACTGCTCGCTTTTTGTTGCACATATTTTCACTCGATCACTCGCACGTTAAAACTTGCCATCGCACAAGACCTTAGCTCGTGAGCTTTTCAAGTCTTTCTATCTCTCGCTAAAATGCTCCACGACGATCGAGCCTACCGTTTTCCTTCTCGGGTGTCTGTTCTCTCTGGCCGCTATCCGGTGTGCCCCTTCAAACAGCCCGCGGAAGTGCTGTCTATTGTTGCTGAGTTGCTGAATGCGGAAGACGAATGTGGGTTAGCACGAGATATGCGATTTCTTATGACGACAGGAGAGGATCCAAGAAAGAAAGAACGAAAAGTCGAGTGGCTGATGACTTGTTCACACAGATTCGTTACTTTCGATGCTGTCAAGTGAACACACCACTGAAATTCTGGATTGTCTTCGTCATTTTTGACCGTTAAGTTGCCACGATTTTATTACGATTCCGACTGTTTGAAAATAAATCACAATTACAAGTTTTTGCCTTTTTTCTTGACTTCCAAGTGGCCTCGGACAAGGATTATTAGTTGATCATGTACGAGGTTTAATTAATTATTTTAATCAATCCTCGAGCTATTGGCTGACACGATACTGATCCCAATGCTCCATCTAATCAACAAGCTAATTGCTGTGATATTTGAAGACAGTACTTGGCCGTAATTAGTCACTCGAGAGCGTGCAATCGGCTTACAGTCGAGCAGTGCGAACATATTTCGCAAAGATTCACAGCACTCTGGAGACTCCCGTCGTTTTCTCACTCCCTCAAACATCTGACAGTTTCAGAGCATCGAGATTCAAGGTCTCTTCCTCTCTTGCTCTCCATTTCCCTCATTCTGTATTTCTACAGGAAGCGCAAAAGCTTCAAGACCAGGCATAGATCCAAATGAGCTACGAGAGTAACTGATCCCAATACAGCAAACTGACATCATTTTAGTTCTCTCTCTTTTTGCCTTACATTCTCTGCTGCTTTCTTACGTTTTTTCCGATAGCCACGAAAATTTTCCTACGAGAGCCATTATTCATACTTCAAGACCGAATCAGAGATACAAACTGTCGTTGTCGTTGCAAACAAACCCATCAGGCGCAGACGAGTAGAACGAATGTGTAGTTTCTTATGGATCATCGCAGACATGATCCTGAACTTTCCATCGTTGGAATGCAACGAAATTCTGTTATTTCTTCAGCAGAAGCAATAATTATTATTGAATATTTGCTCCGGCCAATAAAACGATTCTCTCTTGTGACCCAAAAACTCAATCGACTCAAAATATTGCCACGATTTTCAAAATTCAATAGATAATCAATAGAAAAAATGTTTTTCGTTGAATCTCAACGTTGCAAACTTCAGAGTCATTCGCGGACGTGTAAATATAATTTGATTTTCAACGATAGTTTGCTCGACAATCCCCTTCGTTTGAAAATACCTCAATTTTCTTTTCTGCGAGAACCGAATATCGGAATAATGCGAACTGCCTCGTGAAACCGAATTATTAATCATTATTATCAATTCAATCTTCATTTTGTTCTTTGGACACCTGTATAATTTACGTATTTTTGAACAGGTCAAATCTATCATTTATATCAATGTTCGAACTTGGTGCTGAAATTATTCGAGAAACATTTGGACTGCACGGTAGAATGAAATAATTTCCGATCACATGTTAATTGCGCGTCTATGCCATCGTGATAAATTGGATTTGGGATTCCTATAGTTGAATCGTACATGACATTATCATGTTTGAAATATTTTCCCACGTGTGCGAATGTGATTGCGCATTACTGATTAGACTCATTATCCTCATTCGCTGAGATATATTATACGTTCGTTTTGTATGTCATATAGAAAATTTGAATCTGGCAGAGCTTGGAGCTCTATGAGACATAAAAGTCAAATATCCCACGAGATTCGAGCCCCAATATCATATCGAAATGTACCAGGCACTGCGTATCTGTCCACGACCAAAATCATTTTCACGCAATGCACTGGGAACCATCAGGTGCATATATTTCGTGATAATAACCAAATCATTTAATTTTGAAAATCCATTTGCTAGAATATCCATATTTTGGTTCGATCAGAAATTTAATGACGAGAAAATTTCTCGCGATTATGAAATCCCACTCGAAAGAATGGCAAACAATTAGGATAATTGTCGAATCCGCTTTGGATCGGGGCGTTCGGTTAATTATAAATGCAGCCTTGATTCGCCTTCGAAATATTGAACGAGGAATTTCATAGAATCACCAGAAAAACGATTTCAAAAAACGCCCATGAATGAAAAGTCGAAACAAATGAAAAATTGTGAAAAGGTGGAAAATAAAAAATGCTGGTCGAGACGAATTCTGGAAGGAAAAAAAGTGAGGACGTCGCGAAGAAATGACTCGAGATCCTTGCGCATTCCGAGCGTGTCAGAAGAGCACAAGGGAATATCGTGCACCTCGTTTTATTCTTCTGCGTTCTATTTTTTTCTTTTTTTCTTCATAGCCAATTGTTTTCAGTCCTTTATTCTTTTACTACCGCTTTCCTCTCGGTTTTCCTTTCTTTCATCATTCTATGATCCCGCAAGCACAAGTGCAGAATGAAAGGAATAAACGAGAAGGGAAATTGAAGATGTGAAGGAGAACGAGAAAAAAAGGCAGTTGGTTGAAAAGCTGCAGCCTTCATTTCTGGTTTTGACGCGACCAAAATTGGCTTCTGTGAGTGCGTCCTCAGTGCAGGGTCCACGATCTCTCGAGGACGGAGAATGGAACACCTTGATCCTCCCGGTGAGAAGCAGATGACGTGTTTATATCGATATTATTCGCCTCTTCGTCACGATAACGCATCAGAACTTTGTGATGCGAACAATTTCCCAGATTTCCTGCTTTCGATGCGTTCACAATCCGAATATCAAACCGAATTAACGTTTTCGGAACTAATTTTTTTTTTTTTTTTCATTATGCTGCACATTCAAGTCTTCGTTTTGGGAGTTGGCATTTTTTTTTTCCACCGCGTTAATTGTCTTCGTGACCAAGTCGTTTCAACAAGTTTCGTCTTTACTAACATGCAGTCAGAGTTTTTCAACCCCTGGTGCACGCTCTTTTGCTCCCTCATTGTATCTTCTTTCTCGCAATGGATAAGTTACCGACGCGAGTGTATTTTTGATAGCGCACGTTCTGCCGAAACGTGGAGTGGCAAAGAAGCTCCATTTCCCTAGATCTGACATTTTATTGTAAAGCCTGGCGGAGTATCGTGTCGGTAAATGAGAAATTTCGAGGATAAAAATTGCAATAACTTCGGGCGATGCTTCATTTATATTGCGAAAACTTTTCATGATCCTGAAGTTTGCATCGTTGGAATGCAACGAAATTCTGTTATTTCTTCATCAGAGCCGATAATTATTATTGAATATTTGTTCCGGCCAATAAAACGATTCTCTTCAGCGACCAAAAAACTCAATTGACTCAAAAAATTGCCACGATTTTTAAAATTCAATAAATAATCAATAGAAAAAATGTTTTTCGTTGAATCTCAACGTTGCAAACTTCAGAGTCATAAGCTTTTCCGTTTCGGGATATTTTTTATTTCAATGAAAATTAAACGTCCTCTCGTCAATATTTATCGAAGGTGATTTGAAGTAATGTGATGTATGAGCGCTGGATAAAACTCATTAACCGATTCGGTGACACAGCGATAGAGCGTGAGCGAACGTAAAACCTTGATGAATTTTGGAAACGAATATTAATCGAAATTTAGTAATGGATGAGGTTGAAAATTGCGCGTTCTTATGATCGATCGTGTGTTTGATGTTGCGCTCTGTTACACCGCAACGCATCGTCTTCCTAATGTTTGTTATAAAAGAAGAATAATATGAACGAATCCCGAGCATTCGATCAATTATTGGCGCGGCATGAACAATCCATCATTCGCTCTTTTATATTCAGAGTGCGAGAGCGTTGATTTGTCGTAAGATTGTTCAATAGGATTTGCAATAAATGATTGTTATCGATGGAACAAAGTTTGTGGAAAATCTGGAAGGAAAAAACTTGGCTAAAGAATAAAAACGATCCGAACAGAGTGGAGAGAATGGACCAGCGTCTGCGTTCTTTTTCGCAGCTTCCGTTATGAAATGAAAGCGCGTTCAAGTTAACTGGAACGTGAAGCTATTAACACTTGCATTAAATTTTCATGAATTGCATAAAAAACGGTTCGATATCGAGCCAAGATATGGAGATTTAAAAAGGGGCTGCTACTGAGTCAAGAGTCGCGGCAGCGGCTCGACGCCAAGTTTAAAAGAAAAGCGTAGCGCGCGAGCCGGCCGTACTCTTATATACAGTAAAATAGGCATTTTATGACGTCACAGAAACTTTAAATCGTTCTCACAGGAGAACGGGTTGAGGGAAAAATCTCATATTAGATTTGAATTTTCTATGATTTTTTATCTTTCGAATGGTCCTTGGTAGAACAAAATCCGTTCAGCCAATCCAGAGAAATCTAACATTGAAGATTTTGGACGCGAGGTTTGGGATCCCTTCTGTTTCTTAGAGTCAGAAAGGCGTAAGTTATGTGCGCAGGCGCTTGGACATACGCCCTTACGTGCCTGGTGGACATTTTCGGCCCGTGACGTCACCCGCCCCGCTAAACGTGGTATCCCCACTCTTTGCGCGCCACTGAGCGAGAGAGACAGACTATATCGGGCCTCTCTTTCCGTATGGTTTTCGTTGTTTAGCTACCATGGTTTTCGTTGTCTAGCTATCATGGTTTTCGTTGTCAAGGTACACGGCTCCATGGTTTTTCTTGTCTAGGTATATTTCTCCATGGTTTTCGATGTGTAGGTATATTTCTCCATGGTTTTTGTTGTCTCTGTATATTTCTCCATGGTTTTCGATGTCTAGGTCGACGGCTCCATGGTTTTCGTTGTCAAGGTACACGGCTCCATGGTTTCTGATGTCTAGGTATATTTCTCGATGGTTTTCGATGTGTAGGTATATTTCTCCATGGTTTTCGTTGTCTCTGTATATTTCTCCATGGTTTTCGATGTCTAAGTATATTTCTCCATGGTTTTCGATGCCTAGGAATGTTTCTCCATAGTTTTCGATGTCTAGGTCGTCGGCTCCATGGTTTTCGGTGTCTAGGTCCACGGCTCCATGGTTTTTGATGTCTAGGTATATTTCTCCATGGTTTTCGATGTCTAGGTATATTTCTCCATGGTTTTCGATGTCTAGGTCGTCGGCTCCATGGTTTTCGGTGTCTAGGTCCACGGCTCCATGGTTTTTGTTGTCTAGGTATATTTCTCCATGGTTTTCGATGTGTAGGTATGGTTTTTGTTGTCTGGGTATATTTCTCCATGGTTTTCGTTGTCTCTGTATATTTCTCCATGGTTTTCGATGCCTAGGTATATTTCTTCATGGTTTTCGATGTCTAGGTCGACGGCTCCATGGTTTTCGTTGTCAAGGTACACGGCTCCATGGTTTTTTATGTCTAGGTATGTTTCTCCATGGTTTTTGATCGCTAGGTTCATGGCTCCATGGTTTTCGATGTCTAGGTCGACGGCTTCATGGTTTTCGACGTCTAGGTATATTTCTCCATGGTTTTCGATGTCTAGGTCGACGGCTTCATGGTTCTCGATGTCTAGGTATATTTTTCCATGGTTTTCGATGCCTAGGTATATTTCTTCATGGTTTTCGATGTCTAGGTATATTTCTTCAAGGTTTTTGCTGTCTAGGTATATTTCTCCATGGTTTTCGATGCCTAGGTATATTTCTCCATGGTTTTCGATGTCTAGGTCGTCGGCTCCATGGTTTTCGGTGTCTAGGTCCACGGCTCCATGGTTTTCGGTGTCTAGGTCCATGGCTTCATGGTTTTCGGTGTCTAGGTCCACGGCTTCATGGTTTTCGGTGTCTAGGTCCACGGCTCCATGGTTTTCGATGTCTAGGTATATTTCCCCATGGTTTTCGATTTCCAGGTATATTTCTTCACGGTTTTTGATGTCTAGGTATATTTCTCCATGGTTTTCGTCGGCTTTGTATATTTTTC
This sequence comes from Diadegma fenestrale, assembly GCA_037043255.1. NCBI lineage: Eukaryota > Metazoa > Arthropoda > Insecta > Hymenoptera > Ichneumonidae > Diadegma > Diadegma fenestrale. Next base: position 2,643,101 of record CM073311.1, on the reverse strand, counting down.
CATGGTTTTCGATGCTTAGGTATATTTCTTCATGGTTTTCGATGTCTAGGTATATTTATTCATGGTTTTTGCTGTCTAGGCATATTTCTCCATGGTTTTAGTTGTCTCTGTATATTTCTCCATGGTTTTCGATGTCTAGGTCCACGGCTCTATAATTTTCGATGTCAAGGTATATTTCTCCATTGTTTCCGATGTCTAGGTATATTTCCCCATGGTTTTCGATGTCTAGGTCCACGGCTCCATGGTTTTTGATGTCTAGGTATATTTTTCCATGGTTTTCGATGTCTAGGTCCACGGCTCCATGGTTTTTGATGTCTAGGTCTATTCCTTCATGGGTTTCGGTGTCTAGGTCCACAGCTCCATGGTTTTTGATGTCATTTGTTTTTCATCTCAAAAATCAAAATCTTCTTCATTCAAATTTCGGCAACATAAAAAATATTTATCAGACTTTATGATTGAAGGGGTTGACCGGGGGTTGCCACGGAAGTTTTTGACCTTTGCACGGTAACCTTATTTTATTTAAACTTTCGAGTGACGTGGGGTCATAAATCACCCCAGTTTTAAAAACTCCCTGTCTCTTCTAAAATTCAATGAAAATGATCCACCTTGGGCTTATTCTTTTCGTTTTTTAATGCAGGATCACGTGAGCCTGGGGCAATTTCGCTCGGAGTCAAAAAATAAGCCAAAAATGCAATAAAACGATTAAAAAACGGCAGAACGAAGGGAGAAAGGGCACGAGGGAAAAGGGTTAAGTCTCGTCAGGACTTTTTTGAGGGATTGACGAAGAGTCTTGACGGAATTTTTTAAGGCGCTCACCAGTGGTCTCGAACGTGGTTTCTTAAGAGTTAGTTAATATTTACTAAACTCAGAGTCTCGTCACTATGGTTTTAAGGGATTAACGAAGAGTCTGGACGACAATTTCGAAAGGGTTAACCAAGGCTCTTAATGGGAGTTTTTAAGGGATTAACCACGAATCTCGCCAGGACTTTTTTAAGGGATTGGTCAAGAGTCTGGACGAGAATTTTTAAGGGGTTTATCATGACCCTTGCCGATATATTTTGAAGGGATTTGCGGAAGCGGTGTCGACGGAAGTTTTTCAAGGCATTGAGTGGAAGCGTCCAGAGACTTTTTTTATGGGATTCATAAAGAATCTCGCCGCGACTTTTTCAAAAGATTCATCGAGATTCTGGTCGAGACTTGTTTCAACAGATCGACCAAGAATCGTGCCAAGACTTTTTTAAGGGATTAGTCAAGAGTCTGGATGGGATTTTTTAAAGAGTCGACAAAAAGTCTTGACAAGATTTTTGCAACAGATTAGCCAAGGGTAGACGAGCTTTTTTAAGGGATTGACTAAGGGCCTCACTGAGGTTTCATTGAGAGATTGACCACGAGTCTCTTCGTGGTTTCCTTGAGGGATTGAACAAGGTTCTCGATGAGAGTTTTTTAAGTCTTTGATCATGACTGTTGTCGAGATATTTAAAGGAATTTACCAGGGGTGTCGACAGAAGTTTTTGAAGAGATTTATTTTATTTCAAGAATAACCAACCAGAACAAATAATGCCTCTATAATTACAAAAAAATGTTGATGAATATCCCGCTTTTCAAAAAGAAGAGAAATCCGTGGAAAAATACTTTTGAAAAGTAAAAAAAGAACGCCAATTTTAAAAGATCGCAACCTCAGTAGAAAATTAATTACTCAATTTTCTTCATATCACTTTGACATAAAAAACAATTTAGATTTACAAAATGTAATGCATTTTTCCTTCCCTACGAACGATATTTTGAAATTCCCCAAAATTTTCTCAAAAACTCTCAAGCTCAATCGACAAAAAGAAATGAAATCATTGCAACATAGCCAAGAATTAAAAAAATAATGAATAGCTACATTTCACAGGGAAACATGTGCACCCTCAATACATTTTGTGTATTTAAGGGTCTGCAAAGGCTCTACAAAAAAATGCAAAAAATTGGCGTGCATGGTTAACTAAAAAAGCTCGGAAAGATAAAGAATCAATTTAAGGGAGAGGCGGACAAACTTGAACAACTGCCTAAAATAGAATTTCCGTTTTTCATCTGAAAAATCGAAATCGTTTTAATTCAAATCTCGTCAAGATAAAAAAACATTTATCAGATTGCATGGAATGAAATTTTTTAAAAGTTTCGTTCCCCTTGGCTCTCCAGATTTTGAAAAATGATTATTAATTGTGCAAAGAGGAGAGATTTTTGTTTAATATGGAAATAGGAAATATCATCGCAGAAAGAGGAATAGGAAAAACAGCGAACATTTGGAATAATATGGAATTATCATCGCGGAAAGAGAACAGAAAAAACAGCGAACATTTAGAATTTCGGAGGATGTTCCATTCCCCATTACATGACGTCATAATGCTACTTTGCGCGTGCATGCGGAAACTTCTAATAAGAACAGTGACGCAGGCCTTCGCCGAACTTTTATAGTTAACCATGCACGCCAATTTTTTGCATTTTTTTGTAGAGCCTTTGCAGACCCTTAAATACACAAAATGTATTGAGGGTGCACATGTTTCCCTGTGAAATGTAGCTATTCATTATTTTTTTAATTCTTGGCTATGTTGCAATGATTTCATTTCTTTTTGTCGATTGAGCTTGAGAGTTTTTGAGAAAATTTTGGGGAATTTCAAAATATCGTTCGTAGGGAAGGAAAAATGCATTACATTTTGTAAATCTAAATTGTTTTTTATGTCAAAGTGATATGAAGAAAATTGAGTAATTAATTTTCTACTGAGGTTGCGATCTTTTAAAATTGGCGTTCTTTTTTTACTTTTCAAAATATAATTCACGAGAGAAATCTAAAGACTGGTTATCGACTAATAAAATAAGATTTTCAACGAGAAGAAATGGCGTTTCATTATGCAGGCACTTACGCGACTACTCGACTGCGTATGCGATTAAATCAGCAAGCCATACGTGTTCCGAACGATATTAAATATTCGATGCTGCGTGTGTCCTGTCAATATTACCAATTCATCCGTCGAATATTATCAGCAGAAATTAGCATTTAAATTACAAACCTGATTGTGGTCATTGTGTATGGGATCATCAGGACTGGCAGATCTGCGACCGTAAATGTTCAACAGAGTCTGGGTCAACGGAAAGGCGGAAGCTGGACCTCCCTGAAAATAAGGATCAAAGAAAATGAGAAAAAACGTGATCCCGACTGCAAATCATATATTCGGCGTATAAAAAACGAGAGACACGTTAACCCCGTCATTCAAATACTCCGTGGTGAACGATTTTTCTCACTATTAATATTATTGTTATTCTTTTTACCGAATCATAGAAATTTCACGTGTTCAGCATTTTTTTACTGTGTATATCATCGTTTATCTTGTCGCCTGGGAAGCTATGACGTAAAAAAAAAAAGTTTATTGGCGTGTCACTGTGACATCCGGAGTTTCGACTATCATTCAGGGCCAGCGATAAAACATCATCTGTCCCGCTAACTTCATTTAATCGGAGTATCATATGAATATGTAATGTCGTTGATAAATATAAATATTCGTATCGCTCATACGACTCGACGAGGGGAAAGAGAAATAGAAAATACAAATATTTATCGTCACAAATGTGGAGTTGCAGCGATTATCGTATTTCATTGGACACACTGACATGCGCTACGAGCGTTGACAGTAGGCAAAAAAAATATATATTGCTGGTGGTTACGCGCAGGATGATTTATTATGGAAAAGCGAGAGATAATTCATCTCGTTTTGTCTCTCGCACACACCCACACCGTTTTCGGATTCATAGGGGTGTGCATGCGTATCGTATCGGTATAGTTCGGGATTTTCTGTTCTGCGTCACTAACTATGACACATTAGTCGTTGCTTTTAGCACATGGAAGGAAATTCGACTTCACGTTTGGGTATAACTGAAAATATGCGTCAGTGTGGCCCAGGATTTCCTTTTTTTTATTATGACACATCGCCTGCGAGCGGTTATTAACTTTTTGTCAGGGAAAAGCAAAAATGCAACAAGAACATTTTTGGCTGATGTATAAGCCCGCGCGCTGAGCATTATAATTGAAGGGTTTTCGGGAGGATCGGGTGTAAGCCCTTGGAGAAATTGCGGCTATCTCTCGGAGAAAGCACAGGATTCAAGAAAGAGAGAGAGAGAGAGAGGCGAGTAGCCGAGTGGAGTGAGAACGAAATGGAATCCGACGAGTTATACAAGCTTCTGTATATTTCTCTCTCTCTTTCTCTGTCCCCGTCTGCATGCTTCTCTGTTGGACGCGTACAGCAAAGTGTGAGCGCGAGTAGTAATGATCGCAGCTACATGGTATACCAGCTTGGTAGGAGGGATGTTCTAATTTACTTTTCTAACGATTATACCCTGAAGAGTTCCCATCGTGCCAGCGTCGTCTTCCCTGCTGTCTCTCACTCACTCTCACTCTCTTTTACGAGAACCTCTTAAAATTTCATTTTACGCCTCGGGAGTCTATATCATTGCTATGTCTACCGAGTATAGTAGACGTTATATATAGTATATAAACGACGTGGACTCGTTCTTCATTACGAACGCAATATCTTACACCGGCGCGCAGCTTTTCTCGTACACCCAGAATCTTACTACGTCTGTTATATACTCAAAATGAAATGCAATAAGAGAAAGTTGGTAGAAGGGTGAAAAAAATGGAGGAAAACGATATGCTTTCACGGCAAAGAGGGAGGTAAGTGTTTGGAAGCTCTTCCAACTCCTTTTTGCATCATCTTTTGCCAGCAGCACCCCCTGCTTTGCACTCACGACGCTTTTTCCCCCGCGTCTGCTGTTCATTCGTTCAATGTGCTACAGCAATTTATGTCTTCATCTCTTGCCGAGGGAATCTCCCGAGCAGGAGGGATTACGTGAAATGACAAGAGACATCGTGACAGGAGGAGACGAACGACGAAAGAAACCCGCGAAGAAGACGCGCTGGTTTGTCTTGGCGTAGTCTCCAGTGAGATTTCGAATAACTATCGCCCTCGAGACTGAATCAAATGAAATCCGACGTGATGCACACGTTCGTTCGATAAGCTCTGCACGTTCTCGCCAATGCCAATTCCGACCATCCTCTCCATCCCTTTTTATTCACTCACCGGCTACAAATCCCTTCAAACTTATATAAATATCTATGTATGCATGCCCACCGACCCACAATCCATGTCCTATACGTTCTTTTGCATACACCAATGATGCAGAGTTCGAAGAATTATGGGACGAAGCGTTTTACAATGAAAAATTCGCTAAGAGGCAAAGTCCCACCGAGTACACGCTAAGAACGACGATGCCTGGTGTAAGGTACGTGAGCTTTTTTCGTGAGTTTGCGGTAGTCATCGAAAAAATAAAGAGCGAGATGAGAGTGGAGAAAGAGAAGAAAAGACCAGCAAAGTATGGCAGCTCGGGAACCACTTCAACTCGTCTTTACTTGAAGAATTTTTCATTTCTGACTCGCAGAATTCAACCTCCCCTGAGAGCAGAGCAGGCTAAAAAAGAAAAATGTAAATGATCGTATATATACCGACGAGAAAAACTTTGAAAAATATTATTCTTCCAAGGAACGTTTTACCCACACGGTGGAGCTTGAATTTGCTTAGTAGAATTAAACCACTCACGTCCCGGTATTCGTGCTGGTTCATTTGGTGATTTAGAAAACCGATAATATGGTCGATCGAATTATTTTCTCTATATTTAGCAGCGGAAATTGGGTTATTATATATAAAGTGAACTCGGCTCGAAATAATCGCGTATTCGAAATGGCAGAGATTGATATTCACAAATATTTGGAATTTCTCGTCATAGAATATGCGTGGAATAATGTCATTTGATTTTCACTAGAGTGCGCCTCACAAATTGAAATATAATAAAATGAATTTTCCATGTCGATTAACTTGCCGCATTTTATTTCGCCTTCTCTCAATTGCCTAACGAGAGTTATCAAATGTACAACTCTTCTCATGTGACGTTGAGACCATCAGAGAAAAAAAAATAGTCACGTATTTGCTGACTAGTTCTCCAGGAACAAAAGTGTCGAACAATCAATCGTTTTAGTCACTCTGCATACTCGCTTTCTCGCCCGCTCCACTATTCTCGTTCCATTGTAATCCTTTTCACTATCGAGAGCTGTACACTTTAAAGTGAAAATTCCTCTTTCAAGTGCTGTTAGTACGAGAGTATAGCCGTAAGAGGAGAGACAAAAGGGCGGTAAATTTGACCGACACAAAATTGAGATGCACGATCGGAATGCATAGAAGCTCTTTTCATGGTAACGCTCACTTTCGGGCGCACCAATATTTTTTTTTTTTTTTTGTTCCGTTTCAGTGTGTATCTCCGTTACTCTCGCGATAGCAGAAAGCTTGATTGTGTTTTCTCGCTTTTTATTCACCGATCCACTGGGACTGCTCTTTCTATTCCATTATTCCGATGCTGGGTCTTTGTCGTGTATCTCGTCTCAATATTGTGTGCAGCCTCTACTTTTCTCCGTCGAATTTGCACATGGGCGAATATGCAAGAGTGCAAATTCAATAAAACAGGAAATTCTGGCTCATGCTCGGAATAATCAATGGGCAAATTCACATTTTCATCGAACCATATTTTATTAAAATGTGTCGTTTTGTGCAAATTGACGAGTTAATCGTATAAAAATGCACGCCAATGCATTTTTGCTGCAGTTTAGAAGAAAATCTACTGAAAATGACAGATTTGCTCTCTTTTACGTGAAATGCTGGCGGACAGCATCGGAATAACCAAATTGTGCAGAGACCGGGTTTGGTTACTTGAAATCAGAATCACAATTTTCCAAGAATTTAGATTTTATCTTGGACCATTTATATACCGAGGTACTTTACTTTCTATATATCTAGAGACGATCTACGAAACATCCGTACAAAGCAGTGTCAGCAGAGAATACAGAGCACACTCGATCGAGCTTTCGATTTCAAAAAGCTTTTTCGAGTCTTTCCCTGGCGCAAGTCTTGGTATTTGCGCCTAGCAACGAGTGGGAAGCAGAGTCTGAATAAAAAACCGTGATTTCTATTCGAGGTAACAAGCAAGCGGATTGTTATTTGCGTGGTCGGAAAAGACAATCGAAAACGCGATCATTGCTTCCCCTTTTCTATGCGCTATCGTATATACAACGAGCACGTTCGATACTCTAATCATAGTCCCTCCTGATCTCACGATTTCTGTTCTCGTTCAACGAATACAAAACCAGTCTCAAGAATGTCGATTCGAGAGTTCGTGAAACTCAATTTTGTTTTTTCATTGTTTACTTTATTCTCTTCCGATCTCCCTACCCCGCTTGCTCACATTCTCTACATTCTTTTTTACTGATCGGTCAGTTTTTTCCACCGTACTCAATATCATTTCGTACATTCAGCATCAAAAGATATTTTCATAAAATACTGGGAAATATATCCTTTGAAATTCATCCATCAAAGGAGATCGGATCTGATTAAATTTATTAGTTTTCATTTCTTTGCGAATGACAATAAAATTTATCAAAGATCTGAATTTTTACAGCAACTCACCATCGACCTATTTTTTCCTCGATAAAGTTGCTTCCTCCACTTTTAGTGGAATACCGCGTCAGTAAATTTATGGGCAAGGCAACAACTATATTCTGGTAGAATTCACACGTCGTACTTCTCTATGTATGGAATCGGCTCTGTCCACGGGCTGAGTTCAGTGAGATCGGCAGAATATATTTGAACACATATATCGCGAGAAAGAGAGACACATCCAACCTGTGTGCCTGTGTGTTTGTATGTGTGAGGGCTAGGGAGAGAGAGAGAGAGAGAGAGAGAGAGAGAGATCGAGAGTAATAGACAGAGACTTCCGGTGTGCGAGTTCTGCGGTGCCCAGAGCAAGCAGCCCATTCCCTCAGGACCATGATCGTATATTGCGATCGATAACTCGAAAACTGCAGGCGGTGTTAATCCAACCACCGCACTATCCTTCCCTGGCAGCAGACTTGGTCGATTCGCACCACCTTCGCATACTTGCAAAATAAATACATGTACGGAAAAGTAAAGAGTTGAAGCTTGTCGGTGTGATGAAAATGAGCGTGCATCGTCCGTGCCTTTGGCGAGCTCGAATCTGCTCCTTTCGCACAGATTTGCAATCAACGTTCACTGCAATATTTTACCAAATCACATTACAACCATAATACAAACGGCAGAAAATTTATGAGAATGTATGAATGAACGTTGCACGATTAATGAAATTTCAATTCGAAAGCATTCAAGTTGGTGAAGGTGAGAAAATCGTTATTCTGTAAAGTCATTCGATATCTAATCTGCTCGCTTAAGCATAAATTGTTCACGTCTTTTTGCTTTCTGAGTGACGTACGTTTGAAAAATGAAGCATGTAAACAGCTTGGAGAGTTCAAGGTATCGGATGCAAGTCGGTACTGCAAGCCTGTTGTGTACACGGCTGTTGTGTACACGTGACTGCATCGATGTATACTTTTATACAGGAACCAAGATATTGGATATTTTCCCAAGCGGTCAAAATCTAACGCTCTCGAGATTCACGTGTGATGTGTATAAGACAAAAGAAAATAACAAAATCTGGGAAGATCAATTTTGCTAGTTCGTAATAGCAGCAGCTATGAGAAAATTTTGCAGGCAATCTATTACTCGATCGACACTCCTTACTCCAGAGTATACAAGAGAAATCCGGAGGCTTATCCGTGGTAACGATAACAGAAATTCCCAACAGGAAATCCGGCAATATGACGTTGTGTAAAACGTGAAAAAAAAAATTTGTATTGGTCGAGAGCGTGGGAGTGCGCATGGGTTCCAAGTCTTTGTAACAAAAATCATCGAGTTGAACAAATTTGTCGACTAGCAGACTCATCAGTCAAACGAGCGATTCATTTTGCATGAAAGTTTGAACGTTGCTCGATGTCGAGAAATGTGAAACATCATAACGTCGAAAAGTTTTGCTCGACGATCTTGTATCTCTATATATTGAGCGTCTACGTACCAATGCTACAGGCTTTCAATGTAGCACTATTTCCGAAGTAATATTATATCAACCTTAAGGGCACCAATGGGGCCTTTTCGAAGGGGGTGAAGCAGAAGAGTTTCCGCATAGGTGTTCTATAGGTCGTAAAGTAACGACCTCATTAACACGACCACCAGCTGGCAAACGACGCTTTTCACGCGACTGCAGGAAGTCGGTGGTGCGACCCATTAAGACACCTTTATTTATGCGTCCTTTCATTAACTGCGGCAAGCTCGATGCTCTCGTAAGCTCATCCGCGATTCCTCCGCTTGTTTTTCTCCTTATGCATAACTTATTGAGGGTTAACGAAAGAAATAAAAAATAAGATACGAATAAACAGTGGTACAATTTTAACGAGCTGACCCTCGATTTACCTTCCTAACGAATATCTTCCGGTCAAATGGGCTCGAATAATAAATAATGCTGCGGCTTGCTTTTTCAGTCTCGAATTTATTCGATCGATCCAGACAAAATTTGACATTGTTTTACCTTCGCAAAAGCTTCTGTACATTGTGCAACTCTACAAAATTCGATTTTGCGCCGGGAGAAAAAAAAATTCTCTTCTGGAATCATTCGTTCATAAAAAAAAAAACCAACGCGGAACAAAAAATATTCACAACTCGAAAAATAACGAAATATCAGGGTTTCGATTAATTTTTTCGCCCGCAAACGCGTACATTTTGCTCTTTTGTGGTCATTACCGAAGAAAATGCATTTTTCTAAACAAAACAAACCGTTTTTACTAAAAATAAAAAATATATCTTCTGGAATCATTCGTTTATAAAAAAAAAAACCATCGCGGAACAAAAAATATTCACAAGTCGAAAAATAATGAAATTTCAGGGTTTCGATTATTTTTTTCGCCCGCAAACGCGTACATTTTGCTCTCGTCTGGTCGTTACCGAAGAAAATGCATTTTTCTAAACAAAACGGTGGAAACCCTTTCCACTGAAAGTTGCATTTCTTCCTCTCTCTCGTCCTTCGTATACGTCCATGTGTATATTTTATGATGCTGCATTAAGCCATACACGATACACATATGTTTGATGGTCCAGAAATTTTCGACTCCACAGCATAATGTATCCTTCTTTTTTGCCCATCCTCCGAGGAAATCTGCTCAACGTGGAATTTATATCGGAATTACATGTTGGGCTTTTTGTTCATACCAGCGGTGCTTACGGAACATGGAGCATATGGCGGAGCTTTTTAATTTCAAACATCTTTTTCGGGGTAGCTCGGGAACATCGTGCTTGCTTTTCAAAACAATGTTGCATGAAGGAATTTTCAGAAATACGTTTCCCTGAATTTTCTTCTCTACAGAGCGCGATGCTATTTCTCAAGAATTTTTATGGATATTTATCTACACAATCTGTTCTTTTTTTTTTTAATTCAGATGTAAAGGATTTTTTCAAGTTGCACATGAAGTTCGTGCCTATTTTTTGAGCAATGTGAGTTTTCAAATGTTCAAAAATTTCCCATCGTTCCTTGGGTTCGAAAAGCCGTGATCGTCCTCGGCCGCACGCAATACTTTGGTTTTCTCTGCAGGAAAAACGATTCGGCAGTCATTGTACTCATAATTTCGACTCGCGCTTAAAACTCGCGTCCCGTTACCGTAGCGCTATAGAAACAAGCCGACTGTGAGCTAGATGTGCATTATAAAAATTGCATTTCTAACGAGGGAACCGCGTGGGGGTGCAAACACATTTCTATTACCATACGGACGTGGTTAGGCTATTATGCCGTGCGGAGAGCAGGGCCCGCTTCTCCCTGCTGTGGTAACGACAAATTATCAGGGAATTTATACTAGAGTTCCCCTGTGGAAGCTCGTTCGGTATTCGAGACAGGACTAAGCTGCGTATACGTCGTTTATTATCGATATATATAAATATGTAGCATTGTACTCTCCAATTACGATCGTGAGGAAATTAAATGATGTAACGATGCGATTTGCATTAATGACCAAATTTAACTGCATAAATTATAATTAGTCAAAGTGTAAAATATTGCCAGGCGAAACTGGAGCACTTTGTACTTTATTCCAAAATATAATATCGTTTCAATTTTCAACACTACGAGAGATATTCAGTTTCTCAGATATAGCACAATCGACATGCATTCAATTTACCAACCGAGTGAAATTCCATTCTCATTCCATTGACCCTTTGTAACATAATAATCCTTTTGCTTCTACTGTCGAATGTTAAAGCTACGGCTCAGACGTTATTCGAGTCTCAACACGTTTCAGCTGAAATGAAGCGAGCTGAGAGTGTCAGATGGGTCGCGTCTCTAATTCGTGATCAAGAAGTCAAACTTAATCAGATTTCCACGTTCAAGATAAGTCGCACTTCTTGAAACAATGGAATAACGTAGTAGGCTCTGCGAGAGCTCACTCGCTCGAGATCCTCACCGACGTTTCCCTCGGGAAAAGTTTGAGCCCATGTCGTCACTTTGTCGCACGATACACGAGTTTCTGTTGAAACTTTTCAGCTGCCGGTCCCGGCGCTGTTCTACGCAAAGTTAACTTTCTTGGACGACCTTACATCGAACGGGCCTTTACCGGCGTGGCAAAAAGCGTAACACGAACCTCTCATTCTCTCCCTTGCGGACTACGGGAATATAACGCCGTTAATTACTCATTGAAGACTCCGATGTAACATTTAGCGCATGTTTTGGAAGGGCAGCTCTCAAACTTTCGGACACTATCGGCCGAAACTTTATTTTTGTTCCGGTAAAAAATCCCAGTCATGAACAAAACGCTCTCGCAAGGAGAGACGGGTTTTCAAATTCAGTTAAAAGTATCAGATTCATGTCTTTTCCATATAATTCAAAATGACCGAGTGCGCTCAGCACGAACGTAGTTTATTCCCCGAATTTTTCATTCGCATATGAATCGTTATGAAAAAAATTTGCTGTATTGGTTTGTTCGCACAGGATTTTTTGATCAAAGCGGAACGAGTCATGCAACTGCGTGGATTATGGGTAAGACTATACATTGCCGATGACGCTTACACGCAGAACCATTAACATTCAGGCGTTTTCCATTATCGGAAATAGCCCGGACGTGATGAGTCGGTAGCAAGCAGAGAAGAGATAGGAAGTGCATTGGATAGAAGGGAGACGGGCGTACATCTGGATGTTCCTATGCAAGCTTGGAAACTTGACGAGCTTGCTAAGTGCTCGTCGGCGCTTGATCCGGCTTGAAGTACTCATCCCAAACAAGCTGAACAGGAGAGGGGCTCTCAGGGGAACACGAGCCAGTCGACACGGTTATATAGCGCAAAACCTTCCCTTACTTCTTCTTCACGGGTAAATTGACACGTACACATATGAATGCATGAGTTTTTATCCCCCCGAGGCATCATCCAATGCAAAACAGCGGAGGCGAATCCCGGAGCTATATTATTCTGCGCCTACTGCCTAAATTTGTTTATTAAACAAATAACGCGAGAACGGGATCGATCCCTGACCAAATTTTATTCGCCCGATTGACGGTTTTGCTCTCGCTCAAATTCAAATTTTGTGCCATCATACATCAGGCTTTCTGGATATGAATACTGTCGGAAATTCGATGAAACTGAAACTGACGTGCGGTGAATTTCTGTTTGGATTGAAGCCACACGTACTATATTTCGTGAATCGACTCGATCAGAGTGATTTCAAAGTGCTAACCAGTTTTTGCGCGATTAATGCTTGTCGATTATTGCCTGACAGCAAATAGTTTATCAACGTCACTGTGAAAAGTTTTGTACATCGTCGGATTTCCGATTAGTTAATGGAGATTTTTCATCCGGATCCCAATATTATTGATGAGGAGGATTCTTTCGCAATGCTTCACGGGTCTTCGATTCTCACATACTCGTGTGTTTACGTTTCACAAAAGCGCAAAGAGAAATATTCGGATTTCCACTCTTGGCGGGAGGGGCAGAGAATTTGGCGGAGTGCGTTTATCACTGGGGAAAAATAACGGCGATGGGAAAGTTTCATTGGTTAGCCTTAGAGCAAACACTGCGGAATGCGAATCTCATCTCATCCTTTTCCCAACGATTCTAATTCCTCTCCCTCACTCTCTCTTTCTCTCATTTCTCCCCGCACTTTTGTTCACCATAGCAAATCGCTTCTTTTGCTTCTTCACTCGCTGCTCAATGCAATTGTTTTTCTGTCGATCTCGTTGGATCAGTATCTCGACTCCCGTTCGAGAGATCCATTTTCGTTATAGTACTGCGAAGGATTGTAATCGAAATAAATCGAATTGCAAATTAATTCTGATCTTTTGGTACAGTTACATCAAACAAATGAGAAGAGGGAAGAGCCGAGCGAAAGAGGCAAAAAGGAACAGGCACGAGGAGAGGAAACAACTGCTGAATAAGATCGCGACATCCTGCGACGAATAAATGCCTGGTGCGGTGGAATCTTCACGTCGTTTACATTTTCCTCTTTTGCTTTCTACGCCAACTCGTCGTCACTTCTCAACGATCGTTCTCGCGTATACATGTCTAATTTCAATCCGTCTTCCTATCTTCCAATCTTACACTTTCCTTTATTTTTCCTGCTCTCGCATTGTTACTCATCTCTTCTCTTATCTTCGCGCCGGTTCCTTGTAGCGATACCGAGGAAATCCTTTTCATACCAAACTTTAATCTCCATCCCCGAATCTTCTTCGTCGCGGATTCCTCGCGGCAGACTTTTCGCGGAAAATGCGGTACAGTGGCATATCGTGGATCATCAGATCAAGGAGCTTTTCTCTCTCTCATTTTTTCTCACTTCCCACAGTTCTTTGTTTTCCTCTCGCCTCCCCCTCCTCCTCTGTCATGATGGCTGTGACTCTCGTTATTTCAAATTTTGTACCATCTCCAGCGAGTTTTTTTCCACACAGCCTCAATTTCTGGCGATGAACGTTTCAGCAAACTATAGAACGAGAAACAAGTGGGTGGTGCGAGAAAAATTCCCGATTCTCGAGACTGAAATCGTGGCTGAAAGCTCCAGGTGGGATTTTTCTCACTACTGCTATTTGCCACAGTCTTTTTCGTATAGCCACGAAAGTCCTTGCCAATGTCAAACTTCTGTAATTCGACCTGTTCCACGCGCTTGTTCCATGTGGTACAGACACTTCATCGTGTGAGTTCTCGAATAACCTCGTTTTTGCAACAAACTTTCGTAATTGAGCGTTTTTCGGGATAAGAGGTTTTTATGGTATTTTGTCAGGAGCAATTCGAGTCTCAAAATTTTAAGTAATACGAACGTGCTTGCGCGTTCTTTGCATGATCCTGAAGTTTCCATCGTTGAAATGCAACGAAATTCTGTTATTTCTTCAGCAGATCCAATAATTATTATTGAATATTTGGTCTGGCCAATAAAACGATTCTCTCTTGCGATCAAAAAACTCAATCGACTCAAAAAATTGCCATCATTTTCAAAATTCAATAAATAATCAATAGAAAAAATGTTTTTCGTTGAATCTCAACGTTGCAAACTTCAGAGCCATTCGTTGCGCTTTGGGTGATGAGATCTTGGCTTTTTTTTTCTCTCAACACCATCGCACAAACGTGACAAATATTTAGGGTGAACTTTGACCACATACACGAGTTTATACCATCGCTTGATCACACAAACTCACTCACAGTATTTTCTCATCCATAGGCATTTTAGTCCGCTCCCGAAAGTATACCGCCTGGCCATGGAATCATACTCCGAGTTTAATTAAACTTGGTTCGTTCATGGAACAGCCTGCACCGCTATTGTTATGCTGGACGTCAAGATTTTCTGCTCAATTAACTCTTCACTGAGTAGAAAGCTTCGGAACTCTCTCAGTAAAAGCAGAGGGTGAATGCCAAGAAAAAAGTGTGCGTAACTTGCACTTGTGTGCCATCAATGCGAGCGATCTTTTCCTGTTTTATTTCAGAAGCTTCTATAACTGACGATGAGGTAATAAGGGTCGCTGGATTTTAATCAAACTCTCTGTATAAATATCTATATTTTTTTTCTCCGTGTGATCGACTCTTCGACTAGACTTTTGTGGCATTTTACTGGAGGAAATTTTACAACAGCAACAAAAACCGAGTCCGACTTATTCTTACGACCGTAATTTCGATTCATATAATTTTTACGAGCACGAGCATGTAGCGCAGCCTCGATCGCGAAATTTCGTATATAGTAGTCACTATGAAATTTATGCCCCAGGAAAAGCTCTGAATTTGACATTTTTTTTTTTTTGGCTTCAGTACTTCACTGCGATGTCCATTGTTCGGTATTACCCGTGCAACCGAGAATCGTATATAAACGGTTGAAACTACTATATGCGCACCCTATACAAATATAGAAGTCCCTCGAGCTTACAATCCTCGGGAGCTTATTACACCTCTAAATACGAATAAATCGACGTATATCTCGGCTGCAGTGAAAATTCAGGGTATATGCACTTTTCATTAGTTTTCCAAATGTACACACCCTTGCCCTGCTGCAGTATTGTTTAAGGGATCGTTTATTCCCCACATTTTCATCTAGATTTATAATTTCCCCAGTTGAATTGAAAATTACTGGTGCATTGTGCAGCGAGAATTGTGAAAAGCGTCATCATGTGTTCGCTCGACGCGTTCCAGATTTAAACGAGCCTTCTATTCATTTTTCAACGCACCCTGTTGATGCGGCAATCAAGTTTCGAAAAAATTTCGAGTTTACCTACACGTCGAGCGTGCATTTGAATTGGACGCGTCGACGGACCGTTTCACGCTCATTTTCCGCGTCGAATGCTCAATCCTCTCGAGCTATAGATTTCACGATAACTGTGCTTTCCGCTTTATCGAATTTGCGCAACTCTTATTAATTATTTTATCCCTGACAATTTCGAATGCTCACGAGATTGACGAAACATTTTTTCAAGGAGTTTTTAAATTTCACGAAATTTATCGTTGCTAAAGCGAAAGTTTGCGAAAGACGAGACGCTTGAAAACGAAGTTTATATTTTTATTCGTAATATGAAAAAAAAACTTGTATCTCTTGGAATGAACGGTCGCCGTGACAAAATTAAATTCAGCTCTGAAAAGGGGCACGGAGAGGTTTGGACGATATTCATGAAACGACGACATAACGTGTGGTGCACGGAATCAGGATGGGAGTTTCACTGTTGGCATGGAAACAGAGTGGACATCGCGTCTTGAATGAAGTCCAAGTCTATGGCAGGTGTGTGGGTTTAAAATATAATTTTAAACATATGCAAGCGAAACATGCGACTATAACGCGTGTACGATCTCGAACGAGTACGTGTCCAACCAATGCATACGTTTGCTCTTCATCCCTTCATATCCAGACCGCTTAATCCGTCCCATCGTTATTTTACGTAATCTGTTTTACGTAATTCTGCTACAAAATCGTTTTACCATTCATACGTGAAAATAATATTATTATTCCGCGAATGTCACACCGGCTGGAAATAATACAGCGTTTAACAAATTAAGACTCCATTTGTAATCGCACTTGATGCATCTTAATCTAATATGACATTTCAGCGTATACGGTTTCATCCCGGAATTCCGTCAATGCGGAATTTCTTGAACATCGACATAATCCCTAGAGAGCAAAAGCTGCGCCTGAGGTTCTTTTACACTGCGGTTGCTCTACGTGCCAAAGCCTGGAATGATCATGGCGAAAATGCACCCTCATCGCGTCGTCTGCTCTCTATGCTCTACTCGTGTGCAGTCACAAGTACATGCAGCAGCGTTCTCCTGGAGCTTCACTTTTCAGCTTTTCGAAGTGAAACCACGTTTTGCTAGATGCCATTTTCTTTACCAAATAGTACGAGGGACGTTCGTATTGAGAAATTTCAAAGAGTGTGTGCAACCCAATCACAACATCTTTTCAAAGGAAAATCTGAAATCTGATTTTTTTTTTCAATCGGAAAACCATCGTTGACACTCTGGGTCTGTCTGACCCCGAGTGATTTTTTTCTGTTAGCTCCTCAGTACTGTTGATGAGAATATTTACGATTATGCCTTTTTGGAAAAAATTTCTCTGGAGAAAACAGTATTTTTGAGTGTAGGGTCCATTGCATGACCCAGTGTGTCAATGCAGTGGTTAAAAATAAAGGGCATTTCATTTCATTGCCTTCAGTTCTGCTTGCTCATGACTCTGAAGTTTTGCAAAGTTGAGATTCAACGAAAAACATTTTTTCTATTGATTATTTATTGAATTTTGAAAATCGTGGCAATTTTTCGAGTCGATTGAGTTTTTTGGTCGCAAGAGAGAATCGTTTTATTGGCCGGACCAAATATTGAATAATAATTATTGGCTCTGCTGAAGTAATAACAGAACTTTGTTGCATTCCAACGATGTAAACTTCAGGATCATTGCTTGCTCGCATATGTGCGATTTCATTCCGCAGATCACCTGGTGCAGCATGCACGCAAATCGAGTGACAACTTAGAGAAAGAAAAATGGAGTGCTTGCAGTTCGGAGAGCATTCGAGAAAGCCTTTATATTTGCCACATCCATCAAGCTGAAGGAGACGAGGTTTTCCGTCTACCCGAAGCAGTGACGCCTGTGATGCCTCCTGCTAGAGGAAGCTGCGAAGCCTGCACCGCGGTATTCGCAAGATATTTTAATGTTCACATAGCTCGCAGTATGGTACACGTGTAAAACTTTTATCTCCTTCCTGGAGCACATGTTTTTCGTCAGCCCTGTAAATAGCGAGTAATCATTTTTCAAAACTATCCCCATAAGATCCTGCGAGACTTTCAATGAGTTTCAATAGCTTTCGCAAGTAGATTTCATTAGTTTGAAGCATGTGAAGCATCGCTGTTCTATGGCATCGATGGCACTGCATATGCTCAGACGAAGAAGACGTATTCTTGTGGCTGTGTTAGGTGGCAACTAACAAATCGTGCCCAGAGGCAATATCGCTTGACATACGAGGCACCTAAGAAATCAGCCATCGTACGACACGTTTCCAATATTCTCAATCTTGTACCCGCACTCCGTTTGAATTTTTATTGCAACTAAAAAAAGATTTTGCGATAAAACTGAGGGAAAAAAACGTAGCAAGAAAGAAAAAAGATTAAAGAATTTTGTCATAATAAAAGGAAAAATGGAATGAATGTCTCGTCGTTATCGCGGATCAGGAGCAACATGGCGCGAATCCAGAACGACGATGACACGCAGTACGGATAATGTAATCACACAAGCGAACCTTTTATTTTTTACACGTACTTTCCCATTAAGGGATCATAATGAAAAAAGGGACAAATATGACGCGGTAATTTTTGTCTTTGAGGAGAAATAAAAAGCGGATTTGTGAGGATTTTTATGATAATTATGAGGTGCCACAGAGGTGCTTCTCGTAAAAGCGTGTAATTAACGAACGAATTTTCCACGGGATTCCCTGTGATATAACGGTCCGAGACACATGTAGAAGCGCGTATATTTGCCACTTGTTCTACTCTCGCTTGTACCAACAAACAACAGGGCAGACCACCAGCTATAGTGGTGACACGGTTCGCCAACCGGATTCTGCGGCCGTCACACCCTGCGCTTGGCTGTGTATACATGTAGAAGATTCAACGTACACACGTGTGTGAGAAATAGCACAGATATTTGCCAGTATAAATTGCATCTGCAGTGGGATCTTCAGTATTTAGCACTGGAAAGTCACCCGAACATACTGAGAGAAACAAAGAGGAAGAGACGCTACGAGTCTCCAGACTCTACCGTCTATATAGTTCGGTCTACCTAATTAATCAGCTCTTGATAAATTATCGATGTACACTGAACGCGCTCGGGGCTATTATCCAAACTGTCAGAAGACAAGCAGAACTTGTCCGCTCCAACTGCCACGTGGATGGTTTAACTGACGCCAAGAGAAAATGTCTATGCTGTTGTATAAACATTGCCCGAGAGTGAGCGTATAATTAATCCATAGCTAACGAGCCCAGACACCTCGCAAAGATCAAATACATTTCAAATAGTCACCATAACACGCATGCCAAAAATCAAGACGATTTTATTTAGTATAGTTTTGCATGAATGATTTTCGACTCAACGAGATACAGAACTGACTGTTGTTTTTGTATATTTACCCAACCTCACAGCCGGGTTAACTCATTGAAATGCATAAGTTAACCGTACGCGCAAAGACCAAATCTTCTCTCTGTTTGTTCATTACTGTTCCTTGGAGTAATCCATATTTCAATGTTAATGCTTCGAACACACGATTCTGCTTGCTTGATGCATATATTAAATACACTACGACGATATAAGCTGCACTTGGGGGTCAAAAAGTATATAGAGATGAAATAGAAATTCCATCAAGTACAAGAAACTACATTGCCAATCGTGAACCGTAGCAGCTAACGAAGCCCTTACAGTAACATGCACGATGGATCTAGGGCGGTGAACAATGAGCATGAGAGCAGTTCAACGTTAACCTAACATTGTTTTCCGGCACGGAATGGTATGTTCGCTTAGCGCAGTTTGGTTCGCTTGCCTTTACGCTCTTCATTATTCTTACGACGTACATGTCTCGGGTTTCTCTCCGGAAATTAACGTATGCACCGCGACCTTGTCCCTGTACCTATTCCGAGATTAAATCTCATGCAAGTTTCTCCTACGTCGGAATAAAACGTTAAAAATATAAGGCGAGAGGGTAGGAGTCAAAAACGGTTGCGAACGCGATGATCCTGAAGTTTCCATCGTTCGAATGCAACGAAATTCTGTTATTTCTTCAGCAGAGCCAATAATTATTATTGAATACTTGGTCCGGCCAATAAAACGATTCTCTCTTGCGACCAAAAAACTCAATCGACTCAAAAAATTACCACGATGTTCAAAATTCAATAAATAATCAGTAGAAAAAATGTTTTTCGTTGAATCTCAACGTTGCAAACTTCAGAGTCATATGATCCAACAATGTTTGAGAATATCCTCAAAGAAAAATGTTTATTCTCAAATTTACAGTAAGATTCTAGAAAACAGCAGCGCGTTTCGAAGCAGCCATAAGCAAAGGATCAAGAAAAATGTCTTGAAGCTTTGGTGATAAGATATCCGACTACATCGCGACGAAAAATAAAGTGAGCAATTTCGTCGGATCATCGTATGAAAGCTCAATGCGTTTTTCTCGATCGTAGTCTTCATAGACAAACTATAACATTTATATGATAGTTGTTCGGAGGCTCTAGCACAAAATGTATTTTTATGTATATATAAAGCATTTTTAGCATAATATGAAGAAAAAAAAAATAGAATACAGGAGAGATGCCCTGCAACAGCACGGAATATTTTTCCTCCAAAAAGGATTGTGGGTACTGACACAGCGGTGTGCTGATAGGACGATAAAGGAGGGAAAAAAGGGGTTGAGGATAAATGCCCGAGAGACGTGAAGCCCTCGAGTGCGACGATCTCTCAGCGAGGGAAATAATAAGATTCGCAGGAGATTGCAGTCAAGAAATAGTGGAAAAAAAGGAATGAACAAAGACCGTCAGAAAAATGGAATGAGATAACGAGGCTTCCGAAAAAAAATTGGTACGTCTACAGATTCGTGTACAGCACAGAAAACAATTACTCAATTATAAAGTGGTACCTCGAGAGAGATTTTGTCAGCGCCTACATTTTCAGGCAATCTTAATTTATACGAAACGGACATTTAGTCAATATCGTACAAGGAAAAAGGGAAGAAATTGCGAAGAAATTACTACCTCGTACCAAAGTTCGCAACGTTGAGATCCAACGAAAAATACTCTTTGCCTTTAATTTTTTGTTAAATTTCAAAAGAAAAGTCAATTTTCGTATCAATTTTGTGTTTGAATCCTGAAAAACGATCGTTTTATCGTCCTGATTCAATATCGAATAAAGATCATGAGTTTTCCTCAAGAAATAACCGAATTTCGTTGCATTCCAACGATGGATACGTCAACATCGTGAAATAATTGCCTGATCTATTGTTTTTTCAATTTCCCGTCATCGATTGATCCAAACTGTCTTATTGCTGGTCAATTACATCTCTGTGGCTTTCAAAGCGAGGCTTGGGAACGTAAACACATGCAATTTTGCTAATACCAGTTCGAAAGGTTTCCGCGGAGGAATCACGTACGCAACCGAGTCATACAATCCACGTCATCAGTATCACGAGGATTCCAACTCGTGAATTCTGTTTCATGAGCAAACGTTGACTTTGGCAACGTTGCACAAACAATCGAATGTTTCGTCAATATTTCGTACCTGATGGCATGTCTGTGGAATGACCCAACGAGGTCAGATGACAAGGTTCTGAACCCAAGAAAAGTTTGGGCTATTTTTCCAACAGCTCGGTACAAGATTTCACAGTTTTATTGATCCATGTCAATTTTTTCTTATGAATGTCATAATTTTAAGCAGCTAAATCATGATTGACACGAGATCGGTCACGAAATATCTCGAGTATGGTCTGTAGCCAGGGTGAACACGGATAAACCTTCGGAGTCGAGTGCAAGGATCTGCAGTTATTGGTCCTGTCATCCGTTAGCAAAGTCAGGTCAACGGCGTATCGGAGATAAAATTCGCAGAGGAAAACGGCCGTAAGACCGTTCTGTAACGGTGTATTCCACGGACGAGAAAATATTATTGATTATTTCGCAGCCCATGGTGGGGGCAAGGGAACGAACGAATAAGAAAACTGCAGAGCTCTATCGCTGGGCTACGAGCTCGACTTTTTCTCTTCCCTCGATTATTATATGTAATTAATCTTGCAGCTAATTATAATTTCCTCCCAGTTTGAAGCTTCGAGCATTAGCGAGGCCAGGGAGGATAAAAAATGATGGGAGGATCGCAGTTTGCGATGAACCTGTTGCACCGTTAGAGAATTCAAGTTGTTGGGAATAAACACTGTCTGGGAAGAGAAGATAAGCAAATGGGATGAGCGAGAGACGAAAAAAACACGTAAATACATGACTGTGTACGTGAAAAAATAAATATAAGTATGCACAAGTTCGGGAGGAACGATCGACCGACCTAAAAAGTGCCTGGGAAACGTCAATTTCGAGTGAGGTTTTTGTGTGGTGACCGAACGAAATTCATTTTCATTTCAAGACTAGAAAAGGTATACTAGAAATTCAAAAATTCTTGGCTGTAATCTCTTGGCGCAAAAACTATATATTCCGGAGCGCTGCTTGTTTGCATCCCGGAAAGAAACGCAGAAGGGCGGTTCGCATATATTCACTGACAGACGCGGACGTTCTCTCATACTCCTATGTATAAGCAGGTTTGCAAGTTGAGAAGCGTGTCCGACAGGACAACGGGAATTTTATGCATTTCTGGCTCCAGGAACGATCTCGACGAGTGAACAAAAGGTTTTTGGTGGCGGGTTATACGGCGACGCGGATTAATAAAAGAGGAAAATGGAAGTCTAGTTCGGAACATGCACGCGCGGGCGGCAGAGAGTGGCTGAAACGGAACCACTCACTCGGGATTTTTACAACGTCACCACAACCTACGGTTGGATCGGGAGACACTTTTCTTCGTTGCCGGCTCCAAGTCGACACATGAAAAAGTTAGTTTGGAAGGCAGAGTTAACGGGTTCGTGGACGACGTGAACCCCGCCGCTGTAACCCTCTTGGGAAAAATGCCGCTGATTCAGTAGCTACGATAACGCGTGCGAAAATCTCGATTTTGCCTCTTTCCACCTTTGCCGAGAGTGCATGTGCCACACGGTCGGACGTGTTTACCCAAATGCGAAAATCTATAGCCCCGTCGACTTCACCCCTCTCGCATCTATAGCCCCCGCCAACAGAAACTGCT
This sequence comes from Diadegma fenestrale, assembly GCA_037043255.1. NCBI lineage: Eukaryota > Metazoa > Arthropoda > Insecta > Hymenoptera > Ichneumonidae > Diadegma > Diadegma fenestrale. Next base: position 2,620,322 of record CM073311.1, on the reverse strand, counting down.
AAAGCCGAGAGAGCACCGAGCTTGCATGCTGGCTGGCGTTCGGCCGAAGGAAAAACCGAATTGGAAAGAAATGGCCGGAAGAAACGGAACGGACGTGTATGTTGGCTTGCTTCTACTACTCGATCAAGATTGAGGTCACGCCTGGGATGGGGTCAACTAAGGATATAAATCTGCTTTTGTTCGTTCGACCTATGCGTCCCTTTATTTATTCTTACTCGCGAAAACGAGTTGTTTCTCTTTTTTTTTTACATCTTCCTACATTCACTCCTCATGAACAGCTGGACCAACCTTCTGCGAATAAGTAAGATTCACAAAAACACCAGTTGAACACAAATTTACGAACACCTCAACAAAAACATTGCCACATTTTCTTCTCTGGACCAATTTGATCAGTGTCATCAGTTTGTTTCCATACTTTAGTATATTTTGATCTTTGTGGAAAAAGTGTGATTCCGAACTGCTGTTAAAATATTGAGGAATGTTTCGATTTCCCAAAGAAATGCATATTTTCATACGTTCGAGACACGACGGTCTTAATCGACCGAATCGACCAAACCTGAATCGACAGAATTTAGAAAATGCTAATAATCGAATCTCCCGAATAGTTGTTAGTTTGGTCGTGACGGCCACGTTGATTCGAGGGAAGGAAGCCAAGTTCGTGGTTGCGAAAAAGTGAGAAAAAAATTATTGGACCGTGGGGTATTCTCGATTGCATCCTTGCGAGGTTCTCAACAAGAAAATATCAGCAATGTGGAGCGATCGGCGACCATTGAGCCAACTTTCGCGAAACTAAAAACTTTTCATTTCCCATTTTCTCGTTCCTTTCTCGTTGAAATCGCAAGAGAGTTTTGTCATCGTAGTTACGCGTTACCAAAACTTTTCCGCTAAAGTGACCTTCCAGAAAAATGAAAATGGAAAAAATCTTTCCACACACACACACACATACGCGTGCATGAAAATAAAACGAAGGAGAAAAGAAAAAAGTTGCAGCAGGGAGAGAACGTTATATAACACTCGTTCACCGAGGTTGAATTCGACGCTATTGAGGGTATAACTTTTACTTGCCTGGGAGAATTTTCCGATTTGCAGCAAACGACTAACTTGGTGACGATTTTTCCCAAAAAAAAAAAAAAACCACACATCGCAGTCATTCATATTTCCTATCGATTGATAAGAGATTTGCAGGATTTGCATGGGCGAGAGCCGATCGCCGCATTATTATAATTTTTGTTCTCCTCTTTTCCACATTGAACGACGTTCGAGTCGACGGTCGAGTTCGGTCGATCCAAAGAACAAAAGCAATGGAGTCAAATTCCATTAAACGAGAACGAGAAAAATCCAGAGTTTCTACTGAGAACATAATTTCAAAAATTGAAGCATTGAATAAACTTTGTTATTCATAGAATCCATCCAATTTCATAACACATTGAGTAGTATTAATTAATGACTCTCAAGTTTGCAACGTTGAGATTCAACGAAAAACATTTTTTCTATTGATTATTTATTGAATTTTGAAAATCGTGACAATTTTTTGCGTCGATTGAGTTTTTTGGTCGCAAGAGAGAATCGTTTTATTGGCCGGACCAAATATTCAATGATAATTATTGGCTCTGCTGAAGAAATAACAGAATTTCGTTGCATTCCAATGATGCAAACTTCACGATCATTATTAATTATCACAACGGTTCGACTAAAATACCCGAGGAACTCAGTAAATTAGTTGGTGTGAGTAATTAGTTTGGTTTACTGAGATTCATTATAATTTATGATATTTCCCAATCACCTTTAGCCCTTCCAATCACCATCGAGTCAATGCATAACTGATGTTTGATGAAATCGAACACACAAGCTATCATAAGTAACAAAACTCATTAGCCAATCCGAGGAGAACAACGAATAAATTTAATTTCATAATGGCATATTATAATTGATGATATCATAGCATGAAAAAATTAATCATCATGCTCGTTTCTCAATCAACTATAATCATTACGAGCAGCAAGTATTGTATCAATAATGTAAGTGCCACATTAATCAATCCCGCCGTTGACCAATATTCGCAGATTGCGCGTTGCATATATTGGATCCAGCTTATCCATCTCTGTTTCCTTCCCTCTGAGCTTTGCAGGGCGATAGAGATCGCATAGCAAACTCCATTGTATAGACGGGAATTAAAAGCGGAGTTCGCGGTTTCGCTTACGTTCCAAGAGCGAAGTGAATTTTTATTACAACTTCCGCCTTCGGGCACATTGGCCTCAGAGCGCAAAAACCGCACTCGGGATATCAGACCAGAATCACAACGAACCGCGAGTCAAGTTCTTAACATGGTACGACAGCGCATCGACTGGAGAAGCAGGACTGAACGATTTTGGAACTTTGGACTCTGCTCCAAGTTCATGAGTTTGCGGAAGGGAGGAAAGCTGAACATGCAATCGCGATTGTCAACAACGTCAAATAGTAAAATTTTCTTATTTTATTTCTTTTGTTTCGAACTAAACTGCGTTAGAATGCGAATGAGAATTTCTCACTTTAGTTTAAGGAGGTTCCGTTATGGCTCAGGGAATAACGAATGAAGTGGAGGCACAATTCCCAAGAAAAAATGACGATCTGCTTTTTGTTTAGCAAGCTACCCATTGCCAAAATCCTCAAAAATGAGATGTTCCGAGCATTCTGTCGACTTTAACTAGAAAAATCTCCTCCAAACATTCGTTGACCCCACTATTTTTTTATTGATTCGGAACCCTTGGAGTTTTTTTTATAAATTGAGATTTTAATACGCGTTTTATCTAATCGCGAAGTATTTTTAATATTTTTCTGATTTCACAAGGGTGAGAAATTTCCGTAAAGCCAATGTTCAATCAAGTGCCTTTCGACTTGGAAAATATGTAATAAAACTTCGTTGACCCCGGATGATTTTGAAAGAGATTAAAGTTTGTTGCCTAAATAAAAACATATTTCGTTTTCAGATTTCAATCTCATTGTCGCTCTACTAACGGAACCTCCTCGATGAAAAAATCTGATCAATGACAAAGATATATGAAAAACATTTCGGGGTTATGGAATCTTGAGAAAGTTACGATTTACTAACTTTTTTGCTTGACTCATCGAGGACATCGGCAATTTACATACTGAGTCGTGTAGAACAGATACTGTGTGATAAACGCTTTGTATGCATGATGCTTGATCATAGCGGCATCGTACAGGAAGAGACTGTGATTCGTAGCGTTTGACAGACACGTGTGACATGTTACGTTGAGGACGTCAAAGGGACGAATGTATGAGATCAGAGACCGAGCGGATGGAGGATGGGTGACAGGAACAATTCGTTGTAATATTGTCAAAGTGAACAGGGATACGATGGCTAAGGTACGAACAAGATACGAAAGAGACGAAAGGCTGGAGAGAGTGAGAGGGATAGGAGAACCGAGTACTTGGCTGCTTAAACAGAGTGCTCGTACTTTGGATGAATTATCTCTGGTACCTTCCAATTTAACCCGCATATACGTGCGTTCTCGCTACCACCATACCAAGACCACCATCGTTTTCCTCATATCTGCGGTGTATTTGCATGGCAAACCTGTTTGGCGGTTTATCGGCCGCACAGCCACTACCTTCGTTTACTCTCATGGACTAAACGACTTGCTTGTAAAAATCCTACAAAATCAAAAGAAAATTTCTCACAATCTACCCAAAGTTTGTTCTGCTGATCTCATTTTCATCGAAATTGGACAATTCATTCCACAGGGTCAAAGATTTATTAAGTATGGAAAAAAAAACAGAAAACTTTTTCAATGATGACAGAAAAAATCTAATTAATTGGGCGCCAACTCTCCCGCACTCGTTCTATAGAATTACTGTAACCATTCGATAAATACTTCGCGGTTGAAATAAATTTGACCTCGCGGGATGCAACGAAATTCTGTTATTTCTAAATAAAAAAAACTCAATCGCCTCAAAAAACTGCCACGATTTTCAAAATTCAATAATTAATCAATAGGAAAAATGTTTTTCGTTGAATCTCAACGTTGCAAACTTCAGAGTCATGTTTTTGTAGTTCCCTGCTCTTGCTTTTCTAGAATTTCTTAGCAATGGATTCACGATACACTCTTGTTCTCCATCTCGAATATATTCGGTGATTCAAAAAAGAGGGTTGCACTTATTTAACTTTATGATAACGAGATTTTTTTCTGCGGGCACATTTTCTTAAAGTTGGAAATACTCGATGGTCTAGAGGGGAAGTTATATTGTATCAACTAAATGGATATACCATGGGAAAAATACCATTACATAAGCTTTCGGTGCCGCAGGCTGATGGGCCATTTTACTCTCTCACCGCACGAAGAAGTGAAAAATTCGTGGTACTGTCCCATGGCCCACCGCCCAGCATGCCGCTACTTACGAGTACCAGTTATTTTTCATCCCCCTCGTCTTATCTCTTGCCCCGGCCGGATGGTAAATTGATGCTGTACGTTTACACCGCATATTTCAGTGTATATACCGACACAAACGATTTTTCTGCGTACAAGAAAGTCGTTTTCGTTCTCACAGCCACATTCCTTTAAGAATCTCCGCCGAAAAGTCGATTTTCGATAACAATTTCATCAAAATTTCCGATATTTTGATTACACCGAATCGTGTATCAAATATTCTCGAATAATTCATGCGAATACGCGCCGAGATGCATTCGTCACATGAAAAATAGATTCCAGAACTTTCTCACTTTTTTCCCATGGAGAATTCGTTTCCTGTCGCCATTTTTTTTTTCTCCTAATCGATTCGAGACTTACATATTCCTATGTTTTTTTTGCGTATTCGTGTTACCCTGTCTATGCGCTGACTGACTCCATTACAGAACTAATTTCAACTATAGAAAACAAAGTGCATTTGCCGTTCAAACTTTCTTCGTCTCGATGAGAAAGTCGGCAGAGTCCTGAGGGAAAATGAGGTCGAGAATGTGGATGCCCTTGCGAACCTTCGAAATCCAATCGCATCTTGAAATATATTTGATGGTGAGAAAAACTGCGAAAACAACTTCTTTTGCTTCTTGATGAGCTTCCGAAAGAATTATATTTAAAAAATTTACTTCCGAACAGATCATTTTGAGATAACTTTGGAAAACACCGTTTGAGCTGATCGCACCAACTTGGAATTGACAGTTATTGGATTAGATTGATGAATTAAGAATATTGTCGTAGTTTTTAATTTATGACGAAGCCGCACAAGAATCTCTTCCCTTGCTTCATTATCTAAACCATATTGTGACGTATTATGAGCTTTCTGATTGTAGGAAATGAATCGAAATGGATTCAGCAGTCCCAGAATCATCAGATTTATCGATTGCGTATGGCGAAACTAATTTGTGAAATATCGAATAATTACGTGCGGTGCAGGAATGAATTTAGGACCGAGAGAGTACATAAAAGGAATAATGACGTTTCTCGGCTGATGGTGTATGCTTGTGATTGTATCCGCGAATCCACCCTATCGCATATACAGCGGCATTAATAATTTAGTGTTCACTCCTATCATATTATACATGCTGACAGACTAATGAGGGCACAATTAGTAATTAAAAGGGTAGCCAATGCCCCGAGACCATAGAATGATCACTGCAACCAGCATCCTGCTGTCACAGATTACCTCAAATTAATAATCTCCTTGCCATATAATTTCGAGTCATTAACGAGGCGGACTTGTGTACGATGATGAAATTAATGTTTTTTTATTATTCAATCCGCGTTATTATTATTATTATTATTATTATTATTATTGTCGTGGGAAAAACTATGATATTAATAATTATTGATGGTATATTTGAGTGAAATGAAAGTCTAATGCTCATTTCAGAACAAAGAGAGTTCCAGCTATTTTTTAATCAGACTTTACTCACGTCGTTTTGAGCAAAGGTTGGCGTGATCGGTCCATCGCTCGCTTCCCACTTGTCTGCGATGCGAATCGTCTCTGCAGTTTTTTGTTGAACTGATTTCGATTCGTCCAGCAAGGTTAGCTCGTAGAACTCCTGAATATCTGTAACGCAACAAAAGACAAACAATCAGAAAAGTAATATTGAGACCGCGCATGAAAACTTGAACCAGATGCGATTATTCAGCATGTGATTGGTGAATTATCTGATTTTTGGGAACAATCTCTTTGTTCTCAATCTCTGTGGAGTCTTCTCTAAAAGGATTCTTATGATTTGAGATTGGGAAAGAAAATGTAGCCTCGGCTCGAGTTTATGTACTTTGAGGGGGCTTTTAGAGTCTCACATATTCAAGTGACCTGCAAAGTGCATCTGAAACTTCGCCGTCGCGAGCTTGCGAATGAAGAGGAGCTATAGAATTGCAGAGGTCAGTGTGAATATCCGCGATGACCCACACTGACGATAAGCTCGGAGAACATAATTTTCAATAGTTTAGAGAACCGTGATGGCGGGGATCTGTATAAACCGAAGAAGACCTTCTTCGGTTCCATGCACGGAACGAGCGGAGTAACGGTTCTACGTAAAGAGGATATACATGAGCGGTCAAAATACACCGAAGGGCGTATTCGCCCTCACTTTTGTCTACTCAAATCTCATCAAGTTACGCCCTTTTGTTTCTCAGCAATAGTTGAAACACAGAATGGCTCTTTTGGCCGTGTAGACGTGCGCGACGAGGGAGAATGAACAGATTCCCATTCCAAACTGCCAAGAGACAAATATATATCATAGCACACCGACCCAAGTGTCTGCCACAGGTCGACTGAGGGTCGTGGTGGCCCGTAACTCCTTAGCTCATGGTCTCTTCCTTTCCTCGTCTACCGTTCCACCGCTCTCTCTCCCCCCCTCTCTCTCTTCCTCTCATACCCCGTGTAATCGTTCTGCGGATACAGCAGTTCGTGACAATACGAGGATCGAGGCAAATACACCCTCAACCGAAGCCACCCTCTCGAAACACTGGCAATTCTTCAATAAAGAACGAATTTTTATGCTCGTTTCACAAAATGTCGCAGTCTCGATTCAATCTACGAATAAAAATTCCGAGGCATTCCTTCGTCATATATTGCAATAATCAAAAGAACATTCTCAAAAAATATGCGAAAGGGAAAAAATAAAAACCACATGTGTACATTTCATGTGCAGAGCTTTTTATGACTCTGAAGTTTGCAACGCTGAGATCCAACGAAAAACAATTTTTCTATTGATTATTTATTGAATTTTGAAAATCATCAAAATTTTTTGAGTCGATTTAGTTTTTTGGTCGCGAGAGAGAATCGTTTTATCGGCCGGACCAAATATCAAATAATTATTATTAGCTCTGCTGAAGAAATAACAGAATTTCGTTGCATTCCAACGATGCAAACTTCAGGATCATTTTTTGGTATAAATTTCAATTGCAAGACGAAATATTGCGTTTTCGAAATTCTTACTTCAGTACGTTGATGCGGGAGCTCCAGTCAATCTATTCCGTGATTATAATACGGAAGTTTCAAAAACTTGAATATAAAGTAGGTTATGAGCCGCGCGGTTCGTCTGAATTGAGTTATTTTGTACTGCCGAACTTTGATCTTTGCCCATTACGTAATTGTGAAGTGTTGGATAATCTAAGCCATAAAGTTACAGCGACTGAGAAGATTCTGTTGTTACGCTCTGACGTAGTATATCAAGAGCCATGGCAACGCTTTACACGAATATGGATACTTATAATAATGAAGGTTAGCCGTTATTAGGACGCGAGTCGATGGCCGCAGCCATGTTCAGGGAAAATCATTGATTTGCCATCTAAGACCACGTGCTCATTCCACCGCAAGGAACTTTTGAAACTTTGCGAACGTGCAGCCTTATAACGGTATATACTTAATATAAGTTCTTACGGAGCGTGAATTGAGGTTTGCCCTAGGGAGTAGAGGGAAATCTGTGTAATCAAATTTTCACTGAAACGAGAGATAACTTTGGTAATAAAGAGTCTTGTACGTTCAATGCTTACATTTTAACGATCTACAAAATAGAAAACGTGTACATTTTTAATTACAATACGAAATATGAAAATTCAAGTTATTTACACGGTAAAAAAGTTTGAAAATATTTTCGTGCCAAACTGTTCTGAAAAATATAAAACTTCCTAACCGGCAATAGCGAGGACCCTCCCACGGCTGCAGCTGGAAACTCAGGAGTTATAACACTGCGTAAGACAAACCTTCTGACCGAAAAAACGTTTCTGCGAAAGGTATAATATTTAATTGGGGGCGTTTGGATGGCGAGGCACAAAGCCACATGAAACGCTTCAGTTCGTATACGTTCGTGTACAGTCACCTTATTTTTTCTTTTTATTGTGTTTCCTTCTCGCGAGTCTCATGCGGCCAGAATTCTCTCTCGGAAAAGCCGCGGCATTTCTGGCCGTGCGAACACTGAAAATATGTCTCTCTTTTATGGTTTTTCCTCTTCTCCCTCTTTTTCTTTCTCGCTCCTTCTCGTTGAATCTCCTCGCTCTCCTTCCCTACTTGTTCCCTAGGGTTTTCCTCATTTTCATTTTATTCTTGTTCGTTTTGTTTCGACGCCGCCACCTTGTTAGCAGCGAGCCAAAAGCGATGTACGGGGTGCCCCGAAGTGAAACCATTGAAAATCTCTCGTGGCTTTTTGCCATTACAAAATCTAAGTGCGACAGACTGAGAGAGCAACGTTGAACAAACTTAACGCAGCTCAAGATGTTGTTATTGTTATTACACTGGGAAATATTTCCGAAAATTTTGATCGCGTTATTTCCTGCTGGAGCATCGTTTCTTTGGACAAATCCAACCAATATAAAAAAAAATGTAACTCGAATCTCCCGTAGTGTCCCCGAAGAACTTCGGTGTTCTATTCAAGGATATTCCACGACGTGATTTATTGACTCACAGGGGTGTTCCGGAGTCACCAACCTTTCGGATTCATATTATTACGTTATAAATTCTTCAAGGATATATTTTAGCCCTAGCTTCTCCGCATGACGATATATCGGACCCATTTTACTCCCTTGTCACTGAGACGATACTCGAGGATAAAGCTATGCGTTTCATATCCTTAAAAGCCTCGTTATCTATCGTCCTACGCCGTGTCCTGCTTCTAGCCATCAAGCTATTCCTACGTGTTACGTTTTTGTGATGGAAAGGCATATAATTCATTCGTTGATACAATAAAATCGTACGGTGTTGCGTGAATAATAATGCGAAAAAAAAGCATTTTTTTGTGAATGACATTCCATGATTTTTTTCTTTCCCAACAGCAAGCAAGAATGTTGAAAATTCTTCAACTAGTTTGCGAACTCACTTGAGCATGTTTTATATTAAAGAAAAAAAAAAACGTCGCATCATTCATCGCGTGTCTTCTACAGTAAGCCGCTTATATGGAATGGCTTTCGAAAGAGAGGACGATAAAATGGAGAAAACACAATGAACGAAGAAAAAAACGGAGCTCCAACGAGGTTAATATACGCTGAGATCGTTGCCAAGTTTCGCTAATTTTTTCCGACTACAAGTTTATTCGGTGTAAAATACCGAGTCTTCTAACACATGCCTATACAAGGTTGAGATCTGGAAATCTCTCTTCCAGCAAGAAGACAGCTCAGAGTTTTTACGTCTCGGGGGAAGAGAGCCATTACACACTTCGATCTCTGTCTCTGCCATTACTCGACGATTTTCTTAGGAAGTACAAGTTTGTAGTTGAACACACATTTTACCGTGTTCACAAATGCGTGTGGCCTGGTGTGAATATCGTAAGTATGTGTTCGTGTGAAATGTTTCATACAGTCTTTGTTGCTTTTTGGCATCGTAAAGCCACAAAAAAGAAAGTTCAGAGCTTTCCATATTTTTTATGCTCGGCGCGTACTCACTTACTACATGAAAAGTGCATTTTGTTAAATTGCAGGGACGTGGGAATAGAGTAACGATCCAATGGATATTATTGCTTTGAATATCGACGCATTATTTATGATAATTGGTAAATGTTTACCATTTTTTGAGAATTTATGATTTTATAATTTATATAATATAAATTATAATTTATATTTATTTAAATATTTATATTTAAATTCAAATATAAATTTATTTGTTTAATTTTCAACCATAATTTGAATTTGTATTTAAATTACAAATTATAATTTATATGATATAATTTATAATCCATAATTTGTAATATAACAAATAAAATATTTATAATTTTTTGAGAAAATATTCACGTTTTAATATAATTTTTTCTCCCGCGAATAATTGTACGTTTGGATTTGACGTGCCTCGACATAATGAATTACGAAAATTGTCGGAATAACATTAAAATATGTGAAAAATGTTTGTTTTATTGATCAAAATGTCGATTATTGTTATAAATTGATATGTAGATCCGTATTTACTCGGTACATCGTGAATTTTGGCTCGGGATGATGATCACGATGATAGCATGTATAACAAGGAGCCAGAATGACGAGGATGTTGAGAGCTTTGTTGTGTAGCCTGCATCATAATAACCATAAAGAGAAGAGCACTGGCTGCTGGACCACACGAGATGTACACGTACTTAACCTATTTCGGAGACGTGCTATACAAGTCCTTCTGTATTTAGCTGTTACAATACTCTGTGTACGAACGAGACTCTCCTACACCCTCAAATCTGATCACTCCTACCCAGATGGTCGTGGCTTGGAATAGAAAAATATTTTCAGTTTAAATATTGTTCGAAAACAGGTTGATTGTTGGAAAATTCTCGAGGGATCATTTTTCGCACGAGACGTTAAATGAACGTTATCAATTTGGTCGACGTAATTGCCAGGATAATTTTGATTTTAATGAACCAACTTGTACATTGAAACTCAAATTGACATTTTGCTTCACAGCGGGGCTAGTTGGAATGAAATTCAAAAATATAAGTAAACATGTGTGGCATGTTGTGTACTATCGTTGGAAAATTTGTAACGCACAAAACGTACGCTACGTGAAACGAAGGCGAACAGCGCGAAATTTCGCACAGCATGGAACGGCATTTATCATATTCATCGGCTATTCAAACGTTGATTAAATCAATCCGACTCGTTAAACAAACTGTACGCAGCACATACCATATCGATCGCTAATTCACTGCAAAATCATTGCTTTCTCTACATGTCTTTGCAGGCAGCCGCTTGATTACGGTGTTGTATGAACAGTGATTTGGTGCGTATAACGTTGTTTGTGCATTACCTTCCGTATTGAGGTTCGATACAATTTTCCAAAAACTTCGTGTTTATTCATCCGCCACAATTTTGAAGGCTTCGTGATATTCAATCGCAAAAATCAAAGTCTTCGCTCGGTTGCAGTTCGAAGCTCGAAAGTCGCATTTTAAAAACAAAATTTATACGAGAATGTTGATGACTCTGAAGTTTGCAACGTTGAGGTTCAACGAAAAACATATTTTCTATTGATTATTTATTGAATTTTGAAAATCGTGGCAATGTTTTGAGTCGATTGAGTTTTTGGTCGCAAGAGAGAATCGTTTTATTGGCCGGACCAAATATTCAATAATAATTATTGGCTCTACTAAAGAAATAACAGAATTTTGTTACACTCCAACGATCATTGATATCGCGTCAAGTTCCAGAAACGTTCGGTCCGCAGAGAATGCAGGAATTATAAGGGAAACGATGATTGTTTACGTCACGTATTCAAATATCTATTACGCGGTTGCATCCTCGTCCTAAGTAGTATACGTGCAGGAGCTTAAACGTGACCCTATTAATTATTATTCCACTTTCAGCCGTGTTTATTCTGCTTCGAAGCGCGCAACTCCGCTTACATTATAGATCTTGTGGGCGTCCTCTCCATGAGACAATTATGGTGGTGACCGAAGTGTTACAGCGATAGAGCATGATGGTGCTTTCGCGGCGAGAAAAAAATGTATGCGCTATGAAATAAAGCCAACGCGGGCTACACGTGAAAACAATTTAGCAGAGTTGTTCAACGATGCAGAATGAGATAAAATTGGATGATCCCAGTCTCGAGCAAGAACCATTGTGTTTATCACAATATCGGGCGAAAATAAAACGAATGGGATTGCAGTAAGAGTTCCAAAAATATAAGCGACCGTTCTCCACTACCGGAAGCACGGCAAGCGGACAAAGAAACTGCTGCTCTTACAACTTCCGTAGAGACGGTAGGAAAATGTACTGGACTTGTTTTTTTTTTGGCAATCGGTGAATTGCGCGCAAGTACTAACGCAAAATACCGAACAGAATGCAACCTGTGTCGAAAATGCATCAAACCCCGTACGAAAGCTCGAGTCCCAGAACGTGCACGGCGGAAAGAAATTGACCAAATAACACGGAGTTTGTTAATTCAATGATAAATATTTCTGTAGTGAATGCGGCGGCTGGAGCGATCGAATCTTTGTCGGATGCAATAAAATGTTTTGCTCACTGCACGTGCGACCGCAGGATTAGTTGATTCAACGAGTATTTCGTGGGTCCACTAAATTCTTTCCCTACTTTATACAGAATGCATTTGTGGATGCATAAATTTATGAGGGAAGCGGAATAACGTTCTGCTGGAATCGTACGAACAGGCGAACGTAGGATATTGCGTTTTTTTTTTTATTCTCGTACAAATGAGTGCGCGTGACTTAAACCATGGGTTGAGTTGAGCTGGACGATCATTAGCTTTACGACTTAATTTGTTTTTACGAGAAAAGGGTGACCTATCCAGCCCCTTGAACACTCTGGATACGAGATATATCCGCAGAAAAGTACACAAAGAGGGAAATGCATAGGGGAGCGAGAGAGATGGAAAAGAGTAACGTGTGTCTACGTCGAAGAACCTCGACTGTATTGGGTCATGAGAAAAAAGAGCTGCGTTTCCGAGCACCTGCATGTATGTGTCAACTGCATGCGAATAAAAAGGCTCAACCTAGGCGATTCAACATGTAAAGTAGTGTAGGTTTTACCCTCGAGTTCGCAGTCGAAATACGTTTACTACCCGACATATTTACGGAAGGCAAGAGAGGATTTGGACGTTTTTTTCTCGTCTATTCCTTCCCTTTTCGCAAAAGCTCAAAGTCGCTCGTGTCTTTTATTTTTCTCACCGTGTAGAAAAAGTGGTTATACGAAAAACTTACTGCAGAAAAACATTGCTGAAGAGTCTCTGAGCGGCTTCAGCAATTTCTAACTATGCTATCAAAATTCATGAAAGACGGGAAAAAAATCGTCTTTAAATTGAAGCAGGATTGCCAGTTTGATCAACGAAACAACTTTCTCAGTGCTGCAACGATCGATTTTTCATGTTCAATTTCAGGAAAGGACTGCGCTCATTCGATTCGACTTTACACTTAATTAAAAATCCGTTTGATGCACGTTGAATCTGAAAAGATAAATTGCAATATTGTGAAAACCTGATTTTACAGCAAAGTAAATATACGCTCGGGCACATCGTGAGTATACAAATTCGAGCTTCGAAAGGAATTGCTACAGCTAGCAAGGATATTGTCGGCTTGCCTCGTTCGAAAGCTATATATGGGTTTCGTCTGTTTTCGAGTTGATAAGAGCAGGAGAGAAGCGCAAAACGTGAGGTTGTTGCTGTGACCTACATATGAACCTCATTGTCATTTTATTCTTCGACATTCCTTCCCTCTCGCTCTCTCCCTCTCTCTCCCTCCCGTTCTTTCTACCTCTATCGGGACGCATTCGCATTGAGCTTCCACGACGCGTGCACACGCTCGTGTCAAAGTGAAATCAAAACCTCGAACGTGTGCACAACTCCGTGGGAGGAAAGAAACCTCGTTTGCTCTATACATCCGAAGCGGTATTATATGTTCTCTTTGCTGGGTATCATTTTCCGCAATCCTAAGGACGCATAATTCACCACGAGCTTCTCTTCGTTAGTATCGGGATTTTCGTCCCCCCGAGGCGACCTCATCTCTCGTACGTGTTGTCAATCGAAAAAACCAGTGAATATACGTGCAAACACATACGCTCTTATTGTATATATATTTATGGATAGACTCTCGACCTCGAGAGTACTAGAGCTCGCAAGATAAATTGATGAACCCGTTACGTATATCACGGGTCTCTTCACATGAGGAAAAAGGGAGAGAGCGAGAGAGGCAGAGGGTGCGAGACAGTGTGCACCACGGGACAAACCATTTATCACGTCTTTTCATATTTATTATCTTTTACCCTCTCTGTCTTACTGTCGACCGTACCACACACACACACAGACACACATGCACAGGGACACTGAACGAGGTATTTACTATCATATCACCTTACAACGGAAGTCGCAAACTATATCACCGACGCGCGAATCCCCATATACCATCGTTATTCATCGTGATACATTAATTTTTTTATCCAGACTTCTCCAAAGAGGCGAAGGATTAATTGTGGAATAAAAATCAAGTACGAAGATCATTATTTTGATTTAATAACTAATGGCCATAAGTCTAAACAATTGTATGTAATTTTGTTACTAATTTCCGTCATTTTTTCGAAACAATCGAACCCAAAGGAAAAAAATGCTCGATCGAGACAGAATGAACCTGAATGTCCGTCGGAACATTCAATGTTGGAGCACACATTATGAGCGAAATGAACTGCACACGAGGTAACTGCTGGGGAGGATGAGTTGTACACTTTTTCTTTACAATCGCACAAGTTCGATCGAGCGTGGACGCGCGAGCACCGGGTGCAGTCGACGGATAGGCTCGTGGATTTTCTCCCTTTACTTCTTTCGCTTTATCCTCCACATCCTCATACGGTGGTCGAGAGGAACGAGCTCAAATGGATTGGAACGAATCCCCGATCATTTAACGTCCGACCTACCAACCAACCTATATCGTTTGCCTTTCTTCGCGCTACCAGAGCTTACTTTCTTCTACGTGTACATCAAGGCCTCCGATAAAATGGGACTGGGGTCAATTGAATTTGCTAGAAATATTATTTGACAGCGTTGTATCGTCCAACAGTCCGTCCCTGCTCCAGTGTACCAGGTGAACACACTCCCAGCTGTCAGAACTTATTGAGGAAAACCCAAAGATACCACGAAATTGTAAATCGCACACGATTTTTAACGGTCCAAAACAATTTGTTTCAGACTCAGCATTCAAGGAATTTCAATCATCTGAATTCCTTTCATTATGAGAAACTGCAAAAGCCACATTAAAGTCCGAATGCAATATCGTAGAAAGTACAGAGAGCTACTCTGGATCTATTGTTCTTGCCTTATATGAAGACTTTGCTGATCCACGATCGACCAATCCCTGATGTGGGCCGGAATCGCTGGTCGTTGTTACTCTAGTTAGGGCCTCTATACAATCCATTGAAGTGTGTCCTTTCGATATCTTGTGTCGATACTTTGTGGTTGAATGGCTTCAGTGAAACGTATGGGAAATACAGAGACTATGCGATGAAAGTTTTCGTCTCTGGTCTGCATTCAATACTGCGCATTGCATGTGTGCAATGTTGGTTCGTACACGACAACGAAGCAACATCACGTCCGCTTGACTCCAAATTCCCTTTTGCGTTTGAGGCACAGTGTTGCGCTCGTTATTCTCATAAGCGGGAGCAAGACACAAAGAGGAACAAGTACGGAGTCAGTTAGACAGAGTGCAAAGCGTAAAGCCTCGAACGCGACTGTATCGGCCCGAAGAATGGTATCGGTTCAACTCGACTGGAGCACCAATGAACAGTAACGACGTATTCGGCGATTGTATAATGCGCGTACATATACATATATATTCCTTCAACACGTTACATACTGAATGAAAGCGTCCAAGCACAGAACGCAATCCGTTGAGAGGCAATAAGCCCCCAAGTCCACCGGGGGTGTGCGACATTTCTACCGGCATTAGTGAACCCATTGTCGTCCAATAAACCTTCTCACCTCTACACGTACAGGGACGCTCTGGTTCCTGCCACGCCAAGTTCTACCGTTGATCCTACTATTATGAACCGTCATCTCTCTGAGTTATGTGAATCTCTCAGTTTCTCTGCAGCATCTCTTCAGAAATTGTCTTGGATTCTGACTCTAGAATATTTACATACTCAAATCTTTGACAGAGCATCATGAGAGGTCAAAGAGGTCATCTGTTTTGTCATCGGTTCTCCAGTTACTAAAACCATAATTCCAGTACAATTTTTTAATCTTTGTAAACCTAAATTCTTTTTTTTATCTCCCAAGATTTCGTCGCTTCGGACATTTTTCCACCAATTCATTTTGTTTTTTTTTTTGACATTCATTGTTACAATTGAAATAATCATCGCAAGTGATCGTTTGAACGAACAATAGTCATTGCAAAGGACGAAATCTCTTCCATCCGCGATTTTTACTTTTTTACTGGCAATTTCTATGACGAAAAGAAACAGGATATTAATTTCACTTGAATTAGAGCGAAATGATTCAAAAGTGGGAGAGTAAATTATCGCCTGGGTAGATTCACAAGCACACTGGGGAATAATTTATCCACCAGCGGGGTGGGAGACGATTCCCGCTGGTGTGGTCCTGGTGTGTCGCAGCTTCCATAATTCTTATAAATGTACAGCTACATATGGGTAATTATCACGACTACCATGTCGCGCGGTGGTAGCAGGACGCTGCTACAATCCTTGACTTTTTTCACCATCCGCGGGCAACGTGCTATTTTTCCGGGCTCTTACATTTTTATAACACCCGCTAAGCTATTCAGCTGCGATGAAGGGCATGGAGATAGAAAAAGAGCTTTTCAGGAAGGGAAAAGAGAGAAATATGCGTAAGTTATCCGGTTAGCGCGTGCGGGTCGCTAAAAACAAAAAGAACGAAACGTTGTAATACGATTTCATAGCGGAAGTCGCGTATTTAAAGGCTCTTCTGCGTCCACCGTCTACTATTTCGTTTAATCTCTCCCTGCTCCCGCCGGAACGCTCGAGAATGTCAGCCAATTTACAGAGTAGCAGAAAATGAAATCGGGATACGAAGACACTCCAAAATTCACCTCGTTGTTCTAATTTTTCAGAGTAAAAGTATTCACCTCGGGATGCGCTTACGTATACTTTGCCCCGACTCGCACACCGTTATGCTGAAGAAGGATAAAAGTTTTGTGTACACAGACGACACCGGGAAAACCGATTAAGTTGACACGCGGTTACTGTGTCCAGCTAATCTTTCTACAGCACGTTAGACTAGACGTTTATTGCGCGCCTAGCTCACGATGTTTTAAAACACGTACGAATTTAAATATATATATGCACGAAAACGAGGGAAACAGAGGGCCGAAAAGGACGAAAGGAAAAGGCGTCGTAATCCCTTTAGTCGCCAACATAATTTGACTGAAAAATAAAAACTCCACTCAATCACACTCACAACCGAGACTGCTGAAATAATGACATTACGATATTCAAAAACATCCGCCGAGGCTCGATCGTGCTTTTCAAAATAAACGGAATTTCGTATTCTCCATTTTTACACAGTAACAAATGCTGCATTACGATGACTTTGAAGTTTGCAACGTTCAGATGCAATGAAAAACATTTTTTCCATTGATTATTTATCGAATTTTGAAAATCGTGGCAATTTCTCAAGTTGATTGAGTTTTTTGGTCGCAAGAGAGAATCGTTTTATTGGCCGGACCAAATATTCAATAATAATTATTGGCTCTGGTGAAGAAATAACCGAATTTCGTTGCATTCCAACGATGCAAACTTCAGGATCATGCATTACGACAGTGGCATTGACATGTGTCGCCCTGGGAAATTGAGTAGATCGGATATCCCACGTACCATTGATGGCGAGGATACTTGAGCGTCAATGGCTCTCCTCTCGTGTGTACAGTATCGAAAGCGTTTTGCGTAAAAATGAAATACACGACATTATAGAAAGAAACATACAAAATGCATTGAAATTTGTGGTTTTGAAGTGAAACGTTCATAGTCTCATACGATTTTTTTCACACTCTCTGCAAGTGCTCGTCGCACCGTGACGTATCACGTGCTTTTGGCAAATCCAGTCGCCCGAATTCACGTAATAAAGTCTCACGAGTGCGGTATCACATGCTGTCGTTCCTGCTGGCCTCGACATGAACATGCTTTCAGCTTTAAAGCACTCGTGGTATCACTTCCGCGTCCTACGGGGGTGCCATTCTGACTTGACTTCTGGCCACTTTGTGAGTTTTGCCGCTGGTAAAACTATCACATTGCTGGTGCAACTAGGTCGAGTGGTCAACGGACGACAGCAGGTGAAAAAGCAGAAAAATATACGACACAGAGACTCTTTAAGCTCGTCACTCAAGCCAACTCTAGATGAGCGTCTCAGAGCTATATTTATGGCGTATGGAATACAGATTTCAAGTGCAACACGTTCCTGCGTTAGGGTATTTCGTCTCCCTTCGAAATCGAATTCTAGAGAAAATGAAATATACAGGCGTCCAGTATGATCCTGAAGTTTGCATCGTTGGAATGTAACGAAATTCTGTTATTTCTACAGCAGAGTCAATAATAATTATTGAATATTTGGTCCGGCCAATAAAACGCTCTCTTGCGACCAAAAAACTCAATCGATTCGAAAAATTGCTGAGATTTTCAAAATTCAAAAAACAATCAATAGAAAAAATGTTTTTCGTTGAATCTCAACGTTGCAAACTTCAGAGTCATGCGTCCAGTCAATTTGCTGCATGCACTCGAATCGTTCAACTGCAATTGCTTGACGAGAATCTAGACGATGCGCACTTAATGTACACATGTTCGGGTTTGACTAATTAATTTTATTAGTTCAAAGAGCAGCCAATGGACTACTCCACGACTCCCGCCCATATGTACACGCCTGGAGGAAAGATCGAGCGTGAGTCGACGGAGATCCATTTATTAACGCGCTACGAATTTCTCTTCCTGACGCGGAATACCATCGGAACCTTTTCACAAAGTTTTGTTTCCCTTACCATCGCGAGAGCTCCGACGCCCACCTAACAGTATATCTTTCGAAAGTGTAAATTGGATACACAAAGTTCTGCGTTGCGGTGTAGAAACCATTTAGCCGCTCAGTTCATTTTCCGCAAAGTTATCTCAGTTCGCACACGATGATATTCCAATCAGGTGCATGGTCGAACGTGCTTGCATTATCTGCTCTTGGATACACAGTACGGAAATACATATGCACATAAGCGAGAGGCAAATTTTCCTTTCGGTAAAGCGCAGCTTTCCCACCTGCAAAAAGTACTTTCCTTCGGGCGACGGGAAAGCCTCGATCTATTCATTCATCTTTTGTCCATATAGCTATGGAGATATATGTAAACAGAATGAGCAGGTGAACGAGCCAAGAGTATAAAGAAAAAGACGGCAAACCAGACGAACCTCAGGTTCGAAGTTTGAGCGAGCTATACACTATACGTATATACAACTGACAATACAAATGTTTACACAGAGAGCAGGTATGTGAGAGTGAATATATGAAACGAAAAGTGTGCCAGTAACGTGATGAGTATATCGGTATACGACACTCTTTATGCGACAAAATGCAACAGATAGAAGCAAGAATCAAAGTCCGCGGAGGAAGTAAAGAATAGTCAATGATTTTTTATTGTGATGATAAAAATGATCCTGAAGTTTGCATCGTTGGAATGCAACGAAATTCTGTTATTTCTTCAGCAGAGCCAATAACAATTATTGAATATTTGGTCCGGCCAATAAAACGAATCTCTCTTGCGACAAAAAAACTCGATCGACTCGAAAAATTGCCACGATTTTTAAAATTCAATAAATAATCAATGGAAAAAATGTTTTTCGTTGAATCTCAACGTTGCAAACTTCAGAGTCATTTGATAAAATTGGAATACTAATTCGTAATTAGGCCTCAGCAAACTTTTCAAGGTACGCGAACGGTTTTTGTTCGTATTGCAGTGAATAATTCCTGACGGTCAATTTTCACAGAGTCCTGACTTTGGGTTAAAAAATTGGATATGGAAAAAGATTTCGCACTTTTTTTCAGACACGTTACTCGCCCAACTTTTTCTCGATATACCAACATATATCCGATCTCCAGTGGCTGGAGGAACGTGACCGAACGACGATGGTCTGGAAATGGTTATAACCTCCCAAGGCAAGGGAGATCCGTTGGGTTGCGTGGTCGGTGAAAAGTTATCGCTGATACGGCAATTCTCCACATCGAGATGCGCCTCGCGGCTTGACAGTATTAGTATACGTGTTTTCGTTCCCATTCGATCGCGACTTGAGCGACACGGAGACTAGTCGCATGCCAAGAGCAGAGAAGTTGAGTTCCGCTTGCATCCTACCCTTCCAAACACATCGTCTCTTGTCCTCATTCTGACGGGAATGAGAGCACGTAAGAGATGATCTCCTCGAGTGGAATTTCGTAGCCTTCCCAACACCACCCCATAGCCGAATGTTATGGTCGCAACCATGGGAAACGTTGGCTTTGGGACCCGAAATCGAATGGAAAACAAACTTTACACCGGTCCTTCTAGTTTACGCGCAGGACTCTTCGATCCTGAGACCCTGTTAAATTTACTGACATTCGCGTGTGTCAAAGGTAAAGAGAAAGAGTATTAGTGTCTAACTTTAGTCTCAGTAAAAGCGTAACACCGTTGCGCCGAGTGCCATAAAGTTGGATTACAATCAGAACCGACAATTCGCGGAAAAGGAGAAACTCGACATTCTATCAGACAACGAACTTGGTCCGCGTGACGATATAATGCACTCTGTGCACGTTTCTTAGAGCGTCTTCGGAAATATCGTCAAATGTTTATGCTGATCTCGCGGCAGTTGAAAAATTACATGATTTTTTTATTCAAGCATAATAAATAATCAAATGTCTTGAAACAATCAAAAATTCTTGAAGAGATGTATACATTTTTATAGCAAGCATATGACACTGAAGTTCGCAACGTTGGGATCCAACGGAAAATACTTTTTTCCTTCATTTTTTGTTAAATTCCAAAAGAAAAGCCAATTTTCGTATTAATTTTGTGTTTGAATGCTGAAAAACGATCGTTTTATCGTCCTGATTCAATATCGATTAAAAATCATGAGTTTCCCTCAAGAAAAAACGGAATTTCGTTGCATTCTAACGATGCATACTTATGACACTGAAGTTCGCAACGTTGGGATCCAACGGAAAATACTTTTTTCCTTAATTTTTTGTTAAATTCCAAAAGAAAAGCCAATTGTCGTATCAAGCTTGTGTTTTAATCCTGAAAAACGATCGTTTCATGGTCCTGATTCAATATCGATTAAAAATCATGAGTTTCCCTCAAGAAAAAACCGAATTTCGTTGCATTTCAACGATGCATACTTCAACATCGTCAAACATTATTCGATCGATATTTTCAGGCTGGGTGTTATTGCAGAATTGAGATCCCGATAAACCAGCAGTTTCTGACCTTTTCTTTTGGCATGAAAACCCGGAGCGGTGGTTCCCCGTAACTAGGAGGGCCGGATGACTGCATTTGTCTCTCTCTGATTTCTGCAATCGACTCTCTACACGTTGGATAACATATCAAAGGACAAGAGTTTCTCTATGTAGTCGTATACGAGCAAAGCGCAAATCTGTCTATATTTGATGCTAGTCCTGCTTTGCCACAGACGAGATCCGTAGATCATTCGGAAACCAGGTGGAATACGTGATCCCTTGGCTGACAGTGCAATCGGAGAGCCAAAGGGCCTCGGTGAGTTGTTGCTGCGGCTAATACTACTGCGACGAAAATTCCACCGATAGAAACGGAGGATTTTGAATCTGTATACATACCGAGTGTCTGGTTTCGTTCAGTTTTTTTTCCTCTTCCCGATTGCAAGTTCTTTAATTTCAAAAACCTATTAACTCCTACTGCAATCACTGAGATTGTTTCGTACAAGTACGTAAATTTTCGTACAGAAATAATTCTAAAAAAAAAAAACACTTGTTGAAATTTGTAGGCAGCATCATTTGCTCGGGACATTCTGAACCGTTTAAAAATGTTTAATCGATCATTGCAAGTGATCGTACTTTCGATGGCGTATTAAGGAACAATCAACTAGAAAAAAAATCTTCTGGTCCATCCGCACCAGAGCAAACTATGATGAAACGCGAGGTACACGATTTTTTTCGTTTCTTTTGACACATAAAGCTTTTGATGATCATGCTCGAGAGTCTATGATCGTAAAATGAAGTGCACGCGTTGCACAATTTGTATTCGTGGTTGCGCATAGGCGCCGGGCTCGCGTTTATAGACGCGAGGATTCGATGACGCGCGGCTTTGCATGCATACTAGGAGATTCCCGCTATATGAACGTGATGTGTATTTTTTTTGCCCTGTTTTTCATTCTTTCATGTGTTGTGAGGCACGAGCCGGGGTGTTATATATTTGATCAGAGGCGCCCGCTGTGAAAGGATGTCGGATACAGGAGATCAGTCTATCTTTTTCAATCGGCGTAATATCGAGCCAGCGCGTTATGCCCGAATTCTAACACTACAGGAGATCGGGGCTCTTTGACTCAAGAAAACAGATTGATTAACCGATGATATTTTTCAATAACCAATTACGAACATACCGCGGTTTCTATGCGTAATCAATTTTATCAACGCCGATAACTCTGAAGTTTGCAACGTTGAGATTCAACGAAAAGCATTTTTTCTATTGATTATTTATTGAATTTTGAAAATCGTGGCCATTTTTTGAGTCGATTGAGTTTCTTGGTCGCAAGAGAGAATCGTTTTATTGGCCGGACCGAATATTCAATAATAATTATTGGCTCTGATCAAGAAATAACAGAATTTCGTTGCATTCCAACGATGGAAACTTCAGGATGATCAACGCCGCGTTTTCTCGATAATAGGAGGAGAAAAAATGTTGCAGCCATTGGATGAAAATCCTGTGGCTTCCTCGTAAATTGGATTCGGCCAATTGATTGATTTTTTATTTCCTACCTTATTTTCAAAGCTTCATTCGAATTTATATTATCATGTGGACGGAGCAAGATAATACCTTCTTTGGGTGTGATATATCCGTGAACCTCGCAGTAGCTTCCGGCTGGTCCCGCCGTTCCTGGTGTATCCAGAGTAAAAAGTGTATTTGCCGAAGACACCGTGAGGCCATCCTCTGATGTGTGAATTAAACTCGTAGCTTGTGACGCCGAGCAATGTTGATGATGCGAGCGCTGTTGTTGATGATGTGACTGTTGCTGATTCTCGTTCCACCTTTGGGAATTCTGTTGCTGAGCTACGAGCAGCTCTTCGCGGCGACACTTTGAGCAACGACGCATCTCCGAACGAACGCGCAACAGCCATACCATACCGAACAGTGCCATAGCAACCTCGAGAACGGGTAACCTGCTTGACGTATGCTCCTTCATGCTCGTCGTAATGCCCAGGTCATCGAGGCCGCAAGCGTCCTCGCGATACATCACCAATCCTTTTTCACTTAGGTCGGCAACTTCCTCGTGTGACACACACTATACACTACCGCTACTTTGTCCCTACGTTCGCTTTTTATACAACTACCTTTTCATTAACGTCACTTGGACGTGTTTTTCTGTTTCGTTCCGGTTCTTCTACCGTTTTGGCACTCACATACACACACACACGCACACGCGCAGGCACACAAAACGTACAAGGGCTTAAAAATCCTCTGCTGGCAATACTTTGTTTCCGTTTCACTTCTTTACTGGACAAAATCCTCCGTACAAAAGATCGTGGCCAAATCTAGTGCTTTTTTTCCACCTCCGAGAATTCTGTTTCTAGCTAGTTTTTGCAACAATTGCCCATATTTGTCCACCTCCAAATCTCTTCCACTCTTCCGAGTCTCACACACTCGCTATCGCTTTTTACGCTGCAAGTGAGACACGCCACTACTAACGACTACCACTTCTCGCAAAGCACTCAACTTCTTCTTTTACCAACTTTTTTCAGCTCGCTTTTTAGACCAATCGTTCACTCTCAAGGGCAAAAGCTCCCCTCCGTTTATCTTGGCATTTAGAATACCGTTTCTCGGCGACCGTAGCACTTGGTCAATGTCAAGAGGTCACGAGATCGTTTCAATCTTAACACCCATTGCCACTTGGTGAAAGGGATTTTTCCAATTTTCAGAAACAGTAGAACAGAATTTTTGCAACCGGCGGTGCTGAAAAATTTTTTTTTCCTTCGTCACGAATTCAATAATAAATTGAATGATGAATTCGCTTTACTTGAGAAATTAAGACGTTTATGGCACGTGTACGGGCAACAATTCACGAGCGCGAACCTTTAGACATGATGAACTTTTTTCTCGTCGGTTTTTACTCCATTTATGATCGTAGAAAAATAGATAAAAAATAAGTGGCACGTTTCGTTTGTTGTTTTCATTAAATTCCTGATAAAAACAAAGGAACTTGGTGATAGTTTTACCGAGACTTTCTTGAGGAAAAAATCCCCTTTATCGCTCGCCCGACATTTTTCCAATGTTGGACTGTTGAAGTAGCAGCTGTAAATGATGATGTTCGCACCTTTGAAGTTCTATGCAAGCAACGGGATTTTATAATCTTGAAGCTTCGAGGAGGCTACTTTTAAAACGTCAGACGTCACGATCGCGAAGCATTTTGAAACTCAGAACACTGGAAATAAGATTGCATTGTATTGTGACACAACCGCAAGGTCCGCATCATTTGCTTCGCTACTGTATATTTGTGCCGTGGTACAGTTCGCATGGATATTCACTTAGTATACAATGAAATGATGCTTTCCAACGGTACGAGCTCTTCCGCCACTGGAGCTCATTCTTTTCATCGAATTCACCGAGTACGTATACTCCGTTGCACTCTGGAGTTCACGGGCGAGTACGTCGCATCACGATTTGTGTGTGCAAGCAAGAAAAAACGATTTGGAACTAGTAGAACGAGCACGGGAGTACCTTATTCTCGTTTACTGCATTTTTTGTATGGCATCGCAATGTCCTAACCTAAAAACAAAAAGAAAATGACCAAACGGTTGGAGAAAACTGCACATAAAAGTTCAGTGCTGCGTTGCCGAGTTGGGACGAAAGGCCAATTTCAAGAGTCCAATAAAACTTTCGGCAGTTATTTACGTGTTAATGTTGTGTGGATACATTACTGGCACTCTACGTTTCTATCAAAAATAATTATGAGAATTTCATGATTTAGCACAATTAAATTAAACGCGATAAATCGTGGAGATGGGATCGTGTGCACAGCGCGCGAGGATAAATATGAAAGCTTGTCACGCGTGTGAGTCATTGCGGTTTGTACGTTTGCGTCATCGCTGTAAATTTTCCGAGCTTTATACTGGAAATAACATAATAAATCATCCAACGATTCAAGGATCCTGGAAACAAGGGAAATAGAAGGGGCGGTAAAGGGAGTGAGCGAGAAACAGAAACCGGTGATATATATTGGAATATAAAGAACATCTATATTCCAGAAGCGAGGAACGGTTTCGTAGCGCAATGTGCAATTGAGTCGAGCTTTGATGTATTGCTTACAAACATCGTTGAAATCCTCACGACTAAAGCATCACACCGGAATGTCGACAACCAATTTTACACAGAGTCAGAATCACGATTTTTCGCCGAATATCATTCAATTTTTGTTTTGAAAAAGTATTAAAAAATAATCAATGTACGAAGGTTATGGTTATACGCGGACGAATATCGAAGCGTCTAGAGAAAAATGGCGAACGAGGTGAAATAAAACGAATGCGGAATGCAATAAAACTTTTGGAGGTTTTTAAGGACTCTTGATGTAGAATTTGCGATGATATCAAGAACCGAGTACCACCGCTGAAAACTTTCAGGCGTACCAGCATCCTGCAAACCGTTGTCCAGTCCACCACTTGATTCTGCCATGACTCTCAGTGTTGATGTTTGCCCGGAGCAGGTCAAATTTAGCTTGGTCAGCCCACGTGATAGGGTGGAATACAGCTTCATCAAACTGCAGTCAGTAACGAATGTTGCAGCGATTCTGTGTGGATACTTTGTGTTTGCGTTGGATGAATGGTTGTATCATAAAGACTGACCTCATATCCTAGCTGTTGACACGGAATTGTGAGCGGGTATGCTTCCGGTGCAGGTTCATAACACAACCGAATTTCATAACCAAAGCAGTCTTCGGTCGTATATAATTTAATTGCCGCCCATTCTCACTAGCTAATGAAATGTAATGTTAATGACTTTTTGTGTTTCCTCGATAGCGGATAAGGTTCAGGGCCAAAGGATAGAAGGATATACAAATGTGGTGTCCCGAGCAGACGTGATAGGTCGAGCATGCCTTTATCTAAACCCGGCTTTCCTCTCCGGTTTCCTCCTCTTGCTTTCCCATATCCTTCCGCCTTCTACGTACGCGCCCATTTACATAAATTCGCATCAACATTATCCATACCATGCTCGCAGATAAATCAATATTTCCTGCTGCTCACGATCTCTAAAGTTCCCTACGTTAGCGAACCTTGTTAACACGTTCTCTCCTGCGGTAGGCCACTAACAACCCGCAATCGATGAAAAACATCGGTGCGCCCATTAGCTTGGCGTAAAACCTTTATCCAAGCACCTACTCGCAAATACACAAAGTCGACTCAACACAGCTCAACCTACGCACGCACCTATTGATTCAAGTTGGAGATGGACAGATCTCGCATATACAGAAGCTCTCGGTGAAAGCAGCGCGTTAAGCCCACGAGTTTCGCCCTCTCACAACCGGATATGTAACTTCATAGCTTACATGTGTAGAAATCCACGTATATATACACTCGTACGTGTCTTTACCATATGCTGCCTGATGCCGCAATGATTTCACTTGCTTTTTGATATCGTTCAATCACGTATAACATCCGTCGCGGAAGCAGAAAGCCTCTTCTCGAGAAACTCTCTTTCTCTCTCTCTCTCTCGTTTAATGTGTTATCCTTCGACAACTATTCGAAACTCGTGAGTATAGGAAACCCTCAAAAGCACACGTGCAACAAATTTCAGTTGTGCCACGGTATTACGTAGTAAAACGAACGTTTTCCTGTCGTAAATCCACCCCCCAACGGACTGTTAGACAATTGGGGTTCGATATACCAGGATGCTCTGATTTGGCTCGTTTCCACATCTACGAAAGAAAATATATATTCTTGTATATGTATTATACCGTCTATAGTCATAGGCTATCATAACATGAGCGAGCCAGAGCTTTAAGATCGGGAGCACTAGCGCAGGAAACGTTTCTCTGTGGAGCACGTATTTTCAAGGGAGCAAGAGGATTTCATGAATTTCGGAACTCAAGAGGAAAAGCGGCTTAGCACTCCTCGCGAGTTAAGCCGATCGACGGCTAAACATCGAAAGAGAACCTCGAGTTACTCGTAACTACTCCGAATTTGCTAACAACGTTATATTTCCCATGGCTTTAGGACTTTAAACAGTTACGTCGTTTCTCGATTCAGTTATTCTCAACAAACGAAAAAGTATTACGACGATAGAAATTTCTTGATGAGTGTCTGAGCAGCCATATGCAATTTGTATATCCACAAATTGGATGTACGTACGATGTAAAACAATCCAAAATCGTAATCGAACTCTTTGTTTCTTATCCAATTAAGTATTCCATTAAATCCCCGTTTAAAACGAATAATACAACATTCAGAAGTTTTCCGTCTCTGGCGAGAGCATAGAATGCTAATTGGTACCAAAAGTCAGAGCTGCAACAAAACCCACTCGACGAACTGAAAAGTTTTTCTTTCTCCGAACGAAAGCAAGGCGAAGAGAAACAAAGAGCGTACGAGAAAAAGAAAGAGAGTGAGAGGGGGTGGAGAAGGATCGAAGGATAAACGAGTTGGCTGGGACAAATCCTTTTTGAATGAATCGAGCAAGCGAAAATCGTAAACGGGGAAAAAATCAGACGAATGCTGCGAGGCTTTTGTTGAATGTATTTCGCCCGATACACGATGAGCTAGGAAAAGGATTTATTTTCTTTTTTATTTATTTATTTTCATTAAAGAGTTTCTTCTTTTGGAGTGAGAAGTAACGAGAAATAAGAAAAGAGCTATGCACCCCCGTCTCTGATGCTTTTCCAGACGCAAACACTGGCGCAAATTCTCAGTCATCATTTTATATGCATATAGATTTGCATTAGGCATACATGAGCACGACTTGAAAAGGAAATGTCGTTGGAAACGTTTCGGTACTTGGAGTAGAGCTTGTTCTCAAGTTTCACGCACGCGCCGTGCATTCAAGGGACTGTTAATTGTAGAAGAAGATAACAAGTACACGAGAGAGAAGACCATGGACCGACATATTGAATCTGCAGCTAGAGCTATCTCAAGTTTTGTCTAGGAATCTGTATATATCTACGAAAACACCAAGAGCACTTGGCTAGGCGTACTTTCGATTGTTTCTGCACCTGATGTTCGGAACAAAGACTCGCAGATGAGAACGAGAACATTCAGTCGCACGTGTTTACATAAACGCAGACGTAATTTCGTTTATAAAGAGATTTAAAAAGCCGCAGAGCAAAAATTCTGATGCTGGTGTCTACTTGAAAATACATGTAGTTGACAAAATCATTACCGCGAATTTGAAATCAAAGCCAGTATCTCTAGAAAATATACGATATGATACTGAATAAATCTTTTTTTTTTTGCTTTTCGAAATACGATGGACGCATGTCTGGCCCTTGAGATTAAAGTACTCTCACATCATTGGTAGATTGACGTGCCGGAGGGTGTTTCACTTATTGCCATCACATGTTCACCCCGGTAACGGATTATATACTGTAAATCCCTTGAGGCAATAATTTCAAGTCTCTCCCCGATTTCACAGCGAGGGAAGATATAGGGCTTCTCAAGAGAGGAAGGTTCGTGAGTTTGCTCGGGAATATAGACGTCAGTTCTATGAAGCGTTAGACGCATCACCGTACTCGGATATGTATGTAATTGCCGGTTCGCTTTACTCTGTGTGCAATGGCTGGATGAGACGTGAACTTTCATATCAAATGTCTACGTTGCTACATTAATACGAAAGGATGTTCCTGCAAATACTTAAAAACGTATATTTCTCTGAATCGATAAGCTTTGAGAATATTGATGAGACACTGAGGCATCAATTCAAAAATCAAAGATTAATCACAATCATTCTATTGGGTGTTATGATCTTGAAGTTTCCATCGTTGGAGTGCAACGAAATTCTGTTATTTCTTCAGCAGAGCCAATAATAATTATTGAATATTTGGTCCGCCCAAGAAAACAATTCTCTCTTGCGACCAAAAAACTCAATCGACTCAAAAAATTGCCACGATTTTCAAAATTCAATAACTAATCAATAGAAAAAATGTTTTTCATTGAATCTCAACGTTGCAAACTTCAGAGTCATTCGGGTGTTTGGAATTATTAATAAATTCGATCGTAAGATGGAATAATACGAAGGGAAGATAAAAGTTGAAAGGTTCGACCACTATGTGAAGAAGATCGACGGCGCAAACAAAATTTGGAGCATCTACAAACATCTCATGGGATTTTATTTCCACCAAGTTTAACGGACAGTGAAACGACGGTCCAACAACTTTTACTCAACCAGTTGGTTTAATAAAATGGACAAAGTCCGGGGACAGGTGAACCGGTATGACTGGAGGGACATCCCTTGGGGTGAAAGATCCTCGGAGAGGAAAACAAGTCAAGAATTGTATCCAAGTGCCATTGGTGAGAGCACAAGTTATTAAAACTTTTTTATTACAGTGAGTAGGGCTGGCGTGTGAACTGAGCTTCAGAATAAAAAAAAATCGCTCATGACACGAGCTAAAGCTCTGTTTTCTCTGCACAGAAACCAAGTCCCTTGTCTCATTCCAGAATTAATTTTAATACGACGGAGACAGGAAAGTATGCGGATATGAGCAAAAGCTAAAAGGAATCACGAGAGGTTAACTTTCAACATATATGCACGGTGCGCGATAGTGAAAGGGAAGGGATTTCAGCGCAAGTCTTCTCCGAGGACTTTACATAAGGATCTCATTTTCTGTTGCAAATATATTCGGAATCCCTTGAGAGCTATACGGAGAACCTTCTTTGCTGGGAAAAGGACACGCATTTCTAAAATGTCGAGTTCGATTTACATGTATGTATTCTCTTGAAAAATGATGTGAATAAATTGTCTCGATACGTAATAATAGCGATTTCTTCGTTTGCCCGATGAGCTTATGAATTTGTTTGCCCGAATTGACACCAAATTGATTCCGTAAACAAAGGGCTTCCTGCAGTGTCATAATTTCAACGTTGTTTCGATGATTATCCCGCTATGGCAGTAAAAAGATCCTTTTGAAGAATTGATCGCATCGAGTGTCCCTGCTCTTACTAAGGGTTAACTCAACCAGCCAACAAACTCTTTCATGAGCTCTGCCATGGCATATTACGATAACAACGTGAAAAAGGCTTTGTCCCGGGGCTGATAGGAATACGGAGAATGTGACCTGACAGGATGTACGGTTGGCTTGCCAAGCTGAGGGATGGTACTATTCTTAAAGGTCCTTCGTTACTACAAGGAGCTTACAGACGTAGAATAAAATCCACGTTTCTTATGCTTCTATAGAAAGAAACTATATCCAATAGGCTAAGAATTGCTCGAGGGGAAACACAGTTCGTTAGGCAATTCTATTTTGTCACGCGTCCAAGCAATCTTCAAACTCCCTAAATCTCAGACCTTTGAGAATTCATGTGGAGTATATATCTTTTCTATTCGTAATATATACAAATACTTATTCTCCATTCGCGACAGAAGCAAGTCTCGATGAGGCCTATCGTAAATATATTTCTGGCAAGAGATTGCGGCTTTGTGACTTATTCTATATGAAGATCGTACAAGAAAAGATCTATTCTTCTGTATAGACCTAAGGCATTGAAGAACCGAGCCTTCTCAGTCCTCGTCTCGATGCTTTCTTTTGAAGATTTTTCCTATCCTACGAGGACTCTTTCTTCATTCAATGATGGAAGCATCAGTTATTCCAAAAGTATACATTATAATTCTGACAGAAAATGTCATCGTCAACGTGTTTACACATTTTGCATCCATGCAACCAAATATGGTATCATCAAGTCTTGACAGTCTAGCAAATGCCAACGCAACGCAACAATCATCATCGATATGGTATGACATGAATGCCGTTTCCGGTGGACAGCACACAGCATCACATTCGATCGAATTGTGTGTGTTTGTGTGTGTGTATGTATCAAAGCTGGTGAGAAAGAGAGAGAGAGAAGAGATTGGTACGACGAAGTAGCATTAAAAGTCGACACCAGCAGCCGAGCAACTTCCTGAAATGTCTAGCCACAGTCACCGAGAATCCGCGTATACACTGTACGGGCCTCTCTTTCTTTCGTACAGTACTTTTTCAGTGAGATCTCTCGAAAACTTACAACTCTTTCATCCTCACTGGAGAAGTATATATATAAGCTGCTGACCAGGCATTGTTACTTATGGCTATGCGCGTGCAAGACTAGACTCCTGCTCGCGACAGCCAACGGTGAACCACTGGCGATTTACAACGAAACTTTTAGTGATATTTCACGATTCTGCGATGTCATCGCAGCTATGGTCCCGCTTCAATAACCTCACGGAGTGGCTTCTTTCTCTGCCAATTGCATGTATACAGCGTCCAAGGCATCGCGACACTCTTTCCAAGTAGTACGTCCAGACGAAACGAGACAAATCGAGTGTACGAGAGGAATGCAAGATACATAGATCATTGGCGAGCGGATACCTATATGTGCTGGAGTATATCTCCGCCGCAAGAGTCCCTGCAATCTATGATTGTTGAAGCATGAGGAAAAAAATCCATAGATACAAAACTCCCGAGGGATATCCAACGAAACTTGGACTGCAAACTGTCGGATGTTTGGATTTGGTGTCTCCGGCTATCGGGGACGTCAGCTTTCGCATACATCTTGGAATTCCATATAAAGGTTCATGTATTCGTGCCCAAAATCCTCTGATACGAGGATGATAACTGGGAGATTTGGAGACGAGCTTTTGGAAGGGCGGATTGAGAGTTGAGAAAGCATCAGTATAATTTTCAAGTTATATTCGTTGATCCTGGAGTCAGGCACGATTGGAAACAAGAATTTCCCTCCCCTGCCTCATGAAAAAATTATATTCTCTTCTCTTTATATATCGCCGGTAGGAACACACCTGTACAGTCGTGCGCTTCTTATATTATAGCTCAACACTTCGATGAAGCACGTACGCAGACGTACATATAAGCAAACACGTATCGAGGCATCGAGAACGCGAAAGTAATTGGAATACGTGCGCTGGAGTCGCATGGGAGTCCTCGGATTCTCGGCAGAGCTTCATTGTATATATCGGATGGCCTGCATGCAACTAATCCTGTATTCCCGACACTTGCAAGTTGCTCCACTCGAACTCAATTGGTCTTACACGTTTCAGATTAAATTTCCGATCTATCTCGTCTTGCCATAGCTTAATTAACCCTTTTGGAACCGTATCCTAACGTTTTAATTTGCAAGGAATTCCATTACCCCGCAAATTTGAGCTCAAGTGAGTTATGTACCAATTTTTCGAAGTTTTACAAGCTGCAGAAGAAAGTGGACATTTTTTCTAGCAGGAAGAAGAAGAAGGAAATATTCTCGTATCAATTCATAGCTCGCGAATGTTGCACTCAGCTGTGCAACTTTTATGTGAGATATGAAGAAGACATTCTCGAGATATGAGCTCAGCTCATATAATGATTCAGTTTCACGGTAGATATTTCCCTCGCATTTCTCATTCCCTGGAGTTTTGCAATCTTCTCTATTTTAACGGATCTACCGGCACGAGTTCTTACTTTACAGTCCCTGTTTATTCCTTAGGGTCTTCGGAGAAGTTCATCTCCTTACCTAAGTGCCTGGAATATTGTTACGTAGCGCCATGACCAAATTTCGTCTCCGAAAAGGTAGTGGCGTACGAACGTTGCCGTATCAGGTTGACGAAGTGCATTGCTCAGCACAAAACATTGGAAAACACTCGAGGGAAGAAAATTATGCTCGTAATATTGCTGGATCTCATTCAGCAACCGTCAGTTTTAACAGTCAAGGTGTTAGCGCTGACGCCATAGAATACCAAAATGAGATAATCCTCCAACTGAAACTCTGAGTTGAAAGCAATTTTATTGCCTGCTTTTAACAGCAACTGCAGAATTGTCACTTTGTCATCATTTAGCCTGTTGTGACTTATCTATGAAACAAAATACTGAACTAGCTTATGATGGGTTCGAACCTGCATATTGCACGTTGGTCTGACCAACGTGAGTAGCTGATTCTACATACACGGGGATAATGCGAACACCACTGTAATGCAAAATTCTGTTGATTGATAACTGGGAACTCTGGCTCCCGATGAGCTTTCGATAATTACTCCTAATAAAGGATATGCTGGAGATCCAACAGTTGGTTCCCTATGTGTTTGGTTGGCTGACGGGTGTGACCGTTTGACATCTGCGGGCTGCACGGTGAATTATCCATGCTTTATGATTCACGTAATTTGTACGGATGGCTGATGTGTCAGATTCTGTACAATCAAAAATTTTGGTTTTTTCGTTTTTATGGAAATAGTGAACGTCCAATACCAAAGACCCCTGAGTATAATGAGTATACGAGTGGCGAGTTGGTCATGGAATGTAAAACAACTCCTGGAAAACTTCCCAATCCTCCGCCGCCATAGGAGATGGTAGTTGTGTTCGATATTCTTTTCGTTTGAGAAAGTAACTGAAATACATGTTTAGAATCCGCCACCATATGACTGGTATTGCTCGAATCTAATGCACCGTCACTTGCCCGTGACTATACGATCCTTCTATTCTCTGGGCTTTCGCACCCACTTAAAAGCGATATGCGGATCGCAATGGGGAACGATAATGACCCGAATTTAAGGACACATGTGTGGTGTCAGACTCACAACTAGGATAATGTACCCGCTGCTGAGGGTCGACGATTATTGTTTAATCAGATAGAAAGCGGGGATGGAACATCATGGACGGAAATATGAAGCTACATGAACGTTCGTTATCGTGGAGCAGAGCCGTATTGATCGCCGATACATACATCCTCCATCGTGTCCCGGTTGGACGCGTACGTCCCTCTTTTCGCGCTTGATCTCATCGTTCATTTCAATAGTTCTGTAAAACGGGCTAAATGGACCACGAAACGTAAGCTTTAGCAATCGAAAATCGACGCGCATTAACGCTTGACAGAATTCGAATTGTCCTCTCATCGCGCAAAGGCGTAGCCTTTAGATACCAACCGATTCAACAGTATTCCCTAATATATTTCCCATGAGAAAATTCGTGTGAACATACACACCGCGAAACATACTATTCATATCCGTTCAAAAATGGTCTCCACGTGGGTATAGAGCGCAATGGCGCACATCATGACAATCAAATTGCGTGGCCATTACGAAACCTCTCTTATCACGAATTCCAGAGTCAAACGACCACAATACCGATATTCAATTGTCAAGCTTCCCCGATCTTTCGTTGGGCCATTCGTGCGGATTATTTTTGCTATTCATCCGCGCATGAGCCTCGAATGCTTTCTGGATAGAAACCCGAACGGCAACGTCACTGTTTCTCTTCTTCTCTTAATCGATGGGTTTCATACGTTCAGTGATTATCTATATAAACTACGCAGAGGTTTAAGCCTTGCAGATTTTTTTTATCCAGGATGTTATCGCAGCGTTTTCACGAGGGCCTTTTATTCGATATCCCATCATTGGAAAAAAATCACCGAAGCATGAATACAGAAATTCGTTTGACATGCGTGAAATTGGAAAGGTGAATATCGGTGTACGATTGTAAACCGGAGCTTCATAGAAGGTAACCCGTTAGCATATAGCATGAGAGTAAGAAGCTTTAGCCATATTGAAGGGAAGGCGAAATTGCCAACGAAGTTTCCTGCTAGCTGTAAGCACGCTCGGTTTGTTCCACAATTTCGACGGTTAGTGGTCGGGCGAAATTCCGAAACGTAAATTTTCATCGTCTTTGACACGGTTTGTGGCTGCAGTGTTGAACCAGCAGCCGTTATTATGGTTTTGTCGAACTTGCCAGTGTCATCTAATTCCAACGGACTACCTGCAGGACTTGAAAAAGGAAAGAGAATTGAAGGTTGGTTCAATGGAAGAAAAAAGGAAACCATACTAGCGCGTCCAGTAATGATTTCCGATAGGTGGACACTCGGAACTTGCTCGGTAGCGAATATAGTCCCTGCTGATACACTTACAATCGTAGCGAGACAATAAAGACCAAATAAGGCCAGACACAACGTCTATAAAATCCTCAGCTTCTGTTACTCCATTCGCTGATCTCGACAATAGATGTTGCAGTTGCTTCTAGCCTCGTAACATCAAGCTCAAAGAGCCACCGCTGTCTTCGAGAGTATATCCCAGAAAAAGAGCTTTCGAGCGCCGAAGAACGAAAGGAGCAAAGTTCGTGCAGTCTAATGCAGGTCATTGATCTCGGACGCTTGGGGTTATGGTTTGCCAGTTGGCGGATCTTGTTAGACCTGCCATGAGGAATCAGCGTTTCACTCTTCGTTCTCTACTCTTCTCAGTATTCCTCTTATCCTCTCGCACCTTCAACATCATTTTTTTTTATTATGGATCGTAAATGAAAAACGCGAGCGTCATAAATTTTTTTTACCGACTCTTCTTCTCAAGAACAATGAAACTGTGACGACAGGCGAAGGAGCGTTGTCCTTCACAGAAAATAACGTGTTTTCCACGGCAGGATAAAAAAAAGCAAAAGTGAAAAGACGTTGAGAACAATTTGCAGTGAATACGCCCGATATAAACATCATTTTGATGCTTTACATAAAAAATATTTCATATAATTTCCAAGTGTTGAGCTGATCTTTCCCCCGTGGCCAAAGCTTCACAATTTTTGTACGAGAAAAGGCTGAAATATCTGCAGATTTTACGAGTAATACCGGAAATAAAAACTCGAGTAAAAAAGTCCAAAAAAGTTTTAAGTCCTTCGTCCTGCTTCAGTAACGATTCACATACTGGTAACGTTATTAATCATGGTTGACTCGATCGAATGGAAATAAAGAATTAAACTTTGATTGCCGTCAATTCAATTCACCACAACAATCGAAAGTTGCACGTAGGAAATGTATTGTAGTGTAGAACGCAACCGTTGCACTATCAGTATGTACCCGGGCATGGATATTTAAATCCGTCGTGCGGAATCCCTCGATCTGCTAATTAAATTAGCGGATTAAGGCAACAAAACAAACGAATCGAAATGGACAGAATGCCGTTTAATTCAGTGGATACGGATGTCCTAAATCTCTACGCTGGATTACTAAAAACTGCGTGGGATAGGAAAACAGTTTTCAATTCACGGAGCGCGAGGTGGAATTCCATTTTTTTTATTCCAACTTTCGGAAGTGATTAACCAAACTCTATCACGTGGCAAAGGTGGGATTTATCGCGTGTTCGATCAACTTACCTTCCATTTTAATAATTCTGAACAAATTAATGAAAAGTCATATCTGATGCTTAAATTTATGACTCTGAAGTTTGCAACGTTGAGATTCAACGAAAAACATTTTTTCTATTAATTAGTTATTGAATTTTGAAAATCGTGGCAATTTTTCGAGTCGATTGAGTTTTTTGGTTGCAAGAGAGAATGGTTTTATTGGCCGGACCAAATAGTGAATAATAATTATTGGCTCTGCTGAAGAAATAACAGAATTTCGTTGCATTCTAACGATGCAAATATCAGGATCATTTAAATTTGGATTTTTATCGCTGTGGCCACATAATGTTTGCATCGGTTCGATAAAAATCATAAAAACGTTACTCCGTAATTCTACGTGATTATGGCGCATCCGTGTGCGTGCGTGTACCGAAATAATGTTTGGTTAGCAATACATCGCGACGTGGTCACGTACGTGGTATGCACATTGCACGCCTGATTGAGATTGAGCAGTACGACGTAATATTCTAGATGCAGCGAATTCTGGTACAAGGAACGGGACGGACAAACAAGGAGAAACAAATAATGACGGAGAGTCCGGTTGATCGAACGATGAATCCAACTTCTGTGGACAAGATCGCTTCGATATGCTTATACGCCCGTGAGTATTTCGCTCGGAAGGTGCAGAAAGCTTTCCTGCATCCCTCGATCGATTAGTTTTAGTTCAGAATGTCATTGAATTGCACCACTGATAACGATCCTGAAGTTTCCATCGTTGGAATGCAACGAAATTCTTTTGTTTCTTCAGCAGAGCCAATAATTATTATTGAATATTTGGTCTGGCCAATAAAACGATTCTCTCTTGCGACCAAAAACCTCAATTGACTCTAAAAATTGCAACGATTTTCAAAATTCAATAAATAATCAATAGAAAAAATGTTTTTCGTTGAATCTCAACGTTGCAAACTTCAGAGTCATCGACTGATATCGCTTTATATACTGAGACGAAACTTGAAAGAAATGAGCGATCTTTTCTGATGAAAAATATTACGCAAATTATAACAAAAATCTTTAAAAGCGTTGACGTCTGTTTGATCTCATCTGAGTTATTAACTAGTTCGATTTAATTTACTTCTCTTATAACAGGATGTGAACGATTAAATTTTTTCAAATTTTTATCGAAAATAAACGTCAAATAATTTTTTGCAAACATCAATTATATAAACAATATGCAATCTGAAAATGACAACTCTGTAAAATAACTTAATTATTCATTTTTTATATGATTATTTATTGATGGGAAATGTCAATTAAGTGAAACGTGCTTGAAATACAAATATGAACGGAACGACGTGCTGCGGTAGCCTGCACGCGACCATTTTACATGTTCCAGAGTGAAGGCAATTGCATGCGTTACAGAAACATATCGTGACAGTTTAATGGAGAACTACACGGGTGAAACAATTTTACGTTTTGTGCTATCGTTTCCGAGCGGAGACGAGAACATTCCATTTAAAGCTTATAGCCAAACATCATATAATCGGAGAGCTCGGGATTCTGTAAGAGACGCAGTTATAGTTACAGGAACATGCTCGTCGCGTCGACGGACTCGTCTGAGCGTACACTGACCGGTACTACTGCGCGAATATTCCACGCAATACGACGCGTTTGAATTTTGACGTTGGATGGAGCAAACAGCCAAATTTTGTTGCTGCATTTGTCAAGATTGATTGGTTAACAGTTCTCGTTGCTTTCATGTTTTTTGTGAATGTTGCTACAAAAATGCGAGTCATAATTTCGTTTCGTATGTAACATTTTTGATTGAAAGAACCGAATGACAATTGTGTTCGTATCAAAAGCCCATAGGCCATGTAATCACAGTGAAAAAAGGGAATCGACTGCTAATAAATCGATCGGAGAGTGACGAAGTTGAGAAAGTCCAATCACAAATATGAAAAGACCTGCAATATTGCACTCTATCACGGTATACAATGATCCCGAAGTTTCCATCGTTGGAATGCAACGAAATTCTGTTATTTCTTCAGCAGAGCCGATAATTATTATTGAATATTTGGTCCGGCCAACAAAACGATTCTCTCTTGCGACCAAAAAACCCAATTGACTCGACAAATTGCACGGTTTTCAAAATTCAATAAATAATTACTAGAAAAAATGTTTTTCGTTGAATCTCAACGTTGCAAACTTCAGAGTTATGGTATAAAAGGGATTCAGATTTGTAGAAGGAAATTATCCCACAATCTCGACTGTTCTCGAACATTTAGCAAAACAGAGCGATCATTGGAGACGCCATTTCCAAGGTTCATTCTGAATGAGGAAGTTTGTAAGCAAGTGTCGGTCATTTTAACTCGGCCATAGTGGTTTATATGATTTAGAGACTGCGACTAGAGCCATCGAAAGGACTTTACGATACTGCAGGGTATTTAATTCTTTGAGTGAAAATGCGATGTAAACAGCTTGAGGACGAGTAGATAAGCAGCGGTTTTACTTTCATCGTGACTGCGATTTCTTTCTGCACCTATTGCGAATGGCGAAATAATTGAAAACGATGAAACGATTACTTGCTTCATTGGAAATCCAACGTCAGCTCTCCCAATTGAGGGTATCAAGATGAATTCTTCTGTGTAATTATAATCCCGTAATTACCATTAGAAGTTGGCCGGGTGGAAGGTCGGGGAAAAGATGGTGGTTGGTAAGGAAGCCTCGCCAGGCTCGAGAATTATGAAGATCCATAAAATAGTGGAGCTTCTCAATGGGAGAAGCGAACAGTTGCGGTTAAGAGCTTTCTTAATGATTCAACGCGAATCTCAAAGATCTTCGTTAGTCCTACGTGATTTTTTGCTTTGTTACAAGATGAACAGGCAGAATAATTATAACGTCAATGTTTGCAGTATTGAAGGGATAGCGGCGATAATCGCCAGCAGTGTTCCTCATGTGACAAATAAATTGATGAACACGATGTTGGAGTATGCATCGTTGGAATGCAACGAAATTCAGTTTTTTCTCGAGGAAAATTAATGATTTTTATTCGATATTGAATCAGGATGATAAAACGATTGTTTTTCAGGATTCAAACACAAAATTGATACGAAAATTGGCTCTTCTTTTGATATTCAACAAAAAATTAAAGGAAAAAGTCATTTTCGTTGGATCCCAACGTTGCGAACTTCAGTGTCATTGATGAACAAAATACTGCAATGACATATTCGTTCACGTTAATCAATTCATATCGATATTTCCATTACATCATTCATTCGGTTCTGTTGATGAAATCCGAAGAATTCACGGACGTGAAAATTCAAATGAATCGTTCAGTGAGTATAACATTATTAATGTTGATTGCAAAAAAGTTTCAACGTGACCCAATCGTTCGATATACGTCATCATCAATCGCGATTGGGTGGAAATAATAATTGAGGAATACTTGAATTGTAGAATTTCTCGAATTCGCCCGAACGATGGACGAAGCTGAACAAACATGGTCGATTCTCTATGTCAAAGCCGTTTCAACGTGTTTTTCCTATGGTAGAACCGAAGGGACGATAGAAACAAACAACGTCAAAGAGAATGACGATATACGCAACACATTGGCGGAATGACAAACTTTTCTCACCAAAGAGAGTCTTTCTCTAATGAATGAACTAGCCCGCGATTGCAAGAAGAAGATTGGACCCAGACTCAATTCCGTTGATTAATGGAACGGACTGTAAAAATTGTTGAAAAATATAAAAAATATCTAAAAACTTTTTCCATGAATTTTCAAATCGAAATAATGCAATCGTCCAGCAGACGCGTTCATAATGCACAATATTACGAGAACGTTCGATTGCAAAAGTGAAAAACTCTCCCTCCGTGCGCTTGCTCGAATTTCCCATACGATCAATCGGATATATAGACATAATCTTCGAACACAGTGGACCACTCGATGTGCTCGCTCATAATATGCGATCCGTTCTTTTTTCCGTGCCGTGTGTTCCAGTTTTAGTATTTCGCTGAGTTCCTTCTTTTTCCGGATCTATTTTCTACCAATTTTTTCTCTGCCTCCTCGTTTTTTTTTTCGCGGACATGCGCACCGCATTCGGCTTTGATGAAACGCTGTTAAGTGTGAGCGTTCATCGCTGCGAACCGACTACCATCAGGTGAACTATACTCATCGACTCTTGAGCGGAATAGACCAGCAGCCTCGCTCGTTGTACGTTTACCTTTTAACGATATTATATTGCTTCGATATATTGATTTCTCGAGCTGCTGCATCGATGAGACTCCTCACCGCACGGACGTTAACAATAAATAAATAAACACAGGGGGATCAAATGCACCGTTTTTTGGCTTTCCTTTTCTTTCGGTTTTCTGTGTCACCAGATATTTTTGTGGGCGCACGGGAATTGCGAGTTCCACGCAAGTTTTCGTCCGACGTTACACAGTGGCTGTGACGGGTGATGAGTTGCATCGACGTACACAATGGCAAATTTCGAATATTCGCTCGTGATAAAATCGTTCTATAACCCTTGCCCCATCGACAGATTGTACAGTAATGGGAAATTACTGTGTTCATTGGAAGTCCTAGAACGGACAGTGTGGACGGTAGAAAAAATAAATTGCTTGTGAGCACGTCATCCGGAAGCTCTTTGATTCAAGAGGAACTCTCGCTCGGGTTCGAAATTTTCCCTATAATTGGGTGATTATGCAATAACTGCGAATAATAACAAAGATGCGGAAAGGACGTGGAAGGAAGAGAGGAACAAAAGTATTGTATACGAATTTCATGATCCTGAAGTTTCCATCGTGTTGGAATGCAACGAAATTCTGTTATTTCTTCAGCAGAGCCAATAAATATTATTGAATATTTGCTCCGGGCAATAAAACGATTCTCTCTTGCGACCAAAAAACTCAATCGACTCAAAAAATTGCCACGATTCTCAAAATTCAATAAATAACCAATAGAAAAAATGTTTTTCGTTGAATCTCAACGCTGCAAACTTCAGAATCATCGAATTCCTCATTATGTTGAACGAAACATTTTCAACCTATGCGCTTCCTTGCCTAGAAAATGCATCCAACTATTACGGTATTCTTGAAA
Organism: Diadegma fenestrale; assembly: GCA_037043255.1. Lineage (NCBI taxonomy): Eukaryota > Metazoa > Arthropoda > Insecta > Hymenoptera > Ichneumonidae > Diadegma > Diadegma fenestrale. Next base: position 2,578,874 of record CM073311.1, on the reverse strand, counting down.
GTGCTAACTTTCCCGTTATAGTGATTAATATGCGATTCGATCAAGCGACTTGCAGGAGTGGACACAACGACCTGATATTCTGCATTTACTTTGAATATAGAACGTCTGCATAGTTCAGCTCGAACTCATCGAGATATTTTCCTAAGCAGACGGCGCATAGAATCCTTTGAAGCTTTGGAGCACTTATATATTCCAAAACTTTGGACCACATATGCAAACGTAAAACATACATACATTAAAATCAAAACTAGCGAATGTTCAGCAACGATTGTAACGTGTGCTTGTCCCTACACCGCGGGGATGCAAAACTTTTTGTTTTATTTTGTTTACGGTCAAGCCATTAATCGGACGTTCTGTGCGTTGAGAGATTCTTCGAAATACCGTATTGGTCCAGTATTTATTAACATGTAAAATATTCGGAGAAGCTTTTTTGTTTTTTAATCATTACTATTGTTAATGTTCGTTCTGTACCGACGTATGAACGTCGACGAATTTTTCAAATGTATTTCTGCACATCAGCCGTCACGCTCGAAGAAGCATAGCTATAAATTCGCCATTGGTAAAAAATTATATATAAAAAGCGCTTTCAGCAAGCTTAGCAAAAGCTTGAGCCTTCTCGTTTCAAAATTTGGTTGCAAAAATGTTTTGAATGCGGAATGCATGCTTCACGTTTAGCGAAAATTATTCGACGTTAAAGCAAACACGAGAGCGTCATGCTATCGAGCGAATGATCACGATTCAGTTGCGCTGTTGCTAGGCCCATACCGTTCCCTAAAAATGGTGTGCAAACGCGCGCGTGGAAAAAACAACCAACAGAATTTAATACATACATTCACATGTTCAGTGGAATTTTCCACGCGAACTTCTGCACATGGTTTGTTTTTCATCCACGAATTATTTCCTATTTAATTTAGAGTACTCCGAAATTTTCAGGCAAATAATTACGCATATAATGAATCACTAATATCACCAAAAGCGTGGCATCATTGTATTTCCTTAAAGCGATGATGAAAATCGAGATATTCATTATTTCATCGTCATAATTCGATCTAAAACTTTTTTGTTTCCATTCCTCCACATGTCCAGAAGTTAAAACACTGTTGGAAATTCACTTCCATGGCGATAACATTGTTTCATTTAATTGCGAACAGATAGATAGTTGATTTAATTGAACGACATACGTAAATCTGTTTATAAATATTCCGCACCTAATCTCACCAAAACTACCCACCGATCTGCTGTCGAATCGCGTCGCGTCGAAGCCAACTATTTGCCTCATTCTCTCCCAGTGTTTCTCCCGAACAAACCAGCCAAAAGGGAATACATTAAAAATGTAAATTCTCAATCCAGATCGGCTCATTATGTATTCAAATTTTGAGGATAGATCCCCGTGTACATCGCCATGTAGTTATCTCAGTATGTACACCGACACTTATATAAAATCGTGTCCTTTGCTCAAGTTACCAATGTTTTAATGGTATCGCCAGTCGTTAACTTTTAATGCTCGTTAAACGGTATCACTGCAACGCGGAGATACTTGGAATTTAACTATGGGAAAATCAGAGCCGTATTACTCTTTTATATATAGAATATCGTAGTTCACCTGAACCGTGGTCTCGTTAATGTGGGATGGCGGATATAACGTTTGACGTGATAGGATAATATGGACGAGTGTTATGTGTACACTACAAGACGAATGCATGGCATATATTGCAAATTGGAAAAAGTCAGAGAACACAAGCTTCGACGATAAGCGGCTTTACGTTTCCATTCATGCATACGAATCGTCGTTTTGGAAACAGTCGCCAACGTGAAGCCTGTTACGACGGATACTCCAGTATGATTATTGTGAATAATTCAATTGTTTCTTTTTGGGTAAAAACGGGCCAGAGATTACTATTGTAAATATCTAAACTAATAGACTGTATGATGAAAGGATCGCTGGCCATGGAAAAAAAATACGATGTCCGTGACTTTAGTCCTCTACAATTTTTATTTTTTCAACAGTAAGGCGCGTACAACGAAGTCAAAAATGGACCAAACGTTTTCTGTAGCATAAAATGTTTCTCGTGAGCGATACTAAGGTTTTTTATACACCAATCATTCCTTCCCTCCGTGAGGAGAAACTGATGTACGGTGCAGACACATTCGGCGAACCCTTTTACTATGGAAATTCAATAAAAAGGAAATAAGAAGAAATGGGAATAAGAATTTTGTTACGATGGAAATTGAGGGCGTTTCCGACGCCGGAGCCGAGGTCGTGGATGATAATTTTTCAGACCTTGTTTCCGATTCGAGAGAATGAAACATGTGGATAATTTCTTTAATAATGATCCTGAAGTTTGCATCGTTGGAATGCAACGAAATTCTGTTATTTCTTCAGCAGAGTCAATAATTATTATCTAATATTTGGTCCGGCCCATAAAACGATTCTCTCCTGCGACCAAACGACTCAATCGACTCGAAAAATTTGCCACTATTTTCAAAAATCAATAAATAATCAATAGAAATAATGTTTTTCGTTACATCTCAACGTTGCAAACTTCAGAGGCATCTGTAATAAATGTTATCGCATCAGCGAATTAAATGACCATCCCTCAGAATATTATTATTTTTTTTCGCTGCTGTCTGCTTGGTCCATAGACAGAGTCAGTGCAACGCATGCCTAGGAAGTCACGTACTATGTGTTACTCCGCTAACGAAATTTACTGTGTCGCTCACTATATATACGCATTTGCTCTCCGCTGGACATATGAGAGGTTTATAACCGAAATGACATTAGAAGTACCGTCGACGTCCTTGGGACGTACACAGACTAGAAAGCTGATCCACTTGGAGAGATGAGATTTCCTAACAAATATCGTTTTGTTCGTCTCCTGCTGCTGCTACGCTCCCGAGACGGTTTTCACTCAAGTATTTGTGAAATGAAAAATGAAATGAATCTCGCATCGGGAATAATATCCAGATTCAATCGAACGGTCCATTGATCCACTCCAATTGTTTCGTCGCTCTTATTCCCTTTTTTTTACTACTCTGAACAATATTGGTTTAGGTTTATTGTAAATTTGGCCTGGTCTGAGTTTCAATTACCGTGATGATGGCCTTTCATCGTTATCTTTGCTCCGTTGTTCGGGCTTTGATCCCAGGCGAGATGGCTCTGGAGTTTGCAACGATGAGATTCATCGAAAAACATTTTTTCCACTGATTATTTATTGAATTTTAAAAATCGTGGCAATTTTTCGGGTCGATTGAGTTTTTTTGTCGCAAGAGAGAATCGTTTTATTGGCCGGACCAAATATTCAATAATAATTATTGGCTCTGCTGAAGAGATAACAGAATTTCGTTGCATTCCAACGATGCAAACTTTAGGATCGTCCAGGCGAGTCATAGACTTAGAACGAATGCAATTTGCAGTTCATAAAAAACATGCAAAAACTGTGAAAGATTCGTATTCCATTGTAATCGATTCTGTATGGAAGAATATCTCGAATTTATGATTGATATTGCATTTAAAATGCCGTATATATTCTGCAGATAAGCGAGCAATGAGTTTTCAATAACGAAAAATTCCAAAAACGTATATATGCAATGAAGTCTCGAAGAGTATATGGGAAAAACAAAGAAGAAAACGTTTTATCTTTTCACATTGCCTCGTGTACATTTATTTTTCCGAGTGAAAGTTACCAAGCTGGATCTCAAGGGAACAAAGTAGCATGAAAATTCGAGTATATACTCGAAGCTTTGGAAGGCACATGGTCTCGTGGTTCTTATCCTTAGTGGTGTTTTTTTCGATGCCAGGGCTTATTCATCTTCCCCATCTATCTCTCGACTACCGTGCACAACGGAAGCGTTACATACGTTCCATTATGCCATCACGGATTCAATTCATTATGTTACGGTTCGTTGGTACGTAATACTTTTTTCTTTCTCCGAGTAAGATGGAAGGTTCCTTATACGAAAAATGGGTTGTGGTATAACAAAAGTTCTGCAAGAGTATAATGGTAGAAGGAATGATCCAAAGAAAACGAAGTAAACTCACAAAAGGTTGTATGAACTTGCGAAGCCAAGCAGCCGCAGGGATAAGGAGAATGATAATTCGTCGATGAACTGCGAGGCTTTATCTAGCGTGAAATATCCTCCGAAGGGTTGCGCGTTACACTGTATAGATGTCCTATTTAAGGTATAGATAAAATTTTAGAGAGTTCATGTATAGGTATACACGAAGAATATATAGAACGGCTGTGAACGCGCGATAAACTGTACGATGTTAATAAAGAAGAATGAAAAGAACACAGAGTTGGACTATTCCCGACATACCTCGCACCCTCGCACAGGACCGAGTAAAGGTAGTTAAAAAGTTACCAACTTTTTCTCACAGCTATACAGATAAAATATATATAAAGCACGGACTCGGTGAGTTGTGAACGTTTCACACAGCGAGAAGGATTCACTATCCACCGTAGGACGTGAGAATTTAATCGTTTTCTCGGTGCTCTCTTCCGCTCTTTTGCTACTTAGACCGATTTATGCTGGGATAAATCAGCCACGAACATAAATATCGCCCCGAGTCTAAGTGTCTACGAGCTTTTCACTATTATACACATATATCGATCGACAGAGTAATTTACTTCCTATGGCTATAGTTTAATGATCTTGGGATTCTCATTGGGGAATTTTCAGTTGCCAAGTAGCAAAGAATCTGCAGCATCAGCCGGAAATTAATCCGATAATGAGATTCTTGCAATGAACGCGATCAATGTTTACATGTTTATGGATAAAGTTTCCCGAGTTCGCGTGCCCTCATACGACGAATTTCCATTTATCCAGTTGGATATCAAAGAGCAAACTTGTTTTCTATATATAATTATCATGGATACTCCAAAAGGCACGATCTGGAGTTCGTATCGTGGTCGATTTTCTACCAGGCGTCTTCTCGCGGCTGTTTATTGATCCTTCGTACAGTCGCTGAGATGAACGAGAGACATAGCACAGCCAAGCGAGATTTTTCTTTCACTGCTGGGATCTGCAAAGCAACATGAAGATCCTCGCGGGAGCTTGAAAAACCCAGAAACGTGTCAGCCGAGTCAGATTGCCATTATACATCAAGCCTTCTTCGCCTCGGCCGTCTACACACCACGCAATTCTTTGCTGTTGCACACTCGCGTACACATGTGTACATGAAGGCTTCACGCCCTCGAAATGAGAGAGGACAACGGAAAGCAAGAGCAGTATCTTATTCCAGGGAGAAAGAAATAAGCTACAAGTAACCATGAATCGCGATTACGCGACTACGTGAATAATATAACTCAGCAATCAGCCGTTATACGCCAAATAAAGTTTAACCTCCCTCCAGATCGGCTCCTTCCCTATCGCGACCTTCGGCTTCTCGAGTTTTCCCTCCAAAGTCTTTTCTCAATCTTTTTTTATTCCTTTTTCATTATTTTCATCCGATATAGCTTTTTCATCGCAGAGGCACCGAATTGGGCATCGATTTCTCATTCCAATTAGCATGGCCATGTCATAGACGAGCTGCTCCATTTTTATAAGAATTTTAAAAGCGTACAAATATTGTCCTTTCAATATCATTAAAATGGAGATAGATCGGAGGTTAAGTCTGTTCGAGTTCCGCTTTTTCCATCGCGACGCGCTGCCACGATCATTTCACCGCAACTTCCGCGACTCAAGAATTATTGAAAGATTGTGTTTCTTATTATTTTGCCATTATTGATAAAACAGTCAATATATTCTACAGTTTAGCCGTTATATTGACGCAGACAGGCATGTAATCGCTTTCACGACGATAACTAAACGAAACACGCTCTCTGTTCGTTCTAACGAAATTATGCGAGATAACAAATATTGATTCCGTAAACTCTGAGTGCTTTTCATCAAATGTTCAAATAGAATGGGAACAAAGCGACGGAGAGGTACTCGCAAATAGGTTTAGATTTGAATAGAACGTTTTCTGGCAAACGAAAGTTCGATCGGTTGAGCCCATTTCTACGAGCGATATTGTCCATACAAATATTTTCGACATCCACGAAAACCAGCGTTTTCTGTTCGAAAAACTCAAATTAACGCATTTGGCTATAAAACTCATCGAAATTGACGTTCGTTGTACTGGGCAATCCCGGTCAATTGAATTCCTTTTCAGTTTTTCCGCTATTGTTTATTTCTCCAACGAACCATTTTTTCCAGCTACAATACCATTCATAACGGACAGTTGGAGCAATTAGTAATAGCAGAATGGATCCTGTGATGAATCTTTCATGTTGGTGATGCTTGAATATGAAAAACTCGATAACCGATGAAACAACAATTTTAAAAGCAAATCGCACACACTGATTCTGTTATTAACGTGATTGCCCTACCATATTTTTCATAAATCATTTATATAACTGCTCTTTTACTCATTTTTCATGCGCCATAAGCCTGGACCATTTTTTATGTACAAGTCGAACTACGAAAGCGAAACTGCCGCGTATCCATGTCTTTTCATGCGAAATCACACGCGATTATGTTGCGTTCGGATAATTCAAGGGAAAAACGTGAAATCAGATTAAAGCCGCGCGTACTTATTGACCTGTCCGTCGGCATCGAAATGTGTGAGTAGATAAGAAACTAAATAATTATTAGGAAGAAATCGGTTTCCAGACTATTTGCCAATGCGAATGGTTTGTAAGAGCGATAAGTTTGTGTCTTTCTCAATCTTTACTCTCATCGATAAACCTCGTAGATTCTTCCCCTTTTTCGCGAAACTGTTCCCAAGCTCTGGCTTGGCTCAGAGCGTCGCCTTTCCCGGCTCCAGCCTGATTGATCGCCTTGAGACACGCGACAATGGGTTGACTGGTAAAGCTACGCACCCTAAGGTGCGGTGTCGACGACGAAATCATAGTTTCAACAACTCCCACGCAGGCTTTTCGCAAGCTGCCTAAACAATTAACAGAAAGATTCTGTTCCGTAATTAAAAAAAAAGGTGAACGTCCGATTAAATACGTGGCTCGATTTTTGTGCGTAATCCAAACGAATGATGAACGAAACTACTCGCAATTGCTTGAGTATCAGCGATGGCCTATAATCATAGTGCAATCAAATTTGTTTTAACGAACTAGTTGTTAAACAATCTACATTATCAAGTTGATAATTATTTACTATTTACCTTCCCAGCCTGTGGGGAATTCACGAATTATACCACAATGGAATATAGAGCAAATGTATACGGACCGGCTATCGCTGTATATTGATTGTACCATGGAGATAAATATTATACGTGTGGGTGGTTTATAATGAAGATTCCCATTATGAGTTCTCTAGGGGAGAGAGTAGGCTGGCCTAACCTTTCATGAACCCTGAAACTAGCGAGGCATTATAGCAGACACTGAAACCAGGGAACCACAGAATGTGGAGCAAAATTGATCATACGTATCGAACTGTGGTTACCGGAGTACCAGCGTTAATTAAATTTTTGCGTCGTTATATCTCCAGGGATCTATTTCTAGTGCTTCAGGTCCTCCAGATTCTATGTTCACAGCATGAAAATGTTCCAAGTTAAACCGACTGTAGTGCGATGAAGATAAGCCAACCGCACATCGAGATGGTTGCCTTTTCTTTTGGTTTTCATCAGAATCTGTCAACCAATTTCTCCAGATACATACGAATAGCGAAAGTCTTTTCAAAAAATTCTGAGATTCTCTCATTACGTTGCAATGATTTCGCTGTAACACGACCCAAACGTTTGAACGCTCGATTCAGAATATAATTATATGATAATTCATTTATATTTCACGCCCTCCCGGGGTCCGTGATGCAGAATAAAACTAGAAATCATGATTTTTGTAATGGGAAACAAGTGCGCCTCTCTTTTATGTTCTAATGTGAGGTTCGAGGTGCGTAATTTCGAAGATTGAACTGCCCGCGATGGCCAGAGAGATTACAAAAGGTCCGGGCAGCCATGTTCGATCCTTTAGACTAGCTCTTTGTGAGTACATCGTACATTATTGTACTTCACAACAATAGATTTTATAAACATTGTTGTATCCCTTTAAAGCTATAGAAGGAATAAATAGTAAAGGAGGATGATGAAAATTCCATTAGCCGCAACTGAACCCGATCCAAAGCTCCTGGGTATTCGAGGCACAGACTTTCAAATTTTAGCGTGTGTACTGAAAAGCCGACAGTCGTGATGAGAAATGCGAGCGCAGATTTTTATTCTAAAAACGGTAGGGGCCTTGTATAAATAGGGGGAAAAGTGATGAGCTGTGCAAAAAAGAGAGTGAAGAAAGCATTTTTATTCATTCAGCTTACTATCGCTTGTTGCGATAAAATTATCTCAATTACTTTCAAGCTCCGGAATATCATAAAATTTAATGGAATTTAGAGACGCGGTAGCGTCTCGACGCCAAGTTTTAAAAAGAAAGTTCGATTCGACAAGGCAAGTAGTAAATAGCTCGAAAAAATGATGATCCTGAAGTTTGCATCGTTGAAATGCAACGAAATTCCGTTATTCCTTCAGCAGAGCCAATAATTTTTATTGAATATTTGGTTCGGCCAATGAAACGATTCTCTCTTGCAACCAAAAAACTCAATCGACTCGAAAAATTGCCACGATTTTCAAAATTCAATAAATAATCAATAGAAAAAATGTTTTTCGCTGAATATTGCACGTTGCAAACTTCAGAGTCATGAAAAAATGAGCGAATTCGGAATTCGAAAATGTAGATACGTACGAAAATAACGGAATTTCCTGCTTCGAACGAGTACGTTAATTGACATTATGTGAAAGTGTTGAGAATATTTCATCGTCGTGAAAATACGTGTTGGGCAGCAGTCTAAGAAAATGAAGAACAGCGAGAAATGAATGTGCGGGAAACGGTGTAGGATCGGAAAGATGAGTTAAGTCGAAAATACGTTCAGTCCCGTTAGGTATCAGAAGTGTCTGTCGGCGTGTTATCTTCTCACACCACGTCCTTCCAACGTGGCTTCGAAGAAAATTTGCCGAAGGGCTCGGAAACGACTGAGCCGAGACGATGAGGCGACGCGAAAAGGGGGACCTATAGTGACGACGTTCGATAAACTAATTTCCAAACTAATCTAAAAGACACAGAACTCCACTCGTTCGTAGAACAGAGATGGAAAAGGAGGAAATTTACTTTGCTGTCTGTTCTTACGGAGCATATATCTGTGCGCCATTTCATTTATTTCCGACTCCCTTTCGCGCCTTTACACTCTGACTATGCGCGCGTCACCATTTTTCGTACAAGCTTCATCGCGGAAGTGCGCATTCAAGATCTTTACCCTCGTTAATGGATTTCAATGAAGATAATGGATTTGGATGAATTGAAATTGATGCCCTAATTTCTCAATCTCGCGATAGCATATCGATCCATCCCCGGTCGTTTCCTCTTGCTATTCTAGTTGCACCATACGAACGATTCATTTTTCTGTTTTTGTTTGGTGACCGCTTCGCCCCGCCCCTCCTCGAGATCTTCTGCAGCGTGCATAATTTGACGCTGCTGGCTTCGACCAAGTTTGTATTTACCCATCTGCTACCGATGTACCGGAAGCGAGAACTGATCGATCGACTGTCATGATTATTGATCACACTCTCGGACAGGCTATAAACCAGAGGCTGTTGGCACAGCCGGTGCTTATGGGTTTCTCTTGCGTGGCATCAGAATCAAAAGCAAATAATCATTATACGATTTTTATTGTAAAACACGTTACGATATTTGAAGCAAAACGCGAGGTGCTTCAGTTCGTCGTGGAAAAACATATTTTTTGGCAATATGGGCGAAGAAAATCTGTGAACGGTTCAATAACGCTGAGGAAAAACTATTTGCTCACTAACTCCAAGATCGTAAGAATGCAACCTTGGCTCTTGGTATTTGTAGAAAAATAAGCTCGCGCGGATGATGAAAATTTGTCGTTGAGCAAGTTGAGGAAAAGACCGCAGCGCTAATGAGGCAATATCATGATGTCGTTTGTTGAATTTGCTGGTCGTCATGTTTTTATGCCTTTTCCTCATCGTTTCAGTTCCAGCTCGTCCGACTCTCTTGTATACCCTGGATAAACCGTGCAGCACCCTCGACCAACTTTACGATTGCTCGAGAGATACATATGCATTGGCCCTCTCACATAATAGTATGCAAACGATGTGTAGCGAAAGTAACAACTGGGGCGCACGACCTGCTATCGCTGCTCGTCATTGGAGCAAGCTCTCCGCGTGTGAGTATACGAATGACGTGTATATGTTGTTAGTCTGAGATGAAACTCAGACGATAAGAGATTTTATCTAGTTGTGGCTCGACGCTCGGCGAAACTCTCGAGATTTTCCAAAGTTTCGTCACACTCGCCGTATTTCTCCATCTGCCACCCCTTGACCCCATCGGTGTCGCAGTTCTCGCAGGTCATCGTCGTACCAGCGGCAACGAACATCATGCCACCTTTGTAATTAGCGAATGCTGTATTTTTTTCCCTACATTTCAGCTGCTCCTATTTCATCCGTAGCAACGTTTTCCCTCCAGTCTTTCTTCTTTTTGCCTACCGGCGTAGGTTCCATTTCCTCTGCTTAGCTGCAGAACATTCTCGCACACTATAAGGTACCGGCGAGATCCGCTTTTTTTTCCTGGCTCCCTATTTCTTCCATGACCTTTCAACCATGCGATGCTTATTCCATGCCTCTCGGGCACAGAAGACTCAAAAAAAATCCCGAAGCACGACTGTCTTTTTCAACTTCTTCCCATTGCCCATGTGCAAATTCCTTCAAATCGTACGATTCCCTCTCAACAATCGTCTTTTTCTTTGCTCGACTGAGTTCCGCGTTGTCTATTCGTAAAACTTATAAAATTTCATAGCACAAACTAAAATTTCAGTTCATGCAGAATCTGGTATTGAGGCAAATGAACCGAAAATGGCATAAAAAATTAGTTGGAAATCGCACTCAGGAAATTGCGTAAATAAATGAGTTGATTCCAATGAACATCGGAATGACACACATCAACGACAGTAAGCGAAGAATAACATGACTCTGAAGTTTGCAACGTTAAGATTCAACGAAAAACATTTTTCCTATTGATTATTTATTGAATTTTGAAAATCGTGGTAATTTTTTGAGTCAATTGAGTTTTTTGGTCGCAAGAGAGAATCGTTTTCTTGGCCGGACCAAATATTCAATAATAATTATTGGCTCTGCTGAAGAAATAACGGAATTTTGTTGCACTCCAACGATGAAAACTTCAGGATCATAGAATAACCTATGGCCCAAGGGATTAATGAACTGAAGCTCTGGCAAAAGACGGAATAATTAGCTGAATGTTACTTAATAAGGCAATTCAACAATTCCATTAGCGTTAATCAAATGTTGAAAAACATAGACTACGTTATGTTATTGTTACGTACGGTCTGACATTAATTGCGAGCTTGTAGACACTTCGGCGTTTCGTGCTGTGGATACGTACAATATATGTGCCCATAATGTACATGCGGTCAAGCGCATGCGTCTGTTGTTATATACACAAGTATATTCGGACGAATATACAGTAACATGGCCGGATATTGCGTGCTCAGTAACGAGGGAATAAGCACCACAGGATATTGTTAAATATGCGCGGATTTAACGACTTCACATTCCTATTTGCAGTTACCTCGGTCCTATCAGGCTTCAAACTCAACGTTCGTTCAAAACCGAATCAGATCAATGCGCATCTTAACATTTGATCTTTGTTGCATGCTCATGAAACGATCAATATGGCTAGTTTTTGAGACACATTTCGTTTTTATATAAATATATAATTATATATAATTATATATATAATTATATAATTATATATGGCCCCTCGAGAATGGATTCATACGGGGATTGGAGGATTTATGCAGGGATCACAAGAGATTCATACATTTATATGCATTATAAATTCGTTTGACTGCTCAACAGCGATTCGGTAATTAGTAATCAATATGCGTCGTTACAGACCGATCTATGCACCGTTCATAAAGATTTTTATTATATGCTGATAACAACCTGCCTGAATATTATATAGTGACGAGCACTAATGGAATTACCAACGATCGATACGTTTTCATTACAATGAGTTTTCCGTCGATTCACGAGCCACGAAAAGCTCGGTATACATTTGGAGTAGAAGTGAATCGGCGATGTTTTCGATTTCTGCCAGGAAGAGCAGTAGAAAAATGCTCGAACAAGAGATGTCGATGAATTTTCCATCAAAAAATTTCCTCACAGCAACCCGTAGTTTTGAAATACATTGCGATAGACAAGCGTAATGTACGACTTGCAAAAATGCTAACATACCAACATTTTATTTATTCAGTCAAGAGTCCGCGAATATATGGCAAAGATATTAAGGATAATAGGTCAAAAGTCGGAAAGGAATGTTGCTGTGCGAGAAAAAGAGAATGTCGAGAGGCGGATCATAGCAGACAGAGGAAAATTCGACCTCAAACGGGAATTCAAATCTCCAAGGGTTCATTCAAGCGAATAAATTCCAGCGACATTTCACTTCAGTTATTTAACAAAAGAGAATAAAACCTCTGGGGGGTGGGCGACGCGGCAGGAATGAAAGATATTAAGAAGAAAGTGATTCACAGATCGCTCGTGACGATTTGATTCTCACTCAAAGTCAAAAGACCACTCCACCTCACGTGAGATAATTAAATCTGCGTTTATAGTCAAAAGAATGAATCTATAAAAACATCGGTCAACCTGTAATTTTCTAGGACCACAGATAACCTCTGAATACTTATACAATTACGCGTTGGCAAACCAGCGTTCAAAATAGTTGAAACAATAATTTTAGACCACGTGAGATTTATCGAATTGTATCCGTTTTTTCAAGACCCAGGAAGGCAACAGGCCCCGTATATATCACTCGCATTACGTTCGCATTACACTGTTCACTGATTCACCAGCTTCTAGTGTACACAAACACTCACAGGGAAACATGTAACCATGACGATCATTCCCATAGGATTCCAACCGGTTTAATATGGTGTTACAAGTTTCAACGCCGGAAGAAAACAATAAACAATCGAACACCGCTATGGAATAACGACCATGATGTATGAATAGAGAAGAAAAACATAACACTGAAGTTCGCAACGTTGGGATCCAACGAAAAATACGTTTTCCCTTAATTTTTTGTTTAATTTCAATAGAAAAGCCAATTTTCGTATCAATTTTGTGTTTGAATCCTGAAAAAACGATCGTTTTATCGTCCTAATTCAATATCGAATAAAAATCATGAGTTTTCCTCAAGAAAAAACCGAATTTCGTTGCATTCCAACGATGCATACTTCAACATCGTAGAAAAACATGTAAAATCGTTAGATTAGAATCGGGTCCAGTCTTGAGATTATAATTTTTGCTAGCGCAATGGGAAAAATATTGGATTAAATAAAGTTCGCAATTATTAACGTCCGAATGTTCCATTTAAAAGTGCAGCGTTTGTTGATTATTCCGGGTCCGAGATCTTTTTAAAATGATCCTGAAATATGAGTGAGGGCCGGAGGAGATTAAGCTGCAATTTTGGGGAGAGAGAGCTCAGAAAAAAATAGAGGGAAACAAAAGAATAGTGAGATAACGTCGCATTTGGGTTTTATATACACCTCGGGCGCCGGATATTTTCACGAAGGGAATTTAGGTAGGAAACTAGTATAATTTGTTGAATCCTTCCGGGTCGATGGACCGAAATTTTGACCCAATTCGTTGAAGCAGGACGATGCAGCGCCTTAAGCTCGCGGAGATGCTTCCGTAACCGGTAGGATAAACATGGTGAATAACACGTTGATATTTTGACGTTCCATTTCCCATGATAACGTGAGTCAACGAAATATTAATTATAATCCTCCTACTCCAGCCTCCTTTGATTGCAAAATGTAATAATCTTTTAATAAACTGCCAAGACCTTTTATCCCCCAAATTTTATATCAATTTCCGACTTCTAAAGCCCTGAATGTATCCGTCGCGTTTTCCGATTGCGCAATCCCTACGGTAAACCGGTACAGGAAACGGAGTCTCGAGTGCGAAAGAGAAACTCAAAAAGCCCTTCGATATCGTGCTTCCGTAGCAGCAGTCTCTTTGCTGCTTATAATAAACATTCCACGCTGAGCTAAAAGCTTCGATGCTTAATGGATTGGATCTTTAATGAATATATATGAATCGTTATTGCGCTCGCGGTTGCTTCGCTTCCAGGAAGCCAATCAGTGAAAATTACTCGCTCATGTATACTCGTCGTATGACGCGTACAATTTGCATTGTAGCTTAATCGATATTTCTGCGTCTGTGAGTTCTAAGAAAAACTTTCGATCCCGTTCGGGCCCATTTCATTCCATTCGACGTCGATTTAATTACTCAGTCAAATGTGAAGAACCATCACAAAAATTTCAAAACTCAAGCCCGGACGGATCTCAAATGCAATATAAAAAGTTTACTGAAATTTTTTCTACAAACTTTCGCACAGTGCTTGGAGAAAATGTTAATTCTAAATAATTTGTTCAACCGATCATTTGAATGTCTGCATCAGGACTCGAGAACGCTGAGGTAATCGATTTTTTTATCGTGATCCATATTTTCTAGGCAAAGTCCCAAAAAAATGACTCTGAAGTTTGCAACGTTGAAATTCAACGAAAAACATTTTTTCTATTGATTATTTATTGAATTTTGAAATTCGTGGCAATTTTTGAGTCGATTGAGCTTTTTGGGACTCAAGAGACGATCGTTTTTTTGTCCAGAGCAAACATTCAATAATAATTATGAGCCTCGGTGAAGAAAAAACAAAATTTCGTTGCATTCCAACGATGAAAACTTCAGGATCATCCAAAAATTCATTTAATGAGTAAATTTTTCGGTGCATCGATCACACGATGACGGGAAGTTTTCCGATATTTGTCAATTTTCTAGATTCGTACGAGAAAATGTGGAAACGCATTCCTCAATGGCCATACTCGGTTGAACGGGCTGGACATTTTTAGCCGCAACTTTTCACAATGACGAGTATACGAACGAGATGGTTTGCAAATGTAGAAACGATGCTGTTTTGTATGAAGTATGGGCATTTGAGCATTAGACAATATCGAAGAATGGAAATTAATGCCAAGGAAGTTTCGTGCAGGATGATGATACAGATATATATAATAAAATGGTACCTATGGCTTGGTACATTGCTCCCTGAATTTTCCGGGAGTATGTGGCAAGCTTCCAAAAGTCTTTGGAACGATGTTGGCAAGCTCGGCACCATTTCCATTAGGGCATCCGCCACACAGTGTTGTATACGTCGATGTGAACACTATGGGTTCATCGCAGTTATGGCATTTTCTTATAACCCGTACATATCGGAGACAATGGCACTCGTTCCGAATCATCCACGCGTATAAATGCGTTTTATCTGTTTTAACGTTCGGTGTATCGAAAGCCTCGTAAATATTCTAAAAGTAGCGCCAAAACGCCTTGGAGAAGCAGTTCTCTTAGAAAATGGCGTAAATTTCCGCTGGTAGCTCAAGCAGAATATCGATGATCAATTCAAGAGTGTAACGAAGGAAAAGCTAATAAATTGTCTTGCGAAACAAACAACTTTGTGCACTCAATCGTGAGTTAAACGTACCAACACGCATTGCTTCAACGCGGTTCGTTGGATTTATTGCTCACTTTATTCACGTGGTTCGACTGTATTTATACAAGTGACGTCACTTTTAATGCCTCTGCATACGCATTTTATGAGCATGTGCACTCGTGAGACTTGCCTGCGAATATAACATGGAGAAAAATACACTTTTCATATGTTATTAATGAATGCACTCCCAATGGAGACAGTTATATTACATATTTGTACAGCAGGCACTTTTTTCTCTATGATTCGTTAACTCTCTCGCAAAATAACGCCCGTCGAACCGCATATATATCTCCAGTGAGGTTATTTCCCATTTGTGCGAATATGTATTTCTGCGTACACATTGTACGGTCGTCTACCGCGACTCTCCTGGTTTCATTTTATCTCGGTGTTTTATCATTCGGCTCCACCATCGCTGCACACTCTACGAGCGATATTGTATATGTTCTACGCCCTCTGTTACATCGTCACTATTCGATTTGACTCGTTGGTCGCAGCCGGCTGATGAGAAAAACTTGGATGGCTATGGAACTTCGTGTTGCATGGACGAACCAGTTCCGGTAGCGAACTTCGACAAGCTTTCATTTTCCCGTCCCATTACAGCAGGGAATGTCGACCATAGCCAAATAATGGAATTCAAGGACAATTTTGACTTATGTGAATGTCGCAAAAAATTGATATTTCGTTGCCTCTGTTTTTCATCATCGAAACGAGCTACGTCAGGTTTTATTTCGATAGCAAAAAATATTGCTCGAAGTTGGAAAATATGATAAATGGACATTTGAAAGATCAGCATGACTCTGAAGTTTGCAACGTTGACGAAAAACCTTTTTTTTTATTGATTATTTATTGAATTTTGAAAATCGTGGCGATTTTTCGAGTCAATCGAGTTTTTTGGTCGCAAGAGCGAATCGTTTTGTTGGCCGGACCAAATATTCAATAATAATGATTAGCTCTCCTGAAGAAATAACAGAATTTCGTTGCATTCCAACTATGGAAACTTCAGGATCATAGATCTCCAATGTTTTGTTATACTTTATTCTTCATTCCGGGGAAAAGATCGAAATTTTTTGTAAGAGAACATTTTGCATATTACGTTAAAAGTGTCAAACGCGAAGTTGAGCTTCGGCGCACTGAAAATGAGCCTCACAGCGAATTATTCAGACCGCAGGAAGCTTCGGAATAACGCCAGAGATATATGTATGTACAATGGCCAGAGACAGTGTGTGCAGTGCACTCCGCTGCTGTTGAAATACCAGCCGGAAGTTTCATTATAGGTGGAAGGATCGTCGACCAGATGGGGGTACTCTATGGGATATTTGCGTCGGAATAATTATCCCACTCTTGCCTGATTTGTTTTAGCGTCCGAAAATAAAAATACGAAATTCATCAGGATTTCAAGCTTATTTGCAAATTACTCGAGTTTTCGTAATTTTTATGGAAATTTAGAAATTGGAAAATTACTTAATTATCTTTGAAAACTATCATCCGAGACAATATTTTAAAAAAAATTAAAAATCACAAGTAGGACGTGCCGTTCCGATATACAGCAGAGAGGGCGGATATTGCTTTGGGCTACTCGCTCTCAACGATCCAATGATTTTCCGAGGCTGTTGGATTCTGGCTACGACAGTGAACACTTTTTGCTGGCATCCACCGCACCTGAAAAACACCTCATAGCTCCAGTAGCAGCGTTGGGAATGACAAGGACGAGAGAATCCCGCGGGAATCGAGTGCCACTTTGTTCGCCGATGGAATATTCAAATTTCGCTCACTCCGCGTCACACGAAATACACGTGGGTAAAAGAGCTGCTTTTCGCATGTGTTAGATTTTTTACAAATATAAATATATACGTATAGCATAATATTAAAAAAGCAAAAAAAAAATGTGCCCGTAGGACGTACGAATACGACCGTTCGCATCACTAGAGACGCATTTCATTTTGACTGATCCCGGCGTGGCTGCACGTCAAGCTGTCTAGAACTATTTCCATCCGAGTACTGACTTTTTATCCATAAGCTTTCCTGTGTGTTACGCTGTCGAAGAAATATTTTCATTTCTATTCCCTGAAAGTGTACGACATTACGGGATGTCAAGAATCGCGTCGCAAAAGTTTCCGAACCGCGTTCGCTCGGTGGTGAAAGAATTTGGGACTAGGATGTGCATGAACGTCAAGAAGGGATTCACAGAAAGCTTTGTTCAGTCGCACAAGACACGATGGTTCTTGATCAATTGAACGTTCAACGTTTTTTCGTTGAAGGTTCGCAAATTCACAAGTTCCTGATGCAAAGGTGACTGAGAATCCTCAGTGACATTCCCACGTGTTGACACTGAGATACTCACGAAACTAACTAGGCAATTATTTGATAATCCTCGGCAACACTAAGCACCCATCGGACCCGCTTTCAGCTCTATGACCAGGAACGAGACTCGGACCAAAGGATCGACCAGGTCGTTAGTGCACCTCGTAACGTGCACCCGTTCGTAGTGACAAAGTAATCGGGGCTCGAGTGTTTAGTGCTTTCCCAACGAAAATATTTTCACGTTATCGGGATGCCAGCACGCCATGGGTTTCTTCCGAACTCTGATATTTACTCGGTACACGAGATTCCTTCATCCAAGAATCTCCAAAACCCGAAGAATTCTTCAAGAATATTTTATTATGAGATAAAGGAACGACTGAAAAATGCTGATACTATGCAAGAAAAAGGGCTTATCCGATAAGAGATACGGACGTATGAGATTATTGTGACTCTGGCGGTATTCCAAATAAAAATGTTGGACGGGCTCCTTTTACGAGGCGTGCTACGTCGGAATTTCGCTCAAGAACAAATACTGGAGAGTCGCTGCTCTGTCTTGTCTTCCCAAATCGATAACCGAGTCGTTGCTCAAATTCCTTATATACATCGAGAGCAATAAAAAGTATACAACGCGTATTTTGATATGGAGCCGCAGTTCAAATTGGACGGTTACATCGAACTTTAATTGGGCTCAAGCCGGAACGTGCTTACTTTGCTTCTTGTCGGAAAAGCTTTGATCTTCGCGATCCTCACTAGGACGCAGTCATTTCTTTTTGTCTCTTTTCCTAATTGAATCCATTTTCCTGTAATACCCAAAATTTGTAATGCCATCATTAAAAGTGGTGACGTTTGATTGCCATCGTGATGGTGGATAGTTGTGGAGGAGGGGAACCCGGAAAAAGTAATCCTCGCACAGCAGGTCAAAGCTTAATACGTACTTGTTTAAGTTTCTCGGAAATCCTCATATCTTCAGATTCGCAAGATGCAAAGCCTTACGAGGCTGGAGGTGAGGGAACGATAGCGAGGTGAGCATATGCGCTACATCTAGTGTAGTATGCATATGCCGGGGATAAGTTTCGAGCGGAGTTGGAAAGAGCGAGAAAGATAGAGGCAAATGGAGGAAAAGGAAAACAGCATGGTTGTACATACGTTGGTCGACGTCAGCCATACTCTGTCCTTTACCACCCACTACGTGGCCCATTCTCTTTGCTTTCTCTAATCTTTCTCGCTGAAACTAGTTCGAAACCAGTGAAAAGAGGGGACCAAGAGGATAGCATAGCGTCATTCCGGACTTTTTAAAGAGCTTACTTAGCCGGGATTTTCCGGTTGGCTGGGCGCTCCCGTTAGCGAGAGAGTCTCCTCTCTTTTCGGCTAACTCCGAAGGGAGCTCTATCCCTTCATCCGTTTCGTCTCCTCTTTTCGTGGAATTGGTAATGTCGTAGACTGGCTACGTGCTCTCGTGTGTCTTACACGAAAGGGTAACCATCGGAACGGGATCGGGTGTCATCGCTCGAAAGGATAACTCGAAGCTTGTCGGCAAGCAGGGCGTTCTCTTCCGAAGCTCCGCCCATTTGTCCGAAATCAGTTCGCTTTTCCACCGATTCACCTCTTTTTTCTAAAGTCTAGCAAAACTAGTGTTAATATACTTTCATGTCCATACAATTCTAAGTGTGTGCCAATAAATATTCCTGGGAGAGCAGATGCATAAACTGGAAACTTGCTAGTTGATCAATTTCGAAACAGCGCGTTAGTTTACGTGCAATGTGCATGCGCGTTGTTTATGGCGCATTCGTCCGTACTCGGCCAAAGTACGCTCGATTGTTCATTACTTTGTAAATTCGAGTTTCGAAATACCGCTCTGAACATCTTTGATACACGTTCTAACGGCGTTGACACGCTGGGCAATAGGGAACAGGGTATCCGGCTATGACCATTATTAATTCTCGTAATTGCGGTTCAGATATGTACCAGCCAAGCACTGGTGAGTTACCTACATTCAGGACTTCAGTCAGGATGATTTAACGCTTAATCCTGCAAAGTGGCTCTCACACAATTGCAATACGAGGATAAAGCATCCAACTATATGGCTGTTTGGCTCATTTTCCGTTCGGTGAATCATATTGAGAAACGACTCGGAGCCTCTTTACGCCGTGACTCAAATGTGCATACTTACAGCCTTCCTGACTTATTTAACTGTCTTGCCCATACCAATAGTCAATTTCTCGTTATCGGTCTTCCTGTCTCCTTCTGCCTTTCCTTCTCTCTCTCTCCCTCTCTGTCCCTTGACGTCCTCGGGCATTGCATAATACACAGGAGGTAGAGATAGATAGAGATTATCATTTCTGCATGTGTAGTTTGAATAATATAGTGCAGACGTAATGTAGACAGAGGTACATGCAGGTCGGTCGCTCTCGTTACACCATATCTGGAGACTACGCAGCTAAAGGACGTCAGGTTTTGGTGCGGGATTCACTAACTATACAGCTTGTCGTCTGTGGGTATGAATGTACGAGACACAGAAGGTTCGGAGATTGCGAAGGTAACTTTTGAACAAGGGACGCCGACGGGCTGACTACTGACTACGGGCTCTCTCGTGAGACCCAAAAGTATATGTGGTAACTGTGAGGACTGTGTGAGCCACCGTTCTGTCAGTTTGTTCGCTAACCTCGCAAGGAATGCGAAAAGTTTAAGTTCCCCCAAGAGAAAAAGGAATGAGAACTTACCAAGCTGTAGGACCTTCAATTTACATTAATAATGCACCCTGTCATTCTCAGGTCTTTGTTCATCTTTGTGACACCTAGCGGATAGGCGCTAGCAACGCAACTACCGGGAGAGGGACGAACGTCCTCGTCTGCGTGTTAATTAATTGCTTGCACGAAATAAAGTGCGGTCCGAGCTTGAAACGACACGAGAATTTTAATGGCTCATGCCTACCAGGTGTCCTCTGGCTTTCTACTGCTTCTAAAATTTCGTGGCTCGATGGATTTTTTTCCTCGGCCTCATTTACGTGCTTTCCTCCAAAGCATCTTCGCATCTATTCAGCAAACTCTGCGACCAAGTCAACGTGAAATTCTCATAAACTCTCAAAATTAATCAAGTCCTTGTTTTATTTCATTTTAATTTCTCCCGTTCAGTTTCTGTGTGAGACTGGTTCGCTAATGAAAACTTAGATATTTAACCTTAACCTTTGAACTTTGGAATATATACGTCACTTTATACGCAGTCACGTTCCCCCAACACAGTCGTCAAGCATACGAATTTGCAGCTTTTATTAGAGCGAAGAAGTTATCCTTAAGTTCTCAGCCATGAAATGCACTAAAGAGTGTGATGAAAACTTTTTAATTACTGAAAGTTATCGCACCTGTAAGCGCAACTTGTTGATCCTAGTCATCCAGGCTTCCATAAGTATAATAAACGTATTTGACCGACTTGCACGAATTGATGTGAATTTGGACACCTCATTGTGAGCCGTAAAAGCAAAAATTTCTTCTGTACATCGATTTTTTTATGGGTTAGAATTTAATTATACGAGTAGCTGCTCTCTAGTGGGTCCATAAATTGAGCAAAGCTGTGAACGGTGCAGGGGATTGAAGTAATTCACCATATATATCAATCAATATATGTAAATAAATAGAGTAGCCCTTCTGTAATCGCGGTGTCTAGGCTACTAATTTACAAAATTGGCCACCTGCTAAAATTACCCTTCATCCAATGAAGCCGGGTGATCCAATATTCCGATGTAGGATAGTCGTTGCGCATGTATGCATGTGACTTGTTAACAAAATTTGAATAATACGTGAGAATGCATGGGGGATCAAATTCATTTCACCGAATCCCGTATACAGTCATGTGGAAAATAATGACGTGTCAATAATGTACGTTGGGCAAGGTGAAATTAACGAAAATTAATGGCGGCCGAGTTAGGTGAGCAATTACAAGGGAATGGAGTAACCAAACAATGAAATCAGAATTATATAACACATGATCATTGTCTCCTAACTCCCCACGTTCCCTTTACGCGAATCCGAACGGTTGAAACGACCGCAGGGAAATGTAAATATGACATTGCCTGTGTTGGATAACGGTTGGAACCAGTTTGTCCGGATCCACAGCGGAATGTAGATTTTCGGAAGAAAGAAACATTGTCTTCAACGTTTTTGCTCGGTTAAGCTTTGCCCCTGTTATTGCAACGGATACCCTTGTTCTCGCATCATTTCGGAGGTAAAAAAAAAAAAACGACTGAAGCGTCTTGTGCGAGGCAAACGCGGAATTTAACGGTAACGGCAGTTGATATATAACGCGGAAACGCGCATAACGGCAAACAAGAATAAGAATAAGATGAAGAATAAGAAAAGAACACGCGGAGGAACTGAACCCAGAGGGTGGCATGATTTCCGCCGACGTGATGCATCGTTCTACACTGGTGCAACGAGAGCAACAACGCCATTACCAATGCTGCTGCGAGCGACCTTGTCGACGAGCGAAATGCACATGGGACCTTGCCGACGACGACGAGAAATTATGCCAATGCGGAAGTTCCATTGTGCAGAGATTATTTCAAATTTATGCGAGTCGAAGCGGAGAATACTTGGCAGCAGCACTTCATCACTACATTTTCGTTTCGTTCATACACGCCAAACCAGGAACGTGGCTTAAAATTCAATATACATCAGAAATGCAACGTTAAAATCTAATTTTCCAAGGCCCCCAATCGTAGAATGCCAATAATACCTTAATGTCTGATAACTGGTTGAGAGATTATATTGATAATGTGCTTATCATAAACTAATGAGTAGCTTGTCGATATCATTGTATACCGGCCGGGTAGTTCGATTATATTATCATTCACAGAACGCGATTAAACGCAGAAGGTGAGGGGTGTAGAAGAAAACGTGCTGGGCATTGCGATGGAGTGGCGTGCCCGGGACGAATGGTTAGAAAAGGAGAACACGATATTGGGATGGGTGCATTATTCTACGTGGGAGAAAGCAGGCACGTGATCGGAGTACGTATTACGACCGAGTGCGAGAACCCCCAAGACCTCGGTGCATAGGCTTTCACACCAGTCTTCGATGAAATCTGCTGCAGTTATGAACAACAGAAATTCATGGAATTCTTTATTACAGTCCAAAGCCGCAATTGCTCATCACATATCAACTGAGAGTACTGCACCAATAGAACCATGACAATTATGATCATGGGCCTCTACCATGGTTGATGCTCACTCGAAATTAATGCTTTTTGGGTAGTGTGTGTAAACACTACCTAAAATACTTGTTGAGAACACTCAAAAGTTCAATCGGCTCATGTTTCACATTATTAATTACAAAGTACCGAGTCGGTTGATTGGTTTCAACACTACATTCCCATTAAGCGAACCCTTCGTTGGAATACTAGAACGTTGAGGAATAAAACAACAATATTTACTATGCTCCCTCACGAGTCAACATGGTGGAAGTGAAATCCCTTTTTCTCTTGAAATTTTGTATTCACAAAGTGCATGAACAAATAATTTGCGTCTGCATTCATTTGTCACGCTGTAGAATTGAGGAATGAAGATTCATGCGAATTCTGTTGTTGTAAGAAGGATTGCCTCGCTACATCTACAAGGTAAGGACGAAGCGTTGCTAAGACCTACGTTGATGAGTCTTCAGGATAGTTTCCGACGTAAAACTACTGGGGATTCAAGAGTTAGGAGTTTGTACGAGGATGCATAGAGCCTGCATATGTACATTACATTCCGCAGGCGCGACGTTACCACGGTCTAGTCGTTCTCTTAACCGGTTTTGCTGTCGCGCGATCTACGTGGAGGAGACGTGGAGCAATATCTTGGTAATACCAGGAGGGCCGCATAATTAACGCGGTTCCGTAGTGGTCGTGAGGGAGGGTTATGTACACCACACATAAGCATTTACAACCCTGTCTCCCCTATCCTGAATGGAGTAACCCTTGGATTCACGGGAATATGTGCATCTAGCGGTAATAACCATCGGGAAGTCAGGCAATGGCAGCAGCCGGAGAAGACGTGCACTGCGACAGGAGAAGAAGGGTGAGGGAAGCATATCTACAGAGCGGGTTGTGGGTTCATACACCAATTCACGTCTGCATGGTCTAGCTCTGCTTAGATGCGCTACTTGTGTTCGTGGCTATTCCTCGCTGAAGACCGTGCGCTCGAGATGCGTTACTATACAACTCGAAGTTACTTGTACCATGGAGTGCATTAGATCGTGCCCATATTCCTGAATGTATGAAAGTGTCCTCGCGAACGTGCTACGACTCTTTGCTCACGTTTCACATTGCAGATTCCACGAAAGACCTTGTAACCTTGTACTAATGAGACTCGAGTTACAAAGCGAGTCTAGCTTCAAAGCAGTTATCGGTTCGGTAGAACTGTCAGTTCCGGAATAGTTCGGACCATGCCTATTTCCACCTACGAGAGAGGACACCGAGTCGAAGTGAAGAGCAGTAAGCTTGAATGGATCTACTCGATGATCTGATCGATCTGAACCAAAAGAACCATTTTTTATGAAGTTAATTACGAAAAATAGTACTGACAAAATGCTTCTTACGTGCCATAGCTGAGAAAACGTTAATGAGAAATCCATGTAGAAACACAGAGTTCGTGTACATATAAGCAATCGTAAGTTTCACATATGAAATTTCCAGCAATGTCCGGATAATGACAGGAGGATAGTAATATGGGTAGGTAGCGTTGAACAACTCATGCACCTCCATCATCAATCTTTCATGTATATTTCGTAGAGAGCACGTAGCGCGTCTCAGACAGAGCTAGAGTAAGGTGGTGGAATGGTAGATGAGTGCCGGTAGAACGTGGCTCGTGTTAATTAATTTCTCTTAGAGGGGGTGAGTTTCTTTACATATCTCAAGCAGCGTGAATGAAGATGTACTTATCATCACCACCATTTCGAACAGTCCTGTCACGAAATGCATATATACATATATTTATAACATTGTTATGTGCTCATGGCAATGAGGTTATTTCGTTCGGGCCACGGGATCGTTATGGGTTCATTGTAATTCGAATCTACACCCTTAATATCTGAGACGGCACGTAACTTTGATCTGTCACGGTAATATCTATATCGCAAAACAAAAATATAATTAAGCCTGGTACGTGGCACCAAATACCGTGGCAGATCTGCTTGGGTTTAATATTATGCCTATTGTCGTTATTGTCCTCGGTAATGCGATTTAAGAGGGAAAGTTTTGCCCTCTCGCTCTCTCCCTCTCTCTTCTCAGGCATTAATCAGGAACAGGACGATACGAAGCAAATCACGTTGAAAGCAAGGGGGAATACAACTCATTCCCTCTCTTTCTCTGCCTCTGTCTGCATCGTTAATTACCTCGGTAAATATTCTGACCAAGAGCTTCAGTGAGAATGGCATCAATCTATCGCAGAAGGCTCTATCTTGCGCGATACAGAGCATCGTTGGTAAAGTGCAAGAGAAACACTGGAGGTATCCTGGAATAAGCGACAGGGTACAACAGAGATCCTCCAAGCCGCTCATGTTCAACAGTAAAGTGAGGGAGAGCGACGTACAAGAGAAAGGAGACTCAGATCCGCTGGTGAAGAGAATATATAGGGATGTGGTAGCCTCGCCGTATTACCGCGAATCGATATTGCGGCCAAACCAATGTCCACGACAGAGATATATGTTACACCATATCCTCCATTAATAGATTATCCCATTGTCAAACTTGCAATTCTAATACCAATATCATTCACGATTCGTACAACCAGATACGCTGGAAAAATCTCGAACGGTCGGAGGATGTATGTTAGCAATGATCGTTCTTTCGATCTTCATATTGTCAAAAAGTAAAAGGCCGAACTCAAAAGTGTCTACAGAGAACTAAAGTTCTAAAAAGCCAGTTGGCGACGCCTCCTTAGCGCATTCATGTTCCCAGTTCATGAAAGCTGTAAGGTTCAGCGTCATCCTAGAATCCTTTCCCTTTGATTCATCCCTATGGTGCGAGCTTGTACTAATCCGTCGCATTCGTGAGCAGGTGCGGGAAGAAGCAGAGTGTCTTTGACGCAGTCTCACAAGACCTTAAGGAGAGGCGACGAGCTTTGATATGGGAAGGAAAAAAAATGGTAACTACAGCATAACCCTGTCTGGAAACAAGTGATAGGAGTCATAGTACGTTTGGGCGGTTTTTCATTATGCAAAATTGGTGTTCCGTAAGCACGGGGTAGAAAAAGAACGAGGTAGTTACCGAAGGGATTTACACATGACCGATGATGACTCGAAATTGTCTCCAACTCAGTGGTAGGCTAATGGATGCTCTGAAGACATCAAGATACAAGCCTACCATCCATCCTCCCTTATCACTTTATCGCCGCAGGACGAATAGCGCGCTCACTAGATAGGCGCGTGTATGCTTGTGAGCTTTAGATCCATTCTCGTAAGCCCGTCATTTCATGAAGGCGCAGAGACATTGCGAAGTCAGTGAAACGGATACTAAAGCTGGATTCGCGATCACTCCGATCGACAATATTCCAGAAATTCATACACGGTTAACTTCCGAGGTGTCTCTGATTCAGTAAATTCCAATAGAACGCGTGCTGTCCTCAAAATGACACGACTGCAGACATTTCACGACAGGCTAAAAGTATTATGATATGGATCGAGCATTTACGTACTCTTTGTGAAACTTCCTATTTTTTTTTTAATCTCGCATGTTTCAACTCCGTGAGCTTCATGCAATCTCCCAAACTCCAAGCAGTTTCCCACTTAAAGGCAGTGACGTAAGTCAATGGGAGGCTGGGTATGAAAACATAGTTTCATCTTTTTATATTCTTAGATCGATTTTGGTGGTCAGAGTGTAAGAATGTTATCTGGTTTCTTCCACGCAGTAGGAGATATTTTCGTCAGGCAACATAGCGCGCTCGGAAACCGATCAATTTTTCTTGTTTGATGGACAAACATCATGAGCTCCGGGATATGTCGGAGTTTCTTCTTTGTATGTGTTTGCCAAGTCAGTGCGCGCGGATAAACGGTCCCTTTTCATTATGTTTGTGTATACATTCCGTTCGTTAGTTAAACACGCCATGGTGAAATTATTGCGGGGACAAATGTAACCTCAAGCATTTACCTTCTCTCCGCTCCACTTATTTTCCTCTGCCATTTCGCCTACTTTTGGCGACTGCACATGAAGCTCTTGGACCATTCGGTTGGAAATAAAAAAAATCTTCTCGTGACATGATGTCTTTTTCGCCAGGATAGAGTTAATGGACGTGCCAACGAAGCGACGAAAACGGTAAAGCGTAGAAAAGTCAACGTGTACCTACAAGAAATGCAACACGAAGTTGGTGCTGGAACTCAACCAAAACACTACCGCTTTCCAACCAGCAATAAGAGTACTAAGACGACAAATGCTTTGCACTACATTCTCAATGTTCTTGGACGGCGATACGTCTGTTTGTCTGTATGCTTAGTTGTGTAATTTCGACCGAGGCGACTTAGACTAAACTGGCAACCTTCGTCTCCACCTCAAATACCCTCATACGGCACTACACTCTCCCAAGCACTCTTAACGCCATCGGTGGTGTTAACTTGCTACTCCTCGTCACGGTTTCTAAAGTTTCTGCACTTGTCCATTAGTTGAGCGAGTAAACGTGCGAGCTTACTACAGGAAACAAGCTCGTTTGTATTTAATGAACCTGTTGGGGAAATTGCCAAAGGATTTGGGCGCATACCTCGAGCGAATAACTCGCCTGTTAGGTGATTGCGTAACTAATGAAGAATTTCGAATATCCGGCTCCGATCGAGCCTAAAGAAATATCGGCGGCGGACCATGGTTCGTCGTTATTTGCTCTTTGTACGGTGGATTCGACATGTATCGTGCAAAGTATCGCGGGACGCATACGGAGCGAAACCCCTGGAAACTTTTTCGACTATAATGAACAGAATTCGGAGCCGTCGTAAGCGACAACCGCTCGTGAGGGGAAAAGAAACGAAATCGCATAAGTGATCGAAATTCGTAGCTGCCTCCAGGACTCTCTTTCTTTCTCGGGGCCGGAACTTTCGTCATGAATGCAGAACTTTTCTGTCTGGCCTATTTTCGTAAAATTTATCGTGTACAAGCGAGAGCCCACCACGACACGCCAAGTGGCGTTAGAAAAGGCAGCGGGTGCAGAGAATTGGAAAGATCGTACAGTGAATTCTGTGTCTTTGTGGTTGTAAAATTGATGCGAACTGACTGAGCGAGCAAGCCGAATTTTTCTTGCATAGATATATGAATGAGCCGCACCCGATTTCAGGATGAACTAGTTCTCCCGAAACGGGCTTTCGCTAGTGAAATAAATCATAAAAATATACACAGCAAACACGTAACGCGGCGTCAGAGGTGGAGAACGGGAAAGGATCGTTTGCCAAAAGGAATGACAAAGTATATAAACAGAATGAGAAAACGAGGGAAAAAAGTGAGGAAAAGAGAAAAAGGAATGATGGGATTGGTCGTACGAAATAAACGAATGTTGAAAGTATGATCCAACGACATGGCCGTATATCAATGAACGTTAGCTTGCATATGTATGTTGCATATATCATGAGAAGCAAAAGTCGCTGGTTCACCGGTTTTAGGAGGAGCGCGACGATGCGTTGTATATATATATATGTGTGAACAGACACGATGCTCTAGCGTTCTTGCTGCCGTTGTGCGGAGCTCTCGGCCGATGAGTCGTGTATGCATTAAAAAAAGTTGAGAAAGTGATGTGTGCAAGGGTCGAGCGAAAACGAAGGTGAACACTCGGAAAAGCGTACATGTCGGGGATAAGGTGAACGAAGGGATACTACGTGGTACACGGCCAGATGCGCCCCATGTATTATCGTTATATAAGCAACAACGTGGAATAGGGACAAGAAAAAAGCAAGGCAAAGTGTAAGTACGATGAGGATGGCGAAAAAAACTCGGCGAGGTTGGAGAATCAACAGTAAACCGCGTTTGCATACTTGCCATGTGTGCACTCACCGTTAATTCTTTGAGCACTGGCTTTACGTACAGAAGGGCAAATGAAATGGACGTGAAACATGCAGACGTAGAAAGTCCGTTCGTATACAGCCCGCGCGATTCATCATGGAGGATAAGATGAAAGACAGGGTGAAAGAAATTTTACCTGGCACTAGGAACCCTCGGGATTTTAGTTAGCGAACATTGAAGAAAAGAACTATTTCAAAATTCTGTATTAGGTAATTGATCGCAAAAACATTTTGCATTCACATCCGCTTCAAACTGGAGATGCATAACGTCGATAACGTCAAGTTGAAAAGTATGAAACATCCCAAATCTTATCGTGGCTATAGAACACCAGAAATCCCGCTATTGAAATGGTATCCTACCTCGGGATGTTCGCATCATATGCTTTCCTGCATGCAAGCATACCACTGCGAATATCTTCGTTGGTATCTATACCAGACAGACGCGAGAACTGGGTATATACCGTACCTGATAGCCTTAATCGAATCAGTTATAGACATTGCCCAGAGTCTAGAATAATTCTGCAGGTTTGTGCATTTTCCGCCACGTTTCTATCTCATCTTGTCTATAGAATCTCGAACTATATGTTGATATCCTTCAAGTTGTCAATGGTTCAATAAACACTGCTGAGTCTGCTTTGAAATGAAATTTGACTACGGCAGTTCGATGCGAATTGGGAGAGGACGTGATATGGTAGCTCTTGGATCAAGTTAGTCAGAAATTCCGTACCGGACGTTACGAGTCGAGAATCTTCCACGAATCCACATGTCTTGCATGCGGCATAATCGGCTCGCTCGAAAAATCAATAGACCACCATCGCGTAAGGTTCGACGAGCTGAACCACCAGTTTGGACGAGACCAATTTAATGAATCTCAACAGGAAGAAAAAATTATCGACAGCGAACACGCTTCGCCCTCTTTGTTCGAAAACACCAGTACAAGTTCTCTCGAGTAATGGCTTTCCATGCCAACTAGCATTGTAAATTCAAATCCTGATTAGGCAGGACGATTTACGAACGTGGTGAGCAGAGAGCTTTCGAACATAGACCGGGCTTTTATAAACATTCCGGCCATCAATGAAACATGCGAGTAGACTGTTCGTAACTCCGCTAATACGAATATACGGAGCTTCGTATGAAAAGTGAGGCAACATGCAGAAGAGCAAGAGAGCAAGAGAGAGAAATAATCGTGCGGCAACTGATTAAAGCAGATAGAGACATACATTACAATGGCATTCATCTGGATTATCGACTAAACATTTGGCACAACGTAATATTTTGCCCAAGATGATTATTCGACAAAATATATATTTACACAAGCACGAGAGAGCAGTGGATCTGGTCGATAAGAGCTCAAGCCCGCAAACTGCGGATCGTGTGTTCACATTTTAGCGGAGGTACCAACTTTTTGGAAATTCTTTCACGCGTTTCCACATCAATTCCGAACGCTTTGGATTCTGCTTTTAAAGATCCATCACGTTGGCTTCTTAAATGGCCCTGAATGAGGCCATATGATGAGGCACGATCGCGTTGCTACTCGGGTGGATGTGATGGATAGCCGTTTTATACCCTAAATTTTCCGTAATATCCTTCCATCCTCTGCGAATGTGATAAAATTGAGAACGATTCGACTGTAACCGCGAAAATGGAGGCATCGTTGAAAAAATGATTGCAGGAATGCTAATAAAGCAAGAATCCTGGTGAAGACTGGGAATGACATAACAATGAAAAAAAAATAATCGGAATAACGCTCATCAGCAGTAAATCTCGATCCATAACGGGCACTTTTGCCTCAGGATTACGAATCACGCGGCTCCGAGAGTGCTCGAACCGAAGCATTATTCAGTTCCCTACTTCTCACTCGGTGGATTTGCACGAGATCATGTGCCAACATTTGTTTGACAGTAATGAAAAGGTAGGAACATCCCAGTATTTGAACTCGTAAATACGACTAATCGGTTTTCCACGTAACTTCATGAGCGTCATATCCTCTTGATACGCTCAATACTGTTCTACGAAAAATAAAAATGGACCGAATCGCTCTCCGATACAAGGAAAATGGCCGCATTTCCGTGCACAGCTGTACAATTATTTGTTTTTTTCTGGGTCCATTTTAATCACACTAATGCTAGGAAAATCGTTGAACGATGATAGGCTTGTGAACGTCCACAGTAGCGATGTCAATATTGAAAAAAAAAATGTTCACTCTGGAAAATCACTAACGTCGTTGTATTCGTTTTCCAGTTTTCCTGCGAATTCCTCTCGATATTTATTTATTCTTGCTATGTCGATATTGGACGAGCAAATATCCTAAACCAATTGAAAAATTTACACACGAATATTTGTTTTTGCATCGATACGTTAGAGCATCGCTCTCGATTACGATGCAGGTGCAATATAAACCGATAGGCTCGTTCTTTTGTCTTTTTTCGAAACGACATACCGAAATAGCTGCATGCAATACTCTTACAATCGGATTATTGGTCACTTCAACCTTCAACGGCCCGCAACCTTCCGTCACTCTTACTAATATATTGGATAAATGCGGAAAGTGTGATTCAAAACTAAAACAACGATGCTCCTCGCAACTCTCTCTCTCTTACTCCCTGTCTATTGGCCGACGTACCACCAGCACGCATCTATCTCTCATTCAAACTATATCCACGCGTATACCTATTTCGTTTCGATTTTATCCTGCCTCCATTTTTAACTCTGCCGTTCCGCGATCTGTTATCCGGGACTCGCGCAGTATCATTTTTTTCTCGTGTTTTGCATCAAAGCCGCCCTGGCCGGATTCACTGTCTATACGCGTGTCTCGTATTCACTGACCAATTTATTTACGCTCGCCTGCCCAGTGCAGGCTCTTACTTTGTGAAATTTTTGGCCGCAGTGTAATTCGATTGGGACCATCGAAAATTGTTGAAACAAACTCTAGCCTAACCGTAGCAAACCCAAGGACGCGTCCCATCTCGCAAGGCTACCGTGAAACAAACACGTAAAAAAGATTGCGAGTTACAAAGATCAAACTGAAGGAGTTACGGGAATCTGTTTGCTTCGCTTTTGTGCAATTTATTATGAATGAAAAAAATCTACGATGCCATGCGTATCGCGAGTTTCGTACTTGATTTCCACGGCAAACACTCCAGTCCCATTGTATGTTTCTTTTTCTATTCACTGTCCTATATATACCGTTACGTCGTTATACATTACACGTCGCTCGTTAAGTTTCCACTATAAAGTTTTTGCTTTTCTCCTTTCCCTTTATACGATGCCCGGCATCGTTGAAGCAGCATCGAAAGACACAAAGTTGCTCCTGACACACACGCGTACGTACTAAACACACACAGATACTCTGAATTATAAATATAGATATGTCGCGATAGGAATAACGAAAAGATAACGGTGAAAAGTTGTTGAATGCAGAACGACTGCTTATTATTCTTAAGGAATAAGGAAACAACACCCCGTAGTGTGTACGGATAGGATAAAAGTCGTTGGTCGCCTGTATACGTACAATTGTGTTACTTGTATATTTTACCAGTAAAGTAGCAAAGTTTCTGTAATCCTTTGGACTTGCGTACAGATAAATATGTTTTACGAAAGAAATAATAAAAACGACCAACCAACGAGCAAGAGAGTACCGTCTCGAGAAAAGGAGTGTTGTTCAAACAGAGAGAAGGTAAAGAGAACGTTGCAGAAGAAAGCGAACAAAAAAGAGTTGAGCGAACATTGTTGCTAGCAAAGTAAACTCGAGGTTCAAAGCACAAGTATAAAAAGAATTGCTTTGATCTCCATTTTGCCCCACCAATCCAAATGGGTTTCCTTTTTTTTCGCAAAAGAGTCCAGATTTGTGGGAATAAACATGTTGGGCAGCTAAAGTAAGACTTGATTCGAACACATTTTTTTTTTTTTTTTAACATTGATACAATTTTCTGAATCGAGATGATAATCTAGATACAAAATTTCTAGAATTTTGGGAACTCTGTGCTTTAGAGTGCGTTTTGAATTGCGAATATGATTCCGAACCGTTTAATTCGAGCTGCTGCCCTAAGGCAACTCGCATTTCATGTGGAACACGATACTGCGGATAAAAAGTTGGTGAATTTACGTGTAGCTTCTGATAATTCGCGGTGCGGTTGGTCCACGCATGTAGCGTAATTAATTCGAGAGAAACGGTAGTGCTCGGTGATCATGAACGTTAATGTCGGGGGAGGGTCGTGGTGGCCACATCGACAGATCAAGCAACGGCTTGTTAACGTTCATAGAAATGGCAGCATATGCGTACATTTTGTGGCACGATTAATTCTCGGATAAACGCAAATTCGAGAATCACTGGCGCTGGGAATGAAAAATAATCGATTGCTTTTATATCGTGATGGATCGCCCTACTTATTACGGTGCCAATAATGATCGAGGACATGAATAAACCAATTGTGAACGTACGCCGAACGAATTTTCACCCGCGGATTCATTAAATAAAAAAACAGGAAACTAAAATTGGCCTTTCGACAACTATGTGGCTTGAATTTTGCAATACTTTACCTATGTCGTACGAAACTCGAGGTAAAAACACATCACAGATCGGACTATGAATCATAAATAATGTACACGTATTACTCCATTAAATATTTCATTTTGCCGTCGCATGTGGTCGCACGTTTTAAATTAACGTGCACTGCTGGAAAAAGCATGGTTTTGTGAAAATCGTTGATAATTAACGTTAAAACCGGGACCCTGTACGCCTCCATATACACCAATGTCGCACAGCACACGATGGATTTATTTAATTATACGAGTTTCGTTACATTTTGTAATTATCGATCATCACACACATGCACATAACACTAAACGTGGTCGACAGCTCGCCGATGGGTTTTTCGTAAAACTTGAAACATTTTCATAATCAATGAACACTTTTATCTTTTGTTTATTCGTTATTTAAACACACGTTAACTTTGACGATTACACTGGTCACAATCATTAAGTTATTCCACATACAGCCATTGACACATACGAGTCAAGATACTTATGTATATGTGAATATATACATATATTCGGATATATCGATGGCTCACGGTTTGGGAAAACGCAACAGAATCATCGCACTGGGTCCCGAACGCACCGGGTCCCAAAAACTCTGGACCATTGTTATCGGTTACTTTTTTATCTCCGGGAAGCGTGTCTGAGTCGATGAAATTTGGCGGAAAGTATTGAGAAAATACGAATTTGTATGAATAAAAAAAGAAAGCTAGTAGTGCCGTGCAGGCCAGACAGACGGTGTGGCGCGCGGCGAGCCACTGACTGCCTTCGTCGATCCCATCCGCCTTTTCCCTCACAACACCCCCGAACGCTACCTCCACCACCAGCTCGCTTGAACACCCCCGCGTATCACCCTCCTACTAGCCCACGCAAGCAACACAATCCCGCACCTACACCCCGCGTATACTTTGCCCATCTCGTCGTGTTGGCGCAAACGCCACAACGCGCTCTCTTTCTCTTTCTCGCGTCTTTCGCCTTCTCTTTTTCTCCTGTTCGCTCTGCGCCCGCCTTCCTTGTCAACTCTTTCTTGAACCGAGCATTTAGTCGAAAAGAGAGGCAAAGCCTGAGAAAGGATGCGATAGGGAAAAGCCAACGACGGCGCATACTATATCACTCGTGTGCAACGTTCGAAGATTCACCAGAGAATTTGCCGCATCCCTAAAATCGTTTTCCTCGCCTCACAGCCACGCGTAATTGTTTCATGTACACCTACACACCGCACCGTCCTCCTTGTCCTCACCTTTTCCGTCTCCTTCATTTTCCACTTCCTTCTCCCCGCCGCCCCCCTCATTCCGCCTCATTCTCGTCATCATTCGCGTCTGCCCGATTTTCACTTAATGAGAAAATCATGCACGAACGAATCTCGCGCATTGGCGCTTTACCAGAATGAGAAACGATTCTACCTCCGACCATCCTGCCTCCCACTTTGCAATAGGTATGAATATTTAACTTCGTTTGGAATGAATAACTAGCAATGCCAAACAGATCTTCGGAGGCGTCACTATATCTCATCGTCAACACCAACAGCGAATATTCGACAAAGCGAAAACACGCGAGTCGACTTGGCGATTTCGATTGTTTCATCATTTACACAAGAAAATTGCTTGGAAAAATTGAGTTCATTAAAATTTGTTGGAGGTCCTGGACAGCACAATGTGCAATGTCGTCAAAGTCATAATTGTTTTCATATTGGGCTCTTTGAATTTCGAAGCAGTGCTGGACAAAATATTCCAAAAGTTGCAGCTCCTCCCATGACTCTGAAGTTTGCAACGTTGAGATTTAACGAAAAACATTTTTTCTATTGATTATTTATTGAATTTTGAAAATCGTGACCATTTTTCGAGTCGATTGAGTTTTTTGGTCGCTAGAGAGAATCGTTTTATGAACCGGACCAAATATTCGATAATAATAATTGGCTCTGCTGAAGAAATAACAGAATTTCGTTGCATTCCAACGATGCAAACTTCAGGATCATCTCCAATATTGTTTCGATAGAATATTTCGTCCACACAAACAGTTCGTATAGAGTAACTTATCCGAAATTTCCATAATTTGCTCTGTACATTTGTGTTGAGGCAACACAAAAGTAAACTCATCAAGAAATCGTGTTGCAAACGACGACACGTGTTATTTCCTTTTCCACGTTTACTTTTTCCCCTTGCTACTTCATTTAGATTCTGAGGATGACTGGGACGGGAGTGAAAAAGTTATAAAGATGTTGGAGGTTCGAGTCAAACAAAAGTCGTCCGAGCGTATAATTGGAAAGCTTTTGAGCGACACATTGCCACGATGGCCGCCTTTGCTATAACGCATCGAACTTAACAATCTCCTAACCTTTTATATTTTATACATCGCAGAATATTTTTGCAGTAAAGAGTGACTAAACGTTTTATCCCGTGACATTCTTAGGAATTGTTCTGCCAACAAAATTCCGTCGCGTCCGACGTAAGCCATGCAACGTTGGGCGACTCTTTGCAATTCGCTCGAGCAACGAAAGTATACGACGTGACAGCAACAACTGCGTCTCACCATTCCAGTCGTGAGAAACCCTCTTTGAAACAAAATATCAGCTTGCTCGGAAAAAAGTTTACCGCTTCGAATTTCTTTATTTTAAATAAAACGTTTCCTTCGATTTCTCGACATTTATGTTTTACAGCATCCACAAAAATTCAAAATTCGCGAGACCATGCATCGTCACACCTTTTATTTTCATTTTTGTCACTCTCCCCAGTTTTATCGGTTGATGCGGAAAGAAAACCGTAACGAACAAGAAATTTTCCCCGCCCATTTGTAGAGCAAGAGACGCAATTGTATTTCGCAAGAAAATAATAAAATGATATGCTCATCCGAGAACGTCAGGTTTTTCCGTTATAGTTAACGTTTATTTTAGCTCAAGAGTCGTCCCTTTTCCAGTTTAAACGTTAGTTCGTCTAAAACAATTTTTACATTCCGCTCTTTCTCTTTCTCTCTGTCGGCAAAGATCGCATGAACGGTTCGTAATGCTGGCATATGGGAGGGAGCGAATTAGCATCCGTGTTAAATCGAGTTCCACGATAAAACACATCGCTGCGGCGCGCGGGGAAAATTTGCGGGGCTGCAATGCGGGTTACGGCGAAACGGACATCGCTTTCGACCGAGAGAACCACGTAGTACTTGTGACTCTCGTTGTTTTCGTACACCGAAAGAGAAGAGGGAAATTTTGCCACCGAGTTTTGCGTTAGCACATAACCGAACTGTTAACGCAACGTTGAACAAAGCGCTTAAGCATGAGTACTGGCTTGAGCACCCTACTGGCGAAACGGCCGTTTTCTATACCACGTTTACGACAGCACTCACCGGAAAACTCCGACATGGGAAAGCGAGATGGTGGGGGAAGGAGCACGAGCGCCGAGCGATCTACCAGAGTTGGTCGAACGTGTATAGAGAAAGAAAAGTATAATGAAATAAATTACTGCACTCTCAGCGAACAGTTCTGTAAATACAAAGACTGCGAATTCACAGAGTAAGTTGTGTAAAAATGGAAAGAAAAATACAGTCCGCGCTCTGGAATCGTCATAACTTACGAAGCAAAACAATTGAAAAACGGACCATTGTCGTTAATCTACATTTTCGTGCAATTTTGATTTACAAATCTTGTCTTGTAACATTATTTCGTACACTAAAAGAAAATTTTGTCATTTTAGCAAAAAACATTCTAGAGCATCTTTTCGAAATGTCAATTTTTGTCATTCCAATCGTAAATTTTGCTGACAGTTCCGTTACAAATAAAAAATATTGTCGGAACAACGAAAATTTTTATATTAACCCAAAATATTTAGTTCGCTGTATCCAACAAAATATCGACGTTATTTTTTGGCAAGATTGAAATTTTCATTGCATGGTATTGAAAAAAAAAACACTTTCATCGACAGACTCTTGAATTATATTCGCACAACGCTCGTTTGTTGTTGCGAACGAATATTAATAACGCAAACAGCAGTTTACGCCTTTCTCGTGACTTTAATTGAAACATGCGAGAAACAAATGGAATTTTCATTTAACTTGCCACACGAGCTACGAGAGCAGCGTTTATAACTAATTGAAAATGTAATGATAAGTGATGTTGAATTATTAAAAAGCGGAACAATCAAAGCTAATGGAATTAGCATTTCAAGCAGCAATCCTGTGTTCCGAATAGTATTTAGGAGCTTCGCTAACAAAGGTCACCCCCTGGTACGCAACGTGTATGCAATGCAGATAAACTGCCGAGCTGGGAGTTTCTCCATTAATTTATTCATTTCGTAAAAGCAGCGAGTGGATGTACCATTTTTGACACTGATGTCACATGTGGAAAACGTTTTTTCAATTTTACACGAATCCGACGCGAGTACGAACGAGCAATAAATACGCTTGTAGCTTTGCACCGCAATCGTGCATTATTCGCGTCGCTATTTTCGATCACGTTATTGCCCAAATATGTACCCGGAAACTTTGATTGTTCTAAATGAAAAAAAAGAGTACATACGAGCAGAAAAAACAAACTAAACTCGCCGTTCTTGCCTCTCGCCCTTTTTTCATCGTATTTGCTATAGTCGGAGGTGTAGCACCCTCTGCCCCTTCCATTTCCATTCTATTTCCGGTATACCAAGACTAAATCCAAACTTTTTCCCAGGCGATTTGCCGCTTCCTGGAAACTTGTTCCCGGCGTAACTTTTCGGTCATTCCTACATCCCAATACTCGTTTATTAACCGTTTGCTTCAGGATCCACGCACAGGAATGTTTCGAGGAAAATTGAAATAAATGAGACGAATAAAGTCGAGGCATTCCGACAGTTCTCTCAGATTTTTGTTGTATTTAAAATACAAGAGAATTCCATATGCTTTTCTCAACATGGGTTATCTTTTTTTTAATGACACTGACGTTTGCAACGTTGGGATCCAACGAAAAATACTCTTTCCCTTTATTTTTTGTTAAATTTCAAAAGAAAAGCCAATTTTCGTATCAATTTTGTGTTTGAATCCTGAAAAACGAGCGTTTTATCGTCCAGATTCGATATCGAATAAAAATCATGAGTTTCCCTCAAGAAAAAACCGAATTTCGTTGCATTCCAACGATGCATACTTCAGCATCATTTTTTTTAGTAGTTTTTCCTGACAGCACACGCAGAACGAGGCGAAATTTTCATTTTTACTGGCATCGAACACACGGAGCTGCGTCAGCTTTCAAATTTCTCAGATTTATAATTCAGATTTCTAAAACGATGTTGTGGAAAGTATTCACTGGTACACCAATCGAATCATCGGGAAAGGATTCATACGAAATCTTTTCCTAATAGGAATAAAGGAAATCTGGGTACGTTGCTAGGCCACAGAATTTTTTGTATCGATCTATTTGCATCTGCATCCACTTATCTAAAAAGTGCTGGTCGACCTACATTCGTATGTGTATATTACGAATACGTGGTATCGTATTCAACATAGAAAACCTTCACGTGGGAGTTCGTCTTATACTCTCGTCTTGCGCTTTTAAACTTTTGTCTGAAATATTTCGATTTTTTTCAATGTGAACAAAACGTGAAGCGAGCAAAGCTTCGCCTGTGGAATGTCTTTGAAGACTCGCGTCAAGAGCCCTGATTCGCATATAGAGTTCGATGATTTTCCACCGAATGGGATTCAGACTGAAAATTCATTGTTAGGCTTTTAAACATTTCAACTTGAACCAAGAATATGAAAATATTTGTCAGACTTTATTTAATGGACTGTGCGCTGAGAGCATAGCGCGTGTGTCGATAAAACGATCCAGGACAGTCATCTCGATGCGAGAATATCATATAATTCGAAAATCGTCGAGAAACTTTTTCACGAAGAATTCCCCGAACGGTTTGGCGTGGTGTTACCGGGGAATCCTCCCGAATGACGTCCCAAACTTTCACGATTCCGTTTCCTTGCGGATATGTGTGAGCTCCAGAGTTCACGACGATTTTTTCGTCTCCACATTCCCTTTTACTTCCTCATAGCGGCAGCTTTGTGACGGAGACTTTTTTTTTCTTTCCTTCTTCAATGTCAATGTGCCAATGTCCCAAAATTTAATCATTCATGACTTGCGAACGGTTCGAGCTACAGAGCTCCCGTTTCGCACAGATGTTAATCTATACAAATTCTTCACAATTGCGCAATTGCTAGAAAAATATAAATTCTACGGAATTTTGCAATTAAAAAAAAAAGTCTGTCACCGCTCGAACTCTCCGAACTTTTTTCATAAATTGGTATTGAATTTGTGAAATATCGTTCGAACGATTTAAATTTCATGATTTTTCAATCTTTACAAAAATCTGATTTTTTTCCAAAAATCGTCGAAACGCTTTAATTTTTGCAGGTTTTGTAAGATTTTGCGTAGCACGATGCTCAAAGCTTCCCCTATGAGGAAGCCAAAGTTAATAATATCATGACTCTGAAGTTTGCAACGTTGAGATTCAACGAAAAACATTTTTTCTGTTGATTATTTATTGAATTTTAAAAATCGTGGCAACTTTTTAGGTCGATTGAGTTTTTTGATCCCAAAAGAGAATTGTTTTATTGGCCGGACGAAATATTCGATAATAATTATTGGTTCTGCTGAAGAAATAACAGAATTTCGATTCATTCCAACGATGGAAACTTCAGGATCAAGAAATATCGTACCTCATAATTTGAATTGTTTTCTTTGTACGAGATTTCCGTCGAAACGTGACATTCTGGCGAATGCATTAAGCATTTCGTGTAAAGGATCAGAAAGTTGCTAAATTCCATTTCAAATGACGGACAGTCACATACCTTGTGGCTGCGAAATACGTGCCGAAGACTCATTCTCACATAGACGAGTGTACCAAACTTACCTGGAACATAAAAAAAATTACAGAATTAATGTAAAGCAGCATGAATTCCTCACGCGCGTTGAGCATCGTCCAGAAAAAAGTATCCGGCTTGTGGAGAAAAAAAAACGAGGGAACACGCAATCAAAATTAATTTCCGGTTCAATTTTTTTCCCCACAAACCGCTAGAATGTGAGCAAACCGAAACGATTCGTCGGCGATAACTGTTTGCGAATGAAAATGCATCCGAATCTGATTCTGCACGAGCATTACAGTAGTAAAATCACGAAATGGTCAGACGCAAAGCATCGGCTCGGGGATCTCTATGGCCCGGTCTGGGCACGGCCGTGGCGTTTCCAATATGACGCCGGAGGCCAAGTTAAATGAGCAAACTGTTTCGCAGAGGTTAGTTCATACGAGAAAGGACGGAATGACACAAAACGGCAGTTTGTACGAGCACGGACGTTAAGTTAACGGCAAGTTGAGCTCGCGGTGTTGCCCCATCATTTACAAACGTTCGCTGCTAACCATAATCTCTCTGGGCATAAAAGAACATGCTGGTAAAGTAAGAACACACTGCGTATATGACGTCAGTACAACGTTGTACAAATAACGATGAAAAGCATATTTTTCCGTTACTGCGTGAGTTACGAGAATAATTAATTCATGCAAATGAAAAACAGTATCGAAATTCATCACATGAGTAGTTAAGCTTATTCAGGATCAACATTTCAAGAGCATTTTCCTTAATGACGAACCTGAAGTATCGTTCCCAGTGAATATTCGATGGTCATTGCATGCATAAACAGAGATTATGCCCGGGGGATACACACGTGTCTTAAGTGAAAATTAAAAGATTTTGATCGCAGTGCTTGACGCGCTGGTTGGCGAGGATCATAATCAGATCACGTACAAAGTATTAGCACGTTTTTTTCTTCTTATTTTCAAGAAAAAAGAATGAAAAATATTGTATAGGCAAAACACGTCCGCAGGTATGAATTGCCGATGGATATTTTCCTTTCGATATTTCTTATTGAATAGTCGTTGGGATAAACGAGGCAAAGAGAGCCACAGAGAATTGGAAGGCGAGAAAGAAGGACATGGACAGTCAGATATGGAGGCGAGAATAGAGCAGACACGAGGGGGCGACGAACGCTTACGAAAAATAAATGTGACGGGTTGATTTATCGTCGCAGTGAGATTGGCCTTTAGCGAGAAGCATTTTTGGGGAATGGTGCGGGTTGTGAGCTTGTGAACAAATACAAGCCCGCAGTCTCGGATGAGGGAATTTCGTATCGTGCGAAAAAGTGTCGTTCGGCTTCTTTCGCGGTCTCCTTGAAATAGCTTAGACTAGAGTATACGCAGGGAAAAGGGAGTATCAGAGAATAATGTGCCGAAGTACTGGCGTTTTTTTAC
The DNA here is from genome assembly GCA_037043255.1 of Diadegma fenestrale. NCBI lineage: Eukaryota > Metazoa > Arthropoda > Insecta > Hymenoptera > Ichneumonidae > Diadegma > Diadegma fenestrale. The sequence continues at coordinate 2,537,165 of CM073311.1, read as the reverse complement.
ATCGCGAAAATCCGAATGGTGGGTAAAATTTCGCGTCGCAAAAGAACGAGCCAGCTGAGGTAGGAAGAGGGTCATTCTTTCCCATTTAATTTGAGAGAAATTCCGTCCGAGCCTTCCTGCTCGTAGGAACGCAGTGGTGAACGAAATGAGAGACACACAGAGGAAAAAAGAGAGAGAGTGAGAGAAAGCTAAAGAGATTCTCCACCTCTGCTGCGTTGCCCATTACCGGAGAAGAGCGAGATAGCTGCCAGTTATTTACAGGGGAAGTGGTCCGTAAAGAACTAGACCGACCGGTCTAGACGCAGTAAAATGCTAAGAGAAAATCGTAACGCGACCGCACAAACGGCCCTTCCTACTGTGTGGCCTATTTATCCCCTTGAAAAGTTGAAATATCTATGCACACGCGTGCATACACGCACGCGCAAAAATTGTCGAAAAACCGGTCGTGATATCCTTGCAAAAAGGGGATGAAACATATGCTTCACGTTGACGCACACCAAAACGCTTCGAATACAATGAAAAATGTAACGCCAAGTGACCTCATGGCCTAGTGAATCGATACAAAGGTATCGCATTCCATGCGAACTCGTGACTCGTGATCGAAATAAAAAATACACAAGCAGCGCTTTGCATTAATGGGCAAATAGAGAAAAATCCAGTTATCTCTTCCCTTTTGTTTCCTCATCTTGGCCTCTTATTTCCGGAAAACACTGAACAATCACCTGAACTCTTTACACAGTAATACACATAGTTTCTATATGACCGAGCATTTCCCTTTGTTCCCTCTCGTCTCATTCACGTGTTATCATTACGTCATACTGCATCAGGACAACTGGGCCAGTTTTCAGGATATAATGCGTTTTCTCCGGCTTTATCACTTCTCTATGCACTTGTCTCTCTCTCTCTCTCTCTCTCTCTCTCGCCTACTCTGTTCCTATCATGGAATATGTGTCACTGGAGCGTACCATAAAACAATGCCTTTCTAAAGTTGACACCAGAGAGCCTAGCATATGCATTTTCCAACTTAGCATTTCCGCGTTGAATCGAGAACGAGACATGTGCCCTTCGACGCGCGCGAATCTGCAAACTCATCATCAGCTCCAACCTTGTTATTTATTCGATTAAGCGAGTTGTAAAATCGTCCCTTCGTTATCGCTACACGTATTTTCTCAGACAATAGAGTCGACTTGCAATTTCCTTCGACTAAACTCTACACCGCGCTTTATCCGACCAGGATTGACGTCGGACACTGAGGGAGCGAGAAAGTGTGAGCCGGTCAGAGAATATGAACGATCACAAAAACAGGTTAACGTTTCTCTATTTGTAAGAAATTACGATTAAACGAAAGCTGAATATCGAATTATTACCTAATAAGTTCTCCAGTTTCGCGATGCTCTAGGCCAACGATGTTGAAGTATGCATCGTTGGAATGCAACGAAACTCAGGTTTTTATTGAGGAAAACTCATGATTTTTATTCGATATTGAATCGGGACGATAAAACGATCGTTTTTCAGGATTCAAACACAAAATTGATACGAAAATTGACTTTTCTTTTGAAATTTAAGAAAAAATTAAGGGGAAAAGTATTTTTTGTTGGATCCCAACGTTGCGAACTTCAGTGTCATAAGTATGCATCGTTGGAATACAACGAAATTCGATTTTTTCTTGAGGGAAACTTATGATTTTTATTCGATATGGAATCGGGACGATAAAACGATCGTTTTTCAGGATTCAAACACAAAATTGATACGAAAATTGACTTTCCTTTTGGGATTTGACAAAAAAATTAAGAGAAAAAGTATTTTTCGTTGCATTCCAACGATGCAAACTTCAACAACATTCTAGGCCATGCTTTCGTTTCATAATTCGGAGGTCGCGGGCTCGAATGACACACACGGCAACCTTAGAACAAGCTTCTGGGCCATAAAAAGTGCAAAGTCTGCATATTATTCTTGTGTAATGATCGAAAATGTCATTAAACTCAAGTTACTCGCCCATTACCAGGGGATAAATGCCAGGAGGCGTTACCGTAGCAATGTCCTAGGTTTTCTAGTGAAAACGGCTTGCCATACAAATGTGACGGGCCAGTATACGAAAACGTTCGATCCAATCGCGAATGAAAACAAATATACGTGTATATATGAATATCTTGGCTCTGGGTTATGCGCGAATAAATATGTATAAGCTATGCGGCTCAAGCATTGCGATTTACGATATTATACCTCACCCTCACCACGCCGCACCTTTTCTCAACAGTCGCGAAACAGATCTGCGACGTAAAGAGCGCATGCCTCGGCTCGACCACATTTTCTTATTCTCCGCTTTTTCCGCGTACAAAAAAAAATCACCAGAACCTCTTATAATGCAAGGAAAGGAAAAAGCTGGAAAGAAGATCCTTGCGCTGTTTCGCGCTGGATCTCTTAGGATGGCTCCTTTTTACGATTTGCTTCCAGGGATCCGAGGGCAATGAAAGTTGAAGCATTGGCGCAGTTGAAATTCCGATAAAAATACATTTTACTGCCTGAATACATTCGTTCAACATTCTGTAAATATTTTCACTTACAAATTATGAAGAAAAATATGAAAATTTTCTCGACCTCGGATTCATTAAATATTAGGAGGAATTACTTTAAGAAAATATCCGCAGCGAATCGATTAATTTTAATTCCTGCTAGTCGCAATTCCTGCTAGTCAATCAATGAGAGATTCGTGGAGGAACAATGCAAAATCATATTTTAATTTATTTGACGTTTTTTCTCTGCTTTACGAGAAAAACGGTGAACAAAAATTGCAGACGGTGAGTGCTGAAACGTCGTTCAGGATTACTCGGAACAGCTCGTGAATCGTCGATGGATTATTCAAAACGACAACGCAAGAGACGCACTGTGACTGTGCAGTTGAAATTGGAGAAGATCACTGACAAAACGTGTATAAAATATAATATAGAGAATCAATATAAAAATGTATAAAAACTACAATCATATATATAAATAATTTGGGGTTCATTTATGAGCGATTTGACGTTATACCCAACAATTTTTGCGTCATATATGCACGAGGCGATGCTGGAGGCACGTCAAAAAAGCTATTAACGAGAGGGTGACTAAAGCTTTTGTCAATCCGTTCTCTGTCCAGCTCGACGCAGAGAATTATTTGGCTATATGGCTGAAAAAATTGATGCTCGTCAATATGTTTTATTTGCTCGATCATAAACTGCGCGTCGTGTTCTCTCATCGACATATTTAACGAAACTGGAGGGCTTAACTAAACAATTTCGCTTGCGTGTGTATGAGTGAGCTCGCGTGTCAGTGCATAGGCTTGACGAGTTTTAAAAGTGCCCGGAAATATTTAGAAGTCGTTGAGCTCTGAAAAGTGTATTATAGCAGAGTCGAGTTGCGTTGTACAGGCCAGTCGCTATGACCAACGCAACATGAGTATGCACGTGTACAAAATGAAGCTCGTTTTCGCACAAAAAGTTTAAAACGCTCGACGAAAGTTCTCAAACGATAGAACTGTCCATTCTGGACAACAAAGACGTGACACAGATAAAACGACGGCATTTGATATTAAAATTTTTTACTGCTGCACAGCATCCCGATATTAAATTCTAATTTCGAGGGTCGTCAGCAAAAACAAGCAATATATTAGTTACTTTTCTGTGAATTTGAACACGGAAAGAGCAAATATGAAGTTTTCAATCGGCTGAATGTCAGGATGGCTCAGAAAAGCGATCAATAATTTTTTTCCACGATCAAACTCGTGGAAAATTTTGAATATGATGAACGAAAAAAAAACCATGCAAAACAAGCCGGTCAGAGCTACATATGGGAAGGTTTCGTAAGCGCCTGTAATGTTTTTTTTCAATCAAAGATAAAAAGTGATAATTCTCATTGAAAAGGGAATCAACAAATCCAATCCGATTTGGAATTGAAAAGCAACACGGCTGCAACCATGACGAATGCCGAAATAAATGAATTTTTTTTTTTGCCCTCATATCTGCGCCACAGGGTTTGTGTTTCATGCGATCAGGGCACGGGTGCGGAACGAAAATTGAAAACGAAGAAAATGAAAAAAAATTTTGATACAAATAATGATATTTCATTTTTAAGTACAAAAGTTAAAAAAAAATCGTGGAAACCATCTCAATATGTTGACAAAACGGTCTTTTTTAACAATTGTGCTCGAAAAAGAAAAATTTATTTCTCATCGAGCCACTAAACTCAATGTGGTAAGAATCTCAGGCGTGTGAACAGTTTTTAAATGATTCTTAACAGAGCATTCTTGATGTTTGTGGTGCATGTTATATTGCAATGGTGTGCTTGTTGCAAAGTTTTCACAGGAAGAATGCAGCGCGCGATGGAGCCTTTGGCGCCTAATGTTGCGACGTGGATTGCCCGTTGAGGCGAATAGTCACTTGTAAAGGTTGAAGGAAGGCGCCGCCAGGCCAGAAACGTTACACGATGTTTCCCATGGTTACGAAAAATAGAAAAAAAACACTATTGTTGAGTGTATATACATGGATACACTCTTATAGATAAACAGAATACGAGCGCGAGGGACAACAAGAGAGAGGGAGAGACGAGCGACAGGGCTTATACATTTTCGCAAAGTTGAAATTGCAAGTCGTAAACCGTACTTTATAGAGGACATATGCTTCACTGGCGGAGGTCGGCAAACTTGAAAATATTGCTTTTTGTAATGCAGTACACAGTACATCTCGGTGGATAGGGAATAAGAAAGAAAAACGCGAGTGAGGGAGGGAGAAAGATGCTGGGACGCAAGAAGAGTTGACGAGAATGGACTGGATTGCAGAAGAGATCGTAAGAAGAACGACTGTGCAATATCGTATACAGTCATCGATTCTGCAAGATAATAAAAACCTCCGAGTAATCAGTACCCCAAGAATTTATCCAAATTTTTATACTGTTATAATTCAATTTATAAGAAAACATGTGCGAACCGTGTGCAGAAGAAAACATACGCGGTAAGTCGGGGACATTATTCACGGTGGTTTGACGGCAAAACTTTTTCGCTTGTAAACATTTGCCGTACATCATAAGTAGAAAACTTTGGTGATGCTCGAAGTAAACGTATTTTCGCGATTTACCGAGACAGTCATGTATGAAAATCGCGCGGAGCGCAACTTTAAACACACATCAAAATCAATGATCATGAAGATGCGAATTTATTGATGCTCGTGGTAAACTATGGAAGCGGGTCAGCAGTCCTATAGCAAGGACGAAGCGTTATACTGCGATGATGAGCGCAAGACGCAAAATTTAGAAGCGAAAAGAGAGCGAAGAGAGGGTTCTCACACGGCCATCAAACTGACCTTAGACTCTCATCCCTTAGCGATGCTATCGACGGTGCCCTATCGTGGGATCAGCAGAGAAGGAGAAGAACGAGAAAGGAGGTGCTTTTGGTTCTGTCGGATGGTCTTGACTCGCAACGCGCCCGACCACATGCAATCCCACGGTTGATTGCGCAAGTTTTACAAGTTATTCGAGATCGTAGAATATCTCTGGTGGATCTGTGTATACAAGGAATATAGAGATAGGGACGTGAACGTGCGAGGAAACATGGACGAGTCATTCCTTAGTTGGTCGATTGTAAGGATCCCTCGAGTTACGTTGTCAGGAACTGGAATGCCCTCGCGGTTTGGACTGAAAAGAGAGAGAGAGAGAGAGAGATTCGTCGCAAAGCCAATCTATACCTTCATCGAAGCAGAATTCTTTTTCCAAACGTCACGATTGTACGAGAAGGGAATTAAACGTGCGGCGTTGAATTCCCGGGCCGCACGTCACAACCAACGTAACAGCAGAAAATTCAATTTTTCCCTCCTTCGTGTCGTTCCATATAACGATTTCATAAATTCTTATTTCGTACTCGTATTTTTCTTATATTTTACCTCCACACCAGCGGAAAATCCTCTTTCAGATTACAAAACGAAGAATCGAGTGGCAGCTAACAAATCGTCGAAAACAACGAACCTTAATCAAACGATCGATGATGTACAAATCGAGAGAAAACATCGCTGCTCCTCGACGTACGTACGACGGGATTAAATATTGAGTAGCTCATATCGGAGATGGAAAAGTTTGATCAAAGAGTTTAGAAAATCGAGAAGAGAGCGTCACGGAGTCGAATGTGACGTCAAATTCTTTCCAAACAATGTAGCGCACACCCTATGACCGAACAACTTTTGTCCCCAAGGGAAATTCCGACGGGACAGAACACCGAGAGCTCGTAGAGTCCATGGTGTACGCCCGTATTTGAAATATTGAGCTTACGCCTTTTTCTCCCGACTCTCGTGTGACCATCTCTCGCTCTCTGCTTATATACGTGTGTATATCTCTTTATTCCATACGACCGAAAGAGTACGCCGACGTAGCCGACTGGTGTTACGTGACCGCCCCGAACCTTCTTCCAAACCATCTGAATTATTCCAACATCCAAAGAGACTGCTTTGTACTTGTATTTCTTGAAATAGAGGTGCCTCTGGTCACTTCACGATTGTACTCAATAAAAGCTGTGTAACACACACACACAGACACACAGCCACGAGAAAAACTCGAGGCAAAAAATTTCAGGGTTGCTTTGATGCATAATCCAAACAAACTCAAGATGGACAACAATTTTCACTCGACAAACGTAAATTCAATTAGGAATGTTATTTTTTGTTGCTTATTTTGAATAAAAGATTTATCAAAAATGATGATAATACAATTCAATGGGTTGATTCGATCGAAGCGGAAAACCTACGATGCCGATGGTTTGAGTTTTGTCATAAGTGCATCGACCGTAACACAGCCAAGCCGGTATACCTCGTCCTCGCTTTTTTCCGCATCAATATTCGTAGTGATTTTCTTCCACGTACCAACGACTCCACCAACCGAATTGAAAAATGTTTTTATTCTCTCGGCTATTGACATTTCCGCATCGTCAAAGCGTTCCTTCGCTATAGCTCGCGATCTCATCCTTTCCTCGAGAACTTGCTTTCGCGCCCACAAATAAATGCACAGGTTCGGTTGTCTCACTTCTTTGGCGAAGATTTTGATCTGTTTTTTGTTTCTTGGGAAACCAATAATCAAGTAACCCGGTAACGAGGGGGCGCTCACGATTTTTTCTTCAATCTTTTGGATTACCACGTCTGCCGGCAGATTTCGACCTTCCTGCATTATTTTTTTTATAATACTTCCCCTTTCCGTACCAGAATTCGCCTCAGCTCGCAGCAATTCCGACACCGTTATAGGCATGAATCCGTACTTTGCGGCTAAACGTTTGCCAAGAGTCGTCTTGCCAGCCCCGGGACCACCGATTAGACAAATTATCGGTTTATTGGGGTCGGTCACATTTGAGCAATCAATCGCAGCGTTTCTCGGGATGCTGTCGCCCAGCTCGTCCTTCCCAATACAAGAACCCATCTCACTCGGTTAACTTGGATATTCCACGCACGTTACACCCACCAAATGCCTGCAGTCACCGTTTCCAGCCTCGAGACCCGGACACAATTAGATTTAACTCAATATTTTGTTTCTCCCTTAACCCAATATTGAAGAAACTTTTTTAATACTTTCGACCAACTCCTGTCCATTGCTTTTCATCATTAAAAATCCTTATTGACAGTCACGAGACAGATGAATCGCAACGACAGCCAAACTTCCACGCGGCTTAGTTCACTTCCCATCATTCGCTCTTTTAAATCGAACATCGTCACTTTAACCGTTTATTTTCGCGTCGCGGTATCAGCAGATCAAATAGTCCGCAATAATTTGTATTTTCATCGAAAAATACTGCTCCAGCAAAAACATGATGAGAGGATGCAGAAAAATCTCATTTCTATTTCCATATTTTCGAGTAAGAAAATTATTTCACCTTCAAAACTTTGCCCCCATTAAAAGAAATTTTAAAAAATGAATTACATAAATCCGTCGACATTTATCTTCAGATCCTGAAAGTTTTGGGACTTCGTTTCGAATCTGTGAAACGCGGAGATGATGATGTAGCGATTGAATCGATTGCCAAACGATTAGAAAAAGTCTCGCTGATGCTCGAGACGAAGAGTTTCGCGCTAGAGCATGTTTACTCCCGCGTGATCCAGCAACTCAACAAGACAGTGAGAAAAAGTGATCGTTTCATGATCGAGAGATTGGACTGTTTGGAAAAAGAAGTACTCGAGTTAGTTGACAGGTTGAAAAATGTGGACGAAGCAGCGAAAGTAAAGTGCTTGCGCGATCATAGAATCGAAACAAGAATAATTTGTGCCTCGTTTATAAAAAACATCAAACGATGCAATGAAAAAATGGTGATAAAGTTGGAGATAACGAGAAACAGTTTCGAGGAAAGTTTAGAAAAAGCGAAATCATTGCAGGACAGCTTGAAAATAATCTTACAAAATCATAACCGTACAGGAAGTCACAAAGTTTTGTCAACAGATATTGAAACTAATCAGATGCTCGAGAGAGTTCAGAAAATTGATGAAATTTTGGATCGCATTTCCAACGATAAACAATCATTCGAACCAGACGTACAAACACTGATATTGTGTCATGCCGTCGCTCGGAATGAAGTAACTAAAGAATTCAAAAAGCTCTTGAATCGAACGGAGAAATCCTTTCAGGCAAGTAAAGTTGAAGAAAATTCTGAATGAGCAAGAGAAAACGAAATGGAAACGAAAGTTCAAATGACTGCGTACAAAATGTCGATCCAATTGAACTCCAACTCCTTCCTCCAACCTTGAAGTCTATCTCGACGTTCAAATAATGAGAAATATTGATAAGCTCTTTAAACAAGAAATGTATTGAACATTCATCGATGACAGTGAAACTTATAATGACGAGGCAAGCTCGGAAATCAATTGGCATTCGAGGAACAATTGGAGCGATTGAAACTTTACAAAGCACAAGGAATAATTCGGGAGCAAAGATCAAAGACTGTAAAAGTGAAGAGCTTCACCACTGAATACTGATTCGTCAGGTGTGGCTCGCGCACTACGACAATTCTTTACGTCAGCCCATGCAGTTTTAATCGGAGACCCAACACTAGAGCGATCCCTTGACTAGTCGAGATCCTTCAATAAATGCTTTTGTTCTCAGTCGAGTATTCTTCAATGCATTAAAAGCTCAATCCATAAAAAGCACAAAAGCGAGGTTAGACCTAGAATTCCAGACTTTTTTTCAATTCTTCGGAAAAAAATCACTGATTGCGACTTATAACGGGGGCCTTGCTGATTTGCCAAAATTAGTTACACCGCCCGAGGTGTATAATGCGAAATACACGAACGTAACGACGTTGATTTATTTTCATCGATGAATATTCCACCGGAGCCCAAAACTGCTAAAATGAAATCTTTAGACATGGAGACTGATCGTAACCAAAGATGGAATTGCGATGCGAAAAATCAAGAAAATAAATCAATCACGAAGGAGGTTTAATTTTTCTGGATAACCGCCAAATTTTGAGCATTTAAATCTGGAAAATGCCAAATTTCAAACGTTATTACGCTTGGCACCGCGCAAGATCTTTAGCAAATGAATTCCGACCGTGACGTTGCGTCATTTCCACTGTTTTTTTTTTCCCCTCAAGCACAAACGTTGGCGCAAGTCTTTTGTTGATTTGGAAAAGTAACCAAAATATTTGTCATAACCGTCAAAATTGGAAGAAAAAAGTTCGGATGGGGAGCGGCGAGTGGGAAAGATGATCGGGGTTGGGTGCACGTGGGGTCTGTGACGACAAAGTGAGGGATATGGGGGCTAGCACGTCAAGCGAGGATAACGGTGAGGGCTCGACGCTCGAGGGATTGATCGAAGAGGCCAATCGCGTGTTGGTCAGAGCTACCGAAGTCATAACTCAAACCGTAGAATCGGAGGTCGGAGACATGATGAGCGATCTTCAGGAACGAGCTGCTGCCAAGGTAAATAATTCGACACGTAAATGCATCTTTGCAAACAGACAAGTATTGAGAACGTCAAAAGATCGAGCGCGTCGACGAAAGATTATAGAAAAATAGAGAAAATAAAGTAAAAAATGAAAAGAGCGAAATTGTTTTCTTGTGTTGTGTTTGTTTCTTCCTTGACGCGTGTTCTTATCGATCACAGATGGGTGCAACTTTTGCAATGATCCAAGAAAAATTGGGCGAATTGTCGCGTCAGAGTGAAGAAGCGGAAGCGTGCGTGCGACGAAAAGAAGCCGAGCTCCAAGGTATACAAGTTAAAATGAAGAATGCCATGCTCGAGTGTTATAGCAAACACAACGATGCCCTGGAGAAGTTGCGTCCTGACAGGGCGATTATTCACACCGAAGCGACACAATTCAAACAGGAAGCACAGCGCGTAATCGAGAGGTGTATGGCAAGTGAAAATCGTCTGGAATGTTTTCGCACAGGAATCGCCGAGTTGGGCACGAAGGCGGATATTCTTTTGAAAAAATTTCAAGCACTAGCAAAACGCGAGGCCGAATTACGGGCGTTAAATACGAAACAATTTTTGGATTGCGACAAGAGAGCAGTGGACGAGGCTAACAAAGAGTTGAATCGCGTCCTCGAAGAAATCAGAAAATGTAGTCAAACTGCAATGAATAAAGTTTGATTGCATCCGCGTCCCTGAACGCGATGATCCATCAAGTAATTCGTGTTTTTAAATATTCAGTCGCATTTTCCTCGTCTTCGTCCGGGCTCGACGTCCGAATGAAACTTAATCTACGTACAACACCTTCACTTTCGTTGCCATAAAACTATGCCAATGAAAGTCCCAACCATTGGACTACGTGGTTGAATGAACTCGTTGGCTCTGTCTCTCTCCAATTCTATCGCGTCTCGTCGTCCTATTCCGTTGCCTGCTGGCGTTTCCCTTGCCGATTCAGTTCGTTCTTCTCTCGCTATACGTTGGAACTCCGGCACTTCGAGATATTTAATTGATTTAGGTACGCGAGAACCGGGAGGACTTTAGCCATATAGGAAGCTGGGAATGCGACCGCACGATAGAATTCCCAGAGCAACAGCAGTGACGCTCTCGAACCCGGTGTGGTCAGTCCGGATCGTTTCGAGAGCAACGGACCGAGTGAGCGAACGTATATACGAGGGTGCTTTGCTCTCTCGCGGCCACCTGTGTCACCTACCACCGTTGCCATATTCCCCGTTTACACATGCGGAATCTAGGCCGTATCTCCTGCTTTCTTTCCTCCTTCAACCGATCAATCGAGCCATCACAATCCTCTTACATTATACGCAGACCGACGGGGCGGTTTATACACTCTCACGATGCGTTATATCGATCTTACTGTGCTAATTGCAAATTCCTACGATCAACCACCCTTCGATCGCCTACTATCGGCCGATTTTGTCACACTGCCCTTATTCCACGACAAGTATAGGCTCGAGCCCGCTCCAGGCTCGCTAAATATCGTGCTAAACAAGACTTACAACGATCCTGAAGTTTCCATCGTTGGAATGTAACGAAATTCTGTTATTTCTTCAGCAGAGTCAACAATTATTATTCAATATTTGGTCCGGCCGATAAAACGATTCTCTCTTGCGACCGAAAAACTCAATCGACTCGAAAAATTGTCACGATTTTGAAAATTCAATAAATAATCAATAGAAAAAATGTTTTTCGTTGAATCTCAACGTGGCAAACTTCAGAGTCATGATATTACTAACTTTGGCTTCATCATAAGGGAAGCTTTGAGCATCGTGCTCCACAATATTTTGACAGTGAAGTTCGCAACGTTGGGATCCAACGAAAAATAATTTTTCCCTTAATTTCTTGTTAAATTTCAAAAGAAAAGCCAATTTTTGTATCAATTTTGTGTTCGAATCCTTAAAAACGATCGTTTTATCGTCTTTCGATGATAATCGACCATATCGTGTATCGAATTTCGATGATCCTGAAATTTGCATCGTTAGAATGCAACGAAATTCTGTTATTTCTTCAGCAGAGTCAATAATTATTATTGAATATTTGGTCCGGCCAGTAAAACGATTCTCTCTTGCGACCGAAAAACTCAATCGACTCGAAAAATTGCCACGATTTTGAAAATTCAATAAATAATCAATAGAAAAAATGTTTTTCGTTGAATCTCAACGTTTGCAAACTTCAGAGTCATAGACTTATACCAAGACCTCTAGTCAATCGAGAATATTTATCGCATTCTCGACTCCTCCGAGGGGACGAGGATCCCTTGAACCTCCTGATATCGATCCCATAACAATTCGGATAAAATCAGCCGGTCGGATTTTGATTTAAAGGATCCATTTAAAAAAATGAAATTCGAATATTTGGTTAAAGTCTACACGAGCTTGATCATCCCGTATGTTGATACAGACGTAACGCACAGCACGTATAGGTTGACGTATCGTCCCGATACTCACGACGATAGTCGAGACTCGTTAAAGCTGAATTCTCTCCGTCGAGTATTCGCGGATATCACGTATTCATGCAGCAAGCTCCGTGGATGCCGGGATGTCTTTCACGTTATATACATACGTATGCGTCAAGGGTGTACCCTCGTATATTAGAGACTCGAAAGCTTTTCATGTATGCTAAAAGATTTCCGCGCGGGGTTCCATGCGCGACGCGAGAACCAAGCGCGCAATGGAACGATTGAAGCACGAAGTAACTTTACGTTGAATATGTAAATAATATATTTATAGGGCTTTTCTCGCTATATACGTGCACCTTTACGCGTATAAGCTTGTGCTGTACCGATATTTGTGTTTCTCGCAAGGTTAAAGATCAGCGAGGTTTTCCGCAGCATCGATTTTTTCTTAAAGCATTATATAGCACCAAAAATATACATACACAACTTTGTGCCAGCCTGAAAGCAGGATCCTTGTCTCTCGAAGACTTCATAGTACTAATCAGTTTCATCGTCCTCATCGTCGTCGTCGTCGTCGTTTCCGTTATGGAGCAGGGATACGAAAAAAGTGGTTGAAAGGAGATGAAAAGTACGGGATGGTTAGCGTAGCTGATGGTGGTTTTTCCGCACGACTGGTTAAAGAGTCTCATTAAAATAAATGAACTACTGAGGCTTCGGTGAGGTCAATTACGTTACCAGCCCCGCAGAGATCACCGGAACCGGACGTACAGAATACTTCGGATCTCATATCAAGATAGAATTTAGATTAACTAACCTTGCGCGGACTTGTACGACAGTTTAAATAAAAAACTCTCATCCTCCTTGAATATTTTCATTTTTTTCAGAAACAAAAAGGCCAGAATAATGAGCTAAAAATAAAATTCATGGGAGGATATTTCATTGTGGAAAGTAATTTAAAGCATTTTTATTTCGAAACAGCTATGCAGAATGACTTGAGAAATTTAATTCATTTTCAACCGTCGAAGCACCTTTTTCGCGTTAAGGGGCCATATAGAACTTTGTTCGGCACAGTACTAATTTCACTTTCTCTTTATTCAACGATCTTCCGTCACTCGGGACGAGAAGCTCCAGAGAATTTTCCCTAGTACGAGAACGATCGACGTTTCCAATTAGACATGACAAACAGAATACAAGCCCTATCGCAGCGAACGCTGATTGCTGGCTTTGCACAGACTTCCCTCATTAACTAATTACACCTTCGAGACAAGTTGCGGAGATCAACAAATCTATATTTTGGGTACTCGCTTTTTTCCCCCTTTTTCAATTCCGTCGAACTACTAATCGAGAGCATGTGATTGGAATGTCTGACCGAAATTGTAAATGACACGCACGGTTTGTGTAATTTCCATGTTTTTTTCCATAGCCACTTTTTCGGAGTAAAAATAAGAAAAATATTGCCATTCATATGGTTTTTGACATTTGGAGATAATTACACGATGAAATTCATAGAAATTAATATTGTTTGACGAAATACTGAAGATTTTTGGGAACCCTTCGCGTTAATTTCGCCAAATTTACGTTCAAATCTACATCTTGATGGTTTTGGAGTAAAAAAAGGGCAAGGAAAGGGTAACTTATGAACTATGCATACGGGGTCGGAGTAGCCGGTGTTGAACACACTCTGGAGACACAAATATACATATAGTTCAGAACGTACTGCCTAAATCTCCAGGAGTGTGACGGCAAGCAAGTCAGCTCGCAACGTCGAGTTTTCATGTTTGCGCTTTTGCGTTTTTTTCTTAGTTCATGTACAACGGACAGGACTAAGAGTTTTAAGAGACATTCGTAGTCTAACCAGAATGCTCACGAAGAGTCTCGAGACACAGATCTCTCGGTGGAGTCATGAAAAATTTAATCGGCATGAAACTTTGACGAGAACCACCCTCCATCTGTGCCGGCATAACAGTTACACCGTGTACAATGTTTCCGACCCAGTTAAACTCGAGCAGAAACCGAGCATCTACGTCTCAGCACTTTAACAAATTGTTTTTCACGAGCTAAGAGCTCTTCGCCAATATACATCTTCGCGAGCACCCAATTTTTCGATTATCCGTGTAATCTAATTTTATACATCGTGGAGGTTTCCAAATTTTCCGAGACGTTCATTTTTTTTAAATAACAGCGATGCCCATTACAGGATTCCAAAGGAACGACTGTAGCAATGAACAGGGTCTGCGATTCTCATGATCCTGAAGTTTGCATCGTTGGAACGCAACGAAATTCTGTTATTTCTTCAGCAGAGCCAATAATTACTATTGAATATTTGGTCCGGTCAATAAAAACGATTCTCTCTTGCGACCAAAAAACTCAATCGACTTAAAAAATTGCCACGATTTTCAAACTTCAATAAATAATCAAAAGAAAAAATGTTTTTCGTTGAATCTCAACGTTGCAAACTCCAGAGTCCTGAATAGGAGTTGTGCGAAACTTTTGGTGGAATAAAAAAGTTGCCTTTTTGACTTTGAAAAAATATCCATTTCGTTTATTTGCAACGATGGAAACTTCAGGATCATATGCGGTTCTCTTCGATTGGCCACAGTTTTCTGACATCCGAGAAAATGATGAAATTTTAACTAATAATTTGAAAACTGAATAATGAAAATGATAAATAAATGAATAAATAAGTCTTTCGTTGCATTTCAACGACGCGAAATCCGATACTTGAGCCACGTGCTGGTTTCATCTCATTTTTATTAACGTGCAGAGTATTCATTCATGTCTTCGTATCCATTTGTCTCAAACGTTTATGTTGCATTATTGCTCCACAATAATCGTAACTGTCGAAATAAATTTCAGCAATAAATTTGAATCCTAGGAATGTTGTCCAGGCTCACGGAATTTCATACTGAGATACGGAGACTCAAAAGTCATGTAAATGCCATCGAGATTCGAATGACATATGAATGGGGTTGCGTTACTGGCGACTATATCTCAGTTATACGAGTTGTACTAAGTAAACGGGATGTAAGTTACGTGTTTGAATCGTTCACGTATCCATTTGGACGATTTTATTGGCTTGAAGCTTAGTCGAGCTGGTAAAATTCGTAGTAAAATTGACATGCAACAAAAAATTTGAGGATTATTTATAATATCGGAGAATTCTCTGCAACACTGTCTGAAAAAATGCATTTAAACGTTGACCCGGTGTCCGCAATGGAGGTGAACCGCACACGTATCTTTCTGTCTCGGCATGAGGAAAATCGAAACGGAAGGTCGGGCGAGAAGCGTTGTAGCAGTTAGTGGTTTACTGTACATGGAGTGGGCACCGAATCATACATACAAACACTCTTTGTCCACACGATGAAGCTTCGTTCGCGTAACTCGAATGTATATCACCTCCCACAACTCTTTGCCTTCTCTCTGCAATTTCTGCCTCTCTCTCTCAATCCTTTGGAACGACAGAAAGCACTCGTATATACGGGAAAGTGTCTCCCTCACAAAACAATTTGTGCGTGTGTGTTCTGCCGTTCCTATAACTTCATTACCCGCAGGCAAGAGCAATGTTGAACGGAAAGCCGGGACGGAAAGTACGAGTTTCATTCGTCGGTTGAGCATAGAAAAGGTGCGCGCAGCATCCACCATATCAACGCAGAGTTCTTTCTGTCTCGCACCGTTGTATCGTACTCCCAAAATGACGCGCATATGAACTAAGCTGCAAAAACTACAGCTATATCGAATTCCTATTCTAACGGGTTGGTGTTTTTCCTCTGACTGCACCCATTGAGCTTTTTTCACAGTGTCATACTCCAAGAAGCTTCCGCTTGCACCATTGACGCTGCCAGGGCAAACAATGTCTCGTCGTTGAACGTGCAAAAATCCCTCGAAAACAAAACTAATTCTGATCTCCTTAAAAGCAGATAAAGAAAAATACTTTGACTATCAGTTCAATCTATTTCTATATTATTTTAATATTCGTCCCAGTCGCATAAACTTTCCTGCCGTCGTCAATAACGGAATTAAACTGAAACGGCGACCCTCGTGCGCTCCAATAATGGTTCTTCTTAGTATCGATTACAGCCAATCGAAGTCCTCGATGACCCGAGGGGATGAAAATAACGAAACGGCGAATGTTGCCTTTGTCTTGAACGATTTTAATCGCAGACGAAAAAATCCAATTTCAAAGTCGAACGAAATTCAAACATTCTGGAAATTAATGGGAATCGAGTTTGAAAAGACGATATTGTACAATTTTTTTCGTGGCAGTTTCGTGTCGTGTAACGTTCCGTTGCCCGCTGTTCAAGAAAAGTCCAGAACGCATCAATTAGGCTCGATGGCGTTTATTTAGAATTGAACTGCGTACAATATTTGGAAGTTGAAGAGCGAGAGGCGAGAGGATAGTCATATGATGTGGTACGAATTTGGCAATATCCATCAATGTGGCTTTATCATCGTGGTTTCGAGGCCTGCAGATTCGAAATTCGTAAATTATCGTGCTATTTGACGTTATCGACCTTTTCGGGCAGCCCTCGCGGTGACAACGAATCGGATTGGCCGTAATTGATCGCGACAGTTTCAAAGCTCTGAAACGGACGTACAAAAAAGATGGGAAATATAATTTGACGCGCTTCCGGCCAATTATTTCATCGAAATTACAGAATTTTTGTTTATAATCATGCGAAGGGAATACAAAAAACGCCGTTTTTTTTTAATTCTAACCAAAAATGGCACCTTAAAGGAAGATGATCCTGAAGTTTCCATCGTGGAAAGCAACGAAATTATGTTATTTCTTCATCAGAGGCAATAATTATTGTTTAATATTTGGTCCAGCCAATAAAACAATTCTTTCTTGCGACCAAAAAACTCAAAAAATTGCCACGATTTTCAAAATTCAACAAATAATCAATAGAAAAAATGTTTTTCGTTGAATCTCAACGTTGCAAACTTCAGAGTCATAAGGAAATCACGTAGTTTCCGAATGCCACGACTCGGTTTTTAACTACGGAAGACCACGGCCAAGTTTCCAATTAATATACTAAATATATTCATAATTGCTTGACGTCAGCCCCAGTTACAGGAAATTGCTCGACGAGTATACGTCACGCGAGTTTCGGTCAGATTTGAATATCGGTCAATCAGGATAAATTGATAGACTAAATTGATTTTGGACCGGTGAAGTTTTGCTTGAGGTTTCGTCAATGATTCGACGGATTATTGAGCCAAGAGCTAGAAAACGGGAGACTGAGAGTGGTCTGGAGAGAGACAGTTTAATGGCAAGCAATAAAAGTCGAAGGCTCGTGCTCATTGGGCGCTTCTTTTTGATATTTCTTCGTTCAGTATATTAATCCTCGTGTCTCGAGATACTTTTTTTTTCACGAAGAAGTATTACGGATTGCAAATTGATTCGAAACTTAATTCATCCACGGATCGTTTCGGATCTTATATCTATAGTAATCCGTGACCGGTGGAATCGGAGTGCACTCGGAACGGAGCACGGAACCCTCGGACTACTCGAGCAACTAATAGAGAAACTAATAGCTCCGAGAGTCGAATCACTGGACAGGGTTGCCAATGGGTATACGTATATATACGGACATAATCTATAAAAGAGAAAGGGAGAGAGGGAGAGCAGTGGATGTAAGAGAAGAATTTCACCCCAAGGCTCCTACGAAGAAAACCGTATCAAAGTTAATGATGACTCCCCGTGCGGACCGACCCATTCTATACTATATTTATACCAAGTAGAGAAATAAGAAAAAGACTCGTCGAGATAACCCGTTCCTTCTTTACCAAGGCAAACGTTCTTTCGTTCCACACCCATGCATTATGCAAGCGCGAAGAATTAAGTTGCCAAAGAAATGCGATACCCAAGGGGGCCAGCCTTAATACCAGGCATACCAATTTAACAACTTTTCCCACCCAGCATCTGTTTTCTTTTTCTTTGTATTTCCATACTACTCTTTGTTCTTTCGAATCTGGTTACCATAGTTATCTCCTCACTAATTTACCGTCAAGAAAACTTTCTGAAATTATCCTCTTATACGAAAATATGTCGAGTTCCATATTCCCGGATATGTATTAGTATTGCAATTCGCTATTTCTTACTTCAATTCTCGTTTGTTCCCTTTGTGTCGGGACGGGAACTCGAGCAAATTTAGAGAGGAATTTAAGGAGTAGACTAGCCCGATAGGATTCATAATCACATATTTTCATACTGCTGAATTTACAAAGCAGTAAGTTAAGCCAGAGCAATGATTTTTTAGTTGTTGATGCATTTCTTAATTCTTTCATTTCCCTTGCCCAATTTGTCAAACTTACAATAAATAAAAAGGGTAAAAACTCGGAGACTGATCTTTAAAAAATCGTCTGTCTTGGCTTAATTCATTGCTTGGCAAAGAAATTAGCAAAGGATCATCCTGAAGTTTGCATCGTTGGAATGCAACGAAATTCTGTTACTTCTTCAGCAGAGTCAATAATTATTATTGAATATTTGGTCCGGCCAATAATACGATTCTCTCTTGCGACCAAAAAACTCAATCGCGACTCGAAAAATTGCCACGATTTTCAAAATTCAATAAATAATCAATAGAAAAAATGTTTTTCGTTGAATCTCAACGTTGCAAACTTCAGAGTCATACGGCAAAGACGCGTTTCCAGCCTTTAAGGATAAGATTCGCCAATGTTTTTATCGAGAAATTTGTCGCAATTTTATTTAAAAAATTGATAAATGACGCGTTTGGCGACAAAACGTCGACTCTCGTTTTATCCTGTCGCGCGCTTTTGGCACAAACAAGAAGGACGTCGTAAAGTCGACGTTTCGTAAAAGTGGCACCCTCTATAAAGCTGCACTAGCAAAATACAGAGCAGAGTGTCTGGAGTTGTTCGGATGCTTCTGGTGCACTCGAAAGCCGCGAGTATACGGCAAACGAATCCGGCTGCATTAGAAAGCTGCCGCGCCCACTTACGACGGAAGCACTTATCATATAAATTGCTTGCGTTTTACTCCCTTCTTACTCTTTGCGCGGGGCTGCTTGCTCCGCGCGTTGTTTCTTCTTCCCGTTTGTTCTTACATTTATCTCCCCTTCCTCTTTCTGCATCTGATCTCAGCGAGACTCTCAGATCGTCGATTATTTTTCCAACGGAGTGGGGAAATGAAAAAGCGAGACTATTGGCCTCGAAGGAAAACTGCAATATTATAAACAACATTTCCCCGCTAAAGGTTTCCGGCGTTCATCGCGAGGAACCACGAGTTTCGCTCAGAATAAGAATTTACCGAGTGTATTTTCACGGAAGAATACATGTTCAAAAATCACATCAGTCTCTGTTTTCGTAAGAGTTCATGCTCAACCTTTCCCAGCCAAACCTTCCAGCAATACCTCCAGGGTCCTTTCTGTTTAATTTATCGAACAATGTTCAACGTTTGTCGAAGGTTTAACGAAAAGAGCAGCCAACTCACAGGCTGTGCGCGTCTTCCGCACTTGGAAAGTTGTCTTTGTCCCAAAGGACAGAAAATCGTACAATATGAGATCGGTAAATTCCATTCAAGACGTGTAAGGGTATTTGTTATCGACCGGATAAAAAAGGACAGCGAGAACTTTCCGCAAAGCCGAGCAGCAACGAAAAAGTTGGATTTCCCCTTCGTATCACTCACAATTCACTTTGAGCTGTGATAGTGACCGAAAATGAACAAATATTTGCGAACATCTACGCTGAAAACCGTTCTCGAAATGATAAAAAATGAAACAATTCTGTACACCCACTGCGATAAAAGTCGAATGAGCTTTCACCGCCGAATGGAAAGCTCGAATCTCACTGTCGGCAATAGCGATACTTGCAGCGTATTGAATTTGGTACGAATTTCTAGCTCGTTCGCAGGTAACGTTCTCCCTGACCAAGATGTATCCGTGGTTGAAAATTTCAACGAAGCAGAGAGCTTGCAACGTCGGTAAGAGCGAAAACCTCCTGGTGAACGGGTAAGCCAAGTTGAAAAGCTCAGTGTCGGTACGAAGAAACGCTGACAACTCATTGAGAAGCAAAATAGAGATTCTGTGAAACGAGATGTCGGTAAGACACGAAACAGCTTTTTCGGACATCGATATGTCGCTTTTTTTTTTAAATAACGAATCGACAATGGGAAAGTCGAAATAAATTATCCATTTTCAAACTCCCATACACGAGATTCCAAAACTCGCGAAATACGTCATCGACAAGAAAAAAACAAGACTTTTGTAACTGAAAGCTTGAACCTGAAGTTTCCATCGTTGGAATGCAACGAAATTGTCATTTCTTCATCAGAGCCAATAATTATTATTGAATATTTGTTCCGGCCAATAAAGCAATTCTCTCTTGCGACCATAAAACTCAATTGACTCAAAAAATTGCCACGATTTTCAAAATTCAATAAATAATCAATAGGAAAAATGTTTTTCGTTGAATCTCAACGTTGCAAACTTCAGAGTCATCTGAAAGCAAATCACCCACGGCTGGTCGAATGAAACTTGTAAGGGTAATGTCAAAAAAAAAGATACTTTTCAATTTGATGGTTCGAAATGAAATTCACGAGGAAAAAAATGATATAAAAACTCCTAGAACATGTTCCTATCACAAGTGTTGAGAGCGATTCGTCTGTTTTTCATGTTACACGTTGTAGAAATGGTGCCAGGAAAGCAGACGAGTGGGAAGCTCTTGGAGGGGATCAACGAAGCGGAATAAATGAGAAAAAGTCTCGAAATTGTTGAGCTTGAAGCGAGTAGAAGAAGTTTGTGACGGAAAAGCTAGCGTGTATTCGAAATATGGACGCGGAGCCAAGAAGCGTCTATTCTGCCGAGTTTTATACGAAATGGTACTCGAGATAGAGAGGACAGGCGGTTTACAGAGTTGGAGAATGAGAAGTTGGTGATTTTTTGAATAAAATAATGAGGATACGTGGCAGGAAAATGTGGCGTCGCATGCGTTAGTGCGTCGGTGGGTTTTGGATGAGTCGAGTGTGTTTATGACACTCGAGAATTCGGAAAATATTGCTCGCGGTTGGAGGAGGCATCAACGTCGGATCTTCACTTTTATTTATCGCAACTGAAACGTCCGGGGCATACGGATTATTGCTTTTCCGATAGTGGGTATCGCTCTGGAGAGTATTTCTTGACTGTGCGAGCTAGCAGCAGTATGAAAATTGCTGGTGAACAGTTCGGCATAAAAGCGGCAGTTTTAATCGAGGATAATGGTGCGATATAGGGAAAAGAATGAGGAAGCGTCGGACGAGGATGGAAAAGAAGATGAAGCGAGGAAGAATTCATCGTATATGCGAAAGTAAAAATGTCGAAAGTTTCAGCAAAAGGTACGCGAATGACTTTTTTTTCCCAGAAAATAATCTGGCGGACGACCAAGTTATTACCTAATGACGAAGTGACTTTGTCTCTTGATACTGCATTGGACCGGTGCCGGAAAAAAAAAATTCGAATTAATTGTATATTATTTGCCGGTCGAGGAGAGTCAACGTCGGTCGCGAAAACGTATCCGAAGAATCATATCCGAGGGATGGTAAGCGTAGAAGAGTACGACGCGACGCGAAGGGCTTGTCGACGAACGAGAAATTAAACGGGGTCAGGGGAAAGGAACCATCATCCCTAATTGCATTCCAGAACGTCAGGAGACGAAGGAGAGGCTGCGGGAGGAGATGGAAGAAAGTATATGCGAGTAAAGCTTATACGTGGTTCACTTGGGCTGTGCCATACCGTACTAACAGCCAAAAACGAGATGTCACACAGCAGCGGGGATGATCTAGAGTCAGCAGCAAAAGCAGCATCGCGCAGGGAAGATCGTCCCTCTCGCGCGACGTTACTAGATTCTTTTCTCACGAAGGCAAATCCCTCTTTTTTTCTGTCTCTCTCCTTTTTTTGTGTTCGGGCAAACATCCATTGGAATATATGGAAAATTCATGATATAGCAAGCCGCATATGAAATATATGAATGCGTAGGAAAATGTGTTTCGTGTTTACCAGTTCGGTGAACACGTCAAACGCACATCGTCGAAAACTTGCGCAAAATTTGTATAAAATAGAGAATCAGAGCAAAACGCGCACATACGTGCCGAACTAATTCACTGGGTTAAGGGAGAACTTGCCGCCGCGCGATAGATGCGAATACTCTGTGAATTAACTTGACAAGGGTGTAGCGCACCAAAGGCGGCAGCAAGGCCAAACATATGTTGTATATCAGGTGTGCAGCGTGCAGTAGAGTGTGCTATATGCAGTTTTCAAACTTGGAGAGCTTTGCAAACGTATTTTACGATGAATATATAGTAGAAAATATAACGCGTTCGTATAATCCTGCACAAAATTCTAGAGAGTGACGACCGAATCGTCAAACTTGAAATTTCTGGCATAACGAGGCAGAATTCTCTCATCTCTCTCCCTCTCTTTCAGAACGGCATACTGCTGAACCATGTTGGAGTTTGCATCGTTGGAAAGCAACGAAATTCTGTTTTTTCTTCACCAGAACTTATAATTATTATTCAATATTTGGCCCGGACAATGAAACGATCGTCTCGTGAGTCCGAGAGACTCAATCGAGACGAAAAATAGCGATGATTTTCAACATGTAATAAATAATTAACAGAAAAAATAGTTTTCGGTGAATCTCAACGTTGCAAACTTCAGAGTCATTGGCGCTGAACCGTATAATGGATTTTTTTGGTATACAGTACATTTTAATAAAATATATCTCGATACTAATGACTAGGAAAAGACTCACAATCGGCGGATAAATTTGCACGATAAATCGAGAGACTTACGACCTTTTTATTCGTCTCATCGTACACTAAGACGGGAGTAAACTCCTAATTTCACCATTTAAATTCTAATAGTACCAGCAGGAGGAAAAGTTCGTAAAGTCACCTCATAAACGTCAAAGCTCAGAGGCTCTTTTTCTCTCGCTTTCTCAGTTCCGCCATTGTACGTCGTTTGGCCAGAGATATTTCTCGTTTCGGCCAAGACTTTAAGACACTGTTCTGAATAGCTGAAGAATTTAACCTCGTTGTGCGAGACACGTTCGAAGCATCTGCTTTACTCACAATGATCTCGTGATTATATGCTCGAGGCCTTCCACGTCCGCGCCCCAATAGGTTTTATGTTGCACTACACTTTTTCTCCTTTTATATCAACTCCAAGCTCTTTTAATTCGATTGTAATATTTTTCATTTAGAAGGTTCTGGCAGAACATTTGTTCTTCGTCTAATATCAGCCAAGAATTTCGGATTCGATTATAAATTCCATCCAAGTCGTAAAAAGTAGTGAAAGATAAGAATTCCGCGGGAATTTAAAAACTGCTGATACTCGAGAGGAGAATGACAAACTTTTTTGCAGCAAACTGCCTCATACGACGACGTTTTCTTCTTCTTTCATGGATTACGCCCATTACTGAGTCGCAGCCAGGGTCAGTAGTTACTCTTCGTTTACAACTGCCTCATATTCGCGTTCCTTCACCATGACACACACTGCTCAACGACTGCGAGAGTAATTTTCACGGACACAAAAGTACCTGGCGCTTTTCTACGTCTGTATTTTTATCACCGGGACTGTGCGACACTAAGAATCGTTATACCTCGAAACAGTATCAGGACTCGAAGGTCCTGCAACGCGGATCAATACTTCGAGGTCGAAGCAAGCAAACTTCCGTTTTAATTAGTAGATTAAAAAAATGCATGCTCTCTGAGCACTGGATTTACGATCGAGCCAAGCAAATGCTCTGATTTGCACGATACCGCTCGTACTGTCGACGCTATCGGCACATGTAAACGACACGAGAACAACTAGAGACTCACTAACGATCAGGATCCAACACAATTAATGCTACAGTTTGTCGGAGATCGTCAAAAAAACGTATTCGAACGTTAACTGAGAGATTTTCGACCTTTTCATCGATAAACTTTTACGTGAGCTCCAATTCCGGTGAAATTTTTTTTAAGAGGGTACCCAGATGTTTAGTTGATAAAAATCAAAGTGACGTCAAAAACTGTATTTTTTGACTCAGCTAACGAGAGCTAAAAAGTTTTCAGCCTCTTGGCGAATTCAAAATAATTATTTATTATTTTTCCAGGAAGCAATCAGCCAAAATGTTGGAATGCAACGAAATTCTGTTACTTCTTCAGCAGAGTCAATAATTATTATTTAATATTTGGTCCGGCCAATAAAACGATTCACTCTTGTGACCAAAAAACTCAATCGACTCGAAAAATTGCCACGATTTTCAAAATTCAATAACTAATCAATGAAAAAAATGTTTTTCGTTGAATCTCAACGTTAACGAAGCGGATCGTTGAATCTCAACGTTGTGAAAACTTCAGAGTCATGAAAGGTGCGAACCAGGCTCATTCACGTGTGACCTGAATTTGTTTCGCGTCATTGTCAGCTCTAAACAAAACATAAACAACGTCTGCATGGTCACCGAAGCCTAAACGCTACAATAAAGCTAAACGCGAACAGAAAGAAGCAAAAAAAAATCATAATTACCTACTGGGGAAATTGTAATTAAGAAATGCCAAAGATCCGCAGAAAAGAGAGAGAGAAAGAGGAAACAAGACTCGGACAAAAGTTTAATTAGTTTGTGCCCGTCTTTATTCTTCGGATACGTATAAAGATAGTAAAGATTGTTCCTTTGGCTTGTAAACTGGGGCTTTGATCTGACTTGGTTTCTCTCTAACATGACATCGGAATAAATAACTTGTAGAAAGGTTTTCAGGGCTAGTCTAACGGAGTTGTTGAACAAGCCACTTGGCACAAAAGCTCGTGCTACAATTATCCAGGACGAAGCGAGTTATTAATTTGCAAGGCCTAGATATGTTGACCCGCGAAGTCACTGAAAATTATTCACGATTAAATCCTCATGCGAAAACAATAAAGTTGGAGCTTTTCTAAATCCGCATATTCAAGTGTAAAGTTTGTTGGTGTCGACTATGCTGAACTATTCACTTATTTTATTGTCATTCATTCGCTGCTCTGTGATTACAGTGAGATTGAGTTAAATGACGCATCCGACGTTTGTCGTATCGTTCAATGCGTCGCGTTAAACATTGCTGTGGGACCTGTACACCGTTTATATCGTCAGGCCCATTTTCCTGCTCAGTTTGGCCGCGTTACCAAACGAGTCGATGCACATGCCCGCTCAATTTGAACACCGACCCAGTGCTGTGGGTTGATCGACTCCAATTGTTCTGCCCATTCGTTTTCACCCAGCCAACGCGTGATTAGTGTGTTCCCTTTGGATCCGTTTAGAAAGTATATTTGATTTCAGACAGGTGGCAACTATTCCTCGTCATTGCCCGATAACACAGTTCCCATTAATCTTTAAAGTCATTGTTGATTTCACGAATTATCCCAACATTTTATTTTTAGCTCTCTGAATGCAAGTCAAGTGCACGTCCTTCTTGTTTATTGTGCATTTCCTGGTAACGAAAGTTCATTCCCTTTGTTCCAGAATTCTAAACGTGTATTATACAATCAGAGCGTATATTACTGACGGTTAATTTAATCGAAAAGGTTAATTAGCTTCGGCTCTCAAGCTCAGGCAATATCTCTGTTTATGGAAAGCATTAATTATGAAACTCTTTCACTTCATTGGTTGCAAACCATGGATTATAGCGAATTACTAATAAATTAATCTTGATTTCATACACGGTGAACATATTACATCAAAATTTACTATGTTATTATAGGTCCCTGGTACCAAGTCGTCCCTCTGAGAAATTTTACCAAAAACATAATAATTTTCGCCCTTTTTCGAATGAAAATTTACTGTTTTGGTGAACTTTCTTAGAGGGACGACATGGTACCAGGGAACTATAATAACACAGTAATTTTTTATGTAATATTCTGTCCGTGTATCAAGCTGGATTCAAGCTCTGTTTCGATCTTGAAAAAAAAACATGACACTGAAGTTCGCAACGTGGGGATCCAACGAAAAATTATTTTTCCCTTAATTTTTTGTTCAATTTCAAAAGAAAAGCCAATTTTCGTAACAATTTTGTGTTTGAATCCTGAAAAACGATCGTTTCATCGTCCTGATTCAATATCGAATAAAAATCTCGAGTTTTCCTCAAGAAAAAAACCGAATTTCGTTGCATTCCATCGGTGCATACTTCAACATGTTAAAAAAAAACAACCCCAAATGGTTCGATTTGATTTCGATCGTCTAATTATCCAAGCGTTCTTAATGATGTTTCCTTGCGCAGGCGATATTTTTGTGTAGGACACCGCGTTACGCGTCCACAGCGAGTCACCAGAAGAAAAACGACGCCGCAGTGGTAGCAGAGAATTATAGTCAGACAAGTAAGTTTACAGCGGTGTATTATGCGGAACGCCCTGATTCTCTTATTCGCCTTTATGCCATTGCCGTTTTATACTCCTGTGCTCTCTTCCATATGGTTTATATGTATTTTCCTTTCTGTTTCTCGTTATAAGTTCACTTCTTGGCCCACTGAGCGGTTTTCGCTATAATGAAACTAGGATTACTGGAATTAATGAAAGAGAGATTTCGCAATGAATTGCAAAAGGCTACAGAATGCCCTCGTCAGATTCCGGAATTCCGGTCCCATTCAAAAAACTGGAGCAATTAGAAATTGTGCTCTTTTCATGAATATTCGAATTAAACAACGACACGTCTCCGCATATTTGTTGACGTAATCAACCGACATCTCAGGTCAACCGAAAGTTTCGATTCAATTCTTGAAAAATTAAACATATCCGAATCTCGTTTTATAAAATAATCAATAGACGTGGGCGGAAAATTATTCTCATCACACTCGGAAATAGCTCGGATGACTTTTCCCTGTTGCGTGACGATGCGGACTTTTGTTTAGCACCAGGAAAATATGAGTAAGACGAAATTTTCGCCTTTGAAAGCTTGGCGACTGCGGCCACGAGTGGAGCTACTGATGTTGCTGCTGCTGGTTTGATGAATAGTCCGAAAGGCAAGGGAGAACGAGCTGAGATTTTCATCTCAGCAATACAAAATGGAAAAGGTCTCTCTTCTATGATGCAAGTACACGAGGTGTTCATATACACAGAGACAGTTTCTTTGAATTTCCAGCGCAGCAATGATCAACGACCGAGATACTTTGGGGATATTCTAGGCCGAAAAACAGGTCCGTGACCCTCGCCCTTCTGAGGTCATCTTCAAGCATTTCGGTTATGTTTGATCAGTGCAGTTTTTTCATTTGTTTTGATAAAACTAAGCAACAAATTTCGCTGACAAACGATAAAATGCAAATTCAAGAAAATGGACGATTTATTGAAAACGAACAAGTTTTTCGAGGAATCGATTGAGTCTTCGCACACAGAAAATTAAACGTTATCAAAAAAACTAAATATTTCTGGACAATGTCAAAATTTTCGTAATTTAGACAATATTTTTGATTTATAATGGAACTGTCAGTAAAATTCACGATTGAAATGACAAAAATTTACTTTTTATACAGACTTCCTAGAAAATTTCTTGCTGCAATGACAACATATGTTTATTATTTTTCAAAAAAAAACTTAGTCGCGAATGTATCCAACGAAATATCGATGTTTTTAAGCAGAATTTTCTGTTCAGTACAGGAAATAGATTCTTGCTGGAAAGTTATGATGGCTGAGGAATGGAAATTTATGTCGTGCGACTTCGAGATTTGTCTCATTATAAGAATCAGAATGACTGCGTGGGGAAAGCGAATGTGTTGACCCGCAGCACACGAACACACTCGCGGATAAACATCGCGGAGATTGAAACTTCTGTTCATCATTTGCTCGTGACGCGGAGCCAAATAGTGTTCATGAAGCAGTCGCGCGGTGCTTAACTTTTGCCATTATAGGAGTTATACGTATATAGCACGTGAGAGTTGGTAGACTCTCGAACAGATGCGATATTTCATGAACGTCCCTACAGCTATCGAGTCCAGAGAATTCTCGTCTGTGCCATAGCAATTTGGAATGCGATATAGAGCGAAAGAGCACAGGAAAGGAGAGAAAAAGGGAGAAAGAGAGAGAGGAGGAAGCCAGAACCGTTCACGGTACCGAAAGATCCGCAAAAATCCACTTACTCGTCGTACGCCGATCGAACTTATAAGAACCCTCTTAGTAGAAAGCCGATGTACAGACAAGGATAAGGATATCAGAAGCGAATCGATACAGGAGTAACAAGAATGCTCGCGTCGTGACGCTGCGCTAAGAAAGAGAGTAACGAGCCAACAAGATAAGCCGCAATCGTTTCGCGTAACATTGCAATGCTTCACAACATAACGATATGGTTAAGAAGATACGAATCGAGTGAGCGGAAGCTTTTAGACGGAATTACCACTCGAAAAAGTGTGCCAGGACCAACGCACCAAAGAAACTTCCATATATTCTTTCTTTCACGTGAAAATCAATATGTCGCAAAAATCCAACATGAACGACGTCATAAAATTACGAAATGGCTGCACGTCATCACTTTTAGCTATCGTCGTAGACTTTAACGATTTCCGATCGGCCCCATTGAGTACTCACGGGGTTTCCGCCTCAAAGGATATAAGAAATAATTCTCGAATTTGACTCACGAGCTCGCTTTGAAAAGTTGATCGAGGCGCCGTTCAAATAGACTCGTTTTTAATAACTTTGAAGTTTGCAACGTTGATATTCAACGAAAAACATTTTTTCTATTGATTATTTATCGAATTTTGAAAATCGTGGCAATTTTTCAAGTCGATTGAGTTTTTTGGTCGCAAGAGAGAATCGTTTTATTGGCCGGACCAAATATTCAATAATAATTATTGGCGCTGCTGAAGAAGTAACAGAATTTCGTTGCATTCCAACGATCGAAACTTTGAATTTGAATAGACAAATGGCGATGAAGTTTGCATCGTTGAAATGCAACAAAATTCTTTGATTCCTGTATTTTTCTGTTTCCTGTTTTTCCTATTTTTAAATCCAAAGAATGCCCAGGTTTTGTCATTACCGCGAATAGAACCCTAAGCCGAGTGCCTTAAAATAATAACTTTTTTATGCAAACACTCGCGCCAACGATATACTAGAGTTTAAAGACTCCCCCAGAGCACACAAGAGCTAACGATATACGCATGCGGATGCATATATCAATAAAAACCCAGAATAACAATAAATATTGAAGGAGGAAATAAGCTCGGAGAAGCATTTAATGTGATACCATATTTGCATATCTTGCGTTGACTTTGTTACGCATACGTTCATTACTCCTGTTCGTTCCTTCCCGTTTGGACTTTTCCCCGAGCTATTTTCTTGAATCCCCCCTGGCGGTGAGAATCCTGGAGCAAAATGTAGGCAACAAGCATCGAAAATTAAGAGTATCGCAAGAATTTATACATGGCCGCAAAAACTTGATCATTTTTCCACTAGATCTCATTTAATTTTTCATCGAAAGTTGATAAAAATTGAATTGTCAAGCAATGACGAGAAAACTTGCACCTCGAACCGTTGAATCGTTCAGAATTGGATACGTCAAAGTAGTTTCGTTATTAAATAATCGATGTTCGAGCGTGCATGAATTTATACGCGCACAAAAGTCACCAGAGAGACTCCAGGGATTCGAGAAAGTCTTACGTAAAGACCGAATAAGAAGTTGGAGACTAGGGACGGTAACGAAATGTGAAGTTGAAAATGGAGCGAGTGAAACGAAAGAGTTGCTGTATGGAAATTGCTATTTACCTGTGTCATATCGACAAAGTTATTCGATACCAACACTCTACATACATTTTAGTAATGGACAGTTGCATACGATGCTCCGGTCTCTTGGGAGCTACAAGACACACTTACCATCCTCGTATACATAGATAGAGCATTGAATGCACATACTTTTATACGGTTAAGAATGCAGAGGAGATGCTCGGATATTCGTACTGTAATATGTTGGTTCATACGTGCTCCCTACTGGTTCGTATGAATTCTCTACCGAAGGGCAAAATGCATATCCATTACTGGACCAGGTGTTTCTTAACGTGACGTCCGACGACTGAACACTCCACTGAGAGGTTCGTGTTAACGTAAATTTACGTGAAAAGTATGTTCTAGATGAAAATGTACCGCCACCGAAGAGGCTTTTGAATTTCCCAGCGAAAACTCAGTCCAGCATGAAAAAAACTCTTTACCCTTAGTGCCAAATTGATCTTTGGAACTCTCAAATAATTACTTTTCATTTTCGACGCCACGTATTCGAAATTGTACAAACTTTGTCACGCCTACGATGTCAATTAACAGAAAATAAAAATGCATGGCATACGTAACGAGAGCCAACAGCTTTGCTGTACAGCGAGTGACGTGCTGGGTTTCGTGTGCAGTGAGATCACTCGACTCGAATCTGTTCGATCGAAACTCGAAAACGATTTTTGATTTCCTACACGAAAATTATATTTTTTCGGCGCCTGATGCTATCGTTGTATCGAAAAATTTCAAAAAGTAGTGTCAATTTTGATTTGAATACAAATGGGAATTTTTCAAAGTCAGCGACCCCGAAGACCCTTTGGTATCGTGAAAATGGAAATGGATCCATGAAGGGCCGATAAAAATGTTCTGTCAATGCAGTTTTCAAAGGACTTCTCAATGGTCCGCGCGACCAAGCAATTAGCAGCGATGAGAAAAAATGTTGAAACGATTTCGAAGAACGCTTCCAATACTTTATTCAAAAAATGACAAGTCAATTTTCCGATCGAGACATGAACGATGCTCGCAATTTCAACGTCTAAAACTTTGCGATGAATCATACTCAATCATCCGAGTCGATTGATGGTCGAAAACGAGATCGAGGCATCGACCTGGAGTTTATTTGATGTTATATAAAAAGTCATAATTGCATCTATCTTGCTGGGATTGCTTTGGACACGTAAATATATAGTGAAAAGTCGATCGCATGAATAAATAGGATTTTGAGGTGAACTGTCGATGCGTTCCGGCACAGAATACAAAACTGTTACTTTTTCCTACTCGATTCCGATTCCGCGAAACACGTCCACGACGATCAATCATCGCATTTCTGCGCTTCGTGCCCGGTTTCCTTTCCGCATTTACACGATCCTACGTTTTTCTCCGGGGATGAAACTTTTTTCCATCCTAGTCACTTTTTATATGTCACGTACATCCACCTCGCCATTTTTTTTTTATCGCAATTAAACTTTATTTTCTAGCTTTGTTCAATCTTCAAGCCAATAGATCACTCCGCACATTTTTCCCTGATCGATTGAAACCATAGAAAGGAATTCTTCACTTGTGTATCCTTAATCAACGCCCATTCGCGAATTCAGTATGATTCCGGAACAAAAACGATTATTTTCAAGTTAATCTTGTAATTTCAATTCCTCGTTGGGACGTGATAAGTTTTATTGCGCTCGTACGAACTCATTGTTCCATTTTCTTTCGGACCCGATTCTTTATCCATTCGAAAGGCAATTGTTTCGTAAAATTCGTTGATTCTTTTTCTCCCGAAAAATAAACTAGAGTGTAAAACACTGGCGAACCGTAAAATCGCTTCAGATACGTTACATCTGTTCCGAAAAAGATTCTTCGACGCTGTTAAATTTACGACGGTCGCCATAGAGTGAGGAGAAAAGAGAAGAGAAAATAGTATAGTGCTGAGACGAGAAAACAAGAGCCCACGGCGTCGAGAACCGACCAAGAGTGTCTTTACACTCTTAAGAAAGACTTTTATTACTGTATATACGTTTTCTGCCCTATATTCGTGCTCTCAGGCATTTGTAGATTTATTCCTTTTTTTTAAACGAATGGCTTTTCGTGTAGGCACTAAAAGGACAAAAGAATCTCACGTATTGAATAGCTTTTGATCATTTTTTCCGATGATCCTGAAGTTTGCATCGTTAGAATGCAACGAAATTCTGTTATGTCTTCAGCAAAGCCAATAATTATTATTGAATATTTGGTCCGGCCAATAGAACGATTCTCTGTTGCGACCAAAAAAGTCAATCGACTTGAAAAATTGCCACGAATTTCAAAATTCAATAAATAATCAATAGAAAAAATGTTTTTCGTTGAATCTCAACGTTGCAAACTTCAGAGTCATTTTTTCCGACCACCTTGACCGAAAGAAATAAAGATGAGAATTACATTGTTATTACTAAAATTGAGAAAAATCATTGAATATGTCGGATGCTGTATTTATTGTAAATAAATAAGAAGAAAAGCTGGCTAATGACATATCGAAGATTTTGGGGTCCTGAGGGAAATAAGATGAGGAATATCTCGCAGGAATTTTCATTTGTGCAGAATGTCTGTACGAGTATAGATCATCAAGACACCCACGGGGGATGTTCGTCAAGAAATTTCGTTGGGTTCGGAAGAGGAAATTTTCGCAAAAGGATTTCCCCGAGAGGGAGAGCATGAGCTTGCTAAACAAGCGTTCCTTTAAGAGGAAACGTGTAAAAGCTTCTGCTAGATCTTGAAAGCACGATCCAATTAATTTATCAAGGGGATTTAAGGAGCCTCGTTTTATCCTTGGGAATGTATTTTTAGTCCGTTTCGAGAACGCGGGCGATTGTCTAAATTCGTATAACGTGAATTATGAAAGAAACGGCATTTCGAAGTAAAAACTGAATAAATTCCCACCATTCGATAGTTAATCAATGAAGGACGATTATTTGGATTCATCAATCCCGAGGGAACGAAACAACCGAACAATTCAACATCTGCGCGCGAGAAACATTTACATAGAAAGCGTTTAATCGAAATCGTAGGGGTCAAAAAGTTGGAGTCCAAAATGTATATATACGAGGCGTGTGGATTAACGATGTTGAAGTATGCATTGTTGAAATACAACGGAATTCGGTTTTTTCTTGAAGAAAACTCATGATTTTTATTTGATATCGAATCAGGACGGTAAAACGATCGTTTTCCAGGATTCAAACACAAAATTGATACGAAAATTGGCTTTTCTTTTGAAATTTAACAAAAAATCCAGGGAAAAAGTATTTTTGTTGGATCCCAACGTTGCGAACTTCAGTGTCATAAGTATGCATCATTAGAATGCAACAAAATTCGGTTTTTTCTTGAGGAAAACTCATGATTTTTATTCGATATTGAATCAGGACGATAAAACGATCGTTTCCAGGATTCAAACACAAAATTGATACGAAAATTGGCTTCTCTTTTGGAATTTAACAAAAAATTAAGGGAAAAAGTATTTTTCGTTGGATCCCAACGTTGCAAACTTCAGTGTCATGAATTCCGGGGCCTGATGGAAATCCGGTGAGAAGCTGTCATAGATAAGTTATAATAGATGTGCGTTACATCCAAACGGGAATTTTCACGTATAAGAATGTATTGGTAGATTCGTTGACGTCGGCAAGGTGGCCGAAAGCGATTTGGTTTTGTTTTGAAGCATGTACATATCCAATATCGTCGCAACCTGATGTACGTAGCTTTCCTCAAAAGCAAGTTCAACTTGAGCTGGGTTTCCTACCGACCCTATTCCCTATTCCTCGTTCCCTATTCGACGTACCAATCTATATGTTAGTTATATGTATTCCACATACACATATAGCAATATTGCAAAAGGTTGTATTATTCTGGGACGTCTGTTGTCGGGAGTTATCATGACGCAGCACGACTGGATATTCCTACGCGTTCAACGAGATCTCAATGTGGCTCAAGCCGAGATAGCCAGCATTCCGAAAAGGCAAATATCACCAGTGATGGCAAGTTCGTATAGAAACCACACGTGAAATGTTACTCGAGGTTCGAGTCACTAGAAGTTTTCAAAACACGGTATAGATGTCTTGACGAATGACTCAAATACTTTTGCGATAAC
This sequence comes from Diadegma fenestrale, assembly GCA_037043255.1. Lineage (NCBI taxonomy): Eukaryota > Metazoa > Arthropoda > Insecta > Hymenoptera > Ichneumonidae > Diadegma > Diadegma fenestrale. Next base: position 2,503,057 of record CM073311.1, on the reverse strand, counting down.
TTTCGTTAACGGGTCAAGAAGGACGAAGGAAAAAGAAGAATCGAAAATATTGTATGACTCTGAAGTTAGCATCGTTGTAATCCAACGAAATTCTTTTTTATCTTTAGCAAAATTAATAATTCAAGTGCAGAATGTAATTACGATGATAAAATAATCGATTTTTGCCCCTTAAAAAGGGGCTGGAAAAATTTGGATGACATTGAAACCTGAACAAATCATCGATAAAATCAAATATTTTTCGTTGCGTTCCAACGTTGCAGACTTCAGCATCATAATATTGTTGAATGATTTCCAGGGGAATTTTGCTGAGGACTGTTTGGAGAAAAAACCTTCGAAACTTGAGTAAATTGAAGGAGAAAATAATTTGAAATTCATGTACGTTTTTGACAGGATTTTACTTACCGAGAAGCGCTTGGAAGAGTCTGCTCTTGAAGATTCTAATGACCCTCTCGATGGCTAGTCGGAGCTGCTTGTCTTGGGGCCTGGTGAGTTTCGCATGGTAGTCCTCGAGGAGTTCGAGAGCCCTGTGAGCTTCTGTAAACAGAAAAACGACGTGGCGTCAGTCGTTTGAACGAAAATTTTCCGTTAAGTAGATTGAATGCTAAAACTAAATTATTGGAACGAGTGCACGGAAATTCAATTGCCCTGTGATTTCCAATAATCGGTTAAGAGACAGTCGCTGCACTGGGCGTACCGAATGACCAGAATGGCAACCTTGCAAAAGTATATGCCTAGCCTTCCTCGTTCATGTCTTTGGTGAGAAGCGTATTCGCTGCTCGAAGATGCGGAGTCTATTGAATTTACCTTCAATAACAGGCAGGGCAGGGTGGGAGCTCGAACCTACAAGTATGCGAGTACTCGAAGACTCGAATGCTACGAGTTCACAATAATTTAGAGAGAGGCCGTAATCTGCTCAACAGCCTCTCGCACTGATGTACCAGAGACAAAGATGGATGACGGAACAGGAAACAGGGCGAAAAGTCTGATGGAAATAAAAATGAAGATAAGGAAAAAGACGGGAAAAAAGGAAAATGTATACACGCCGACAGTTATTTCCAATACGTGTGTCTATATTAAGTTAGAACCGCCAGATGGAAGAAGTGAAAATCAAATTGGCGAATAGTCAAAAGCTACTGAAGTGCGCAACAAATTTTTTTTCACCATTTGAAAACTCCATGACTTTTACGAAAAAGCAATGGAGCTTTTTCTCAAATAGCTCTTAATTTTTCGATATTTTTATTTTCACCTTTTGCATTTGGCGGTCCCAATTTTAATAACGAATTTTTGATGATCCTGAAGTTTCCATCGTTGGAATACAACGAAATACTGTTATTTCTTAAGCAGAGCCAAAAATTATTATTGAATATTTGGTCCGGCCAATAAAACGATTCTCTCTTGCAACCAAAAAACTCAATCGACTCAAAAAATTGCCACGATTTTCAAAATTCAATAAATAATCAATATAAAAAACGTTTTTCGTTGAATCTCGACGTTGCAAACTTCAGAGTCATAATTTTTAATGCTTTTTGAACATTTTGATCGAATTTATATCATAAAACTTTCGATCAATGATCAATAAGTATTTCAAACTTAAAACAATAAAAATCCCAATCGTTCGTAATCTTGATTGACATTTTTATGAATAATTCTGAATTTGTTTGGGAGCGACAGAAAATGGTTCACACAGTTAAGGACAAATGACACAGGATTCGCCTAAACATTATTTGAGATCGCGTTTCCGCTGAACTGTGAGCAGCGAATGGAATGATTTCTCTGTCGGGATTCCAAATCAGAACAACATTAGGTTTTTTTTCGATCCGTACACGTGCGGAGCTGGTCAAGTTGATAAAAGTCTCAATTGCATATGAACGAATGAAAGTGAGTCTAATCCGGCAGATTGCTGCAACGGATATAACACTACAATGAGACAATAGTATATCTGTGTAAATCCATAGGATGGAATGTGGCAACGGAACAGTGGCAACGGAATAGTAATTATAACAAACCATCCAACGAACATACGGGCGAGCAGAGCTCGTTCTAAAGTTTAGTCGCAATTTCAAAAATTACATTGCTACCGAGAGGCTGTACCTCTTCGCTGAATTCACAGTCAAATTCAGTTCTACTTCACAATTAAACCACGGCCAGAATACGAAGAGTAGGACATGGTCACAAATATGTAATTTTTCTTTAATTTACATATTCCCAATTCATCATGCTCTTCGTTTTTCAGACTCACGTTTTTTAATGCATTATTAAAATTCGTTTTATTCAGAATATATTTCCCTGAGGTAATTCGTACCAAATTTGATATTGTTCGGTGGCTTATTTTTTATATGTTTGTGTCGTGAACTTTTTACAAACTTTTGTCGTGAGCCCGAGCACGACATTATCCCTCTGAAGTTTGCAACGTTGAGATTCAACGAAAAACATTTTTTCTATTGATTATTTATTGAATTTTGAACAATCGTGGCAAGTTTTCGAGTCGATTGAGTTTTTTGATCGCAAGAGAGAATCGTTTTATTGGCCGGACCAAATATTCAATAATAATTATTAGCTCTGCTGAAGAAATAACAGAATTTCGTTGCATTTCAACGATGCAAACTTCAGGATCATACGACATTTACTTCATACAAAAATACAGTTTTCGGCTTGTGTTTTTTACGAAACGACAAAACAGAAATCGTGCCTGCAAGCCCTTAAAAAACCTGAATTTTTTGCTTCATTCCGGAAAATTTTTGTTCTTGTAAAGATCAGACCATGAGATCGAAGACACTGGATCGACGGAGGTTCGGCTTAGTGAACACAGAGCGTAAAAACGTTTTTTAAGTATGTGACTAAAACAAAAACTCGTGCTTCGGCAGAGACGAAACGAAGATGCCCGCGATGCTGAAAAGGTCTTTCTCTATTACGGAAACGCTGAGGGATCTCGCGAGGTCTAAGAGTTTGAGAAAGTTTATGAGATGGCACGGAGACTTTTGGTTTAAAGTGGGTCGGAGGTGTAAAAGACGTCAGCAGAGGAAAGAACAGAGGAAAAAAGTCCAAGCTTGTCGAAGTAAGTCCAAGCGGGTTTCATTGCACCGTGTCCAGTGAAAATCCAACTGCCGAGAACTTTAGTGTGTACCAAACGTTTGAACGCTTTACAACTTTTAATTTATATCCCGTCCGGCCGGATGAAAACATTAGCCAGATCGAAGACTCGTTTACGTGGGGAAAAACCGCAACGATTTGAACTTGCTAAAAATATATTCGCTCGAAAAAACCGCGTTATCAAGATCGAAGCGCTTTTCATCGTTAGTTAAATTCCATGTCACAATTTGCTGCCACGAACAGGATATTGTAATGACCGAACGAGCGAAAATTACGTTTTATTGGCGTATATATCATCGGGATTGCTGGCTCGTGATATGCTCTTTCGCATATTTTATAGTCGTAAAAAAAAGGACGATTCCGCTTTCCAAACGACCGAACTCTGTCTTGGCACGTGAATAGCTCTATATCCCCCGATTTATAGAGAACAAAGTCTCTGCGGCGAGCTACGCTGTACAGGAAACAGAAGAGAGATCGAAATGAAGCGTGCATTGATATAATAATATCGTTACGTGGATATAACCGCAATAACCGTTAGAGCGAAGATCTTTGGTTAATCGAAACTAGAGTGCTGCTGTGGGGTCCACGAGGAAGGCTTGCAGAGAGGCGGAGGACGACAGGATGCTTGCACAATAACACTGAATCTGTACCGACGTATTTTTCATAACGCTTCTGCTTTTTATATCGTGCTGCGCAAGTTTCCGGCGTTCTTCGCCCTCCGAAATGCTGCATTTTTACTTTGCAGTAACAACAGCACGATCGCGGATCGGAAATAAACAAATTAAGCCCGAGTATTTGCTAGTGGGAATGAAAATTTGTCATTCGGCTCGTACGCGAGAGACTTAACCGAAACTAAATTGGATCGAGTGGAATTCCACTTTTATTTCCAACGCTGACGAGGAAACAAGCAGAACTTGCAACATCCGGCTCAAAAACAACAACAACAACAACAACAACAGTGTTGACAAGATCAACGACAAGGACAACAGCTGGGATGACGATGAACAGGGGAATCGTAGAAACTCCAAGAGGAATCCATCTTCTAAGCTGAAACACTCTGTTGTCTGAATTCGCTGCATGTATATCCCTTTACCCTGGGCTTAATGTCTTCAAGTTTTCTTGGACCAACATTTGCTAGTGGGAATTGCAACGTCGGACGGAAGCCTCGAGCTTGTCGTTGGATTTCACCTGCGGAGTGGTTGTGACTACGAAAAGGGAGAGGAGCATTCAAATAGATTTCATATAGAAGATCAGGGATGAAAAGAAGGAGGACAAGTATTAGAAAAAGGTACACAGGACGATTGGAGGGAAAGGAATGTGGCTTGAGTGGACAAAATGAGAGGCTGTTGTCCTTTTTAAATTGTCCTCGCATTTTCTCAATTGCCGTTGGGGATGGAAATTATATATACGTGTCTTTAACGTGATACTGTCGTGAGTACGTTGAGCCACGATAGAAAGAATGGAAAGCAACTACGAAACGTGCATGCATGGGCATACTGTATTTATCCATCGTGAACACAAGGATGACTGCGTGGGTGAGTGTGCCGGTATAGAAGGAGACATAAACGTGTGGCTATATAACCTGGGAAAAACGACGCGAGAATGCCTTCCGCGTGGAAGCACCTTCTGAACAAATAATGGCGATTGCATCGGCTTCGTAACAACGCGAAATCGGCCACCCATGTGCCATGCTACGGCAGCAAAATGGCTTTTCTGGTCCTCCTCGTACACCCACCTCTTTTTCTACTTCCATTTTCTATCTTACCACGCTTTCTGTCGGTTACACTATCTCGTCATTGGCTACATCTCTCTTTCCATCGGTCCCTGTCTCCGTCCATAGTATAAACATACGCGCACACTAGGAGGCAGAAAAACTTCTTTCCAGCACTTCTTTCACTACGCTTTGGCTCTCTCGCTCTCGTAAGGAATCAGCCAGTGCCATTTTACGGTTCCGTCTCACCATTTCTCTCACATTCCCTCGCTATCCTTCCTACAGTCTCGCTCCCTTGCTCTCTTTCTGTCTGTGCCAGCACCACTCGCGGTTCAGCACGTTTACTCATTCGTTTCCTCATCTTTCCGTCTTTTCCTTCCCACGTTTCGTTCGCTAAGCTTCTCCCACAGTGGCTTCGTCCCCGCACGCTCCCCACACTTTCATCTGGGCTTACACACGCATTCTTTCTTTCTTTCTTTCTTTCAACCTTCGCGCAAACTGGGGAAACGTCCGACCAGCCAGATCGCATGTAAGAGCAGGCATCAGGATAACTTATATACTTTCTTTGACACCGAACCTTATAACGTGTGGACGAAAAAAAAAAATCTTGCTCTAAACTTTCTGTGTGTGTTAAGTCTTACCACGTCATGTCAGGCACCTGATGAGGTGCCTTAACGACGTCTGCAGTGACTAAATAATATCCGGTTAATGTCTCGCCCTCATATATTACCTGCAACGATTCAACGATGTTGAATCGTTGGAATGCAACGAAATTCGGCTTTTTCTTGAGGAAAACTCATGATTTTTATTCGATATTGAATCAGGTCGATAAAACGATCGTTTTTCAGTATTCAAACACAAAATTGAAACGAAAATTGGCTTTTCTTTTGAAATTTAACAAAAAATTGAGGGCAAAAGTATTTTTCGTTGGATCCCAACGTTGCGAACTTCCGTGTCATGACGATTCCCCAACTCTTTGTGCACCGACAAAACCTTTTATAAACCTTCACTCACCGCAATCAGCAAAGACTCAGACAGACAATTCCCATATGAAATTAATTCCCTTGAATTAGGAACGAGGGAATTTAAATCAGAAAGATTGTTGGAAATCGCGGTTGCGAATCACCACGAGTATGCAATCGTTTCAAGTGCTTTTCGTTATATTCGAACCTCCGAAAATTCAAGAATACGGTCGCCGCAGTGAGGAGGAGAAATTTGTATCAATTAAGGCGAGAGTTTGACCGTTTGCTCTTTTAAAAAAGCTTCACGCTCTCGATCCTGCGGAACGCGCTCGCCTGGCTTTCGCATCTCTCAATATCTAATACATATACGTGTGTCAGTCGTTTTCGTGTAATTTCAAAGTAGTATAATCGCAGAGCAGAGTTATCGACTGACGTATACATCAGGCACGAAAATACGGCAACGAAAACGAGATTATCGAAAATCCAAGCACGTGCTACGGGTTCGAAGGTTCGAAGGTACGTGCACGGGTATAAGCACAAAGAGAACGTACGGCGCGAGCACCGCAAGGTGAACAGAATTACAACCATGTGTTTTCATACACATATAGTCAAGTTCCATAATGACAGTTCGGGTTTTCACTGGAGATCCTGATCGATCCTTACCCGGTCTAAAGCTCTTCTCCGTTACAGTTTATTTATCTTTCAAAAACTTTCGGGACAAACGGATATTTTCCTATGACTCTGGAGTTTTCAACGTTGGGATTCAACGAAAAACATTTTTTCTATTGATTATTTATTAAATTTTGAAAATCGTGGCAATTTTTCAAGGCGATTGAGTTTTTTGGTCGCAAGAGAGAATCGTTTCATTGGCCGGAGCAAATATTGAATAATAATTATTGGTTCTGCTGAAGAAATAACAGAATTTCGTTGCATTCCAACGATGGAAACTTCAGGATCATGAGCAACTTTCTTCGAGAGGGTGCGAGTCTTGAGTACATTTCGTGGCAGTCTAAACGATGTTCTGTGCAGTCTATGAATGGAGAATTACACTAAAAGGGCTAGAGGAGACCAATGATGATATAATATCACTCAAAGTGTGTTTTTGCTACGCTAAATTGGCAAATTATACACGAATGTTGGCTCAGCGAGAAGGTTTGCGAACTGCGGGAGGCAAGTCTGCTGAGGTATATTAACAATACTGGCAAGCTGCTCTAAGTGAATTAGAAGTAAGGATCGTTAACGCCCCAGGCAGACAAACTAAACAGCAAGGCCAGAAACAACGTGCAAAACATGTTCACTACTGCGAATTGCAAACGGAATTTTCTCGGCTAAACTCTAAACGAAACTTTTTTTCTTTTAGATTAAAAAAAAAGAGTGAACAGGTAACGAACGAGTTGCGAGAATGGGCACGAAGACAGTACGTTCAGGGTCGTCGGAAAGGTTGAAAAGACAAAGGACGAAATAAAGACCCTCTTCCGGTGACCTAGTTCACCAAATCTCACGCATTTTTCTAGGGGATTCGAATTCTCGTTCGAGGAATCGATACACGACACAAATATTCTCAACGTCCAACTTTCCTCCGGGCGTACCTTTGAGTAATGAGACAGGCATCAAATATTCAAGGCATCAAAAGTAAATTGGCGAGGATCCTGAAGTTTGCATCGTTGGAGTGCAACCAAAATTCTGTTATTTCTTCAGCAGAGCCAATAATTATTATTGAATATTTGGTCCGGCCAATAAAACGATTCTCTCTTGCGACCAGAAAATTCAATCGACTCAAAAAATTACCACGACTTTCAAAATTCAATAAATAATCAATAGAAAAAATGTTTATCGTTGAATCTCAACGGTGCAAACTTCAGAGTCATAATTAGCGATTCCCGAACACATTTCGTAATGAAGCAAATGAGATTCGAATACAAAAGTTTTTCGTCGCAAGACAATACAGCGATAAGAACGGAATTGTCACTTTTCATCGCGGCCTTTGGCACGTACGCCAACACTGTAGGTTTTCCGCAGTCTCAGGAAATATGAGAATCAGAAAAAAACGTCAATTCGTACAACTACAGCGACGAAATCATGAGTCAAAGTTATTTATTCCTTCACAACAAAAATCAAAAAGTTTTTTTTCTTACATAGCTCGAAAGTTTTTGAAAAAGTTTATGCAGCGACAATAGCTGAGCGTTTCGAGAATAGCGAGAGATTCGCGTTTTAGCACAGTGTGCGTTCCGTACGAGCGCCAGAAGAGAGGCCGTGCGGCAAAAGTAGAAACTCCCCTTTACAAGTCGGACTTTTTGTTCAATGTTAAAAAGCTGCGAGGGACTGAAATATATGTTAACCGAGCCGGCGTCGAGCCAATCGAATTCCGGGCGGATGAGTACAATAAAAGGTTTTGCATATAAATGCTCGGCTCTTATCTCAACGAATACGTCTTTGCTCTATCGTCTCAAACGGTCCATGGTAAAATCAAGCGAAAGGCGCTCTCCGAACGAAAATTTTCACATTTTTTTCCATTCCCCAAACTAGTTACCGCACCAAATCTCGTTTTTCTTAGCCATAGTCGCGCCCGTCGTTTTATATTTATCTGCTTTCTGCCTTTGACTCATCCGAATGACTCTGAAGTTTGCATCGTTGGGAAGAATTGAAATTCATCGTTATCTTTGACAAAAATAATTATTCAAATGCAGAATGCAATCACGATGATAAAATCATCAATTTTTGCCATTCGAAAAGTATATCGGCGCGAAAAATTTGGATGACATTGAAAATTGAACGAATTTTCAATAAAATTAAATATTTTTCGATGCATTCCAACGTTGCAAACTTCAGCATCATTTCATGCGATTGTATTCAGCGACGTTTTCCACTTTTTAATTGCAATGCAATCAATGAAGCGTAGAAAAATTCAGCACGCACAACCCTCGCTCGTCACAAATTTTGCTGAAGACTACTCAAGATTTTTCTACCCGAAATCTGGCGAATGCAATTATTGAACTTTCCAACAAGAAAGAATATGAACGCGCGCTCAATTTATGCACCATGAATAAATCCTTCAAAAACTTGCTCATAAGTTTTCGCTGTGCTCGCATTCGCAGAACATTATAAAAGTAAAAAAAAGCTTGCCCATGCTTAATAAAATGCCGCATATGCCGTCAAAGGAAAAACTTTACATTGCAAATTTTTCGCTTGTAGTTCTTTATTATTCACTCAACGAATTTTCTTGTATCGCTGAAGAAAAAAGATCAATGCCGAGGAATTTTCATTCGAACTTGCGTAGTTACGTGCCAGATTCTAAAAGAAAAAAACTTGTGTGCCAAAGGACGCTTGAGATCGAGACTTGCCATCTTGGCCCGAATTCAAACGATTTGCAAAGGCCTCTTGCCGTGAAACAGCGTACGACAAATTTCTACAGAACGTGGATTGAATGAAGAGAGTGGAAAAACTCGGCGGAATTGAGAAGCTTTTTAATAAAGAAATTTTTAATAAACTCGGTTCGTAGAATTGGGAACATGAACGCACAAGCAATTTGTCAATTTTCGGTAATCAAGTCGATTCGAAACGCGGCTGAAAAAATCCTCATCTCCTGAAGAGTCTTCACTGGGAATTCTCGATAAATTTCAAAAAAATGATCTAATTATGAAACGCGATGCTCATTCGTGCCAATTAACAAATTCGTCAGCCGAAATTCGAGATAAAAATCTCGTGTGTAAAATTCTCGGTCAATAAAAGAGACAAAAACTTGTTCGCCCGTACATTGTCCTGGAAAAAAAAAAGTTTTGGGCGCTCGACTCTAATTACTAAAGCAAAAGAAAAAATGGCGTTTGAATGACAGCTTGAAATGCGTGGAACTAGTAATCACGTAGGACTTTTAAGGTATTTGTCTCTCTCGAGATCGTTTCCGCAAAAGCTCTGTGATTTGCACGTGACTGAAACTCAGAAAATCACGGGCTCTGAGGATCCTTCAATTGAAAGCTCTCAGCACCTCCGATTCATTCCACTCTCGGAATGATTCCACAAAGGGATGCAGAGCACGCGTTTCCAGAGTTTATCGCTTCGTGTGACAGTGCTGGCCTCCCTATGCGCTGTGTCCTGCTTCATTCTCGCTTCTCGCTCTCCGCTGGCTGCTCTAACGTTTCCATCGCGATGACACAGCAGCAGCGTACAAAGTACTCTCTGCTATCGTACATCGCAAAAAAACAAAAACCCGCATTCTTCCGGTTTTGAACGTTGCATTCTAACCAAAACCATCCGATAAAATGTGCCGGAAAAATGTCCTTGATTGGCAATCATGTGCCCTTTCAAAAAATCCGTTGTTCCCGTCAAGGAAGAATTCCACAAACTATATGCAAAACAGAAAATGCAAAACGCGTCCTTTTATTCAAAGAATCGAAAAATAATGAATTGTTGTCGAAAAAATGTCGAGTCACAACTTCCAGAAAATCCCAACATCCATACCCTTCATAGTTGTTTCGTCTAGAAATCCTGGAGAGATCGTGAGAAAGTGTAATCACCAAAAAAATTTATGATCCTGAAGTTTCCATCGTTGGAATGCAACGAAATTCTGTTATTTCTTGAGCAGAGCCAACAATTATTATTGAACATTTGGTCCAGGCAATAAAACGATTCTCTCTTGCGACTAAAAAACTCAATCGACTCAAAAAATTGCCACGATTTTCAAAATTCAATAAATAATCAATAGAAAAAATGTTTTTCGTTGAATCTCAACGTTGCAAACTTCAGAGTCATAAAAATTATCAAAGCCCAGAAATTATTTGAAGCAATGACTTAATTTCTAATTATATGTAATAAGCGGAATTGCGATTTCATTGGAAAATCATAATGTCAGTTTTTTTTTCGGCAACGGTTGCTCAATTCGCTAAATAAAAGTGAAATTATCAAGCGCGCTAGTCCGAAACCTCTGGATGGAGACAATAATGGAAAAAGGTCAACATGAGGAAAGATATTAACAAAAGAAAAAAAATAAGAGGCAAGAGCCGTGGCGAAGATTGAAAGAATAAGGAAAACGGAGACGTAGAGAAAGAGACAGAGAGAGAGCAAGAAGATTGATAGTGGATATGCAATGCAATAACGGCGTCGACAGCCATCGTGTAGAGAAGAGCACAAGATGCGAGATATCCGAGGGGAAAGTGGGTACATATATTGCTGGAAGAAAACACTCTTAGAGTAGGCAAGGAGAGAGCTTTATTTCAGCATGCAGACTGGGAAGGTATGAACGTATATATTCACTTGTGCGTATGAAACTGGCGCATGAACCGCACGTCGTAAAGGTGTGGCTCAGTGTTCTCATAAGAAGCTCATGCGGAAACCCATTCTTCCGCAAAGAAAGCACAAATCCGTGGCGGAAACAGTAAAGTATAAGAAACGATTCAATAATGTTAAGAAAAAGATTTGTCGCGAGTACAGCAGTTGAGAACGAGTCGCGTAGGTGGAGGAACATGCGTTAATAATTAAAAAATAAATAAAATCCCAACTTCATAGCAAGAATTTCCTCGAATTACAATTAAGCAGGGAATCATCATAAAATACACAAGATTTTCTGACCTATAAAATAATTCCGGCTTCTTCTGAACTCTTCATGAAATTGGGAGTGAATGAAAAGCTCAGTCGTATACTCCCGAGGATATCTCGAGAGTCTTGCAAACGTACAAATGCTCGAGAGTTATCTCGTGCAGTAATTAAGACGAGAAATTGGTAACAACATCTTCATTGAGTGGTGAAATATTGACTCGGTGATAATGCGCGGTAGTAAAAAAAAGGTGAATGAAAACTCGCCCGCGGATGAAAAGTGGAAATTGCAGAAGCTGAATTACCATACAGCTCGCTTATCTCTAATTACCATTGTCGAGAAGAATGCCTGAACAGTGAGTGCCACAGAGTAATATTGCAGGGATGCAATCATTGCGCGATGCATATGAGAGCGAAGGAAGGGGGCAAAGGATTGGGTCTACCTCTGAATGCAGATAACCGGGTTTCAACGCTATGCACTACTGTACCAGATCGTCGAGCAGACCCGAACCAAGACTCTATACACATACAGCTTTTCCATAGATATCTACGATATATATGAATTTCGCAAAGCTTCGATTTATATCCCGAACTAGCGCCATAGTCGGCTTAAGCGATCAAGGGAGAAAGAGAATTGGCAGCAACCAACGCAACCGCCTTCCAGGGATATAATAAATAATGCAGCGAGTGCGCTAACGAGTTTCGCATAATGTGCACATAGCTCCGTGGAACCAAACGGCTGTCCGAATTTAACATCTTCAATTTTTATACCATAACTCTCAATTATATTTCATCCAACAAAAAAAACGTTACTCTACAAACTCCAACAGCCTCAGAACGAAATAATTGATGGTGGAATCACCAAACAGTCCAGCACGTTGGCGAGCATGAAGCAATCGTTCGAAATGCTTCGTTTCTGATAGGAAAAACAAGTCGGAAAATAGCCAGTAGGATTTCCTGCAAATATTTCGCTTTTATAATTCCGATATGATTCTCCTCTGTAAAAAACACAATTCTAGCTGTGAATAATTATCAAGATGAACATGACGTTTTTCAGATACTTCTTTGGAAATGTCGATACAGCTGTTCGCTCTTTGTGTGGCCTGGAGAGGGCTTTGGTGATGAGTATAAACGTTTTTTTAATTTTTATTCTATCAATCATTTATACTCCCGAACGTTTCCTCTCGTGTTTAACGAACAAACACGAATTTGCTTGTCTTTCCGTCAACTTTTTGACAAGAGGTTCGTTCAACAGATTAATTAAAATTTTTAATTTTCATTTTTACGTATTCAGTCGCGATTTCATTTCCGTCTAACGATATAAATTTGCGTCGACTTGAATTTCTCAGGCATGCGCTAGATTTTCAATTGTTCCTAATGATTAGAAGATTAAACTCTATTCGTTGCTGTCACATTTGTATCCGAGTAATCTACAAGCCTTGCGCATGCCATTATACACGGAACTGGAGATATTCAAAGCCTTCAATGAGACCCTTGAGAGATCCTCGAATCCCTAAACGTACAGGAGACTCAAGATAATTATGTGCCTCATGAGATGTTGCTCACGCTTCCTGACATATTCGAGCTATTCGACTTGTTCACCCTCCTTGCATAGGCCCCGCACGAATGCGAGCGGCATTATCAAACATAATCACATTAAGTTACAACGCGCTCATTATCACAATTGCATATCAGTCCCTCAAATGTTCAGACTAAAATTATTGTTTCCAAACATTCAACGATGATGCAAATTCTAGCAACAGCTGATATCATTAATTCCCAATTATTGAATGATCCTGAAGTTTCCATCGTTGCAAATAAACGAAATAGAATATTTTTCAAAGTCAAAATTGCAGATTCTTCAATCCACCACAAGTTTTGGAGAAGCATAAAAATTACGGAAAAAAGTTGGCCGAAATTTTTGGTGGAATAAAAAAGTTGCCTTTTTAACTTTGAAAAAATTTCCATTTCGTTTATTTGCAACGATGGAAACTTCAAGATCATAATTATTAATATAAAAATGTCGTTTTGAAAATATTCTCGTGCATGTCATTAAAAAACATCACGATAATGACTCTGAAGTTTGCGACGTTGAGATTTAACGAAAAACTTTTTTTCTATTGATTATTTATTGAATTTTGAAAATCGTGGCAATTTTTTCAGTCGTTTGAGTTTTTTTGTCGCAAGAGAGAACCGTTTTATTGGCCGGAGCAAATATTCAATAATAATAATTGGCTCTGCTGAAGAAATAACAGAATTTCGTTGCATTCCAACGATGCAAACTCCAGGATCATTCACGACACTCTTCTGCACATTCGTTTTAACTTTTCGCAGTTTCGGGAGCAATATACGCGAGAATGGGTTGATTTATTCGACGTAATAATGATTTTTCGCGTGACCCGATAGTTGACAGTACGGAGAGAAAGAATAGTGAGAAAAAGATATAGAGAGGCCAATGTGCAGGGCACATCCGAGAACGAGAATTGAAGTATCGAAAATTAATAGACGCTCCAACAGACCGTACCGGCTGTGAAGTTTTCCGGTCTATGTATGTACTCCGTATCCGTACTATTTGACGTTCTATCTCTCGCTATACACACACATATCAATATTTAATACATATATGTATACGACTCTGTTCTGTAGGGATTACGGTCGTATATCGATACTGTTTCACGTCCCGTTTCGAAATGATAACGGAATGAAAGCGAAATCTGAGTGCTTTCGACCCAATTGGAAATTTCAATCGTACCAAAAGCCCAAATATTCATTCACGACACAAGTTTTCTTGTATCCAATATTTACCTATATATTTTCATCAAAACCGTTCTATATTTATATGCAAGTTATATATACGGGTGGAGTATGAAAATCGGCTGTCGATGGAGGTTTCACTTCGTAACCCCGGCTATTTTGTCACCCGCTACAGGTCCCGCAAATATTGAATATGGTGGACGATTTCGTGCTTGATGCATTTTTGTTTTTTTCATTTCGAGTTCAGTTCGATTTATGAGTCTTGTTCACTTGCCACTGAATTATTAGTTTTTTTTTTTTTTTTACGAAAAATTGGGAAAATCGTAATGCGGCTGAGAAAAGTTTCCGAGGTTTTCGAACGGGTTTTTGGTTCTCGATGGAAATTTGATCCTCTTAATACGCTGCTGCGTCCGCTACGGGATCGTTCAGTAACAGCCGCTCTGAGCCATTAATTGTTTTCCAACTCCCATAAACTATTCACGGAGCCCTAGTGATTTTGAACTTAACAGACGAGACTTTCGTCCAATCTTTTCGAACGGGGATGGAAACTCCGGACGTCCAAGAAGCGACGAAAATCACGCTCGCGCACGATTAACTCGTATTATCGAACAATCGAGTGATTCCGAGCGTATCAAACAAATCGTGAGAATTCGATCAGCGGTCTTACTATAAAAGACTTGTCGGAATGTGAGAAATTCCACACAATCGGAATAATCCGTCGGATGACACATTAATTCGTCTATTTCACTTGCTACCGCGCTATTTACCGAATCACGCCTTCTGAATCCTCATTTTCATATTCGCAACGTTGGGATCCAACGAAAAATACTTTTTCCCTTAATTTTTTGTTAAATTTCAAAAGAAAAGCCAACTTTCGTATCAATTTTAGGTTTGAATCCGGAAAAACGATCGTTTTACCGTCCTGATTCAATATCGAATAAAAATCATGAGTTTTCCTCAAGAAAGAACCGAATTTCGTTGCATTTCAACGATGCATACTTATGACACTGAAGTTCGCAACGTTGGGATCCACGAAAAATACTTTTTCCCTTAATTTTTTGTTAAATTTCAAAAGAAAAGCCAATTTTCGTATCAATTTTGTGTTTGAATTCTGAAAAACGATCGTTTTATCGTCCTGATTCAATATCGAATAAAAATCATGAGTTTTCCTCAAGAAAAAACCGAATTTCGTTGCATTCCAACGATGCATACCGTAGGTATTTATATTCATAACGAGGAAATGGCTCATTACGTGAAAACAAGGCTTTTTCGTTAGTTGAATTAGAGCTCGTGTCAGTCTTGAAACTTACGATATTTTTCGAGATATAGAACCGTTGGCAAATAACAGCACATGCCGTTATCACCGTAAACGTGGGCGTACATAACTGGCAACGACTATAATAAGAGTATCCTCGATTGCTGTGAGCGGTGGTGTTGGAAAGCATTCGTTGTGGCAGCATAGATAGGATCCCTCCAGACGTAAATTATCCGGTGTCAGTTTCAGCGCACAGTAGCCCCGAGCCCGTGAGGCTTTTTCGACAGTCGAAAATCATTTCAACAAATGCACGTACTTCGCGTCAAACCAATTTGTGTAATTCTCCTTGAATTCCACTGGCAATTTTACACTCAACCACACATCCGAAACAATTGAGTTATTTATTCACTGTCAACGTCGCACACCCGTCCTCCGAGCGTTAGAAACGAGCATCAATAATCATGAAAATACTTCATCAAATTTTAAACATACGAGCGTTTGGGACTCAACGATATGCACGTTGGACATTTTTATTCGTAGTGCCATTCGGCAAACTTGTGGGAACAAACAAACGGCAACTCGGCAATATCGACTAAATTAAATCTGCAACGAAAAAAGTTATAAAAAATTTTGTGCCGCAACCAGGAATCTCGTGTAAACAAACAAAAAAAGTTACCAAATTAAAAAGGCCAATGCCGAGCCCAATTTCCCACGCGTTAACGAACCCCCAATAAAATGAAACCATCAAAACACCATGCTCCTTCGCTCAAGGGGTTTCAACTGTTTTGTACCACAATAAATATTGATTGCGAATGGCAATTATTGATTTTCCGAATCCACGCATTATTTTACAAACTTGAATCGACTTCACGAAATCTGCGAGTCCGCGCATCAATTTTGACACACCGAGACACGAAACTATGGAAAACACTCATAACTAATCCTCGTTCGGTAGTAGAATAAAATACAATGAGGCCCTCAGCTATATTTGCTTGTTTCGCGAAAAGTATTTTGATCTCGCTTCCTCTTTGTGCCAAAGTTGAGTTTTCCCTCTTAGCGAACTTTGGCCATCAGATAAATCCGCTTTTCGTGAGTTGTTGCGAACACACGGCCAAGCGTTTCGCACGATTCGATGCTTGGTAACGAGTATCCGCACGGGGATAAATAAATAAAAAGGCACACATATTTGAAAAGAGAATGCGAGGGACGTAGCGAGACAAGTGAACGCAACAACCGCACGGGGCGGCACGAACCCGCTGACTGTCGACGTTGCTAGCCCCTTTTCACCCCCACGAACCAGCAGCAGCAGCAGCAGCATCCCTGACCCCCGCAGCAGCACCGGCAGCACACACCTCCCTCCGCCTTCCATCCCCCGCACTCGGAGCCACCCCCTATCATACGTTATACAAGTACACCGCTGGAACCACCATCGCCTCCGGGCATTACGAATCCTCGCTCTTCCGCCTACTCCTTCCACACTTTGCCCTTTCCCCAACAAGCCACCCACTCGAATCTACAAGCCTGCTGGCAACCCGAGCATCTAGCATCGGTCACGAAAACCAACATATCGCTATTAGGCCCCTTTAAAAAACATCTTTTTTATTTTTAGATTGCTTGGCCCATAAAAATCCCCTCGTATCTTCGTACAAAAGAAAATCTCTCAGGAAAGAGCATGCAATAGCCCTCGACAAATATTTTCTGCTCCATTATCGATCATGCTCTTTTCAAAAGTGAGCGATCTTGGCAAAAATCACGTTCTGCCAACTTTTTTCGCAGGACGAACTGAAAAAATATAATGATGAGAATAGAAATCAATCGTGTCTGTAGATAATCCGCGACAACTCTTCGAAATGACTCCGTTTCCGTTTCGTACAGTCTTCAAAGAGAGTGAATTTGCTCCTTAGTTGGACCATTCGAGTTAACCCCTCGACACCTTTCGTAGTTTTCGGCAGAATTTACTGCCCCCGGAAAATGTTTCGTTCAAGCACAAATTCTTTATGTTTTTTCCAAGAGAAATTCTCGCCACTTGCAGCCCCAATTCTTTAAAGGAGAACCATTTCTCTCCGTCGTTCTTAATCTTGCAAGGTCGATTGTTTCGACTTTCACTTTATCGATGATAACGCGTTTTTGCTCTTTTTTAGCGTCGTCGCTTTTCCACTCTTTTTCTTTGTCGCGTGCAATAAAGACAACCTTTGACCTGGTAAAATCTCTAATACATATTCAATCACAATGTCGTTTGAGATCCAGAAGTAATTGCGAATCTCGTAAATTCTCTCAGACACCAATTTGACATCGAGCGCTACTTGATTCGCACCTTTCGCAACGCGCTTGCTCAGCTTTTCAGCTCGACGCTCAGAATCCTTGTTCAGCGCCCTTTTTCCATCGTCCATTTCCCACTTCTGAGAAAGACTATTTAGCAAAGAGTTCAAAGGTTTTAAAGCGGTGGAAATCTCCGAGGCGTAAATGAACCGACCGAAAAAGAGCTCCGATGAATTCATGATTACGTTTCCCCTGGACACTTAAGTCACGAGATCTCCAGCGAGATTTCCTTTGAATGAACAAATACGGAATTTCCCATGCATCTATCGCGTCATTTCCCTTTTCTGACGAAGCTTTGTGCCAAGCAAATAAAACCCTTTTTCCCTCTCAAGATTGCCCCATTCAATGTTTCGTATTTATTTTTACATAAACATTCTTGTTGAAGAATTGTTTTTCACAGACTATTCTGAAACGCTATCATGCGATGGTCCAACGAAAGCGTTTATACCAGGAAAAGAAAGTTTCTTTTCCAACGGACAGCCAACGAGGAGCTTCAATCACCCGACAATCGTTTCTCAATTTCCGTAAAACCCTGAGCTTTTCACAGACATCGTCCTTGTATACCGGAAGCAATATGGGATTTGGTATCATACAAGCTACACTTTTCCCACACGATATACACGCTGGAAATATGTTTTCTGCCTCTCAGAACAACCCAAGTCGAAAAACGAAAAACAGAATTTTATTTTCCATGATCCTGAAGTTTCCATCGTTGTAATGCAACAAAATTCTGTTATTTCTTCAGCAGAGCCAATAATTAATATTCAATATTTGGTCTGGCCAATGAAACGATTCTCCCTTGCGACCAAAAAACTCAATCGACTCGAAAAATTGGCACGATTTTCAAAATTCAATAAACAATTAATAGAAAAAATGTTTTTCGGTGAATCTCAAGGTTGCAAACTTCAGAGTCATTTATTTTCCAGCAGATCGAAAAAATTCGCGATATGTTGGAGAGGATTAAATTAATTGAATTAATTGATGAAATTCGTAGCCAATAAAGTTGGAATAAAAACTAACCACGGCGTTGCCTGCTCGGTCTGTCATTCCTGATGTTGACTGTGTTTAACAACGTTACTTTTCAACTGTAATGCTTCAAACCTTACGAACGTATTACTTGGGAAGTAACAGAGTCTAACAAAACCACAAGACTCTTGCCACAAACAAGCAATCTCTATACGCTCCTCTTTCTCTCGCGGTTCTTGTCCTCGACGCAGCACTAAGCTCTCAAAAGTAGTTGAGTATATCCCGAAAATAAACTGGACCGAGAAGATGCAACACTCGTATTCCGGAACAACTTTGTACGTCGCGTACTTTGCGACCCGAGCGTTGAAAGTCTGTTGGAATAGTAATGATACAAACTTATCAAGTAGATAGAACAGAATATGCTGCAGTATTTTTTAATCCTGAGAAATTTGGTTGATTAAAAATTTTACAAGGTACGAAAAGAATTTTTAGAAAAACATTACCAAACAGTTTAAGACTCTGGAAACTCGCGTATCAATAAGAACATGCGAGTCTGTGAAAAACGATGATGTTGAAGTTTGCATCGTTGGAATGCAACGAAATTCTGTTTTTCTTCACCAGAACTCATAATTATTATTCAAGATTTGGTCCGGATAATGAAACAATCGTCTCGTGAGTTCCAAAAACTCAATCAAGACGAAGAATAATCATGAAACAATAGTTTTCGATAAATCTCAACGTTGCAAACTTCAGAGTCTGTGAAAAACGCAATTATTTTATGGAAGTCAGAAAATCACTGCGTAGATTCGGGCAACTCATTACGCGCGACATTTCAATCGAATATGGATCAATAGAAGTGATAGTTCGATCCAGTTTGCTAGCAGATCGAAAGAGATTCAATTTAGGAGTGTTGAGGCAATATCCAAGGACCAGCCGAGCCATAATACGAGCATGTCCAGTGCGGTTCGATATCAAATATTGAAGTTCAAGTCCTGAGCCGCGGGATTAGCCCGAGCCGGAGTTACAACGCGTACTCTCTGAGCTGCTTCCATAACTATGGCGACGATGAAGAACCTCCGGGGGATGCGATGCAACTCTAGAGCCTCAGCCTTGCAACGTATCATTGTGTACCGTTCGGCTGGTACACACAGCTTAACAAGTACGTTTTGCTATTGTGTGCTACAATGTTGCCTTTATTTACCTGCGCATTCGCGACGTTTGATCGACCAGGAATTTCGGTCAATTGTTCTTCATTATTTCTGCGCTGATATGCTGCAGCGATAAAAATCTTTTGAAATATTATTGAACTCTGAAAAAAGTGTATCGTTGCCAACGTTTTAAACGTCAAGACACAGAGTGAACTCACGCTCGTTGCTGCGTCTGATAAGACGCGGTGAGTACATCGTACAAGTGTCGACAGTCATTGTTTACAGTTTGCGGTACAATCGCGAAAGGCCTATAAATCTTTGAATAACTCTTGCTAAAGAAAATTTTTAGATTTTATTATGATAAAGTGATTCTGTCCCTAAATCTGCGTCATGCAACAATAATAACTTTATTTAACAATGCAAAAATGATAGTCCGATTGAATTTCTGCTAAACGAAGAGAGAGGGAGAGAGAAAAGTTGATATTATTTAATTAAATCGAGTTTTGAGTAATAGAAAATTTTTTTTTTTTGCGAATTATACAATTTTGCCTGTTCCGATGTCGACCGAACAATTTCACATTTTATCTACTTATTCAAATATGCCAAGCGACTAACATACAAATCACTGGGTAAATCATAACCGCGTTTACTCTCTGAAAAGGGTAAAAACGTGAGAGCATTCACCTGAAAATAATAACGCGTGGCACACTCGGCTATTTGATCGACGAGCTAATGTATGGGCCAATAAAGATTTCTTTGCTGAGATGAACCAGCAACGCCGACAACATTGTTCGACGACCTCCCAGTCGAAGACCAACTTTGCCGCGGTGCTGCAATTTATTTCATTTTAACATTAAACTCACGAAGGAAAACGCGGTGACGGCAAAACAATGTGAAATGTTGGTGAAATTTTTACGAATCAATTGAGGAATTTGGTGCTAGTAAAATTGGCAAGTCATTGCCGCAGAAAAGGATAATTGCATGTTCGCGATTGTGAGCATTAACGAGTATTCTACAGCAAAAACCGAAATTCAAAAGAGCTGAGAAAATGCTTGTGGATAGTGGAAAAGTATCAACGGCCAAGCTGTGGCCTCAATGGCTCGCCTCGGCAGAAGGTAAGCGCGATTGTGAATGACGAATAATTAAAAATTTCCATAAAATCATGGTCGATTGATCGGTAATGATAAAACTGTTGGTAAATTTCAGTTTTGTTACTGTCGATCCAAGTTGGTTTGGTCGGGGGTTGGACGTCTCCGTATCTGGCAAAACTGACGAATCCGGATGGAGAGGGGCTGAGAGTGACGGAAGAGGAAGCATCGTGGATCGCAGCTATTCTTAGCCTGGGAAGAATCGGAGGTGCCTTGACGGGAGCATTAACAGTTGATTACTTTGGAACGAAGGCAGCAGTGCTTTGCACGGGTATACCGCACGCTGTGAGCTGGCTATTGCTTTTGGTTCCTAGCTCGGTCTGGTTGATCTACGTGTCGAGGATTTTCGGTGGTTTTGGAATCGGCATGTATTTTAGTACATTCCCGCTTTACATGGGCGAGATATCTAGTCCAAAGATTCGTGGCGCCTTGATATCGCTTATAACTCAGGGAATGCCGTTGGGTGTCTTACTTGGCAACGTGGTTGGGGCTTATACGCCAATATGGATATTTTCCTGCATCAGTTTGCTCCCTAATGTCGCGTTTCTCATACTTTTCGCCGCAATGCCGGACTCACCGCACTATCTTATCCTACGAGAGCGTGACGAGGAGGCCAAGAAATCTTTGGAATGGTACAATCGGAATGTCGATGTAGCACCGGAATTACAAACATTGCGAGAATTCATTTGCCACCGTAAATCTATGAGCTACGCAGAAAAAATGGGCAAATTAATGTCGGCGGATAATCGAAAGGCCGTGATTGTCACCAGTATCGTATCCATTTTCATTCAACTGAGCGGTCTCTGGACGATATCGTTTTACATGGAGATCATATTGACCAAGGCGGGCGTTACGGTGATCGATCCTTCTCTCGTTGTTATTATCATAGGTGTCCTGGGTATCGTATGCGGTTGGGCTTCCATGTACGCCAACGACAAGTGCGGAAGGAAGATAATGCTAGCCTCTTCGTGTGTCGGCATTACATTGTCTTACCTTCTACTCGGTCTCGACTATCAATTGCTCGGAATGAATTATCGCTCGGATATTCTGACCCAGGGCTTACCAATCATCGCTATTGTCGTCTTTCAATGCTCCCTCTGTATCGGCGTAACACCAGTCCCCGCGACATTGATGAGCGAAATGTTTTCACCCGATATCAAAAGCACCGCAATATGTATGGCCAATATATGTTCCTCCATTTTTGCTTTCATTACGAGCAAGACTTTTCAAACCTTGGTCGATCTCACATCCGAGCAATACGTCTTTTGGCTTTACGGCTTACTTAATTTTTGTCTCGTCATTTACACTGTCGTCTGTATTCCGGAAACTAAGGGCAAAACTCTGGTCGAAATCCAGCAAATACTCAGGCGAAAAAAAGTCCTAATTGCCAGTACGAAGACTGCTAGCTAATCAATCACGGCATAATTATTTACAATTTCATTAACTAATGTCCCTTACGTGCGTCTGATTCAATGTCATTCGGCATTTTGAAAATCTCAGCTCTGGCACAAAGTGCGGAGCTAAAAATGCCCTACGAAGAAAAAACAACGACGTATCTGTCCTGACAAAAACTTGACATGACTCTGAAGTTTGCAACGTTGAGATTCAACGAAAAACATTCTTTTTATTGATTATTTATTGAATTTTGAAAATCGTGGCAATTTTTTGCGTCGATTGAGTTTTTTGGTCGCAAGAGAGAATCGTTTTATTGGCCGGACCAAATATTCTATAATAATTATTGGCGCTGCTGAAGAAATAACAGAATTTCGTTGCATTCCAACGATGAAAACTTCAGGATTTGTACATTTGAAAGTTGTTATCTGAACAAAATAATTACGATCCGAACCAGCCGGACAAACACTTGAAAAAAAACTGCCATGTCACAAATAAAGTATTCAAACTGTCTTCATCACCAAATTTGCATGATTTTCTATTTCATGTCGAAAAACACGGTCATATTTTATTCCAACACGCGGATACGACTCGAGCATACCACTCGAAAGACGGCGAACCTGCTTCCGTGCGAACAAGCATTTTTTGCCGTGAGCATTTCGATAATTGCGAGGCACAAGTTCTCCGCCTCTTATCGCGTCAATTACGATATAAAATGGTAAATAACAGGGGAAACTTATACCGGATGGCTACAGGTATAGAGCTATAAAACGCACGTACGCAAATACTTTTCAAAGAGTCCAGAGCTCACTAGTTGCTCACAATCCGTCACTTTTTCCTCTAGGAAAATAGAATGATAAAATAATTTTTTTTTTCTCTCTTAGTCCAATCAAATGTGCTGCTCACAGATATAAACGTTTAGAAATGGTAAATGTGCGCGATTTTTGACAAGACTGAAAAAAACAAAAATATCCACGTCGCTCATCGAATACCGAATTTCTTTTTCTCCTCGAGTGACGAGATTTAATTAAGTGTCACGAATTTTAACCAGGCAATCAGTGACTCGTGCTTCATCGAGGAATGTTCACCGTTAACAGCAGCAAGTCCATTGGTCCACGGCAGCAACGAATTATCTCGCATTCTTATGAACTAATTCCGAAATAGCAGATGAACTCGTTCAACCCGCAATTATCCGTTTGCAGCAATTGGTAATGTTGCGCATTGTCATATGTTTGTAGAGACACAAATCAGTCTCTTAATCACGTAATCAGCCGCTGTCGGAACGGTTTATCTGACACTTGGACAACATAATTTATGGCCCTTAATAGTCCGCCAGGATATTCTTTGGAAGTAGATTTAAAAAAAGGTATGAACTGCCACTTGACTCGCAGTGGGGTCTCCTTAATTTCCATATCATTAGATCAAATTTAACGCTGCATTCCGGACTCTGCTCAAATCTGGGAATTTAAATCCCTTCGAAATTCGTAGACCTTTTCGATCAATCATTGAAACGTTGTTAATGAAAACTGTGTTCAATAAACCGTTTTTCTTTCCATCGGCAATTTGCAGTATCACGACAAGTTGCAATTGTCTGAATGGAACGGCGTCGTATAAAGTGTGCGTTTCGCGATCACTTACAATAATTAGGAAAACATGTCCATACTGCATGTACGTGTTGCGGTTGTGCGCAGACTCTTAAGTGCGCTGATAATAGTGTTTAATTTGGCTTTTATCACGTTATGTCAATGGAAGCCTTGCATTCATTACAAATCGCGAAGCGCAGAAAACCTGAGTGTTTGCAAGTCGACCATCGAAATCTGACTCGAGGGTCACAATCTTTCATTACAAACTTTCACTGCCAAGGTAGAGTGTTCTGATTCTTTGGAGAAAAGTTGAGACACACTTCGCTGCGATTGTGATGACGAGAGCTATAGTGAACATTATTGGGAACAACGTCGCAGAGAAAAGTGAAAAATGTCAGTGAACATGAAAAGGATATGGCCACAATACATTGCTGGGCTAGCGAGTGGGTATTTTTCAGTTCTCGAAAGAAATTCTGCACTGAAAAGGAAATTTGTTGGAAAAGATCGATATTTTGTTGGATACGTTCGACTAAACGTTTGTTTGAAAAATCACAAAAGTTTTGTCATTCCAGCAAGAAGTTTCCAGCAAGTGTTTTCGAAAAGTAAATTTTTGTCATATTCCGTATCATAAATTTTGCTGACAGTTCCATTCGATATAAAAAGTATTGTCAAAATGATGATCCTGAAGTTTGCATCGTTGGAATGCAACGAAATTCTGTTATTTCTCCAGCGGAGCCAATAATTATTGAATATTTGGTCCGGCCAAGAAAACGATTCTCTCTTGCGATCAATAAACTCAATCGACTCAAAAAATTGCCACGATTTTCAAAGTTCAATAATTAATCAATAGAAAAAATGGTTTTCGTTGAATCTCAACGTTGCAAACTTCAGAGTCATGCCATAATGACGGAAATTTAGAATTACCCAAAAATATTTAGTTCGCCATATTCAACAAAATATCGACAATTTTCGACAAAATTCAATTTTCAGTGGTGAGGACTAAAAATTGATTGTTTTCGTTGCAGCTGCATTTTTAGTGATCGAAGTTGGCTTGATAGGAGGATGGTCATCGCCGTATTTGGCACAACTGATGGATAGTGATTCGTCGCTTGTCCTGACAGCTGAAGAAGGATCGTGGGTGGCCTCTTTGATGAATGCTGGTCGTATATTCGGTTCGGTAGTGGGTGCACTGACGTGTCAGATGTTGGGCAGTAAAATGAGCAATCTTTTGAGTATCGTACCAGCTTGCATCTGTTGGGTGCTAATGATATTTGCAGATTCTGCAATATGGCTATACGCTGCGAGGACGTGCGGGGGTGTGACAGTAGGAATGGCATTCGCGTGTTTTCCACTTTATCTTGGTGAGATCTCGTCGCCCGAGATCCGCGGAGCTCTCGTTGCGATGGCCGTGATAGGTGCACCAACTGGGAATGCACTCGTCAGTTTGATCGGCCCGTTGCTCGATATCCAGCAATCCAGCATCGTATTTCTAATTGCAAGTTTATTGTTGATGTTTTTTTTCCTGTGGTTGCCGGAATCGCCTCATCATTTGATCCGGACGTCAAAGGAACAGAGAGCGCGAGATTCGATACTCTGGTACAATCGCGGATGCGACGTTGAGCTTGAATTCGTGGCAATAGAAAAATTCGTAGTTTCATCGAACGCCACGACGTTTCGGGAATGTCTTAGGGAATTTCTGCGACCGGAAATGCAGAGAGCTACATTCATCATTCTGGCTCTTTTCATGTTCATGCAAATGTCTGGTTTGAACAACGTCATATTCTACATGGCGACCATTCTCAGCCACGCAGAAGTCTCGATAATTGATCCTTCGATGTGTGCATTCGTGATCATGTGCTTTGGCGTCGTATCGGCATTTGTATCGGTCAGTCTCATAGATAGACTCGGTAGGCGCTGGCTTCTGATTGGCTCGAGCTTAACAGTCGCAGCCGCTTTTATATGCTTAGAAATTCACTTTACCCTACTCGAGGCCGGTTATAACAGCGACTCGTTGCAATGGCTACCGATAGCCTCATTAACCGTGGTCGAAATCGCTATATGCCTTGGGCTGGTTTTGGTACCGAGCACCGTCCTCAGCGAGCTCTTTCCAGCAAACATAAAATACATCGCTTCGTGCGGCGCGAACGTCGTATCCGGCATTCTCGGTTTCTTATGCAGCAAAACTTATCAACCGCTGATCGACTTGATGGGCGAGCGGTATGTCTATTGGATATATATCGGCATTGAGCTAATGGCAACACCTTTTGCGCTCTTCATCATGCCGGAGACGAAAGGCAAGTCGTTACAACAGATCCAAAATGAACTCATGTTGAAGAAATCAACGGACAAGCCAACAGAGACTGCTCAAAGCTAGAAACACTATTGTAAACGTCAAAAGACACGGAAACGATGACTCTGAAGTTTGCAACGTTGAGATTTAACGAAAAACATTTTCTTTATTGATTATTTATTGATTTTTGAAAAACGTGGCAATTTTTTGAGTCGATTGAGTTTTTTGGTCGCAAGCGAGAATCGTTTTATTGGCCGGACCAAATATTGAATAATAATTATCGACTCTGCTGAAGAAATAACAGAATTTCGTTGCATTCCAACCACGCAAACTTCAAGATCATCGGAAACGAATCAATGAATAAACAAAAGGTGGCTGCATGATAATGAGATGAACGTACCGATTTTTATAAAATTCTTATTAAAAAACGAATCCCCACATTATCGAACGCGTTTTCGCGTCGTTATTGCGCTAAAATATTTCTAATTTTTAAAGACACGTAACGATAACAAGTTCACCAGACCCTTCAAGGAAGCGGTGCAGAAACAAAGTCTGCAACGACCGAACTATTGCGGTAATTACAAACGGGTGATTGGGTTGAATACGAGGGATTAAATTTGCTAGCTGAACAGAAGGCTGGATTAAATTGAATCACCAATCGTTTCTGTGGATTGGAGCCCAGAGATAGGAGGTTTTGTTGTATTATCGGAGAAACAGAGGATAGTACGTGTATCGTATCACGAACAAATTCAATCGGAGGTGGCGAATCTTGTAACGAATCGGGTGTAAATGCAGGAAAAAAGATAATCTCATTAAACGCATCGTTTGGGTCTTAGCCCGTCAGTAAACCTCGTAGAACGATCCTAGAGATTAAACCTGCCCGCGAAAATCGCGTTAGAGTTATCTCTGCGTTTCGACATCGGAGAGAATATTGTGAAGCGCGAGTTGGGACGTTTAGCAACGTACTTGGGTTAATGCGACCCTATCACATGTAATTGCATTACATGATGCAGCCCGCAGCATTATAGGAACATTTTTAATTGGTGCATACACCGTCGAATCATTCAAAGTTGAATCTTAATCATGATCATCAAGATTTTGGGCATGTCTGGAAAAAACACAAGATGCTGCTGTCTTCGAGGTTGCAATAAGAAAGAAAGACGTGACTCTGAAGTTTGCGTCGTTGGAATGCAACGAAAATTTTTTCATTTCTAGCAAAAATCGTTATTCGAGTGCAGATCAATGTAATTACGATGATCAAACGATCGATTTTTCGAACTCGAATAGCATGTCGGCTCGAAAAACTTGGATATCATTGCAAATTGAACGAATTGTCAATCAAATGGAATTTCTTTCGTTGCATTCCAACGTTGCAAAAGCCAGCATCATAGGAAGACTGACAAACGCACCGCAAGCTCTTGACTGGATTTGGTGATTTATATTATGGAAATGCATGCGGTTTTACAGTTATTATTCATCAACATCGCAACGGTTGGAAGTCAGAAAGGTTTGAAGGAGATCTCGAAGACCAAGACTTTCCAACGCGATATTGTACGTCTGCAAGAAACCTGCGATATTACAGAGCGAGTATATTACTCTCGTAGATCATGGTGATGATGCCTGGAACTTTAGGGTAGTATAGATAACGCGCTTACGGTGCAGCACGAGGTGAAAGAATCTCATGGACAACGAAGATGAAGGCGTTGGTTGATCGCCAAGTCGCGTATGCCGGTTGACTTACGGCGATGACCTGAATCTTTAAAAGAATAAACAACTATCGATAGACATTACTGCGGGATGTCAGAATCCGCGATATAGATCGTGCCGGCGTTCACGAAATTGAATTAACTTTCACTTGATGGAATGGGAAGTAGAGTTGGTCAGAATGCAACGAAATTCGGTTTTTTCTTGAGGGAAACTCATGATTTTTCTTCGATATTGAATCAGGACGATAAAACGATCGTTTTTCAGAATTCAAACACAAAATTGACACGAAAAATCGCTTTTCTTTTGAAATTTAACAAAAAATGAAGGGACAAAGTATTTTTCGTTGGATCCCAACGTTGCGAACTTCAGTGTCATAAGTGCACATGCTTCCGGGATTTGCCAATTTGATGCATTGATGAAATTTAACAGAAACACATTCCCGACAAGATTGAGATCTCTGGTAAGGAAGGATCGAAGAAAAATATTTTTCCGACGTTTTAACTCGAGGTGACGAGCCAAGGGGCAATCGATTTGCTCTACGACCTCGAGAACGACACTGAACCGACCAAAAAAGCGTTGTATGGATCGACGCAACTGGCACGAAAATCCACCGCGCGGCGAGGCTGAACGAGCGATGCGGGGGCGACGCGGTAGGCCTCGCTCATCTCTTGGTGGCTTTTGTAAAAATCTATGTGGGCTCACAGTTCTCTGGCATTGCTATATAAGAAGATGGAAGAATATTTGCACGGAGGAAATGAGCTGCGGAAAAGGAGCAAAAGAGGGAAGGACCGCGGGAGAGGGAGCGAGAGGGAGTGCTGGATCCAGCATCAGTGAGGAATCGCTGGCTCGTGCCAATTCCATCCTGCTGCAATATATATCCAAGAGCTACATCTCCACCTCGAACCCGACCTCTTTATTTCGCTGCAAGAGCTTCCAATCGGAGCTTTCTCCATTCTGCAAGGTTCCGTCAACGGTGATTACTTCACTTTATATCTTGCTCTCGATTTTACCACAAGCGTACACGACGTTTCTTAGGTAAATTCAACTCGTCGGTATAATTCGACGTCAATACGGGCAAAATGTTCGTGCTCGCTAACCATCGCACGGGCAAAAAGTTCATCCAAATCCGCAAATTGATTAAGGCCGATTTGACGAAAAACGATGACGAGACAGGAAAAAAGAAGAAACAACGATGACTCTGAAGTTTGCAACGTTGAGATTCAACGAAAATCATTTTTTTTTTATTGATTATTTATTGAATTTTGAAAATCGTGGCAATTTTTTGAGTCGATTGAGTTTTTTGGTCGCAAGAGAGAATCGTTTCATTGGCTGGACCAAATATTCAATAATAATTATTGAGTCTGTTGAAGAAATACCAGAATTTCATTGCATTCCAACGATGCGAACTTCAGGACCATAAACAAAGAGTTGCATATGAAATCTAATTTCCTCTTGACGCGACGATCGACGCGCTTTACGCAATTCATTTATTTTATCACTGCTCTTGAGCGCGAACAAAGAAACAATATTTGCAATGTAGCGCGATAAAGAAATAATAGCGAAAAAAAAGCGATTCAAATGCGGAAAGCTGGTCAGAGAAGAGCGGAACAACGTAACGAGAATATGATGTGGGAATGGTGAAAAAAAAGGTTGAGTGGCCTCACTCAGTGAGCTTTGAACTGCAAGCCTTCGCTCGGGTTTGACGGTGGTTGCGACTCCAGTGAGACTCCACTACTCGCTACTTGGGCCTCGAGAGCTTTGCCTGTCTAGAACTCACGAGTACTCCGTTAACACTGAGACAGTCCTCCGAGGTTCAAGCCCTCATCCACCTCCCTCCCCACGTCGTTTCCGCACTCTCGTATACATAAAAACGCAAAGTACAGTACTTACAAGTTGCTAAATTATGAGGATGTTTTCAAGAATTCTATAGCCACGTTGACGCCCAATATGGCATCCAAAAGGCTCGTTATCTTCCAGGAAGATTCTTCCCACAAATCCAACCTTTTTCGTGTCATATTAATTATCGACAATCTTGTCAGTTCAGGAAGAGAAATGTGTCTCCGTTTCACGATATTTCTCTTCGTCAGAATGCAACGGAAACTGATTATTTTTCACAGAAGAAAACAAACTTTCGAGCAGCATTTTTTGCCACCTAAAAACATGATCCTGAAGTTTCCATCGTTGGAATGCAACGAAATTCTGTTATTTCTTCAGCAGAGCCAATAATTATTAGTGAATATTTGGTCCGGCCAATCAAACGATTCTCTCTTGCGACCAAAAAACTCAATCGACTCAAAAAATTGCCACCATTTTCAAAATTCAATAAATAATCAATGGAAAAAATGTTTTTCGTTGAATCTTAACATTGCAAACTTCAGAGTCATCTAAAAACTGAATCTACTAGATTGATAATCAAAATGATAAATAAAAAATGTACTTTTCGTTGTACTCCAACGATGCGAACTTCGGTATCATATTCTGTGGAGTCAACTCGACGTCACAATTGTCGAACAAAATGTTTCAACGTCGATCGATATTTCTTGGATTGAATTTCGCTATTTACAACTCTTATATGATTGGTGTTAGAGCGCACACGTGTGTAAAGAAGCGTTTATGGAGCAAAGCCAATAAAAACATGCGAGAGGTAGTAAAAAAATCTTGACGCGAATAAAGTTCGATGTATACGCCATTGAAGCGAGTGCATAAACAAGCGTTTGACGTGGCATCAGATTGATAGCCCAAAAGTTGAAATTTTAAGGTGAGAGCTACGATCCCAAGGCGGCAGGGGATTGCACAGTTGGTACTCGATACCGAGGACACGACGTAGCGTGAAATACAAGCATGGCTGTAACTCCCAAGCGTAACCACGTGCTGATTCGGATACCGTGCGCAAATACATGAGCAGAACGTCGTAAATAGCCACTCGCCTCAACCCCCTTCGTTCTTTTTGTGTGTTTTCTTTCTAACAGACCTTCCCGTTGCCTTACTCGAGCACAAAAGCCACCGACTGTTCAGCGCAACTCGAAAATTCTATCCGTTAGCGTGATGTGTGGAAGGATCACGTGAACCCTCTGTACTGTGTACTCATTGATGCAGGAACCGTCTTCAAGAGTTGGAAGATTCCTCTTGGGGACCTCGATGTAGTTGCAAGCTGCTGGCAAAGACGTGACATCAGCAACCCATGTATTCCTCATACCATACCAATTCCGATGGTCAATGAGTTTCATGAATACTCCATTCGACCAGCACGATTAAATCTTCCAACAACACCAGCAACAGTTTTATTATCTGCATGCCTCGCTGATACGATCGTGTACTACTCCGAAGGTGTTGATAAATACTGACGAAAATAGCGAATAATAACGAACATTGACGTACGAGAAGTTCGTCAAATAAAGTGTCGCCAAATTTTACCAGCAAAACGTTTCACTCATATGGAACATTTTTAATTTTAACTCATGTCTGTGAATTGTTTTTTTTTCCTCATTCCAGTTTAGCAAAAATAATGGAACTTGAATAACGTCGAACTCAAAATTACAATGTAAAATCGGCATAAAATAAACAATAAAACATCCAACTCGCTTTACTCTGGTAAAAAGGTTGGATCACGAAATGAAAATAATGAGAATTTGATAAAATTTCCCTTTGGCATCAAGTAATAAAACACGAATTTGTCCGAAATCTTCTACATGATGGAAAAACCTCAAAAAAATTGTACTGTCAAATGAAAAAATATATTTACAAAAATTTTTCTTAAATTCTTATCTTTCTGAAATTTAGTATGTTCTCAACATGATTTAGCATGGCAACATTGTATCGTCGTGCTCCAACCTCCTTGAGCCTCCTTAATTCACAGCTGTCCGTTTACATCTGTTTACATTAGTATATTATTATATTTGTCATACGTAGCCTGGAATTTGTCTGGCTTGGTCGCTGGGACTAAAGCTCACGAGAAAAGGTGGCAGGTATCAAGTACGAAGTACAAGTCACACCCATAGTGGAAAGCCGCTAATTGGTAACAGTATACGTGACAAGAGGTTGACCACGGATATACTAGTTGGCTCATCTGCACAATGGACCTCAGCAGTGCACGCGCCTTCTTCGTGTCCTGCGACTCTCTTTACACGATTATCTATGATCCTGAAGTTTGCATCGTTGGAATGCAACGAAATTCTGTTATTTCTTCAGCAGAGCCAATAATTATTATTGAATATTTAGTCCGGCCCATAAAACGATTCTCTCTTGCGACCAAAAAAACTCAATCGACTCCAAAAATGTCCGCGATTTTCAAAATTCAATAGAAAAAATGTTTTTCGTTGAATCTCAACGTTGCAAACTTCAGAGTCATGATTATCTCTGTCTTCCGAATAATTCTGAAGTTTCCATTGTTGGAATGCAACGAAATTCTGTTATTTCTTCAGCAGAGCCAATAATTATAATTGAATATTTGGTCCGGCCCATAAAACGATTCTCTCTTGCGACCAAAAAACTCAATCGACTCAAAAAATTGCCACGATTTTTAAAATTCAATAAACAATCAATAGAAAAAATGTTTTTCGTTGAATCTCAACGTTGCAGATTTCAGAGTCATTCTTCCGAAGCTTCCACGATTTTCTAAGAGCAGCCTCACGTCATGGCGTTGCTGCTCTGAGAAATGTCACTAAAAATCATACTCGCAATGTTGCGTCATAATATATGGTAAGACTTGGCTGGTATCGATCCACATTTATCGGAAACATCAAAGATGAATCTTGCGAAATATGAAATTTGTTGAATATCTCAAGCGTCACAAAATTAATGAGAGTCCAAGAACGAAGAGTACGAAACATCGAGAAATGCTCGAGGCGACGTTCGTTGCAACTCTCGGAGGAAAGATTCATGGTCGCTATTATTCACGAACGATTTACCGCTAGAATAATGCATACCATTATCTATACCTGCGGCCTCTGTGTATGTGCTACGTCCTATATAAATCAAGTGCATATAATGTGACGAAACTTCACGTTTTGGTACTGCCAGTCTCTTCCGCCGCAGCAGCATTACAAATGCAGTCAGGGAATTAAATAGTTTCGAGTGAGTTTAATTTTTGAACCGAAAAGCTGTCAAGCAGCTAGAACTTCGTTGGGCAAATAAACTATTACCATAATGGAAGTTATTTTTGTCGGCTATCTTCAAAGTGTTTGAAATGTTCGAATACTTTTGGAACGTCATTAGCGAAGCACGCACATTTTCATATTCCGCGTCATATTCACGAGCAGGGGGGGGGGGAGGTTATCGATATACGAAATGATGGAAAGGTTGGAACGAACCTTAGCGATGATTAATGTTGTCGTGCAATGAGGAAGTTTCAACAAAGGAAAGTAAATTTACCGGAGGATGAAAAGAAGAAATCTCGATAAAAGTTAGTTGGCGATAACGCTTTGGTTTTTCCGCAATGATTTATTTCGCAGACAGCATATCTTGAATCTCCCGCAACGATTTGCCTTTCGTTTCGGGCAGTACAAGTAGAGTATAAATGCCAAGAATCGCAAAGACTATTGCGTAAAACCACATGACGTATTCGTCGGGCATCGTGTCAATCATCGCTTGATACGTTTTCGTATTTATAAAAGCAAACAAACCGGAGGACATGTTGGCCACGCACGAAGCAATGCTTTTGGTTTGCGGCGAAAAAATCTCACTGACAACCGTACTAGGAATCGGACCGATACCCAAGTTAACGAAAAACTCGACTGCCATCATCGCGATTATAGGCAACCATTCGAGACTCGGTCTTGCGAAACCCTGTGCGAGAAGAACATATTGAACCCCCAAAATTCCGAGGCTTATGAAGAGACCGAAGCACGATCCTCCCAGCACGATTTTTCGACCGTATTTGTCATTGGCGTACATCGCGACGAATCCACCGGTAATTCCGATGATGCCAATGATGACGACGGCCATGCCAGGATCGACAACAGTTTTGACACCCGCTCGCCTCAGTATTATTTCCATATAATAACCCAACGTGTACGTTCCAGCAACTTGCAAAAGTATGAAAACCATGGCGACCATAACGAGGGCTTTGCGATTCTGGGGTATGCGGAATTGACGTAAAGTTTCTTTGAGGGTCGAAGATTTCGTGGATGCGACGAAATCGCGTAGAGATTCCAGTTCCTTTTTCACATCGGCATCGCGTTGATACCAAACGATCGATTCAGCTGCTTCGTCATAACGTTCCTGAGCCACCAGGTAATGCGGCGTGGCCGGTAACAACGCGAAGAATACGAGAAATCCTAAAGTAGGCACCATGCTGACGGCAGAGAAAACCCACATGGACATGAAGGAGCCCATCAGGTTACCGACGATGAAACCAATCGCTGACGAACTTATGAGGACGCTGATCATGGCTCCCCGGATCTTGGGGTTCGACACTTCACCGGTGAACAAGGGAAACGTACCAAAGAACATTCCCATGGATATTCCCTGCAATAATCTCGCGGCGTATACCAAGTGAACCGAATTGGCAACGATCAATAATATCCAACTGAGAGCCAAAGGTATCCCGGTGCAAAGAACCGACAGTTTGCTACCGTAATAATAAACGTTTACGGAACCAAATACCGCACCGAATATTCTTCCAACAGGAACAAGCGAAGCTATCCAAGAAGCTTCCTCTTTGGTCAGCAATAATTCGGAATCCGGGCTGGTGAGTTTTGCGAGAAACGGAGAAGTCCATCCTCCCGCAAGCCCATTGACTAGCCCGAGCAGCGTCACTGTTTATACAAATCGATCGAATTGAGAAAAATCTCTATAAAATCATTCACCACTTTGGAATATTCTCGCAGTCACTGACCTTCGAAAACAGCCAACCACTGCGGCCATGTGGTCCATTTCTCGAGAACTGCTCCGCACGAGTAAACCATTGAAGTGACTGAGCTCTACTTGAAACGATCTTTACGAGCTATTTCGATCTTTGCGCCTGCAAGATCCTCGATCGTCTGACACAACTATCCGAGTCCCACGTTTTAATGAAATATATCACAAATAGCTGTCGCGCATATTTAACAAACCTTTGTATTCCATGTGTCTATGATAAGATAATGGTTTTTTATGGAGTCTTGTTGCAAGACTATACACGTCCACAATTAGCTGTCTGTAGATAAGAACTCGTCGGCATAATTACTTAAGGTCGTGTGACATGCCCACCACGTGTCTGCGAGTCAGAGAGAGACAGGCCAACGAATATTTCGAATAAGGAGAAATGTTTTCCACACCGACCGTTCGATTCCGACGATAAAAGCTTTGGCCCATCTCGCGGCTATTTTCGTCCGTAGATTAAACGTTTTTACACGCCTCCCCTCCAATCACTCAGAATTTCAGTGTCGAGTTTTATAACTACCTCGTTTGCTCTCTGCTGACAAAACAATTTCAAGAATACGTATCATCTATGTCCACAGTTCGCACAGTTATTACAGCTGTCAAATTCGCAGATAATATTTCCTCGTACACAATGCCAATTATTACCGAACGACGATTTCTAGTCGACGAGTGTGCGAGGCAAGCAAAAGATTCTACAACGTGGATTCGTAACCTCTGCTTCAAAAATTACAAAGTGTCAAAAGCTATTGCTGGGCATGCGATCCTGAAGTTTCCATCGTTGGAATGCAACGAAATTCTGTTATTTGCTTGCGACCGAAAAACTCAATCGATTCGAAAAATTTCCACGATTTTCAAAATTCAACAAATAATTGATAGAAAAAGTGTTTTTCGTTGAATCTCAACGTTGCAAACTTCAGAGTCATGCTGGGCATAAGAATTTGAGGGAAAAAAAGCTCCAGAGACCAAAGCATTGCGGTCGATCAGCGGATTATGATATCAGTGCGCGGGGCCGATAGATCTGATCTGCGGCTCGTATCGGGATTAAAAAACTTCATGATTGAAATGAGATTTACGCGCATTGTATTTGCCTCCAATCCAAAACGGATTGGAGCGAAGATGGTTCGTGTCCTTCGGGTAAGAACTTTAGAAATAACGATTTATTGGATCCTGCTGTAGAGAGGTCGAGATGAAAGTGACACACACGGCAGAGATTATAATTGACTGCAGAGTGAGTGCGAACACGACATTTCTCGATCAAACAGGAAAATGTTGTTACGCCAGGCACGTGGTTTAGGAGACGTTAAAAATTTTGGAAAATATATAAACCCGCCTTTCCGGGATCTGGCAAAGAGCCAATATATGTCGATGGCTCGCGTATGATTTACTTAATGAGTAGTAAATCTGTTTGGTTGATTTATTCCATACCTCCTTGCCTGAACGTTCAATCTCATAAAATTGCCCTCCCGCTTTGTCATATTGGCTCAAACGCTCGATCCTAAGCCTCGCGGTATTCCGAGGTCAACATTTCAAATGATGACGCCTTTCCGCGAACGGGAAAAAACATCCAGTCGAATCTGCTACCAGGATCGTATCTACGATTTCCTGCTAATTTCAATCAACCACATTTTTGCACGAAAAAGACAAAAAAATTATCCACATCAACTTGCGATCCCGTAATTAAATGATACAGACTCTCAAATTTATATTTAAAAAAAAAAATGAACTGAATTCAATTTGCAATTTCATAAATGCGTCCTCGGAGGTTCCCGCAAGCATTAGAAATTTTCTGCGATCAGAGTTTTATACGATCCTGAAGTTTCCATCGTTAGAATGCAACGAAATTCTGTTATTTCTTCAGCGGAGCGAATAATAATTATTGAATATTTGGTCCGGCCAATAAAACGATTCTCTCTTGCGACCAAAAAACTCGATCGACTCGAAAAATTGCCACGTTTTTCAAAATTCAATAAATAATCAATAGAAAAAATGTTTTTCGATGAATCTCAACGTTGCAAACTTCAGAGTCATATTATTTACTATTCCGAAAATGCTCATTGTACGCGATTTGTGGATCTCTGTATCAGCAAAACTCAGCATGGACACATATCGAGCTAAATCTGAGACGAAGCAATTGGCTTACGCTGCGTAACGTCGAACGACTAACCTGTGAGCTCGAGCATGGAACATATAATACGTCTGGACAGTATGACGTACCTCCATGACCATACGGTGCAGATATTAATTGGATATAGGTATATATACAATTGATTAGGATGCAGGGAGGATCAGTGAGATGGAGGTCCCTCTAGCGTGGCACCTGGGCAAGTACAGCGATGGACAAGATTGTGAAATACGTGGATATCTATGGAAGGAGAGCAGGCTGGGATAGTGGAATAAAGGGAAGTCCGGTAAAGCACTCTTGGCATTGGACGAGAGAGCCAATGCTCTGAAAATATGTCTATACAGATGTATGCAGTGACGTTGGTTGTCGCTGCAAAGTCCGGAGTACTTGATGGCTGTGCATTGTCGAGAGACGTTCCCACCCCTCGCGCTTGATATTCAACATGACAGGTGAGTAGCCCGCGAATTAATGCGCACCAGTCTTCTCTCTGCGCGCTTGCTTCGTTGATACGAGTGAGAATAAACCAGCGAAGGGGTTGGACTGTTCTCGCGGTGAAAGAACCGCGCGGACCGAGCTAAAGCTCCCCGGAGCTCGTAAAGTGCAGTCCAAGAATCCTGAGGGATAAACTACAACCTGGCGAGTTCACGTCGGAGACGGTTCGAGGGAGAACGAGATTTTTGGCGAGTGAACGATGTCACTTTATTCGGAGGTTATTAAATTTTTTGGTCGAAGAAAAAAATGACACTGAAGTTCGCAAGATTGCGATCCAACGAAAAATACTTTTTCCCTTAATTTTTTGTTAAATTTCAGAAGAAAAGCCAATTTTCGTATCAATTTTGTGTTTGAATCCTGAAAAACGATTGTTTCATCGTCCTCGTTCAATATCGAATAAAAATCATGAGTTTTTCTCAAGAAAAAAAAAACAGAATTTCGTTGCATTCTAACGATGGAAACTTCAGGATCATTGTTGTTTCTTCAAATTCGATCAAGACGTCGGGAAAATTTTGAACGTACATAACACGCTGTCCCCTTTCCATCAGCAAAGAGACATTGCGACGAAACAAAATAGAACGGAACAGCCCGATAGGGGATCGAGAAAACGTACGAAAAAGGAATAAAAGCAGAGATCGTGAATGGTAGCAGGCAACCGCGCGGATGAACGGTCTAAATATCGGGTTTTAACCCTCGACTGGTCTAATTGTACGTAATTGTCTCATTAGCTTCGGTACACATGCCGCCCGAACCGGTACTTATGAGAGTCAGCAGAGATTTCCGACGAAAGCAGCGATAAACAAAAAAAATCGATTGCAAAAAACGCAAGTTGTACGAATTCAAAGGTGATTCAGAATTCAGAAGACTGAAGCGGTGATGAATTTGGAATAGCATTAGAAAAGTTGAATCTATTTTTGTGAATTGACAAAAACAGATCACAAAATTTCGTCATATTGTAAATATTTTGTCGGGTTTATTTATTCAAAGTTCTTTTGAGGGGAAAACTCGAAATTATTATTCTCACGGTGGGAACAACGAACGAATAATATTTGTGTAAGATAAAAACTGTTTTCTTCATTCGACATCGTAAATTTGTCGTTGACACGACACTCCCACCTACTCGACTCTATTTTTTAAAGAGATCCTAAAATATTATTTTCGGAAGCCCCACAGAGTTGAAAAGTTTGCCGATATTGTATGAAGAAGGTTTATGAAAAAATCTGCTGAGGTATATAAAAAATAATAGCGATAAAACGTCAACAAAGGTAAGAAGAGACCGCGCGCGAAGACGTTCCGGTATAGCGAGAATATATCGCGATACGTAGCGAAGCCTGTTTGAAAGTCAGGAAATTCTATTGGGTCGTCGTTCCCGCGGGTCGAGCCGAAACGACTTTAATTCCACGAGCGATGTAATATGTATTCTTCCATTCGGTTTACGAGGCGGGGACCTTGGGAATTGGAGCGAACGGGGTATCTCTCGTTTTTACTCCGAAAGTGAAACAGCCACAGGCTCACATAAATTCTTTATTTAATCAACTCCGCTTGATTAAACTATGAAACGAAACGTCGTGCGAGGATCATTTGGGACTAAGTCATGTGACAATTTTCTTTCATTCACCAAATTTATTTCCTTTATTGCGCGAGTCTCGAAATCGCACGCGTTGTTTTATTAATCGTTTCGTTTCAGAAGTGACACTGCAAAGAGCGTGCCGGGAATATCGAGCGAGCATGAGTGATTTATAAAGTTACGAGTAACGTCACGGACGAGAACGTTTTGCAAATTCTTTTCTACGCAGGCCTGTATTTGAGGCTTCAAACGGCGCTACGAAACGTTGGTTTCATGACTCTGAAGTTTGCAACGTTGAGATGCAACGAAAAACATTTTTTCTATTGATTATTTATTGAATTTTGAAAATCGTGGCAATTTTTTGAGTCGATTGAGTTTTTTGGTCGCGAGAGTGAATCGTTTTAATGGCCGGACCAAATATTCAATAATTATTATTGGCTCTGCTGAAGAAATCACAGAATTTCGTTGCATTCCAACGATGCAAACTTCTGGATCATATTGTGGTATTTTCAATATATGTTTTATTAATTTTTATTAACGGGATTAACAAAGGGAACAACGTTTCTTTTTGCGAACCAAACAACGACTGGCTGTTATTTTTACATAACGACCGCTGCTAGCCTCGTCAGCTTGTCTTTTTTTTATTCAACCTTCGTTTATTGACGCATACACTCACACACACACTCTCTCAATTTCTTTGCGCTCCTACAATATTTTTACTCACACTATCCCGATGTTCACAGTTGAAGCTTTTGGTGCAGTTGCGCAGAAGGTGCATCCAGGGAAATCGCGACGCCCTGAGCCAGAACGAGTAGGAATAGCGCAAAGCAGATCGGGGAATGCACGGAGACCGCGGGGAACGGACAGCAGTATCAAACACATTTGGGGGCAACGCGGTGCAGTGGCTCTGCGGCGAAATGCAGAAGAAAACTATGGGAGACGAGCGAACGATTTACCGGTGAGCTTCCTCAACAAGGCCAAGTGTTTAACGACTTTCTCTCCACCGCATTCGCAAGGCAAAAGTCTTTCGTGCAGAGATTCGATCAAATCGTTCGTCGTTTACACCGAAATTAATTATAAACGGTTAGATGATTCTGTAGAGGGAAAAAAATTCGATATCCTTTGGAGAACGCAGCGGAAGGAATTCCAGGATGATCGTGACAGTAAAACGTCAAAGTAACAGTAATTGATGCATGATGATAAAGTATGCATCGTTGGAATGCAACGAAATTCGGTTGTTTCTTGAGGAAAACTCATGATTTTTATTTGATATTGAATCAGGACGATAAAACGATCGTTTTTCAGGATTCAAACACAAAATTGATACGAAAATTGGCCTTCCTTTTGAAATTTGACAAAAAATTAAGGGAAAAAGTATTTTTCGTTGGATCCCAACGTTGCGAACTTCAGTGTCATAAGTATGCATCGTCGGAATGCAACGAAATTATGATCCTGAAGTTTCCATCGTTGGAATGCAAGGAAATTTTGTTATTTCTTCGGCAGAGCCAATAATTATTATTCAATATTTGGTCTGGCCAATGAAACGATTCTCTCTTGCGACCAAAAAACTCAATCGACTCAAAAAATTGCCATGATTTTCAAAATTCAATAAATAATCAATAGAAAAAATGTTTTTCGTTGAATCTCAACGTTGCAAACTACAGAGTCGTACGAAATTCGGTTTTTTCTTGACGAAAACGCATGATTTTTATTCGATATTGAATGAGGACGATAAAACGATCGTTTTTCAGCATTCAAACACAAAATTGATACGAAAATTGGCTTTCCTTATGAAATTTAACCAAAAATTAAGGGAAAAAGTATTTTTCGTTGGATCCCAACGTTACGAACGTTGTTATTGCGCAAGATGAATAGACTGTGAACGATACCTGTGTTATAGTTGATCCGGGATCGAGGATGAGCCCCAATAAATTTGGTAACAATCTCCTCAACGTTGTAGAGGCACTCACCTGCGCATAAAAAGAGAAAAAGAGACATAAGAAAAGGAGTATAAATTTTTAACAACATTCGCCACGGGAAAATTCCTTTTTTCTCCTCTGCGTCGCATAAGTTATACTTTGAACTAAGAAAATTCATTACCAACGCGACAAGAGTGTACACACATGGGTGTTGCTCGTAGCAAATATCTTGAGGTATAATATGAATGTATGTTGAGATGGAAAAGGTCCGTGAGGTACTCGGTCGGCAAGTAAAATTATTGCTCCGTGAGCTTGACACAAAAGACAGAAGCCCGTGAACGGCTCAAGGAAGAAAAAGAAAGCAAAAGGCGAAAATTTCATTCTCTATACGTGTGTAATGCTCGCGAGCACTCACTCGAGACCCCATCGCGCGTGGATACTTTTTGCGATAACTTAAATTACGTAGGTGCCACGGAGAATGCGGGGGCGGATGATTGAGCGTGGGGAGGAAAGCGCGACAGTGATGCGGTAACAAGCCACGAGCATACAAGTGCAACAAGCAGCTCTGCGCAATTTCGTTTTATCCTGCGTCTCTCCTCGAGCTTTACACGGTAACGTCTGCCTTATACAATATTAACCCGAACGATAGTTCCATCCAACGTGTGCACTTGATACAGTACAAACTTTGAGAGTCTGTCACATTTTCCTCTCCGTAAAACTGTCAAATGCCTCATCAGGTCGCAATGACAGCCAATTTTTCGAGGGCGCGACATACGTTTGTTAAATTTGAACGAGCCATTGGCGAGCGTGAGCTCAAACCGCATTAGCAAGATTTGACTCCCTGTCAAGAATTTTTATTCGGTTATAGTTACGCGGCGACCTCGTCGCTCCTCAGACGTTCTTGCCGAGCAATTAGTGGCTTGGCTGATTTTTCATAGGACACTGAAGCATGCGGATGAGTGCGTCGTACTATAACGAGCTCAATTTTCCTTGATTAATGCTGCCCTATATACAGGGATTTGTTATTTGTAAACGATGGAACATCGATCTCTGTGCACACCAGGTTGCCTGTGTGACAACGATGTTGAAGTATGTATCGTTGGAATGCACGAAATTCGGTTTTTTTCTGGAGGAAAACTCATGATTTTTATTGGATATTGAATCAAGACGATAAAACGATCGTTTTTCAGGATTCAAACCCAAAATTGATACGGAAATTGGCTTTTCTTTTGAAATTTAACAAAAAATTAAGGGAAAAAGTCTTTTTCGTTGGATCCTAACGTTGCGAACTTCAGTGTCATTGTGTCACACGGAAATTGGAAGAAAAAACCGAGAAAGTTTCAAAATCACAAAGAAAATTTTGGGCAGTAAAATATTCTATGCCATAATGCAGTAAAGAGACTGAATACTATATGACGTTAAAGTTTGCATCGTTGGAATGCAACGAAATTATTTTTTTTCTATCGCGAAACTTTTATTGTCCTGTTTTATTGTCCTGATGAAATATTGAATAAGAATCTTGAGATCTGCATAAGAAAAAACGAAATTTCGTTGCAATCAAACGATGCAAACTTCAACATCGTTACTAAGGCGCAGTTGGTGTTGTGTAATGCAAGACTCGATGCACGTGTATCTCGCCTACCACGCTATCAACCCGTTCTATCCCTGACCCATTTGTTCCTGGGGCACCTGATTCGTTTTCCACTGCGGGCGCTGAGACGGGGCGGAAATGAAAAGCCAAACAAGGCGATAGGGAAGAGAGTCAAAGAGAGAGAATGAGAAGAGTTTCGCCGTGAAGATTACGATGGGAAGACTGCACGCTGGGCTATTCGCGGGCTAAAACAAAAATGCAGTAACGGTTGGTGGCGGCGTGAAGAGGAACATGAAAAGGAATGTTGAAATAGGTCAAGCATATGGGTTATTTGTGATAAAGAGAAAAAATGGGACAGAATATCTCGAAGTACGTTTCCCTCGGAGTTAAATATGTGTCGGAATCGAAAGCTCACAATTTATCATTCACGAGCAGCATTTTTATGACCCTGAAGTTTTCATCGTTGGAATGCAACGAAATTCTGTTATTTCTTCAGCAAAGCCAATAATTATTATTGAATATTTGGTCCGGCCAATAAAACGATCTCTCTTGCGACCAAAAAACTCAATCGACTCAAAAAATTGCCACGATTTTCAAAATTCAATAAATAATCAATAGAAAAAATGTTTTTCGTTGAATCTCAACGTTGCAAGCTTCAGAGTCATAGAATTCGGCGGTTCCGTGAGCAGCGAGTGCGCCAGTTGACTCGAACTTCTTGCATCAGAGTTTCCATGCAAAAGCCTAACCACGCATGTGGTAATTAGTTTGAAAACAGAGTTTTGAACTTTTTTACTCGCAATTGATTGTTTTTCAGAGAAGCTCGAAAATCGTAACGAGTCAACGCAGTTACTTCGCGTACTCTCGACATGTCCCAGATGTATTCAGCTGCGGCGAAGGCAAGCTGAGATGCGGAGTCTCCACAAGGAAAATCTGTTGCCGGATGACGGCGATAGCAACGGTAGAAAAGGAGAAACGGAATTCCGGACCTGGAGGACTTGGATAAGCGGGGAAAAAGAAAAAGAACTCGCGACTCTCGCTGAAACGCGGAAAGCTTCGGGAGGATAGATGACGAGTATCACATTCTCGCAAACAAAGCACTGCCCGAACAATGTCCGGATCATTTGCTTCCATTGTTGGAGGTGGAATAAGAAGAAAAAAAAATTGAAATCTTCGAGTGTTCTCGCGATATTTTTTCGGCTCCATCGCGGTGTTAGTTCTGTCGCGCGGTTATC
This sequence comes from Diadegma fenestrale, assembly GCA_037043255.1. Lineage (NCBI taxonomy): Eukaryota > Metazoa > Arthropoda > Insecta > Hymenoptera > Ichneumonidae > Diadegma > Diadegma fenestrale. The sequence goes on along the minus strand of CM073311.1, from coordinate 2,459,422 downwards.
CTCGCGATTATTATATACGAGACGCTGAAAACTTTTCGATACCGAGAAAGAGTGTAGCGAGACGCGAAAATTCGGGACCTCGATGCTTTCACGTTTGAGCCGCAGCTCCACTTTACGACAAATCCTTTTTCCCTTTTCTCGTCTTTCCCGACTCTTAATACTCGACAATAATACAGTTCCATTTGCGCCTTATGGAGCGCAGAGGAAAAATGTGCAACTGAGACGAGATACACACAATAGCGTGAAAGAGAAGAAAATTTCGTGATAAAAATGCAAAAGCGCGAGTGATAAAATTGATGGAAACGCTGAGAAAAAATTCACGTGCATGCATGAGATTCGAGAATGTAATATATGCTTTGCCGGAACTAATTCTCATTGGCTTCGTACTCTTGACTTTTGCTGTAGAATTTTAACCGGATTAAAGCCGAGAAATTCAGGCTTTTGATTATTCAACATTGTTTACACTGCACCTTGAACATTTTCGCTGTCAACATCCTTCCATAGAGCGAACCTTAAGGATGATCCTGAATTTTGCATCGTTGGAATGCAACGAAATTCTGTTATTTTTCAGCAGAGCCAATGATTTCCATTGAATATTTGCTCCGGCCAATAAAACGATTCTCTCTTGCGACCAAAAAACTCAATCGACTCGAAAAATTGCCACGACTTTCAAAATTTAATAAATAATCAATTAGAAAAAATGTTTTTCGTTGAATCTCAACGTTGCAAACTTCAGAGTCATACCTTAATGTAGTATTGTCGGTTCTAGAACTTCCGTTTAAAAATTAGTAAACATTTGTTGCAGTGGTAGATTATTATAAAAAAAAGATCCAGTCAAATTTTTTGAGAGGCAACAGAGACGACACTGAAATTCGCAACGTTGGCCTCCAACGAAAACTACTTTTTCTTTTTATTGTTTCCGAAATTGATTTTGCCAAATGATTATCAAGTCCCCAGGCTCGTAAATGAGCTCCTCGCGATCAGCAGGATGAGCCATTTGTTCATAAGAATGTTGTCTGTGTCACCAACTTCCCGTAACGACGTTGCGATTCATAAAAGATTTTTTCCAAGCCTCGGGGCCGAAACCCTGGCGCGCGAGGTTGATGGAGCAGGCCCGGAGGGCGGCGAGGCAATTAGGCGGAGAGGGAAGCAGGCGGATTTTCGTAATGGAACCGGAAAAAATACATTAGTCTCGCATATTGTTGCTCCTTGACCGAGAGAATAAATAAACCGATGGAGCTCGCCCGCTCGTGAACCACACATGTGTAAACATGCGAAAGAAAAGACAGCAGCGAAAAGAGGAAAAAAGAATGTTCTCATGGACAGTCTCGTATAAATTTACTGGCGCATTTCCATCGTTCCGCCCGAGATTTCGCGAATGAAATCAATTTCGTGGGACCTAAGAAAATAAATAAATATCATGCGCCCGCAATCCAACACGTTTATTCGCATTACCTGAACACGAGATGAAGAAAAAAGTAGGACGACAGTCTCACAACTCCGAACATCACGCTTGGCAACAGACAGTACCTCGGAGCTCGTCAACTGCAGGGACAAAGCTCAACGGCTTCGGTCGACCGTGTACGCATATATATAACTTAATTGCATGTTCCCTATCATCTCGCTCAAGAGTGTGGACGAATGTTGCAGGAAAAAATAACAATAAATATGACTCTGAAGTTTGCAACGTTGAGATTCAACAAAAAACATTTTTTCTATTGATTATTTATTGAATTTTGAAAATCGTAGAAATTTTTTGAGACGGATGAGTTTTTTGGTCGCAAGAGAGAATCGTTTTATTGGCCGGACCAAATATTGAATGATAATTATTGGCTCTGCTGAAAAAATAACAGAATTTCGTTGCATTCCAACGCTAGAAACTTCAGGATCATCGTATTCGTATTATTTGTTCATCGAGTTCTTCAAACAATTTGAGAACGAAAAATTGGAGGCGTAGTGAAAATTGATCGGTGCATTGTTTTCAGTTTTTCACATTTCGTTGATTTTTACATTATTGGGAAAAGTGAATTTCTTATCAGAGTTTAGCACTCAAAGAACGCGATTGCGAAAGCTGGAAAATCGTGAAATACAATCTCGTATACAAAGAGATATTGGATTTTTCGAAGGACTGAAACTGCACGTCTGAAAATGCGTCTCTCTATTGGAAAATAGTGGCCGAGAGGAAAGACAAAAGACTAGAGAATATAGGCTAACGAGTTTCCACTGTTAGTTTCGACCTCGAACGGATTGATCGCATTTCGTACCGACGCAGAATTGAACTTGAGTAAAATGAACTATGCCGGGCAACGTCTACCTCCGATTTCCCGAGCTATATTTAAAGCCTGCTGCCCCGCATCTGCTCGGTTATTATTTTATCCAACTCTATAACAATCGAGTGTGCTCGCGGTGTGCAACAAAATTCTATCAAGCAAATATATTGCAAAGGATAAAAACAACAATTCCGTTTCCGATTGAAACAAAAAACTAAACTTTGTCGATTGGAGTTTATTGGAGGAGCAAACTTTTTGGGCCAAGGACGTGAAAATTGTTTCATCTGCATGCATTTTGTTTTGTCTCATGGACCGAACCGACTCTGCAATTGATATAGAAACAAAATAAATAAATAACCATTCCGGCAAGATAGACTTGGAAAATTTTGATTCGAAGACCCTGAGCAGCGCGTCATTCAGGAACGAAATCGACAAAAATGTGTTTTTTTATGACATCCGGCCCGAAGTAAATCAAGCTGAACGATTGATACCAAGTAGGCAAACGTTTCGACCTAAATTTCTCGCTAAAGAGTGTAAAAGCGCAGAATTCGACCTTTGGAGTGTCCGTGACACGAAAGATATCGCGCGCGGTTGCAATGCAAGAAACTTTTGCGGTGCTCGGCTTGGCCGCCGCTGCAGACGGTCCGCAACCGAACGAGACGGAGTCGCGAAGTCAACCACGATGAAAGGGTGCTAAAAAGAGAGAACGAGAGAGAGAGAGAGAAAGAGAGCGAATGTCTCTGTCTCTGCCTCTGCCGGGAGAAGAGAGAGAAAATATAGGAAGTGAAGGAAAATGAAGAAGGAGAGAGAAGAGGAATGGAGAATGTGGGCAAAGAGGTTGAAGGGTGCAGAACGAGGGGAAGTATAATACTCTCTTTCGTCTCGTCTTTGATATATATATATATATATGCAACACCTTGATTCTGTGGCTATTTTAGTGCGTTCGTGTACGTCATGCAATCACCGAAATAACTCAAATCCCTGACGTCACGACGTCACGTCTCGAGGGCCGTTCCGACAGAAGCCCGAATCTCGCGTGTGTACGTGTGGAGCTCGCGCTCATCGCGTAGAGTATCAGCTGTTGACGTAATATGTATCAGACCGTCGGGAATGTTGGACTGCGCACATGTGACTATCGGCGTTTCCCCAAAATCGTATACACTTCCATTTGCCATCGACGTATCAAAGTACATGACGTTGAAGTTCGCAACGTTGGGATATCCAACGAAAAATACTTTTTTCCTTAACGTTTTCTTAAATTTCAAAAGAAAAGCCAATTTTCGTATCAATTTTGTGTTTGAATCCTTAAAAACGATCGTTTTATCGTCCTGATTCAATATCGAATAAAAATCATGAGTTTTCCTCAAGAAAAAACCGAATTTCGTTGCATTCCAACGATGCATACTTATGACACTGAAGTTTGCAACGTTGGGATCCCACAAAAAATACTTTTTCCCTTAATTTTTTGTTAAATTTCAAAAGAAAAGGCAATTTTCGTATCAATTTTGTGTTTAAATCCTGAAAAACGATCGTTTTATCGTCCTCATTCAATATCGAATAAAAATCGTGAGTTTTCCACAAGAAAAAACCGAATTTCGTTGCATTCCAATGATGCAGTATTTCGGTCGAACATGTCCATTAAATATGTCCTCCCGAATTCCCCTCCACAAGTCCCAGTTTCGAAAAAATATTCCATTCGCACCATGAAATACGTTTTTCAAATTCTTCGTAATATGCCAAAAGACGAGGCATGCGGCGCGGTTCGTAACAGGGAAACTTGGCGCGTCGTGTTTTTACGCATAATGCGACAATTTTCTATGATCCTGAAGTTTCCATTGTTGGAATGCAACGAACTTCTGTTATTTCTTGAGCAGAGCCTATAATTATTATTGAATATTTGGTCCGGCCAATAAAACGATTCTCCCTTGCGACCAAAAAACTCAACCGACTCAAAAAATTGCCACGATTTTCAAAATTCAATGAATAATCAATAGAAAAAAAAAATTTTCGTTGAATCTCAACGTTGCAAACTTCAGAGTCATCAATTTTCTTTGCAATTTGAAAAAAAACCAACCAGAGAAAATAAAACGGACCCGTAAAATATGAAAATACTGCACAGAAGAAAAAAATTCCTTGGATTTCAATGATACGAACTTGAACATCGTTACGAAGTTTGATGAACAGCATCACGTAAAAATATTTATTCACATCAAATCAACTGTAATGTTATGTTTTCTTTTAAAAAATGTTCCATCCCGGCCGAAAGGGGGTAGATTTTGTATGTAACGAGACCAAGAACTTGGCGCAGAGGGCAAAGGGATGAAAGAAGCGTCTGCGATGCTGAGAACGTTGCTGAACGACTGCCAAACTTGAATTTACGTAACGACGTTCGTATATGTGCATATATACAAACAGCAGCTCTCTTTCGCTTACTGCGAGTGTGATCTAATGCAGGCGTATCGGGCCAGTCGTAATTTTGGTAAAAACTCCGATTTAATCATTTTTTTTGTCGCAACTCAACAAATAATGACGATTTCGTCTCGAAAAAAAATGAAGAAGCTGCCAGCTGATTCCAAAGAATTTTTGTGCCCAAACAAAATGAAGAAAAAGAGGGAGAGCAAATGAAAAGCGATCCTAGCAGCCGCGGTTTCTTGTAATTCCGTTTACGAGGAAACTCTGTCGAGCACCGTAGCTACTGGTCTCGAATCCGTACCGAAGATAAAATGCGAGGGTATTAATATCGAAGTAAAGCCACGTACTTGTGTATACGCGTGTTATTCATTGGGTAGGTACATACCGAAATGGCAAACACGTAGGAGTCCTCGCGGTAAATCATAGAAAGCCATATTCGCGCACAGTGTACAGTGATGTGCTTTATGTGCGCAACGAAGCGCGTTGTGTTGAAAGCTTGAAAGAGCGAGAGTGCGAGCATATGCGTGTCCGGTGATCGCAATAACCGCATAACTTCGGGACGAGGTCCATTGTACGATACTGCGCGGGGAGGGGGGGGGGATAGGTATGTAGAGATCGGTCAACGCGCGGGAGAGCGACAATTGGTAGCCTCGGGGGATATATCGGTAATACACGAGGAGCGCAAGTTTATACGATGCGGTTGTATACGCGTTGCGGTGAAAGGAGCTTCTGTAAATTCGCTCGACATAAGCCTCATAAGTTTCAACCCCATTGCTCTCCATACTCGTATCACTATCAAGTATTTAAAGATTCCTACGTGCGTATATTGCACGTGCGTTTGGTACAGCGACGGAGCAACAAGGGGAATCAGCGGGGATGGGGCGATGTTATACGATAGTCACAAAATACCGCAGGCATTCGCGTGAGCATCCACGAAATAATGATAAATTATACCAACGGGTTCAAGTTCCCATATAACAAACGAGTTTATATGTTTTATGCATGTGCAGCTATTATGGATTGGTGAAAAGGCTAATGGTGTATATTTGGCCAATTATCGTGACTTATGGCTTCGGAAGTACGTCCCGTGGTTTGTTAAAACACCGGAATTGAGAGAATGTTGAAGTTCGTTTCAAAATGCATCGAAAACTCGTCATTGTTTACAGTGTGGGGCACTGAAAATTTTCATACAGATAATGGGACAGTCTTTGTCATTCAGAAATTGAATTTTCTAGCAAAATTAGAAAATAATGAATGAAAATTGATTTTTTGTTGGAATCAAACATGATCCTGAAGTTTCCATCGTTGGAATGCAATGAAATTCTGTTATTTCTTCAGCAGAGCCAAGAACTATTATTGAATATTTGGTCCGGCCAATAAAACGATTCTCTCTTGCGACCAAGAAACTCAATCGACTGAAAAAATTTCCACGATTTTCAAAATTCAATAAATAATCAATGAAAAAAAATGTTTTTCGTTGAATCTCAACGTTGCAAACTTCAGAGTCGTATCAATTCAGAAAATATTCCACGGACCATACCGTGTCAAGTTCAGTTTTTCCCAATATATTAGAGAATCGTTTTGGATTAAGAAATCCTCGGGATTTACGAGAATTATCTACGGAAACGATTGGTTCGGTGTAACCGTCGAAAAGTAGGTCAAATTTTTTCCTCGGATCGCGCGTTTTTACGACTCAGCTCCTAAAGATAGAATCATTAGCCTTTTTTAACAGCGTGCATCGTCCGAGCACGTGAACTCATCAACTTCGATCGTTAATAACTCATCAGAGGTTAAAACTATAAGACAGACTAATAAAAATTTCGACTTGAATTCCCATCGTCGATATAAATGAGTTTGTCCATTATTAACCATAGGATTTGGTAATCAAAGTTGATCCTGAAGTTTCCATCGTTGGAGTGCAACGAAATTCTGTAATTTCTTCAGCAGAGCCAATAATTATTGAATATTTGGTCCGGCCAAGAAAACGATTCTCTCTTGCGATCAATAAACTCAATCGGCTCAAAAAATTGCCACGATTTCAAAATTCAATAAATAATCAATAGAAAAAATGTTTTTCGTTGAATCTCAACGTTGCAAACTTCAGAGTCATAATCAAAGTCTTTTCTTTTTTTGTTTTCTCTTCAAATTACCTTGAGGATTCTGCGATTGCGGTTCCTCGTCATTAACTGATTCGGTATCGCTAATTGACAATGTTAATCTTCCAAAACGGGACTCCGCTAAGTACATGAATGTCCAAACAAGACTAACCACCGGCACCCACATATTTACAATGTGAATTATTTCATGTACTCGCGACTGCTGAGAAGAAATGATAAAATCGACGTGGACACTAAAAATCTACGGTCAACTGCAAAACACGTTGAACAAGCGTGTGAAACAAAAAGTTGTAATTTCAAGAGGAATGAAAAAAAAAATGCTTTTTTTTTTATCGGAACCCGATGATGGACAGTTGTAATAAAAGATCCAGCGAGTTTTGTCGATCGTAGCGCGAATTTGACGGAACGATTTGATAGCCACTGGCTTCTGGCCAATACAAACTGCCGTGTATATTTATTTATCCCACAATACACCACGTGCTGCATGAATCGCGTACGAAGGTAAAACACACGAACGAGATTGAGGCACGTGACGGTACTACGAGAGGAAAATATAAAAGCGAAAAAAGCGAACACACCGCGACGCAGGCCAAGTAAAAAGAGTCTCGTGAATTTGGAACGGCCCGCGATCCTCGTAAATTCGTAACAAAAACTATCGACTACGCACTACACCGAAAAGCCATTTTCTTTTGGCTAATGTTTGTCCCTCGGAGGAAAATCACGAGCCGAGAACAATAAATGATGAAAAAGAAATAAAAAAAATACGAGAAACGCGAGGACTTTACGATCCGGAAGCGCGAGATAGGCTCGCAAAAGCTACTGACAGCTTGCGTGGGCACGATTCGTGTTCGAACTGACCAATTCTTAAATTAAATTTAGCCATGTCGGACGCGCCCCGTCCTACATACGGTAAGTCACCAGAGTGTGCATGTGTGTCTGTTACAGAAATCACACACACCGCGAATTAAAGGAGGAGATGGAACCTCATCAGTCACACATGCGTAAGACATTTTGATAACGGAAACACTGCCAAGGGATATTGAGCATCGGACCCATTCGCGAAGCAGCTAAAAACATCGAGACTGAACTTAATTTCTAAACGCGAAACCGGCTCATAGAATCTTAAACCATTTCGAATAGCAATTGTTCCAAAAACATGATCCTGAAGTTTACATCGTTGGAATGCAACGAAATTCTGTTATTTCTTCAGCAGAGCCAATAATTATCATTGAATATTTGGTCCGGCCAATAAAACTCGAAAAATTGCGACGATTTTCAAAATTCAAAAAACAATCGATAGAAAAAATGTTTTTTGTTGAATCTCAACGTTGCAAACTTCAGAGTCATTCCAAAAATGCTTCATTTGGCGAAACAATGAGTTTTTTTTAACTTGCCATAAAATATCATTTACCCGGCACGTTTTTTGTTCATTATTTTCGATTGTTATAACCCTCAACTAGTGGAGAATCAATGGATCACCACCTGCATCCATTTCTACCTTGAACCACCCAGAACTATTTATTGTTATTATTAATAACAGATTATAGTTGTAAAAATGAGAAAAAAAAAATTTCGATTGTCGAACATGACCATTAGATATGCGATCATTGATTTTCTCTATAAATTTTATGGCGAAACGTCGATAGTCCGAGTAGACACGAAATAAACCCACGCTGCTTTCATTTATTCCTTTTTGCCCTTACACCCGGTTGTTGGGGAGGGGAGTAGGGCATATTGCGTTTGCGCAAGTATATATAGCCAGTCACGCGCACCCACCTGATGCTAAAGCTCCTCAGAGATTCTCAACTGGCAGAAACACTCAATGGAAACAGATATCATTCATAAAAGAAGCTCATACTAGCGGAATAAAAATTCAACGAGATCCATGACTCGAAGAAATTAATGACTCTGAAGTTTGCAATGTTGAGATTCAACGACAAACATTTTTTTCTATTGATTATTATTGAATTTTGAAAATCGTGGCAATTTTTCGAGCCGATTGAGTTTTTTGGTCGCTAGAGAGAATCGTTTTATTGTCCGGGCCAAATATTGAATAATAATTATGAGTTCTGGTGAAGAAAAAACAGAATTACGTTGCATTCCAACGATGCAAACTTCAACATCATTAGATATGGTGTTAAAAACAACCCCAGACGACTTTAAATCCTTCGTTCTCGATTTTTAATGGTGTTACGGGGTTTTGACTACTTTTGTTGACTTTGAGCTAAATTGCTTCGGGCTCACGTGATCCTGCTATAAAAAAAAAACGAAAAGAATGAGCCCAATTTGAACGCTTTTTGTTGAATTTTACCAGAGATATGAATTTTTCAAAATTGGGATCATTTTTTGACCTAAAGTTACCGGAATAGCTGCTAAAAAATAACTTTACCATTCTACGCTCAAACTCCCAAACCGTCAAATTTCGTCAATAAACATTATAGCATTCGAACAAATGGATTTCAATAATTTTTCAAATAAATTCCCGAGACGATATCTTGACCGTTTGGTTCGCGACACCGAATCGAATTCATGGCATAAATTCCGACGAACGAGAGTCAAAGCTGACCGTGATAATTGCAAACACGCGTAGTGTCAGTCGGAAAAGAGCAAAGGAAAGCGAGCCACTGAATTTGTAAAGCGTTTTGTACAAACTGACGCGGAAAACTGGTACAATCAGAAATCGCGTCGTTTGTTTCTGCTTCTTCCATATATTTCTGCACGTATGTAAAGAGGAAGTTGAGTTTGTACTTAACGCAGAATAGATATCTGTACTTTAATGTACAAGCCTACGCAATAAAACGTTGAATCAACGTCAATACACCCTTCCGAGATGAACCAACAGTTTCTCAAAGCTCCGGAGATAGCTTTCGATCCCCGTACACATTCTTCCAGTTATAAAGCTCATACGTGTGCTCCTCGTATACATATGGATATTTGCACTATACAACCCCGTGTACGTGGCCTACTTTCCATTCTTCAACTCCCTACGGTCGACCACACGCTCCCGCATCGACTCGTGTACGCCAAACTTTTATTTTCCACGTTTTCTTTTTAAAACTACACTCTACATTCCTTTTCCGAAAAAACGAATGCATTAAGAGACGAAAAAATGGACCATTTTCAAGGCAAAGAAAAAAGACGGCGCACTCGTTGAAAGTTCAACTTTCGTGACAATTGTATATGCAAAAATTAATACAATAATTATGCATAAATTGCGACTGTGATGACTCTGAAGTTTGCACCGTTGAGATTCAACGAAAAACATTTTTTCTATTGATTATTTATTGAATTTTGAAAATCGTGGCAATTTTTTGAGTCGATTGAGTTTTTTGGTCGCAAGAGAGAATCGTTTTATTGGCCGGAGCAAATATTGAATAATAATTATTGGCTCTGCTGAAGAAATAACAGAATTTCGTTGCATTCCAAAGATAGAAACTTCAGGATCATCGACTGTGAGTCAGTGAATTCAAAATTTTTTCGTTTTTCATATCTTTCGAGAGTTATTCGTGAGAAAAGGAAAATATTTGATTTGTCATCGTGAGAGACGCCGCAGCACGGACGACTCGTAAATATAAAAGTCATACGTCAAGTTTTTTACAATGCTGAATGCAAGGAAATTCCGTTTTCTCTTATAAGGAGATCTCAAGTTTCTTATACGATATTCGGTCAGGACAATAAAACGAACTTTTTTGCGGATTCAAACCCAAAATCGGTACTAAAATTGACATGCTTTTTGAAATTGAACGAACAAGCTGGATCCCAACGTTGCAAGCTTCAGTGTCATGGTTTTTTCGACTCCTCTGCATGAAAATGTCAAGACTTTTTATTGCCGAAATATAATGCAATATTTGATGACACTGAAGTTCGCAACGTTGGGATCCAACGAAAAATACTTTTTTCCTTAATTTTTTGTTAAATTTCAGTAGAAAAGCCAATTTTCGTACCAATTTTGTGTTTGAATCCTGAAAAACGATCGTTTTATCGTCCTCATTCAATATCGAATAAGAATCATGAGTTTTTCCCAAGAAAAAACCGAATTTTGTTGCTTCAACATCATAATATTTGATTAATGCTGTGAAGCCTGATAGCGCTTCGGACAAGTGTGGGTTCCGTGGCAAAATATGCAGAGTCGTGAAATTGAATCCTATCGCTCTTATCGAGGTTTCTTTCTCTCATTTCGTTGAGTTTATCGCAACTGTTTTTTTTTTTTTTCGAGGATTAGCATGGCTCGAGTCTCGGGGACTGAACGCGTACACGGACGAAGCTTGATTCTCACGAGTTTGCATTTTTTTATTCCTCTAGGCAGATTTAGTTTCACTTTACCACGCGCGTGGACTTGCAGAGCGTCAATATTCTACGGAGTTTCTTGCCAGGCAGCGTTTATTTCGTTTATTTATTTCACTCGAAATCTTGTGCACTCGGTCAAGCGTAAAAAGGTTTCGAAAGGTTTCGACCATTTTCACAGAAGCTTTTAAAAAAGTAAATATTGCATTTTAATATCGTCGAGGGCTCGCAACCAGCGAGAAGTTTTGCTTTTGTCGCGCTGACCCCTTTTCGACTGATTTTTTTTTCATCTAAAATTCTACATCAACGAACGGAATCGAATTATTAATTTTTTTTTTTTGCATCCAACGAAAGTTGGATATTCATAATGGACGAATAATCGAATTTTCACGACGAAATAAACCCACTATCGGCGCTTTATTATGAAGTGAAAAAAAAAATGTAAAGTGAAATATTTCGGACATGTGGAAAATGAAGAATAAAAGTTTATATTGTTTTTGGTCGACACCCAGTGAATGGAAGCTCGACCCAAATTCTCACGAGGCTTTCTTCGCACACTCGAAGAGTCCTGACGTAAATCTATGCTGCGCGGCCCATAACGTACGAGGCCTGACAGCTCGAATCAATGACGTCCCAAAAAAATCGTGCTCACGACAGGCCACACGAAAACGAAACGAATGCGTGATTTCAGAATCTTCGATTAAAAAAAAGGCACGAAGTCCGCAACGCTGCGACGCATTGTTATAATTTTTCGTGTGCCAATTTGTCTTTGAATCGAATAAGAATCTTGAGCTCGGCTCGAGAAAAACCCGAATTTCGTTGCGTTCCAACGACCCGAACTTGAACGTCGTTGAAAAAATTACCGCGTGCGAGCGAGTATCAAGATTTAACATAGAAAGACAAAAAAATCTACGATGTTGAAATTGGAAATTCGGTTTTTTCTTGAGGAAAACTCATGATTTTTATTCGATATTGAATCAGGACGATAAAACGATCGTTTTTCAGGATTCAAACGCAAAATTGATACGAAAATTGGCTTTTCTTTTGAAATTTAACAAAAAATTAAGGGACGAAGTATTTTTCGTTGGATCCCAACGTTGCGAACTTCAGTGTCATAAGTGCACATGCTTCCGGGATTTGCCAATTTGATGCATTGATGAAATTTAACAGAAACACATTCCCGACAAGATTGAGATCTCTGGTAAGGAAGGATCGAAGAAAAATGGCTCGAAGAAAACCGAATGGATCGAAGAAAAACAAAATTGGCTTTTCTTTTGGAATTTAACAAAAAATTAAGGGAAAAAGTATTTTTCGTTGGATCCCAACGTTGCGAACTTCAGTGTCATAAAAATCTGCAGTATCCTTGAGACAGTCTGCATCGCGAGATTAGAAAAAAAAAAAAATGAATAAGAAGAAAAAAAGCATAAACGTTGGAAGCCCTCGAAAGCGCCAAAATTATTGCGTTATATTGGCAGACGCCCAATCGAATATAAGTAAGTATGTGTATCTACGAGCATACATATTTATCCATGTATATACACGACTCTCTAAACGTATGGATTGTTGCAACACGATTTTGGCCTACATAGTAGCGAAGAGTTAAAATCACATCTCGCGCGTCTCGTCTCACTTGTTTTTTTTTTCTTTTTATTTCTACTTCTATTATGAATTCAACGCGATAATAATAGAAATCGTCTCGGTAGCTCGTCAAGTTCGAGGACAATCGGGAGGTTGGATCGTGCACGTAAGCTATGACTCTGAAGTTTGCAACGTTGAGATTCAACGAAAAACATTTTTTCTATTGATTATTTATTGAATTTTGAAAATCGTCGCAATTTTTCGAGTTTTATTGGCCGGACCAAATATTCAATAATAATTATTGGCTCTGCTGAAGAAATCACAGAATTTCGTTGCATTCCGACGATGCAAACTTCAGAATCATACGTAAGCTTTGAATATTCAAAATATTCAAAACGACAACGAAAGCTGAGCGAGAGAGAGCGAGAGCAAAGAGCTGAGGGATCGGCGAGTGTGAGAAAGCAACGTTTACGTCCGATTGTTTGGAATGGAGGTCAAACCGAGAGAAAAGCATTATTATTATGATGTATATATATCGTAGTGCTCTGGGAATCGACTTGTAGGGTGGCAAGTTACGGGAGAGCGAGTCAGCGAGTGTGGGGGGTGTGTTCGGGGTGGGGGGAATGAAATGGACGTTCGAGCGGTCACAGCTGATCGACTAACTCGGAGAGAATTATTGCGGATTTTCGATTTGGCCCTCGTAGCACACCAACGTTCATTTAAAAAAATGAAGAAAACGTAAAAAATAAATGTCGCTGAAAATGTTCAGTCCTTGATCGTAAAAAAGAAAACAAAACGATCGTCGGACATTTCCGAGAACGATTGTCAGTGACCTCTTTTCGTTCGAAGGTCAATTTGGGTGGCGAAAGAGTAAAAACCGGAAAAAGAATGCGCCGAAAAATATGAAAGAGAAAAATCAATGAGGAGAGAATTACGAACGAAAAAAAAGAAGAAAAAATTGTATGAATTGTTGGGAAACTTAAAAATACTCGATAATTACGAGAGCTTACCACCTTGTTTACGGACGGGCATTTTTTCCAGTCGATAATCGGTAATACACAGTAAGAAGGAAATCCACGAAGCGTGTGACAGCCGAGGGGGAAGATGTAGTGCGTGCGAGAGAAAAGTACTATTTACGCATATAAACACACATGCATATGTGTGCGTGAGTGCGAAGGAGCACGAAAAACGTGTGTCGATTCACCACTCTCGAGGATATCACGATTAAAAACAAAACACACAAACTCACTGTAACACACACGCACTCGCGATTATCGAAAGAAAAAAAACATGAGCTTATAACGCGCGCACAACACGGTTGCTCCTTTGATGTTGCTGTTGGATGAATTCTCAGATTTTCAACGGTATTTTGCGAGCGCTCGATTATATTGCCTTGAATTCGATATTTTTTTGGACGACACTGAATCTCCGAGCCTCTCAATATTGACGCACACGTTTATTTTTCTCTCCCTCTTGTATGCTCGTTCTACTTGAGCTTTTGGGGCTTTCGAGCGCTTTCTAAAGAGACGACACTCGAGCGCTGGAACGCAAAGCGTCTCCTGCTTCAACGAGGGTTTCTTAGAGGGTTCAAACAAACGATGAGAAAAAAAAAAAACAAAAACAAACACGAGCCTAGGCGAACTACGCGACGGGGACGACCACGACCACGACGACAGACGACGACGACGACAGAGCTACGCGGAAAACCGAATATAAACACACACGCGCGCGCGACCACGGGCAATATGGCGTCACCGCGATTTTAGCAGCCGGAAAAACTGACGGGGAGTCTGACTGTCCGCGATAGTAGCGCTCCCCCTCCCTCCCGCAACTTCTCCCGTGACGTCAGTCCTCGCCAAGGGTGGTACACGCCAGAGACAAATTTCAGCCTCGTTCAATCTCTCAGTCGCAGAGGAAAACTCAATTTCGCGAATTACAATCTCTATTTACGACCCGACTCTACGATTATTCGCAATCCAATTGCCGTCGATTCTTTTATTTTATATTATTTTTCAATATTTTATTATTCGCACGAAGATCGTCGGTGCAGTTATTTTCGGGGTGGAAAAAGCTCCCCTTGTCGTTTCAGCGCTCCGAGCTTGGCGATACTACCGAACGGCGTCAGCAGCCGTTGGACACTGTTCGAACGCCATCTTGCTGAAACTCACCACGACGCGTTATCACGCATCTCGTTACATCGTTCTCGCGCAACTCCCCTGTCAATCCACCCCTGCTAAAAATAAGGGATGACGACAACAACCCTCCCCCTCTCCGCCGCCCGTTCTCGGTCGATACGCAAGTGCCCGCCGCTTTCTTCTTTATCGACGCTCATTACGTAATCACCGTGACCTCGGCTGAGAAGCCCCAGGAACTCTTTTCGACTATACAACCCATACGAACCTTTTGATGGTTGTTTGGTAATCAATGGTATCGCATGCAGATCTTTCGGTAGTCTATATTTTTCCGTTTGAGCTCATTTTAGCGGATCGAAAAAATGATTGTCATTCCAAGACGAAATTTGTATGTTTCTGATCTCTGGAAAGCTATCAAAAGAATATTCGAACGATCAATCATGATTTGCTACAGGATAGGAAGGTGAAAAGTCTTTCTACCACTCGTTAACGTTTACAGTATAGTATTTTATTATTATTATTTATGTATATATATAACGTGTGCACATTTATCATTATAGTATCTTAATTTGATGCTCAAGCGCGACAATAAGTTTGCCAATATAGTTGGACAATGATGATGAATCGCGGCGAGATGTAACTGATATTTGTTTTTTTCTCACATTCTTTTTTTGCTCATGTGCCTGACGTTACGCTTTTGGGTTTGTCGTATTAATGAGCCTGATTGTTACGTCTGCCACGACGTTTGCGACCACCACCACCACCGCCGCCGCCAGGTTGGCGTCCCGATGCTGCCCATTGTTCATAAAATCTTTCAGCTTCCAACCATTCCTGATATTTGTACCACCATTCCTCCCACTTGACGTAATCGTCGAGCGATAAATCTCGCAAGTATCCCCTCGCTTTGTAATAATCGTAACGGACCCTCACGTCGTTCCAACAATCCAGACCTCGAGGCCCTTGAGCCAACAACGACTCTGGGTAGTGCCCCGGTGGCGGAGACTCGTATCCCAATCGCGCAATCCTCTCCTCACCCTCGATTACGACCTTCATCGCGTTTTCACCGTCTTTCGTTATACGCATATTCTCCATGTCTCGTCGGTCCACACTCCACTGAGCCATTTTACCGAATCTGCAATTTTTTCAACATTTTCAATCAGCCATTTCGTCGAAATCGACCGCGATATTTAAATATTTTTGGAATTAACGAAATCAAGGAAATGAGGGCTTTTTTTAGAGAGATTTGGAAAAAATCTTGGGCATCGCATTGATGCCCAAAATTTGGTTGAATCATGAACGAACTCGTTTCTCAACTACACATTTCCGCTTCATCTTCTCTCGCTTTTTACGCAAACAATTGTTAATATTTTAACTATTTTTCACTTCCGTCCGTCACTTTAATATTTGAGAGAGTATTTTTGGATACTTTGTGAGTTCCTAGAGATTTTTACCAACCAAATTTTACCGAGTTGAAATTGTAAGAGCAAACCCATTAATAAATAATCTGACTCTGAAGTTTGCAACGTTGAGATTTAACGAAAAACATTTTTTCTATTGATTATTCATTGAATTTTGAAAATCGCGGCAATTTTTCGAGTCAATTGAGGTTTTTGGTCGCAAGGGAGAATCGTCTTATTGGCCAGAGCAAATATTCAATAATAATATTGCATTCTAACGATGGAAACTTCAGGATCATTGAAAACAAGTTTCGTTTGTATAACTCATGCTGATCTTACCGCTCGGAAAGAGTCATTCGCGGAGGTCCAACATGCGAATTATTGGAGGAGCTGTCGCTGTCCTCGCTGGGTGAGGATTCCGGAGGTGGATGAACCATCTGAGGAGGTCCATGGCCCGAATGTGTTTTTTCAACTTTCACGGGTTTTCGCATCTAAAGAGTAAAGCCAAACAAATGTTATCTTCCTTCTCTCGCCTTGATATTTTATCAGCCAAATGTCTGGCTTCTGTCGACATACCAAACTGTCGTCGTTCGGTCAACTTCGTTGAGATAAAACTCAACGAATACAGACGTGAATACGAAAACATGAAATATTCATTTTCTGGCTAACGCAAACACTCGATTTTTCGTTTGCGAACTGGAATTGAACGAGATCGATGGAGCAGAGAATTCTGAAAATTTGCGTTTACGTAAAAATTCGAAATTTTGAATTCTGGCGCGTTTCTTTGAGACGGACTGCATCGCAAATTGCATTTTTGTTAACCAAACTGTGAATGGCGTCGAAATCGCATCGCAATTATGATCGTTGGAACGCAAAAAATATTGTTCTTCGTTTTAGGAAAAAATAAAGTGGAGAAATTTGGTAAAAACTTGCATTGTCTTACAACTTTGCTTCGAATGCGATATTTTCCTGATGGATCTTACCAAAGGAATCGGTTCTGGTACGCGCGGATCTTCGGGCATTCGTCCATGATGTTTTTCCTTGCGTCGAGCTTTGGCAGCTTCTTTTTCTTTGAGAATTTTGTACGATTCTTTTTGATGTCGAGCGGGTGGTTGGGGAGCATTAGGAGGTGTACGAGGACGGGGTAACGGTGGTGATCTCGGTCGAGCGCGTTGAGGCACCGGGCCCCTAGAGCCGGAGGCACCAGCCATGTCTTTCGGATGGCCTCGTTGTCGGAGAGGGCTCATCGATCGCGAGCGTGAACGAGATGGCGGGGGAACGCGACGACGTTGATTCGGTTGTTCTCTCGGTGAGCAAACGGAACACGACCGATCGGAACACGTGCTGCCGGAGCTCGGGCTCCGCGCTGGTCTTGATCGCGTGTGTGAACGATCTCTGGGCGACCTGGGACTTCGAGCTCGTGGACTCCGCGGCCTTGGGCTGTGAGGACTTCGTGGTCTTGGGCTCCGAGGACTACGGGGATGTCCTCTGCTCGGTTCACCGCCGCCTCCGCCACTTCCTCCTCCCCCGCCGCCGCCACCACTACCGCCTCCTCCTCCTCCAGCCGCACCTCCGGCGTACAGTTCCTTGTAACCGCTGTGTCTCCATCTATTCGGATCACGCTCTTCGACCTCCAGCAATTTTTTGTTCCAATAACTCGATTGCGATTCTCGAGCTTTTCTCACGAGACTATCGAGCTCTCGCCTTTTTCCTGAAGACTCTCCGTGATTTCTCGGCTGCGCTGCGCTCGTGTCCATTCGCATTTTGCTGGAACTTCCTCCGCTCGGGCCTCTTCTTCGACCCTCATAGTCTCGAGACATTGCTGAAAAGATACAAAAACACAACATTATTTACCATCAACCAATTCGTGTCATTTCCAACGAGATGCCCATAAAAACTCTCGATTCAACAAAATTCTGTTTTTTTCTTGAGTAAAGCTCATGATTCTCATTCAATATTTGCTCAGGACAATGAAACGATATTTTTTTAAATCCAAATACAAAATTGTCATGACTCTGACGTTTGCAATGTTGAGATTCAACGAAAAACATTTTTTCTATTGATAATTTATTGAATTTTGAAAACCGTGGCAATTTTTCGAGTCGATTGAGTTTTTTGGTCGCAATAGAGAATCGTGTTAATGGTCGGACCAAATATTCAATAATAATTATTGGCTGTGCTGAAGAAATAACAGAATTTCGATGATCCTGAAGTTTGCATCGTTGGAATGCAACGAAATTCTGTTATTTCTTCAGCAGAGCCAATAATTATTATCGAATATTTGGTCCGGCCAATAAAACGATTCTCTCTTGCGACCAAAAAACTCAATCGACTTGAAAAATTGCCAGGACTTTCAAAATTCAATAAATAATCAATAGAAAAAATGTTTTTCTTCGCATCTCAACGTTGCAAACGTCAGAATTATGAATTTCGTTGCATTCCAGCAATGGAAACTTCAGGATCATAGATTGTCATGGTTTTTGAATTTGAATGGACAAATGGCGATGAAGTTTGCATGGTTGAAATGCAACAAAATTCTTTTTTTGCTGTGACAAAGCTCATTATTGAAATGCAGAATGTAATTACGAGGTTAAAATGATCGATTTCCCCGAACCAAAAAGTAAATCGGCTCGAAAAGTTTGGATAACTTTGAAAATTCGACAAATCATCAATGAAAAGAAATATTTTTCAATGGATTGCAACGTTGCGAACTTCAGATTCATATGGACAATAAGAAAAGTTGGGACGTTACAAAGTTCAGTGTCATTAAGTATTTGACATAATTACCTGATGAAAAGTTCAACAGCGAGCTTCAATGAGAAAGTGCCGGTTGATACAGAAGATCCAAACGCCTGCGAGAGCAGTGAACACGTTAGTTGTCAAAACCTGACTGGCTGTTGTTTGTTTATTTGTTTTTTTTGCTCATTCTTTTCATTGTTTAAACGATAAAAAGGTCGATGGTCCACGAGAAGTTCCTTGAAGATTTTTAAGTTACACGAAGCCTCCAACGGGATGCTTCCTTTGTGTACCTGAACCTTGTTTGTTTGGTATACGATCGAGAACCAAAATCCAAGACGGTAAATGTTGGAACGGAGCGATATTGAAATGAAAGGGGAAATTTGGCCGGAGAATCAACAATTTCTACGAGGAATTTTTGGACAAACGGGCAAGAGATTTTTTGTCGAGGATTGTCATGGGCAGTACCGACCGTTGCCTCAATGACCCTCAATGACGCGTTATCGCCGCCCGCGCGATCTCCGTCCGCCGTTCATGGAGAAGCGATAATTTTTTTCAGCATTCTTTTTTGTTTTTTTTTTTCACGAACAAGGCATTACGGTCGCGATTATTTCGATTTGTTAATTTGTTCTCACGTTACTCGATCTCCCGGTCACCCGGGCCCGCGGCGGGACTTTTTCACCGGGTGAATAACACGGACGGTTCGTTTTCTCTCGTTGAGAATATTCTCCGAATTTTATCACCAACAACGGAGGACGCGATGCGTTTCGCGGAACGCGCTTCGATTCGTCCGTAAAGGATCGACAACGACCGAAGCAGTCCGCGACGACTCATGGTATACGCGACGACGACGGCGGCAACGGCGGCGGCCGCGACAAAGCTGCATTTTTTCTCCGAATACGAAGCCCGAAAGCAGCGCTAAATTCGACTCGGAAAATCTCGACATCGCTCGAATTCCACGACGCGCAAAGCGATATCGAGATTTTATCTCCGATACGAAAAACCGACGATCAAACGGCATTCGTTCGTTACTTTTTTTTTCTCGTCGTTTTGCGACGTCGTCATTTCGCAACAGTACGCGCGCGATACTGGCGTCCCTTTCATTTCTTTTCTTGCTTTTCATTATACACACCTTTTCTCCGCACTCCTCAATATCAATAACAGTAAACAAGCAGATTTAAACAATTTAATAAATAACCAATGATCCTTAGTCGGGGTTTGACTGTTGCAAATCTTCGACACCAATAAACAAAAAAAACTCGCGACTTGTTAGTCTCCGTGTGTCAAGAGCGTCAATCGAGACTGAAAAGACACTAAAGAAAAACAACGAATGTCGACGCAGTTCTCTTCTTTCAATCGGAACGCCAATGCGTTTCCACTCGACAAATTTATCATTCACCCCCACCCTTGTCGAAAAAAACAATCGGGTCGTTCGATTTTGCGTTCCGAACGAGACGAACAGGGCGTTTTCTCGATATATTTATGTATACAACGCATATATCCACGATTCAATCCCACCCCTCTCTTTCTTTCTCTCTGCACCCCCCTTCAATGAAAGGAAACTCGTAATAACGACACTCACGTATCTCACCCGGTCAAAACGCCAACTCGCATTGTCCGCCACACGATTCTTGTCTATTTAGTTTCTTTTTGTTCGTTTTATTGATTTTTTAAACAATTACACTTGTCGAGAATCGAAATTGGCTTCACGTCCGCTTGCCAGCTCGTACATACACTGATACACAAAATGGTGACGGTAATTGCTGCGCTGCACTTCTCCGCTCACCAATGAACTCGCTACCCAAAAAGACAAGCTTTCAAATTCCGCCGACAGATGTCCGAGCGTCTGTCGCCGCCAGATTTTTACCGACCGTACAACCGACACGGATCATCTCAGAAAAAGATACACCGTGTGAATTGATATAATTACCATGGCGTATGACATTGTACGCCCTTCGAGAAATAATTAAAACTAATTAATTCAGTCCAGTTGAAAAATCTAACGGGGAAAAGATTAATTTGTTTAGGTTCGAATTATTTTTCGCTTCCATTGTTCCATTGCAAAACGATTGCACTGACGAGCAAAAGATGGCAGCACGGGTGAAAAGTTGAAAAATTCGCCGGCAGCTGGCGCAAGTGTAACTTCCTGCATGCCGAATTCTTTTCTTTTTCCCTCGGATAACCTAACGTGTCTGTCGGTGTGATAAACAATCACAAATCGCAGGTAATCTTGCATAAAAAGAGTGCATCGATCGGAAATTCGTAGCTAAATCGAAACTTGAACAAATTTTCATTATTCCCCAAGTGTTATTTTCCGCTAATTCACCATTTTTCGAGCTTCCGTGGGTGTTGGAAATTCGTGCGTGTAGAGTGTCGGCTTGAGTGCTCGTCTCCATTTTCCCACCAATTTAACTAATCCCTTCGCCTCGAATAACTATCAACAAACAATTATCTCAACTTACTATCCCAAATTTGTTTCCATGCTGTTCAGAAATCGATAAAATTTCAACTCGTCAAATTAACCTCTTTTTTCCACGATCTCGTTGTCAAGTGATATTAATGACAAGTGTCTCTTCTTCCAGCCATGGTTCGCATGAATGTACTCAGTGATGCTCTGAAATCAATCAACAATGCCGAAAAGCGTGGCAAGAGGCAAGTCCTTTTGCGACCTTGCTCCAAAGTCATCGTCAAATTTCTCACTGTCATGATGAAGCACGGTGAGTTACGAGTAAACCAACAAATTTAAATTCCCCAATCAATTACTCGCATCAAACCCATTATTTTCAAAATCAACTGTTTTATGATCCTCAGGCTACATCGGAGAATTCGAAATCGTCGACGACCATCGCAGCGGCAAAGTTGTTGTTAATCTTTCCGGAAGATTGAACAAATGCGGCGTCATCTCACCAAGATTCGACGTTCCCATTACGGACATTGAAAAGTGGACCAACAATCTACTTCCCTCCCGTCAATTTGGGTAATTATCATTGATTTTCAATTCCCTTGAATTATTTGAACTCCATCCATGACTAATCGATAAACAATCCAATTCCGCTTAATTTTTTTATCATTCTGCAACAGCATCTTTGGGAAAATGCTTTTTTATTTTCATCCCAACTCTGGATGATGCGAATCATGGTTTTTTTTTTGTCCATTCCCGAAATCATGGAAATGGGATTTGATTTGATATTTGATTTCGTTTTTATGAATAAAAATTGCGAATATTTGTCATTTGATGAAATAGTACAAATTTTTCTGAATTTCGAAGCATTTTTATGGGAAAATGTTGAGCCCAGTAAAATTTTGGGAGTAAAGTCCGTGGAACGCATTTGGGATTTCAGTCTCGTGATAGTTTCCAGATGAAATACCAGACTTTTTGTTGAATTAATCATAATAAATGGACTGTTGTAATTGGTCTTTACAGATACGTCGTTTTGACAACCAGTGGTGGAATCATGGACCACGAAGAGGCGAGGCGGAAACATTTGGGAGGCAAGATCCTTGGATTCTTCTTCTAAAATTTTATTAAATGAAAAATGTAAAAAACACAAAATTCTGTTTGTATCAACAAGGACAATAAACGGTTGATGCAAATGAAAATTGATTTCGCAATACCACACAAAATAAATTATTACTGATTTTTCAAAATTCCGCATATAATTCTCACTTGAATCAGTCAAACGTTTGTAAAAAAAAAAGCGAACTATATGCGAGCAAAAGTTTGTCGATTCGACCGATCGACACGATTTTAAATTTTCCCGAA
The DNA here is from genome assembly GCA_037043255.1 of Diadegma fenestrale. Classification (NCBI taxonomy): domain Eukaryota; kingdom Metazoa; phylum Arthropoda; class Insecta; order Hymenoptera; family Ichneumonidae; genus Diadegma; species Diadegma fenestrale. Next base: position 2,436,733 of record CM073311.1, on the reverse strand, counting down.
TTAATTTCCACGCAAGAATTGAAGCGAAATCTGAACCGAATGATATGCAGGAAAGAGGAGGCTGGAAAAATGCGAGTTTTCTAAATTTTATGTCATTTTCGTAAAACGGCGTGAGAAAAATGTCTAGTATGGGAAAATAACGCCAGGTGTCGTCCCATCGTGGTTCCGAATTCGGTTGACGGTCGGTAAAGCAGCAGAGAACGAACAACGATCCCGCAAGATGGCGGCATCAGTTAATTGTGGCGTGGATCACGATAGATGGCGACACTGCGGCATTTTCCATGTCCTTTTCAAATATTCGTAGCCCCACTGGAAGGAGCACCGTTGTGTGCCGCTTGCTAGGCTTCGCAGTAACGCGCTCCGAGCCACGATTTCGAGTTGCATTCCATCCGTCGAGCGGAGCGTTTGACGGTTAAGAAACTCAAACTCTGCTGTGCATGTCACGTTAAACTGCGATCGGAGTGTAGTCAAATTCGAAAGGAATTAAGTTCGATAATTGTGAAAGGATTTTCGAGTGTTACAAATGTACGAACCGAATTACGGGATCGGTATCGGATCGTCGTCGATCGTCAAGAGGAAAAGGGCTTTTTAGTGTGCAAGCAAAGGTGAGCGCGCCCGTCTCCTCCCCTCTCCAGGGTTGCCAGGTTGTGAACCAGGTGAACGCGACTCAAAGTTTACTAACTCTGTCGTACTCCTTCACATTAGAACGCCGAAAAAAACGTGTATATTTTCTCAGAAATTTTTGTCCGAGCGATTCCTCGAATCTTTGTCTCGGAAACCGCGTAACATTGTTGACGATTTTACTTCGATCGCATATTATATTGCCGCGATGTCGTAGTAGCGTACGTAACAAAATACGTACGAAGAATCGAAGCATCGGGCGAAATACTTGTCGACTTGGTTATCGAGAGTCTCCACTTAAATTTTTCTGACATAGTTAGCGATGGATCGTTATTATTGTTGTTATAATTGTCGCGCGTTGGATCGCTCGCGACTGTGGGACAGATTGATCGGCTATGGTGTCACGATTACGCGATGAATTGTGTTTCCTCTACAAACTCAAATAGCTCGTCCTTCGTCCACCGATTTTGTTTGTTATTCTTTTTTTTCTGACGCCTCGTATTTCGCGTTTTTACTGTGATATTTCGTGTTTTTCTTCGCGACAGTGAGAATTATCGGGCATCTGAATCGCGGTGACTAAAAAAGGTAAACAATCGAAACAATGATGGGAATAATTAAACAACATTGGGAAAAGGTCGGATGTGAAACGTGCGAGTGATCGTCGAGTGTTTTTTTTCTTCTTTTTTGACGAGAAGCAACGACGAATTTTAAGTGTCGCCGAGTGCAGTGGAAAAAAAAGCATAAAGAGAGCGGTGGATCGCGCGTCCCCCGCGACAGCTGTGGGAATAATAGTGCACGACTCCTGTGGATTTGTAACATGGGTTTACCGAAGCATCCGAGGGAACCAGCCGTCAGGCCCGTCACCGGTATCCTCAACCTTGCCAGCCTCTTCGTTTTTTTCTTCGCCTCCCTCGCTTCCAATACGGGAAATGCCTACGCTTCCGGTGAGATTTGTTTTCTGTCTTATTTTTTTTTTTTCTACATACCCCGAGAGAATCTTACGATCGGATCCCATTGAGAGCCTTCGTTGCCGATCACGAGGCTCCAGTGTTGCTGTCATGGCGGCTTGAAATTTACTCTCAGTGAATTTCAATTATTCGTATTGAATGACGCGTAATATCAAGTGTCGTTTGTGTTGAATTTCAATACGGCATCAAGGGCATGTGGAGAGCTTTGAAAAATCGTTTTTTGTTAACCCTTCGAGCGCACACGTCCTGCATCTCGGGTCAATCTGACCCAAAATCAAGTCGTTGGATTCGAGTGACTATGACGATGTTGAAGTATGCATCGTTGGAATGCAACGAAATTCGGTTTTTTCTTGAGGAAAACTCATGATTTTTATTCGATTTTGAATCAGGACGATGAAACGATCGTTTTTCAGGATTCAAACGCACAATTGATACGAAAATTGGCTTTTCTTTTGAAATTTAACAAAATATTAAGGGAAAAAGTATTTTTCGTTGGATCTCGACGTTGCGAACTTCAGTGTCATAAGTATGCATCGTTGGAATGCAACGAAATTCGATTATTTCTTGAGGAAAACTCATGATTTTTATTCGATATTGAATGAGGACGATAAAACGATGGTTTTTCAGGATTCAAACACAAAATTGATACTAAAATTGGCTTTTCTTTTGAAATTTAACAAAAAAATTAAGGGAAAAAGTATTTTTCGTTGGATCTCGACGTTGCGAACTTCAGTGTCATAAAAATCTGCATCTGTGTTTTTTTTTCTTGAAACGTTTTTTGCAGTAAATTATCCACGTTTTATGGCCCTTAATTTTTTATTACGAAAACGAAAATAAAATCAACTCGACGACACGATGAAAATATTACTAATCAAAATTACTTGAATCTAAATGTTAATCCATCCCTTGAAAATATTGTTTTTCTCAAACTTCGTTTTCTTGCAAAAAAAAAGTCGTAATTTTTCTTCTTGCCCCACACGATTCTCTTTGATTCGCTTTTTTTGAGACACACAATTTGTTGCCCGAACTCCGAGAATCTGTGTGCAACCTGGACGCGAGCGAACATTTTCAAACTTTGGCAATTAATCGCACAGTCCAATTGCCCTCGGTCGGTTCACGTTCTCGATCTGCGTTCAAACATTTTTCACAGAGAAACCGTTTGGCAGATTGCATCGTTAGAAATCAACGAAATTCCTTCATTTTCATACAGTCGAGCGCAAAATTCTCGTGCAATTTCGATTTAAGATGAAGAAATGCGAATTGAAAATTTCGAGACGTGACTTCCGGTTCCGAAAGAGGTAATTTTAAATACGATTATGTTTTATTTTAACGTTCGGACAAAGTCATGTTCCCGGCGGCCATTTGAGTTAATTCGAGAATCCCTTTACTACGGTCTCACATGATCTCTGTCTTTTTCCCCTTGTACCGGTTGGAACGTAATTTACTCGGTTCTGCGTGCCGGAGCACGGCAATCGTGGGAGTATTTTACGTTTTCCGCTGCTTTTGTGTATAGAGTACGACAGAATTCCCATTGTTGTCGTGTATTTCAGCGCGCAGAACTTTGTCTATCGAAAAACGCGTTCCCTCGTTTTTTTCCATCATTTTTTCAGTCGATGATTCTCCGCCCCGAAACCTGTAACTGGAGCACCAGAAAAAAAAAGAATCAGAAAAAGTGAGTCGATTAATTTTCACTCTCGTCGCTCAAATTGAATCCAATTACCGAGCTCTCGTTAAATTCTACGGGAAACGAACAAGTGCGAGTCCAAAATGGCCGACCACAAAACGGCCCGTTCATCCAATCATAAATTCAATGGAAAATGATGAAAATTGGATGACTCTTAAGTTTGCAACGTTGAGATTTAACGAAAAACATTTTTTTTATTGATTATTTATTGAATTTTGAAAATCGTGGCAATTTTTTGAGTCGATTGAGTTTTTTGATCGCAAGAGAGAATCGTTTTATTGGCCAGACCAAATATTTAATAATAATTATTGGCTCTGCTGAAGAAATAACAGAATTTCGTTGCATTCCAAGGATGCAAACTTCAAGATCATAAAATTGGTTAAAAAAACAAACTTTTCTCTTAAAAATTGACAGAAAATAAAAAGTTTCCTTGCAAATGGCCAATCAACTAAATCGAACCTTCAAAAATATTGAGTATCCCTCTCGTTCCGAGTTCGAAATGAGTTTACAAAAATTTTCGACGTTTGTTAAACTGATTTTTGAAAATCTCCGGCTATTCGGTAATTTTGGGAGCAGCCGGAAGTGCAGTCGTAGAAAAAAATCTGCGCAATAAAGAGAGAACGAGGAACCCTGCTGAGACGAAGATTATGTGTCCCTTAATTGGGATTTATTACGAGTGTTAATCCGACCCAATTGGTGGGAACGAAGTTAAAACGTTGACCTCTCGCAACGACGAGTGACGCCCGGTCTTTCTGTATGGCGTCGGTTCAACTGTACACAGAGTATGGTGCACTTAAGCCTTGCTTTTGAAGCACGTGCCGGCGCGTGTCCTCCAGATATACACAACGGACATAACCGGCCTCTATAATAGCCAACACAACGCCCTCTTTTACTTGCTTTTATTCGCCCCATATATGCATGACTCATTTCTCGCTATTTGCTCTGTCTTATCAACTTTTATCACCTGAGCCTTCGCATCCGAGATAAATTTAATAGGGTTATGAATACTCGATTCGAAGAACGCGCCACTTTTCTTTGCGTAACCCTTTTTTTTATTATAAAATCCATGCTTATTAATGGAGATACGAATAATTGCGACGATTTCGAAGTTTCCGATGACACTGAAGTTCGCAACGTTGGGATCCAACAAAGAATACTTTTGCCCTTAATTTTGTGTCAAATTTCGTATCAATTTTGTGTTTGAATCCTGAAAAGCGATCGTTTTATCGTCCTCATTCAATATCGAATAAAAATCATGAGTTTTCCTCACGAAATTCCGTTTTTTCTCGAGCAGATCTCAAGATTCTTATCGAATATTTGGTCAACACAATAAAACGGCCTTTTTTCGAGATCGAAACGCAAAATCGGTAGGAAAATTGTCATGGTTGTTGGAATGGAATAAAAAATGAATAGAAAAAGTATTTTGCGTTGGACCAGCACGCTGTAAATTTCCCTTTGATAACGAGTTTCGGTGAACCGACCGCTGGAATTTCGAGGATCAGTGCGAACCTACGAAATCAGTTTCACGTGCGAAATATGCCCAAATTTTTTGAATAAAATCCATCCAGCAATGACCAAAAGTAAAATTAAGCCCCTGGCTCTCGATTCGTTTCGAGAAAAAGGCCAAGTGGGCCTCACGCGAGTCGTTGGTTGAGTTTGACTCAGATTTATCGATTAGTATTGAATTTCCCAATGCGAACCGCCAAAGGAGCTTCTATACGCGATATAGCTGCAGCATGCAAAAGCCAGTGAAGACTCTTGGTCGTGTCTGCTTAGAACGATGATGGGCGCGATCGATAAAGTTCGATGATCAAAAATGCAGCCTCTTACAGAGGTTTATCGTGTACGAGTATCTTGGACCGCGAGTGCGACGTTGTATATGAGTTTGTTCGCTTTTTCTGGTTCACAAGATGTTGAGGGCGCGGCGCCCCCTATAGGCAAAAACGTCAGGATGTTGGGACTCGGTAGCAGCGGAAAGAGGGAGGAGTATAAAAGAATATGAGAAAAAACGTGAGAGAGAGAAAGGTTTTATAGACACTAGTGTGTATAATACTTGGTCGTAGTGCGCGCGGTATCTATCACTCGCGTCAGCTCTACGCGGCGAAACACAATGGAGGACAAGGGCCTTTACCTGTTCTTCGAGTGGTACCGCGCGCTTTCTCTCTCTTTCCTCTCGATCATTCCCTCCCGCTTCCACACCAGCTTTCCAGATCTCACATATACTCGTATTTGCCCCTTTCCCTTCCATCCCTACTCTTTCCAAACACGTTCGTCTGACGTTCCGCTTGGAGTTGCTCGTCCCGCGAGCGCGAGTCTTCGGATCTCGTTCGGCCTGAAAATCCCTACCCATTTTGAGTCTATTCAATCTCTACGAAGTACAGGCTCAAATTTGACACATATTTTTCGAAAAATTCCGCGCCGCACCATTTTCCTGCGACAAAGTTGAATCGCGAGTTCACAATCTGCCCAGGAAACTACTGCGGTTACACTCATTAAGGTTGGAACCAGTTTCTGCGCCACGACCTTAACACAACCTTAGCCAAACAAACGCCATACCGGTCGAACCTGGTGCGCGGAATTTAGTACGGGTTTTATTTCTGGGTTAAGTTGAACCACTCCGGAATCACCAGACGTCAAAAAACGTCGTGGAATCGTCGATACGGATTTTGGCCCGAAAAAATTGCAGTCTAATCAATCCAATCATTCGTTTTCGACGAATGATCCTGAAGTTTCCATCGTTGGAATACACCGAAATTCTGTTTTTTCTTCAGCAGAGCCAATAATTATTATTGAATATTTGCTCCGGCCAATGAAACGATTCTCTCTTGCGACAAAAAACTCAATCGACTTAAAAAATTGCCACGATTTTCAAAATTCAATAAATAATCAATAGAAAAAATGTTTTTCGTTGAAACGTTGCAAACTTCCGAGTCATTTTCGACGATGCCAAAGGTCCAGTTTCCTTCATGAAAAAAAAATCTTACTATCCTCGAGGTTCAAGATTTTCCTGTATAATCTCCCGATAATACTTTCGCAAAGAGTTATTTGCGAAATTCCAACCGACTCGAACACTTGTTCCCGTCAACCGGATGCCGCTTTCCCCCCTTCAAGAACCTCCTCGTCTTATTCTTCTTCTCCGCGACGAGTGCGACCTCCGCTCTCTTCATTCCTGCCACTTCTCATCCATTACACACACGTGCATACGGGAATTGAGTGTGTGCACCAGTTTGTACGGATACAAAACTGCTTCTGAGACTTTCCCTCGGTGCGCTAAACGCCATTCTGTACCTGCGTAACTCGAGCTCGTATACAGGGAGTCTGGTGCATCGAGTTCGGGCTGCGCTGCCGTTAGGTCATCCGGTAATTCTAACGACGAAACTTCCAGGTCAATTTTCTCTCCAGCCATCGCTTCTAATTGTTCGAATCATTAGCACTGGCCAACCTGGTCCGCAGAGAGCGTTGCACGCCCCGCGACAATGACTCTGGAGTTTGCAACGTTGGGATTCAACGAAAAACATTTTTTCTATTGATTATTCATTGAATTCTGAAAATCGTGGCAATTTTTCGAGTCGATTGAGTTTTTTGATCGCAAGAGAGAATTGTTTTATTGGCCGGACCAAATATTGAATAATAATTATTGGCTCTGCTGAAGAAATAACAAAATTTCGTTGCATTCCAACGATGGAAACTTCAGGATCATCCCGCGACACTCCGCGCTCGAAACGGACTCTTGGAGAAACAAATGCTTACTCTACAATTATACAACGTCGACTCGCTTACGAGAACTTGTACGCGACTCGCGCACACCCTGTATAAAATCCTTGCATTCATTCTTTCCCCCGCGGCTCTCTCGCTGCTCTCTTCTTCGATGATGCAGCGACACGTAATCCTCATGATGGCCTTCATGGGCTCTTCAACCATCGCATCAGCAAAAGGCCCCCTCCTGCGAGTGTTATCTTTGCGAAGCACTGGCTCATCTTATTTCCTCCCTTCCCTTCCCCTTCGACGTTATTCAAGAACGATTCCATCACCCCCGAAAACTGCGATCAAACCGAGCGATTTATCGTGGGATAAAATATACTGAGCTTTCGAAAATCGCAAAATTTCGTGTTTCTCGATAATTTGTGGTTTTCGCCGCGTCAATGACGGACCGAAAAATCCGCAGGCGATACCTCAGGCACCCCCTTCAATTTCCGCCCATTTCTTCTTCTGGCCTCGTACAATTCGACTATCCTATTTCAAAGACAGTCACAAATCATGATCCTGAAGTTTCCATCGTTGCAATGCAACGACGAAATAATAATTATTGAATATTTGGTCCGGTGAATGATAAGATTCTCTCCTGCGACCAAAAAACTCAATCGACTCGAAAAATTGCGACGATTTTCGAAATTCAATTAATAATCAATAGAAAAAATGTTTTTCGTTAAATCTCAACGTTGCAAACTTCAGAGTCATTCACAAATCGAGATTCTGCTTATATGCAGATGCGACCTTGAAATCGGTTCTCGCCAGAACGTCATGGGACTAAAGGTTTTTAAAAAACGCGTGTAACCAGCCGAAATCAGCGGATAGAAACTTGTTTCGTCGAAGCGTTTTTGGAAGACAACAAAGGCTGTGGGTTGGTCGAGCCAGATGTACCCAGAAAATGAAATCTTAAAAAAATGACGGAAGAAAAAAGATGATGGGCAGCAAAAGGGTGGAGGGCATCAGGAATAAAAATGCCTTCACGAGCGTATAATTCCCATTATTATTCCCTAAGGTGAGTCAAAGTGAGAGAGACGTAAAATGCTTGTAAAGAGGGATAAGGAGGCAGGGGGGAGGGGGAAGAAGTGAGGTGGCATTAGAGCGAGAAGAAAGATGACTGTTGAGCAGTCCGCGGTCGTCTCGTGGTAGCCGGTGCAAGAAAGGCCACTGACCGCCCCCGGCAAGGCTCTCTACATGGTCCCCATCCTTCTCCACCTTGATTCTCTTTTTCCTTCTATTTATCATTTCTTTTTTTTCACTTTTTCTCCATCTTTCTCCTTCTTTTCCTTTTCTTCTTCTTCTTCTTCTTCTTCTTCGATTTGTTCGGCCGAGGCGACGCGACTGCTCTCCCGTTCGAGCATTCCCCGTACGTGGATCACGCACTCGAATGCGTGCGTTACTTGGAAAAGTTGGATGAGAGACGACAACGTTAGGAACGTGAGGTTTTGCGGAGAGTCCGTGTGTGGCGTGGGGCGACGCGGATGCCATAAATGTAACCGCGATCTTGCCCACGGTTCCAAGGGGGACTCTGAGAAAAAGAAAGAACCGTCCGGGCTGCGAGGAGATGAGGAGGAAAGGACGCAAAAATAAAAGGAACACAAAGACGAGAGGAAACGAGAAGAAAAACGAAAAAAAGGTTGATAAATTATATGAGAGAGAAGCGAAATAATAAGATGAAAAAAAAACAGCACTAATCTACGAAAATGAAAAAAACTGGAATAAAAAAGAAAAATGCAAAGTCAAGGACAGACTGAGCGAGAGGGAGCGAGATATCAAAATTATGCGAAGGATTCTCGCGAAGGATCACACAGAACAATGTCTAGCGCATTGCCCATCGTTTTCCGGAGCAGCTAGAGCTCTCAAGTATATTTGGCGATTCACCAAACGTCGATTTTCCCTTTTATTTGTGTCGTCTCACTATTGCCTGCTGTCGCTGCGAAAAAGATCAACAGCACTATTACAAGCACGTTTCCGCTCGTGAAGCCTCGAATCGATTCTCCATGAGAGATTCTTCAGACAGGGCCTCTCTTAAAATTGCATCTTATCCAGAACTTTAACGACCAGACTGAACATGAACTGGAACAAAGGACTCTCAGTTCTTTTTGTTCTACGCCGTTTATTATCAATTTTATAATGACATCAAAAGCAAATTGTGGCTCGTAAAATATCGCTCTCAAACAAACTCGTTTTCATGATCCTGAAGTTTCCATCGTTGGAATGCAACAAAATTCTGTTATTTCTTTAGCAGAGCCAATAATTATTATTGAATATTTGGTCCGGACAATAAAACGATTCTCTTTTGCGACCAAAAACTAAATCCACTCGAAAAATTGCCACCATTTTCAAAATTCAATAAATAATCAATGGAAAAAATGTTTTTCGTTGAATCTCAACGTTGCAAACTTCAGAATCATTCAAAAGCAAATTGTGGCTAGTAAAATATCTCTCTCAAACAAACTCATTTTCTCACAAGATTTTTAAAAAGTCTTAATAATTTTTTTTATAATTGATAACGTCGAAATCTTTATCTCTGTTCTATCCATTTCTTAAAACATAAAAGTTGAATTCTTCATTCTTGAAACGCGAAGTGATGCCTCAAGATTTATCGCTTTGTATTAAATCACTGTCTATCTCCTAGGAAAAAGATTCTGAAAGCCACAGAGGCAGACGCAGAATTCTCGATTATGGGAGTAATCCAAGACTGCGATATATTTTTCTGCCTCTATTGCTACGCTTCTCTTTTTTCTTCCTCTCGATTCTTCAATTTCTATATTCTTGTACTATTAAGTCGTTCTTCTGGAGTGACCACTACTCGCAGGTGCCCTGCTCTTGAGGAAAACGAAGCAGGAGAGAGGAAAACGGGGACCGGGGTGTAGAACTCGCTTAGCCGCAAAGAGAAGCTCAAGTATTCTTCTTCAAACGCACACGCACACACACATGCCTGCTCAGAGATCATCGTCATCCTTATCTTTCTCTCTTTCCCTCCTTCTTCGCCTTGTCTCCTTCTCTCTTCACCGTGTCTCGCTCGCTCTTTGTCCCTTCTCTGTTCCTCTCTCTCTCTCTCTTTTCTTCTGATCTTTCCATCTCCTTTCCAGACTCGTTCTCCTACTACTCGTACACTCACTTGAGTTTCTTGACATTACGACTACTCTACGATTTTTTTGCTCTCAGCCTAGTCTACGATGAAAATGGATCGAGAGCATTACAATTTTACAGAGTTCCATTCACATGCGGTGTAATAGGCTCATTTATTTATCATTTCTTTAAAAACTCTTTTGCAACTTTCGACTAATGTTGACGATTTTATTGAAATTATAAAACATTGAAAAAAATGGAGAAACATAATATTTTGCATTACTTGGAGGGAAAAAAAGATGCGACACTCCATCCAGCATCACCGAGCTACTCAAGTTTCATATGGAAACAGAGACCCTCGTTTTCCACAGTTATTTAAAGACACTCTTCCGAAGATCGCCCTTTTGCTGCTCGACAGACATGAACTCGTTACTGTCACGTCCTCAAACTTGGAACCTCGTATTTTCCTAGCTTATTTGTTCCTTTTGAAGGAAAAAACGAACAGTGATGCATTAAATTCGCTTTAAAATTGCAGATCAAACTTCTCGAAATGACGATTGGAATAGATATCGCGAAATCTTCCATTTATCAATTATCTGGGCATACAGCCATTATAAAAATTCTACATTCAATTTTCTAGCTGCTGAAGCTGATCTTTGCTGAGATAAATTTTGATGGCGGTGGAAATTTATCGTATACAATTGAAATTTATCATAGAAAACTACACAACCTTGAAAAATTCACGTATCCGGTAAAATTTAATGACTCTGAAGTTTGCAACGTTGAGATTTAACGAAAAACATTTTTTCTATTAATTATTTATTGAATTTTGAAAATCGTGGCATTTTTTGAGTTGATTGAGTTTTTTGGTCGCGGGAGAGAATCGTTTTATTGGCCAGACCAAATATTCAAAAATATTTATTGGCTCTGCTGAAGAATTAACAGAATTTCGTTGCACTCCAACGATGGAACTTCAGGATCATAAAGTTTAACGAAAAGGGCTCCACTTTGCAATTTTGCTTCAGTCAAAAAATTAGTCAAAAATGCGATGGAATGAGAAAAAAATGGGAGAGCGAGAGGAGAAAAAACCCGGTATTTGAATTCGTCCGAAGTCCTTTTTACCCCAGTTTGCCGTTCTAGGGTCAAAACTTTGCATTTGAAATGCGACAGATTCGAGAAGAAGCTCCGAAAACATTTTTCGTACTACTCGATCGCCCAGGGTTTCTTTTTTCCTTTCTATATAATAATATCAAGAGTTAGCATGCTCGTACATATATAGATCTAACATAAAATTCGAGATTCAGTGGCGATAGGGAGCAAATACTCTGAAAGGGAGAGAAAGAGGAAGAGAGAAGGGAAAACCTCCGCAAAACGTTGCGCATTGCGTCTTACAGTCGGAGAGAGGGATGGCCCACTCGAATCTATACCCCCATACTCGTACGGGGAATTCCATAGAAACTAGCACATTTTGTTGCAATTCATGGTTTTCAACTTTCGGAAGTCCGCGAGGATATTTTTCCGAATTGAATTTTTCCTTCGCTCGAAAAAACACAACAAAACGGAACGAAATATCGATGATATAAGAAAAATTCCATGATCAAAATATTTCGTGATCCGATATGCGTCATTTCTTATTAGTGTCCATCAACTTTATTCGTGAGCATCAGAGTAAATTCATTTATTCGCGGAATATAATGATATTATTGAAATCAAACAGTCTGGACCATTCAGTCTGGAGTTCCCCATATGCCTGTAGTATATAATGTTGGCAATCTGCACGTATGTGCATCGTAACTGTATATAGTTCACTAGACAAGCTACTGCAGGTTGCAGGTGGTCAACCCCTCGCTTACTTTCCCGCAGTAAACTTTTTCGTATAACCAATTGAAACTCGCGCGATTTTTTTAGGCACCAGATGTTCATCAGCCCCAAAAACGCGACTACCTCGATCCTCCATGACATTGAAGATCGCAAAACGTTTGGCTTCAACGAAAAATACTTTTTCCCTTAATTTTTTGATAAATTTCAAAAGAAAGGCTCATTTCGTATTAATTTTGTGTTTTAAACCTGAAAAACGATTGTTTTATCGTCCTGATCAAATATCGAATAAAAATCATGAGTTTTGCTCAAGAAAAAACCGAATTTCATTCGATTTCATCCTTCCTATTTCCGAATCGTTATTGATAAAGTTATTCAATATTTCGAAATCAGGACCAAATCAACGAAAATATTACACTGAAGTTCGCAACGTTGGGATCCAATGAAAAATACTTTGTCCCTTAATTTTTTGTTAAATTTCAATAGAAAAGCCAATTTTCGTATTAATTTTGTGTTTGAATGCTGAAAAACGATCGTTTTATCGTTTTGATTCAATATCGAAGAAAAATCATGAGTTTCCCTCAGGAAAAAACCGAATTTCGTTGCATTCCAACGATGCAAACTTCGACATCGTACGAAAATCAGGTTCTGAGTTAATTAAAAAAAATATATATTCAATCCTCATTACATTTCCAAATGACTTGTTTGTCCTAAATAATTCATGAGAAAATCTTTTGCTTAATGGATAAACAGAAAACTGCTGAATTGAAATGCACATTGTTCAATGTCATGAGAAAGAAGCTTTTATACAGACAAATGGTGTTATTGCATAAGCCAAGTGCATTGAAAATCACTCAATCGTTGCTTGGGAAACGGACGAGTGGTCGGTTTCGTATAACGAGACTGTGAACAAAACAGAGAGCCAGTCTGTTCTCGTGCAACGTGTACAAAAAGCTTTACATACATAAACTTCCACGTGTTATATATACAGAGGGTTTTTAGTGGATTTGTGAAGAAGTTTCGTCAGGGATACTGGGGCGTGAACCCCTCTTTAGTGTGTGTTATTTCTGGAGCGCACAGTTAACGACCCTGGATCATTCAATCATCGACTCACATGGCTTGAATCCATATTCGACGTGAAAGCGAAGCTCTGCGAATGAAAAGAAGCAATTCATTACTCACACACACAAATATAATTAATTGGACGATTGTAAAAGTTAAAGTGCGAGTCGGAGTAGTAACGCGCGCGATGAATTCGATGAATGAATGAAAGTTCAGCTCACTGCGGCGACGCGTTCTTCCGTTATCGCAATACTGGGCCGTTGAAAAAATCGAAATGATTTTCCTTTCAAACCAACGCATTGGCGTGTAATTTTAAATCGTTAATTATGCGCCTCTGGTAATTTCCAACTGTTTCGAATGAAGAAACGAAAGTTGTGAATATTTTATTGCATTTTTGCATGGATGGAATCGAGTTTTTTCCCCTGACGTTTAATTCTGGATTTTATATTCGTCGGACGTTTTTTTTCTTCGGTCGAAATTGGAATTGTTGTGTTAACAAAAATCGGACGTTGATCGCGTGACAAATTGTTTTTTATCTGCAGTGCACACGCGATTTTCATCGCCCCTTCTTCACCCCTTTTTGGATCGCTTCCAGCTTCCCCTTTCACCTACTGTCTCGACAGCTGCGGCTTGTAGGGGTAGATGTAGAGAAAAGAGATAAAGAGGGAGAGAGAGATATTATCCCCCAGTGTGCACAGGGGACCGAATATTCAATGACACAGGTAAAAAAAAGCCTGCGGTTTTCTCCGTTCTGACCTCCTGAACCCACGAGATAAATGGAAAGAGATCACTTTTCTGCTCATTAATTCTTCTCCACTCGAAATCTCTCTCCCCGCCATGAGCTTCAATCCACTCTCGAGTGCAAAATTCATAAGCCACGTTTTAAAAAAGAAGGCCAAACTACAGACAGGGATGAATTCTTTATTTACAACAGTTTTTCAACTATTCTTATTCTTTCGTTATAACTTTTTGGGGTCATAGTTTAAATTTTATGACTCTGAAGTTTGCAACGTTGAGATTCAACGAAAAACATTTTTTCTATTGATTATTTATTGAATTTTGAAAATCGTCGCAATTTTTTGAGTCGATTGAGTTTTTTGGTCGCAAGGAAGAATCGTTTTATTGGCCATACCAAATATTCGATAATAATTATTGGCTCTGCTGAAGAAATAACAGAATTTCGTTGCATTCCAACGATGCAAACTTCAGGATCATTGAATTTTTCAAACCAACTTGAGATTTTCGGACCATCGTGAATGACGTTAAAAAAAAGAATAGTAAATCCTCATCAACAATTGAAGGAAAGTTAAATTTTCATTCAATCGACAATCGTCTCTTAGAGACTGGAAATTAAAACACTTTGGTGTTTACAAAAATCACAAGACACTTCTCATCATCAGTCTACGATGTGCAACGTAAAAAAAACAAAAACTTGAGAAGATTGCTCCAGAGCGGATCCCTTAAAGATGTGGCGTTTGTTTATCCGATGTCTCGCGAGACCAAGTACAGAAAAAAGAGTGAGAGAGAAAGGTAGAGAAGATGAAGAGAGATATATCTGAATTATTAAGGCGCCGTTTATGCCTTGGGAAGATGAGAGACTTCATCTCTTTTTTCTTTTTCACTACTTTTACCCTGTGGGTGCTTGAAAAACATGGAAAGGCGATGGTTCACAGCTGGTCCCTCTTGTGGAAGATACTTGTAGGCCAGTTCACCCGGAATATTTCCAATCTTGACGCAATACTCTACAGCGATGTTCGTTGCAAAATTTTGATGATCCTGAAGTTTCCATCGTTGAAATGCAACGAAATTCTGTTATTTCTTCAGGAGAGCCAATAATTGTTATTGAATATTCGGTCCTGCCAATAAAACGATTCTCTCTTGCGACCAAAAAACTCAATCGACTCAATAAATTGCCACGATTTTCAAAATTCAATAAATAATCAATAGAAAAAATGTTTTTCGTTGAATCTCAACGTTGCAAACTTCAGAGTCATTATTTTGTGTTAATAATACGTTACCACAGCGCTGGATGTTTGCAAACGGAATCGCCCATACACGAAAAAGCCCTTGTGGCTCGTTTTACATACAATTCTTATGTGTTATTCTTAGTACGTGAGAATTAAGATCTCTATTTCCCTTCGAACGGCATTTCACGTATGAAAACCATGCGCGATCCCAGTTTGAATAGCTGTAAGAATATTTTCTTGCCCCCGTTAATCCGGAATCTCTCTTCTTGATTGAAGAATACGAAAAGATTGAAGACGAATGAGAAAAGTTGTTGAGAACAAGTGCCGGCAGGCGCCCATCGGAATATGAAAAATAATAATTGATGCTTATCCGAGTGGCCATTGTCTCGTTCTTCTCGAGAGTATTTAGAGTTTCCATAACTAATGCATACTTACGGTGATTAAGGAAACTTTATCGTAGCGGATTGAGAACATTTGGAAAACTTTAGCTTCGTCGGAAAATCATTTCTTAATTCACATTGAATAGCCTTGAATTTTTAAATTAACGAAAAAAACACGTTTTCACGATATTTCGCAATTGTTTAACAACCAAACGAATTTCCGGAGATTTCTGTCTCTTATTCAACTGAATATCGGAATGATCCATTTCCACTTTCGTGAACTCGCGCAACACCGGATCGTTCCATCCGGGTAAACACGACAAGGATCTCAATGTTCTGGGTGTACGTATATACACACATATAATGCGTAACGAAAGCCCGAGAGTGGAACGAGGAGCGCGTTGAAGGATGCGAAGCGTCGAACCAGCCGGTAAATGCAATCCTCCTTTTTCATTTTTTTACTTTTCCCTATACTCGTATCCCCTTTCGCAAGCACTCGACCAAGAAGCTATGTCTGTTCGCTTTTATTACGTTTTGTTTTTACTCCGGTTACTCCTATATTTACGCTTCAAACACTTTTTTGTACGATTGCGCAAATTTTTAAACGACTTTTAGCGAAAACGCGCGAGGCAAATGTTTTCCGCTATCGCTCCTGACTTTTTAAATAATATTAAACAAAACATTTGTTGATTGGCAAGATATTTCCGTTATTTCCAGCAATTCGTGACAATTCAGCAAAGTTTCTCAAGTCGGATACTTTTTCTGTAAACTTGGATCATCCTGAAGTTTCCATCGTTGGGATGCAACGAAATTCTGTTTTATTCTTCAGCAGAGCCAATAATTATTATTCATTATTTGGTCCGGCCAATAAAACGATTCTCTCTTGCGATCAAAAAACTCAATCGACTCAAAAAATTGCCACGATTTTCGAAAATCAATAAATAATCAATAGAAAAAATGTTTTTCGTTGAATCTCAACGTTGCAAACTTCAGCGTCATAAACTTGGAGTTATTTCATGAGAACGAAGGACAGAATCGAACTGTGAGCCATTGACGAACTTTCGTGAAAGAAAATAAAAATCACTGTATTTACCTACAGCCATATATTTTTGATAATGACAAAAGCAAGTCGTTGAACAGGAAAATATATGACGCTAACGAGTTCACGATATCGTACTACACAGTATCCGTTACAAACGGAAAATTGTTGCGCGACTGAGTCATCGAAGATCATTAAAAAGTAGCGGCGGCCAGGAGACTCGACGATCGGAGGGATACATAAGAAAAGAATGTTAAGAACCGGATACTATCTCGTAGTGCCCTCTCTTGTTATTTTTTCGTAGCGACAATCCACACACGTGTACACACAGATTTTTATGACTAGAAAATGATTTGTAATCAAATACGTCGTATGTGATAACGAATTTTTCACCCTGCGATATTTATAATCAACCAAACGACCAGAATTCTGAGTTCAAAACCATTTTTGGAATCTTTTTTCATTCCACATTATAATGTAAAGTTTTGAACAAGTTTTTTTTCTCCTACAGAGAATATAATTACGTGAAAATATATAATTGAACTAATTACTCAAAAATGTGAATTTATTCGTTCGTCCGAATATACGAGGGAGGAAAGAATTTGAGAAAAAAAATGTAATTTGTTGCTTCCTGCGATTAAGTTGACCGCCATCGTTGCCCGATCAACGTTACACACACGCCTCTCTCTCTCTCGCTTCGTGCTCATTTAAATTTGATGAGGGAAAGAGCGAGACAAAGGTCACGTGCTTTTTGACCCTGAGAAAGGATTCACGAGGATATAATTATCGATCCCCTCACGAAGGTTAAAGTCTCGGAAAACTTGGTCGAAACAAATGTCTTCTCCCCATACGAAAAGTAATGTGAAAAATCAGGATCCGTTTGGTGCTCTCTCGATGATCCTGAAGTTTCCATCGTTGGAATGCAACGAAATTCTGTTATTTCTTCAGCAGAGCTAATAATTATTATTGAATATTTGGTCCGGCCAATAAAACGATTCCCTCTTGCGACTAAAAAACTCATCGACTCGAAAAATTGCCACGATTTTCAAAATTCAATAAATAATCAATAGGAAAAATGTTTTTTGTTGAATTTCAACGTTGCAAACTTCAGAGTCATCTCTCTCGTAGTTATTTACGCACGAATTGAATGGTATTTTCCTTTCTTTTTCAGTTACTCTCCAAGAACCAAGGTTTATTACTCAACCATCCGGAGTGAGCAACATTTTGATAGAAAATCGAACGAAAATTCTGCAATGCATGGCACGCGGTAAGTTTTGTCATTCAACGTTCACTTTTTTCTCCCTTTTTCCTTGTTTTTAACCAAAGATGACGATATCGTCGTGCAGGTGGCTAGCGACCAAAGTTTCTCGTGAAATATCGAATAACGTCGACGATAGTGGGATGTGAACAGTGGCCAGATGAAGCCATAAAGTTTCTGTTCGATATATGCATGCCCAGAGGCTGTTACACGCCAAATGAATATAAACCGGAGCCCCCGTCGGTTCGATCGATCCTCCAAATTAATTCCCATCGTTCTCAACTTTAATCGAGACTTATTCGCTGACAATTTTCACGATTCCTCAAACTGCACTTTTTCCACCTGACCACAACAAGTTCGAAATGTAAATTCCGTTTTTTTTTTCTCCAAATTTAATTCCACGTCAAAATACAAAGAAAACATTTGTAAAGTTGCTTTTTTAAAAAATTCACCATGGAAAGGAGATTACGAAAAAACCTGAAGTTTGCATCGTTGGAATGCAACGAAATTCTGTTATTTCTTCAGCAAAGCCAATAATAATTATTTAATATTTGGTCCAGCCAATAAAACGATTCTCTCTTGCGACCAAAAAACTCAATCGACTCGAAAAATTGCCACGATGTTCAAAATTCAATAAATAATCAATAGAAAAAATGTTTTTCGTTGAATATCAACGTTGCAAACTTCAGAGTTATAAAAACTTTTGGTTCGATTCTACACAAAAGTCCCTTCACATCAAGCCCCGTAACGTGATATCGTGACCCTCTGTGACAATAAGTACGGTATAGTAACGTGAGGTGCTCGTATCGAAAAAAAAGAAGCAAAACGTGAAAAAAAAACATGGACGAGGAATCTTTTTCTATACGCGACAGAAATCCCGTGAACAATGAACTCCGTACAATCAAATATTCGCGTTAATCGTCGTTACAAAAATGTTGAATCGATAAATCCTGAATGGGAAGAGAACCGGTCCGACAAAAATCGCCATTTCCATTTTTTTTTAAAGGCTACCCCCAACCGAAGTACAGATGGTTCAAGGACGGTGTCCCTTTGAGCAACGAACTCACGTCCGATACTTTTTGGCGCATACAAAGCCCACGTCGAAAGGACGCCGGTGTTTATTATTGCGTAGCTACGAACGACGTTGGATCGATTTTCAGCGAAAGGGTCACTTTTTCCGTAGCTTGTGAGTACTATTTCATTTTTATCATTTTATTGTACTCCCCACGTTTGTGTTTAAGTTTTTATTTTTACGCTCCCACGCCCAAATTTCCTTTTATTTTCGTTTTTTCGTCAGAATTCATGCAGTCAAAATGCAGAATCGGTGATTCAAATTTTTTTATGGCCAATTAATTTAATGGACAGTTTGAATTTGATTGCATTTTTCAAATTAGTCGAAAACTGCCCAGTAAAGTTAATGTCGCTGCACGTTATTTTTGATTCTTTGTTAGATATGGGAGTTTTCGAAAATTTGACGGACATTGAAGTAGAAGTGCAATCCGGAAGTGCAGCGATATTGGAGCTGCCACCGATCGACAGTGATCCGACACCGGACGTAACGTGGTCGACGCTGAACGAGCCAATCCCTTACGAGATTCAATACGCGACGAGTCAGCACAAACTTCTGATTCTCAATGTCTCGGAAAAAAATGAACGGATTTACAAAGCACGTGCTACCAATACACAAATTGGTAAAGAAGAGAATGGACCACTTTTCAAATTGCGAGTTACCGGCGATTCCAATTACGAGGTCGCACCCTCGATCATCGTCAAGCCTCGAGACATGCAAATCATCAAAGACCAACCCGTCACGTACTTGGATTGCATCGCCAATGCAAGGTAAGGGTCGTCCGTAATTTTTCATAATTATAAAAACGTCTATGATCCTGAAGTTTGCATCGTTGGAATGCAACGAAATTCTGTTTTTTCTTCAGCAGAGCCAACAATTATTATTGAATATTTGGTTCGGCCAATAAAACAATTCTCTCTTGCGACCGAAAAACTCAATCGACTCGAAAAATTGCCACAATTTTCAAAATTCAATAATTAATCAGTAGAAAAAATGTTTTTCGTTGAATCTCAACGTTGCAAACTTCAGACTCATAAACGTCTCATCATCCCGGTTCCTAAAAATCTTACCAAAATGTTGCTTCCTTTATTTCAGATCACTTCACGAACTTCAAACTATATGGACCAAAGATGGTATACCAATCGAAAATGCTCAGATAGTTTACAGCTTCAACGACTCTTGGAACAGAACTCTCGCTCTCATACTGGCGAATCTCACTTACACTGGCGTCTACACGTGTCACGTTGATTTACGCGGTGGAGGCTATCCAAGTGTGAATGCCAGTGCCAAAATCGATGTCTTTGGTGAGAATTATCACCCATTTTGTGAAAACATTAATTTCCATGCTTTTTTCCACTCTTTTAAAAATTTCTTTAATTTTTTTCAAAAGTAAAGCCAAATCCGCGTTATAAATTTCGATGGATAGTCCAGACACGAAAATCCAAACGTTAAATTGTCTTTGAACGATCGATTTCCTGTTTCAAACCAAAAAAATGCAGTAAAAAACTTTTTCGTCCCTACATTTTTCTAATTTATTCGAATTTTCGTAATGTCAATAGAAAAACCGACTTTCGTGAACGAACTTAAACGCGAGACTCATAGTGATTATGGATCTGTGGTCAAATTACCCTGCGATGCTGTGGGTGTCCCAAGCCCAAAAATCAGCTGGTTTTTCAACGCCGAACCAGTCGATCATCTTCTGGGCAACAAGTAAGAAATAATGTTAATGACTTTAAAGTTTGCAACGTTAAGATTCAACGAAAATTATTGTTTCTGTCAATTATTTATTGAATTTTAAAAATTGTGATTATTTTCCGTCTCGATTGAGTTTTTGGGACTCACGAGACGATCCGGGCCAAATATTGAATAATAATTGTGAATTATGGTGAAGAAATAACAGAATTTCGTTGCATTCCAACGATGCAAACTTCACCATCACCAAAGTTAAACTAGAATCGATTTCAATGACCGAGTTTCTCGGCTAATTGCGAATTATTTGAAAGGATAATTATTTGTTGATTTCTTGGGTCTCAAGGAACTGAACTGACCCGGTTGGAACTTTATTTTGCAGATTGGAAATGGAAGAGGATGGTTCTCTGACGATAAAGAGACTGACGATGGAATTTTCAGGAATGTTTCAATGTCTGGCGTCGAACGACGCAGGCGAAGCGTCGAGCTACACTTGGCTAAAAGCAAAAAGTATGAATCATTTATTCCTTCAAGGTTTATTCACCCGAAAACGCGTAAAATTCGTCCTTTATATCAGGACTTGATAAGAAATGAGAATTTAATTCAATCGTTGAATTTTGCAACGTATTGCGCGACGAAAATGTCACTTCGGGGGTTTAACAATTGCGTATTTTTGTGTGGGAACAGCGGAAGTAAAGGACGTCGTGAGGAAAAGGGTGGCGCGAAGGGCAGCCGGCTACAACGTAGTCCGAGCTCGCCAATCCGACGGCCGCTTAAAGTTCTTTCAATATCCGGAGAGTAAGGAAAACAAAAAGACAAAAAGAATTTTTCCAAAGTGTAAATTTCACGATAGTTTAGATTTTTTTATTTTCATACATTTTATCACCATTTTTTTGCTAAGCGTAATGGTTTTTTTTTTTTTTTTAAATATATAAGGCACAAAAATGCTTGAAAATATGCCACACACATTTTTAGTATTGCTTATGTTTTTTTTCTACTGTAAATTATTGGTAATTAGGTATTTCCAACGATTTATCGGCGGTGGAGATTTTTTTATTTTGGAATGAAAGTTTGCGAGTTTGGTTGAATGTTTTTTTATCCATTGGTTTAGTTATCAACGTCGATTATTCGGGTAATCGATATTTATTTGTGTTTCCTGCTATGGCGACTGCGAAATATTGAGGCGATGCACACGTTGACAACGATTTTGGGACTAGCCAGTACGATCGACGAGCTTTCTCCATTTTTTTGTTTTCCAACCAATTTTTTTCGTTTTCTTTTTTTCTCTAGAGCTCGATGCATGACGATGGATTCTTGTTTTCAACGTAACATTAACAACTCATTGTTTTCAGCTTCGGTTCCCGTTATCGAAATCCCGCCGAGCAATATCACGGTCCTCGATGGCAAGGAGGCTACGATGAGTTGCCGCGCCATTGCGGCGCCAGTTCCTAATACGACTTGGATTTATAATGGTAATTTAATTACTCCTCTTTCTGTTCATTCTCAATCTTTATTCTCACGGTTGGAGCGAATTTAAAAACCATTTCGTTGAAACTCGAATCAATTTTTTCGGCTCGCAATGAAAAAACATTCGAAAAAAGTTTAAGTACAAATTAAAATCCGTCTACAGTAAAAAAAAAAGTGATTTAAATTGAATTTCTCAAAAATTTTAGTCACTTCACATTTCGTCGGAGAATCGAGTTGTATTTTCGTTGAACAATTGTCCAAAAAGTAACAAGTACATGTGTTTATTTTCTCAGACAACAGCTTCGTTGAAATTGCCGGACGAGTTCAATTGCTCGAAACAGGAGATCTTTTGATCGCCGCGGTAAAGCCAAACGACGCTGGAAAATATACGTGCGTACGTGCCAACGAAGCTGGCTCCGTAAATGCCTCGGCGCATTTGGCCGTCGTCGGTAAGCAAATACAAATGAAAGAAAACGAATCAATTTGTCGTTATCAAAGTCTTTTTCATGATCGGAGTTTACATCGTTGGAATGCAACGAAATTCTGTTATTTCTTCAGCAGAGCCAATAATTATTATTGAATACTTGGTCGAATGTTTTTCGTTGAATCTCAACGTTGCAAACTTCAGAGTCATGTATTTTTCTCATCTTTTCAATGCTAATTGGCATTTCATTGTGTCGACAGTGAGAACACAAATAATTCGACCTCCGAGCGATACTTCCGTTCTCCTTGGACACACTGCTGAGCTCCAGTGCCAAATTTCTAACGATCCTAGTGTGCCATACGACATCGTATGGCTGTATAATTCTCAGTAAGTCTTTTTGTTTTAAATCACAAACACATAAACGTGGAAAAGCTGGAATTTCATTGGCCAATTGTTGAAAAACTACAATTAATTCGGGTTATTTTTTTAGGGTAATTAATACTCAGGCTAGCCAACGAGTAAAAATGCGACACGACGGTGCTCTCGAAATCGTAGCTGTGCGCGCTTCGGACGTCGGTGAATACGCGTGTTCGGTTATTTCTCCGGGAGGCAACGAGACGAGAACCGCAAGACTCAGTGTAATCGAATTGCCATTCGCACCGATAAACGTCAAGGCCGTTCGCGTCGAGTCCATTTCACCAAGAACTATAAACGTCAGTTGGGTTCCTGGCTTCGACGGCAACAGCCCGACCGAAAAATTCATCGTCGAGAGACGGGAAGTTCCGGAATTAGGTGAATATACAGACAGAATATAAAATTTCATTCTTTAACAATTGAGTCAATGAATAAGCGATAATTGATCAGTAAAAACGGATTTTATTTATTTTTTATTTATTTATTGTATATATAATTAATATATAAATTCATTAATTTATTTATTAATTAATTTCACGGAAATTAATTGAAAAATTAATGTCCATGAATTTTGTGCACATTGTTTGCAGGCCCAATCCCGGATCCGTTGTCAAATTGGGCCAGAGAAAACAACAACGTTTCGGCGGAAGAAAAATGGTGCTTGCTGAGCGATTTGAAAGCGGCTGCGGCTTATCAATTTCGAATAACCGCGGTAAACAGCGTCGGCGAAGGACCGCCCTCGGACCCTAGTAACGTCGTTGTCTTGCCACAAGAACGTAAGTTTTGAAAAGCACATGAATAGAGCGATTTTTTAAATGAAATATCATTTTTTATTGAATTTTGTGGTTATTTTTTCTAGCTCCCTCGGGACCGCCTCTCGGTTTCGTCGGCTCGGCACGTTCCTCCTCTGAAATTATAACTCAATGGCAATTGCCGCTGGAGGAGCACCGAAATGGCCACATTTTGGGTTACATTTTGAGGTATCGTTTGCGCGGTTACAACGTCAGTCCCTGGACAACGCAGAACATAACGAACGAGGCGCAGAAAAATTATCTCATATCGGATCTGATAACCTGGAAGGATTACGTGGTACAAATTGCTGCGTACAACGATAAGGGCGTTGGTGCTTTTACCGAGGAGCTCAAAATCAAAACGAAGGAAGGAGGTAACGATCATTCATTTCCGCTCAAGTTAACCCTTCGTAATCACTATGAGTAGAATCCACCCAGATGATTCTGAAGTTTGCAACGTTGAGATTCAACGAAAAATACTATTTTCTATTGGTTATTTATTAAATTTTGAAAATCGTGGCAATTTTTTGAGTCGAGTGAGTTTTTTGGTCGCAAGAGAGAATCATTTCATCGGTCGGACCAAATATTGAATAATAATTATTGCCTCTGCTGAAGAAATAACAAAATTTCGTTGAATTCCAACGATGCAAACTTCAGGATCATTCCACCCAGTGACCAATTTGTGACGTAAATATCTCCCAGTTCCCGGCCATGAATGGGGCTGTAATCGTCATTTAACGACAGTTTTTTCAAACGCGCGCTATTCTACTATTTTTCTCACGAAAGAACCAGATTTCAGGAATATCAGGTCCAAATTTTAGGCAAAAATATTGAAAATCCACCAACTGACGATTATTTTAGTGAAAAAACTTTTTTTCCTGTTTTTTTTTCTTCATTTTGCATTAAAAAAAAAAATAATAATAGCCTCGGATTTCTTTCGGGAAAGTTTTTGGTATCTAAACTGGATTGTCCAATGGTTGTTTAGTAATTTTTTGAGAATTTTCGGGCCGATAGATTGGTCACGATACGGGTTCGAAAATCAACTGCGTGCGACCACGGAGATCGGTGGCGGAAGTTTGACCACGTAGCGTTAAATGTGATGACTTTTCACTTTTTTCCGATCGCATTGAGCTTTTCTTGGTTGGTGAAAAATGAAACAACTGAAAATGTTTATTTTCAGTTCCCGAGGCTCCGCCAACGAACGTTCGTGTCAAAGCAATAAACGCAACGTCGGTTAAGGTCTGGTGGAAACCTCCGAATCCGCAGAAAATAAATGGCATAAATCAAGGTTACAAGCTGCAAGCTTGGACAGGCGGAAACTTCTCGGAGAGCAACGAATACAAATCGATGACTGTGCCACCGAGTCTTTTTGATCCTCTTGCCGAACAGAGCGCTGTTATAACAGGATTAAAAAAATTCACGCTTTACAACATCACAGTCCTTTGCTTCACTGATCCCGGGGATGGAGAACGAAGCAATCCGATTGAAGTTCGCACGAGCGAAGACGGTCAGTTGCTCTTTGTTTCAAAAATAAGAAAATGATTTTTGCCTGTGAACAAATTATTTCAATTCGTTGGGTTTTGTTTATTTTTATTTTATAGTTCCGGACGAAGTGGAAAATCTCCAGTTCGACGATATAAGCGATCGCGCTCTGACGGTCAAATGGAATCCTCCGAGCGAGATAAACGGAGTTCTAACGATGTATCAACTGAAATACATGATAAAAGACACGCCGGATTCGCTCAGAGTTAAAAACTTGACGCGAGACGTTCTGTCCTGCAAAGTGGAGGATTTGCAAGCAACAACGCATTACAAATTCGAAGTTGTCGCTTGGACTTCGATAGGGCCAGGAAAATCTCGTTTCGCGACTATACAATCGGGAGTTGAACCAGTTTTGCCTGAACCACCGACCAAACTGGCGCTATCGAACATTGACGCGTTTTCCGTCGTGCTACAATTCACTCCCGGCTTCGATGGCAATTCCTCCATCGTCAAATGGACTGTACAAGCACAAACTAAACGCAATACAACTTGGTACAACATCTATGAAGTTTCTGACCCTGATGCGAGCACCATCACCGTTGGCGGTCTAATTCCATTCATGGAATACAAATTACGATTAATTGCCAACAACGTCGTCGGGCCTTCCAATCCCTCCGAACCGACCAAAGAATTCCAAACTATTCAGGCGCCACCTTCTCATCCACCGAGGAACGTTACTGTCCGGGCAATGAGCGCTACGGAACTCAGAGTTCGATGGATCGTAAGTTTTGCAACTCCGAAAAATATGATCCTGAAGTTTCCATCGTTGGAATGCAACGAAATTCCGTTATTTCTTCAGCAGAGCCAATAATTATTATTGAATATTTGGTCCGGCCAATAAAACGATTCTCTCTCGCGACCAAAAAACTCAACCGACTCAAAAAATCGCCACGATTTTCACAATTCAATAAATAATCAATAGAAAAAATGTTTTTCGTTGAATCTCAACGTTGCAAACTTCGGAGTAATCAAAAAATTGTTACTAAATTTTTTTTGTCATTCAATTTGTTTTTTTTTTTAATTTAAACATTTTTTTTTGCACTGACTCTGAATTTTGTTTTTGCAGCCTTTGCAACAGATCGAATGGTACGGAAATCCTCGGGGTTACAACGTGACGTACACGGAAGTACGAACGAATGTATCAAAAAGTGTGAGCATCGACGACCACACAGCAAATTCGTACGTTCTCGAAGAGATGCAAGAGTTTGCATTGTACGAGATAGTTATGCAGGCGTACAACGACGTTGGTTCATCGCGACCGAGCCCAAAAGCAATCGAGAGAACGAGGGAATCCGTTCCGTCCGTCGGCCCTGCCAACGTCGAGGCAAATGCAACTTCGTCGACAACGATTCTCGTGAAATGGGGCGATGTTCCCGTCCACCACCAGAATGGACAGATCGAAGGATTCAAAGTTTATTACGGTGCAAATCGCTCACCTTATCAGTACAAAAATATTCCTAAAAATACGACATTCACAACGACTCTTACGGAATTGAGGAAATTCGTTCAATATCACGTACAAGTTCTCGCCTACACGAGACTCGGCGACGGAGCTCTCAGTACCCCGCCCGTTCGAGTTCAAACTTTTGACGACAGTAAGTTTCATCGTCGATCGCCCGAAAAATCAATTTTCTTTTTTTTTCAACTTTCATCGTTTTATTTTTAGCTCCTGGACCACCCTCGAACGTCTCATTTCCGGACGTCAGTTTTTCCACTGCCCGAATTATTTGGGATACCCCGGAAGATCCGAACGGCGAGATTTTACGGTACAAAGTTATGTTTCACTTGAACAGCACTCAAGAACGTCAATTCTCGAAAGAGCTCGAAGCCTCGGACAGAACTTTCACCGCTACGGGACTCGAGCCCGAAAAATATTACATGTTTTCCGTGACTGCGAGAACGAGACTCGGCTGGGGCAAAACTGCTTACGGTCTCGTTTTGACGACCAATAATCGAGAAAGACCTCAACCACCCTCCATCCCACAAGTCAGCAGATCGCAAGTCCAGAGCCGCCAAATCACCTTCAGTTGGACGCCGGGAAGAGACGGATCCGCTCCTTTACGGTCAGTAAAAAAAACAATGGCAGTTTGAAAGGCACCGCGTACTCAAGATTCTCATTTATTTCTATAGAATTCAGTCGTGTTTTTTTTTGTTTAATTTAGAAAATCAGAATTTCGTACTCGAAACACCATGAGGTCGAAATTAAATCATGAAAATCTCGATTTCTTATAACTCTGAAGTTTGCAACGATGAGATTCAACGAAAAACATTTTTTCTCTTGGTTATTTATTGAATTTTGAAAATCGTGGCAATTTTCCGAGTCCATTGAGTTTTTTG
The DNA here is from genome assembly GCA_037043255.1 of Diadegma fenestrale. Taxonomy (NCBI): domain Eukaryota; kingdom Metazoa; phylum Arthropoda; class Insecta; order Hymenoptera; family Ichneumonidae; genus Diadegma; species Diadegma fenestrale. Next base: position 2,409,381 of record CM073311.1, on the reverse strand, counting down.
GTCGCGTACTCAATTCATTCTCATTTATTTCTACAGGATTCAGTTATTTGTTTTTTGTTTAGTTTAGAAAATCGGAATTTTCAATCCGACACACCATAACGTCGAAATTAAATCATGAAAATCTCGATTTTTTATGACTCTGAAGTTTGGAACGTTGAGATTCGACGAAAAACATTTATTCTCTTGATTATTTATTGAGTTTTGAAAATCGTGGCAATTTTTCGAGCCCATTGAGTTTTTTGGTCGCAAGAGAGAATCGTTTTATTGGCCGGACCAAATTTTGAATAACAATTATTGGCTCTGCTGAAGAAATAATAAAATTTCGTTGCATTCCAACGATGCGAACTTCAGGATCGTGATTTTTTTTGGGTCTCGTGGTTTTTTTTCATAAGATTAGAAACAAAAAATTCCCGGTCAACATAATATTTCCTGATGCTATTAAATTAATTTGGAAAACATTTTCCGTTTATTTTGCAGACACTACACGGTGCAACAATCGGAGAACTCAGGCCCGTTCCAAACAATACCGGAGCGTCTCGACCCATCGCTCACTTCGCACACAGTCAGCAATTTGAAACCATTCACATTTTATCAGTTCAGGATTCAGGCCAGTAATGACATTGGACCTTCAGATTGGAGCGCCGAGTCTGCACAGGTCCAAACGCTGCCAGCAGGTTTGTCGTTTTTTTTCAATCGGGCTATCGTTTGTCGATTCAAATTCATGTTTTTCATCAGGCGCAGAATTTTCAAAGTTTTACTATCATTTTATTCGACTTTCCTGATTTTTTGTGTTTTCCAGCACCCTCGCGAGGAGTCAGCGGTTTGAAGGTCGTGCCGATAACAACAACCAGCGTCGAGGTCCACTGGGACATGATCGAGGAAATTCATTGGAGCGGAGATCACGAGACTGGGGGTTATCGCGTCCTTTATCAGCCGGTGTCGGATTTTCCAACAGCTCTTGAGGCGACTCCTAAACAGGAAGTCTTTGGAATTAAGGTACGGAACGCATTTTTCTTTCAAATGAAAACGAACGAATTGCGAACTCGTGCGAGTTTATTCCCTAATTAGCGATCCTCTGAAAATTATTATTTCGAATGAAACACGAACGAAATTTGCAGGAAACAAAAATGATACTGAGCGACTTGATGGAGGACAGAAATTACGAGATCGTCGTTCTACCATTTAATTCGGAGGGTGACGGTCCGCCCAGTCCACCGGTGACGGTTTACGTCGGCGAGGCGGTCCCGACCGGAGAGCCACAAAATGTTGAAGCAAAACCAATTTCCTCTACGGAAGTCCATCTGAAATGGAAACCTCCACAGGCCAATATGCAAAATGGCGACCTTCTCGGATACAAAGTGAGCGAAAAAAAAATTAAATTCGAAGTTCTAAGGCATTTTGACTAATTTATTGAATTTCCGTTCCAAACTAATTCGCGTTTTCTTCCCAGATTTTTTATCTCGTCACGGATTCACCCCAAACTCTGGAAAAAAAACAGGAAGAGGAAATCGAAGTTGTGCCCGCTTCTTACTTGACCCACAGTCTCGTTTTTCTTGACAAATACACAGAGTACAAGATACAGGTTTTGGCTTTCAATCCAGCTGGCGATGGCCCACGATCGCCACCCATTACCGTGCGTACAAAGCAGGATCTTCCAGGACCTCCCTTTGATCTTAAATTCAATGAGATCACGATGACCAGCATGAGAGTCTCTTGGGAACCACCAAAGTTGCGGAACGGCGAAATCGTCGGATACATCGTCACTTACGAAACAGCCGAGCAAAATGATCGTAAGTCATTTACACAAGACGATAAAATAAATATGAAGCAAGCACGATATTCGAATTTAATCGCCAAATCTGTTTCTTCTCAAAAAAAGGTTTTAGCAAGCAAGTTAAACAGAAAGTGACAGAAACGAGTTTGCTCGTACAACCGCTCGAAGAGGAAATAACTTATACGTTCATGGTCCGAGCACAAACGATCGATTTCGGTCCGCCGATATCGGGAAACGTGACAACTGGCCCCCAGGAAGGATCGCCAATGGCACCGACCGATCTACTCGTAACTAAAACAGTTTCCCACGTTGATCTCCGCTGGAAAAACGGAGCTTCCGGGAAAGGCCCACTTTTGGGATATTACATCGAAACTCGACGCAAAGGTGAGTCGAAAACAAAAAACCATTTTAGTAGTCCGATCGGCGAAAAAATCGCGAATACTTTGACCAAAACTCCTGGAATATTCAGACCTTATCCCGTCGTGGGTAACGAAAATATTTCTAAAATTGTGGCAATATGACAAAATCTTTCAATTCAAGATCCTCAAAGTTGGTAACAAGCATTTTGGATTGGGGCAGGAACAAAGTTGACACGATAAACATTTATATTCGTCGTAAAGTCACTTTTTTCCTCTCCCTTTTTATTTCTCTCTCTCTCTCTCTCTCTCTCCGTTTTTTTTCTACCAGTATATAAACATCCAACGTATTGTCTTTTCATATAAACGAAAACAGCAACGGAAGATTGGCAGCATCGTAAGTTTCAATAAGCCCCAAATATGCTGAAAAAAAAGAAATTCGCAATTTAGGTCTCTCGTTGTAATATAATTATTAACCAACAATCCTTCATGTAACGTAAAATTACACAGTAAAAAAAAAGAAAACAATAACTGCCGTTTTAAAAAATAGAATTTTTTTTACTGTGTAGAATCAAGCATGAAATTTCGTCCCCGGATTTTTGTAATAATAAGCGTTTGATTAGAAACTCCCCCTAAAAAGTTAGCAAAAACATCCACGAGTGATCCCTAACCATACCGTATCATGTTGCGAACGATGGAACATAAATAGCGTCGTTTATTTTATAGCAGTGTGTGTTCTTATGCGTGCCATAGAAAATTTTCTCAGTCCCCGTGAAACTCCCAATGACTCTGAAGTTGGCAACGTTGAGATTCAACGAAAAACATTTTTTCTATTGATTGTTTATTGAATTTTGAAAATCGTGGCAATTTTTTGAGTCGATTGATTTTTTTGGTCGCAAGAGAGAATCGTTTTATTGGCCAGACCAAATATTCAATAATAATTATTGGCTCTGCTGAAGAAAAAATAGAATTTCGTTGCATTCCAACGATGGAAAGTTCAGGATCATTAACTCCCATCAAATTTTAGCATGATAATTCTCTATAAACGAGTGGATAATTTCAGTTTTTTCTGTTATTCCCATTCTAGACGATACTCGTTGGCAGACGATTGACAAAACCAGCAACGGTCCCTTGATCGAACACGCCGTTTCGTACCAGAATTTACTGCCCTCGACCTCTTATCTGTTTCGTGTCATATCGTACAATAAATACGGAATCAGTTATCCGGTCTATTCCAAAGACACGGTGAGTTGATTTATATTTTAAAAAACTAAAATTCGATTTTTTTTCTTTTTTGAGAAATTTATCGTAATTATTGAATCGAATTTATTTTCACAGGTTTTGACGCCCTCGAAATTGTATCTGGAATACGCGTATCTCCAGTACAGACCTTTTTATCGACAAACTTGGTTCATGGTCACCCTCGCCGCATCGTCGATAGTTATCATTATCATGGTCGTCGCTGTTTTGTGTGTCAAAAGCAAGAGTTACAAATATAAACGTAAGCGTCGAAAAATAATTTTTCGAATCACCAACTTCCGGCGTAGTTTCTTTTGGAATATTCAAGATTTTAAATATCGCAAATTTGGTTCGTCTTTTTTAGAAGAAGCGCAAAAAACGTTGGAAGAGTCCATGGCGATGGACATCGATGATCGTCAAGAGTCGGATTTGGAGCTGTACAGATCGAGGCAGACGGGAAACGGTGTCATGAATATTGGCAGCGCGTGTGGAACTCTGGGCAAGAAAAATACTCTTGGCCGGAAATCGATGCATCCGCCGCCGCCGACGATGCTCGGTAAATCGCCGCCGAGGCCATCGCCAGCTTCGGTCGCTTATCACAGCGACGAGGAGAGTCTAAAAGGCTACGACGAGAATCCCGATGACAGCAGCGTTACGGAAAAACCATCAGAAATAAGTTCTACAGATTCACAGGTATTTTTCCACATGCCAGATTCGCACAGTTGGGAGCGTGACAAAGTCGCGGCTCTAGAAATGGATTTAATGGAATTTCTCCGATTCTCAGGGCTCCGAGAGCGAGAACGAAAGTGTCCAATCGGATCCGCACTCGTTCGTAAACCATTACGCAAACGTAAACGACTCGCTGAGACAATCGTGGAAGCGGCAAAAGCCTGTAAGAAATTATTCTTCGTACACGGATTCGGAACCGGAAGGAAGTGCAGTCGTGAGCCTGAACGGTGGACAAATAATAATGAACAATATGGCGAGATCGAGAGCCCCACTTCCGGGTTTCTCGTCGTTCGTATGATCCTCGAATCGCATTTTCCCGATATTTTTTCCGTGCTAGCTCTTCTTGGGTTTCCACACAATTATCTTTTTCTCCTCTCATCGACAAACGCTCGTTGCGCAAGTGGAGAAAAAGATTTTTAAAAATACTTAAGGCTTACGGCATCTTCAACAATATTGTGATATAAAACTTTGGCTACATATTTTATTTATATAAGAAGAAAAGTTCGTGGGAGAGAAAAGAAAGAAAAAACAGGCAATGGTGAAGAAATTGTCGGGTTTTTTTAGTCACGTAGCTGTGCTGATATACTGAGCTAAATGTTTTTTTCGTATAAAGAGCTTTACGTAGACTATGAGACAAAGTGCGTCTCTCATATCACGACGAACACTTCGTCATCTTCTTTTTTCTATTATTTTTTAGTCTCTGCGCATTATCTCGGGGAGAAAACGAAAATGATAGTTTTTAAGGTTCACTTTACGCCCAGATTTCATACTCCTGACCATAGAATTTGCTCCATTCTTTTTTTTCCTCCTCCGATCTCCGAAAGACATTTAGAATTTCATTTTATATTTTTTACAGCCGTTGACTGAATCAGTGAAATTCCTTCATCCGCAATAATGACCGAGGAATCTTTCAAGTATTTTAGAGTCTCCTCGACTATTTTGAAAACTGTTCTCAATGTTTTTCGGACAATGATTAATTTCTACTAAAATTGTGGAGCAAATTTTACTGGCTCATTTCTTTTCTTTTATCATGTGCCACCCCGAGACGATCTCTATGTATTTATCATTCGAGCCCTCCGAGATATCACGAACAAAGTCCTATCATATCGATTTTTCTCGCTCTAATAGCATAATATTATATATATAAATAGATATATATATATATATAAATTTCATAAATAAGCATTAAAACTTTGTAACTGTAAGAAAAAAACAAGTATCCGCAGTCGCAGGACTGGGGACTGCGGAATTCGACTCCGTTACGAGTGATAAACGTATTTTTGTTTGTATGAAATGACTACTCGTTAGTTCTGAACGCGTAGCTAGCTCGATCAATTGGATAAATAATCCATAGGAGAATTAAATTTTAGGGCCTTGAATAAAAGCTAAATAATTAAAACACAGCTGCGAAAAGAAATCTTGAAAATGAACTGTGACGATTTTTGCTTAATACGAAAACTGTAAATACGACAAGAAAAATTAAGCAAAAATTCATTTGGATTATGCAATTTAGTAGCAGCTGATTAAGAACAATAACAAAGAGAAAATTTTGTACTTTTTTCTCCTCGATAGTGTTAATTTTTTAATAACATTATTAATTAATATTATCTAGGACCAATTTAAGGGTAATAGTGAAAAAGGCTGATATCGTATTACTTGAATATTCAATGTTTTACAAGGATAATTTTATACACCGATGAGAATGTCGAGAAACATTCATTCAGAGTCTGAGCAATTTAATAATCAAGTTCGACCCTCTTTTTTTTCTTACCATTTAAAACGAGCAATTCCCTTTTTTTAAGGTAGCACTACATATCAGAGATGAGCAACCCTTTTTTTTCTCACGCGGACCCAAACGCTTCAATTTCGCATTTATGCGTTCAAGGCTGTCGAAAAAGCGACAATTTGTTCGCAATAAAACAACCGTTTTTTTTTCGCTAACAAATTCAATTTTCATTTCTCCGCATCTCTGAATAAATCAAACCTGGAGCAATTTTTCGAAAATTTCTAATCTCGTCACACTTGACATGCATTTTTATCTTCATTTCGTAAAGATCGAGAGTTTTTTTACCACGAATATTTCCGCTGCGCTTTTGCAGTCAAAATCAAAAATCCAAGTGCTGCCTAACGCTGTAAGCTCCGAGATGGATGAAATGCGATTTGCCGAATGACTGGAAACAGTCGAAAGCTTTTTTACGAATGCGTAAAAATCTTGTCATCACACGAGCACGAAAATTGCGGTTTTTTAGACGAATAAAAAAAAAGTGAACAGTCGTCAAAAACCGACTGGAACCTTTTTTATTGCGATTATTAGATTTCGTCCATCTCCGAGATACCTTGAAGGGAATCTATATAAATGTATTAAAGTGTATGCGTTACAATATTGTACTGCGGACGTGACAAAAGTGACGGTCCGTCAAACACTGCCAACAAATCTCTTTTAGGTCAAATTCATGTTTTTTTTTTATCTATTTATGAAAGTAATTTAGCTGCGTAGACAATATACGGAGAAGGAAGAGGAATATGATATTCTGCGGAATGAAACAGATGGAAAATTGCATTTGTACACTCGAAATAGAAAGTGCGGCGTTTTTTTCGATACACGTTATCCATTTAATAAAAATTTACGAAATTTTATGACAAAAGTACACGGAGAATTTGGTAATTATTTCAATTCAAAAACGTCTTTTCACATCGCTCGAACCACGAAGTGAGATCGGAACGAATTTTTTTCAAAGACGTTCGTTTTATCGAAGACCAAACTGCCACGTCCACGATTCCCGGCTCTTCACCGCTCGAGAACCAATTTTTCTTGTCCAACTTTTCACTTATCTCCGCGAGAGTCGACTGCATTTCTTTCGGTGACTCGTAATTCAAACGATGCGACAAATCCAACAGATTTTCTCTCCTGCTCAATTCTCTCTCGTTCAACAACTTTTCGTACTCTTCCGTCGACAATCGCCCCTTCAAATAACGGAGCAAATTTGATTCCCCTACCAAGGGGTAAGGGTGAACTCCCGAAAGGATGATTTCAGTGTCCTCGACTGAAACAAATTTGTTACAAATTAATACAAAAAAGCGATATTGTACGAGTTTCAAAACGAAATTGTTGCTGCTTTGAGAACTGATCGTGGAGGCTCAGCCGAACGGAATTTCCGACGAAAATTCAACGCTTTAAGTACACACTGGGTCATTGTGACCCTGAAAATTTTCTGTCGCCAATTTAACGGCATTTCATTTCCATTTTCGTCGATAAACAAATTGAGGACCATAAAATGTGAATAATTTACTACGAAAATGCTTATTTACCGTAATACGACAATTCAAAAAACACCGTGGGTCAAATTGACCCGATATGACTAATTTATCATTTTTTACTGTTCCGGTTGTAAATTCGATTCATTTTTTTGATCCGTTTGAGTTTTAATCCAAATTTCTATCAGAATTGATACGAATTGTACATGGAGACTAAAGATGACAAAAAATCGATCTGACTTATCAAATTGGTGATTTAATTCATTATTTACCATTTTTCCAGATCAAGGTAACGTTCACAGTGTCGTGAAATTCTTTTTTACTGTGTATCGTAAATTCGGGAATTGTTCCTTCGGCGTCCGAGTGTCTATACGATTTGACGTTGAAATTTACATTCCTCCATATTTTCTGGAGCCCTAAAATGAGCCAGCAAGGTTTTTCAGGATTTGCCTTGATGATCAAATTTACAACGATTGACTTTCGATCTTTAGACTGCGTTGGACTTGGTCGTGCGACATTGTTCGATTTGAGGACGTTGCAGAGACACAAAACTTGTTCTTTGAGCTCTGCCAACTGGGCCAGAATTTTTTCTTGCCTGGCTTCCAGAACAGCGACCTCCGGCAAAGGATTCTGAAATAAATTCTGCCGTTACTACACTGGAGGAATATTTTAATATTTTGTGGAAATCAGCTTTTTATACAGGATTGGAAAATCTAATTTTCGCATTTCAAAGTTTTTAAATGAATCGTTGAGATGGTGAATGACAGAAAAATTGCACGTTTCAAAGATATTTTCACGATTTTGTGATATTTTTACGTAAACCACACGCGATTCTCTTTATTACGAGAATTGCTCGTGACAGTTTTGAATTTCGTACTTTGATTTTTCATCACGAAAAATCCACACGTCACGACACGCACGCATATACACTAGGGAGACAGTTTTTTATTCACGATTCGTGCACACGCTCGAAAGCGTCTCGATTCATCTTTTTTCATGAATATTTTCTCGATGTTTTCGTGAACGTCGCGGTAGTGGATAAAGTTTCATGGCGAGTGTTGTTATATGGTTGAAGAAAAATTTGGGGGGGTTAGAGAGAAAGATCGATCAAGCCTCAGCAAGAAGGATATTCTCTGGTCGATCGTGATTAGTGGCTGTGAAAATTTTTGGGAGGAGTCATCATGCACCAAAGCAGCTGAGAAAATTTTCCAACTTTCGTCGCGGTCCGATTTTATTATCGTAAGTAGAGAGAAAAATCTAACGACAGAATCATTGCTTTGCTTTTGTTTATGAAGACCTTTTGTAGGCACCTAGACCGTAAATGATGAAGGAAAAAACCTTTAAAAAGTTGATAACCTGCTCTGGTATATCCGTGACGTTGTTGCAAAATTTGGACGCATGGTCGTCGCCCGAACATATTTCGTGAATATTTTTCATCCCGTACATACAACTATTTTTGCTAATCGTTGTTATATTCGTATCGATCAAAGGTTTCAACGCGTACATCGTTTCACTGTTCATTTTTCTCGTTTTTTCCGTCTCTTTTCAACACTAAAACGTTTGTCGTCCTTTCAAGTTTTTACTTGTGCACAATCTCGTCAAATTCGTCGTCTCGTTTTTTCCCCGTTCCCACACAATTTCAATGTGGTCGGCCATTTAAAAACCGGCTGATTGTGCGCATGCGCCAATTCTATTTCACCGGACGTAATGACAAGCTTACGATTTTGCGACCCCGTAGTCAAATGACAATTTTCTAGTTCACCTTCGACGTTTTTCCTACCGATAAAATGCAGATTATCATGATGCGAGAAAATGCCGCGAATCTTGTATTTATTTTCAAGAGCTTTATTTCTAAAGAAGATTCAAGCGTTATTGGATAAGCCTCGTTGAATGTTGGAAGTGAACAAATAACCGGAAGTCAAAAGTTGCGAGATTACTGTGCGCGGGAATTCACGTAATTTGCCTGAATTCACGCCTGCGAGTTAATCATTTTTTACTTATTGTTGGAGAAAAAATGATCTCGAAGTTGAAAACGATTTTCTGTCAAATGGAAAATAATACATTGGCTTTGAGGAGACTCAAAGTCTTTTGTTCGTGACAGTCAAAACTGCAAAGCACTGTACCACGAAATCAATATGGCGGACGACAGTCCTGTCAAGCTGGTATCACGAATCTATCGTTGTGCGTAAAATGAGTGTAGTGATTGATTTTCCGTCTTTTTACGTGACAAAAGTGATAAACAAAGTGTCGCTGGTGTGAAACAACGAGAATAATGAAGAAATGAGTGTTTATGAAATGCGTCAGAACGCCATTTTATTTTCTTTCGTTCTTTCTCTCTCCCTCTCTCTGGGGCAAGTTGAAATGAATGATTTTTCATGAATGCAGAGGGCAGTGCGATCGATCGTAGAGAAAAAAGTGTAGGTCCAAAAACGTACCAATCAGGCGGTAAGAAATCGTTTCATTAAACGAAAATGTACGCGCTATTTTACAAGCGCTGTTGCGCTCTGTAATCGCAAGAAAAAAAATAAACAAACAAAAAGTGTATCATAATAAATATCAAGTGCTTCGGTAAATGTATATCTATATATCGACATATATGGTGTATTGGAAGCAGTGGCCTCTTGTGAAGCATCTCTCGTACTAAGGTTATAATACGTGTGTGCGTTTGTGTGTGCGTTCTCTTTTAGCGGGGAAAAACGCTCCTCGATTCGTCGCGTCCTGTTCGCATATTTATTCTTGTGAAAATTCAATCTTTCGCTAACATTGATAGAATTGGAGCAGAAAAAAAAAATACGATTACATCTGAACATTTTTTAAAAAAGGTCTGCCGATCTGTTACATTCGTGTCGAAACCTTGGCGCAATTGTGGTTAGAATTGCGCTCTTATTTCTTTCTCTCTCGTTTTTTCCGTTTCCCCGAGAGTCGGGCGCGCTATCTCGCGGTGTTTTGTCGCAACGTATCATCGATGATAGATTCAACGTGATTGGACGCAGAGCAAGACGGTTTCTCTGGCCAGGCCTCTCCCCGAAAATTCGACCGCGTGAAAAAAAAACGCTTGCACGATCGACAATTATTCCATTAAAAACAATCGAAAAAATCCAAGTTTTAAACATCGCGGAGTGTAACGAAATCATAATCACAGAAATCACAATAAGCGAAAAATACGTGAAGCCTCGAGGAATACAGAGGAAAATGGCGACTTTCGCCTCAGCCAATGAGCGACGAGCTCTCATGAAGTGGAGCTAGATTGTAAAATACCCCTTTCCCCGTTCGTACCTCGCGTCACTGGACTTATCATTCCGTGCAACGTTCTTGGTCCCCCTTTTTTCCTGCCAACCAAAATAAGTGTTTATTTGTTGCACTTTTGTCACGCTCATCCGGCATTTTTCGACCCGCTGATCGTACGACATAATTATTATTTTCACCCGAGCCATTACGAGGCCCCGAATTATGGAAAAATCGTGCCTAGTCACGTGACCGCGCGATTTTCTTTTTTTTTCTTCCCTTTTTTCTGCTATTTTGCGCTTAGCCGAATGAAATGGCGCAAATAATTGTGGACAAACATGGATACGACTTTATTGTGTCACACGTATTTGTTTACACGCGGGCTTTCTCGCGAACCACGTGTTAACGAAACTTTGACATTTGGTGGCATCATTTTTTTTTCGGCTTTTTCCGCGATTATCCAAGTGAAACAGTGTCAATAGTCGTTAAAGTGCGAAAATAAATAACGAAAAATGACGGGACGAGGAGCCAAACGGCGGGGCCGTCCACCCAAATCCGTCGTTATGGAAAGACCCAAAAAGTTCCAATATCATCTCATGAAAAAACCCAAATATTTGCAACACAAAGCTGGATGCGAAACTCCAAGCTCTCAACCCAGCACGCCGACCCTTTCCAGAGCTTCTTCGCCCGTCGAATCCGAAGAAAGTCGCAGGAGCACCAGAAGTCGCAGACAAAAAGGTTCGTTTTTTATTTCTTTCATCAATTTTTTTCTCCAGCATCCAATCAATAATATAATTATCTAGTTATTTTCCGAATTTCCATATTTTAAAGGCCAAATTTCGATAATTAGAGAATTTCTACCACGCACGATAAATGCAACCAACTTTTTCATTTCAGGGTTGAAAGAAAAACACGCGAGAAAGGGAGGCCACGCTGGCGGCGCGTATCAAAGACGAGGTTACAATCCCAACGTGGATTATCACGATTCCGAGTACCATTACGGTTCAGATTTTGGTGACGAATCGAGCGAGAAGAGTGACCAGGAAGAGGACGTAATTCATAGCGAGGTTGAAAGCTCCGAGTCCATAGAGGAGCCGGATCCGTCGAGCGACAGTGATTTCTCGTTGTCTTCGTTCAGCACGGCGAGTGGAACGCCTCGAAAAGCTTTGCTGGGTCAACAGAGAGCACCGAGTCCGGAGCCGTTATGGCTACAGAATCGCGAATTGCCGAAACTCGCGATACCAAAATCCTCCGAAGACTTGTTGATGCCGAGAGAGCACGTCATGTCGTGTCTCTCGATCTACGAAGTGTTGCGTCATTTTCGTACACTCGTCAGACTCTCATCGTTCAGATTCGAGGATTTTTGTGCGGCGCTAACCTGTGACGATCAGACGAATTTACTCGCGGAAATTCACATCATGCTCATCAAAGCTCTCCTCCGAGAAGAAGATTCGCAACAAACTCATTTCGGTCCTTTGGATCAAAAAGATTCCGTCAATGTCAGCCTTTATTTCGTCGACCCTATGACCTGGCCCGAAGTTTTACGCTCCTACGTGGAAAGCGACAAGCATTTTGATGAAAACATCTTGAAAATAATAACAAACTGCGAATATCCATTCGCGCCGCTCGAGGATCGATTGAAAGTTCTGCAATTCCTTACCGATCAATTTCTCATCACTAATCCCGTTAGAGAAGATCTTCTCCACGAAGGCAACATGCATTACGACGATCATTGTCGCGTCTGTCATCGACTCGGCGATCTCCTGTGCTGTGAAACTTGCCCAGCCGTTTTTCATCTCGAATGTGTCGAACCACCTCTCGTCGATGTTCCCACCGAGGACTGGCAATGCTCAATCTGCAAAGCCCATAAAATCACCGGCGTCGTCGATTGCGTTCCTGACGTAGAGAAAAATGGTTTGCTCTGCCGACAAGAACATCTCGGCTTTGATCGACACGGCCGTAAATACTGGTTCTTAGCCAGACGCGTTTTTGTGTAAGTCAGAATAACTCCGCCTGCATCAAACACGAAAAGTTTCCAATCGAAACGACGGAGAATTTCCACTTTTTCTCCAAATCATTATTCTCTACTGAAAACTCAATTGTGCACGAATTTTGAATTAATAATCACGACCGTAACTTCGTGAAACTCCCGCAGGCCTTCACGTTTTTTCCCGCAAGAAGATTGAACAAAGGAACTAAATAATTTGACTGTACAGCTTGTCATTCAATATTGAAAATCGACGCTCGAAATAGCTGTATTATGACTCTAAAGTTTGCAACGTTGAGATTCAATGATTCTGAAGTTTCCATCGTTGGAATGCAACGAAATTCTGTTATTTCTCCAACAGAGCCAATAATTATTATTCAATATTTCGTCCGGCCAATAAAACGATTCTCTCTTGCGACTAAAAAATTCAATTGACTCAAAAAATTGCCACGATTTTTAAAATTCGATAAATAAACAATAGAAAAAATGTTTTTCGTTGAATCTCAACGTTGTAAACTTCAGAGTTATTGAGATTCAATGAAAAACATTTTTTCTATTGATTAATTATTGAATTTTGAAAATCGTGGCAATTTTTTGAGTCGATTGAGTTTTTCGGTCGCAAGAGAGAATCGTTCTATTGGCCGGACCAAAGATTCAATAATAATTATTGGCTCTGCTGAAGAAATAACCGAATTTTGTTGCATTCCAACGATGCAAACTTCAGGATCATGCGTTAACGTTCATGACAAGATTTTTCATTATGTTGACGTTTTTCATTGCAGAGAGAGCGAAGATGGCCAAGTCTGGTATTACAGCACGCCGTTGCAGTTCGAGGAGCTCATGTCGAGTTTGGACAAAAACGAGATGGAAGTTGCCCTGTATCGTGAGCTTTCCGATTACAAGGACGAGATTGTCAGGCAGATGGAGCTCACGGAAACCATTACAAATCAGATAAAGGGCAACAAAAAGTCGTACCTGGAAATGGAAAATGGTACGTCAGTTTATTTTTCGGGTCAGAAAAAAAGTAGAATTTTTGATTTTCCGTGAACTAATGAAAAGACGATTTTACAGCCGCGATTTTGAAGCAACAGAAAGAACGTGCGGATAAGAAGGAAAAAGAGGCTGAAGAGAAGCGAGAAAAAGAGCGTCAGGAAGCCGAGGATGCAGTCAGAAGAATGCACGAGGGTAGCGATTCTTTCGAGGAAAATGCGTCCTCGGTATCAGGTCACGAGAGCCAGAAGACCGTCGAGTCGGCGGGGGAAACGAAGAGTCCGGAAAGCTCTGCGATGGACACTTCAGGAACGAAGAGCATGAAAAGTGAAGATACGGAAGACGCGGGGATGGAAACGGAGGAGACAATATCGACGATTGTGAAAGATGGAAAAAAGCACAATATAGTAACAAGATCGAAAACCGGATCTCTGCAGCCGCGTACTTTCAACATGGACGATCTGAAGCGCCGCAGTACAGCGATAATGTCCAAGGAAGAGTTGGAAAAGTTGGAGAAACTTGACAAAACTAGCAAGGACGAAGGAGCCGAAGGAACAAGATTGACCAGGCAAAAAGCTCATCAAATCGCGACGGGAACGCACTTGTTCAAGCTCGGAATGGACAACAATTTCAAAACTTACGTCAATCAGTACAGCACGAATCCGATTGCGCTCAACAAACCGCAAAGAAACGAGGAACGTGACAAGAAACGTCATCTGTCGCACAAGTTTTCGCTTACACAGGCTTCGGAATTCAAGTGGATCGGGAGTTTGACGGGAACGCGAGCTCTGCTCGTGAGTACGATAAGACAAACGATATTGCAATTGGAAAGTAACATTCAAGCGCCGTTTATGCACACGAACTGGCCGCTGTTGCGAAAACCATGGACTACGGCCGTGGGGGCGTGCGTAAATCCCCGGGATTTTGCACGAGCTCTCATAGTTTTGCAGGCGTGTATTAAATCTGTGGTTTTTGCCAGTGTCTGGCACGATCAGTTGGGGCACGTCAAATTGCAGCGAGTCACGGCTTTGGAGCGCGAGGAGAAAAAGCGTTTGGACAAGAAAGAGAAAAAAGAAAAAGAGGACGAGGAAGAGCGCAATCGTTTGACCTACAATTTTGTCAAATACACTCTGGGCTTGAAACACCAAGTTTGGAAACAAAAAGGTGAGGAATACCGCGTCCATGGACAATGGGGTTGGTTGTGGATTTCGTCCTCTCGTCGATACAAATTCCAAGAGTCAAACAAACTCGGTCTCCTCGGAGGAGCACAAAAAATTATGGTACAAATTCGTGATCAGGGTGGCTTGAAAATCCTTGCTCTCGATCCTTCCACTTACGATTTTCTCATGAACGAATATTGTCTCCCGAAGGAGGAACAAAAGGAACAAACCGTGACACCGAAGATAAAAGAAGAAATTGAATCCGAGGATGAACCCAAAGAAAAAATATCGAACGCGATTACTCAGGATACGAAAAAAGAAGAGATCAAGAGCGAGACCGAAGAGAAAGTTCCACTCGTGCCTACCAAAGTCGAACAAGTCGTGAAAAACGAGCCTAGAGCTTGTCCTTCTTTTCTCGCCGGTATGAAAATCGAAAAAGTTTTCCCGCCGATCGAGAAATTCGAGGAAATCGATATTACCAAAGCGCTCACTACTCACGGACGTTTGCATTATCCAAAAATCGGAAAGAAAACTCGTATCGACGATTTTCTCTCGCGACGAACTCATCTCAAGCTCCTCGAAGAGCGAAGACTTTTGCAGTCGGAAAAAACCCGAGAACAAGCTGCTCTGCAAGCGAACATCGGTGGTCTGCGAAATGCAACGACCCCACAAACCTCCGGCGACAAAGAGGAAAATTCGACGAATGCCGAAGAAAACGCCAACGAACCCGCGGAGAATTCTTTGCACAACATCCTCGCGGGCAAACCCCCTAACAAGGGAATTTCCCCGACAGCCCGGGAAATGTTGGCCGTTATAGCGAAAAGGATACAACAAGTTCGTGGACAGTACGCAGCGATAATGAGACTCGGTAAAAATGGCGCATGCTATTCAAAATATTGCAACATGACCGGACAAGCCGGCAAAACTCCGGTCACTCCGCAGAGTCTTCAATCAACATGTTATTCGCCGATTTGCTTACAAAAAGCTCGTTTGAAACGTGATCTTTTGGCACTGCTGCGAAAAGCCAATGCTCTCAATAACAATCAGCCTTCTCCAGCCGGTAACGCGATAATGACGAATTTGATTGTAAAGAAAGACGACAAAGACGCGATACGACGAGACTTGGAATCGGCGGTCGCTTTAGCTACTCACTGCACGGAGGAAGTCGCAGCGACGAATACTCCGGTCAAAAAATGCCCCGATCAAGTTTCCGAATCGCCGTTGCCCAAGAGGCAGAAATTGGACACGAGTTCGGGCGATACGGTTGACGTGAAGGTCGAAGTGGACGAGGACGTCAAAATCAAAGAGGAAAAAGATTCAAAAAGTATCATCGACCCTTGTGGCGAAGTGAAAAGCGAAAATTCGAATAGCTCCGGAGCCACGACCTTGACAGTTGTAAATCGTCGTGGTAGAACCGTTCAAAGAACGACAACGGCGAAAGAATTGAATCCGGACGGAAGTGCCAAAGTCTACTCGACCGTCTCGACCGAAGGCAAAGTTTATTTGAAAAAAGTCGCCATCTCATTGGCCGAGAGACGGAAGAAAAGGACTCCGGTCAAATATCCGTTGTGCTCGACCTTCGCAACAAAAAACAAACAACGCAGTATTTTACTTTTGCCTCAACACGAATTGCGGAAATTGTCACGCTTAGGCGGACGCACACCCGTCACTGGCTTCCATCACATGGCCAAAGCCAACATGTCCGTATGGCCTTATCCCTGCCCGAGACCTCTTTTCAAAACGTGCTGGCTCTATCGCACCGTTGGTCTCAAATCTCTCGCTGCTGCTGCTCTTCAATTGAGGATACTTTGGGCTTGTCTCCGGTGGGACGATATGGTCGCTAAGCCTGCAAGCTCCGATGGCAAACACCAAATTACAACCGACACTGAAATTATGTCCCTTGAAATATTGAAACATCGTCAAGTTGGACAGTTCATGGACCGAACACAATACCTCAGAAGAAAAGTCGTCATACCCCTCGAACTACCCAAGCAAGTCAGAGGTTCGTAATTTACAAAATTGACCCACATTTAAGAAATACGAAAAAAAAAAACTCAAAATGTTAACTAATTTGAATTTTTATGATCTCAAGAATATTTATTGACTTGTTCAAATTCTCGTCCTCAAGCAGAAGTCACATCGATACGCAGCGGTTTGAGAAAGCGCAAACGGCCCGAGTCGCCACAGAGCACCGAGCCGCAAGTCTCCGAAGAATGGGTCGACGAAGATAAGCTCGAATTATGGGAAATCAAGCAGTATGGTGATCGGTGAGTTTTCCGAGTGATTTTCCCTCATGAGCTTTTCCATGTCCATGCATCTCGATATCATTTTTCTCATTACTAACAAAAGTAGAACGGAATTTTCAGAACTTTCCTCCCACGTTTGCCCTTTCCGAAAGTAACGGATCGTCTTAATTACTAAAATTTCATATCGACGTAAAATTTCTCTACAGTTTACTGCAGTTGGAAAATTATTTATTCATTCTTAGCTCGCGATATGCGTTCGTTTCTTTTTTCACGCTTTTAATTGCTCGTTGCTACAATTTTTACACGAAAATTGAAATTTTTATTTTGCACTCGATCCTTGAAACACGTGGCAATTTTTTTTGTCATCGGGCAGGGAGAGGAAAAGATAGAAAATTCACGATACTAAAACCACTCGTTACTAACCCTCGGCATTGGTGTGTCTGTCTCACAAATCCAGGTTAGAGAAGGCTAATGCCCAGATTATTACTAGGAGTCGTTCGGGACCGCAGCAATCAGTTGTTATTGGTGTCAATCGAACTAGTAGCTCGTCGGTGTCGGAACAATTGATAAGCGGCAAAGGATCGGCTGAGGAAATCAAGGAAAAGATGGAGCAACAATTAAGAATGCAGAGAGCGGCACATCAACAAAAACGGGCGCTCGAGACCTTGAAGAGTCCGGCAAATTCATCGCCTGGTCAGCTCGTCAAAGTCACGACAAACTCGAATCTCGGTACAATATAAAGAGCTCTTTTTATACTTTGTTTCGTTGTTAATGGTCGGACGATCCAGACGATTCTAATTCGACGTCGGTGAATTTTTTCCAACACGATTTTATTTTATTTTTGCAAAAACCTTACAGATGGGACCGTCAAAGTCGTATCGAAAGTGGCGATTCCGGCCAGTCCCAATACCCAGGCAAAATCTCAACTCACGTCTCTTCTCACGACGCCCAATCAGAACAAAACTTTTGTTGGAACTCGTCGTATTTATATGACAAAGTGTAAGTTTCATTACGGATTTGATGACTGCTTGGTCGTCGATACTCTTAATCGTATGACTCTGAAGTCATACGATTGTGAAGTCACACGTTGCAACGTTGAGATTCAACGAAAAACATTTTTTCTATTGATTATTTATTGAATTTCGAAAATCGTAGCAATTGTTTGAGTCGATTGAGTTTTTTGGTCGCAAGACAGAATCGTTTTATCGGCCGGACCCAATATTGAATAATAATTGTCGGCTCTGCTGAAGAAATAACAGAATTTCGTTGCATTCCAACGATGCAAACTTCAGAATCGTAATGAAATTCGGTTTTTTCTTAAGGAAAACTCATGATCGTTATTCGATATTGAATCAGGACGATAAAACGATCGTTTTTCAGGATTCGAACACAAGATTGATACGAAATTTGGCTTTTCTTTTGAAATTGAACGAAAAATAAAGGGGAAAAGTATTTTTTGTTGAATCCCAACGTGCGATGACTCTGAAGTTTGCAACGTTGAGATTCAACGAAAAACATTTTTCCAATTGATTATTTATTGGATTTTGAAAATCGTGGCAATTTTTTGAGTTGATTGAGTTCTTTGGTCGCAAGACAGAATCGTTCTATTGGCCGGACCCAATATTGAATAATAATTATTGGCTCTGCTGAAGAAATAACAGAATTTCGTTGCATTCCAACGACGGAAACTTCAGGATCAGTTAATCGTAACCATAATTTGATAATTATAAAAAATTTTAGCCTCTGACGGTACAACTCGAGTGGTGGCGGGAACAACAAGTATTTTGCCAAAAACTCCGCAACAGCAGCAACAACAGCCGCAGCAGCAACAGATCCAGCCGAACCAGCAGAGCGGACAACAATCATTGATTAAAGTCGCGGTCCAACAAGTTCAGCAAAGAGTTCAAATACTTCGAGGTCCCGACGGCAAATTACAAGTTCGTGGATTAATGCCGGGACAACAACTTGTACAGATGCCCGATGGAAAGCTCCACGTGTTGAATACCGGACAAACGATCGCTGCGAGTCCCTCGCAACAAACGAGCACCAATGTCGCGACCAACGTCGTCACGACGACACCGAAAATCGCCACGACAACCAACAAGATAGTCGCTACGACGCCGATCAAAACAACGCCTGGAAAACCGATCGCGATCAAAACTGTTAATCAGAGCTCACAAATTACTACACCTCAGAGCGGCCAGGCGATTCAACGTGCTAAAACGGCGATAACACCCAATGTTGTCAATGCTGGCACGACTACGACACCCCAAAAAAATACCGTCGTCGTGGCCAATACGGGACAAATTGTACAAGAACAGGTAAATTTATTTTTCAATTATTAAAATTTATCTTTTTATTATTTAATTATCATTAATATTAATTAATAATGATTAATAATTAATAATTATAATATAATTATTTAATCATTTCAAAAAATTATTTTTCACGCAATTTTCATATTTTCCCACATCATTTTGTCTCTAAAAACGTGAATTGCAATTGGAATTTTTAACAAATAATCGGTGTTTCTCAAGGTCGTGTCGCCAACGGGTCAGACAATAACACCGAACCAAGTGGTTGTAAACAACACGAGTCTGGCCCAACAATTGGCAAGCGGGAAGGCTCAATTGGCGACGATCGGTGGCCACCAAGTCGTGATCCGCAGTACACCAACGGGAAATCAAATAGTACATTTGAATTCGGCCAACAGTGGTCTCATCCTCAAGAGCAACGTCGCGACGACAACGACAACGACGACGCCGAGTAAAAATGTGATTCAGCCTGCAACGACCAGCCAACAAGGTGTGCAAACGATGATTACGACCGCCACAACGACAATGACTTCGACGACCTCGACGGTTCCAGCTTCGACCGCAAACGCGGGTAATCAAACTACGGAAACATCGAGTAACAATCTTACGACGAGTGCAACTAGCGCCACAACGCAGACAACAACGACGAGCCAAATGCCTGCAGCACCCGCACCTGGAAGCGTCGAAGCTTCTTTACTCGCTGGACAACCTCCTGGCACCGTTATCAAATGCGTCACTGCTCAGGTTATCCAAACGACGCAAGGCCCAAGAATCGTGCTCCAAGGACTGCAAGGCAACGATTTTACGCCTCAACAATTGGCCATGGTTCAACAACAGGTTAAACAACAATTGCTCAAAGGTAAATCCGAGTCTTTTGCTTGAAACTGCGTCCAAATTTCCTCCCGGAATGTAAAAACAATTGGGAATTTTCTTGCTTGA
The DNA here is from genome assembly GCA_037043255.1 of Diadegma fenestrale. NCBI lineage: Eukaryota > Metazoa > Arthropoda > Insecta > Hymenoptera > Ichneumonidae > Diadegma > Diadegma fenestrale. The sequence goes on along the minus strand of CM073311.1, from coordinate 2,389,166 downwards.
ATAAAACATTGAAAATTTCACAGCTCAAGCGACTACGGGCAAACAAGGAGTTCTCGGACCGACGAAAATTTATCTGGCTGTGCAGCCAGCGCCCGGAACTCCAGCTACACAGACCGTTTCGCAGGCATCGACAACCCCGAGTACTCCCTCCACTCCGGTGACGAAACCAGCGGTAGTTCCCACATCCCCGGCAAGCGCTCCGTCCGCTAACAACCAACCGGAAACCGTGACGGCCGAAGCTTCGCAAACGGCGATTCCGGCGACACCGGAAAAACCTAAAGTCGTTGTGCAACAAGTTAGCAGAGCGAGCATTTCCGAATCTGAGTCGCCGCAAAAAACTTCTCTCCCTAATGGACAACAACCCGCACAGGGCTCCAAGGATTCTGCGCAATCGTCGCCGAATAAATTTATTCTCACTCCGGATTACATTCAACAAAGTAAGAAATTAAAATTTTGCTTCAATTTGACTTTTCTCGTCGTCATAAATTCAATAAATTTGGATTTTTCATTTCCAATTTCTTTCCAGCCATTAAAAACGCTCTGAAGCAAGAAAATTTGAACCCCGAGATCGAAGAAAAATTATTACAACTGCAAAGATATCAGGAAAAACAAATGAAAGGTGGGACCGAGGGCGCGTTGTCGAGTAATCAAAATCACGGTACAATGACGACAACCGTGAGCACGACACCGAGAGCACCAGCGAGAAAAAGGCCAGCCCCGCAATCATCGGCCAATACCGCGAGCTCGACACCGACAACGACAAACGTGCCAACGCCCACGCAAAACTCTACACCGGGCGCTCAGGCAAGCGAGAAAAATCATGATTGGGCTGAACCAGCAAGAAAAAGGGTCGCTCCTAATAGGCAGGAGCATCGCGAGGTTTCCAGGTTCGTCAAACCATCCTTTCCATCCGTTCAAGACATTAAAGTAGTTCGGCTGTTTGAACTAGTGAATGTTGGCCAATTTTTGCGGTAAATGATTGTTCAAAGTCTCTTGATTACAATAAGCCCGATTTCGGGGCCTCTTGCGGGGCAGAATTTATGACTCTGAAGTTTGCAACGTTGAGATTCAACGAAAAACATTTTGCCTCTTGATTATTTATTGATTTTTGAAAATCGTGGCAATTTTTCAAGTCGAAAGGAGTTTTTTGGTCGCAAGAGAGAATCGTTTTATTGGCTGGACCAAATATTGAATAATAATTATTGGCTCTGCTAAAGAAATAACAGAATTTCGTTGCATTCCAACGATGCAAACTTCAGGATCATCAGAATTTTGAATTATTTCATTTTTAATTTTGATTTTTAACACAGTACCTTATGGAAGAACCCACAATAACGTTAACTGTAAAAAAAACTAATCGGTGATTGAGCTTCAGAACATTTTTCATTATGAAGAATATTTAATTCGGTTTATTAAAGAAAAACAGTACCTTACGGCGTTTTTAAAAAAGAAAACTAAAAAAACTTTGGTTTTTGACGTGTCGGAAGCAGATTCATTTTCATTTTTTTTCCCTGAATGAATTAAGTAATTTTACAAAAAAATTGTGTGTTAGCTAAGTCTTTATCCGAAGATTACTACAATCATGGCGGACTGAAGTGAAGTTGTCAATATAAATTAGTAGCCAACTTCACTATTCATAGACGGCCGAACTACGTTAATCAATCGCAACTGTTTTTAAATTGCCCGCTTGCATCGCTTTCATTTCTTCATTTATCTCACGCCGTGCCTATTTCATTTCAGGACTAACCGATCTGTCGACGACTGTCGCGCGTAATTAACCTATTTCATTTACCAAAATAATTAACTAAGACTCACGTATTATTATTACTCGTTGTAAATCAATTTTGACATGCTGCATATTTTGTTTTCTGCAATGCATACAATAGATTGTGTCAAAGTCTTTTTAAAGTCGAGACGGATTGTGCTAAAAAAAAGAGAGAAAAAAAACAACAAACAACAATTGTAACAATCGCTTCATTTTAATCGTTTTAACGCATTAACCATCACTGGCTTCTAATCTCGTATTTGGTAATCAAAGTCTTGGCTCACAAGATCATATGAAATTCAAAGAGCTGGGGGGAAGAGGAAAGAGTTTGCGGTCATAAACAAAACAAAAACAATCGCGCGCACGAAACAACAAAGTTTTTGCTTCTTAACGTGTAGTTGGGGGATTACTTTCTCAGGACTCATAAGATAAACGAGATTACGGAGAACGAGTCGACACCCAAAAGTCGGGCAGGAAAGTTGAAAGATTCTCAAGAGGCGAGAAGAAAACTGCAGGTACATTCGCGTATGCAAGTACTGCTGTTTCGCCACAAAGAACTTCTCAAGAAGGACATACTTAAAAAACGAGCTTTGCTCGAGAAAGAGCTCCAAATCGATATCCAGGTATATCAAATTTTATTCATTCCATTATTATTTTCCCTTACTCGAGCCACCGTTGATAAAAATAATCAAAACCTCAAACATTGGTAGATTCTGAAGTTTGCAACGTTGAGATTGAATGACAAACATTTTTTCTATTGATTATTCATTGAATTTTGAAAATCGTGGCAATTTTTCGTGTCGATTGAGTTTTTTGGCCGCAAGAGAGAATCGTTTTATTGGCCGGACCAAATATTCAATAATAATTATTGGCTCTGCTGAATAAATAACAGAATTTCGTTGCATTTCAACGATGCAAACTTCAGGATCAAAAAGTTGTCATCATTTTTTAAAATTTGTCTCATTTATATTCAGAAGGATCTCTCCGCTGAATTGACAACGAGAACGAAAGCCGAGAGACATAAACAGGACGAGGTTAAGGTCGGGAGCGCGAAGCGCAAATCAAATGCTCATCAACTACCTCAACAAACCAGTCCGACGAGTCGAAGACCAAAGAAGAATCGAAGTTCCCAAGGAAACAGCAATACTCCGCCTGGCGTCTCATCGGTATCTGCAGCGAATCGTCTCAAAAAGGAAAAACTTTACTGCCTCTGCAGGACACCGTACGATGAGACCAAGTACGATATTCTCCATTTTTTTATCTGCCTATATTCACACAAACATAAGACAAAGAAAAATGAAAATTTTATTTGTGCAATTTATTTATTTATGTGCGACTTGGTGTGATTTTTTCAGATTTTACGTTGGTTGCGATTTATGTAATAATTGGTTCCACGGCGAGTGCGTCGGGATTACCGAAGAAATGAGTAAATCGCTCTCGGAATTTGTATGTACGGAATGTCGTCACGCACGAGAGACTCAAGAACTTTACTGTCTTTGCAAACAACCGTACGACGAGTCGCAGTAAGTTTGATTAATAATGAGAAAAAAAAAACAAAAATCTTAGTTATTTTTTATGATTCGATGTTAACAATTCATTTTTTTATTCCATCAGATTTTACATATGCTGTGACAAATGTCAGGACTGGTTCCACGGACGTTGCGTTGGAATTCTTCAATCGGAGGCTGATAACATCGACGAGTATGTTTGTCCAAATTGCCAGCGAAACTCGTCCGTCAATTTCGCAAACATGAAGAACCTGAACGGCAAAGATTTAGATTTATTGAAGAAACTCATTAAACAAATACAGGTAAATAATAAATATTAAATTTTTTCACGAGTAAAAACTTTTTCCCTTCGAAATACGTGCTTATGGATGCAAATTTTCAATTTCTTTTTAATTAGGCACACAAAAGTGCTTGGCCTTTTATGGAGCCGGTAGATCCGAATGAAGCACCAGATTATTACAAAGTCATAAAGGAACCTATGGGTACGTAATCAAAAATATTTCATAAACTTGATGATCCTGAAGTTTGCATCGTTGGAATGCAACGAAATTCTGCTATTTCTTCAGCAGAGCCAATTATTATTATTCAATATTTGGTCTGGCCAATAAAACGATTCTTTCTTGCGACCAAAAAACTCAATCGGCTCGAAAAATTGCCACGACCTTCAAAATTCAATAAATAATCAATAGAAAAAATGTTTTTCGTTGAATCTCAACATTGCGAACTTCAGAGTCATATAAACTTGTCGACGTGTTTTCTCCTTTGAAGATCTCCAAAATTTGATGTAAAAACATATTAATTTCCATACAAAATCATTCGCGGTCTCGTTGAGCCACTAGAAATCTCGTTTACTGAAGTTTTTCTCTGCCTCCAAGGAACTAACGAAAAAAATTAATGTTTGAACAGATCTCCAAACGATAGAATTGAGGATAACCGACAGATCGTACAAGAAGTTGAGCGAGTTTATCGGCGACATGACAAAGATATTTGACAACTGTCGTTACTACAACCCGAAGGAATCGCCGTTTTTCAAGTGTGCCGAATCTCTCGAGACGTATTTCGTTCATAAAATCAAAAGTCTGCGAGAAAAGTTTTCCGAGGGTAAATGAGGTACGAAAGGAGAGGAAGAAGTGATTTTTTCTCATCAAGTGCCAGTGAAGTTTGTGTTAAACGAAAGAACTTGTATTCGGTGCCAGTAAGCAAAAGTTAAACGTCTCGAACGGAATCCCCTTGACCCCCCTCAAAACCCACCCGCAAGAACGAGGCGTATCTCGTTCGTAAATTTTAAGATCTTAAATGTTTAAGGCAAAGTAGGTTCGTAAAGATTCTTTATTTATTAGCCAGCTGTGTGAATACATAAATATTTTTTCTCCTTTTTTCTTGCGACCGAAATTTTTATTTTCCTCGCGTATATTATGACGGAACGAACTTTCGTAAGAGAGAAAGGAAAAGAGAGCGAGAGACGCGCTTGTAAGTGACGAATGTGCGAGTGAGAAAATACGAGGAAAAATCACACGGCGCTACGTTCGTATTTATAGCGTACATGTTAACTGGACACATGTATGAATTCTACTATGCATGTTTAAAAACCAATAACAATACAAACCCAAACAAACAATAAAATCTCTTATTAGTATAGAATAACGAGTCAGTGGCCATTAGGCGATTTAGAAAATCATGACCAGCGATTTCTTAGCGAGCGTTCAACGACACGAATTTCATTTTGCGTAAGAAATGCAATTATCATTATTATTACTATTACGATTATCATTAGTTTATTATTCTTAGTGTTGATGATATTTTTCTTTGAGATTGGAAGAAAAAACACCAAGCGTGACCAAGACGTTCCGGTAACAATTAACATAGCGAGAAATCGCCAATGAAGAAGTGAAACAAGACAAAAACTATTTGAATCCAGAATAAACACACACTTTTGTAGCCGTAAGATTAATTAATAGGATTACTGAGAGGGGGGCGCGCATAATAAATTGTACAAATTTGTTTATTATGCTCAGAAAAAGTAATTGTCATTACTTGCGTTGTTTTAATCACATAAATTTTCTATGAAATTGTTTATAAACGAAGACATATGATGTTTAGGTTGTAAGGATTAAAGAATAAAATCGAGGATACTAAAATACAGAAGAAGCCAGAAGTAGGCACGGGCATTTGTCTCGGGCTTTGTAAATATTCGGTAGAAAGGGAAAAACATGGAAAGATTTTAAAAAGAACCGACCGCCCGTGAATATTTCACTCGGTAAATATAAATTTCCGAATAAATAAAGAATAAGAATAAAAAAACAGAAGAGCTGCTTTCAACGACAGCCATTGTTTATATTTTATTAAGTATTATCGTGACGCCGAGGGATTTCGAAGCAACAATAACGCGCCGACGCTCAATCATCCGAGAACATTTTCGGCTTGCGTAAGACAAAAACAAAAAACAAATTGACAACGGTATGACATGAAATTTATCAATTTTGTCAACTACTCAAATAATCACTCTTATTGCTATGAATATCAAGGAAATAAGCAAAGAAGCGCGACGTACGGATGTGCGAATAATGCCGAGTGTGCGTGTGTGTATGTGTGTGTGAGCAGGAAATGAAACAAACTCAAAACGAAACCAAACGTCACGTTATCATTCGGTTCATCTCGTTAACTCTACGGATATTAAAAAATAAAACGATGACGAGACGAACGCTAAATTTTGGAGGAACAACAACATGGAACGAAAAACATTGAAGGTTTTCCTTCGTGTTATTTCGTTTGTACAGTATTTTTTATGCCCTTCAAAGTGATCACCAACTGACAAATATTCATTTCTCATCAAATCACAAGTTTTTTCCAACTTTTTTCTTTCTCCAATTTTCTTACGTTTTATTTCCCGCAAGTATTATACATATTGCGAAGAAAAATATAAAAACTGCGCATTTTTTTTTCACAGAATCATAAAAAACGTTTTCTCTCCCAATCTTCGTGCGGGAAATTGCTTTTCTATTTTTTTTTCCACACTCTGCTCACCAAAGGTACGAAAAATATACCAATGAGCAACCGATTAAAAAACGAGAAATTGTACCACAAAAATGCAAAGCTTGCTGACTACATCCAATCGACACACAACAGCACTTATCACTATATGAGAAGGAAAAAACATTTAATTAGGGAAACAATAACTTGTATGCAGATTCATACCATCACGAGGCAAAAGAACACAAGGTCAACGCAAATAAACCGAAGTTTAAATATTTAAAAGAAGCTTTTTTAACAAAATTCCAATTTCCTTTTCCTATTGTTTTTACGATTCCAGGAGTTTGATTTTTTTCACTGTCGCTTTTACTGTTTTTTACTGTGATGATTTCTACGTGAAAAGATAATAAATACGGCTGTCAGTACAAGAGGATTGCTACTAGTATTTGCTTTTGAAGTTTTCGCCGACCGAAGGTCATTGAACAATTTACTGCAGTCTAGCGAATCACCCATTCCGATTGGAGCACTCGATATTTTCCGGTCGCTTTTGCGGCTTCTCAATTGGTCCAATTGGCACGTACCGCAGCCGCAGTTGAAAGCAAACGCCAACCGGTGGCGCGAGGTTCAAGTTCCGGCGTCGAAAATCCACAAGCGCGTTTGGCAAAACTCTGCAAAGTGTGCGTACCAACGGTTTTTCGTCCCTTACCTTCTACTAGTGCTGTTCGACAGCGCTCCGGCATTCAAGCATTGTAGTCCAGAATAAGGAACAGAACGTGTACGAGCGTGTCGAAAGATAGAGTGAAAAACATTCTCCCTCGCAAATATACACCAAATACCGTTGCGCTCTCATAGCCATTTTATCGAAAGCCCGCGCGCGTCGGATCTATCGTGCACATTTTACTCCGAAATCATATTTTATTCTCGTTCTATACTCGCTTTAAAGAGGGGAATAAAAAAATAAATCGAACAGGTAAAATTCCGTTGAGTGGAAAACAATAAGTGACCTTGTGGGGGATATGCCAATCGGCATTTTTATATCGCAAATGGACGCTCTCTGATACTTTCAACGGTTTCCCATTGATCGTCGCCGATCAACATCGGGATTTCGTATTTGTTTTGAGCTCAGGACGCTCCAAGGTGGGTTTAAGCTGTTCAATCACAAGAATAACTACCAAAAATAATGAATAGAAAAAAATAAAAGAAAGCTCAGCTTAACAATATTACGATCGGCGTCGGGACGCGGAATTAACAAAAAGATAAAAAAGAAAAAAGGTTAGAACTTACTACTACATGTAAATGTGCGGGAAATTACGGCGGCGTCCCCTGTTACTTAATTAGCCAATCATAGATGACGCCACTTTCCCGCCTTTCTTTCCAAATCATTTGTCGGTACGGATTTTTTTCTTCTTTTTTTTTGTTTCGTTCTAACGTCCGATCCACGGCAAATAAATAACTTCGATCTTTCACACTTGAAGCTTGCTCCAGATCGTTTTCGTGCTTGTTATCAAATTTAAAGTTCTGTACCTTTCAGCTTAACAATTTTTCTCATCGCAATAAAAGACAACAACAAAATTATACAAATAAAACGTCTCGTTGTTACTCTGTTTTTGTTTTTTTCATTTACAGAAGCACAAGGTTAAACTTTTGCAAAATGAGTGCTGTCGCCAATGGCTCCGGCGATGCCGGCCCAAAGAAAAAAACCATCGAAGGTATTTACCAGAAGAAATCTCAGCTCGAACACATCCTGCTCCGACCGGATTCTTACATCGGATCCGTCGAGTTTGTCTGTGAACTCATGTGGGTTTACGACTCCGAAAAAGAAATGATGGTTCAGCGAGAAATCAAATACGTGCCTGGTCTCTACAAAATATTCGACGAAATATTGGTCAATGCCGCCGACAATAAGCAACGCGACGATAAGATGGACTGTATCAAAATAGACATCGATGCGTAAGTTTCCATTGACTTTTACGACAGAAAAGTTTCACAGTTTTTCTTTATCTCTACAAACTCGCCCAAACTTCCCAATGGATTTTGTTAAGAGTATTCAAAATCTTTATCACGTGAACAGCATCCAATGTAATTCTGAATTTTCCATCGATGGAATGCAACGAAATTCTTGCGAAAAAAAAACTCAATCGACTCAAAAAATTGCCACGATTTTTAAAATTTAATAAATAATCAAAAGAAAAAATGTTTTTTGTTGAATCTCTTTCGTTGAAAATAAACCAATCGATATGACACTTTTACAGAGAAAACAACACGATATCCGTGTGGAACAACGGCAAGGGTATTCCCGTGGTTATGCACAAGGAGGAAAAGATGTTTGTCCCGACAATGATTTTTGGCCACTTACTGACGTCGTCCAATTACGACGATGAGGAAGAAAAAGTAACCGGCGGTAGGAACGGCTACGGTGCTAAGCTGTGCAACATATTCAGTCATCGGTTCACGGTCGAGACTGCGTCTCGAGAATACAAGAAAAGCTTGAAACAAGTAAGACTGATTTAACGAAATTTTTATTCCACAGAAAATCTTGCATTAAAATATAAATTGAGGGGGATAAAAATGATCCGTTTAGTATAGAATCCGTTGTATTGACAATGAGATGAATTTGTAGACTTGGGGCAACAACATGGGCAAAGCGAGTGAGCCCAGAGTGAAGGAGTTTGCCGGCGAAGATTTCACTAAAGTCACATTCTCCCCGGATTTGGCTAAATTCAAAATGGAAAAACTAGACGACGACATCGTGGCTCTGATGTCCAGACGAGCTTACGATGTCGCCGCGTCCTCGAGGGGCGTCAAAGTATTTTTAAACGGCTCGAGAATCGGAGTCAAAAGTTTCAAGGATTACGTCGACCTTTATGTCAAAGGGAAAGAAGACGATATTGGCAATCCTCTCAAAGTGGCTTACGAGTCTTGTAACGCACGCTGGGAAGTCGCCGTCACCATCTCGGATAAAGGATTCCAACAAATGTCTTTCGTCAACAGTATTGCCACCACGAAGGTTGGAAATATTTCATTTTCTTGCCAACATTGAACGCGCAATTAATATTTTTCGATTGAAAACGCAACGATCATTTTTTCGTATTTTCAGGGCGGACGTCACGTCGAACATGTGACTGATTTGATAGTCAAAAATCTGACTGAAACTTTGAAGAAAAAGAACAAGGGGGGAGTGGCGATAAAACCATTCCAAATAAAAAATCATTTGTGGGTGTTTGTCAATTGTCTCATCAACAATCCGACCTTTGACTCGCAGACGAAAGAGAACATGACGCTCCAAGCCAAGAGTTTTGGTTCAAAGTGCACCATCACCGAGAAATTCATAACAGCTGTAGGTTTTTTTTTTTTTAAATCGGTTTTTGTAATTAGCAATCTATCATTTTTTTCTCTTTGATATTAATATTTCCTGTGCGATACAGGTGACGAAAATCGGTATAGTCGAGGCGGTTTTGTCGTGGGCGAAATTCAAAGCGGACATTCAGCTACAAAAATTGGGACCAAAATCGAAAAAACGTAAGCTCCAAGGTATCGCGAAACTCGAAGACGCCAATGACGCAGGAACTGCCAAATCTATGGACTGCACTCTCATTCTTACCGAGGGAGATTCCGCCAAGACTATGGCCGTTTCCGGTATCGCCTCAATCGGCCGAGACAAATACGGAATTTTCCCGTTGAAAGGTACGAGTTGTCAATGAAAAAAATTGTTTTTTTCCTTTCTGCCCTCTGTTCGATCTGGACTAACGAGATAAAAAAAATTTTACAGGTAAAGTTTTGAACGTTCGTGAAGCTACACACAAGCAAATTCTCGAGAACGCTGAAATCAACAATTTGATAAAGATTCTTGGCCTACAATATAAGAAAAAATACGAAACGAGGGAGGATCTGAAAACGCTTCGATACGGAAAAATGATGATCATGACTGATCAGGATGCGGTAATTTTTACAGTTCCTTTCAAACGATTTCACATTTCCAATAAATATCCTATAGACTTTGAATAAAAGAATAAAGCATTGGATGAATTTTCACTCGGATTACAGGATGGCTCCCATATCAAAGGTCTTCTCATCAACTTCATTCACCACAACTGGCCGTCGCTTCTCAAGCTCAACTTTGTCGAAGAGTTTATAACGCCGATCGTCAAAGCTAAAAAGGGTAGCCACGTTCTGTCCTTTTTCTCGTTACCCGAGTTCGAGGCGTGGAAGAAAGAAACAGAAAATTTCCACACGTACACCATCAAATACTACAAAGGTTTTTATTTAGTTTTTCTTGGCAGTTAAAAATCGGCACGGCGCTTTTTATCGTATTCTGGATTTTTTAAAACATGAAAATGCGAGCGGACGTTTCAATGCCCAAAGGCGAAGAGAGACAATTTGAAAGAGAATTTAAAAAAATCGTAATTAGTGCTAATTGTCGCGAACGAAAATTCTAATAAGCTATTGAATCGCGTAGGTTTGGGAACTTCCAATACGGAAGAAGCCAAAGAATACTTTGAGAACATGGCACGCCACAGAATCCGTTTCACGTACGGCGGCGACGAAGACGATCAGAACATCATAATGGCGTTCAGTAAAAAATGTGTAGATCAGCGTAAAGATTGGCTGACAAATCACATGGAAGAAACAAAAAGAAGAAAAGAAATTGGACTTGGAGAAAGATATTTGTACCACAAAGATACGAAAGCGGTCAGTTTCTCGGATTTTATAAACGTCGAGCTCGTATTGTTCAGCAATTACGACAACGTTCGTTCCATACCGAACATGGTCGACGGCTTGAAACCCGGTCAGAGAAAAGTGCTGTACACGTGCTTGAAACGTAATGATAAGAAGGAAGTCAAAGTGGCACAACTGGCGGGTTCAGTGAGCGAACATTCCGCCTACCATCACGGCGAGGCCTCGCTCATGGCGACGATCATTAATTTGGCCCAAAATTTCGTCGGAAGCAACAACATCAATCTTCTCCAACCAAACGGTCAATTCGGTACGAGACTTGCAGGTGGCAAAGACGCTGCTAGTCCTCGTTACATTTTCACTCAGCTCAGGTACTTTTTTCCTCTCCGCCAAATTTAGTTAATTAATTAGTAAACGAATCGTTTCTCAAGTTACGAATTATTTCAATTATTCCGTAAATACTTGTGGTAAATTTCTAATAATCTTTTCATTTGCTTCGCAGTCCACTGACGAGATTCATTTTCCACAAACACGACGACGCTATTCTAAAATACGAATACGACGATAATTTGAAAATCGAGCCAGTTCACTATTTGCCGATAATACCGATGGTGCTCGTCAACGGTGCCGATGGAATTGGTACGGGCTGGATGACAAAAATCCCCAATTACAATCCTCGCGAAATCATTGAAAATATTTATCGTATGATCGACGGTGCCGAACCAAAACCCATGGTAATTCATTCTCTCTCTATCGCTTATGGATCGTTTTTTTCCTATTTTGTGTCCGGGCTGCTGTAAATCGTAGAATTTTTGTTTATTTTCAGGTGCCTTTCTACAAAAACTTCAAAGGAACCATAGAAAGTTGCGGTGATTACCGATACGTATACAGCGGCGAAATCTCAATCATCGGGCCCGACAAAGTCGAAATAACGGAGTTGCCGGTTGGTACGTGGACGCAAGTATACAAGGAAACTGTGCTAGAGCCAATGCTCCATGGAACCGAGAAAACACCATCGATAATCAGGTGATTTTCGAATTTTCCAATAATTAATCCAATTTTTGCAGCAACATTCGATAAGATTTTATTCATTGCTTTCTTGTGAAACGAAATAATTCTGTTTGTTCAGTGACTATAAGGAATACAACACCGACACGGTTGTGCACTTCGTCATCACGATGAGTCGTGAAAAACTCATGGAACTTGAAAGAGACGGTCTTCACAAGGCTTTCAAACTCCAAACAACAGCGTCGATAACTTCGATGGTTAGTTTCTCACTATTTCTTATCATTATTGCAAGTTATTCAAAAAATTGCGTAAAATCACAATTAACACGATAACAATACGGTAATTTTTTTTTTTTTTGCTAGTGCGCCTTCGACGAAAATTTATGCCTGAGAAAATACGAGAACGTATCCCAGATTCTACGTGGTTTTTACGATACAAGATTGAAGGGATATCAAAAGAGAAAAGACTACCTCGCGGGTATATTACAAGCCGAGGCAGCAAAGTTATCCAACCAGGCGCGATTCATATGCGAAAAGTGCGACGGCGATCTCGTTATCGAGAACAAAAAGAAAAAGGATATGATAGCCGAGCTCGTGCGCCGAGAATATCAATCGGATCCGGTTATGGCCTGGAAATTGACTCAAAACAGAGAAGAAACATTGGTGAGAAACAAATATTCATTGAACAAACCCTTTACTCGAATATCACGATGTTGAAATATTTCATCGTTGGAATGCAACGAAATTCGGTTTTTTCTTGAGCAAAACTCATGATTTTCATTCGATATTTAATCAGGACGATAACACGATCGTTTTTCAGAATTCAAACCCAAAATTGATACGAAAATTGGCATTTCTTTTCAAATTTAACAAAAAAATTAAGGGAAAAAGTATTTTTGTTTGATCCCAACGTTGCGAACTTCAGTGTCATAAGTATGCATCGTTGAAATGCAACGAAATTCGGTTTTTTCTTGAGGAAAACTCATGATTTTCATTCGATATTGAATGAGGACGATAAAACGATCGTTTTTCAGGATTCAAACCCAAAATTGATACAAAAATTGGCATTTCTTTTCAAATTTAACAAAAAATGAAGAGAAAAATATTTTTCGTTGGATCTTAACGTTACGAAACATCTCCAATTCTGACTAATTTTAATTCGCCATAAATGTAATTAATGTCATTAATATATTGTTATGAAACTTTGGCAACCCAAGGAGGAATGCCGAGTAAGTGAAAGACATGACGAGAGTTTCGTATTAATGAAGAACACAAAATGCAATAAAAAATCTCGATATTTTCACAGGAGGAAGCCGCTGCTGACGCCGAAGAGGAAGCCTCGACCGCGGCAGAAATCGAAAAAGAAAATTTCGATTATTTGCTTGGTATGAGCATGTGGAACTTGACGAAAGAAAAGAAAGAAGAGTTGATGAGGCAAAGGGACGAAAAAATGAAGGAAGTCCAACGCCTACAGGCGAGGAGCCCTGCTTCCTTGTGGAGGGAAGATCTAGACAGTCTTCTGGTCGAACTGAACAAGGTACATATTTCCAAAATACACAAAACTATCAAAAGGAGAAAAAATAAGAAACTTTATATGACGATTCAATGATAATCAACTTTCTGCGTTCCTTTACCATTCCGTGAAAGTAATTCTTCACTTTTGACTCTCTCCGTGTCCTTGAAAGCACAATTATTGTTGATTATATCGATTATTTATGTTTTTATTCGAACGAATACGAATAGCTCGAGGAGAAAGAAATGAAGAACTTGACCAAGTCGAAAAAAACAGCGAAGAAACCGTCGCCCAAGATCTACACAGATGAGCAGCGCCGTATTGTTCCTATAATTGACGACGACATGAAAAAGAAAGTTGAAAAAGCAGATACCGTATTCAAGGACAAGAAGGACGGCATCAAGAAGCCGCCGCGAGTCGTAAGTTGTTCAGTTGAACGAAAAAAGTGTTTTTTCATTAAAAACTGGAGATTAATTTTCTCGAATTTTTTTCTATTTAGCTCAAGAAGGATATGAAGAAAGAGCCCACGGAAGAAAAAGACGAGTTCGACGCTCTGATCGAGTCTTCGAAACCTCTCGATGACAGACTCGGCAATTCACCCGACAAAATTGAGAAGAAAACTGCTGCGAAGAAAGGCGGTGGCAAACAAACAACGTTGCCGTTCAAACCGGTCAATAAAAAAGGAAGTAAAAGTAATAAGGAGACTGATTCCGATGACGACGATGAGATCAATTTTGAAACTCTTTCTCCTCCTCGTCCTCCACGAACTCCGCGACGAGCCGCTGCTGGTAAGTTGGCATTTTCTTCAGTGATGATCAATTTTTATAACCCTGAAATTTGGTCATGATGATTTTTGTGTCTTTGGTCAAATAGCCACGAAGAAATACAATCTCAGCAGCGATGACAACGCGTCGGACAGTGACGAGCCAGTTCTACTTCCAAACGAAGACGTGACGTAATTACAATTATTTATTTAATCACAAAAACCAATTTTCTCATCGTTCCACCGAGTGCATTCACGTGTTTTTTTTTTCTATTCCAGGCCTAAAGAAAAGTCTCCGGTCGTTTTGGACACCGACTCCGACGAGGAAATGGAAGTTGACAAAAAGGCTCCCCCATCGAAACGTAAGAAAGCTTGAAATCGCGATTATTTGTCGAAGCGCCGAACGATTATTTACTTTTTCCTCGTCTTTGTAAGCTGTGCATAAATTTTATTAACTTTTTTTGCTAATTCGCCGACAGATCGTTCCGAGGAATTGTTTGATTCGCTGGTAGGAAGTTCGCCACCAACGGCCAGTAAGCCGATCAGTTCGTCCGGCGAGGACTCGCCGATCAAACCCCCGCCTAAAAAAGCCCCAGGCAAGTACAAAATTGACGGCCTTATTTGACAATAAACTCAAATAAAAATTGAATCTACGCGCGAGCAAGTTTCTCTAGTACCGGCTGTAATCGTTGCCTTTTTTTTGCAGCTCGTGCGAAAGCGGAGTCAAAACGACCTGCCGGAGGAGTGAAGAGATTACTGAAGAAATCAAGCCAGTCTTCGGGCTCGGATTCGGAAGACATGTTCACTCAGAAAAAGATAGTACCTGTAAGTATTGAACAAAAGAGATTGAATAACAACCGCCTTATTCGATGATTTTCCAACAAAACGACATTTCAATGACGCCAACAATGCTTTGCAGTCAAAAAAGAAGCCGAGAAGATCAGACTCGAACGACGAGACTTCGCCCGTAGCAAGAAAGCCGGCAGCTCGTTCGCGGAAGCCGATTTCGTACGCAGTAGATTCGGATGATTCGGATTGAGAATTGAAAAATCGATAAAACTGTGCGGACTGAGTTTGGTGTCCGAATAAAGTTGAAGCAGACATTTCCGTTTGATTACGATGTCGAGGATCATCGCAGGAGCTCACCGCCGCTGTGCTGTGCCACAAGAAATCATTTCAAAAGTATATTTTTTTCACATACTCAATAAAAGGACGAAGAAAGCTCCTTCTTAAATTAATCGAAAAAACTAAGAGACTGGAGGGGTGAAGAGAGAAAAGACCCGTGAATAGCGGCCGGAATATTCTTCGAATACTCCCCTCTTTTTTATAATTTATAAATTACAAAAAAAAACAAACAAACAGGATAAGTTGTGTAATATTTACTTGTAATCCTATGAATTAATCTACCAACGTAAAAAGTGAAAAATAAAAGAACAAAAAGTGTTGCAATTGTTGTTCGAATGCTGTCGGTATGAAAACGTACGTAAAAACAGAACCCGCAACATTTGTACGATAATTATTATCTGAATATGACGATGAAATAAAACTAGTACATTTTTAAACTTTCTTAACATGTTAGAGTACTTACCAGTGTTTCTGACGACGAAGAAGAGATGATGAAGAAAATAACGACAAATATACGAATATATAGTAGAATTGATTAGTCGAACGTGATTGTATCGAGTGCGACGGTGATGTATAAATATATAAATGAGATTCGAGATACATATCCGGATATTTGTTGAAAAAAAAATGAAAAACAAAATGTACACGTCAATTATCGAAGATTTTCAATAATGAAAACACAAACGCTTGATGTTTCTTACATTTTTGTCGTCTCGAAATCGACTCCGAATAAATAAATGAATTGGTAATAAACGTTTCCAAAATAGTATTTTCAATCGATCTCCATACGTCGTCGTGTCCAAACGTTCGTCCATTTCAAGTGCTGCCTTTTCTTCGATTGTGTGTTCCGGCTGGTTTATTCATTGCCATCAACTTGACTTCTTCTTCAAAGAATGCTTTGTGGATTGGTAAATGAAAATAAAGCAATGGATTGTGGCGAGGCTCGAGTATTAAGGGGACAGAAAAAATTGGGGCATGGGAGGGTAGTGTGTTTTCGAGATACAGACGAGTAGACACTGTTCAGACTTGTAATGTATTCTCCTCTCTGACCACACAGTTGCCAATAGACGTTGGTATTTAAAGACAATTGAGACATGAGTCCACAATGTTTCTCGTGTTTTCTTCCGTTATCTTCATATGTATACCAACTTTTACATTTTCACGTATGTCATTTCCGACGTCCCATTTCATATTCGCGTTTAATTTTATTCATTTATTTCTTTTTTCGTCATACTTCCAATCGCTTCATCGTTTTTAACAACTTGATTTTATTCTTTGTTTCTTCCTTTCATCTCCCTTCTCGCAGAGTTCTCGCCTAGGCTGTAATCTCCGAAAAGCTGCGATCATTTTCGATCAGACGCGTCTACTATAATACAAAGCAAGGGCACTTGATAAAATAACTTAGTCTTCTATTTCCATAATTATCTCTATATAACGTACATATATAAAACAAGTTGAGTGAAGAAAAAAACTCATCATCAGATTCGTACAATAATCAATCCTTAAAGAAACGAAAAACAAAACGAAAAAAAAAAAAAACAAAAAATCATAGACAGGTAAATCTTGAATTCGTACATATTCAACGCGAAAAAAGTGCCTATTGATAATTCAATTTTGTGGAACCCACGATCGAAGAGGGGAGGATGATGATCCGGATGAATTCATGTTGGAGGTTTGTTCGCGAGGGGGAATATTGGGAGAAGAAGGATTATAGAATTTAAAACATTATTTGTCAGTTATAACTTAAATAAAAAATGAAAAAAAACGTACAGAACAAGTTCATGATGCTTGCGGCTCGAGAATCTTCTCGACAGAGTCGCGCTGTAAATTCACAAAGATGCGGTGCGAACCAATCGTTATAAACAATTTTATGAACGACCCAATTTTCATTATTTCTCATTGGAAAGATATTCTCGCTGAAGAATCATTCAACTGGGATATAAAAAATGCACGGATCGTGAAAAGAATTCGAATCGAAAAGGATCGTCCGTAGTCAATTTGAAAAAAACAAAAAGTAACTAATTCGATAGCAGTGGATACGGAATCGGGGGTTTTAAAGCGGCGATCCCGTGAAAGTTCGAGTTTTCACTGCTCGTCATTGCAACGCTAGACAACACCCGTCGCAAATTTGTGTGCATGATATGCAAATTTGTAGGATTAAAATTTTCGATAAAACGTTTAATGCTGCGAACATTTCACGAGATGCGTATTTCCGTCGCTCAAAGTGTTCCTAAAAAAAGAAAAAGACCGTTTTTCCGAGTAGCCGAAAAATAAAACAAAACAATCTGAATTGCTTCATTGTTGTTTGTCGTTTTTTATGTGTTAATCCGTTATTATTCATGATATAAGGGTAATAATATTCAATTATTCGAATAAAGTAACATGATGTGTCAGATTCGAGTATTCATGGAATACCAAAATTCTGCACGAGCGTTCATGCGAGGATAGATCACATTCACAGAGAAAAACAATTCGTATTCTCCTCCCAATGTTTTGTTTCTTTCTTTGTTCTCCTTTTCACTCTCTCTCTCTCCTTCTCTCTCACTCTCTCGATCACTCTCTTCCCCCTCGCTCCGATCGAATGCTGTCCTGCTTCTTCTTCTTCTTCTTCTTCTTCATCATTATCATCGTCTCTTTACACCATAACATATATATATATACGCGTATATATATATATGTATATTATATCGGATTTTATTAGTATAATATATATATAGTATAAATATGTACACGCATGCTAGTAAATAACAATCGTCTCGACGCACTTATGTTTTGTTTCTCTTCTCCTTCTCCTTACGTTCGTTTTTTTTTCGTTCTGTTGCTCTCGCGGTTGGTTGATTATCATTATTATTTAATATTTCACCAACCATTGACACTTACACCCGAAGAGTCAGAAGAAGACGCACACACAAAGGAACGAGTCCGTTTTTTTTTCCATCATCAGCATCATCATCGTTTCCATTAATAATCATATCTGATTCTTAATTCATTTCTTTTTCGAATTTTTTTTTCTTCCTTAAAAGCAGCAAAGTCTTTTTGACTAAAAAAAAATCGTCGGGCGCTCTTTGCTCAGCGTTACGCTCACGTGAACGTATTCACTCATGCACACATACACGCACGCACACACGGGAAACACATTCGAGGACGACATCTCGTTAAAAGAGAGGGAGAGAGAGAAAAAAGTTGATGCTCTTTCTCTCTAAATTTGTCCTTTCCTTTCGCGTACGCACTCCAGGACGAGGTTGAATTATTTACGTCATCACAATAATTCGTCACTTGGCTTTGTTTTCCTTTTTTTATATTTATTCGGTTTCCTTCATCGTACGTCGCCCTCGACCGATCTCTCATTTCGCGGGAGCTTCTCTTTCCTTCGAATTCAAGTTTTCGTCATTCTTTTCAGCGCAACCAAGTTCTTTGCGGACTCCGAACACTCCTTTCTCCATTTTTCTCTTAATGCTTCGTTTTGAAGGTTTTTTCTCCTAAATTCACAATGACTTATCACATTTTTATTTATATTTCTTTCGGTATCCTGGCTTGCTTTTCCCTGGTTCTTCGAAATCGATCATCTCGTCACTGCTCCGTCTTCCGTTCTCTCCTCGTTCTTGGATAATTGGTCACTGAATTTTCTCGTTTCATTTATTTGCAGTTCGCTCACTGTGAATCGAATATTTACGAAAAAAAAACCGATACTTGCTCTCGACATGGGCTCGGGGCAAGGCTTTGCGATTTGTGAATCTGTCCAGAGAAAGGAACAGAAATAGAATGAAAGACGGAGAGCCACAAGTATTTTGACACATTTACGTTGTTTTCCTTCATTCTACGTCCTGCACAAGGATTTTCAGTAGTTTCTTATCAATTAGTGGTGATTTATGGTGTTTTAGTGACGGTGATTCAAATTTCTTTCCTCGTTCCAATATTTACAGTCGATTATACGAATTTTTCCACCCCATCGTCCCTCTCCCTCTCTTGTACGGCCTCGCGCGAACAATACACTCTCTTTCGTTCATTCGAATTAAAACGAGACGCGCGAGCTTTTGAAGATTTGGCATTTTATGTGATAAAATCAATATCTCGTATTTTTCCATTCATTATCCTCCCTGATTAATTTTCTTCCTTCCATTCTTGTTTCGTTTCTGTTTTTTCATTTTTCTCACTCATTCTGTCACACTTTCTCTCTCGCTCTCTCTCTTTTCCGTTCGTCTTTTGACTTATCTCCTTCTTTTAGTCCGTAAATTTCACTACGAGCTGCTCGAGGCGTTCATACCGCTGAACATTCCGGTCGTGAATGACGTTTGTTGCTGTTGCTGTGCCTGCTGTATTTGCTGTGCCTGCTGTGCCTGTTGGATTTGCTGCGTATTCGCCTGACGACCGTGCTTCGGCACCGGAGGCTGTAAATACTCGTGTCGTGCCAGCGTCAATACGTCGATCCTTTCCTCTTTTCTGTACGCTAAGCAACTCCGTATAAAACTCTGTTGGAAATTGAAAAACAAAAGCAAAATGTTAATACGATTTTATCGACAAGTAATCGCGAAGACGGTCAAAGAATTTTTTCATTTTTCGTCAATAACTCGTCGAGCTTTCATTTTTACCTTTGCTTCGTTGCTAACCGACGGTTTGTTCGCAAACTGAACCTCCGTCGCTTTCAATATTATATTCTCCTCTAGGATTGTTGCTTGGGATTGATTGTGACCGAAGGGCTGAAAGAAAAAACCGCAAATTTCATTTTACAGAATAATTTTGGACGTAATTATTTTATAAAATAATCGGCATCGTTCGTTGCTTTTTAACAAAATCTTAAAAAAGTATTGCCGAAGAAAATCTAAATATTGTGAATATGACATTCAGAGAATTGCTGGAGCATAAAAAATGGGAAAAAAACGAAAATCGGGACGTCATACCTTTCTGCCATATAGGCACTGATAAAATATAACACCGACGCTCCAGACATCTACTTTTGACGAGATTTTCGGAGGATTTTTACCGACTACGAAACATTCGGGCGGCAAGTACCTGAAAAAAAAACCAAAATTTCAATATTATAAATTTATTAGGATTTTTTTACAAGTCAAAAGCATTTTTCTGTGGGTGAAAACTTACCAATAAGTACCGGCCCCTTGAGACGTAAGATCCATCCCATGATCGGGATTGTAATTCTCCTCATCCATTACTTTGCTCAGGCCGAAATCCGTTATTTTTATTTCGCCACAAACATTTCCTTCCGTCAGCAAAATATTGCCTTGAAAAAAAATTCAAAACGGATTAGAGAATTTTACCGAGCATGTGAAAATTTTCTATAAAAATGTTTTTTTTTCCTTTGAAAAAGCGCAATTTATGAAAATGACTGGATATTGGATGATCCTGAAGTTCGCATCGTTGAAATGCAACGAAATTCTGTTATTTCTTCAACAGAGCCAATAATTATCATTGAATATTTGGTCCGGCCAATAAAACGATTCTCTCATGCGACCAAAAAACTTAATCCACTCGAAAAATTGCCACGATTTTCAAAATTCAATAAATAATTAATAGAAAAAATGTTTTTCGTTGAATCTCAACGTTGCAAACTTCAGAGTCATGGATATTTGAATATTTACCTGGTTTCAGATCGTAATGTATGACTGGCGGTTTTATCTCATTGAGGTACTTTAATGCTGATACAACTTGCATCACGATCGATCTTGCTTCTCTCTCCGGTATTGTTTTATGCTGGCAAAAATAATGAAGAAAATTTTAAATAGATCCAGGGAAAAGAATTCAATAATGAGCGTTTAAATGAAAAAGTTTTTACCTGTTTCAGGTAAAAATCTAAATCGTGACCATCACAGTATTCAAGAACAGTACAAAATGAGTTTGCGTCGATTTCGAAAACGTCATACAACTTTACGACCCGTGGATGATCCAGAGCTTTGTGTATGTTGTATTCCCGTAACGCGTGCCTGAGAAAAATAACGAAACGAGAATGAAGCAATTGATTAAAAATGGTCACTCCATTTCTCGACTCGAGAAAATCTATTCGAGAGAATGGAAAAATTCCATCAGATCGATGGGTCGTGTGTACAGAAATCTTTGTAAATATCGAATAAAAGGATTGCGAAAATTCAGTAAAATTTCGCATCGTATAAATTCAAGGCTTTTTCTAACTCGTAAAAGTTGAACGAGCCAAGGCTCGTTTAAAATAAGAAAATAACGTACTTTATATAATTGGCTTTTTTATCTTCTTTCCAGTCTTTATTGAGTTGATGCACTTTGCAGGCCACGTAACGTTGTTCCTTTAGGTCGAATGCCTGCAAGGTAATACGGAAAATATTGATTTAAACACATGCGAGGCTGCAAACGTAGATTATTCGAAAAAATGTTGTGATTTTCATAACTCACCTTGTGGACTTCGCTGAAACCGCCTTTCCCTAGCAACATGAGTAAAAGATATCGCTCGTTCAGTACTGGATGAGAGTTGAATCTTGATTGGTCCTCGTTGTGTATACGCTTCAGTTCTCTGATGTGAAGATTTCTTTCTCTTTCGAGTTTCTCCATTTCGAGTTGAAGATCGGCATCCTCCTTTTTCAAAGCGCTATATCTCAGCTGTTGAGGACGAAGAAGAATTCATCAAGTTGAGTAAACAGGGCAAAAAATAGCGAAAAGAGGAAAAAAATTTCTCAAAATTCACAAAGTTGTTGGAATGCACCGAAATTCGTTTTTTTCCCGAGGAAAACTCATGATTTCTATTCGATATTGAATCAGAACGATGAAACGATCGTTTTTCAGGATTCAAACACAAAATTGATACGAAAATTGGCTTTTCTTTTGAAATTTAACAAAAAATTAAGGGAAAAATGTTTTTCGTTGAATCTCAACGTTGCAAGCTTCAGAGTCGTAAGGATACGAAATGGGGGTGGAAAAAAAGGAAACAATTACCTTGAGTATTTCATCAGCTTCGTAAAACTCTTGCGAGGTATAAGAGCCGGGTACAGCGTCGGGTTTTAAAAAAGTAGCCTCGGTACCATTGTGGAGCGAGGGAGTTTGTTGACTTCTCTTGCGTCCAGTTTCGCTGTTAGACGGCCTTTTTTTTGCAAGTAATTTTTTTTGCCTATCAATTTCTTCGCGCTCGGTGGTAATTTCTTCTTGTCTCCGGGCTAATTCTTGAAAGGCATAACCGTCGGTCCAGTTTTCTTGAAAGGTCGCACCGACCCTTTGCGTTACAAACTGACCGAGCCTCAGTCTATTTTGCATACACTTTTGCCTAGCCTCCTTCTTCTCTATGTTTGATTTTTCTTTTAATAACTTCTTTACAACGTCTATACACTTATTTATATGGGATTTGTGCTGGTCAATCACCTTTTGCTGATTGGCCATTTGATGCCTAAGTTCTTCGGTTGTCTGAAAAAATTCGCAAACCAAAAGCACAAAAATTTAGTAAAACCCAAGTAAAGTGATTATTTTATCGATATAATAATGAAACAGTCATAACGACGGCAACAACAACAAAGACAACGACAACCACGAGATCTATACGATAAGTGATAGTTGAATGTTGCTAATCCAAAAATTTTCTATATTTATGTTGTTTTTATTCTCGGGCTTTTTGTATTATTGGGACGGGTGGAAATTCGCAGGGTGCCATGGTTGGGGGGGGGGGGGGGAGGGCTGCGAGGGTGTACTCCGTTAATTAAATATATCATTATGTGCGAATAATTTAACGAACGGTGGGAATCGACACTCGGAATGCATCTTCAACAATCGAGAGAAGATGGGCCAAGGGGGCGGGACGTAACTACGAGCATTTTCAACCAGAGATAGCGAGAGATTCGTGCCAGTGTGTTTTTCGTTACATATTTTCATCAATATTAACTATTTTACGTCTTTTCTCTTACGGATTCGTTTAAAGTTTGTCTTCAAAGTTTGATTTTTGCTTTTTTGTTTGTTTGTTCTTTTTCGTAGTGTTTTTTAAATTTCTTTTCGTTTTTTTTTTCGTTTTTTTTTTTTCATGTACTTACTCTATTTAGTTCGTCAATTTTATTATTACGTAGTTCCAAATCTGACGATGCCTGAGTTTCGAATTCTTGTATCCTCTGGCAAGTGAGTTCCGTCTGAAAGCGCGATTAACGTAACGTAGTCAGGTATACGTTGCATTTTTTAATTTCATTTTGTTTCTTGTTTTAAATAATTTAATTCGTTTAACTTTTTTTTCGACCCAGGCTGTAACGTCTTCATACATTTGTTAGGCGAGAAAAGTGCCCCGATTTCATTAGAAAAAATAATTGTTTGCTTTTCTTTCGTATTCATTTGGCTTTTTTTCATTTAGTGCGCGAAAATATTCGGATACCTTGCCCCGCTGACACCGCAGAGCACGAGAACCTTTTTCCAATTTGCTTTTCAGTTTATAAATTCTATCCGATACACATTTTTGTGTATAAAATTGACATTCTTCGTTTTTTTTTCATCAAACTTTGCGTCACAATATCTCTGTCAAATTTTCCAGACACATGTACTCTGCTGCTATTTGGATCTATCTTTGCATTGGTCACGAATGAATTCCTTCGTTTTTTGCAATAAAACAAAAAAATGTACAAAAATAATGATAATTAAAGTAAAAAAATGGAAAAAAAAGAAGAAACAAAAAGCGAAAAATAAAAAATGGAACGAAAAGAGAACTAAACGGGATTTACAATTAGTCCGAGTGTTTTCCAACCGAGTGGCTGAGTGTGACAACTATATGAGTGGGGAATATTGTTGCAGGATTTATCGAAACGATACACAGGCGGCAAGGAGAACACCGAAAATGTATGCATGATTCGTATGTTGTGATATTAAGCAAGGTCTTATTATTTTTTTTTTTTCTTCTTTTTTGGCTTCGACGTTTTTCCGTAATGATTTTTTTTTTTTAATTCTTTTTTTTTCATGGACGCGGTTTTTTGGCAGACAAAATTAAAATCCGAAAAAATTGCATCGTGATGTTGAGAAAAAAGAAAGTAAAAATGAAGAAATATTGATTTTTCTTTTGGTTTTTTTTTTCCAGCGAATCAAGATTGCGAATCGAAGGCGTGCCAGGACAAGGTAGCCTGAACTTGCACGTTAACAAATGGACGCAGTTGCTACAGCGGCAGTCATTTGGCTTATGATTAAGAAAAAAAAATTAGAAAAAAAATAATTACAGAGAATAAAAAAGAGAGAAGAATCAGAGTATTTGATGGCGAAGAGACATTTCATGAGAATCAGCCTTCGCAATTTTATTTCTCTTCGCTCGGTTTCAAGAATTCAAGTATTTTATCTCTATTTTTACGAGCTTTTCCAGATTTTCTTTGCCTGATTTCCTGAGCAGAGTCCTGGAGAACGTTGAGTGTTCATTTTCACCCATTCACAGTTTTAACCGACAAAAATCAACCGAAAATAAACTGTTACTTTCCTTTTTCAATTCAGTCTCGACAGCATTATCGCGTCATCGTTGGTTTTCTTTATAAGCCGAAAAAACATTCTTCTTTATTGAATTGCAAACTTCGAGCCAAAATAAAAGAAAAACGTCCGTGATTACTTCGCGAGGAGCGATGAAAATCCGAGCCTCATATTCCAGGCAAGAAAAATAGACAAATTGAGCACATGAAAATAAAAGCCCCAAGTCATGATTTTTTAAAAACCGAAAAAACAGTCTCGAACCTTGATGATAAAAATTGTTATAAATTTCCATTCAATCACAGGACTCGTACTCTCAATTTCGAACCTCCTTAGATCGGAGTTTTCAATAAATCATTGTGTTTGAGAAGTTGGTTGATCGTTATTTTCCGCGAGAGCAAAAGAAAGGCTTTTCTGATAAAATGCCTGAAATAATGACCGGAACGGTGCTTACATTTGGGGTGTTAGTCTTCGCTTGCCTGACCTGGCTTGTCCTAGGGAGGTTCGTGGGCCTTACCTGCACCTGCTTGCTGACCATTGAGCCGGCAGGTTGGGCAGTTGTAGGTGGCGGGGGTGGCGGAGGTTGAGGGAGTGTACGCGGTGGTTGCATCAACGACGAAAATTCCGCTACCGACGAATTTGGTGTCGTAACTTGAGGCGATATTAATGGCTGAGTCGCCGGTGGATACTGAAAAGAGAATTTACGAAAAAATTCCGCTATTAGCACACAAGTTAACAAGGAGACTAACTTTTTTGAAATTTTCTTTGAATTTCATGCAAATATTTGATAATTTTGGGTCCTTTTCGAAAGCAGCTCCAATTGTTAAGAATTAATTTAGCTAAAAGCCAAAATATTGAACATTTTTTTGAGACGTTACAACGAAATCCTGCTAAAAATCTGACTCTGAAGTTTCCAATGTTGAGACCAAATATAAGATAATAATTATTGGCTCTGCTGAAGAAATAACAGAATTTCGTTGCGTTCCAATCGTTAAGAATTAATTTAGCTAAAAGCCAAAATATTGAACATTTTTTTGATACGTTACAACGAAATCCTGCAAAAAATCTGACTCTAAAGTTTCCGACGTTCAGATTCAACGAAAAACATTTTTTCTATTGATGATTCATTGAATTTTGAAAATCCTGGCAATTTTTTGAGTCGATTGAGTTTTCTGGTCGCAAGAGAGAATCGTTTTATTGGCCGGACCAAATATTCGATAATAATTATTGGCTCTGCTGAAAAAAGTAACAGAATTTGGTTGCGTTCCAACGATGGAAACTTGAAAATCAAAAAAACTCATTCCTGGAAAATCTACGACGGTAACTTTTGTCTGGCTTTGTCAAAAATACTAAATGATAAGAAAAAGAAAAGAATTTGTTATTACCATAGGGTAACCGGCTTGAGGTGATGGGCTTTTGGCGCCAGCGTGTCTAATAGGACTGCTGCCGACGTGGTGTTTAGGAAAGTACTCATTGATTTTTTTATTATCGAGAGTACCGGCGGATCGAGCGCCTTTGGAGATGAGGCCAGGTCCACTACCGCCTCCGTCGTCCACTTTACGCTTTCTCTTTCTCTCGGACGGGGTTCTTGGCACCTTTTCCGGCGTATTGGGATCAACTTCTTTGTCGCTGTGCGACGAGCCTGTTAAAAAAGCCCCAACGTTATAAAATCGCATGGCAGAGTTTGAAAAAACGTTTCGATAGTTCAGGAAGAAGAGACGGGAATTGAGAAGTAAAAGTTTGCTTACCGGTGCTCATGTTCGAGTCTTGACTATGAACCGACTGACCAGAGTTTACCGTGGATTGGGGTGCCATCTGAATTTGTGATCCAGCAGACATCTGCGAAAAAGATGCAAAAAAAAGCGAAATATTAGAAAAAATAATGAAAGACAAAGAGCGGGCGTGAGTGAAAAGATGAAGATTGCGAAAAACGAGAGCGTAATAAAAAGAGAAAGGGAGGAAAAAGAGAAAATTAGATCAAGTACCGAAATATCACTGTAAGAAACTATTTCCCTTTGACACTTGGTTCGTGCTTATCTCGTAGTTGAAATCGTCCGACACATAACTGTGTGAATTTTGGATTTTCTAAGCGATAAAAAGCGAAATACACTCACACACGGTAACATGTGAAAAAAAAAACAAAACGGCGACTCCGAGATGGAGTTTAAGGTGGAAATTTCATAAAAAAGCGATGGGGTTGACCGGTCGAGGGATGAAAGTAAATAGTGTGTAAAAATATTCGAATGGTATATAAAATTTGGCGATGTGAGATAAAGATCGAGGAAATATTTTTGAGAGGTTACAGTCGGCGAGCTCACGAACGCGAACACACACGTACGTAGGTAGAGACGAGTATATACGCGCACAATCGTAGAGACTCGACGAGAGAGCACAGGGAAAATAAAAAGAAAGGAAAGAAACGAAAAAAAAAAAAACAACATGAATTCACTCGCGAACGTTTTTCCGAAGAATTTTCGGCACTGAGGTAACGAAAAATAGACCCCCCTCCCCCCGACCCCGCGAGCTCAATCCGCGTACGAGCTCTCTTCGAATTGCCAATTTTTTTTAATCGCCGCAATCAAAAACAGAGCGTATTAAAAGATGGTGGTTTTGTGTGTTGAAAGCAGTGCGAGAGAGAGACACGCCGAGTGTAGTGAGAACGGACGAGCCAACGAGCGCGCGCGCGAGTGAGACAGAGACCGAGAGACGACGAGGGAAAGCGAGAGAGTGAAAGAGAGGGAGAGAGAGAGAGACGAAAGGATCGAGAGACTCGATGGTAAAAAAGTTAGACGCTAGTCGCCGCCGTCGAGGGACGAGGACGAGACCAAGTTGTTTGTACTGTACGTGTATGAGCGAGACAAGGATAGATCGTTGAACGACGAAGAAAGGCGGCCACCTTCCAGGACGACCTATGGTGGAGCCCCATAGTCGTGTTTGCTGCTACTGCAAGGACCGTGCGTCGGTCTGTCAACCATTTGTCCTCTTTTTAAACCCTAGAACGCCACACATTGGTCCGGCAGACCGTAGCCCATGGTGGCCTTACAGGACGAAAAGTGCGGCGTGTGAGGGGGCTAAACATCATAATTGCATTATCCATATACATAAACATATGAAACGAGTCAACATGTCAATATGAATATATATATGAATACGCAAAATGACTCGAGAACAGGCTGAACGAGCGAGCAAAAGCTTTAAAAAGCCGCGAAAACAATGAAACTCTTGGCTCTATAATCGCGATCCGATTGACGAACGAGTGCATAAATTTCAGTTTTTCTTCTCTCGTTTTGGCGTGTATGCGTGTTTAGAGCTAGAGCGAATCACGACAAAATGGAGGACTAGGCTTTTGCGGGGGCAGGGAGAAGACGGCGTTCAAGAGGGGGGGGGGGGGGAGCGACGTGTACGGTGGGAAACGGAAGGAAGGGCAGAGGGAGCGCTCCAAACTCTGAACGAACGAGACCGAGAGAGGAGAGAACGATATAGGTGACGGACGAACGTGTGCGCGTCCGTTTTGCGGTGGGGGGTAGGTATAAGACCGGAGGAGTGGTTGGAAATTGTGTTGTACCGCGGACGAGCACCGCGAGGGGGCAGTTTTATTCGATCCGTCAGTATACTCACGATGACGCGCGTTGGCTTACACTTGGAGAAAACAACAAATAAAAACAACAACGAAAAAAGATACGAGAGCGAGAGGAAAAGTAAATTTAAAGAGATGGTGAGAAAGAACAGAACCGCCGATCACTAATTTCAAGTCGACAGGGAGCCTTTCAAGGCGGATTATTCGATTGAAAATTGCGAAATTCACATGGAAATAAAGAAAAAAAAAAACAAACGATTTCTCGTTTTATTTGCATGGTATTTGGGAAAAAAACAACAACAAGTTCGAATTTGCCATTTTGGGTGACGGCGCCATATTGAAAAGACAACGGAAAAAAATAGTTTCGAGTCCTATCGAGTGTTTGCTCGTCATAGCGATTGATTTGTCAAAACGATAAAGAAAAAGGCGTAACCTGCACGAAACCGAAGAGAAACTTGGAACTTGCGCCTTTGGTTTATCAGAGTCAAGTACAACGTGGGCGAGGGAGAGGGCAGCGAAAAAAAAGAAATCAACTTGAAATAAAAATGATGTACCTTGGACACATATCCTTGGTGTGACCCCCGCGTTCGAAACAAACAATACGGTGAATAAAAATGTGGATTTATCTCGGTCATGCTCGTCTCGTTGAATCGTCAAAAACGTTCGCTCGAGTCTTTTTGCTTGGAATTAATTTTTTTGTCTCTCCCTCGCTCCTCTCTCTCTCTCTCTCCCTCTGTCTTTCTCTGTTGGTTCGAGTCTGATTAACGGTAGACGATAACACGTCCGGTCTCGTACTACGTCACACTACGACTCTAGTCTCGTGACGTTGCTTACTCTCGACGATAAATCCGGCCCATTATATATTATATTTTTTCTTCCTCCACCGAGACCGAGAAAGATGCAAGATGGAGAAAAAAAGAGCGATAGAATTCGATTATTATCATTATATTATCGTGGGCAACGCGCGGCATGTCAGCCACGTTTCACGAGACTTCACCGTGAACGCGACGAAGCGAGCATTTTCTTCCTCCTCTCTCTCTCGCACTCGCGAAAGGGCGCGAGCGCACGAGGGTGGGGGCAACGAACGAGAGAGAGAGAACGAGCGAGAGGATTGAGTGGCCCGAGTAGTACGGGTACTTACTACTTGTATAGTCGCGCATGCGGTCACGCGTTTACGCCGAATAAACCTCTGTCGAACTATTTTTATCATAACTCCTGAATAACATAAAATTCCGCCATCTTTTTCCTTCGCTTTTCTATCCAATGAAAACGACACTGTGAGTTTAGATTCTTCGGCTTTTACATGGCGTATCAAACGACTGTTAAACGGGGCGTAATTCGGTATTTACGAACGCACAGTCATGTGACCTTCGAAAAGATTACCCATCGTTCGTTGCTGGCATCTCATTGGATGCACCGATGCATGCTGGGTAACCTTGAGCGTGGGACCCCCTGCTTTAACAACTTTGACAATTTCCCTAAAATCAATTAAATTCCATTACCAGAGTCATTTTGGACTTTTGGATTAATGTATTCCAAGAATCTCCGATTTTATTGAAATTTCAACGAACGAGACTTTCCGACGTCTCTTCACAACGATTGAACCGGAAGCACCGTGCAAAAATGACGAGTTAGCTCCGAAAACAATTGCCAAACTACGCAAAGTCTCGATGATTTAGTTTTCTATAAAGAGAATGGTGTCAATGTGATAATTTCTCGAATACGCGAATAGACTTTCACGAGTTGTGGCTCGATTTCGATTTATCATCGAGCATGAATCGTGTGGAATCCTTCGAGAGGTTGTTTCGCGTCCTAAGGCATGAACAAACAAGACTCGTCTTAGACGTATGCTTGTGTAACGTAAACGTTAGGGTGCTTTTTTTTTTGGCGACATTTTTTTTTTTTCACTCCCATCTCGCATTTTGGTGGGGAATACCTTAAAGAAAATTCCCTGAAAATTTGAGCCCTTAATATTAATTTTAAGTACTCGCCCAAGGCGTCCAATGATTTCCCCTTTAAAATACACGTAAAGTTCGATTTTTCTTCTTAAAAGTTCTACAGATCAGAGGAATTTAAAGGTACGATCTTGGTCGACGAACCGATTTATTCATAATTGAATGCTCTACAAAAGTGTCCATTGTGACGTGATTGTAACTCGAACTGGCGAGGTCGTACGGGTCACTAAACCCAATTTTTTCATGAAATTCTCGTTTTTTTACCTCTATCTCGTAAATGACAAGAGCTACAGAAAAAATAAGAATGACAAACTTGGAGGAAATTCAATTTTCTACAAAAAAGTATTAAAGCACCAAATCGCTAACATCGATGTTTCTTGAGATATTGGGCTTTTAAGTTGAGGTAGTATGGAATTTTCATGGATTATTGAGCTAAACTGTATAAGTTGTTGATTTATTATTCTTTATTGTCATTTCAATCATCAAATATTTATTCGTTAAGTTGCAAATGATTGGAAAGTTGAATAATTGAACGTTTTGAAACTGAAATTCGAGAAAAAACACATTTTCAAAGTGCTTAAAATTATTTTTTTCACTTTTCACGAATTTTTCAATTGATTTTCTCCCGATTCTTCTAATTTACTTACCAGTAATTGAATACCTATGAATTTCTAGTTGAAAATATGTTGTAAATTTACAAAATTTTCAACTAGAAATTTACAAGTTTTACAAAATTTTTGTCAATTTACAACATATTTGTGACTAGAAATGTATAGGTATTCAATTACTGGTAAGTAAATTAGGATATCCAGGGGAAAATCAATCGAAAAATTCATGAAAAGTAAAAAAAAACAATTTTGGGCACTTTGAAAATGTGTTTTTTTCTCGAATTCCAGTTTCAAAACGTTCAGTTATTCAACTTTTCAATCATTTGAAACTTAACAAATAAATATTTGATGATTTGAATGACAATAAAGAATCATAAATTAAAAACTTATACAATTTAGCTCAATAATCCACGAAAATTCCATACTACGTCAACTTAAAAGCCCAATATCTCAAGAAATATCAATGTTAGCGATTCAGTGCTTTAATACTTTTTTGTAGGAAATTGAATTTCCTTCAAGTTTGTCATTCCTATTTTTCCTGTAGCTCTTGTCATTTACGAGATAGAGATAAAAAAACGGGAATTTCATGAAAAAATTGGGTTTAGTGACCCGTACGACCTCGCCAGTTCGAGTTACAATCACGTCACAATGGACACTTTTGTAGAGCATTCAATTATGAATAAATCGGTTCGTCGACCAAGATCGTACCTTTAAATGCCTCTGATCTGTAGAACTTTTAAGAAGAAAAATCGAACTTTACGTGTATTTTAAAGGGGAAATCATTCGACGCCTTGGGCGAGTACTTAAAATTAATATTAAGGGCTCAAATTTTCAGGGAATTTTCTTTAAGGTGTTCCCTATAAAAATGCGAGATGGGAGTGAAAAAAAAAAAATGTCGCCAAAAAAAAAAGCACCCTAGTAAACGTGTATGCAGACATAGCCGCAATATTTTTTTAGTCTTTGCGTGTTGGTACGAATACCTCGGGCACTGGCCCTCTGACGTGCATTTAGAGTACTTCGACAACACAGCACATCCGATTATCATCTTGTGATACTTTGAATGACCGTGGCATGTCTCTCGGAGCTTCTGCGAGCGGATCTCGAAAGATTGGCTGGTTGTCGTGGCTAGGGAAGCGAGGGCAGGGGAGGGGAAGGGTGGCAGCGTCCTCGGAAGGGCTTGCTGCTCTCTCGGCAACGTCGACCAAGGGGCGGGAGGGAGGGAAGGGCTGCGTTGAGAAGAAGCGAGCAACGCTGGATGCAGAACGAGAGACACACACGAACACAGAGAAAGAGAGACGTGTAATATAGCATGAGAACATTCCTTGGCGGTGAACGGGTCGGCCGAGTGAGAGCCGCTAAAATCAATGTGGCAAAGTGTGGCCCGTGTGGGCCACACACCGTAGCTTCTGCTTTCAGCTACGAAGCCAACTCTTGCAAAGTAGAGGGTGCTCCCATCGAACGAGCCCCTGTGATGCAGCCCAGCGCGATCCTGTCCACCCGTTTATTCTTTTCTGACTCGACCACCGCATTAGTCCAGGGTCAAATGACCGAATGAACAAAACAAACAATAGAGGTCAACGCGTCGCACAAATTTCCAGATTCGATTCTCTCACGGTGTAGATTCCGCCAGAAAGGTCACGTTCTTGTCATTTGTATCAAGGTCATTTGGGTCTAACGCATTTCTGATTTTATAGCAAACCCAAAAAACCCTGTGATTCGTTAATTTTTGGAGAAAAAGTTAATAAAAGCGGAATTTGCTTTTCGGTCCGTAGGTCCGTAGAAATCGGTCTCAAAGTCGAGCGAGATTGATTGACGAGACGCAGATTGGCAAGGGGCACCGTTTGGCTTTTTCACGGCACTGCGGGTATAGTAGATACGTCGTGTGGCGCGCGTTCCAAGTGTGTACTAGAGTACCAGAGTACCGGCCGCAAGAGAGAAGACAAGGTGCGAGGGAGAGAGAGGGAGTGAGATAGAAGTGACAGAAAGCGAGCGGGGGTGGCCGGAGGGACACGTTTGTGGCTCGGCCGTACAAGCAGCCAAAGGCGAATTGTTGAGGCGGCACGAGCTCGTACGATACGCTTGCAAGAATCGCATTAAGAATACGTGCGAGCAAAAGAGTAAAGGAGAGAAAAAGCCATGCAGAAAGAGTAGATTCGCATTTTGGAGGAACGCTATAGTTAAACCGGGACGACGAGTGTATACGTTTTCTCGGGATAACGACGAGTTCCACGGCCGGTGGCTGACGACGATGTTGCGGGGGCCGTGTCACACAACGCGGGAGAGAAAGACATGCAACGCGCGTAACACCACTTGGCGCGAGCGGCGCGCGACTGCGCATGCGCCGCCTGGTGTATGTATACACAAACGTGAGAGCACGAGAGGTCGGTGAGGCGAGAGACGGTGTGGCTCGTCAGTCGAGCCTCCGTGCTGCAGCCGTACATTTCGTAGCGCTGCGAACAAACCCTCAAATTTTGTATAACATTACCGTATTCGTATTTATCCTTCCTCATCAGAATGTTTATCACTTTGTCATTTACAAATTTCCACGCAATAAAAACGTTACTTTCGTATATTCAACATGTTTTTCTTCCGATATTAATCCAACGATGAACCATTATCCGCAACTTCGTGTAAAATCGAAGTGTCCCTCTAAATTACGCTCGTTATCACGACGCGAAAGTAGTGCTAAACGTGCCGGGGCCGTGGTACTTGACTCTGGACAACTTCACGCTGTTGTCGCCCAGTGAGAGAAGAGAGAGGGAGGGGGAAATGAAGTGTAATCGAATACTCACGGATAAAGATCAACGAGAACGTGACGACGGAAGAATTTGAAAAAATGTCTTTGTACAAATCGATCGCGCAATATCACCGTATCACACGTATTTTCCGTTTACATCGCGACATTAGTTAATGTTTTTTAACGTTTTTCACTATATCGACGAATGTACATAATGAAATGTTCCTTCTCAACGGTCACACACAACGCGCTCGGTGCTTTCGTGCATACTCGAGAGTTCATGACGCATCACGGCTACGCGTCTGCCGAACCGAAAGAGAGAGAAAGAGACTGGCACAACAACGTCATTATATTCTTATAGTTTTCGGCCGCTCGGGATGATTTTCAGCGCTCAGGTTCTTTTCCTTTCGGTCTTCGCGTTTCGTATTCTCGTCCCGAGGGGGCAGGGTGAATTACTCTCTTCGCTCAATGTCGAATTACCGTAGACTTTTCTCAATGAATGAGAGACACTTTCCATCTCCGAAACCAACAAACTGACCAGCTTTTCGATCTTTTTCAATCTTCCATCTTACTTTTCTCCACTCCATCGCTTCACCTTATCTTCAATTTTTATCGCAAACGAAGATTGCTCGCTTCGTGTATATTTTCAATAGGAATATATCGGATTCATTGAAAAAAACATCGCTACACGCTCAAACGCATTGAATAACAGGATTTCGAACGGCGTCTCGCTTCAGAGCCGAAAAAACACTCACGTGCTCGTTTACGGGTTTGTTTTCAGAGTAATTGCATGTTATTTTCCACGCATCCGTTTCCACACAATTATTCATGGTGAATTTTATGTTTCTACTTAATAGTTTATCCGTTTTCAACATAATGGCGATGGTTTAAGAAAATTTTGAAATCCTTTGTTTACGCGTCGCGCTCGAGGCGTCAATCGACCTTTCTTATCTTGGAATTTGTGTATATTTTCAAAAAAATGTGATAAATTTTATCACAAATTTCACGAATTTCGATTGTATCGTCAATTAATCGTGCTCTTGAATAAAACAACTGAAACGAACATTCCAAAGTTTTTTATCCTTCCATTTCCTTTCCGATGATGTGTTAATATGAAAATAAAAATTTCAATCTATTTTTTTGCTCCGACATGCAACAGATATTCGGGAATTTTATACACACGAGGAATTACGATACAAGACGGCGCTTGGAAATGTTTGTTCGGCCGATCGAATCAAAACCGTTGAATTAAATCACACGATGATTATCGAATCGATTAATCATCGTGCTAATTCAAATTTACACCTTCTGTGTCGATATGATCAAGATTTAGGATCGACCTTCGAGTCTTTTTATTTTTCCGTTGCGGAAGCGAGTTGAGCACGTTTCGTGTGAAATTACAGAGGGAGCTGCGATCCTATGTATAAATGCCGACGATAATTAAGGCGTAACGAATAATTTTGCAAATGATGAATTTTTCATTGTAATTAAATTGTTTATTGCATTTGAAATCGATTTTGATAATTGCGATGTGAATTATGGATCGGCGTGTTGAATTTTCAGTTTCGATGAAAAAAAAACGTAAGCCGCGGTACATTTAGATCGAATCGCGACGGTGCTGCCTTTGGGGATTTGCGCGTGTACGAGGCGAACCGAAATGTGTTGAAAAATAAAAACAGCTAATGTTTTTTCGTCGAGCGCGTAGTGATTGACCCGAGAGGGGAGGGTAACGGCTGAATGAGCGACCTTAATACGAGACGGCAATAGAGTCCTCATTGTTGCCGACGTCGGTGGCAAAACGAGCGGGAGTAATACCGAAGAATGGGGATTGGTGTTGTCTGTATACCCGTGGAGCGAGCGAGTCTCTTTCTATATAGCGCGCGGTTGCCTTGGCTGCGGGACGCGCTGGAGTTTTTTTCTCGCTCGGTGTTAGTTCGGTCTCTTTCTACGGCTCGGTGTCCAGGTCGTCGGCGTCGTGGTCGAGGTTTCCGCGAGAGCCCGTTGGTATCGGGCAACGTCGTGCCAATAGGTCGCACTCTCATTAGCCCAGTCGCGCGCGCGATATCTCGAGGCTGCCCCGCCCCACCCCGCTGGCATTCGAGCTGCGGATCAGCTGGTCGGCGGCCACGCGGCTCTGACGTTCCCCACCAATCCTATTACTCGTTCGCTGTTCCCTTACCGCGAGGGGAGCCGCGCGCCGCCGCGGATATTCGAATCGAGGCGCATGCGCGACTCTGCTACACGCGGTTACCCCCACCATGTCGCCGCGCGGAGCAGCGTTACGTTTAGTACGAGTCTCTTTATCTTTGTCTCTCTCTTTCCCGCTGTGCTGACATCTATACGTGTCGTTTTCACGACGATCTTACGTGTATGTGTGTGTGTGTGTTTTGTATACGCGCGTTCTCTATAAGTGTTACGTGTGTTGTACCCACTTGTCGTTTTCTCTCCTGGTGGGTCCCGAGAGAGCGTGCCTCGGGGTCGTCGTTGGTTTGCAGATCGGTTTGGCAGGGTCGGCCGACGAGGTTGCGCGCGAGAAAGAGAGAGAGACCGGCGTATAACTATACCCGTGTATACATGTATACAAGTCGACAACCGTAGCGTCTACGTCGTCCACCGGAACGGTGCAACACCCCACTGCATCCCCTCGATCGACGCGCCGGCTCATTCTCGCCATTTGTATCGCGTTCTCTCTTTTTCTTCGTCGCTCTTCTCTCTCCGGCGCTCTGTCTCTTCGCCGCCGTTCTTTCTATAAACGCCGGGCCGAGGCAAACACGCAAGGGGGTGGAAGGGACATTTTGGACCACAATAGCTTGACGCTCGAGTGGAAAGCGAAGGCCGCTCATTGGTCACGTTTTATCTTCGCTCGATGAGCTCGGAATTTACTCGAATCGACGAGCCTACCGTATGGAAACGCGCCCGCGTATCTTTTCATATGTATATATATAAATATCATACATATGTATACATCGAGACGCTCCGTTGCTCGTTTCAAGAAAATACTTGACTGACTACGCCTCTATCGACCTGTTTTAATCTTCACCCATTTTTTTTCTTTCCTCTATTCGTTACGACTCTTTTGCTCCGTTTCGACGTTTGTTTTTTATCCCCAAGTTTGGCCACAGAGTTTTCAGATTCGTTCCTCCATTTTCTCATCATTTTTTCCAGCTTTTCGAAAAATTTATTCCCT
Organism: Diadegma fenestrale; assembly: GCA_037043255.1. Classification (NCBI taxonomy): domain Eukaryota; kingdom Metazoa; phylum Arthropoda; class Insecta; order Hymenoptera; family Ichneumonidae; genus Diadegma; species Diadegma fenestrale. Next base: position 2,352,393 of record CM073311.1, on the reverse strand, counting down.
CACACGTCGAGTCAGACATTACTCGGTACTTACGATGTATCAAGCCTCTCGTTTCTTTCAACAACGTTGCCATTCACTCCTTATCCGAATGGACTTTCTTTTAATCATTCCGGTTGAAGCCTATCCGTGACGCGATTACACACTAAAACACACGCACACTCACACTCGAGAGAAATCGTAAAAAACTGTATATAAAAAATCATTGAAAAAAGCGGGGGCAAGTACGAGCGACTGGCACTGGTTGATATAAAACCATAACACAAAAGTTCGCGGCAATTCGATGGAGTAGAAGGAGTGCGAATACGTGGCATTGACCCACTATTTTTTTTTTCGAGATACACTTACACGTATGTTCGTGTGTAAACGTGTCATAAGTTCCTGGCTGAGTTGTGAGAATGTTGGCAAGTTTGAAAAATTGTTTGCAAAGAAAAATCGTCGACTCATTTTCATTCGTTTGATTGGAAGGCTCCAAGTGGCTCAATTATTTTCCGAGCTCACTGGGGCGAGCCAGCCGCAATGACTCTGAAGTTTGCAACGTTGAGATTCAACGAAGAACAATTTTTCTATTGATTATTTATTGAATTTTGAAAATCGTCGCAATTTTTCGAGTCGATTGAGTTTTTTATTGGCCGCACCAAATATTCAATAATAATAATTGGCTCTGCTGAAAAAATAACAGAATTTCGTTGCATTCCAACGATGGAAACTTCAGCATCATCCAGCCGCATGTTTTTGTGACGTGGAAAAAAAATTGTTCGCATCCGACACGTGACTGCCGTAGCAACGATATTTAAAGAGCTTCATTGTTGGGAGGCGGTTGTTAGAGAGGAATATTTCTGTTTATGAAACTGTCGCTGTTTCGTCACTTTGGTCGTTGTCAACGGAGGGAGGCGGAGAGAATCCGCGTGCACGTGCGAGTAAATAAAAGTCGACAGGTGGAGCTGCGGACTCGTTTACATCTGCACAGCAGTTTGAGGAAGGCGAGCGTTCGGCGGCGCCACTTAGACGGCCTAACGACCAAACACTTTGTGTACAGTGTATATCGTTTCTTTTTACTTGTACACTGAGGAATTTCGTTTGGCAAATCAATCGCGCGCCCGCGCCATTTGTACGTTGCGTGAATTAAAACGAAACGGCCGATCGAATCTCGAGACTACGCGTTTAGGGGATAATCTATGATTATTTAAATAATATATCTTGGATTTATGTTTCATGCGTTTAAACGCGATGTATACGAGATTCTATATATGGGGTTGAGAGGGAGGGCTCTCGGAGGAAGGGTTTCGACACCGCAGACTCGAGTCCAGTGCTGGCAATCGATATTCCACAAGACACGAAACGTTCTGTCTCGTACGTGTTACTAACGTTGGGGTAATATGCTTTTGCATAATACAAAAGTCCTTTACCACCCTTTGAACCCCGCCAAGCTACGCTACACTTTTCCATCCTTTCCCGAAGGGTTTGATAGGCAAAATGTAATCGCGTTTCCCCCCCCCCTTAAACTTGCTCCGCCAGTGAATGTTTCGCGAACGATAATCGCAATGAAATGTTTTAGTTTTATCGGCATCTTTTGGACATGACATTCATGTACCTGAGATGAAAGTTGTCCTTGCACGTTAGTCGAGGCGGTGCTGGACGAGGAATTACGCTGATCACGGGAAGTTGAATTTTCACGGCGTGTCCAGTCTATTCCTACGGCGGTTGGCTGTCCGCATCTTACAGCAGCGACACTCGGTATCGATGCTGAATGTGGCGCCACCACGGCACTAGCGTTGTTAACAATCGGACCTGTTCCCGTGGCCAGAGCGATCGTTGCACTTTTGCTCGTCGCATTGTTCTGACCACCCTGCAAAACGGTTACAAACTACTGTGAAATACAGAGGGCAAAGAATTCGGAGTAAAGGCTCAGGGTGGGGAGAAATATTGGTGAGAAGGTTAGAATTGGCCAAATGCAGCGATTCCAATATGGCCAACGGAAACGATATACAAATCGATCAATTCGCACGAATCTTTTTTCACAAGCGTTGCTCGAGCTTGCACTTTATACGAATCTGAGATCGAACCACGTCAAATTAACGTCTCGGGGACATTTTTTGAGATTAACGACAGCAACAGTTGCACATTTTTTAGAGTGATTGTCGGAATAAATGAACGTTATTGAAATAAAACGGAATAAAATACCAGAACCAGTCGGTAGAGGTTTCGTAACCGTATAGAGTGGTAATGAATTTAGTAGCAAGTATCGTACACAGTAGACGTACATGAATCAACATTACATAGAGCCGTGAGCCCTGCGCCACGCCACGTATAAATAGAGCTACGTAGGAGCAGCACAATCGTCGCGGCGATAAAGGGAGAGAGGGATAGAGAGAAAGAGAAAAAGAGACAGAGAGCAATGTGTATATGGCGTTGTATGCTCCTTGCTATATACAACTTGCTCGGACAATTATATAGACGATAATACGACGTTGTACGTACTGGACCAATCACTGTACATCTTATGTTTACGACTGGCCAATCACCGCACACTTAAGCCGAGCAAGATAACTGAATAATCATGTTTTTTCAACATTGGTGGCCAATCACTGTCATATCTATGGTGAATAATGACGACGACATAAAATTTTTGTCTTTTCATCAAAGTGGCCAATAACTGGACCGATTATCAACAAACATTCGAGTCCGCACACGAAGCCTTAGGATCGGGAGAAGCGGCAACGTCTTTATCGTGATATCGACCAAAAATGTCGATAATTTTCAAATTAATTTTCTTTTTCTCATTCATTCTCTTTTCTAGGGACATTTTTTTTCTCGTCTTCTTTGAATCGAGTGTATTTTTTCTTCATAGACACAAATTAAGGAGGTTTTCAGCGTTGGCCAAGCCCGGATATTTTACTGCAGTGCGGAAGTGACGGTTTTTACACGCGTGTGTGTGTTGTGTCTGTTTGTGTGAATACTTTGCCGAGGTTATGTGGCGGCTGCTGCAACGGAATAGAGAGCGAGAGCGAGGCAGGGAGAGAGACGGAGTTAGAGGTCGCCCGGAAGAAAGGAAGGATGAGGGGGCAGGCGGGGCAGGGGCAGAACCCAAGGGAGAGAAAGGGCAAAGAAAAAGGGCGGAAAAGCGAGTGCTCGAGTGGATTGAACCAACTCGTGAGAGCGAGAGAGACTAAATTGTGTGAGTGCCCCTCTCTGTATACGTGTGCGAAGAGGACGGAGAGAAAAAGCGCTCACCACACGAGTCAGGACAGCGTTGCCACCATCATCATCCCCCTGGAGTGCATACTATAGCACCCATAATAGCTATACGCGAAAGCAAGGCTATTGAACAAACCAGCACAGTCATTGGCCTGCGAATTATTCACGATATTTCGAAACTTTGGCAAAAAGAGCATATCCATGCCAATCACTGTCTTGTTTCTTTCTCCCGTTCAGTCGAATCGATAAACTTCTAGTTTTATCAACTTTTAGCAACTATTAAGGGCTTCCTTTACTCCAGTGTTCGTTCACTTTTGCACAGGCCATATTATGAAGAAAAAATTCTAAGCAATTTTCATTCGAGTTGGTGGTTCGACGAAATCTTTACGATAAATCGTTTTTCCTTGGGCAACTGTAAATGTCCGGAAAATTTATTGCCATCCCTTCGCATTTATAATCAAATATTGTATTTTTTTTTCCTTTTTTCGGTCAAATGCTACGAATCGATATTCAACGTTTTAGTTCTTCGTTTGATTAGTATACGCAGATTCGCCTAGTAGCGTGCGGCTAAAGATTCGAGCATCGTGGTAGCTGCCCGAGCAACTCATATGTCGATCAATGACTACTGTAGTCGGGCTACTCGCTAAATGGGCAAAGACACTAATACGACGCTGATCCGGCTTCCCATCTACAACCGCCGCGATTACATGCCCGACAATGGAAAAAAATCGTTATGGAATTACGAAGAAAAGGCTTGTCCTTGCTCGAGAATTGATTCTTTCTGCAGATTTCATAACGAAGCTTTTACAGTCGCAAGCAGAGGACTTTCGTGCTCTCGGAGAAAAAATCCATACGATTGTGAATTTGCGAACAAAATGGACTTCGATCTGGTCTACAGTGTGAAAAAATTCCGTTACATGACTTCGGGTCCCGACGAATTCCACGAGAGAATTCACCGATGATTGCGAACGAACCCGAGCCATTGAAATTAGAGGAGCCAGCACGCGATTCACAAATAAATACAAAAATCATGATCCTGAAGTTTCCATTGTTGGAATGCAACGAAATTCTGTTATTTCTTCAGCAGAGCCAATAATTATTATTCAATATTTGCTGCGGCCAATAAAACAATTCTGCCTTGCGACCAAAAAACTCAATCGACTCAAAAAATTGCCACGATTTTCAAAATTCAATAAATAGGCAATAGAAAAAATGTTTTTCGTTGAATCTCAACGTTGCAAACTTCAGAGTAATCCTAAATATTCATTTTTTTTTAAATCTCAATGTCTCGTCGAATTCGATCGCGAAATCGTTACCGGAAAATAGCCTGACAAAAAGGAATTTAACAAGTGTCTTTCAAAAGCTCACATTTTTCGCCAATTTCCAAGAAACTCTTGTGCGAGACACACGTATGTTGGAAAATCGTGGTGCATACCTGGTGCTGTGCTGCTGGCCATTAAAGCCTTTGCCAACCTTTCGACAATATATACATGTATAAATGTATGTAGAGACAGAGAGAGTGAGAGAGAGAGAGAGAGTGAGTTGAGGATCGATACGCGAAACCAAGCTCGCAAGAGAGGACCCATCCGACACACAAAACTCGTACTTGCACACAGAAATCAAGAGAAAAGAGAGAGAGAGGGGTCGGGGGGAGAGAAACGTGGGCGTATCGAATCTCTCGCCCTTGCATCTCTCTCTCTCTCTCTCTCTCGTTGTCTCTCCTTCCCTCTCGTCTATCTGCTGTAAGTAAAATGGAGATTCTCTCTGGAGTCTCAGCTGCCGAGAGGCCGGAAGGAGACAGGAGAGGAGTTTCGGCAATCTATATACATACACACTCACACACACGGACATATATTCGCGTATATATACTTCCAGGGATAGATAATATATAGAACGAGTGAGCCAAGAGAAATACCAGGGATGAGAGAAAGAGCGGAGAGAGGGAGAGAATTTTCGATCGATCGAAGCTCCGAGGAGAGAGCAAGAGAGTGAGGAGCGAGAGAACGCGAAAGGACACCGAGAGGTCGTGTGTGAACGTAGGACGAAATAAACTATGTGCCCTGGACAACACACTGCACTATACAACACACCCATCCCTCCCTGCCTCTCCCCCTTGCGCCTCTTCACCCTCGCTCGAAACACCTTGACGATTCTTTCGTCCAAAACACAAAGAACCCGAAACAAAAATGACTCTGAAGTTTACAACGTTGAGATTCAACGAAAAATCTTTTTTCTATTGATTAATTAGTGAATTTTGAAAATCGTCGCAATTTTTCGAGTCGATTGAGTTTTTTTATTGGCCGCACCAAATATTCAATAATAATTATTGGCTCTGCTGAAAAAATAACAGAATTTCGTTGCAATCCAACAATGCAAACTTCAGCTACATTGCTCAATTTTCAGAGAACAAGATGCAACGAAAATTTATCATCTTTTCGTTGAAACTTTCATAATTGAATGATTAAGCGGCTCTAGTCACGTGCGAGAGATTTATCGGAATCGGTTCGAGGGATTCCGAGTGAAAGGCGCCCAAACACATTTCTCGAGATTATTATGCAAGTTCCTGTTATTATTTAATGTTTTTGGTATTTGACGGAGAATGTGCGAGAACGCGAGTTCCGATTGAGGTTGGACAGAGTTTAGTTTCGTCGGGCTGGAGACGTATCGATAATAAGGCAGCGTATTGCACGTGACTCGGGGAGTCCCGCGCAGCCGACAATTTCCCGGCGCGCGATTTTCTCAAACCGCGTCGTCGCATGCACATCTCGCGTGTGTCGGTGGCGACACGACGACAACGACGACGCTGTACGATCGGGAGGCATATCAACGCCGGGAGAACAATCTCGGCTTTGTCATCGCATCGACCACACCTCAAATTTAGTCAGAGAGCTCCTGGGGCGAGCGTATTGAATTCATATCGAGAGTAGAGATGACGAAAGTACGAGAGCAAAAAAGGCGAAGGAGAATCTCATTGGTGGGCGGTGTGGCATGGTGTCCGGAGCGTTTCCGATGTCTTTTAAATTCGTTCGACTCGGTTGAGAACAAAACCGAGAATCGCGCCATCTGGCGATCAAACAATAGACAATCAACGCGCCAATTTTTTAATTCATTTGCATTTCGTCTTCATGCGCACACGTGATATTTTTCTCCAACAAAAACCATCAACCAATGCGAAATTCCAACGTCAATTATCACTTTAATGAAAAGCCGAGAAAATTTGTATGAAAAACTCAACTTTCGCGATACTTTATTTTGTCATTTTAAATCCTGACCCCAAGAGATCTGAGGAAAGAGAAAGATCCAAGTTGAGCCGAATAGCCGTCGAAGCGAAGCCAGTACGTGGCGCTGATGGCAACGACCCCGAGCCTATTCGCGCTCCGTCCCTCTCTTTCTCTCTCTTTCTCTCTCGCTATATGGTGCAGGTTCAAGTTGCAGAAAAAGCCCGCGTTAAGTAAACACACCAGTCGCTTCCGAGTCGAATCAATGTCGAGACAAATATTCGTTTCCATCCTTTTAATAATTATAATTATTATTATTGCCATACAAGCGTTTTATAATAATAATAATAATAATAATAATAATAATAATAATAATAATAATAATAATAATAATAATAATAATAATAATTGTAATCGAGTTCCTCCGAACGTACAAATGGAATAAAAAAATCTATATTTTTCTCTCTTTCTCTGGCTGCGGTGGTTCGAATCGTTCGATACCGCTACCAAGCCACACACAAAACAGCAGCGAAGACTCGGTAATGCTGTAACGGCCGTTTGCCTCTTTCCAACTCGGTGAAAGTCATTCGTCATTAGAAAATAATAACAACAACAATATTAAGAGTGTATACTGACAATCGGCATGTTACGTGCTCTCTGGATACATGTTCGTATGTACGTGTTTACGATCCGAGAGAAAAAATGGATGAATCTTGGCAGAATTTAATTTCATTGTCAGGGAAAAATAAAAAGAAAATTAGATGGCAGAAGAAATGAAAAAAATGTGTTTCGACTCACCCGTGCTCCGAGAAAGCGGGCTTCCAATAACTCCTGCTTCCTGGGATCCAGGGTGGCCTGAAAATGCTCCATCTTGACGCCAGCGCCTGCAAACACATTGTGGCAAAAAAAAACATGTTTAGGTACAGTCGATTCGTGGATTTTCGTACAGAATATCAATAACACTCAATTATTATGATCCTGAAGTTTGCATCGTTGGAATGCAACGAAATTCTGTTATTTCTTCAGCAGAGCCAATAATCATTATTGAATATTTGGTCTGGCCAATAAAACGATTCTCTCTTGCAACCAAAAAACTCAATCGACTCGACAAATTGCCACGATTTTCAAAATTCAATAAATAATCAATAGAAAAAATGTTTTTCGTTGAATCTCAACGTTGCAAACTTCAGAGTCATCAATTATTTTCTTGTATTCGGTTCTCTCGGACATGCAGTTTAAAGAATTTCGTACGAGTTTATGGGATGAGAGACAATTTCAGAAAACAAACTCGAGCCTCAAGACAACTGGGCCAAACATTTCCACGTTAAAATCCAACTTTTCGAAATCTCGTCGAGTATTAACAAAGATTGCGAGACATGGACGTTCGAACGGGAAGCTTAACAGTATCGAACGACACGTTGAGCTACAGAAACAAAATATACACGACTGCGAGAGAAAATTTGATTCCTATCCATGATCCTGATGATGCTGTGACGTTTGCAACGTTGGAATACAACAAAAATATCTGATTTCATTGGTGATTTGTTCAGGTTTCAATATCATTCAAATTTATCCAGCCGATATGCTTTTTGGCGGTTAAAATCGATCATTTGATGATCGTATTTACATTTTGCACTTGAATTATTACGTTTGCTAAAGATGCAAAAGAATTCCGTTGCATTACAACGATGCAAACTTCCGAGTCATGATCCTGAAGTTGGCATCGTTGGAATGCAACGAAATTCTGTTATTTCTTCAGCAGAGTCAATAATTATTATTCAATATTTGGTCCGGCCAATGAAACGATTCTTTCTTGCGACCAAAAAACTCAATCGACTCGAAAAATTGCCACGATTTTCACAATTCAATAAATAATCAATAGAAATAATGTTTTTCGTTGAATCTCAACGTTGCAAAATTCAGAGTCATTCCCTAGCCGCAGAGAAGGCAAAGAAAATTAGCGAATTCCGGGCTGGTTATTTTTATTATTTCGTGCAAACTTGTTTGAAAATTGTGTTTTTAACAAGGCACACGGGCGACTCAACCCTTTGACCTTTGTCATACGTTCAACTCGGAAATCAATACACGAACCGGATGCGGAGTAGTGTGGTCTTTGGGTGGAATAGTCGTTTGCTGCTTTCTCTCTCACTCGCTCCTCTACACTCGAGTCTATACGTACAGCGTTCGTGTATACGTATAGAAAGATACATGTCTATATAGCGGGTAGTTCTAGGGGTTTAAGGGTGGGCTGGTCTCGCCTAAAATGCTCAGGGGGTGTGTGCTGATTCCGGCGGGCGATAGAATTCCCGAGGCAAGTGGTCCATCGAGTGTACGCCAGTCCAAATCAATTTTTCATCGCGATCTTTACGACGTGAAAAAAAATGACTCAATTATTCATTGAATTTCGAAAATCATGACAATTTTTCATGTCCATTGAGTTTTTGGATCGCACAACGGAATCGTTTTATTGTCCTGATCAAATATTAATTAATAATTATGAGCTCTGCTGATGAAGGAACGGAATGTCGTTGCATTTCAACGATGCAAACTTCAACATCATAAAAAAAAAAAAACTGTATGATAATTCTGAAGACTCTGAAGTTTGCAACGTTGAGATTCAACGAAAACTATTGTTTCTGTTAATTATTTGTTGAATTTCAAAAAGCTTGACTATTTTTCGTCTCGATTGAGTTTTTGGGACTCACGAGACGATCGTTCTATTGTCCGGGCCAAGTATTGAATAATAATTATGAGTTCTGGTGAAGAAAAAACAGAATTTCGTTGCATTCCAACGATGCAAACTTCAAAATCATTAATTCTGACGATGGAGATTCGCTGAATTGTCCGCGGATGAAATGGACTAATTTTCATGAATTCCCCGATCGTTCCTTTCAGCGAATACGAGATTGACATTGAACTTATGAAATTGTATGAAAAGAGTCATAGCCAGAAGGTAAACGGCATTTTTTCGGAATAACTTTCCAGCGGGGATGCCGGAGGATCGCGGAAAGCGAGTTCTGCACTAGCGACCAAAGTGCTCTTTGCAAATTGAATTATCGCCGAACGAATAGGTCCAGAAATATTTGGCAATTGTCGCGCAATTGTATGGAAAATTGTTGTGCCTTTTTTGTCTCCATTTTACGAATAATTCAATTTGATCTGAGCTTCTCGTTGATTTGCCATCGAAAAGCTGGCATAACTTTTGTGTTGAGTTTCATTCGATCATACGAAATTTGAGGGTGCTCTCGACGTCGCTATTGCGCGAGCGGCCAAAACTTGTAAACAAAGCCTTGTTTACCCGGGAATTTCACCAGCAAGTTCGAGAGTTATTTCGAGCCAACTAACAATTTTAACGATTTTTGCTTACTGTTAAAAAAATATTGTACAAAACGAATTATCGTGACGATTGGAAAACATTGCGAATGAATTTCTCTCGGTTAAAATTAAAATGGTCTCGGAATTGTTTTCCCATCGTTAAATTTTCCATTCATCTCGTCAAATTCGAATGATCCTGAAGTTTGCATCGTTGGAATGCAACGAAATTCTGTTATTTCTTCAGCAGAGCCAATTATTATTATCCAATATTTGCTCCGGCCAATAAAACGATTCTCTCTTGCGACCAAAAAACTCAATCGCCTCGAAAAGTTGCCACGATTTCCAAAATTCAATAAATAATCAATAGAAAAAATGTTTTTCGTTGAATGTCAACGTTGCAAACTTCAGAGTCATCAAATTCGAGACTGAATCCGCCATTTGGTGGTTCTTTAATTCGAGCACAAGATGGCGCTCACAGATCGAGAGGTTTCGCTTTAGCCTTGTCTCAGTGAACTATAGGATTTGCTCATTTGGTGTGACTACGAGCGAGGAAAATCTCAAGTCGATGTTTGCACGTTTGGTTAGCTCGGGAGGATATTGCCCGGTCGGTTGAACGTGCGGTAAGATTGAAGAAGGGTGCAGTGCGCAATTGTAACGAGAATCGAGAGAAAGAGAGAATGACGAGGGGAGGGCAAGGGGGGGAGGGGGGAGCAGAGGTTCTCAACTTTACCTGAGAAATTTAGTGCAGTGTTGGGCGTGAGACTTGAAAATGCGGGGAAAGGGGAAAAGGCTACGCAAGGGACAGAGAGAACGAGGAAGATGAGAGAATACGTGGGAATGGCGAAAGGGAGGATCGGAATTTCAAATGAGAGGAGAGCAACTGATGTGCAGTGTCGACATTCGCCGCTTGGTGGCTTTACTACTTACTAAACTCGCTTCTACTTCTTTATCTATCGATCTCTCTCTCTCTCGTTCTCTTTCGATCTTTCGTTTTTCTTCCCTCTGTTCTTTTCCCCAAACTTCTTCGTCCCTCATGACTCTGAAGTTTGCAGCGTTGAGATTTAACTAAAAACATTTTTTCTATTGATTATTTATTGAATTTTGAAAATCGTGGCAATTTTTCGAGTCGATTGAGTTTTTTAGTCGCAAGAGAGAATCGTTTTATGGGCCGGACCAAATATTCCATAATATTTATTGGCTCTGCTGAAGAAATAACAGAATTTCGTTCCATTCCAACGATGCAAACTTCAGAATCATTCGTCCCTCTATATCTCTTTTTCGCAAATTTGTTAGTGACGTTGAAGCGTTGGAATACAATGGAATTCTGTTTTTTCTTCACCAGAGCTCATAATTATTTGGCCCTGACAATAAAACGATCGTCTCTTGAGTCCCAAAAACTCGATCGACACGAAAAACAGCCATGATTTTTAAAATTCAATAAATAATTAATAGAAACAACATTTTTCGTTGAATCTCAACGTTGCAAACTTCAGGGTCGCATCATCGTCATTTGCCAAGATCTTCATGTACGTTTACGTTGATTTTCGCAACCGGGCAAAAAAAGAGACAAAGATATTTTTGAATGAACATTGAGAATGACATTTAAAAACGTAAATTATGCTATGCGGTTGAGCAACAATTTGAGGGCGACGAAAAAATCTCCTCTATCGTCAATGGCCGCTTCGAAACGTTTCTAGTAACGAAATTTCCCGATCGTCGAGGAGAAATAGCAAAAGCAGCGGCGGCAGCACCAAGAGACAGAGAGAGCGAGCGAGAGAGAGAGAGAGAGACGGAGATACGAAGAACGTGACACGAGCAGAAACGCAACCAACAAAGCTGCTCTACACTCCACACCATTCCGACCATCCCGTGATTCTCTTCTTTCGGTCTCTCCGTCTCTTTCAAGGACGCCAGTTGTGGCGCCATCTTGATTATTTTCATTTACAACTTCCAAAAATGTCGTCATTTACTTTTTTATTCCGTTCCATCGAATTGATTCTCCAAAATTTATCGATCCATCATTTTTTCTTTAATTCCTTAACGATTTATCGAGCTACGTCATTTTTTTTCCGATTCACTGGTTCATCGCGTCGATTCCTTAATCTTTTCGTCGAAACGATCACTTCGCAATATTGACGAATTCATGGATGAGTAATGCATCTAATAAACGAATGCTGATTAATTAAATCGAGTCCGATCGTTTCGCGTATTAACGTGAAGATTTCTAAACTTCAGAAGCGACCTGGGGGCGATAATTCCATTTTTTCGAAAATTTGACAATACAAAACCATGCCAACTAGATTCAATTTTGCTTCATGAAAAATATATCCCGGACAAACCGTATTTATTTATTCGCAATCATCGACTCTGTGGCTTTGAACCCTCAAAGTGAAAAGTTTGTGCAAAACTCGTTTTTTAACCATTGATAAGCAATGCCAAATGACTCTGAAGTTTGCAACGTTGAGATTCAACGAAAAACATTTTTTCTATTGATTATTTATTGAATTTTGAAAATCGTGGCAATTTTTTGAATCGATTGAGTTTTTTGGTTGCAAGAGAGAATAGTTTTATTGGTTGGACCAACTATTCAATAATAATTATTGGCTCTGCTGAAGAAATAACAGAATTTTGTTGCATTCCAACGATGCAAACTTCATGCCAAAGTAATTTTTGTCATTTTTGAATATTCAACCAAGTTCTGTGTCCCGATTTCAAGAAATTTGGTTCCATCATTTTTTCCAACACTCTAAACAGCCAACTTTCCTAATTGTCTAAATGGCCTACATTTTTTTGCCTCACATTTGGATGCCAGATATTCAGTTGTCCCTATCATTAAGAATTGGAAATACATTGTGAGTGATAAAAGAAACGAGCTCTTTGTCCCTTTCATCGCCAAAAAAGAGCAAATGTTTGCACTTTGCCAGAACTCTTAGGAATTTTATTAACCCGTTATGTTATCCGTTATAATTGTTTTCTTGCGAGAGAGGAATAAAGTAGAAAACAAGAAAATACTCACCACCACCAGAATTCCAGCAATTATCAGTCATCCCTGTGTATCCATCTGCACTGGCCTTGACACTTGAGTTTTGTAATGCCTTTAATGTTTGATTGTTTAGTGCTTTTCTTTCAAATTCACAACACTGATAATCCTTCGGTTGTTTTATTTGAATTATTTTTTTTTTTAGCCTCTATTATGTCACAACGAGGCTCTCCTTCCCACGAGTGTACATTTTGAGAGAATCTCTCATTTTTCTCAAACACAGCGACAACATTTTTGCAGATTGTCAACAAAAAATGAAGAAAAATCTGGTCGACGCGCACAATTATGCCAACTTGTTACACCCTTCGCCGCACTTGTCTAAAAAAATCAATAAAAATCTTGATAACATATACCGATGCCTGTCAAAAAGTCTCTGTTGTGAGAGGAAGAGAAATTTTTGTTTTTCCACGATTTTTCTAACCCGAAATCCAACATTTGACAATCATTTTTGGGGTCACTTGTTAGTTTTTAGACAAATTTGGAAATTTCCCGACCAAAGAACGAATTCGCGGACAAATTTTGGAATTTCAAACGATCGACAATTTTTAGAAATCAGAAAAATTCATTTGACAGCCAAGTCTGGATTTTCTAGCCCGAAATCCAATATTTGACCATAATTTTTGGGGTCACTTGTTTGTTTTCCGACAAATTTGAAAATTTCCCAACCACTTCACGGATAAATTTTGGAATTTCGAACGATTGACAATTTTTAGAAATGAGGAAAATTCATTTGACAGCCGAGTCTGGATTTTCTAACCTCAAACCGAATCGGAGCGGAATTCTGTGCGAAAAATCAATGAGAGATGACGAAAAAACTTGACATTTACAATGTTGGATAAAAAACTTGAAATACTGATAGGAAATTTCAAGTCCGCTCGAAGTCTCGAGGGGAAAAATACCGGTAAACACTGAGTTGAGCAGACTTTCTCGAAGTAAATGATTTTGTGATGGATTTAGTTACAAAGTTAGAAAACGACACGAAAATAAGTGGCTCGTGGCGAAAAAATGAATACGAGAAGGATGTTGTGAAAAGACGTTGAGAAAAAATGTGTATACCTGTGCACAGAGTTTTGAAAACGAATCCGACTAGGATTGGTCTACGCCTCGTAGCGTGCGACCGTTTGATAATCTCGAAAATAATGGCCCGACTGTATTCACGAATAATTCACTTTCTCTCTTTCTCTCTCTCTCTTCTTCGTAGCACAGACAGACACTAAAAAATTGGCGCACTTGTCGATAAACTGGCGTTAACGAAGAGAAAAAAGGGTGAGGTGTAGGAAAAGTGTAACATAACCTCGAAAGGCGATATTTACCAAAGGGCAAAATCGTGATGCACTGGGAAAAGTAGAGAGGGTGGCGGTGGTGTCGACAACGGTCGCGGCGGCGGCAGATTAGCCGAAACTTTTGAGGTTATAATCATCTGTGCGAAGAGCAGATGAACGAGAAAATCTCACTGTATACATATATAGATATATTTATATACATAGGTATAGATTTACGTCGAGCATTAAGAAACGACGTGTTGGGAGGGGCGCGGGGGAAGAAGAGAGAGAGAGAGAGAATGAGAGAGGGTCAAAAGAATCGATAGGTCGATTTTTCTTCTTTTTATTTCCTTCTCCCTTAATGTCCTTTGATTTCTCTTGAGACTTTTGTACGATTTTTCTACGTCTATGCTATCGAACGTTGTAAACGTTTCACTTCGTTTCACGGAATTCCCGGTGCAACTACGAAATTTAGCCAAATAATCGTTTGATGATTACGGATACCGATCGCAACACGAGAAAACGATTCTGACATGTCGTCGAAGAAAACTAGCCGCTCGCAGCGGACCTTCGGACACACTTGTGTACTATTCTCGTATTTCTCTCTCCCTCTTCACATTTTTTCCTTCCTTTTATTTCCTCACGTTTCTACGCGTGTGTCGTTCTTCCTCCTCCCCCTGCGACGGTCCTTCTCCTCCCCCTCTTCCCCTCGTCACGTAGCCCTTCTGGCGATCACAATAAATCCTCCCTCCTTATTTCCTATCCACTTTTTTTTATTCGCACACTCAAACCGATATCAAGAGAAAATCCGATTCACCAGAAACATCCAAACTCCCCCGAGTCAACCGATGAGACATGTATATACACGCTTAAAAAAATAAAACGGCACTCGATGATGTTCTCTCTTTCACGAAAACCACGAACCGTCGAAAACACGAGAGAGAAAATACTACGCGTACGTATCGAGTCTCGACGTGTTTATGTGTGAGTTAAAAACCTCTGTAGTCTCACGCTACACGGCACCACATCATCAACGGACAAACAGAGAGAAACAGAGCGAGAGAGAGAGAGAGAGAGAGAGAGAGATGGATTGACACGACGAGCGTATCTCGTCTAAACTATCCCGTCCATGATTCGCTATAAACAGACGTCGAATTCCTCTTTCTCTCTTCAACTGTGATTATTTCGCAGTCGTAGGATTTTTCGTGCTGATTGAATGAAAAAAAAAAAAAATCTTTTGGTTTTTAACCCTCGATTTTTAGAGATGATTTAAAAAAAACGTACTCGATTGACGATCGATATTCGCTGTCGGTGATTTTAGTTAAAAACAAACAGCACTGTACACTTTTATGCGTTTTTGATATATTTATCGTTGTGATTATTGACACGGTTCGTATTTTTGCCTAATCGTCCGTCTCATTGACCGCCATTCTTCCGAACGATTAACGGAATTCAATTTTCCGTAGTATGTCGGAAAAAGAGTACAACTGGTAGAGTTTCAGTGAATGAATTTTGCTCCAATTTTTTACTCACTACGACGATGATTTATTTTCATTGTTTTTACAGCCAACTTCAACGCGAGTATCTGTCTCATTTTATTTAAATATCACACACGTTATTTGAGAACGACGCTGTGTTGCTCGTGTTTTTATTGTTTTCTCAATACATTTCTCGATTTTTCCAATGGATTCTTCAATTGTTTTCAATTTTCTTGTCGCGACGATGAAAGAGGAAAAACTCGGCATCCGAAAGATGGCGTCTGTCGCTCACTAACCGGCCCAAAGTTCCTTATTTCCTGCATCTTTCGTCGGGCACGCGAATTTCAAAGGTTTCCCGAAGAAGGAGTAGGGGGCAAGCAGGAGAACGAGGAGGAGGGGTATTGCACCGTGTTTTTAGTAAAGAGAGCCTAAACCCGACGCGAATCTCTCGAGGGCTCCCGGCACACAATGCTCCGTGTGGCTTTACTCCACAACCTGCGGAGAGGGGGGTAAAGTCACGGACACTAGAAAGAGAGGGTGAGTGTGAGTGTGCGCGTTAGTTGAACCGGCGAGACGCTAGAGGGCAGACTTCTCCGCTCAGATCATCGTGTTCTTTAAACGCCTTTTCATTATTTTTTACGCCTCAATGACTTTTCTCTTTTTATGCCTCATTCAATTACGATCCATAAAATACTTTTCCGAGTTATAACCCAAATCATCATCAAATAATCTTGGCGCATCCGTCACGAATTTACTGATTGAATCAAATTAATGACAATCCAACTCGAATGAAATTTCAACTCGAGTCAAAAATATTCTCATTATTACTATATCACGAAAATTGTCATAATCGCTTATCGAATAAAATAATAAATAGTAGACTAAAATAAAACAAAAAAACATAAACCGTGCCAACGTTCACTTATTTTTTTCATTTTTATGTAATAAAGAAATTCGATTGTTTTTTTTTCTGGAAAATCGGTCGAATTACATTTTCACTGTCGTGTCAAATATTCTTTTTCCACGTATGCTTTTTATTTCCATACATTTATTTTTAATTTAGATATTGTACAGCGAGTATTCGATCGCGCAGACAGTTCGATTAATCGTAGTTACAAGTACGTTCTTATGGGGCAGGGGGGGGGGCGTTTATTTGACTCTTACGAACTAAATTCTTCGTTAATGTTTGGAGAGAAATAAAGGATATCACGTTCACGGTCTACCGCAAATAAAATAAAAATATGTGTATATATAAATCTTTAACAAAGGACGACTAAAAGTTACGATGGCAATTTTTAATGAGCATTTGTATTTCGATGCGGCAAATCACACATCCGTCCAAGCCAGCGATGAACCAATTAAATTTACACCAAAATCCATGGACATTCACGATTTTCAGTTTGCATCAACTTTTTCTCCTTTTATTTTACGGGAAGCAAAACGTCGTCGTTTCGAACATTTGAAAAAGTTGCCTCGAAACGGATAATTACGAGTCACGAGAAAATCGGAATAAAGTTGTTGGTTCATTATTTCAATGATTAACTGATAATTCGGTCATGTTTTTTTTTTATTATTAAATCTTCGATGTGTTTTAATGTCCAGTCCAATCTCGCCTCACGGATTTAGTCTTTCTACTTTAAGTTATTAAATTCATAAATTAGTGATTACTGAAAAAACAGCTTTTTTATGAAAAAAAATCACATGATTCGGTGATAATCTGGACAAGTTAAAAAAAAACCTAACAATTATAATACCCTGCTAATTATTCCACGAAAATAAATAAAGTACGACATTCTATGTCCACGTACAGGAATAAAAATTTAACACTCATATATTACGTATTATGGA
Organism: Diadegma fenestrale; assembly: GCA_037043255.1. Classification (NCBI taxonomy): domain Eukaryota; kingdom Metazoa; phylum Arthropoda; class Insecta; order Hymenoptera; family Ichneumonidae; genus Diadegma; species Diadegma fenestrale. Next base: position 2,335,037 of record CM073311.1, on the reverse strand, counting down.
GAGAAAAAAATGGAATATCGATTCTTACGACTGTACAAAAAAAGATTTGACTTCTGGTTCTTAGTGGTTGGTTTTAAGAAATTTGAGAGATTCGTTAGTCCGAATTAACCACGCCGTCTTCTGAATTACTGACGACTGATTCTTTAGCTTTTGTTGAAACAACAATCATTTCTTTGTTTGTTTCTACTTTTTCTCCATCTTCAGAGAGATTTTCGTTTCTCAAATCCACGTCCAGCGGCTGGATCGTTGTAAGAGTACTCCACCAGTTTGTGAACGCACCCTTCGCTTGGGATATTGCACCGCCTGGAATTGTTGAAATTTATTTCACTCAATATTTCGGTACGAGTTTTGCTACGATTTTCGAAGGATAATGTTTATAAAAATGATTTCCACACTGACCAACGGCCTTTCCTGTGGTCGCCACTGCTCTCCCTGTCGTCGCCATAGCTTGATTTATTTTCCGGCCACCCTCGGTATTTTGCATCGTGCTGAAAGCAGAAATGATGAAAAAATGGCGGTCCAGGTTGGAATTGGAATTTATGGAGATGATTTTTCTTACTGCGAAAGCCTGAGTTTCATGTCCTGTACGGAAAGTTGACCGGCAAACGGATGACCCGGTTCGATTGTCTCGATTTCCGTTTCTTCGAGTTTGCTCAAACTTTTATAATTGTTTGTCGTCCGCCACGCGTTTACAAACGCCGAATTGAAATGGTCGGTTTGTCGGGAATCATTGTGCAACGTCGTTCTTATAAGACTCAAAAGGTACACGCGAAATTGGGTGCGAATCCATTCGTCACCTCCTTCCCAACCAACTCCGTCCAGAAATACGTCTTTTCGCGGCTCAGCCACGTGGCGGACGACATAGTCGGCGAATCTCAAATCCTCCGTTGTCAGATGCAACTGACGACGCAGCTCTGGATCGTTCGCTTCGATCCTCGCACTTTCGACCTACTCAAACGACAAATATATCAATTTCGTCGAAACTTTCCGCAGAAAAACGTAGAAATTTCACAGAAATTTATTTTTTCATGGAAAATGTTTTTTTTTTGCAAAAATTTGATTTCACCTTTCGAAAAATTCGGGAATTGCAAATGAAATCAAATTTCTAACACAAACTCATTTCTCACCTCGATCAGAATGTCGATCAATTGTTTTTTCTGTTTAAACAAGACGTTCGTTGCTCCGACGATGTAGCCGCTAACATTCACGTCGCCGAGAAGATCGAGGTAGGGCAGAGACAAGTATGGCAAGCACAGATAGCCCTGAAATCAAATTCGGTCATCAAGAGCGCATTTTTTGGTATAATTCGTTCGTTCGGACGAGCTTTTAACGGATAAAAGTATGAACTGACTTTGGTAAAGAGTTTCAACGGTAGGCCGCAATTTTCCGGATTGACGTTAGCGATTTGTGACAAATGAGAAGTCAATCGGGCTTCGGAAAGTGCATCGCTGCTGGTATCACGTGGGAGGACATTATCGACGACGTCACCCATCGCCAAATTGATGGCATTACCGCTGGCGACTCTGTGTACATTTTCACGTATTTTCGGTGAATATTTAGCGTTGCTCGAAACGACACTCTCATAATTATCGCCGTTTGTACGCATTTCCCCATTTTCCACGAGCATTACTTTGCTCCCGCCATTTTTCTCGTGCTCGTTGTTATTTTTTCTCGTCAAGGAGCTCAAATCCTCAATGCACTTTCCCTCCATAGTCTCGATCCTCTTGTTGTCATTGATACACAGACAATTTTCATTCGTAACATCAATCACTTTTTCCTTCTTTTCTTCAGATCGATCTTCACCGATATCCTCGTTCGAGTTCACCCTCGATCCCGCTTCTTCCTCCTCATCGAAATTCGGTATCGGAGACATCGGTCTCGAAGGTCTAGAAACGAAATATAATTTTGCCTCATCCCATAAAACCCAAAAACGCAAACATTTCTCTGTTTACACATTTTCCAGCCCTCCGTTCGTTGTTTTTTCTACATACTTGACACAAGCTGACTCCCTTAAACCGGTCTCGATCAGGCCGGGATGCAACGACAGAAGAGTCAGGATGGCAACGCACAACGGCTGTACCGGCGATTGATAAAAAACTACTCTCTTCTCCAGTAACAATAGTTTGAACAGAAGCAGAGCTTTGTGCCGGAATTGGAGTATAAAATCTCTCGCCGACAGGCCTGAAAATTGAATCCATCGTGCTCAATGTATAAAAAAATTGAATATCGAAGAAATTGTGCGGATTCTCGAGTCCCAGGGACGGGAAAATCTCTGTATGTTCGCGAATTCAAAAAGCGCTAATTAGTTCTATAGATCTGAAGTTTTTGCGACCATGACCGTGAATGACTCTGAAGTTTGCAACGTTGAGATTCAACAAAAAAACATTTTTTCTATTGATTATTTATTGGATTTTGAAAATCGTGGCAATTTTTCGAGTCGATTGAGTTTTTTGGTCGCAAGAGAGAATCGTTTTATTGGCCGGACCAAATATGCAATAATTATTCTTGGCTCTGCTGAAGAAATAACAGAATTTCGTTGCATTCCGATGCAAACTTCAGGATCGTTGACCGTCAATATTACTCACCGACAAAAACTTGCGGCGGGATTTGACTGTCGGCGCTCATACAGGCATTCAAATGATGGTACGTGTCCTCCAGGAGGGAAACTTTACTGAAATCTCTCTCCTCGAAGTAGGCGTGAGTTATTAACGCCATTTTGACTTGTATGTGTCCATAAAGTGGCAAATTACTCAAAACACATACAGACTTTTGTACCGTACCCCTCGTAATGTCGGACGTGCGATTAATTAAATTCTGCAATGAAAAAATTGTCATTTACATAATCACGAAGATTCGGTAGGCCGAGAATTTCGAAAGATCAAGGAAATCGTGAACGATTGGATTTTTACCTCCGCAGGAATTTGCCTGAAGCAAGAAACTCCGAAAACAGTTTTTTTAGCATCGTTCAGACTCGGGAGATGAAAATAAACAGTGTCTTCTTCGAAATTGTGTGAGCCGTCGGGGAGTGCCAGAGTCGGCAAGTACTTCCAGCCCAATGGACATTCGTTGGGTGATCCAGGCACCAGCGGGGGAAACGAATATTCCACCTGAAGGAGAAGAAGCGAAGATTTTCGTTGAAGAAACGAAAAAAAACACTGGCAGGTCGCGTTGGAGAAAAAAAATCGATAATGCTTCTTGGGCTTCGTGATTGTCGGAAAATTTGAGGCTAGAAGGAAATGTGAACGCGAAGAAACATTCCGGGAATCACTTGCGATTAAATACTCACTTGGCAACCCTTTTTGTGATGAAAACCAACAACGATAACGTGAAGTATCGGTCCGGAGGATTCTGCCATTATTTTTTTCGCCTACTCGAGACAACACTGCATCGATCACTCGTTTCCTCTTGTTTTTGTTATTGTCTCCTTTGTCTTCTTTTATTTTTGCGTTTGCATTCTTACTAAATGTCAAAATATAATGGCTCGCGATAAGAATGAACGTCAAACTTCATGACAACTCAGAGAGAAATAAACACCCCCTTTTTATTATGAACGCAGACCGTTTCCGCCTCGCGTCTCGACACGCACTCTGAATTGGACGATGTAGCAGACGAATCGACATGCGCCATACTCTCGCGAATCTGAACGCGAGATAAGAGCAGAGACAAAACCGCATCGCTGCATTATCCTCGCAACCAAGATGCGACCATGCGCGACAATCGTTTTCCGCGAATTTTTTGAATATTGCAAGATTTCAGGTTAATCGTGTCACGATTTTTGCCAACTTATTCAATAGATGTAGCTATACGGAAAAATCAGCTGATGCATTTTGACATTGGATTTTTTGAATTTTCATCCATAATTCTGTTTTTCCGGACGTCAATTGATTCGCAATAGTTTGCACGTCATATGCATCATCCAATTCGGACGCATCGTTGATTATCATCTTGCTCAAAAACATGCGGTCGTTAATTAAGTAATTACGACGGTAAAATTGTTGATTCAGTAATTTACCACGAAAGTGACAAGAATCTGAAGAATCTTATGCAAACTTGCAAGGACGACGGGTCACTCTCATAGAGTTTCGTCGTTCCACCGTTTGGTGGCGCCACGCGACAAAGCCTACTCGCTGTGCCCGCCTACTCAAATTTGGTTCTTCCACTACTCCGATTTATAAATTATTCCCCAACACTATAATCGTGTGAATTTCACGAACAAAATAATTATGTATCCCACTCTCGAAAATGCTCCTTAAAAAATCACAGCGAAATGACTTGCCATCCATTTTTACGAAATATACATTCGCTAACCCGATCAGCTTTCGGTAACAGCTGTTCCTTTTGTTATGATTTGTTGCAGCTTGCAAAGTGGAAATTCACAACTCAATATGCGGTTGTTATTGTTAAAACATCAACACCGTATATCGTCGTTGTTTTTTAAACTACTCAATAAATACTTAACATAGTAAAATGTCTTGTGACGATGATTTTGTAAGAAAAGTGAAAAAATCAAGAGCGTTATCAGAGACCGCGTGATATAACAGTCACCCCCTCCACTCTGAAATTTCACTTGTCTGCTCCAAACAGAACATTGGACTTTTGAACCCGTTAAGTCAACGAAGCGATCACTGGTCCAGATTGCTTTTAATTAACTTAATAACATAGTTGGGTTCTCTAAAGTTTGACAAAAATGGCTCGCGTACTTGTAGGTGTGAAAAGAGTCGTCGATTATGCGGTCAAGGTAAAATACTAAATCCTACGATAAACAATTGATAAACAACTTTGGTTCGAAAAAAAAAACAGCAGGCAGATTTTTCGATTGTTGAAAATGACGCTCGAAATTAAGCTCAAGGCCAGTGGCTTTTTGTTCTCAATAATCCGACCTTTTTTTCAATATTTTCAATAAATTTGAATATGAAATAAAATAAGTACGAAAAAATTCATAGCAATTTTCTAATATACTTCGAAGAACAATGCACGAAAAGCAAATCTCTGATCAAGTGAACGAATTACTGATGCTCATGTCATGGATTAAAAAGCCAGTTTATTCTCCCCGATAAAATACAAAGAAAAAGTGAGGTTATGTCGACATTTCCTTCGATTATGCAGATCAAAAATCCACGAAATAAATCCCCGCTCTGCCTCGATGATTTCTTTCCAGAAAAAATCCAAGCAGACTTTTATTTGCACTTTGAAAATTCGTATCTTATAAATGAGGAAAAATCATTCCAGATACGAGTCAAGCCGGATAAAACGGGAGTCGTTACGGAAGGAGTTAAGCATTCGATGAACCCTTTCGACGAAATTGCAGTCGAGGAAGCGGTGAGAATGAAGGAGAAAAAAATAGCTCAGGAAGTTGTGGCGGTAAGCTGCGGTCCTGCACAGGCTCAGGAAACTCTAAGAACGGCTTTGGCGATGGGCGCCGATCGTGGTATTCACGTTGAAGTTTCTGGCTCTGAATATGAGAATCTCCAGCCGATACACGTTTCCAAAATCCTTGCCAAAATCGCTCAGGATGAGAAAGCTGACTTAATTATCGTGGGAAAGCAAGCCATTGATGACGATTGCAATCAAACTGCACAGATGATTGCGGGCACTCTGGACTGGCCAGCGGGAACCTTTTGCAGCAAAGTGAGCTCAATAACTTTTTTTATTTTTCCGTTTGAATTTGCAAAAAGTTGAATATTCCGGAACTCAATATTTCCATGAAAAACTCTAAAAAACTGAAATAGCTAAGGTGGATTTTTAGTAATTAAAACTAAACGTTAATTTCGAGTTGCCAATTTGGAATGACTCTGAATTTTGCAACGTTGAGATTCAACGAAAAACATTTTTTCTATTAATTATTTATTTAATTTTGAAAATCGTGGTAACTTTTCGAGTCAATTGAGTTTTTTGGTCGCAAGAGGGAATCGTTTCATTGGCCGGACCAAATATCCAATAATAATTATTGGCTCTGCTGAAGAAATAACGGAATTTCGTTGCATTTCAACGATGCAAACTTCAGCATCATTTTGGAATGACTCTGAAGATTGCAACGTTGAGATTCAACGAAAAACATTTTTTCTATTGGTTATTTATTGAATTTTGAAAATCGTGGCAATTTTTCGAGTCGATTGAGTTTGTTGGTCGCAAGAGGGAATCGTTTTATTGGCTGGACCAAATATTGAATAATAATTATTGGCTCTGCTGAAGAAATAACAGAATTTCGTTGCATTCCAACGATGGAAACTCCAGGATCATAATTTGGAAGATTCTCGCAAAATCACGGGAAATACTCAGAGCGAATTCTAACGAAAATAAATTGATCGACAGATCGAGCACGGCGACGGAAAACTGACGGTGACTCGTGAAGTCGACGGCGGCTTGGAAGTGGTGAACATCAAAACCCCGGCCGTTCTGAGCGCGGATCTTCGTTTGAACGAGCCGCGTTACGCGACTCTGCCGAACATTATGAAAGCGAAAAAGAAACCAATTAAAAAATTAACTCCCAAAGACCTCAATGTTGATACGACTCCGAGAGTAGAAATCGTCAGTGTCGAGGAACCGCCGGTAAGACAAGCCGGATCTATTTTGCCGGATGTCGACGCTCTCGTTGGCAAATTGAAAGAGGGAGGTCACATATGAGAAAGAATTATTGGAAATTTCAACGAGCTTCGAGTGCTTATGGAGTCGAAACAATTGTTATGTTTTTAAATGAGCAACGATTTTATTATCAAAGAATTATAAGAAACAAACGTTATTTGTACATTTATAATGGCAATAAAATTACGTGTCCTGATCTTTAATTAATTTAGACAAAATTCATGATATTTCTTGTTTCCACCTGTCCAGAGGTCATTTTCAAATAATAGTGATTACAAACCTTGAAATAATGTTTGCGAGGAAGAAATTTTTCAAACCGGCCAATCCGCCGAGAATTTTTCGATAAGAGAGTATCGATTTTTTTCTGAATCGACTTCTGCAATCGATTAATCGATAAAATTCGTCCTTGAAAATCGAAATTCGAATACCCCGCGCTGGCCAAAACGCGTGTGTGCTTTTCCAATTGAAATCTCCGTTTGTTTTGTGTTTTTCCGAAGCGGTTTCGAACGGAAACCCATTCTTTCCGGTAGTTTTTTGCAATTGGATATTTTTTTCGTTTAGACCTCGACAACATTATTCAATCCATATGTGCGATGTAAATTACTTCTGAAACCGTTGTCGGAATGACGAACACGTGAAATTTAATGGCTCGAATCATTTCGCAAATCGAAGAAGAAACGAACCGTAGCGAAGATCGAACCAAAGGTCAAATTTGTTATCACTCGCTACTGTGATTGTCGCAGCTCACGTCGAACCATCGAATATATACGGTAATTTATAATTCATACTATACGAATAAGCGGTACGAAATGTGAAAAAAATCCGATTGGCTTCGTTTTTCAACGTTTGATCATATTGAATATTTATTTTTATCAATTTAAACAAATCGAAGTTTGTTCGAAGGTTTTCAATTTTCATTTTGAGGTTATTGAAAACAAAACAGTCGTGTGAACGTTCGCAAACCGTTTTGTGTATTTATAGTCGACTATATATTCGTAAAGTTTTTCACAGAGTGAAAATTCGCGACATTCATTGAGTTTCCATAAATTCAGGCTTTTTTTACAAATTCCAAAGTTACCGTGTCCGAAGAAATTTCAAATTTTGAATAGATCCGAAAATATTCCGAGGATTGATAAAATTTTGATTACAAATTCGAAAGTTTTATCATAACTCGAGGAGTTCCGAGTGTTTAGAGATTCAAAAATATTGGAGGGATTATGGATGTTGATACAATTTTCAATTGAAATGTCTGAGCAGTTATGAACGACCGCTTGCCGATGCACAATGCCCTGAAGCCGCTGGCCTGGCTGGAAGGAACTTGGAGAACGGAAGCGCCGGCTCAAGGTCAATTTCCGACGATAAAACCATTTGGTTATTGCGACGAAATCAAGTTCGTTTCGATTGGCCAGCCGATGTTGAATTACGAGGCTCAGAGTTGGCATCCGGAGAAGAAAAATCCGATGCACCGAGAAGTTGGATTTCTCAAAATTATTCCAGAAAGTAACAAAGTTGCGCTCATCGCTTCGCACAATTTTGGACTTGCCACAATAGAAGAGGGCGTCGTTGGGGAAAATGAAATAAAACTGGAAAGTGTCTCCGTTTCCAGAATGTCGCAGGGCGTCAAAGAGCCTTTTGTAACAAAGGTAAATTGTCAATCAGTCCCATTGAAATTCCCTATCGAGGTTGCAAGCTTGATCCTAATATTATGCAATAATGTTTTATTCACAAAATGCTAATGCATTCGCGATTCACCAAGGAAATCGAAGTTTTCAAGATCCCGAAGTTTCCATCGTTGGAATGCAACGAAATTCTGTTATTTCTTCAGCAGAGCCAATAATTATTATTGAATATTTGGTCAGGCCAATAAAACGATTCTATCTTGCGACAAAGAAACTCAATCGACTCGAAAAATTGACACGATTTTCAAAATTCAATGAATAATCAATAGAAAAAATGTTTTTCGTTCAATCTCAACGTTGCAAACTTCAGAGTCATAAGTTTTTAAATTTTCGATTGTTCTACAATTATTTTCCAGATAAAAAGAGAATTGAAGCTCGTCGATGATCATTTGGAGGTCATTGTCTACATGGCGACTACAAAAACGACGGAATGTGTCGAGCATTTGCGTGCGCGTTACGTTAAGCAGCCGAAAGAATGAATTATCCAGAAGGAAAAACGTAAAATCGTGAATTTATTTGACTCAGAGTAAAATTCATTGAGTGGGTGAGCGCGGAATCGTTTAGAAAGTCGAAAAATTGTACGAGTCGATTATTTTCATTAAATCATTGAATATAAGTAAGTAACGTACGTCTCTGCATGACTTTTTATTTATTTCATCAAATTTTCGTGTATATCCCGGATCCCACGGAATAAAGAAAAACAATAATATTATCTTGCACCCTTGGCCTATCACGCGCGAAGCATTGACCACTCGGTCTCGCGCCCTTTCCAACTTTTAAACGGAAAGGGCGTGCATTGAAAGTCCGTGAAATGAAATTTGGTGCTGACACGCGAGCCTCCTACGCTCACAGAAAAGGCACTTTTGCGGGATGCATGTCTATGGATTTCGTGCATACCTAACTAATCGGCTCAACTTGCTTTTTTTCTTCAACAAACTTGAAGGCTCTCTCTCGCTCTCCTTCTCTCTTATTGCATCCAAATTTAGTTGCCAAATTTGTACCGTTCCTTTTAAATAGGTTTATTAAAGAAAGTTCCCAGCTATTCACATTCCCTTGTACACTACCGTTAAAAACTCCCAAAACCATCTTAAAAGATGAATATTTTCCACTCATTCTTTACACCACGACAAAAAGCCCATTTTGTATATTCAACCAACGATTTTTTGAATCATTACAGAGAAATCTTTTCGAATAATTTCGTAAGGCCGCGTATTTACTAAATAAACAAAAATCAAACAAGAATATTTTTATGAAGAACAGTTTTTATTAATTCCTTTTATAATTAATCAATTTTCTAAAACGTAAATTCGGTTTTCAAGTGACGAAGATTGTCCCGTTGCATTTCAGCGGGAGCCTAAAATTGCAACGATCGTTGCTAAGCCATTTTTGTAAATAAAAAATTATCCAATGATAGGAAAAGTGTTGCCATGAATAAAAAAAAACCACAAAATTATCGTATTAAAAAATGTAAATTCAATTCTAAAACATCATTATTTCGGTTGCGTACTTGGAACGTAGTGGATATTGAAAAAAACAGTGCAGTGCGATTCTCATAATTCATATTTGAATAGCTACTCAATACACATGAGGGCAAATGGACATTTTATGAATTTTTTATACTTCGGGTGAAATTACGCAACCGGTTATTTGTGGAGGGTTGAAGGGAGTCGTCGAGTAACGACTGACATGAAACAGAGAGTAAGGGGATGGAACACCTGTACGTTGTACGCTCGGCGAAACACCCCCATACCTGGCTGCGTTGCGATGCCGAATGCGACAGTTGCTCGACGCTTCCTGAGTGCGAAGGTTCGAAATTCTTCTTCTCCTCCACGCGATTCATTATTCTTCCGATAAATTTATCCAAATTTTCATTTTCAAGCCGTATCATCGTCTAATATTTCCCATTTGTCGAAGTCATTCAATTTTTTCTCCCCTCGAATATTTTAAACAGTTTCATCAATCGCTCGAGAATGCGTGAATATTTTATCGAGAAAAAAATAGCAAAAAACGCTGCGGTGGTTTTTCGAGTATTTCCCGAGACGATTCGCATGATCGCAGTCAAAATTGCAAATTCAACTTTTTTCAACTCCATTTTTCGTTTTAACTTTCGCCGACTAATTTAAAATGAATTTTCACATTTCTGCATCTTCGAATCTTCATAGAAAAGTCTGTTTTTTGCCTCCTAGTTTTGTGGTCGAAGAAAATCATTGAAACGCACTTACGCTCACGATGAGGTGACAGCAACACTGCAAGTACAGAATGACGCCTTTGTACAACACCAATGACTATTACAAGAAGATGCTGGATTTACAAGAACGTTTGCGAAAGAGGTAGGAAAGTCGTAATCATTTTCAAATGCAACGAAAAAACGATAGAAGTGATTTATAAATTGGAACAACTTTTTTTTTCCAGTGAGGAAGAACGAATAAGGCTGGAAGAGAGATTCTCGCTGCTGGAACACGAGTCGAGAAGCAGGTGAGCAACATGATTTTCCCTTTAATTTATTAATCGAAACGACGCAAAAATAAATCTGTCGATTTTCAGGAAAAAAGAAAAATGTTACGGAGTTGGAAAGACTCAGCAAAAATATTTAAAAGTGTCAACTTTTTCCGATAGGTTAATGTTCTGACAAAAACTCATTTGTTTTTTTGCTCATTTGTTTTTTTTTTTTTTTTTTTTACGTCGGACGATAGAAAATTATTGCAGAATTTTTCACGAGAATCAAAAGTGCAGAAATAAAAAATAATCATTTTATTCGAAACCGTTTTGTTTTGGATACGACAATCTTATCAATTTTCCATGTAATTTGAATCTCATTTCTTCAGGCAAGCAGTTGCATGCTCTTGTACAGAAAAGATCGAATTACTTAATAACTCATTTATGGTATTTTGACATAACGATTTTTATGTCGATGTAGTCACGGACGACCCGGATTCCCCAGAATGCGACTGATCGATAATTTACGTTGCGATATTTCGTACAGAATATAAACGATACAAATACACGAGGAATGCAACGGGACAGAAATACGTAAACTCTTTCTTGCTCATTCGTCCTGTCCACAAAAATGTATTCGCGTACACATTCGTGGAGAATGTATTGTGTATCGTTAGAGATTATTTGGGCGCCCTGGAGGCGCACGGAAACGCGTGTTAGGAGTTTCACAGTAGACGAAAATCGATTCCAGACGACAGTCAAGCCTGGTACCAGAGCAGATAGGCCTCGTGAACAACATTTACATTTTATCATCGAATATACTTGGGATGTTCAATGTCAAGCTCCGCTGCTTTCAGGCGATCAATCTTTTTCACAAAAATAAAAAAAACTCCATTACTTTTTAGATAAAATATATATTTTCTATATTTATTCATTGCGGCACGATGAAGCCTTGATATTGACGAAATCCGACGATTTCTTTAAACGTGTCCTTTGCGCAATTGCCAGCCAGTCAAAAAAGTTTTTATTGATTCTCCAAAACGAAACGTTCGTGAATGAATTATTTTTCTATAAGCGTGAAAATCGTCTGAGTATTTACCATTTTTTGTAGCAAAGGTCGTTGAATAATTGACTCTAGAAACGTGCGTCAGATTCCGCCGATTTCGGTTGTCGCAAAAAGTTGAAATTCATTGATTGAAATGTTTTTTTTTTCCTTCGTGTGATTGCAGACACGAGACATGTATCAATCGTTTGAGAATGAGATACATTGACTTTTTGGAGGAGCAACGAGCACGGGATGAACGGAATCATCAGCTTCTGGGTGCCCTCGACCGTGTCGATAGCAGCTTGGCTTTGATGACCGCTAAAACTGACCGACTTGGCGCACTCAGAGTGAGTTGAAAACGATCGCGAGAAAGCCATTTTTTCTGAGCATTAGTCGATTATAACGATGTCGGAGTATGCAACGTTGGAATGCAACGAAATTCGGTTTTTCCTGAGGAAAATTCATGATTTTTATTCGATATTGAATCAGGACGATAAAACTATCGTTTTTCAGGATTCGAATACAAAATTGATACGAAAATTGACTTTTCTTTTGAAATTTAACAAAAAATTAAGGGAAAAAGTATTTTTTGTTGGATCCCAACGTTGCGAACTTCGTGACTTTGAAGTTTCCAACGTTGGAATTCAACGAAAAACATTTTTTCTATTGACTATTTATTGAATTTTGAAAATCGTGGCAATTTTTTGAGTCGATTGAGTTTTTTGGTCACAAGAGAGAATCGTTTTATCGGCCGGACCAGATATTCAAAAATAATTATTGGCTCTGCTGAAGAAATAACAGAATTTCGTTGCATTCCAACGATGAAAACTCCAGGATCATCGAACTACAGTGTCATTGAAGAAGCGAATTAACTGAATGACGATATATTAATAAATTTTAAAGGACGACAAAACTCGTTTTTCAGGATTCAAACGCAAAATTCATACGAAAATTGACTTTTCTTTTGAAATTCAATAAAAAATTAAGGGAAAAAGTATTTTTCGTTGGATCCCAACGTTGCGAACTTCAGTGTCATTCGATTATATCGAGTTTGAATAATTTTAATTTGATTGCATTCTAGAAACAGTACGAGGCTTCGATACTGGCTCGTCACGAAAACAGACGTCCGAACGGTAGTGTGACTGGGGACAGTGGAGTCGCAAGCCAACATGACGAGGGACATCGAAGATGCTTGGAAATGTATCGTGGCAATGGAAACGTGGGGTTGCATCCGAGTCGCGGCAAGCCGCTCGGCGATGCAGCGAAATCGAGACTGACCAGTAACTCAACGAGCCCAGCGAGACCAGGTGCTGCTTACGGCAATAATTGGGCGGGAATTCGCTGTGAAAGTTGCCCAATTTATCAGCCATCGTTTGCGTACTCGCGTATGTCCCAAGGAGTTGCAGGTAACGCGTTAACTCGAGACAATGGTTTGTCAGCGACTTACAAAAGTCCTGACCCCCTGACGAGGTTCCTCGCTGGTAAAACGTCCGCGGAACCTCGTGAGTCAATGTTCCAATCACATCGTTACGCTAATGACAATTCTCGCGAGCCATCGCGTTGGGATTGCCGGAGAAACGATCCACCGAATTACCAGAAATCGCTTTACTCTTTAAATCGAACGGGAACGGAGCCGAGTCAGAGTTTAATGTATGGACGATCGGTGGCTCGAAATTTGGCGGCTTCCGGCGCTTACGACCCCGTCGAGCCTGCCCATAGATCTTTAAATTCTGCGCCGGGACGCTACGCAGAATCTTACGATCGGATCGCGATAAACAAAAATTCGCCAAGCGCCAATCTCGCCAACGTTCTCCATCGGAATTCTGGCTCTACCGATTCTAATCCCGCCTCAAATTTAGAGGAACGCAAAGCCTTGTCGTCCTCGACACGATCCCCCAAGCTTTGTGACATTCTGCGACAAGAACTCGGCGATGAAGACGAACACATTGGCCACCTCGTGGAGAATCAGTTGGAGCGTTACATAAGCAAGATTCGAAGTCTTCATCGTGTTGCCGAACCTCAGAGTCTTGAGGAAATCGATCACGAGCAAAATACCAGCGGCGACTTGTTGAACGTGAGTCTCTCCGACGATGGAATGGACTTGTTGGTCGAGGACAAACCACGAGAAAAATTATTGCCACAACATTTTGGAAATGCTTTGGCCTTGGCGAGCGATTTGGCAAATCAAACCGCGACCAATGCGATCAGCGTGGCCAACAACATGTATCAAAACGCTTCGTCTGGAGGCAAAGTCGAGGAAAACGATGCGGAGCTTAATCGCGAGAGACACAAGAGCGATGAGCAAATCGTTGATCCGGAGGCGGAGCACAAATTGGCGTCGATTAATCGGTTACTCGACCAGACGGAATCTCACGAGAAGAATTCGAGTAATGAGAAACATGAGTCACTTGCCAAGAACGGAATTAGTCGCGAAGTTGCGAAAGCTCCTTCGGAATTAGCTCCACGGCCGACCCGAAATATTCGCGAGATTGCCAAATTGATTCCAAGCAGCGAAGCCCCCGATCAAGGCGAGTGCGCTTCGGAACGAATTGGAGCGAATCCGGTCAACGAAGATGATTCAGCATCTCTCAACAGGCACATTCCTCCTCAGGCGCCCGAAGATAAACGCGACAACTTTTCAAAACGTTCCTCGTCTCTCAATCTACTCAAAGAATCGCAATACAAATTGGCCAGTGGCGAAGAACGAGAGAATGACGAAAATCTTCACGACGTAGTCGAGGATTTGGAACCGTGGAATCTCAGCGCACTCGAGAGAAGAGTCCAAGAAATTATTCTCAATGACGAAGCCCAAGATGATTTCGTGAGTAGAGGACTCGGCAGAAAAATTGATGCGACTTCAAGGCCTTCGGACCACGAGAACGAAGATTTAGCCCTTCAAGAGATTGTCGAGCCGGAGGCTCCCGAAAAAACCGAATTTACCGTCGAAAATGAAGAAACTGCACAGCCCGTTGATTCGTGGGAAAATAACGATCAAACGCAACAAGAAACGAAGCCCCAACAAGATTCCGAGCCACCGGAACTCCAGCAATCAACTTCCGGTCCAGCTGCTGAAGAATCTCCCGAAGAAATAAATTATCTCACGAATGACGGTGTCGATTACGAGCCCGACCAGGCAGACGTCAATCAAACAAACAATTATCCCGATGATCCGGCTGCCGACTATGCGTACAACGCCGATGGGCAGTACCGAGTTCCCGACGAGGAATTCTCGCAGTACAATGCAAACGATGCTCTCCAATACGACGAAGATCAGGGCCAACAGTACGAATACTCCAACGAACAGTACGTCCAGGATCCCAATCAACAAAACTACGTTCAAGATCCTACTCAGGCAACTTATGCGCCAAATTCTGACAAGGAAATCTACAACGAGGACGTTAATCAACAGAATTATCTGCAAGATCCTAATCAACAGACTTACGCTGAAAACTTTGCCGAAGAAAACTATAGCCAGGATGTAACTCAGCAAAATTACGTCCAAGATCCGAATCAGCAAGAATGGGTTGAGGATCCTAATCAACAGTACGACGTCGATGTTGATCAACAATTCGTCCAGGAATATTCTGCAGTTTCGGAACAGCAATACGCAGCCGATCCTAACGATCAGTATCTCGGAGACGAGCAATATTCTGCCCAGCCCAACGAAGCGTATTCCGGCGACTATGTCCAGCATACGAACGAGGATTATCCAATCCCGAGCGCTGACGATCCTTACCCGGGAGCTGGGGCTGACCTTGGAACCCAGGAAAATTCAGCGGTTGCTTACGAGTCCCCGGAAAATTTACCAGAAGCCAACACCACTACGAGAAAAACCAAAGACGTCATCAAATCTATTCTCGATTCGGACACTGATACTACGATCGAAAAAAACGTTTCCAACACCGACAGCGACTTTGATTTCAATTAGACTGCCTCGCTATCGTAGGCTTACAGATTTAGATGCTCGAAGCTTACAGAAAAGTGCAATTCCAGAGAACGCTCAATTTTCATTACCATTGACGATAAAACCTTCGAGTGCACTCCTCCCATAAGTGCATATTGGGTCGATCTGACCCAAGGCGTTTTTCGAATTGTTTTACTGCGGTAAATCTGCATTTTTTCATAGCAAATTATCGATATTTCATCGTCCTGAATTTACGATTCGGCAAAAACGAAAATTGAACGCCAAACTAATTGGTGACATAACATTTTTCGGGTCAAAATGACCCAGTGTGTATTCGAAGGGTCAAGTCGTCGAGTAGATGTAATTTTTCTCATTTTCATCGACAGGAATCCGGTAATTAATAATAATAGCGCGTCCAGCAATGTATAGGTGTTTCGAGTGTGTATTTTAAGTGTACGTATATGATTAACGTGAATATGCAATAAATGAGGGTCTAGTCGAGATCGTGCGTTCGAGAAGTTTGATTTTATTTTTGTTCATCGAGCAGCGGCGCGCTTTGAATTGAAACGGTTTCGATCTGCATCGATCGTGTTTTGTTGATGACTCTGAAGTTTGCAAGGTTGAGACTCCACGAAAAACTTTTTTTCTATTGACTATTTATTGAATTTTGAAAATCGTGGCTATTTTTTGAGTCGATTGAGTTTTTTGGTCGCAAGAGAGAATCGTTTTATTGGCTGGACCAAATATTCAATAATAATTATTGGCTCTGCTGAAGAAATAACAGAAATTCGTTACATACCAACGATGCAAACTTCAGGATCATGTTTTGTTGTCGTTATGAAATGACTCTGAAGTTTCCATCGTTGTGATCCAACGAAATTCTTTTTTATCTTTAGCAAAAGTAATAATTCAAGTGCAGAATGTAATTACGATGATAAAATGATCGATTCTTGCCCCCTAAAAAGCATATCAGCTGGAAAAATTTAGATGACATTGAAACCTGAACAAATCATCGATAAAATCAAAGATTTTTCGTTGCATTCCAACGTTGCACACTTCAGCATCATGTTATGAAATCGATTCGCATTTGGAATTTGAATTCGAACGGTTTCGATCTGCATCGATCGAGTTTTGATGTTGTTATGAAATCGATTCGCATTCGCCGAAAAAGTATTGGAGTCTCCACTTCGTTTGGGATTCCACTTCACCGCGACCAGTTGCCATTCAGCCAATAGATAAGCGAGAATCGTCAGGACTGCTCGGTGGCGCCACCAGCGACTCGCTGTTTCACTATTTCGCGTTTTCATTAATTTCCCGATGCGCCTGTGGATTCCAGAGGAATTCCAGGCGTCGGAGAAGCTTCGATCTACTTGTTCGCAGAGTGGGGTATGAATTTTCGTAGTTTGCTGAAACGCGCGAAGAGTTTGCGCCAACGAGGCGCTGCACGATTGAGCGCGGTGTGGGAAACGGCGTTCTCACGCCATACACCGCGGCAGCGGGCGGGGTGTCATCATTCTACTTTGGTGGCGTGTTGTTGGCGTCGCTTTCGATTTCTCGGAACACGCGCAAACCTCGCAGCTGGTTTTCTGTCTCTATTTCTCTCGCTATTTCGTAAAATACAGTCGAAATTGCATGCTATGACGATTTATGTGTGAATTACGAGCTGGGCAGTAAAGGGAGATACGAGTTTGCGCTTCGGTTGGACAGAATCGTACGGTAGGCTCGTACCGTACGAGCAAGTTTATTGGGAGAGCAAACGCGGCGCTTCGAGCGTTTCCATTTAGCGGCTAGTCTCGCACCACGACACGCATAGTTGTCCTCAGCAGTTATATACACTGTACAGTGGAATACACACGCGTTTACTACGTTCCACTCGTGTGGCGGCTTGTCCGGTTACTGCTGTTTGTCTTGTTGATATCGTTTCTCTCTCTATCATCGCACTCCTGCTCTTTATCTCCATCCGCTTCGCTACGTCAGAAGTTCCAGCCAGCGAGCCGGCAGCTCGTGTCAGAGCTACGACGAGTATCGCAGTATCGTCTGTCAAAGAACGCGATACGGATGACACTGTAGAGCAGCTCTTGTTGTTTATCGTTCATAATCTCGAACGTTTCCCTCCAACTTTCTCGCTGTTTTTCGTTCGACCAATCATCTCGATTCGTTCATACCGCCGCCCTTCCCCTCACTACGGAAAATCGTGTTTTTTTCCATGCTTTCGTACGCATGAGCCCGCGACTTTATCGGAGACAACGTTCGATTCTGCAAAGTGCGCGATTATCAATTATTCCCCGTGCAAAAATCTCAAGAGTTTTGACTAAAATTGCCGAGTGTTGTTTTCGTTTTACTTTTCGCCCGAACTGACACTTATCGATTCGATTCTCCGCAAGCACCTCCTCACCAGCCGGCTTTCTCCTTCTCTCTCTCTCTCTCTCGTGTGCATTCGATCTATTACACATGTGAACTGTGTCCATGTAACTGCAGCCCGCCCTCGAGCTATCGCCAGCTACAGTTATCCCCCCCCCCCTTCCCGCCCTGGTATCGGCTCCGTCGAACATCTATCAGGTTCATTCAATCTTTCGTCGCCGAAGAAATATCTCTTTGTTCGTGAAATCTCCACACAGTGTTGTGCGTCTCATCGCTCTCAAGACAGTGTGTTTTTTTCCCTCTTTTTATATTATTCCGCGCATCCGGCCGCGTGTGTTTTACGTCAGATTCGAGTTTCATCAGCGACTAACGCGAGGTGAGTAAAATCTTTCGTATTTACTGTCATTTTATGATTCACGTTAGCACGAATACGAGCACGAGATGACGATCGCTGCATCGTACGCTGCGCGTTTCTCACTTTATCAATTCATGGAAATTACGCGTCGTGAGAATCTCGCTTTGTTTACATTTCTATCGAGTTTTATTTATTCGGAAATTTCATTCACCGTTTTTTCGTTATCAGGTCGTGGAATTTTGACGTTTGTGTTTTTTAAATTTATTGCTTTCTCGATTTCTCCGAACCGAAGAATGCGGCACGGTGTTTTGATTCTTTCGAGTCTCCGAATGACCTTGATCCACTTGACTCACGAAATATCTGTAAAATTCGGTCGTTTCTTTTCATTCATTTTGTTTAAATTTATTTTCCCACAATGATTCATTCTTCATGCGGAATTTATTCTTTTGAGCCTCTCGTTCAATCGTCATTCAGTTATTTCGCTTTTTCAATGACACTGAAGTTCGATGATCCTGAAGTTTCCATCGTTGGAATGCAACGAAATTCTGTTATTTCTTCAGCAGAGCCAATAATTATTATTCAATATTTGGTCCGGCCAATAAAACGATTCTCTCTTGCGACCAAAAAACTCAATCGGCTCAAAAAATTGCCACGATTTTCAAAATTCAATAAATAATCAATAGAAAAAATGTTTTTCGTTGAATTTCAACGTTGCAAACTTCAGAATCATGGAGGTCGCAACGTTGGGATCCAACAAAAAATATTTTTTCCCTTAATTTTTTGTTAAATTTCAAAAGAAAAGCAAATTTTCGTATCAATTTTGTGTTTGAATCCTGAAAAACGATCGTTTTATCGTCCTGATTCAATATCGAATAAAAATCATGCGTTTACCTCAAGAAAAAACCGAATTTCGTTGCATTCCAACGATGCATACTTCTTTATCGTATTCTTATCGTTGGGAAAGCCCGAAATCTCGAGATGCTCCATCCACTTTAAATTCTACGGACCCCAAACGAATCAATGAAACTGAAAGGGATCTCCCAATCTCGTTTAATTAAGCTCTCCAGTCCCTTTGGTCTCATCGCACTTGACCCTCTGCGCAAATAAAGCGGCTACTCCGCCATGTCTGTGCACTACACACGCGGACGATGTAATACGTCGCGACGTTAATCTCCCGATAATTTACCAAAGCGACTATCGCATTTTTTTCTCTTTAGATTAAATCACTCAAACGCAAGTCACTCAAACGCAACATGGAAGATCCGGTCTCCGTAAACGGGAATGGTTCTACGAATGGGACTCCGGGGACCGAAACTCTTTATTACGAGCTCGAGGGTGACGCCGATAGTTCCATAACGCCTGGCAATAACGTCGATCATCAACGGGAACGTGAGTATTCTCAATTGACTGTCATTTCGCCGCCGCATTATTTTGTATCGCACGAATCTTTCATTTATTTTGAATCTGCGATCAAACGTGCCTGGAAAATTGTTATCTGGGCGATGGATCAGCGTCCGGTAAATTTCCGAAGGTCAAAACCGATTTTTTCCATTGTTTCGAGTTTCAATTTTTCGTTTTTCAAGTTCACCGCCCGTGGAACGAATCGTTCTTTCATCCAAAACTTTGTTCTATTAGACTGGTTAACAATTTCGTATTTCTGACGAAAAACCATAACTTTTCCATGAGACCCATGATGATAGCGAGCCCATATGGTCAAGAAACTATTCGACTGGTTAACAATTTCGTATTTTTGACGAAAAACCATAACTTTTCCATGAGACCCATAACGATAGCGAGCCCATATGGTCAAGAAACCATTAGACTGGTTAACAATTTCGTATTTTTTACGAAAAACCATAACTTTTCCATGAGACCCATAATGATAGCGAGCCCATATGGTTAAGAAACCATTAGACTGGTTAACAATTTCGTATTTTTGACGAAAAACCATAACTTCACCATGAGACCCATAACGATAGCGAGCCTACATGGTTAAGCTATCCATATGATTGAAAAACCATACGGGCTCGCTATCAGTATGGGTCTCATGGAAAAGTTATGGTTTTTCGTCAAAAATACGAAATCGTTAACCAGACTAATAGAACGAATTATCAAGAGATAATTCCAGAAAAAAAAAGCAATGCACGAGGAACAACGATATCCGAAAAAATCGTGAATCGATTGTCTCTCGCACGTTGTTACAGTTTCGAAATTCACCTGGTTTAAAACTCCATCGCCTCGTGTAGTACAGAATCTTGCCACCACGAGCGCCTCGCCTCACTACAATCTTGGCTGAGCTCCGAGAAACTTTGATTTATCGCGGCTCGACTGTTTTCTTCCACTCAACGACGTACATTGTTGTTAATTTTCTGGCATACCTTCGGAGGTCGATGCAGATTCAAATAGCAATCTTGATCTTTGATATTTAGAATATTTTATGATCATAAGTTCGGAAAACACTGAAGATAAATAATAAACGAGGCACGAGAGTGATGCTGAAGTTTGCATCGTTTGAATGCAACGAAATTCTGTTATTTTTTCAGCAGAGCCAATAATTATTATTGAATATTTGGTCCGATTCTCTCTTGCGACCAAAAAACTCAATCGACTCGAAAGATTGCCACGATTTGCAAAATTCAATAAATAATCAATAAAAAAAAAATGTTTTTCGTTAAATCTCAACGTTGCAAACTTCAGAGTCATGGCACGAGCAAGTTATAAACGTCATTCAGGATCGTTTCTCCCATTCAAGTTTTTCCCCAGTCGTCAGTTCAGAGTTTTTGACAAGTAGCCTCTCGCGATGAATGCTTGATTCGTTTGTTTACTAATATTCATGTAAACACGAGCAAACCTTCTCGAAGCATGATGATTTTTGGCAGGTGCCACCGGAGCAAGATGCCTCGTCATCCCAGACACAAAGATCTACGATCGTGAACACGTACATGACGTATTGGCTTGTGCACAAGTGTGAATAGAAGCTAACTTGAGAAAATCATTCTGGTACCGCGTGTACGCGAATAGAAACACGACAAGCCGTTTAGTTTCGGCCCAGTATTATGTCGGTTCGTCGTCCGTGAAGGGTCACCTTCTTGCTTTCGTTGTTCTCCCGTGATTCCGAAGCTTGAACGAGCCATAGCAACCCCTTGGGACATAAAAACTGCAGCCTGTTCGCGAAACGCTAATTTCTTACGTTTTGTCGTTGGAAAGAGTGACGAAACAGAGTCAAAGTTTTTCCGTCGTGCAGTGCGGAGCAATTAGTGTCGATACGCGATACAATCGTTACTTTCCACGCACTCGTCGTCTATATTTAACTGTCACAGTAGCGATAAAACTTTGCAGTTATATATTTATATGTATGCCCATACATGCAACAGGCTCTTGTTTCAAACAGAAGTTCTCGAACTTTCAAACGTCGTACATCGCGTTCGTACAAGAATTTTGACTTCTCGAAGTTTATAAAAGTGACGAGTCCATTTCTCTTCAATTTTTATTACTTTGTGACGAAAACGCACGAAGATGTCGAGCAGAGGTGTCATGGCTGGGGGAAACGAGGCTTTCCTGGGAATGTTGCATCCCCCCAATTTCCTCATTGATCCGGACGAAGGTACCGCGTGATGACTCTGAAGTTTGCAACGTTGAGATTCAACGAAAAACATTTTTCTATTGATTATTTATTGAATTTTGAAAATCGTGGCTATTTTTTGAGTCGATTGAGTTTTTTGGTCGCAAGAGAGAATCGTTTTATTGGCCGGACCAAATATTCAATAATAATTATTGGCTATGCTGAAGAAATAACAGAATTTCGGTGCATTCCAACGATGGAAACTTCAGGATCATATCGCGTGTCTGTTTTACCTGCAATTTCCAATCACACATTCCCTCGAAGTCACAGTTTTCTCCAAAATTCATAATTCCACGGACTATGCAGTTAATATCGAAATTCCCGTGTTCTGAATATGCCTGGGAAATCATTAACGCTTGAAAAAATTGTCAGGGTCAGGGCCTTGAAGATAAACATGAAAAAAAAACTCACGTATACGTGCGTTTACACTTTATTCCTTTCGGAAGGAATATTTATGTAAGGAATGTGCTAATAATTCGTTTTTAATCACCGACTTGGATCAATTATCGTGTTGGTTGCTCGAAATATCATTAACTAAGCGCACAGATACCCTCGTCATAGATAAAAAGCCGCACAACACATGCACGTGAATTGCCATTACATTTTTTATAAGTCGAGACGTTTTTTAATGGCGATCAGTTCGAAGAGGCTTGATGACGACGGTTCCCATGCTCAACCATGTTGAAAACATAAAAAATATCCAAAATATAAGTATTTGATGAATTTGGTACATATGGCACAAATTTCTCCAAGATTTCTGTACTACATAGTACTCGAGTTTATGATCTCGAAGTTTCCATCGTTGGAATGGAACGGAATTCTGTTATTTCTTCAGCAGAGCCAATAATTATTATTGAATATTTGGTCCGGCCAATAAAACGATTCTCTCTTGCGACCAAAAAACTCAATCGACCCGAAAAATTGCCACGATTTTCAAAATTCAATAAATATTCAATAGAAAAAATGTTTTTCGTTAAATTTCAACGTTGCAGACTTCAGAATCATTCGAGTTCCTGAAAACTAAAGTTTACGTGTATAAACATAGAGTTTCAGTATATACAGGTTACACATTTCGTCCACAAGGACTTCGAGATTTGACTCTCGATAATTCGATAACGATGTGGTAAAAAATGTTGATCGTTATCACCAAATTTGATCAAATTCTGATTATATTAATTTTCACTCTGGTCAAGTTTGAACGTAACAGAAAAAGCTCGAATCTTGAGTACATAGACATGCGGTGCAAGTTGCTTTGTTGGTTCGAACTTTTCATTTCTTATGGCACTGAAGTTTGCAACGTTGAGGTGCAACGAAAAATACGTTTTTCTATTAATTGTTTGTTTCAATTACAAAAACCATGGCAATTTTCGTGCTGATTTTGTTTTTGGGTCCTGAAAAAAATCGTTTTACTGTCTTAACAAAATATCGAATAAAAATCACGAGCTCTGCTCAAGAAAAAACCGAATTTCGTTGCATTCCAACGATGCAAACTTCAGCATCGTTCATTTCTTGCCGTCAAGACGCTGCCGCGTCTCCAAAACGGTTATACGAAATTCAATATATTTTTCCACCTGGGAGATACGTTTGGAATGTCACTGAACGCAAATATTTGCACGTGGACACGATCGCGATATGGATCTTGAGAGTTTTAGCGATGGAAGGTGGAGCGATTATGAAAAATTGATTCAGGCGAAGCAACGAAGAATAATTTTTCGTACTGCTTGCACGAACGCTGCAAAGTTCCATTACATTTTATAAAGCAATTTGTGGAAATACGAGATTTTATCATGATCGCTTGAAATTCGTCAGATTTTCTGTGGCAGATGGAACAAGTAGAATGACGTCGAGGAAAACCTGTGACGCTTTTCATGTTATTTTTGTCAAGATTGTCGTCGTCCCGTAGTATTGATCCTCCTATAAGAGCTGCAAACCTTTTCCAAGTTGCTTGGCGATCGCTTGGTAGAAGCGGTTCTGGTCTCTTGCCAGAAACTGACTCACCTCGCACATCCTCAATGCGCAAAGCGTCTTCTGGAAAATTCGTTGAATCGTAATACACAGTGTAGAGCACGAATGTCTCTAATTTTTCGAATACGTTCACCATTCCACCGAATTTAATCCTCTGTTATGATGTGCAACTGACAGCTGATAATATTCTAGCCATATCCAATTCATTGCAGATATTCACTTTATCGTAACACGCGACCGAAGCGTCACTTTTATTGTCAGAAGATGCCAACTTTCTTACAATTTTCGATCATTCAATTCCATCCACGCCCATTGTGACAATTTACCATTACAACGTGCCACATTTATCGAGGCTTGTTTCGTATGATCCTGAAGTTTGCATCGTTGGAATGCAACGAAATTCTGTTATTTCTTCAGCGGAGCCAATAATTATTATTGAAATTTGGTCCGGCCAATAAAACAATTCTCCCTTGCCACCAAAAAACTCAATCGACTCAAGAAATTGCCACGATTTTCAAAATTCAATAAATAATCAATAGAAAAAATGTTTTTCGTTGAATCTCAACGTTGCAAACTTCAGAGTCATTGTTTCTTTGCATTCCACGTTATTTGGCCAACGTTCAAAGTCCCGAAACTCGAGACTGTCTGGGTGAATAACTTGATTTCATTCGGATATGAGGATCGGAGCGAATCTTCGGTTTTCACGATCTGGAAAAATGATTAGAACGTAAACTCGTAGACAAAAGTTCTTGAAATTCAGGATCCTGACGATCGTCATTGTTTCATAGGACCGGAATTTCTTTATTTTTTTTTATAAATAAAGAAATTTCGGTTCTTCGCTATAAAAATAGCAAAGAAAATATAAGAAATTTGTGCTTTGCTATAAAAATAGTAAAGAACAAATTCTTTATTCATTGTTCGCGATAATTGGACAATCCGGAAAGTTCTCGGGATCAACAGAAAATGATTTTTTCCTCCTTTTCATTAATGCGCTCGTTGAAATTGTTCTCACGAACTGGGAATTCGTGGCTCTTTGTTTACCTCGTTGTTCTCGATTCAATTAATTCAAATACAAAATATTGATAAAAATTGACGAAAAACTTGATTTTTTCGATTTTTTTCTGTAGTTGGAAACGATATTGGGTCAGAACGTCAAAATTGTCGATCCCGAACGAACCCCGTCAACAAAAATACAAACAAAAGTTTGCTTGACCTCTACACATACTCTGGACATTAACCCCAAAGCGCTCAAACGTACGATTTACACGAAGAACCGTTTTTTATCAAAATAAAAATAATGCGCAGTATGAAATGTCTTGCGAATCGCCAAGTGTGCGGAGTAAGCGTTCGTCTTATCGTGTGTTTACAAAATCTTGTACAATGCGTGAAGTATCTTTTTGTGGCGCAGTAACAGTCTGTGCAGAATAAATCAAAGACACGAGGAACATGGAAGAAAATTGCAGACTTAATGAAATGTTAACTAAGTCCTGCAATAATTCTTGCATTCCAATTATATCTCGTAACGAAGTTTTTGTTGTGAAAGACACGACGAAACTTAAATCGAAAATTCAATCATGCAATTACAATCCAATGTAATTATTCTGTATGAATAAAAAGATGATGCTGAAGTTTGCGACGTTGAAATGAAACGAAAAATGTTTGATTTTATCGATCAATTGTTCAATTTTCAATGCCATCCAAACTTTTCCAGCCAATCGTGCTTTTTCGACACAAATCGATCACTTCATCATTGTATTTACGTTGTGCATCTGAATAATCATTTTTGCCAAAATAAATTCGTTGCATTGCAACGATGCAAACTTCGGAGGCATATAAAACGATGATCCTAAAGTTTGCATCGTTGGAATGCAACGAAATTCTGTTATTTCTTCAGCAGAGCCAATAATTATTATTGAATATTTGGTCCGGCTCATAAAACGATTCTCTATTGCGACCAAAAAACTCAATCGACTCGAAAAATTGCCACGATTTTTAAAATTCAATAAATAATCAATAGAAAAAATGTTTTTCCTTGAACCTCAACGTTGCAAACTTCAGAGTCATTATAAAACAAAAAGTGCAATTTTGAGCACTTAAGCGGCGCGTCCAGCACGCTTTATCTGATGCGATTAAAAAATACTTTAAATAGTTAACTGCCATACGGTGACTGTGCGTGCGAGCTAAAATTACACAATAATCATAACAGCGGGACTTACGATCAAATGTAGTATTTGTACGAGGCGTCTTTGTCAGTCGATGCCGCATTTCATCGTAAAGGTGTCGCTGCAGGTATCGCAGCTTGTTATTGTTCGATATACAAAGTGCTCGCCGAGTCGACTTGGATTTTATCTTCGGACGACGATCGATACGATAATGCAAGAAAACTTTTGCGACACCCGGTAGTAAGTCGCCGACGAAAAAACAATAATTTCGCCTTTTTTTTCTCTTTCTCACTCATTGCTCTGCTGCACGCAGCATCGGTGTTTGCAACCGGGCGTCGAGTGAAAATCCACACGTGCAAAACGTCCGTGTTCCCCACTCGTTCAACTGCATCAGCGTCGAGCTCGAATATCTGGGTCACCGCGAGGTATAATGAACGCGTTTAGGCCCCGGCACGCGTCTCGCTGCATGTGTGCTCGATCTTATTGCACTACCGTAATCTTATTCGTTACTTCGTTATATATTTATCAAATACCATTAAAAAATTCAACGCGAAAATCATTTGTACGCTCAAAAAGTTTTTTTCTTCCATTCGTTTCATCTTTTTTCATTCCGCAGGCACTTTGCCACAAAATCGAGAATATAAATGTTATGACTAACGAAAATTCGTCATCCGGTTTGCACGGAAAAAGAAGGAATATTTAAAAAAAAACCCAAGGCGAGATACGTATTAATACGTGCAGCTGCAACAACGTTGCACTTTTTCGAGAAATTTTTTCCCCCACCTCGAGAATACGCGGGAGCATAATCACTTTGGTTTATCCGAAAGAATGATTTTTTTTTTCGTCATTGTTTCCACGGTAAACTAAATGAATTTTATCCCAATTTATTACTTCGTTCTGAACGAAAATAATTATATAATTCCATGAAAACGAATGACGTTGAAGCATCGTTGAAATGCAACGAAATTCATTAATTTTGTGACAAAACTCTTGACAAAAATGTACAATTTTATTACAATGATAAAACGATAGATTTTTGCGGTCCAGCAAGTGTATAAACTCGAAAGATTTCGATGTTTTATAAATTTAAACAAATTATCAAGAAAAATACATATTTTGCGTTGCAATCCAACGTTGCAAACTTCAGCCTCATGAAAACGAAACAATTTTCTTTGTTTTCTCAATATTTTTTAGGCTGCAAAATTAAAATTTTTACGAAGAAACGAGATCTTTGCTGTCGATATTAAATTTTTTATCATTTTATAATTAGATGTACAGGAAAAAAGACCGATGACATTTTTGAGATGATCCTGAAGTTTGCATCGTTGGAATGCAACGAAATCCTGTTATTTCTTTAGCAGAGCCAATAATTATTATTGAATATTTGGTCCGGCCAATAAATCGACTCAAAAAATTGCCACGATTTTCGAAATTCAATAAATAATCAATAGAAAAAATGTTTTTCTTTGAATCTCAACGTTGGAAATTTCAGAGTCATCTTTTGAGCTCGATATTTCATTCGAGTTCCATCAATTCTTGAATATTTCCGATTTTTTTCAGATAATTTTCGTCTTTCTAATGGAGAATCGTTTTTTTCGCTTTTATTAAATTTTCTGTCGGTCCGAAGAAATCATTGTGGCTCGTATGATGCACTCGTGTGTTTATTGATCCGAGGATCGACAAATATAAACTGTTTATTCAATATGAGGTCATGCGAGGTCGAAACGATTCGTACTTTCACGGAAGCTTCTCTAATCTGTAAACCGCTTTGGAATTTATGTACGTACATTCCGAAGGCATTTCTCGTCGGCGTGCAAAGTCCACGCGTCTCAAATTGATTATTTTTTCTCTCCTACACAAATTTCCAATCATATTTCTGACCCACGTCACAAAGATTTTTGCGAAATGCATTCGTGAGCTTTTTTTGCCCAATCTACGGATTTGGCTCATGGAATTTTTGGCCAAGCCGATAATAATTCTTGTGATTTGTTGGAGTTTCGGCCTCACAGACTGTCGACTCTCTTTGAACCAACACTTTTTTGTATTTATAACGCGGAGTCATTGGCCTTTGACCGCGCAGCAAATCGTGCTGCTTCTAAAATTGATTTTTTTTTCTACTCTTCGCTCGTTCATTCTTGCAATCCATGCCGTGCAAACCATTTTCCTTGTGCTCGTGATAAATCCTACTTTGCTCGTGTTCTTATTTGACTCTTCGTTGACAGACTCGGTCACAGTGACCTCCCAGCGATATTTTCATAAAATATGCCAAGTTCATTTCAACAAAACATCTTTTTCCAAAATCTTCATTTATCAACGTGAAAATAAAAAAAAAAATTGTCAAATTCATCATTTTCTTTCGTAACGAGTTTTCTTTTTTAATTGTTTTTTTTTCCAGGTAGCGAAAGTCCAGTTTTTGGTTTGGACGGTACAGGAGGAGGTGCTGGAGGCCTCCGAACACCCCACGAGCTGCCGAACGAGATATCAGCACCGTACGAAGTTCCCCAGTTTCCGATTGAGCAAATCGAGAAAAAATTATTAATCCAGCGTCAGCTGACAGTCAAGTAAGAACTATCGATTAAAACGTTAGTAGAAATTATTCATTTGAAAGCAGTGCAACTCGGCATCGAAAACTAGGTCGAATTTATTAATACGAAATCCAATTACCAGTTGCACTTTCATCATTTCGATGCAATTAATATTCGCCTCCATCATCCAATGTGGAGAATCGATATTGCAAAACGTGGAAATTGGTCATCGTTGAATTATGTTTATAAGAGAAAATATAGAATCACTTTTCGAAGCCTCAATATTTTTAATTTTCATTATAAGCGAAAAAACTTTTCATCTTTTCGTTTTTGTCGTAACTTTTTTATGCAACATTCGGTATCTCGATCGACCACTATAATTTATCGATCGGCTCTGTGACAATGGTGGTCATTTTCGTCGTCTCTTACGTCGGCCCCACGTTGTCCAGTGGCCTCTTTCTCGCAATGTATATGCACGTGTAAACGTCTATATGATAGATACACAAGAACAATGCTTACGAGAGAGCGTTATACGCAGTAAAGTAACGATCAATAACACAAGCCCAAACTCCCTTCTTGTTCTCCAAGCAGCAGCTACCTCTTCGAAGACAAGGAAATACTGACACGTCGAGTTGTCTCTCTTTTTTCTCTCCCCACTTTTATAAACTCAATCCTCTTTTTCACGTAACAATTTAATTTAATAATACATAACAAGGACTTATGACGTAATCGTCATTAATATCGTCGCTAAGAGAAAAAAGGTTGGGAAAAATGTGACCATCGATTTTCGAGGAAAATTTCTAAATTGCAGACTTCATGACTAGGAAGTTTGCAACTTTGAAATTTAACGAAAAACATTTTTTTTTATTGATTATTTATTGAATTTTGAGAATCGTGGCAATTTTTCGAGGCGATTGAGGTTTTTGGTCGCAAGAGAGAATCGTTTTACTGGCCGGACCAAATATTCAATAATAATTATTGGCTCTGCTGAAGAAATAACAGAATTTCGTTGTATTCCAAAGATGGAAACTTCAGGATCATGCAGACGTCTTTTTTACGATCTTGAAGTATGCATCGTTGGAACGCAACGAAATTCGGTTTTTTCTTGAGAAAAACTCATGATTTTTATTCGATATCGAATCAGGACGATAAAACGATCGTTTTTCAGGATTCAAATACAAAATTGATACGAAAATTGGCTTTTCTTTTGAAATTTAACAAAAAATTAAGGGAAAAAGTATTTTTGTTGGATCCCAACGTTGCGACCTTCAGTGTCATGAGTGTGCATCGTTGGAATGCAACGAAATTCGATTTTTCTTGAGGAAGACTCATGATTTTTATTCGATATTGAATCAGGACGATAAAAATATCGTTTTTCAGGATTCAAATACAAAATTGATACGAAAATTGGCTTTTCTTTTGAAATTTAACAAAAAATTAAGGGAAAAAGTATTTTTCGTTGGATCCCAACGTTGCGAACTTCAGTGTCATGATTTTTTCTGTACTTTTCGATTGAATCTATGGACAAAAGTTGTTAAATGCGAATGATGGGCTCGTTAGGAGGGAAATGTGGTCGTAGCCTTTGATCATGCTCGCTCAATTTCATTTCAAAGCCATTTTATCCACTCTCCTCGAGTATTGCAGCTTTTTTTTCCTTGTATTCTTCACCTTGTTGTGCAGGGATTTACGATCATCCGTTAGATCGCTTCTCGGCAATGTAATTTGATTAAATTCTAGCTGAGCCGGAACTCGTTGAAAAACCAGTTATAATAATTCATCCAATTAATCCACGAGCGAAAATTGGATGGATTTTTTCTCTTTATTTCCAGTAGACACAAGTTCCCGAGGCTGCTGAAAATCTATTCTACTTTTTATCTTCTCCGATCCACAAACTATTATTTCCCTTGTGCAAGATTCTTATTTTGTCCAAAGTTTGCAGAGATTTAAATAATTGACAGCAGTTTCGTCTTCACGTAATAATTACGTGATATTCATGACGTTTATTTATTTTTCTTACCGAATCTCCCACTTGGCCTTTCTTCTGCGACTCAATTTCTAAGAAATAAAAAAAGAGAGTGAACAAAAGTAAAAAAAAAGAAAGAGACCTTTGCGGAAGGTCAACTAATTGGATGCGTGCGTCGCTACACCAGATTTTTCTCTCACTGCGCATATCGCGTTCGTAAAACAATATAAAAATATATAAAAACAAAGGACCGTGCGTCGTGCGTGTGTGCGATCAGTTTCAAGAGAAATTATCATGTTAAAGGGACGAGAAGGTGAGGAATTATGTATGCGGAGAAGGGGAGCATAAAAAATCTCGAAAGAAAGGCCGTGGATGAGGAAGAGAAGGAGATAACGATGAGTAGAAAAGGATCTCACATATAGCGGAACGTTGCGGGGCAGAGTGGCGTGCAGGGGTGCGGGGAGGTGGCAAGGGAGAAGAACGTATCATGGAGTGAGGCAACCGGTGGCCGCTGTCAGTGTATCTCGAGCGGTTGCCGCGCAAGCACGGATATTAGCAAAAATTGTGAAATTCATTATCATTTTTATCAAATATTTTCGTCAGCTAGTCAATTAATTTCGAATGATGGCAAAAACTCGAGAAATTACAACATTTTGGCGACAGCCTCGATAAGTACAAATTCCAAACGGGCGATAATAAACACTCGTCATTTCGCCCGTATGTCAATTCACAGTGATTAAAAAAAAATAATAATAAAAAAACGAACTTATAGGATACGTCGAAAAACAATTGCAGTGCCGTTGCTCGATTTTAACGTCGAAATTCAAGCATTTTTCAGTTACGGGGATTTCAGGGGACATCAGAAAAAGTGCCTTTTAGTGTTTTAGGACATTTTTTAACGGTATCGGTGATTGAACATTCGTCAATGAATCCCGAGTCGATGCGCAGCCAGTGCAATTAAGATTTTTCCACTAATAAAATTTCCACCTCGACCATTTATTACTAAGAGCTCCCAAACTTTTTCCTATCAATTACTTCCACGTGGGATCGTTCGAAAAATTCTCACGACACTTTTTCCAATTGCAAAAAGTCACTTTTCCTCCGTGGTTTTTTTCTCAACGCCGTAATTGCACGTTGCATACTCGTTTTGCGGTGTGAATAGTTTTGAAACGACGATAAAGGAACGATAAAACCATGTTCGCCTGTGCGATCGACTCGAAACGCTGGCAAAGGGATAATTCGATTCTGTTGAGGTAATTGAATGCGATTTACTCACTATTATCGATGTCATTACTCCGACGATGGGTTTTCCCATGCCAGGTTTGAGGGAGTTCAGATTTTATTCAGACTTCGTACGAAAGACGAAAATTTCACACAAAATATTCAACCAAATAATTTGATAAATTACGTACATCGTTTTTCAAATACTTCGTTTGGATGACTCTGAAGTTTGTAACGTTGAGATTCAACGAAAAACATTTTTGCCATTGATTATTTATTGAATTTTGAAAATCGTGGCAATTTTTCGAGTCGATTGAGTTTTTTGATCGCAAGAGAGAATCGTTTTATTGGCCAGATCAAATATTCAATAATAATTATTGGCTCTGCTGAAGAAATAACAGAATTTCGTTGCATTCCAACGATGCAAACTTCAGGATCATCGTTTGCACGAACCAATTCATAGATATGCCTGTTATCGAGTATCGAAAAGTCGAGCAGAAGAAAAAACGTAGCAATACGAGATTAGGGACTCCAACGTTCGTGTCTTTGTATCTTGCTAAGCTTTTGTTTTCCTCTCTCATTTCCTACCGACTCCCACGTGTTTGGAGGTTACGAACAAAAGATTGTCATTATTGGAGTGTCTTTCAAATTCCTGAAACAAAAATAAGTCTCTTAGAAAGACTAAAGAAAAGAAAAACCTCTATAAAGTACAGCTAAACAAAAAAAATTTTCTCTTTCACAAATTTTCAATTATGGGAATTTTACATTTATTATATAACGAATGAAGCAACAAAAATTATTGTTCCAGGGCAGCGAAAGATCTTGAAGAGCGTCGAAGTCATTACGAGCCATCGTTGGGTCCAGGAGTTCCCGACGACATTGAGCATTCCTTTAACCTTGAGGAAAATGACTTTGTGCCGCATTTTCAGAGGGTCTCCATTTCCGGAGAAGATACTTCAGGGGTAAGTTTTTTCCTACTCAGTATTAATTAATATTGCTTCCTAATTAGCTTCGAAAGATCTTGGGAGTGATTGCTTCGGGTTTGTGACACTGTGAACAGAGGAAAATCCCTCGGTAAGGTTTTTGTCTAGCGAAGTCCCGATAGTGCAGTTTTTTCAAGGCATTGAGGCTTGGTGGTAAAATGGGCCCCAGAAAATCTCATTCGGGATCGATCCCAAGAAGTTCTAGAAGTTCGTTCATCGATCCGGAAGGACAAGTTTAACAATAATTATTTCGCGCACAATTTCGGTTCCCCAAATTAGCTTTTGTTTGTTTCTCAGCTTTTTTCTCTCTCTCATTCGACGACTAGAAGGATTTTTTTTATCGAAAAACTTGATCGATCTATTAAACTCGTAATTCTTCATTTTTGTCTCGCGAATATAAACTTGGAGCTCGCTCGTTCTCATCTTGAAAGGTCGGGTTATGGTCATTCGACTCTGACTCCATCCCCTTTAATTCTGCCGAGTTTTTCCCAGTAACCGTCCCTTTCCCCACAGACCCCTCCTGCGTCTCTCGAACCCGTTCGATAATCACACGGAACGTGTCCGACACTCGACCATGTTACAGGGACACTGTCGCTAAATATATGTTTCTATTCAACTAGACTCTCAAATTTTTATCAACACTCGCCAATACCCAGTGAGATGGAATTTTTCAGGCTTTTTTTCTATATTAAGAACGTCGACTTTCATCTTTGGGCGATATTGTTGTCCGAAATGTCAATTTTAGAAATTCTTTTCCAAGGAGAATAACTTGGAAACTTTCCGTAGTGCCTTTTTGTCATTTTGTACAAACATAATTTGTCAATATGGCCTTGAGGCTCGGGTACAACGAGCCGAGCTAAAAATAGAGTCAGTTTTTGAACGAGAAATCAAATTGCTGATTTTACTTGAGCAAAATGCCATTTGCAATGAGCACAATTCCGAATGTTCGCTCCGCGGAGTGAGGAGTGGAATAAATTTCCGTCTTAGTGTTGCCAAAAATACGACTCGTGTCGTAACGTTTCTCTTAAATACATTTATGGCAAAATAGCAATCGAGAGATCGCGGAATTTCAAGGAAATTAAGGGAAATTTTAGGTCATTGCGGCCACCACGAAAACGAATGCCCGCAATTCTCAAAATTTCATACCACACGGAGAGAATTTTACATTAAAAATTACTATGTCATTACAGTTTCCTGGTGCCATGACGTCGCCCTGAGAAATTTTAGCAAAAAATAGTAAATTTTCATCTGATAAAGGGCGAAAAATGTCATAATTTCCGCGATTTCGATAGAAAAAGAATGAAAAATTACTATGTTTTTGCTAAAAGTTCTCAGAGTGACGACACAGTAATTTTGAATGTGATATTCTCTCCGTACATACGTAATATTTATTAGAAGCGGCATTTGGATAATTAGCAGCTCCAAAATAATAAAATCTTGTTGTGTTTTTAGGTGCCTTTGGAAGATTTACAACAGGCATCGCAAATGTTGGTTCAGGCATTAGCGATACGAGAAAAATACATGAACAATTCGAAACAGACTTTTCCTTCGATAACATCGAGGTTTCTTAGAACTGCCGACAAACGACCTTTGAATATCGACGATGAGGTTCAACACGACGATCGAATGGCGATCGCAGGTATTTGACTATTTTCGTTTATTTATTAAGTTTCAATCTTCTTCGACCTCAATTTCGTTTTTATTTTCGTGTCATAACTATTAATAGCTCGCATTGCCACATGAAAACGTCACGATCGTTGATTTTTTGTTCTTGTTGGTTTCGTAATTAATTAATGATCGTAAAATTTGTAAAAATGTTTATTTTCCATCAAATCACGAGAATTTACAAACAAAACACTTTTCATCATTTGCTAATGTTATTTTTTCAAGATCATCCGGTCCATGCACCAGCCTCCCGCGGTGACCCATGGGAATGCGAATTTCCAGAACCAAAAAACTACAAAATAGCGCCATTAAACGGAGTTTTCAATGTTTACGCGAGCGAGGAGGATTTCGCGAATAAAAAACCGTTGCCATACTCGTACCCAGATTTGGCGACTTTTGTCCGCGATATGAATCTTCTCTGTGCCATGATCGCAGATGGACCATTAAAATCGTTTTGCTATCGACGACTCAGTTATCTTTCCTCGAAATTCCAACTGCACGTACTTCTCAACGAACTGCGAGAACTCGCGAGCCAAAAAGCTGTACCGCATCGTGATTTTTACAACATACGAAAAGTTGACACTCACATTCACGCTGCTTCCTGTATGAATCAAAAACACCTTCTAAGATTCATCAAAAAAACGTTGAAAAATCACGCCGATGAGGTCGTCACTTGCTCCAAAAATGGCGAAATGATGACACTCGAAGAAGTTTTCCAGTCCATGAATCTCACAACTTACGATCTTAGTGTCGATATGCTTGACGTTCACGCGGTAAGATAATTTTTTTCTAGTATTTCATGGTTTTCCACGCGTTACTCGTAATTTTGACGTGCTGGGACAAATGGACCCTGAGTTGCAATGAAATCCTCAATCTCGGATTCTTGGATAACGAAAAATCAATGACTCTGAAGTTTGCAACGTTGAAATTCAACGAAAAACATCTTTTCTATTGATTATTTATTGAATTTTGAAAATCGTGGCAATTTTTCGAGTCGATTGAGTTCTTTGGTCGCAAAAGAGAATCGTTTTATTGGCCAGAACAAATATTCAATAATAATTATTGGCTCTGCTGAAGAAATAACAGAATTTCGTTGCATTCCAACAATGCAAACTTCAGGATCATAAAAATTATAATTTCATGTTGGTTTTGTTTTTGTCACGCAGGACAGAAACACTTTTCACAGATTTGACAAATTCAACGCGAAATACAATCCGATCGGGGAGAGTCGTCTTCGCGAAGTTTTTCTTAAAACCGACAATTATCTCGAAGGCAAATATTTCGCTCGCATTATTAAGGAGGTTGCCAGCGATCTCGAGGAATCGAAATATCAAAATGCTGAATTGAGACTCTCGATTTACGGCAAAAATCCTGAAGAATGGGACAAATTAGCTAGATGGGCCATTTCGAGCGATGTTTCATCCGACAACGTTCGTTGGCTCATCCAAATTCCGCGATTGTAGTGAGTATCCGTTCACTTACAAATTTATTTATTTTTTTGCCATTTTTCCCATAATTACGATTCTTTTTTCCTTCTTTTCAATTTCGATATTAACGAGAAATCATTTTTCTTCTTTCATCAACAGCGATATATTCAAATTGAACAAATTGATGACCAATTTCCAAGAAATTCTAAACAACATATTTTTGCCACTTTTCGAGGCGACCAACGATCCAAACAGTCATCCAGAACTTCACAAATTTCTCCAATACGTGAGTACAAAAAAATATCATCAGAAAATCTAAAAATCAATAGAAATGATGAAATTTTAATAATTTCTTTTGACAAGACAAATGACAAACTTTACGAAAAGATTGCGAGCCGCCCTGCAACAACAAACTTCTCATACAGAGAAAAGTTGTAGCCAAAAAACCATGAAATTATTTTGAATCGACCTTCAGCTCCGGGAGGTCAAATGTTTAATTGAATCTTTGGGTGCCTTCCAATATTTCCAATAATTTCGAAAATATTCATGTCACTGTTGAAAATTCCGAAACTTTTCGCCGATTGCCAAGAAATCGTGCTGTGCCGTAAAGTGATAAATATTTTTCACGTCAGAATCTTTCCATTTACGTTTTTCAATACAATTTTTCATTGCTCATCAATAAAACAGGTGATCGGTTTCGATTCCGTCGACGATGAGAGCAAACCCGAAAATCCCTTGTTTGACAAAGATGTTTGTCCACCCGAGGACTGGAACGACGTCGAAAACCCTCCATATGGATATTATCAGTACTACACGTACGCGAACATGACAGTGTTGAATCATTTCCGAGCGTACGTATTATTTTTTACGCCGCAATTATATCTCTCGAGAATTTGATTCTCGATCCATAAATTCGTCAGTCAGACGTTGATTTTTTTGATATTTATCGAATTACTTATGATTTTGGAATGATAACAAATATTACAAACGTGTGATTGGAATTTAACGAAATTCAATGCATAATTTGAATTTTTTTTTGCAGAGAACAAGGCATGAACACTTTCGTTCTGAGACCTCATTGCGGTGAAGCTGGTCCGATTCAACATCTCGTCTGTGGTTTCATGATGGCAGAAAATATATCTCACGGTCTTTTATTGAGAAAAGTTCCCGTTCTTCAATATTTGTACTATCTCGCCCAGATCGGCATTGCGATGTCTCCGCTGAGTAACAATTCCTTGTTTCTCAATTACCATCGTAATCCCTTACCGGAATATTTGGCCCGTGGGCTTTGCGTCAGCTTGTCAACCGACGACCCTCTTCAATTCCATTTCACAAAAGTAAGTGAAAAACCATGTTTGATCGTTAAAAAGACAACAAAAACTCGCTCGAACAAAGAACTTTGTGTGTGAAAAGCGAAAATCGCCAAAAAAAAAAACAAAATCATTGAAAATTGAATTTGCTTGAATCCAAAAGATTGACACGATCATTTTGGTAATAAATTTCTAGATTATACGAAAAAAGGGTTATCGTTAACGATCGAAATTATGTAACGAAAAAAAGTAGTTTTTATTCCAACGAGCGCGAATTCGGCGTCTCGGGTGTGTTTTTTTTCGGCGAACGGAATAAAAAAATGGTAAACTTATTTGTGACCATGTAATTCATCGTTGCAGGAACCACTCATGGAAGAATACAGCATCGCAGCTCAAGTTTGGAAACTCAGCTCTTGCGACATGTGCGAATTAGCGAGAAACTCTGTCATTATGAGCGGATTCCCTCACAAGGTACGAATGATTCTTAAAATTAAACTTTCCACGTTTACGTTTAATAATATGAAAAAAACAATAGGAAATTTCGTTTAGCAACTTTTTGAATTGTCAATGATTGTTTATCAGCGAGTGCTCAACAAAGTCTATGACGACTCTGAAGTTTGCAACGTTGAGATTTAACGAAAAACATTTTCTCTATTGATTATTTATTGATTTTTGAAAAACGTGGCAATTTTTTGAGTCGATTGAGTTTTTTGGTCGCAAGAGAGAATCGTTCTATTGGCCGGACTAAATATTCAATAATAATTATTGGCTCTGCTGAAGAAATAACAGAATTTCGTTGCATTCCAACGATTGAAACTTCAGGATCATTTTGGAATGACTCTGAAGTTTGCAACGTTGAGATTCAATGAAAAACATTTTTTCTATTGATTATTTATTGAATTTTGAAAATCGTGGCAATTTTTTGAGTCGATTGAGTTTTTTGGTCGCAAGAGAGAATCGTTTTATTGGCCGGACTAAATATTCAATAATAATTATTGGCTCTGCTGAAGAAATAACAGAATTTCGTTGCATTCCAACGATGGAAACTTCAGGATCATTTATCGCGTTGAGCAAAATTCAGTAAATACTCAAACGAAATTTGTGAGTGTAACTTATTCGTCTGAACCGTTTTTCTCTTTTTTTCTCATTCTCAGAGCAAACAATATTGGCTGGGACCGAACTACACGAAGGAAGGTGTGGCGGGCAATGACATTACGAGGACGAACGTTCCTGACATTCGAGTGTCTTATCGTTACGAGACGCTAGTTGATGAGCTTTCCAATATATTCAAGGTCGTTGATAAACCAGGCGAGACATTTTAGCCCGCGGCTTTGAGAGTTAGCGATATTTTCACTGATCCTCAAGTATCTTCCATTTTTTCAAACTCTCTGTTAGCTTCTGATCGTCTTTTCGATTTTTGATTCTCGGCGGTTATCAGTTCGCAGATTTTTTAAATAATTCTCTTTAGCAAAAGAATCGTTACTAATTTTTTCTTCTCTCTTCTGAGATTTCGTCAGAAAATCCATCGTTTACTCTGCTCACAGCGAAATTCCTTCTCAGCAGATTTTCAATGAGGAAAAAAATATTGTTCATCGATTGAAATTTCAACGAAAAATTCTTAAGAGAATGTTCGAATTCACGAGATTCGGAATTTCTGATACACCAAAATAAAAATCGATTTAGTAGAAAAATCGATTCAAAAATATTTCTCTTGCCAATCAAATTTGAACATCATGATTTTCCTAATTAATCTTTTATATTTAATATTCGTGACGGAGATGATCGAGAAGTCAAAAAAGAAAAAAAAAAAAAGACTAAATTGGTTTTTGGCTGGAAAATTGCAATTTTTTCGCAATATTTGGCTTCCCCAAAACTACCCGCGACATTTTTCAAAATACTTTAATCAACGACTTTTCCTGTGCTTGAAAATAATATTTACAAAAGCGAAAATCGCCAAAAAAAAATACAAAATTATTGAAAATCGAATTTTCTTGAATCCAAAAGATTTGCACGATCCTTTTGGTAATAAATTTCTAGATTATACAAAAAAGGAGTTGTCGTTAACGATCGAAATTATGTAACGAAAAAAAGTAGTTTTTATTCCAACGAGCGTGAATTCGGCGTCTCGGGTGTGTTTTTTTTTCGGAGAACGAAGTAAAAAAATGATGCACTTATTTGTACATATATGTATGAGAAATAGCGAATGTAAGTGAAGAAGAAAAAAGAGTCTGTAATTGATTCGCATCGACGAATCGTGAGTTTAAATTAATTAAGACAATTAGTCGTGCCTATTGTACTCCGTTTTTATGGCACTATTTTTTCTCGGTTCCTCTCTTTTCTTTTTTCTAGACAATGCAACATTTTTCCGTCTAAACTTTGTCACTTATTTTCTTATATTTTTGTACGTTTATATATCGAACGCAAACTTGATTTTGCGATTCATCAGCGGTTTATTCCCCGTCACATTACAACTTGAGAGAAAATATACATTTTTTCTTTTTTTCCAAACTTCAGCAAAGTTTTTTTCAACTACTCATCGCCTCAACGATTTTCAGTTCACGTTGCTCGCGTGTATTCCCCATTTTTTTCATATTTTTTCTAAATTTCAATTTTTTACGAAATCCACATAATGAATTTTGTCAATTTTTCGACCTCGTGGAAACTTGTCACGATTTTCCGTTCCCAGCCTTTGATTTCGAGTCATTTTTTTTCTTCATTCGTTGGCTCGTGACAATAAATTCAATCACTGCAAAGTCGAGGCTCATATTTGCTGTTGTTAATCGAATCTCAAGTTATCTGACACGGGAATGATGGAAAGTTAATGGTAAAACATGAAAAAAATGTGATCAAGCGTAGATTTTCGAGTTTATGTATATATTTATGATTATCTCGCGACGATAGGAACAATGATATGTATTTCTTGTACAAATTCTACCGATATTATAAAAATATTACCGTACATTATATTAGTATAGTGAAAATGAAAAAAAATATATATATATCTATACGAATAATGTTTGAGCTTAGAATTTTTTGGTTTTATTTCTAGAAAATAAAAAAAAAAAAATGTTTTGTGGATATTTACAAGAAAATATTCGAAAAGGACAAAATGCGATCTTTCTCTTGTCGATTTAACGTTTTGTTTGCATTTTTTTTTTTTTTACGTAAAAAATGGATAATTGATGGCTTATTTTTGTTTTTACCATTTAAAGTCTCAGGCGAATAGTTCGAACGGTCAAGAGAGGCTTTCGGAGTGAAATTTGCATGGAAAATTTTCACACACCCCTCGATAAAATCCTTTTCGAATCGATTCTCCTGGTTTATAAAAATCTAGCGATAACGTAATTAGCAATAATGAGAAACGTTATTAAGCTCGAGTTCGCGATCTCAGAGGTTTTGCCTGCCGATACTCCACTAGCGGCCCTTCGCCTTTGCAATTCAGAATCGTGCGTCGGATCGACGTGTGCTTGTAAATTTTCGTGTGTTTGTATTCCTACGTCATCGTAGTCTTCATTCTTAATTTCTACGAGCATTTTTTCGTCCAGGATCTCACTCGTGTCTTCGATTGACCTGGATTGGAACTCATTGGTCTCTTGATCGGACAGCTTGTCGTTTTCTTCCTCATCAACTGCTTCTTCTTCCGTAGTCGGTTTTGCTTCTTCTTCTTCTCTGTTCGATTCTCCTTTTTCTTCGAATGTTTCTCCGGTTCCTACTTCTAGTTTTTCTTTTTCGTCGATCTGAGATTTTTCTCCCGATTCGTCATGATCTTCTCTTTCGTCCAGCTTTCCTTCTCCTACTTTTTCGGGTTCTACGATTTCTTCT
This sequence comes from Diadegma fenestrale, assembly GCA_037043255.1. Classification (NCBI taxonomy): domain Eukaryota; kingdom Metazoa; phylum Arthropoda; class Insecta; order Hymenoptera; family Ichneumonidae; genus Diadegma; species Diadegma fenestrale. The sequence continues at coordinate 2,294,010 of CM073311.1, read as the reverse complement.
TGTTTTTCTTCGACTTGTTCGGATTCTATTATTTCGTCTTGCACTTTTTCTTCGACTTTTTCGGGCTCTATTATTTCATCTCGTTCTGCATCCATTATTTCCTCTGATCCTTCTTGTTCATGTGCTTTTTGCTGTCCATTTCCTTTGACCTGCTTACCTTTGCTTGCTGGTACGAATTTGCTTTCTATTTCGTCCTCACTAAACGGGAATTCCGGCTTTTCGGAGCTCTCAATGAGTTCAGATGTCAGAACGATCCCGACATTTGGTGAAACAGGAATGAGATTTCGAGAAGCAACTTTCCTGAAAGATTCGTGAGACAGTTTTGTGAGTTTTTGGTTGTTACCAAATTATCAAAAAATCAATGTGTATCGATCACAATCACCAATAAATTCTTACGTTGATGTTTCATCTTTTTCGGAAGTGATGACCACGTCGAGATAAATGTTCAAATCTGGATACAGATCGGTCATATTTACTATTTGCTTTGTATTTGCCAAGTTTATCACGAGTACGAAGACCGGATGATTCGTCAAGGTCCTGTGAAGCATTTAAAAACGAGGACGGATTATTTCGAGGTCGCGAGGAAAAGCTGGAAATTTTATGTATTTTGGAAAAGTGAAAATCCGGTGAAATAAAATATTTCCAGCCTCTCCACCTTTCATCACAGTGTTTTCCTCATTAAATTCCCACCTCCCTGGCTTTTTTCTCTTCCTCGAGATAAATTCAAGCAAAAATATAAAAAACTGTTATGTGAATTACCTTCGCAACACGAAAATAGTGTCATTGTTCATATTTTCGATTTCCCAATCACCATAACGAAAAACAGGACTTTTTCTTAGTGCGGCGAGTTTCTTATAAACGTTTAAATGACTATGAGGATCGTCGAGTTGTGCGGCGACGTTGACGTAATTGTAATTGTCGTTGACTGGCAATTCCACAACTGATGCATTTGAAAAACCAGCTGATGGAGAGTTGTCCCATTGCATGGACGCGATGGGCGAATGATATTCGAAATAGTCAGTTATATTGAAACCTTGTGCAGAATAATCTATATCGTCCAATGGAATTGGAGTATCCAAGAGGCCGATCTCATCCCCATAAAACGTGTGTGCTTGACCAGGCAATAGCATACTCAACATGAGAAGAGCATCGAGTCTGTCAGGACCAACTCTAGTTGTAATTCTCATGCTATTGCTATTCGAGAGCTGGAGAACAAAATCATTCGAAACATTGAGAGATTCACGTGGATTTCGTGTCATTGCGAGCGTGAGAATTTGTTTCTTTGCGAATTTTCATAATTATCACGAAAAATCAACATGAAATTATTCAATGAGATTAGAAATCAATTTTCCTCGTCATTAATTGACGATCGGTTTTTAAAATGACTCTGAAGTTTGCAACGTTGGGATTCAACGAAAAAACATTTTTTATATTGATTATTTATTGAATTTTGAAAATCGTGGACATTTTTTGAGGCGATTGAGTTTTTTGGTTGCAAGAGAGATTCGTTCTATTGGCCGACCAAATATTAAATAATAATTATTCGCTCTGCCGAAGAAATAACAGAATTTCGTTTCATTCCAACGATGGAAACTTCAGCATCATTTTTTAAATGTTGTTCTCGTTTTTTTGTTTTACCATCCAATTCGTGGTTTCGTTCATCGGAATCCGATCAAGCCACTTTTCGATATCTCGACCCAATTCGCTGGCACTCGTGCCAGCAACGGCGTTGCTTTTAATGAAACAATAATTCGATGGTATAACAGACGTTGTATCATTGTCCCCATTTTCGTAGTACGATAACAAACGGTCATCAGTATCGTAGGAGCCAGTGATCAAATATCTGTAAGTGAGAAAATGTTTCTTCAATAGTAATTGATCATTAATAATTATGGCGAGGAACACTCTTGTTGGAAATTCCGAAGAAGCACTCAAAAACATTCTTTCCCATTTTGTTTGCCAATCCGAATCATTCGGTTCTTATTTTAATGTCAATTTTTGACCCAACAGTTCATAAAGTTATTCGATGTTACGTGATACGTACTTGGAATCGGAATCGTTCGTCTTCGACCATTGGTTAACGTACGTACGAATACTGGACAAAAATTGAACATTTTTTATTTCAGCTGGAACGTGTTGTTCGCCAGGGGCAAGTAAATTGTTGCTCAATTCAAAGTCTTCGAAGAAATGAGGAACTCCGCTGATTCGAAAACCATCTACGCCTTTGTTTAACCAAAAGCCGAGGATTTCCTAGAAATTAACAATCAAGACATGAGTCAAAGTCGCCTTTTTTCAAGGGAATATCGATTTGAAGCATTTGAGACTATTCGTTACCATTATATCGCGTTGCACGTATGGATTTTCGAGGTTCAAATCCGGCTCGGACTTACTGAACGTATGATAGTACCACTGCCCTCTATCTTCGTTGTACGTCCATGGAGAACTGATCATGTCGTGCTTCACGATTGTCTTGAAACAAAAAAAAAGCCATGCAATTTTTTGTTACTGTGAAAATGCCCGATTATGATGATCCTGAAGTTTGCATCGTTGGAATGCAACGAAATTCTGTTATTTCTTCAGCAGAGCCAATAATTATTATTCAATATTCGGTCCAGCCAATAAAACGATTCTCTCTTGCGACCAAAAAACTCAATCGACTCAAAAAATTGCCACGATTTTCAAAATTCAATAAATAATCAATAGAAAAAATCTTTTTCGCTGAATCTCAACGTTGAAAACTTCACAGTCATCAATTAGGAATCGTTTCTATCACGATTGCTTTTTAATTTTCCTCAAGGTTAATCATCAAATCTTATTCATTTGAATTATAATTCAATTTCAGTCATTTTCTTCATTTTTACGATTTCCATGGGATTAATTAATAAAATGTAATTTTTTCATGAAAAAATAAAGTGTTACTGTGTTTAACGGATCATCGGGTGGGGCCAGAATGCCTTCGGGAGTGATCGTGCCGTTTGCCCATACGTAATAATCCTTAAAGTGTTCCATCATTTTCGTGGATGCGTCAAACCATTCGTGTTCAACACTCGTGTGATTTGGTTCGACGTCCAAAATGATTTTCATGTCTAATAAACACAAAAAGTAAGAAATAATCGTTTTAATCGTAATTTTTGTTCGTGGATGTACCAGATTTTCATGAAATTTGCTGACAAAGCACTTACTACGGGCGTGTATTTCTTGCACGAGCTCCTCAAAATCGCTGAGATTGCCGAAAACTTCATTCACGTTTTCATAATCAGAAACATCGAAGCTAGTCCCGGACAGCGGTGATGAAAAAATTGGGTTGAGACAGATTGTTTCGATCCCCAAATCGTCTAGATAATCCAGACGATTTATTATACCTGGAAAATTGTCATTTTTTTCCAATTATAATAATCGACAACGAATTTTATGAAGAAAACTGAAAATGCTGCTCGAACTTGTGTGGTCTACGATCACAATTCCTCTTGGTCGATCGTAATTGCTTCCTCAATCAAAATTCAATTGAATTACGATTTAAAATTTTTCCGCAAACCTCACGAACCTTGAAAATCGCCGATTCCATCTCCATCACTGTCCTGAAAAGTTGGCGTCCATATTTCATAGACCAGCGTCGTTTCCCACCAATCTTTGTGAACGAGATCTCCGTGAACCAAGCATTGGTTCGATTCAAGGATCAGCAGACTGACGATACTGAGCGTGACGATTTTTCCGGCAAACCATGACATTTTACAATTTCTAAAACAGAATCCCTAAATTTTGTTTAGCTGTGCATTCGAGACCGAAAGCGATTTCAATGCACTCACGAATTTAGCACGCGACTTGAAGAAATGGAAAAATGATGGAAATACTCAGTTAATTAATCACTAATTAATTGATCACAATATTCGGTTCCTTTTAGTAACACAGATTCTTATATAAATCGTTCTGAGATATTAATTCCATAAAAAAAGGAGCAAGAAACCTCTGTCGTGGCGTTAAGAAGCGAAGAAAGTACCGAAGCAGTGCAAAGATCGATCGACAACTGAGCGACTGATTCAAAGATGCAACCGCAATGCCCTCCTCGCTTGAAAACACTCGCGTAAATACTGTGAATGTACAAATTTTCGTATGATGTCAGAGCGAAGATTTCGAAATTTGCCTCCTAGACCCAAAGACTGTTTCACATTTGTTTGACGTTTTAAAAAGCATTTGCGAAATTAGTATCCACGTAAAAACAAAAATCATTGCCACACATCGAACGATGGACTGACAAAAAAACGTGGAATCAAACAAAGATGATTCGAAATAATAAATAAATAACCAGCTCACCTGTGTTTTGATACTGTTTTGTGTTTTTCCATACGCTTGCTGAATTCTTTCCTCCAGTCAATAAAGTGACTTGGTTTCCGCTCCAAAACGTTTTCACTGCAGTAACGATCGTCGCTAATTGATTTATTCAAAAATAAAGTAATCGAATCTTGTCGCTTTCGTTGGCATGATGGGCGCCAACATTTCGGCGATAACGTCACGTCTCTTCGACGTGACTATCGACGTCTCGCACAATTTGAAAACTTTTCGATAACTTGGTCAAAATTTGACAAACTTTCGTTGAGCCACGTCTCACTACGCGTGAGTCACACTTTACTAAGAAAAATGCAAATTCGAACGTAGATTTATTCGATACTTCAAATTTTCATAGCTTCGTGATCCAATTCAAGAACCGAAAATGCAATAATATCCAAAGTGCTACTGCTACGAAAAAAAAAAAAACATGCCGATACGGCAAATTTCATGTCAATACAGAAAATTGTGCAGACTGCAGTTACTCACTTTTTATAGTATCGTTCCCTTCACTGTCAATGCATTAAATTGACGTTTCGTAATTTTTGCTTGAAATCTAATGCAAAATGACGATTTCCAGTGTTTTCGAGTAGAAAATGAATTATTTTTCTGCGAGTAATTAAATTGACTGATTAAATCTCAAATCTTAGCGAATCTTAATGATTATCTTTTGAAACGAACCCCTCAAATTATGTAATTCCTGCTACATGAACATTTGAGGACGAAGGCAAACGATGAAAATTCTGAACGTTGCATACGATAATCGAACGTGTCGAAACATTCAAACGATTATAATTCGGGCCGCGTTGATTAACACTGAAAGTTTTCAAAAGATTCCAACAGTTAAAACGTGATAATTTTGACAAACAGCGATAAAGAAATACTGTCAAGTGTCAAAAGTATACAGTGGCACGTTTCTCGATTATTCATTTTTTTTTAAATATCTTATTCCTCGGTCGCAAGACGAAAATGTAATAAGGTCAGTCGCAATTAGACTCATCGTCAAAATGGAAATATCGATTATCGAGAATCGTTTTATTATACATCGATGTTTTTTTTTCTTGTCTAAATTCACGTTCCTTTGGAATTCCAACGCGGAGGAATCGTTCGTTTTGCAGATTTTCGTTAAACACAAAAAAAAAAAATTGTCTAATTCTAATTTCAACCGGCTTTCTGCGCCGAAATATTGAAAATTCCAAAGTTCACTCAGAGACGTTTTTTTTCGAAGATTTCATTGGCTACAAATTGTGTCCTATAAACTTTTTCTCTATGTGTAACGGTTCGTTCAGAATTCGCGGCGATAGAGCGCCGATTCGTCAACTTGAATGAATTGGTTCGGACGAGGCATAATAAATAGACGTAGGGACTCTGCAGGGTAAATTTGAGTCCGGAACTTGAATTTACATTTTGGATCATCGGCCGCGCGGGTGATTCTGTATTCTAAAAAGTAGGTATGCGTATATATGGTTCGTATGGGAGTAGAGAAAGAAACATCACCGCGACTAAATTGCAATTTCATAGACCCCAGGGGTCCGCAGTCATTCGTTTCACAAAAGCAATTACGAAAACATTATTCGTCCCACAACAGGCTGCAGTTTTCTGCGACCATCTACCTTGTATATCTCTAGATCGCGTCAGCTACAGCTGCCAAATATATTACCTTTTTATTCCGGTGTTTTTGCAATTTTCCTTCGACCCACTTTAATCAATCTTTTTTTTTCCGGACGCGAATATAAATTGAACGTTTTTCGTGCGAGCTTTGTGCAGTTTGGACCTCTTGTGGACGGAAGCAAAATTAGAAAACAATAAGCTCACGGTTTCGCGGCTCCGAAATTTTTTTCTTCGATTTTTTGAACGTATCTCGACTGCATTTTTCATTTGTTTTTTACGACCTAAAAAAGGACAGGGCCATTGAAGAAATTACGTTTCATACCTGGACTCATGCACTATTCGGTAAAACTAGGAAAAACGTTTGAATAAATATTTCTCTCGTGTAAACAACATTGAATGTATGTATATTTTGCACTTTCGATTCAATTACAATTAATTGATTCTTGTTTTTTTTCTTTTTTTATTATATTTTTTATTTGTATTTCTTAGTCGGTCATATATTTCGCGTTTTCTCCACTAGATCTTTATTTATCATTATTTTCAATCAATTAAATAATGTATATGATTCTACGATTATTCGACCCTCGCTGATGGAGCTGACGTTCCAACATGGCGAGGGGAATAATCATCAACATTTTCCTGAAGAATCCGTAAAGGCGCGAGGACCTTTTAACGTCTCTTCTCAGAATTCTTTGCATGATTTTCACACATTAACAATCAACACGTTTTTTTTTTTATCATCCCTTTCGATTCTTTTGCAGGAAATTCTCAATCGTCTGACCATCGAAAATTTGCTCGATCCCATGAGCTTTATCCTCATTTTTCTCATGCGATTTTTGTCGTTTCGCGATCGTCCAATCAATTTACACTTTTTCGTCAGACCGAATTCATTTCGCGTGCAAATAGCGAGTAGGGATTAATGTGTGCTCTTGCGATAATAAATAGTGAGTGTAGGCTCGTATATTGCGATCTGGATCGTCCAATAAAACGCTTGATAATTTTTCTCCATACTCTGCGCTTCAAACCTCCATTGAAATGTTTCATGTATTTTTTTGTCTTTTTTATTTTTCAATATCAGTTGTACGAACCAAGATGGTGACAAAACTTTTCTCATTTATCTATATACCTATTATATATATATATATAACATATACGCGATCGATTCCGTGTGAATCGCGAGACTACGCTCGTACGTGCTCCTCGATTAAGCTTTTCCTTCGTTATTCCTCATTTACCAACTTTTCTGTACCAAACTTTTTCACATTTTCTCATAAGAATGGCTCGAGGAGAGATAAGCGTATTTTTCCAAATAGATTTACCGTTTTTTCCTCACATTTTTATATTCATCCAATATCTCAGGAAAAAAGTTTTCATCTCACGAGCACAATATAGTACATTCTTGAAACAGTCGTTCGTCTAAGTAGAATCGACTTCATTTCGATCACCATAGCAGAAGACGTGTTTATAGAAATAAAGAAGAAGAAAAAATGGAAATGAAAGCTCTGACGATAAAATCGATCGATAACTCAAAGTTTACAAATTGTATTCGTTGTTAAGATGTTCACTGTATACGTTGCACACATGATGGGAACTTGTTTATCGGTGTGAATGATGGACTTGTCGAACTGTCAAATCGTCCGAAGCTTATATCGACTCTATAAGCATTTCTAAAGACTAGGGACGCTTACGCAGCGAGAAAAAGAGAGGAAAGAGATCGATCGGGTGCCATGGCGATTGTTACAACTTAATTGAGCTGTGAGAGTGAACAAACGTGTTAATTAATGACGAAAAGTATAGAAACTGACCTTCGAAGAACTTTTTGGATTTTTTCTTGTCATTCTTTTTTCATCGTTCTTTTTGCAATGAAAAAATAAAGAGAAATACTTGCGTTTCTTATCCCGTATGTGCAACTATTCGTTTAAATCATCAACTGTATTTACAATCAAGGAATAGACACTATAATACGTATAACATGTATTACTATATTTTTCTTTTCTTTTTTAACAATATTCTTGCTCTTAATTCTGTTCGGTTGGAATATAAATATAATTCGATGAATTGTAATCGGTGTATGGGCGGAGGTAGCGAAAGGAAGAAGGAACATATGTTTCACATTACGTTTCTATAATACGCAGCGTTTATGTTGTGTTCTCAACGTATACTCACTATACAATAACATAACAATTAACGAGTTTTTTTTTTTCAACGAGCTTGAAGCAACATTTGTACCGTTTTCATCGCACCATGAAAATTCCTCGAGTCGAACATAAGGGGGAGGTCAAAATTTCGATTAAAATTCCTAGTACTCCCATAACGGAATTCCTTCATTCGCATTTTTCATTTCTCTGAGTAATTATTATGCGAATTTAATTCGCATTAATTAATAAATTAATTGAAATTTAATTAATTTAATTATTTAATTAATTTATCAAAAAGTTATTCTCTCTGCAAAAAAAGCCTCAGGCGTTCAAGTTTTTCGTTGCAATAAAAAATCTGTGGGAATTCATTTACGAAGGATTTAGTAAGAAAATCTTGTCACGAAGTATTTTCGATTTACTAATAATTCAACAATTTGATTTTGGACGAAAGAAAATGGCGGTAAGGTGGATTTTTTTGATCGGATACGCTTTTCTCCAAACAAAAAAAAGTCAGTACGATTGCGGTACAGATGTTGAACAATATTCGAACAAATTGACTCGTATATTTACATATATATATATATATATCTACTGGCGCAATTGTTTTGTTAAATTTTTTCGCTTACGGTACAAAACTCATACTTAATGTGCATCCTTGTCTCAATCCCTCTCTCCATTCTCGAATATTTTGCATATTCGTTTACGTTCGTTTGGTTTGTTGGTTTTGTTTTTTTTTGAATTGTTGCTTCTTTCTGGCGTTTCACATGTCGCAGCTAAATATTTATATCGTTCACGTTTCATTGCCAAATTTTCAATCGACGTCTACTTTTCTTTACGTAACATTTATTATCGTAACTTTTGGAAACGCTTCTAGAAAACCACACTGACTACTTTTTCATAATATATCGAGCGCACCCCGCCAAAACGACCATTTCAGCAACTTTCTTTTTTGCTTCGAGCCCGATCAACGCAGCTCTGTTCATTCTTGTCGAATCCATTAATCCATCCGCTGTTTCGAGATGATTTTTTTTCTTCCATGGCTATAGCTTTGCGAAAATTGATTAAATCGAACTTTTTTTTTTTTATTTTCATTGGAATGTGGAATTTCTACCACACCAGTTGAGAGGGATTGATAATTGGGTTTTATTCATTTTATCGAACGAGAGTTGAGAATTATTGATATCGAGATTTTGGACGATTTTATTTCTTTTCCGAAGAATTTCCTGGCGAATTTTGATCAATCGAACTATTTTCAAAATCGCAGTCGAGCGAGGTTTTCGAAAAAGGGCATTTTGGTCAATTTTTGGGGGAACGATTTTCATAGAAGGAAAAAAGTGTCGGATTCTGCAGGAAAATCGTGTCCATGAGCTTTTTACGGTCCATTCAAGTCATAACGTTTCCAGCTTTCGAAAAAGAAAGATGCTGAAGTTGTTGGTTTGGCGTGAAACGCCCCATACGCGCGTATATATATATTTTAATCCCTTAAATTAAAACTAGGAGAAGATGCGATACGCGCCTCCTCGCTCATCGTGTCACACTTTTATTTTTATGTATTTTTAAATTTTTTCTTTGTTTAATTATTGGTTTATTTGGGTTACTTTTTAATACGGCGACGGCTGGATTTTCGCTGGAGCTAATTCGCAACAATTAGCGATATTATTTATGACGCTGGGCGGCAATACCAATGACAGCTCTCTGCAATACGTAATTTATTTATTTTTTCCTTCTCTGTCCATTTTTCCGAACAAAATAACTAACTACCGATATTTCGTCACGTAATCTATAATCAATCTAAGAGATTCGCTTTTCTCTCTGTTTTTCTGGCCTCTCGGGACTCTAAAAACATCTGCTACGATGTATATATATATATATATAGTTTATAAAGAGAAGAGATTTTCAAGAGTCGTTGAAACTTTTTGAATATTTTCAATACTTGTATAACATTTTTACCTATATTTTAGTGTATATTTTGCTTTTGTCATTTTATTTTTGTTCCTCCAATGATGCATGTTGATTGAAACGTTTGTGAGAGAGTATATTTACGAGAAATGAAAAAAGATCGCGACCAGCCCCACAAAACTTCTGTGATATATGTACGAGAGTACTTTTCAGATAGTTTTTTTTATTTTCATTATTTGAAATTCGAACGCGACGAGTATTGTTCGTCCCGATCAACGCGATTGCGTTACAACCAGGATCGACGATACATCGTGATATTCAATGCCAATCGCACTTTGATTTTGTGCGTGAAGCATTAAAGTCAACCGAAAACAAAACCAAGGTTTAAAAAAAAGATGAAAAAATGGATCCTCCGTTTGTGAAAAATTTCATTCGAACGATGAAATTGTTACTGTTTATTTAAATCTTCAACAAATTGCCTAACTTGCTGAAAAATACGTCACTAAATTCAATACAATTTTAATGAAAAAATGCTTGGTCCAAATGGTACTGAACTTACTGTTTGTTTTTGTAAGATTCGAAAACATGTTCACCACCTTTTTGTTTTTTGGTCATTTCGCGAATACTGGCCCATCTATCGTTTGCAAACTATTTATTTCACGAAAACTATTTCTCGTATACGAAGAAGCCAAGAGGCAGAACAAAACTATGGACTACGTGTAAAATATCACCCCGAGTAACTGATTTGTCGCATCAAATGGAAGAAATACATAACGACAACGTTTCGATTCGTCGTTTTGAAAAAGGAAAATATTGAAGCTGGAACGAAATTTGTTTCGCTTGTTTCAAATCCCTTCGTTTTTTTTCTGTAAATATTTTTCGTTTTTAATCTTGTATATGCTGCTTTTGGCATCTAGATATGCATCTACCCTTATATGGATTATCGAATCGAATATGCTTCTCAGTCGGTTCCGATCGAGGGTTGAACGTTCTCTTTGAATCAGTTGCTTCCTCGTTCACTTTTGTTGCTGGGCAACAGTGTTTTTTGGTTTTGTTTTTGTTCGATTAAATATACTTAATAGCAACATAATACATCAGACTTTCCGTTTCACGATGATCAACTCCACGTGGCATAGTCTCGCGAGAACAATCGACCTACAGGATATAAAGTTGGTCCGGTGTTAATGTTTTTCTTTTTTTTTTTCGTCTCAATAATAATGATTTTTCTTCATTTACGAATAAAAACGAGAGATCAAAGAGAGGCTACGAAGGAATTGACTTCATTCTACGGATCGAAAAATTTAACGCGAGTATAGTTTTCAAAAATCGAGAGTAGAAACGAGAGGGGGCTGGTCAGACGTTACTTTTGGGCAATTAATTCCCCTGGAAAAAGGACAAGGGTGGATAAAACCCTTTTGGTAGTATTTTTAAGATCCTCGAGTCGCTTTTATTTTCTCCAGAAATTTGAGAAATTCAGAGGTATATGGAAAAACTTTGATTACATGAATTTTTTTCGGGTGGGGGTTCCCGTGAGTGTAGGTTAGTGATTGGCTTCGCGAAAAATGCGTTTTCAGCCAAGTGTTAGCCTAAAGGAACGGCAGAAAAACGAGAATTACTTTATACTTTAATCACAACATAAAATAATCATATATAATTATAATAATTAATTAATATCATTGTAATATTTTAATATATTATAATTATATATATTATTTATATATTTTTTAACATTTCTATGTCTATAGATATATCGGTGTTTATGGAGATTCATAATTAATTTTATCAGAAAGCTTACGCGACGCGAAATGTTCTCTGACCTTTCGATTGACATTGTCCGCGTATATAAACTTTTTTTTTTCATAACGCCACATCTGCACTACCAATTATGTTCATTATATATTTATTTTGATCGAAAGGATCTTTCGTGTGTATAGAGAAACGCATCTGTCGTTTAGAAACTTTCAACGCTAAATTATCTTCGTCTCGAGCTCAATTATCCTGATTTTTATCGCAAACATTTCCAGGGCTCTTTCTCACTCATCTAAAGTGCCCTGCGTTATCGATTTCTCTCTATACCCCTCGATTTTTGTAATTACCTGAGTAATTTGAGAAATAAGTCATGTATACGACTTCTATCGACCCTTTCGTCGTTCAATGCGGACCCCAGTCTCGTGTCATTATGATCGAACAGCGAATGGGCGTGAGCTAACTCAAACGGTCTAGCAATTTCTCCAAAAGCTCAGTGCTGCTAGCTTTTGGGAAACTTTTTGTTGGGTTACCGAAACGATCGAATTTCCACATTCCGAGAATTGATTACTCGTGCATAATGTATTGTAATTTTTTTACTCAACATTTTACCCTTGAATCTGAAATTCTTTCATTTCTCAAATCATTATGAAACTTTTTCTTCCATGTGCAAATTTCAAAAATTCGGTTCGAAATGACGACGACGGTCTAATTTTCTGCAAATCCGCAAAAACTCATTACACTGAATTGTTCCGGAATATTTTACATAATTGATTCTCGCACGTTGAAAAGATCTCCATTTGACAGTTTTTTTAAATTTATTATTTATTCGAGACTTAGTCACAAGGATTCTTGATGCAAATTTAGTTATAGACGATAGTTTCGATGATGAAAAGGGACTCGACATGTGGATGAAAATAGAACGGAGAGTTTCACGGACCCCGGTTGTTTCCGAGAGCTCCGACGAGAATTATATTTCAATTCCCAGATTTTAACAACTTCTATGTATAAAATGATGTTTTTTTTTTTCAACATAAAGCTCATTCGAATAATTATTGAATATTAAGTTGAATTTCGTGAGTTTTTTCTTTTCAATCAAGTGTCATTTCAGTATCGTCAGATTCGGCATACGTTCAGGAAAGGAAAATGGAAATTTGGACAATATTCCAAGACTTTTTGATGATCCATCGAAACTTCGGAAACTTGGGTTACTTTCGTGATCTCATTTACGGTTTATCACTTTAACGCTTTGCTAGTTGAGTGTCTGTACTTTTCTAACAATATGTAATTAAAAACCCCCACCCTTTGTTTTAATATATTTTATTTTTTGAGTCACGTCTAGTGTGGTTATTATTTATTTAAAATAGTGTTTTTTTTTTTTTTTATTATTTCGTTCGAAAAATTAGTCAGAACGACGTAAATACACGATAGTTTTCGTTTTTTTTTGTTCCAAGTTATAAATATTTCATTTCGCTCCAGATTCTTCATAATTCTTTGTATTTTGTCCGGAGCATGATTGTTTTGTCGTTTTTTTCGACCAATTCGAGCACCCAGATTGTATTTTTATTTGATTTTTATATCATTTTTTTAGCGTTTCATCAAACTCTAAATAATTAAAATCTGTCATTGATTATCGTGCCATAATTTTCGGGTTTTCTCTTCAGGATCTGGCCCTTTGCGATCTAATGCGTTTTGGGATTTTCTGTACCTCGAGCCAAGAGCCTGAGGGCAAATCGACGTTTTCCTGTAAGATGCAGCTCGACTCTGCTCGACGAAATCCTCTTTTTCATTTCCCATCCTTTCTGTTGGATTATTTTTACAGAAACGTAATTTCAACTGGTGAATCGGATAGACAAATAATGTTGTACGCGGAGAAAACTCACGCCGAGGAAAGTGGGAAACTCGTCAAGAAGAGCAAACACCTTTAGCGAAACAGACGACGTTCCTCTTTCCGTCGTTTTCCCTCGTCTTTTCCCATTAATTGATCTTCTCTGATTTTCTTCTCATCGTTTGCGCAAAGCGCGAGAAAACCTTCTATTTTACGAATTTTCATGTATCTTTGCTTTTCGCGAAAGCCCGGCCAATTAAATGCACGAAAGGGTGAGAAAAAAAAGAGAGAGAATTTTACTTGAATGCGTGTTGGTGGTGATTCGTTGAATAGAGAATCGAGCATTTGTTCATGCAATGGAGATTTTGTTCATCAACAAGAGAATGCCCTCTCGATAACTTCAAGAATTCCACGTTTTTCCCTTTTGTTTGAACTGTCAAATTATTTCTGGATGTCACAAAATTAAACGGTTCAAAAACGCCAGTTCCGTTGTTACTGGATTTTAAATTTGTACAATGAAATACAAACGAAATCGTGAGAATCGTCTGGAAATCATTGCTGTTCCATAAATCTGTAAATATTTTTATGAAATCTTGTGATTTTATAGATGTTTAGCCATTGCAAACATTGAAAATATGAATTACCAGGACGTGGTATTATTGCGTAGGATTTAGCACATCGATTTAATTTAATTTCATTTATTTTGGGATATTTTTGTCTCGATTCATGAAACCTACGATTTTTTTCTCCATAAGTTATGAATTAATTGAATATCCATGTTTGCTACACACGTACATGCACATTGTCGTTACCAGCCTCATTTTCTGCCTGTTGATAGCAACGAATCTGTTTTTCTCTACACCAGAGGTGCTAAATTGTGATCCAATTGATCGAACTCGCTCGTTTATCGTTATTATTTTCATTACAATTATTATTATGATTATCATTTTATTTATTTATTCATTATTATGGATTTTTTTTCATTTTTATTGTTATAGGTGTACGTTTTTATTTTCATCGTCGTCTTTCTTCTGAAAAACTCGTTGAGGCATGCGACCCTCGATCAAAGGCAGTGAAGAACAATCAAAGCTTTTACTTTCGAACGAAGGCCGCTTGTCTCGCGATCACGACAATCGATACTTTTTTCTTTCATACTCTCCCGACTCTTCTATTCTCGTCATTTTTCAATCTTACACCATAAATTCACCTTTATGACTTTCTCAACGCCCCGAAACCGATTATATTCATGGAATCGTTCAAGCCATGAACGACTCTTTCGAAGACGACAGAAAATTGGCTAAAAAAAAAAAAAAATAGTGATTCCTTTTTTTTTAATGACGCGCGTAGTGGATGAATTTGACGAAATTCGCTCCATCGCTCATTGGATTGTTTTCTGAACTGGCGTCGTTTTTTTTTTTGCAATCACGCGAACGGCGTTCGACTCGTTCGTTATCACTTTTTTTTATGTATCTCGGACAAATTCAACGCGTTCATTCGCGAGCGTTCCTCGTCGAGTCATTTTCGTCTTTTCCTTTCCATACTTTTTTCTCATTCGAATAAATGGTTGCAATTCGTCTCGAACGATATCCGTCCGTTCCACAAACTCGATTAATTCATTTATTTCATTTGTCTCGTCGATTCTGTCGTACAGAATGCTCAATGTATGTGCAACGTTTTCTTATCGAGTTAACTTCCCTTCCTCCCTCCTTACGAACTAATGACACGCTCAGGATCGATGTCCTAAACGTGTTATACAAAATTAGCAGCTTTTCGTTCTCTGCCAGATGAAAAGAATTGCAAATACTCCTGATTACTAAAATATTTTTGAAACTTTGTTTGAAAATGTTTGAATTTATTGTTTATTTCAATTTATTATTTGTTGTTGTTGTCGTAATAATACTTGTGTTCGAGGTATTTCCGTTTATATCGACCAACCAGAATCCTACACGCGAATCTCGCATTCTCGAAATCTCCGGAGAAATCCAGCAATCGAAAACTTTCCACTCTCATCACATTCTTTTTCGTCATTTGATCAAAATTCTGTTAAGAGGCCGATTTTTTACTACTTTCGTATTTCTAGAATGTTGGAATTTTCAAAAATACGCAAACGGGATTGCAGTTTTTCTGTTTGGTGGAAAAAATAAATAAATAGGGAGTGTTATTGACGGAGCGACTCGGAGCAGTGCAAAGTTTCGAAAACTCAGTGACTTTTCGGTCGATCGTAGCACCAGAGATTCTGAATAACATATATTTTCATAATTTGCTACGTAGTGTCGATGAAACGGTAGAAAACCGACGGGTCAAAACATCTCGACTGGATGAAGTCACTCAATTTTATTTAAGTTTCTTTTTCTTTATTATTAATTACAATTTCGTTTCGTTTTTTATGGTTCGTTTTAAATTGCAAGGTAAACTGTCGTACTTTCGATCTATAATATGTTGATAAGTGTGAGGGAGGAGGGAGGGAGGAAAAAGAAAAAAATCGTCGGGTCTTGTTGGTTGGAATATTTTGCATGGCTTTGGTGGAGTTTTTGTTGTTGCTTGCACCGTTCGTAATTATGCGAGAGCGCAATAACTCACGAAGTACCGCGAGGAAAATTTTGAAGATATTCGTGTGTATCCCGGGCATGGCAAAAAAGTTTGCTTCTTCATTTTACATGGTAATTCTGTTCACGAAAGTTTGTAAGAGCTTCGAGAGAACCGTGAGAATATCACGGAGCTGGCACGAGTTAAGTTGTTCTCGTTTTCCATGATGGCCTCGATGGTACTCTTCAAAGCAAATTTCCACTCTCGATTTCCTACCTGGCTGCGATGATTCTCGCGTAGGCCATTTGTTGAGCTAGCCCTTGTTTGAGCAATTGGCGATTTTAAACGCGAATCGCACGATCAATTGGCTGACTGGTAAGGCAGGAGATCGTAGGCCTCCAACGTCGACATTACCAGATAAAAGATCCACAGCGAGAACAAAAATATCGCCGTTATGACCTTGGGCAGAACTGGACCACCGAGCTCACCGCCGATTCTTTTTGAACGCCTCAAAATCAGCACCAGCACAACGAGGCATGCTTCCGTGCAGAAAAGTGTCACCGAGAACGCCAAACTATCAACAACAACATTTTCATTAATTTTTACCATTTTTTTCTTCATTTAATTGAGCCTCATGCATTTTATTCGGCTGTAGTAGACAATTTCAAAAATCATTTCAGGAGATGAGAATCTGACGTACTTTCCGGGATTTACTAAAAATTGTTGGCCATGATAGGCGTGGTACATGGCTGCGATACTCCACGCAATGCCGATACCTAGGAAGACGTTGACCGCGTTACTTCCGGTCACATTGCCAACACTCGCATCAGCATATTTGTCCTGACAAGCGGCCACTTTGCTCGCGAATGTATCTGCAACAGAATCAATGAAAAACATTTTCATTGTCATTGTATTCCAAGCTCCTCGGTACATTTTCGTATTCGAAATTTCTGTCTGAAAATTAATCAGTTTCCTGAACTCTGAAATATTAAAATTCCATTGGTCATTGTGTTTATCGCAATTCACGAATCACCCATTTCTGAATTAATTTCATTATGCGCGAGCAATTCGTGACTTGAATATCAAAAGCTTTCATCAAGTAGGCTGACAGACGGATTTTCGAATTAGTCTTTGGAACTGTGCGGACCGAGAACTGGCTAAGGATATCGCGAGTTATTTGCATACACTTTGAAACGTTCACCTGGAACTTAGAGAGCAGTCGAAAACTATTTTAGTTAGTCTTCAATGTGTTCTAGAGTTTCCTAGTTGTCTATTAACAGTAAATTCTGTATTCCATGGGAAAGGGTGTCCCAGAAATACAGACGGAGGTTCCCGAAAGGTCGAATCGAAATTTTTTTCGAAAAAAACGAACAAACATCCCATTTTCTTGATCATAGAAATTCTCTAGCGCTAAAATCTAAAAAATGCGCGAAGCCAAAAGTTTGGTTCGTGCAAAAACCCGGAGATAGTGAAATTCCATACATTTTGCATGAAATTAACGAAAAACCTCCAAATACCAAACTCCGAGTCGATTCCATGAAAGGAAAAATGTCCCTCGAAAAGTTATTATAGCTCCTTCAGAGTTGTGTTGCGGACGGTAAAATGATTAACGACGTTTTATTCAAGATTTCGAACACCGCGAGTTCGAAGACAAATTTGAAGGTTGTGTTGTTTGGGTTACCCGGTATATTTATCCTTCTTAAACTTTTCGCTCATCCCGGTAAATCCCATAAATATTTATCTCGTCGGCTCTCAATATTAGATTCAAATTTTTTTTGCGGCAGAATTATAGCCAATTTTCGAAAGTGTTTTTCTTCCCCATCTGCCGAAAAATGGTTTTTAAATGTTCTTCACCTGGAAATTGTCGAATCATGGTTTCCATTCCCCCGCGTGTGCCAATCCTCTATATTCTCACCCTCAAAATGAACTTTGGATTGGAGCCTGGCCCGAGAGAGCTTTTTGTCCGTCATCTCTGGTGTGAAACAAGGATCGTTGTGGAATATATTGAAAAAGTGTGCGAGCCCTCCCTGAGTCAAATTCCATTTTGCATATCGCCCATTCCATCAACATTCTATCAAGTTTGTTCATATAAATCGTGCCTCTGTTTCAAACGATTGTACTTTTCTTCAAAACAAAATCCGCGATCAAAGTCTTGACAGAGGATTTCAGGAAAAAAGTGCCTGACATTTGGTAATTTTTAAATGACGTTTTCATATTCATTTTTGCATTATTCTCACTTTTTGCTTCGATACAATTATTATAATTCCTTGACGAAATTATTATTTTATTTCAATTAAATTAAATTAAATTTAAATATAAAAAACACAATAAGCACGATTAAATCTTTGAAATAATAATTTATAACTCGTTAACAAATTGATGAATCGCGTGATTTAATCTGCATTTGCACATAATTAGAAACGCGATTTTCTCTCTAATTCACATGCAGATTGAATAAAAATCTGATTGAACATGGTTTTTTTTTTCATATGTGCATGTTTGTTGTCCTCGTATATTTATTGCTTGTGCATAATGTATACAAACTGATATTGTTTGCTGTGTGGATTATACAAAAAATATTGTCCCTGCGATAAAAGCCAGGGAGCAGGCAACGAAAGAGCGATGATAAAACGGGTTTTCGGAGTAAATAACGGGGCGAGAGGTATCCTGTCCACTAGGGAAGTCTAGGATAATATTGTCCAAGGGAAAAGCGAGGAGTGTGTGTAGAAATTTTATGCTGCACGACGTGGCCGTTCCACATAACGAGCATAAAGTACATGTTCACTTTTCTATCTATATTTACGTGTGGAAACGTACATGTCTCGCGAAAACTCGTGGTAAATATTTATTTTTACCGTGTATAGGCTAAATGTGAAAAGGAAATAATTCCGGTGCGGAAAAAAAAAATTGTTGCCTGCGAGCACGGTCTGTTCGTGATGGAACTTTACCACTGGGTCGCTCGAATCTGACACGCATTTCTCAATTTTTCCCTTTGAAAAGGCACCGACTAATTCTTCATCATCCCTTTTCTGCTCCGCCACTGCGTTCGGACGCGTAAATCAATATTATAAACCAACTGCTTGCGCATTCTTCACGCCGAGGCTTGTTTAGCTGCGAGCTACAAGTCATTACAGATAATTACTAATTTGTATCCGAGAGTCGACCTCGTTTCTCACCCTTTATTCTCATTCTACATAAATTTCTACTTTCTAGCCAGAGTTTTCCTCACCAATCTCACGTCATTTCCTTCAAATGATCCCACGTGTCACGGAGCTCAGGCTTCGTAACCCTGACACTATTTTAACCCTTTTTCTTATCGCTCCCATCCCT
Organism: Diadegma fenestrale; assembly: GCA_037043255.1. Lineage (NCBI taxonomy): Eukaryota > Metazoa > Arthropoda > Insecta > Hymenoptera > Ichneumonidae > Diadegma > Diadegma fenestrale. Next base: position 2,274,609 of record CM073311.1, on the reverse strand, counting down.
CTTTCCCCTTCCCCTCTTTCGCCTTCTTTATCCATTACTTTTTTCGCGTCTATTTTTAATTCTCCCTCTCTCGCTCCCTCGGATAATGCTCTATTATGTCTTTCTCATTTTACATTCTGCTATAGACTCATAAGCAACTTGAACGTCCCTTCTCACCCATTAAACTGGGCTCTCAGTGTCATGTAATCGCCAGCAACGATGAGCCTCAAGTTTTCACGAGGGTGCCTAAACACCCTTGACAAGATAGCAATCGCTATATATGTTTAGTTGCATAAATAATACATTATAATGCATACATATATATATCAAAACAACCTCTTATCGCAGTAGACGCGATTGTTCGTTTACCAACACATATCGTTAGGAGAGTTTATCGAGTTGCCTTCGAGAGGGATGAGGTTTCAACGAACCCTTCGCTCCATCACCCTAAAACTGACTCTCCTCGTTGAGCACAGCACGCGCTCTGTCCAAAACATTGTCAAGTATATTGGCAAACTTTAGGCCCGTAACATTCCTTTTTTCCTCGATCTTAACGAGGACAGTTTCACACAAATACACGGAGAAAACGAAGTCGAAAATTATTAAGAAATATACTAGGAATCCAGTCACTTATTGTTGAAAATTATACTATTTTGAGGACAGTTCGGAAATTACAGCAATATCTCGAATGGCAGTACGACAAATCGTTCTAAACAGCATACTAAAACGTGATCATCAGATTAAAACCGATTTTACAATTCAGCAGAGCAATTGAAGAAAATCGCAATGGTCATAGTAAACAAAACAATACGCGCGATAAAATTTCACACATGTTCAATAAATATTCATATTATGATAATAGAATTTCACTATGTCGACGTTTAAAATTTGAGATATTCTCACTCATAACTAAATTCTTGTCTGACATAGTAAATTGTTCATGAAAACAAACCTGAAATTCATTGTCGCGCGTATTACTGTTTCTTATTCATATAGAACTGTTTATAATTCATGCTAAGAAAAATTGTAAGTGTTAAAAAATACAATGCTGTTTTGCAATTGGTGCTACGATTTTTTTGCTTCTCAAACTTCGTATAGGACATTCTCCTAAAACATTTTATTTCTTACTAAACAAAACGAATCCGTTTTCTCCGTGTACAATCGACTCTAATGCGCAACTCCATAATTACAATCGAGAAGGTAGACTCTATTTACTTATAAAGCTGTTACACAGTTTTACTATAAAACGACGGCCTTTTCACGAGACAGGGTCGAGGGCACGAGAGTTTCAGAGGAAAATTTTGCGAAAGACAGGATAAGGACTCTAAAGCCTACTGCCGAGGCTTCGCTCTGCATAGGCCGTATACACGTTGGAAGAAAATTCACCTTCGGGTTAAATCTACTTTGTTGTACTTGGAAGAAACACGGAGGCGGAAACCACCCCCTAGCCTTCGGAATATTCGGGCTTTACGCGGCCCAAGAATGACGAGGGACTATATTTTGGCTCCTCGCATTCGCCTGCTGTGTCTACACATACAAATTCATATATAACGTTATAAATACAGACGCACACACATAGACACAGTTGTGTAACAAAATTCGAACGAATTTCAAGCACAGAGAGTGGAAGCTGAAAAAGCTCTTTGCCTCTTGGCCGCCCCTGACAGGCAATTTTATTTTGGCCTTCCTGCTGTTTGTGGTAGCTCGATATAGTTTCGTTCTAGTGTACCTTTCGGTCTACTAAACTCATTCCCGCAGTCGAATTTATCGAATTTGTTCGCGCTACGTAAAATTCTCCGCACCTCTCAACCACGTTATGCATTTTGAATCAAGAGTGTGTGTAGATTGTTAAATAAATATGTACACAATTCTTCTGTACCTGGTCGATCAAATGATTTTTTGATTTCCTCGAAAAAACGAAACACTCAGCTCTGGAAATATTTAAAAAGGGTTTTTATTGCTTGTGTTTTTTTTTTTTCGAGATTTCGTACTTTGATTGGAAAAAGTAATGCACGGAGATAACGAAGGCGAAAATGATTAAGAAACATACTAGGAATCCAGTCACTTATTGTTGAAAATTATAGTATTTTGAGGACAGTTCGGAAATTACAGCAATATCTCGAATGGCAGTGCGACAAATCGTTCTAAACAGCATAGTAAAACGTGATCATCAGATTAAAACCGATGTTACAATTTAGCATAGCAATTAAAGAAAATCGCAATGGTCATGGTAAACAAAACAATACGTGTGATAAAATTTCACATCTGTTCGATATATATTCGTATTGGGATAATAGAATTTTACTATGTCGACGTTTAAACTTTGAGATATTCTCACTCATAACTGAATTCTTATCTGACATAGTAAATTGTTCATGAAAACAAACCTGAAATTCATTATCGCGCACATTACTGTTTCTTATTCATATAGAACTGTTTATAATTCATGCTAAGAAAAATTGTAAGTAATAAAAAATACTATGCTGTTTTGAAATTGGTGCTACGATTGTTTTGCTTCTCAAACTTCGTATAGGACATTTTCCCAAAACATTTTATTTCTTACTAATCAGAACGAATCCGTTTTCTCCGTGTGGCTGTCCTCATAAAATCGATGTGAATGGAGATATTCGTGAAAAAAAAATACTCTGTTCCGTTGACCCAGTGAAAATATGATCTGCGGCCTTCGTGAAGATCGTATAACGGTTATTAATTATGTTTAAGATAATTATTGCATCTCTCGATAATTATATGATATGCTGTGGACCAATCGATCGAGGCTTTGCGATACAAATTCTCCGTTGAAAGCTGCGTATCGTGGTATAATTTAACATCTGAAATAACGGTGCTCAGGTCTGGAAAAACGTGCCCAATTAATTTCTAGTCGACGATCGATCGATTTTTCGATAACCAGTTTTTATTATTTTAATTGAAGGCTGTATGGGGCATGAACGTGCGGCTGCAAAGTTTCGCTGGTTTCGAGACTCACCACGAGCTCTCGATCTCGCTTGATTCTGGAATTTCTCAACAGTCTGATGATTTTTACGTTCCGAAGTATGAATGTGCCATGGCTTTAATTACGCGAAGGTCAAAATTAGAAATAATGGAGAGATGGAGGGTGCGGATGACGATTGGTAATTTATAATGCTCTGTGAACGAAAAGGTTTCTTTAAAACGTTGCTAGGATATGAATAACAATGGGATCAAAAAATTACGTATTCAAGTTTTCAAGCTGTGAACGAACAAGGAAATGGCAAAAAAGAAAACACAAAATCTGCACCTCCAAGCAGTGCATAATGAAAAAAAAACGTCCTAATTTAACTCGACAGGGATCCTCGTGGGAATACTTTCCATTCGAGCTCCTCGGCACTTACGTTAATTCCCGCGTAATTTCCAGGGTGTTCTTCCGCGCGGATATTAGGTGAGAACCCCCGAGAGGATGTTTAAGACGAAAAAATAAAAGAACAGCGCAGCATTTTCCGAGTACTTGGTGGCTCGGGATATCCGACGAGAACATGATGCTTTCATGAACATTTTCATTTTGTATGCCCCGAGACATCGCCTTCCGGACATTTTACCGCAAAGGAATTGAAAGGAATTTTCTTAATCGAAACCCCAAAATCAAATTTGCGTCATTTAAACAAAAAGTTTCATTTTTCTATTTTCTCTAGTTCGTTCTCGTCCATCTACTGAAAAAAACAACTGGAAACATTCTTGTTTCCGTCTCAATTCGAAATTGAACAAGAATTTTTCCCTTTTCGGTATTTCAGGATTCTCGTTTTTTGAATTTTAATTTTTTTTCACTCTCTTCGGGTGGCTGGAAAAATGTCAGGGATATGAGCTCGCATTTGTATGGAGATGTATATATACGCACCAGGAATGCTGGTCCCAAGTGCAACGAAGGCCACCGCGGTAACGGAATCTTTAATGCCGAGTGTGCATCCGAAATACGACGCAACATCCCCGATAACCGCTGTGACGACACCAATACCGCAAATACTGATGACGAAGCACAAATAACCGCCGGCTATGTCTGTAACAGAAAGAATGTTGTGTTTTTTAAAACCTGCAGTCCACGAATTTTCAGATATTTCATCAACAAAATCAATTAATAAACATGGTAAGAGCCAGGCCGGACGGCAGGTCGTAAAGAAAATTTTCAGAATCGATTAAAAATCGTGTTTCATTGGAGTAACGACCAGAATGTATAAAATTGTATGACTTTGAAGTTTGCAACGTTGGAATCCAACGAAAAACATTTTTTCTATTGATTATTTACTGATTTTTGAACATCGTCGCAATTTTTCGAGTCGATTGAGTTTTTTGGTCGCAAGAGGGAATCGTTTTATTGGCTGGACCAAATATTCAATAATAATTATTTGCTCTGCTGAAGAAATAACAGAATTTCGTTGCATTCCAACGATGCAAACTTCAGGATCATAAAATTGTGTTTATCATCGAAAAAAGACGAGAAGAAAGGTTGCATTAAACTATCAATTAGATCGTGATGATTAATTAATATGAGAACATTGAAAAACGTATTAAAATATTTGTATACATAATTATTGATGCATTTAATTACCGAGTGGTGGGCTGCACCAATCGGTCCGATAATGAGACGAGCGACAGGACATCAACAGGTTGGACGAATTAGTGAGATAATAACGTGGCTATGGAGCTTTATGACAAAAAGGTACGAAAAAGAGAAAAAGCTGGATGTAAAGGCTTATCATACAAAGACTTTCATACGCGCGGTTTCATAAATAATTGCATTTTCTGAGCACCATATCAAAGCTAATTTAAGTCTCGAGTTTCGCTATCTGGTGGAGTTTTTAATGTTTCTCCACTTTTTATTTCAAACCATTCATACATTTGTTTCTCCCCGAACGTGGCAAACTTGAGATTTTTTTGTTGAGCTTGTTTTTCCAGGTGATTATGAGCGCGTTTCTTAACAGACTTTCGTTTCGGATGAAAATTTCTTTTACGTCCATTTCTCGCGCTTTTTTTCATCCGTGTCTCCCACATCGAGGCTTGAGGACAGACTACCATGGGTGAGGTCAGAGTTCTAGGTCATTCGATGAACAGAAATGGGAAGAAAAAGAATTTCGAGGTCTCTCGCAGCGTAAGCTCAATGAAAATGAAGAGAAAAAAGGGGAAAACGAGGGTGGGTCGGAACAAACAAAAGCAGAAAAGGCAAGCTCTCTTTTTCTCGCGTCATTCGTAGCAATTATGCGCATATATATATGTTAATGTTAAATATGAATGTATAAAAAGGAACGAGGAATATGTTAATTTTTTTGCGAGACCTTCACCCTTTTGTGCCGTATATTTCTTTGTGTATTATTGTGCCGAATAAAAAAGAAAAAAGAGTGAAAACTAACGTCGAGAACTGTCGTCGTCTACACTTTTAGAAAGTATTTTTCAAGAGTTTAAAAAACATTGTGAGAAGAAATGAAAATGCAAAATTTTGGCTGGCAAGACCGAAATTCTCAAGCTCACCGTTTTGACTTTTGGAAGACTCGTCTCTTACGCGAAACATTCATCATCGTAATTCACGCTAACCTCGTTATCGTCGTGCGTAAATGTGACGTGTTCGATGTCGACGATCGTATTTTTCCTGTCGAGGTCGAAAAATAAAATCGAGGCAATAATATGTCTTGAGGTTCGTTTGGGTTTTAATGGAATAAACAAAAATCAGGATTAAATGGTTTGCTTAGGGCTGTTTGGTTTAGGGTGATGGAAAAACGTCGAAGTGAGCAAATTTCTTCCATCATATTTGGTCGATGATATTCGCGAGTGAGAAATTTTGCTACAGCCCAAAATTCATCAGGTCGTCAGATTTCTCAATTCATTTTCTAATTACACTGAAAATTGAATTTTGTCAAGAAAAATGCAGATATTTAGTTAAACACGGTGAACTAAATATTTTTGGATAATTTTGAAATTTTCGTTATTTCGACAATATTTTTGATTCCGAACCGTCGGCAAAATTTACCATCGAATGACCAAAATTTACTTTCCGAAGACACTCTCTAGAATTCCAACAAAATTGAATTTTCAGTGTACAATGTTGGAAAAAAAATTCAATTACGACGGAGCGATGAGACAGAGTCGAATGGAAACAGTTGAAAATGTAAAATTATGTATAAAAAAGGAGAATATATGGAAAATGATAAAATTATGAGCTTCCCCGACTTTGAATTCGTACCATTCCGTACAGACTATCGAGACGCACGGAAAGAAGTTCAGGGATTCTCAAATAGCGGCGGTTTTGTTTGCTCAACTGCAGAGCACGATCTATATCTGTCGCTCCTGCGCCACCCCCTTTCTGCTCCTCCGCAGATCCTCTTTATTCAACCCCCTGAATGGTCCCTCAATCCTCCACAAGTCCCGTATTTCACCTCACCGAGGTATAATATTCCCAATGGGACAATATATACTCTGCTCGCGGTGCGTTTTACTTTTCACCGCTGTATTCCGCCGGATCACACCAATCAGAATTCCGAGCACGCGTATGACTCTGCGCTTCTGGCTTGAACGTTCGACACGAGCTGGCGAAACGTGAGAGAAGGAGAACGACAGAGAGAAATCGTGAATGTAAGCGCGCACCCTCATCTGCGATGCCCCGATCGTCCACTCATCTAAATTTGACAACTCCGACAATCAAGCTCACGATTTTGAATCGTTACTCACTGCAAATCTTGTGGCGCATGCAATTTTGGCAAAATAGGCATAGAAAAACTTTCTATTTTCAAAAAAACGCGAATTCACTTCGATGCGACTTTGCACAACGATCAAAAGTTAATTTTAAACATAAAACAATTTAAAAAAATATGATCCCGAAGTTTCCATCGTTGAAATGCAACGAAATTCTGTTATTTCATGATCCTGAAGTTTGCATCGTTGGAATGCAACGAAAATCTGTTATTTTTTCAGCAGAACGAATAATTATTATTGAATATTTGGTCCGGCTGATAAAACGATTCTCTCTTGCGACCAAAAAACTCAATCGACTCGAAAAATTGCGACGATTTTCAAAATTCAATAAATATAATCAATAGAAAAAATGTTTTTCGTTAAATCTCAACGTTGCAAACTTCAGAGTCATAAAAAAGTACTTGATACGAAGATTTTTTTATTTATTTCACCATTCGTGGAGGATCGAGTTTTTGCAAAGGTTCAGACATCGCTTTGGGAACATATAATCTTTTGCAAGAGCTCCATACAAATATTGGACTCGAAAGCGAGCTCGAAGGAGCACTTGTCCACAATCTCGTTCGTTTAAGGTCGACCATAAACGTTGAGTATCTCTGTTTCTAACGGTTGGCTGGATAGTTTAAACTGTCTGTATAAGCCAGTGCAGTCGAGAGTTCTCTTGGACATTGTTGAGTGAACTGAGGGAGGACGAGACTCCGAGAGAATTTGTGGGCCGCAGGCTTCTCCGGGTTTCCTGGAGGAGATTGAGAAACTCGTTGAACAAAACAACTTTGGTGGAGGACTTCTTGGCTCGGCTTGATTAATCGTGAGAGTCTTGTGCGATTGGCTATCGGGTTGGGAACGTAGGATGATGATTCTTTTTTATTACCGCTGGTTTTAAATTTATCTGTTGTAGATTTTCAGGCAAAAATCGATATTCTGAACGAAACAACGAAATAAAATATGAATGAAATGCAAAACGATGGATGCGATTCGTGTTTCACGAAGAATCGACTTTCGAGCTTGCGACCTCGTGTGTTGAAAAAGTACAATAAACGTCCAAGTGTTACGTTCACTATGTTTGATTTTCATTGTCCAAAATAATTGGCATTTGTAGCAATGCAACGTCATTCTGTTCTGAGTTGCAATTGCATTTCGGGCATGTTGGTGTTAGAAATAATGGTTTCGAAAACGTGTATGCAGAGCGTGGAAAGTTTTGAAGGGTTGAATCGAACTCAACGCTGTGACGAGAGAAACAACATGTACGTACAGACCTTAATTCACGTTCATCCTAATGGGAAACAGTCAGCAGAGGGCTTGCGATACTGACACATTTCCACTATGGCGAATGGCAACCAGAGCTTGATCCACGGAAATGCGGAACTGCTGCGGGACCGAGGTGACAGAACGACGAACGCTTCGTTAAACAAGTACACATGCATCCGGCGATGCACAGATAAACCATAGGTCAAAGGATCCGTGTGGAATCCGATAATGGAAGGTCGCCAATGTTCTCCCTTTTCCTCTCATCCGTTTCTCTCTTTCTCTCATTTTATCTTTTACATCAATTTTCTTTTCAGTCTTCTCCTCAGTTCTCATATTTTCTTTTCGTGTCTCCAAAATTTCGTGTTTCCATTTTAATGACTCTGAAGTTTGCATCGTTGGAATGCAACGAATTTTTTTTGAATCTTTGGCAAAAATAATTATTTACATGCAGAATGTAATCACGATGATAAAATAATCGAATTTCACCACCCGAAAAGCATGTCGGTTCGAAAAGTTTGGTTGAAATTGAAAATCGAACGAAGCATCAATAAAATGAAATATTTTTCGTTGCATTCCAACGTTGCAAACTTTAGCGTCATCGATTTTATCCCTGTTGAATTTCATTCCTATCGAATTTCTCATCGCACAATTCCCACAGAAAGGAAACTTCGCTTTTTATAGTTTTACGAGTATTTTTTTATTATTTGTTTTCCATTTTGAATAATTACTTGAAAACTCGCTGGGGAAAAGTTGTATTCAGTGCGACTATCGACGTTGTTTCCAAAAGCGCATCGGTGCATTTTGAAGTGTGCAGCGTTTCTTGATGGATCGATTTATTGGCGATTCAGCATACGAAATCGTGTATGGCAGCTGTTCAGTCTGGCGGATCCAGGTAATAGCGTGCGAGTTTATATCGACAGGCAATTCTCTAGGAGATGAATCAAGCCTCTGGTTCAATGTCGCTCGGCTCAATATCCGGAGTTCATGTAACCGTCTTCCTGGTAATTTGCTGTTCTCCCTGTCCTATTATTTCTTTCAATCGCCGTCTCTGTCATTTGTTTTCTCCCTCTCTTTTCATTTTCGTCTTACCGACTCGCGATCCCCCTTTTTTTCTGTATTGTTCGTGTTAATTTTTTCTGCCGCATGAATATTTCGCATGTTTCTCGTTCTATACTTTTTCATATCTTCTCCTCGTATTTCATTTCTCTTTTGCCGTTTCCACCCTCTTCTTCTCTCCACCTCCTCATTATTATATTCTTCCGCTCACTGTCTCTCCCTTCATAATCCTGCAGAATTCCATTTTACGTACAAACGTCTCATGCAAAACGGCCCTCTTTCCAACAGCCTGTCTCCTAAGTTGATCGATTTTCCGCCACGATGATTCCTTGTCTCAGCCACATGCTGAGCCACCCACCTAACGTAAGCAAGATTATAATCTTGGGAAACGATTAAATAACACGTTTCTCCTAGTCGCTATACATGTGGAAAAGCTCGAGATGAAAATTCTCAGCTCGCGCCTTGAACTGATCAATCCAACTGACTGTGCAAAAAGTTACACATCGGCGCAACGCATTATGAAATTGTGCGACGTGCCTTCATTCGTTATATTACGAAATTGAGAAACTTTCCAGCATAAACACACGGAGAAAACGGATTCGTTTTGTTCAGTAAGAAATAAAATGTTTTGGGAAAATGTCATATACGAAGTTTAAGAAGCAAGAGAATCGTAACAACAATTGCAAAACAGCATAGTATTTTTTAACACTTACAATTTTTCTTAGCATGAATTATAAACAGTTATATATAAATAAGAAACAGTAATACGCGCGACAATGAATTTCAGGTTTGTTTTCATGAACAATTTACTATGTCAGACAAGAATTTAGTTATGAGTGAGAATATCTCAAATTTTAAACGTTGACGTAGTGAAATTCTATTATCATAATATGAATATATATTGAGCATGTGTGAAATTTTATCACACGTATTGTTTTGTTTGCTATGACCATTGCGATTTTCTTTAATTGCTCTGCTGAATTGTAAAATCGGTTTTAATCTGATGATCACGTTTTACTATGCTGTTTAGAACGATTTGTCGCACTGCCATTCGAGATATTGCTGTAATTTCCGAATTGTCCTCAAAATACTATAATTTTCAACAATAAGTAACTGGATTCCTAGTATATTTATTAATAATTTTCGACTTCCTTTTCTCCGTGCATGTATGCGCAACGCGATTAACGTTTTAACAACGAATAAACGTTTGCGATCGCGACCTGCTGTCACTTTTCACTTTCCAAGGCAACTTTCAATGGCAATTTGTACTTCTAACGAACGGAATATGAAGGGGAGATGACGAAAATGTACCAGATAATCAGAAATGTGACATTGCGATGGGGTCCGCCTCGTTTTATCCGGAAAACGTGTGACCCAGTTTCTACCAACGATCTAGAGAGTGAGTTAACGCTTTCGAGGAATTATGGCCTCGACGGAACACACATCCTGATGCCAGTGGACTTACACACATGGTTCACCACCTCCGCTTAGTTCTACATTCTCCAGCATCCGCCATATTGCTTTCCCGACCGATCTTTCGACCTCCTGCTTCTCTTTCCTGCTCCCATACGTCAAGATACTTTATGAGATGAATAGCGTGTGTCAAGCCCATTGTCTTCGAGAGATAAAGTTGAACGACAGATTCCTCGGCAGAGTTCCGGCAAGCTCTCTCGGTTCCTGATCGAACTTTTCGCGAAAACTCGTCAGTCATTTGGACTTTTCTATCCACTACAATCGAGTCTTCAGATTTTCATTCCACATAAAAAAACGGGCCTTCAAGGAGGTTCCGCTATGACGCAGGGAATAACGAATTAAGTGAGGCATTCCCAAGAAAAAATGACAATCTGCTTTTCGTTTAGCAAGCGATTCGTTGCCAAACTTCTAAAAAATGAGATGTTCCGAGCATTCTGTCGATTTTAACTAAAAATATCTCCTCCAAACATTCGTTGACCCCACCATTTTTTGATTGATTCGGAACCCTTGGAGTTTATTTTATAAATTGAGATTTTAATACGCGTTTTATCTAATCGGCAAGTATTTTTAATATTTTTCCGATTTCATAAGGGTAAGAAATTTCCGTAAAGCCAATGTTGAATCAAGTGATTTTCGACTTTGAAAATATGTTGTAAATCTTCGTTGACCTAGGATCATTTTGAAAGAGATTAAAGTTCGCTGCCTGAATAACAACATATTTCGTTTTCAGATTTTAATCTAATTATCGCTCTAGTAACGGAACCTCCTTAACTGAATAATTTAAAAATTGCTCCATCGCAACTGGCTGCTCTATCTTTCCATATTCATAAGCTCCGTACAAATCGAAATTGTCGCGGATTTTCCCACATTTTTTCCTCGCACCGGAACAAAGTCTGCGTTCTTTGGAAATATAAAATGAGAAAGACTAATCAGAAGACAAGCAACGACCCTAAGTCATCAAAAGGGTGCGGTAACTAAGCAACCAAGCTCCCTGTCTCGTTTCGTTGACGTAATTATATCGCTGGCCCGAAGACGCGATAGGCAAGCGCAGCTTCTTATCGCCAAGAGATATTTTTTTCATCAAAATTTTGAAGAATCTCAACGAAATTGCGGCTACTGGCTCAAATGTTAGAAAATCCTCAGCTCCGCCCGTTTTTTCGACACTGGCAACGAAATTTCCAAGTCACATCGACTATTCATCAAATTATTCAAAATCATACAAATAAATGAATTCGTGAAATTGTGTTCAATAAAAACTTGAAGCACGAGGCGAATAACGATTTTTTCATGATATATATTTTAAAAGCCAGTATTGTTGATCTCTTCAGTCAAAGTGGAAAGCCTCGTTATAATCGATGTGCTTAAAAATAAAATCAACTTGTTTTTCTTGAGTACAGTCGAGTCGCTCGATTTCCATATCGAAGGAAACCGGGAAGAGACTTTTGCTAAGAGGAATAACAAAACACGTTCCTCTCTGATGTCTTCCTGCAAAGCAGGTGAGACAAAACCTGTGCGAGGCACAAGCTGGCGTGGCAAAAGTGGTTTATACGAAAAAAAAACACATTTTGCCTCGGCTGTTGGAATTAATTGTACAAATTCCAATGTCCGCAAACGATAATTTGAATTTTCGTTATTGAACGCTTGCACGAAAGGATCTTGTATTCAAAGGAATAAATTAACGCTGAAAATACAGTGCTTAATCCTACGAAGAGATAGATCAAGATGATCCTCATTCCCACCAAGCCTCGTATAATCCTCGTAGGATCGAGTTGGAAGGAATTGTTATTGTGTAACAAGAATAATCCCGGCGTTTGCAACCCCTTGAAATTTAGTCTTGTTATCATTAGGATTGCCTTTAGTCTCAGGATTATCAAAACGGTTGTTCCATGTGTATTTCATCTCAGACGCCGTTCGTTAAACAATGACTTAATTAATAGCTGTCATAACTGTGAACTATGTTCATTGACGTAATACTCGGTAACTCAATTATATACGGCTGGCTTATTCCATTTATTTTCTGCCCTGTACCCTCATCCATCATCCTCGAAAAGGTTACTTTTCTTTCCTTGAACAAACAACTTGATGTTTGAAGAAAAGCAAGAAGACTCCATTTACGACGATCGAGTTTTCGTCCGAATTTCAGTCTGCTTTTTTTTATTTCTCTTCATTTTTCATGTTACTTTTCTTTCATCGTGCTCTGGGCTGATGCACATTTCTTTTTATGTTATTTTGCTTTTCCCTCTCCTCGCGCTTTTCTTGTCCACGGAATTTCTATTCATCTATGTGTTCACCTAAAAAGGTGCGATAGTAGCTGCAGACAAAGCGCGCCGACCAATCCTCCGGAGACGGCGGTTATAGCCGCAGATAAAACTAGAGGCCAGAACCGGCAAAAGCTTTTCTTCCGTATCTGGAGCGAAGATAAGTACAAAAGACTTGAAAAAAAACTTCAATTTCTAGGAGAGATGAATTTTATTTTTAATTGAAAACAAAATCAATGCGCTTCATCATCTTTTGGATTTCCACTCGGCGCTGTTTCTACGGTTGTCGTTTTAATTGTGAAAAATTAGTCATTCACTAGCATTTCTGCAATTTTATCCGTCAAAAGTTTTTTTTTTCTTCTACAATACGAATTTAATTGAATTTTTGACAATTCAATTACAGTCAAACGAGGGAGACAGGAAATTCGAAATAGACCGGCACAACGGAATCATTTCCCTAATAAAAAGTTTATGGGTCACGATATATTTCGATAGTGTTTGCTGCCATTCTATTCGTTCTCTTGGTTTGACAGCGATGTAGGCTGTCGGTTTGACAGTCGCGTGTATACGCGTGCGGTTTTGCTATCGAAAAACTGTTTTTTTATATGCAGGAAAGTAGAAAATATTTCAAAAATTAATAAATTTATTTTGTCCCCTCGAAAAGCTCTCGAATAGCTTTTAATTTTGCTATTCGAATGATGGAATGATGGATAAATGAAGCTGTAGCGAAGTATTAATTGTTTTGCCAAGAATCGTCCAACACTGCGTAGAGCTCGTGCCTCATAAAGATCGTCAAGTTTTCGTCAAATCAAAAGTCCGATCCCACCTCTGGCTTCATATACGTGTACCGACATTTACTCTTTTCCCCTATTCCACCGTTTCACTCGAGTGGCCACGGCGAAATGATTGCACCGGCGGAACTACCCTAAACGTAGCTCACTCGCTCCTTTCTTGTTTTCAAGCCTGGCGGTTTCACGAGGAAACGTGAATAGAGTATTTGTACGTGCACCCACAAACCTACATCACGTTCTACCTACGGTAATTTATTGTACAGAGAATTTTATGCCGACTCTACATTCCGTTAAGTCTCGCGATGACGTTTTTTATCTCGTGATTTTTCATCAAATTGCTAAGCAACGAAAATTTTTCCATCCTTTATTTATCATATAGATATTTATTTTATTTTATGGTCCTTTTACGTAAAGTTCTGCGTGCGAAAGTTCAGAAAACATTGCCATGTCTTGGGAAAACGTTGTTCTTTGTTAAAGACTCCGCGTCTTTATAAACTTTCGTTGGAATGCAAAGAAGAATGCAAGGATCGCTTCGTCCGGTCGCTTCAGATCTCCGATGGCAAAGAAAATTGTCAATTAACGTAGACAAATTCTGCTGCATCAGAATTTCGTGCTGGGCTTTGAAGAAATACAAAAACTTCGACATCGCGATGTCCTGTAATGAAATTGTGTTGAATATTCATTTCACGGACCACGAATGAAATGAAGACGTCGCGGGATGAATAGAGCAGAAAGTAGGTTCAATCGTTTTTATCAGAATATGGTATTTTCGTTAAATAATTCATCAAAACGTCATAGTTGACTGAAAATAGACGGGGAGCATGAAAAATTCAGACATCCTGGCGTTGAATAACCCATATGGGAGTATCACACAAATATATACATATATACCGTTCGGTTATAGACTTTGTAAAGCTGGGAATACTCTCAAAGTTCAGAGTTGCAGAGCTCAAGAGACTTTGTTGAAATTCAGTCACGTGTACACAGACACATTTTGCCAGTCGAGAAATTTCAGGATGATGTGCTGTTGTCATATACCGACTAAGATTGGGGAGAACCATTTCATGGATAGACACCCAATGCAAGCGAGACTTGCTTCATTTCTACCTTTGCTCAATTCACAAATTTCAAAATTTGCCCAGTGGGTTTCTTACGATCCTGAATTCCTCGATAAAACGATAGATTTTTGCGGTCCAGCAAGTATATAAACTCGAAAGATTTCGACGTTTTATAAAATTAAACAAATTATCAAGAAAAATACACATTTTGCGTTGCATTCCAACGTTTCAAACTTAAGCCTCATGGAAACGAAACAATTCGAATTAAAATAGTCAATAGTTTCCATTTTTTTTTCAAATTATTCAATTTTTTTTGTTTTCTCAATATTTTCGGGCTGCAAAATTAAAATTTTTACGAGGAAACGAGAATTTTGCCGTTGATATTGAATTTTTGTCATTTTATAATTAGAGTTACAGAAAAAACGAACGATTACACTTTTGAGATGATCCTGAAGTTTGCATCGTTGGAATGCAACGAAATTCTGTCATTTCTTCAGCAGAGCCAATCATTATTATTGAATATTTGGTCCGGCCAATAAAACGATTCTCTCTTGCGACCAAAAAACTAAAATCGTCTCAGGAAATTACCACGATTTTCAAAATTCAATAAATAATCAATGAAAAAATGTTTTTCGTTGAATCTCAACGTGTCAAACTTCAGAGTCATGGTTTTTTTTATTCCATTAGTGTTATTGGCTCCACCGAGTTGGATGACTACGTGGCATATTTAAAAAGATTTTCCATCGTGGTACAATGCGTGACATTTCTTGTCACGCGGAAAACGACCCACCAAGTTGCTCGAGTCGCCATAAATAAAAGGATTCTTGGCTCAAATGGCAGAAACACAAGGGAACTGGAGTGTGGATACTAACGGTATGTTCGCTTCACCAGACATCCCGTTTGCGTTAAGATATTCGCTCATGTTGTCTGTTTCGTCTTCCCGTGCAAATCTCTAGATTCGAATACCCGGCAGTTCACTATACCAATTGTAAAATCGTTGTTACACTTCATGTACTCGCAGATGTTACACTTCCTGCATTTCCAGATATGGTTACGAACTTAGTGCGAGCTGTAATGCGTCTTGTACTCATTCCGGTTGAGAGACTTAACCGCAACCCTCAAAAGTGTTTTTTTCTTCTATTTACTCCTAGGCGCAAAGTCTCTCGATGTCGTAATCGTAACTTTTGTGAAGACTTTAGACTGTGCTCAAGTATAGAAAAAAAAACTAGAGACGTCAAAACCTCTTTTGATTGGCCGAAGCAGATAATTCGACGAGATGACTGATAGAGAAATTGGTTCGTGAAGGCGAGGGGGGGGGGGGGGGGGGATGACGAACTCATAATGACAGACTCAGAGAAAACAATAAAGCGGAGGATGGATTTTCATTTCTGTCCCATTTATCAATATTCCTTTTTTTTTCATCTTTTCGACCGAGAGACAGTGTCGAGCTGTGAGAAGATCAAGGACGTGGATTTTTTTCAAGCTACGATAGCAGGTCCAGCTGGCACATCGTAATGTTGGGCACTAAGAAAAAAAATGTCTTCACCATTAGGCCGGATGGGATTCCGATAATTTGGCAGTCCCCGCGAGGGGTCGTTTTCGTCCAATGGATAGGCTGGATGGTAGTGAGTAAAAAAAGGATAAAGTTCGAATGGAACAAAAAAAACGAGAAATTACTGTCATTCGACTCCTCGTTTCACTCCCTTGCTATATAATTACGAGAGGATTGGTCGAATATTAAATCGAAGCACTGATGAAAGCAACGAAGGGAGAAAAATTAAATTAGTCGCGTCAAAGGACCCTCGAACAACTGGAAATGATTAATGGGTCTTGGAATTTATTTAAAATTACTCAATCGATCAAAAATCTCGAGGTTATGAGCATAAATGTTGACGACAAATCGTTCGAACGTTATTCTGTCACTGTTGGACTTTTACTGAGCATATATACATAACAAACATTTCTTCCCTCCGTTTCATCTTACATTGTTCCTGTCAATATTTGTACATGGTCGATCCCCATTTTACGCGCGGAATTCAGGCTTTGTCGAACGTACATTATTGATCGGATTACATGGGGAATGGCAGATAATCCCATATCGACTGTTTCGAAATTTCTGACGGGGACATCGATGAAATAACAAATTGCACGTGCGTTGAATGTTCATAGATTTTATATCAATGGAAATTATTCAACGAGAATAAGGAAAATGTGAAAATTTTAATCGGGAGGCTGGTCGCGGTCCAGAGCATTTGGATTCGAGTTCGCAACCAGCTTGAATCCGGGCTGATGACGAACGAATATTCAAAACCATTTCCAAGCGTTTCTACCGCAACCAGCATGGTTCGTATCGCTCCGAGAATCCATGGGGAAAATTTCTCTCTGCGATGCTTATGAGCAGTTGGTGCAGCCAGTACCAACGGCTGATTCTCATTGAGGGACCTTTATTGGTCGGGAACTGGGATTTCCGTAGTTTGTCCCGGCCCCGAGAATTGGGAAACAGCGCGGAGTGCAAAAAAAATTTCAAACATAAAAATCCAAAGCGCGTTCGCTCATTGGGCGGAGCCTTAATCGGAATGCTGGTTCGAGGGGGTATCAACCATCACGTACAGCATAAAAAGCAACTAAACGACCCAATAGCCGAAACACCGAAGATGCATCAATCCGTCACTGTCGTTAAACGAAAAAAAATTTAAAGTATTCGGTAGTTTTTTAGCATGCAGGGATCGTAATACGTGCAGCTTGGAACGAAAGGGGCGTAGGGCATCCCCGGACGATAATTCATGTGCTATCTCGTCCAGTAACCGAGAGGATTTATCGTTGTCGAACGAGACGAGAAGGAACGCGTGGTGGTAAAATCGTGATCGGTTTGCGTAAATTGAAAGAAGCAAAGCCATTTTTCTATACACACGTACGTGTGTCTGCGTGTTCGTTTTATCCCTTATCTCTGTTTCATCCCTCGTGCCAGTTTCATGGAAAATTCTCTTGGTTTTATAACCTCAACATCTATGTATGACAAACGCTTTCGTTGAGGCTTCCGGTTGAGGAATTAGGGGTGAAAAAAGCGACCCAGGGAGCGGAGGGCAGGGACATCCCTCCAGCAGCACGTAATTCCGCCTAGCTATGTGGAGAACCGTCTGGAAGCCTTTCCTGAGCAGACAATGGACTCCACAAATCCCAGAGGTCTCCGAACATTCCACTACTCCGGATAATATCGTCGGAATATCAGCCTCCTCTACACGCTCTATACGCTCTCGCTATGCAGATTCAACAAAAATCACTACCAAATTAAAGGGACTCACTCAGATCACTCGGCGTATTTAAAGGAGGTTCCGCTATGGCGCAAGGGAATAACGAATTAAGTGAGGCACAATTCCCAAGAAAAAATGACCATCTGCTTTTCGTTTAGCAAGCGATCCGTTGCCAAACTCCTAAAAAATGACATGTTCCGAGCATTCTGTCGATTTTAACTAGAAATATCTCCTCCAATCATTCGTTGACCCCACCATTTTTTTATTGATTCGGAACGCTTGGACTTTTTTTTATAAACTAAGATTTTAATACGCGTTTTATCTAATCGGCAAGTATTTTTAATATTTTTCCGATTTCATAAGGGTAAGAAATTTGCGTAAAGCCAATGTTGAATCAAGTGACTTTCGACTTGGAAAATATGTAGCAAAACTTCGTTGACCTAGGATGATTTTGAAAGAGATTAAAGTTTGCTGCCGAAATAACAACATATTTCGTTTTCAGATTTTAATCTAATTATCGCTCTACTAACGGAACCTCCTTTTAATTCTGTGATTTTTGCTGGTTACGAAGTGAAAAAAATCGAAATTTTCAAAACTATCCAGATTTTTCAAATGTCAACATTTCCGAAGCTGTGCGGATCAAGCTCGAGCAACGTTCGATTGACATCCTGCGCATCAGCTGAAGGATACAGAGTATATCTTCATTCACCCCTAGAACGGAATGAGATTATGGGAAGCAGCTTCTCCAGGGAAATGTTCGTTGGCGATTATTTGGTAAAGCCGTAAGATTTGTTTGTCCAATTTTCAAGCTGGTGAGTGAGATTGAGGCAGGAAGAAAAGGAACGAGTTTTTTAAGTACATTTTCCACAGGGGATCGTTGGGTTTGGTTGAACTCGATGAGATTCTCTTCCATGACCAACGCGTCCACTCAACACCGAGTATACATAATCCATGTGAAATATTATGCATACATGCATATGTATACATGCATCGTGTGTCGAGGTGAGGGTGAAATTCTCATCACTTCAGCCCCTTGGGCGTGACGGAAATGTAGAACCTCAACCACGCAGGCGTTTATTGAGTGGACGCCTTCGAGAGTCTCGAAGATCCGAGAGGTCCCCTCATTTTCACCCTAAGACTACATTAGAGTGTCCAAGTTTCGATATCAATAGATCGCCTGCATTAAGGTTAAGTACACCAGCGTAAAATAGACTTTCTTCGTCCAAACGTTATATCATTTAGTTTTTTCTTATACAAGGGGAGAATATTACATTAACATCGTATCATACAGATATTATGATTTTGAAGTTTGCAACGTTGAGATTCAACGAAAAACATTTTTTTATTGATTATTTATTGAATTTTAAAAGTCATGGACATTTTTTGAGTCAATTTCGTTTTTTGGTCGAAAGAGAGAATCGTTTTCTTGGCCGGACCAAACATTAAATAATAGTTATTGGCTCTGCTGAAGAAATAATAGGATTTTGTTGCATTCCAACGATGGAAACTTCAGGATCATGAAAAATGTCATAATTTCCGCGATTTCGATAGAAAAAGAATGAAAAATTACTATGTCTTTGCTTAAATTTCTCACAGGGACGATTTGGTATCAGGGAACTATATAATAACATAGTCAATTTTGATGTAATATTCTCCGTGTACGAGGATTCAAGCGAAATATGAAAAGAAATTTTCGTAAGTTCGACGGACCTGGACCCACGTGGCATAATCGATCTAATAATCTTTTCATTGCGATCCAACGAGTAGCATCAAGTATAATTTGGTTAATTTTATAACGCTGTAAGAAATTAAGTGGCAAAAACAAGAAAAAATGCATGTTAATATATTTCAATGGAGAATCGAATTTTCGAGCCTTTTTGAAAACGATTCAAGGTCGTTATTTTTCTATCGACCATCGCGTTAATTACAAACATGTTATGTCACTCGAATTGTCGTTCCTTATCGCGAGACTTGAAAATCCAGCATGTATTTGGGGCGACGGATTGATTTTATCGTAACAAGATTAAAATCGGGTCAGCATGGTCTCGCATTATGAAACCGAAATGAATCAAGCGTTGGGGGTCCGGAGTCTCGTTCCAGGATTGTTATTAAGGGCACCTAATGGAGAGGGTGAAAACTAATGGTAGAGTAACTAATGGTAGTTTGTTATATTCAAAAATCGTTGTAATCGCCTATCCCTGAAGTGAGCTGTCGTTGATATTGCCTGAAAAAATGTTTCTCCCAGATCTCAGGCGGGGACGTAAACACGTAGGTGAGCAGATGTAAAATCCCTCAAGGACTTTGTGGAGGGGAAAAGATCGATAATCCTTGATGTATGATTTGCTAAGTGGAAAACGATACATGTTCACGGAGGTTTTTCAACAATGCTTTTTTCCATGTTCCAACGTTTGATCCCCCCAGAGAGCACGATCCGCGTGTATGCACGGCCTTCAGAGTTTTGTTGAACTTGCAACTGGAAGCTCTTTCGGCCTGGGCTACTGTGATTTATGTCAGACCGAATCCTCTTGCTGCTTTTCTCCTTTCTCGGACGCGGGGAATGAATGGAAGATGCCCAAGGGCTTGCAAAGGATGACTCTGAAGTTTGCAACGTTGAGATTCAACGAAAAACATTTTTTCTATTGATTATTTATTGAATTTTGAAAATCCCGGCAATTTTTCGAGTCGATTGAGTTTTTTGGTCGCAAGAGAGAATCGTTTTATTGGATTCAATAATAATTATTGGCTCTGCTGAAGAAATAACAGAATTTCGTTGCATCTCAACGATGCAAACTTCAGGATCATTTGCGAAGGAGATATTTTATCAGGGATGAAAGATCCAAGTGCTTACCGGTCGGTGGAACGAAAGCGAAGAGAACTTTCCAGAATATTGTGAGACAGTGCATGAGATAGTCCGCCACTGAAGGGGATGATGATCTTGACTCGCCCGGACCACCTGATCCAGAATCCTCACCGGCCTCGTCGTCGTCTCCACCGCTGACCATCAGAGCCTCCGTAAATTGTTCCTTCCACGAGCTCGTACCTGCCAAGAGCAAATAAACCGAAACCAGACTTTACTATTTACCATATCACATTTAAATCTATGCAAATCAAAATGAATCCACAGAACGTAGCACTTCGATAAAAAATCTTTGTCCATAATATTTCAAGAAATGAATCCGAAAAATCATATTTTTAAATCTCGTCAGGGGAAAAACGATTCAACGTATCGATCCAGTTTGCTCCGCTGCCGAAATGGCAGCAAAAAAAAAAACAATTTGGGAATAATAATTTAATTTTTGGAAATCATTTTGTTTAAACAACCACGAGATTCCGCAATTGCCTCGTTCACCGAATTACCTCTTTTGCATAAATGTGCATACGTACACACAGGCACTATACACCAATTATTTATAAGCTAAAACTCATAAATATTTATAGCGTGTAAATTTAACAAGTGTGTGAAAAAATATGTCGCAGTATTTGTAACGTGTGTACGCAGCTGTGCATGAAAGGACGCTGTAGTTCATTTTTCAGACGCTTTCTTTATACCCCCTCATTCTGTTCCGAACAGCCATAAACACGTAGAGCATGATTTCAGCGCATGAAATTTATGACGAGCTGCATCTAACCCGAGAAAGTCTGATATGTGAGAACAAAGTTAAGCTCACGAAAGTGCCTTGATCTGGTGGATAAACCGTTTCAATTATATCGAGTTGAGTTGACGCGGTTTTAGGCCGATTGCGATAAACGAGTAACCCGCGAATTGTCATTGTTGCAAGGCCAATGAACAAACATTCATACACGGAGAAAATATTACACTTTGGATTGGCTGAACGGATTTTGTTCCACCAAGGACCATTCAAAAGATAAAAAAATCGTAGAAAATTCAAATCTAATATGAAATTTTTCTGACCCTCCGTTCTCCCATGAAAACGATTTAAAGTATTACTATCGCAAAAGGTATTATCGATTTAGAATTTTCTTAAAATTTTGTGTAAATGTTCTTGACATTAAAACGAACAACTTTTCTATGAGACGAAACATTTTCTATATCGTCTACGATTTGAGATATTTGATTGCCAATTTACTACTTTTCCCATCTACACCCGTAAAAATTGAAGTCACGTTTCTTTTGTTTTTTCCTTGCAACTTTTTTAACGAAACGTCACTTCAATTTACATGCGTTTAGATGGGAAAAATGGCAAATTGGAAATCAAATAACAAAAACGGTAGAAAATATTTCGTCTCATAGAAAAGTTGCTCGTTTTAATGTCAAAGAATATTTACACAAACTTTTAAGAAAATCCTAAATCAAGCCAGTTTGCGATAGTTATACCTTAAAGTTTCTGTGATGTCATAAAACGCCTATTTGATAAGAGTGTTATTCTAGTTTTCTGGTACCAAATCGTCCCTGTGAGAAATTTTAGAAAAAATAGTAATTTTTTATTCTTTTTCTATCAAAATCGCGGGAATTATGACATTTTTCGCCTTTTTTCAGATGAAAATTTACTTCGCTTTTGCTCAAATTTCTTAGAGGGCCGACATGGTACCAGGGAACTATAATAACATAGTAATTTTTAATGTAATATTCTCTCCCTGTACGTTTGGAGGACAATTCAGAAGACGCAGACACTTTTTACGTATATAAATATTGATAAGTGGCTCGGTGCTGATTTCGTCGTGAACGTGGACGCAATTTTCGCACTTGAGTATCACATCACGTACATCGTATACGTCCACTATATTGGGGAGAATGTGAAAAGGGTTGAAAAACCCAAGAAAGATGAACACGACGTATAAAACGATGAATTTCTTATACCAGGAGGAAAAAATCAACGTTTAGGAGTTTGGAATACGTTAGAAATGGCAGTATCGCTTTTATATTGGAAAAGCCACAACAAACAAATACTTTGATGCTGTTTTATCGCCACGAATGTCGTTCAAGTGATAAAAAGGCAATGTAAATCTCTCGGAATGGCATGGAAAAACCTTGGCCGTTTTACTCGAGAAAAAACATTTGCAGTTACGGTTATATTGCTAAAAAGTTGGCCGAGCAATCGGGCGCAAAAAATATAACTGATTAAAGGAACATTATGGAGAGCGAACGATAAAATCATTTTATTACGTATCGGGAGATGGTCTTGTTTTTTTCATGCTTTCCCACCCACGCAGCTTCGCCAACGTTCAGTTTCTTAATGCACTATTTTATGAGAATAAATAAAACCATGATTCTGATACTTTTTTATCTGCGCTCCGCGGACTTTGAGGTCGAGGTTTGCCTTCAACTCGGACATGATCGTTCTTTATAATGTAATCACGATGTTCTGTGCCAAAAGTGAATAATGGTCAAATTTTAAATTCGCAAATTTAAGAGAATCATAAATTCGGGCTGGAACAGATGTCTCGCATGGAAATTCTTGTTCTTAAGCACTTTCGAATCAAGATTTCTGATCTTATTGTGGCAATTGGACACAGACAAAATTGATACTCGTTGAGAAGTGAATTATTGCGAAGTGCACTCACGAAAATTAATCCTAAAAACAGACACAGTGCGTTCGTTTGATGTTTTTTTTTGTCAACAACACCTGATCATTTCTACGGTGCATTTAGACATTTGTTGAGAAACAAACACGTGAAAAAACCTCTGTCTCGCTTTATCGTATTCCAGTTGTTTTGACGTCTGCGTCGATTACGATCTAAAATGTATTTCACGACAAAAATCGGATTAGCTTTTCTTATGATTTGGTAGGCTGATCATAACTTTGAATCGTAACACTGTGTCTTTTTGAACAAACGAAGAAAAATTCTCTAGGTCCTTAATTATGCAAGGATAATATAAAAAATAACAGCTTACCAAGCAGTATTGAGGCATTGGCTCGTTGAACAAGTTTGTCAACGGTGTTCTTGAACTCTTTAGACTCTTTTATACGTATTTGGGCGGTGGAGACTTCGCCGAGTCTGGGTCTTCCCAAAAGCGCCATTTTTTCTTCCTCCGTACGTTCGTCAGGTTGCTTGAGCTCTGCAGCAGCTGCTAATCCTGCATCAGCTGGGAACAGAAACGAGCCGGAAATTCGGCCATTGTTACAAACCGTTGATGAGACGTAAAAGCGAGTGTTTTAATATGTTTGTGAGCTTTTACTGTCGACTAAGCCTCTCATTCTATTTAGCAATATGGAAAATTGAAGCGCTCTAGCGAATAAAATTCATACGTTTCATGTCAATCAAATTTATTACCGAGGATTTCGTTCCCACATTCACATTTTCACGAACTGCCTCAAAAATCCTTCAATTATTTCAATATGCTCGATCTACCCGTATGAATAATGCGCTGATCGTCCTTAAATATCGTTATTCATGCTATCTCGGTTTTCAGTTTCTATTGAATTAGAAATCAATCATTTACTCCGACATATCGTTGATTCTCTGGTGCTCGCGTTCGAGAACTCCGCTCGTTTATCAGCGAATATACGGAAGTCCCGACCTCACCCAACATGAATGCTATTGATTTTCTAATAAATTATATCGTCGCACGAAATCGTCGTCTACAGTGATACTCACATCTGTTAACATTTCAGTATACATGTACATCATTTTGCATCATTCAGTAGGATATCCGGCGATGTACTCGTGATTTTAATGACCCTGAAGTTTGCAACGTTGAGATTCAACGAAAAACATTTTTTCTATTGATTATTTATTGAATTTTGAAAATCTTCGCAATTTTTTGAGTCGATCGAGTTTTTTAGTCGCAAGAGAGAATCGTTTTATTGTCTGGACCAAATATTCAATAATAATTATTGGCTCTGCTGAAGAAATAACAGAATTTCGTTGCATTCCAACGATGCAAACTTCAGGATCAGCCTTACAGAAAATTGTTTCGTAGTTTGAATCATTTTGACGGCAGATTTTACACTTTCAACATAATTTCTCTTCTGTACGAGATTTTCTTGAATTCTAAGTCTTTCGGGATGTCGATTTCCGGTCTAGTTGAACATTCTTCCATTCGACCCAGCAGCAACCTCGCCCAAAGGAGTTCAAGTTGGAGGAATTCGATTTTATGGTGTTTTTTGGTGCACCCTGTATATAACGGACAAATGTACTTCTGTGCACATGACCAGCCACGTCTTGCGTTCTTCGTACTCGTATGTATCTTCGAAAGAGCTATCCCTGGACGTATAGCCTTCTAACGTCGCCTATAAACACTAATGGCCACCATTTTTTGTAGCACGTCTGAAACTGTACGTAGAGGGTGGCCAAGATCGGGAGCTCGAGGATTTTTTGTTGTAGCTGTAATTTGTGGCGATCTAATAACTCGAAATAAGTGACTTTGACTGAAGTGGAAAAACATAATAAAAACTTTGCCTCGAAAAATTCATCACGTTCCAGCCGTTACATCCGGTTTGGTTCGTTTCAAAATATCCATTTGTCATCAGGATTACTATTTCGTTTTTTCAGTGAAATTTTAGGGGCCCAAGAAACAGTAAAAAATTGACGACTCTGAAGTTTGCAACGTTGAGATTTAACGAAAAACATTTTTTCTATTGATTATTTATTGAATTTTGAAAATCGTGGCAAGTTTTCGAGTCGATTGAGTTTTTTGGTCACTAGAGAGAATCGTTTTATGGGTCGGACCAAATATTAAATAATAATTATTGTCCCTGCTAAAAAAATAACACAATTTCGTTGCATTCCAACGATGGAAACTTCCGGATCATGAAAATGGACAGTTTCAACATTTTCAGAATTATATAAAAGTTGTTTTTGGAAAATGGTTGGACTAGAAAGTTCCAGAACTTTCCACTTGAAAGGTTGAGCTATATTTTATTCAAAACTCGGTCACTGGGTCCAGAAAATCATTTTTTCTGATGTTCATTTTTTCTATCCGAGTTTCTCACAACCTCAGAATCGAGTTTTCATAGATTTTCTCGAATTTCCATGGAAACCTGTCAAAGTTGGGCTGTCCTTTTCAATCTTGGGCGTCTCGGCACTATCACGTCCCTTGATATTTATCTGCAGCAGTGCAAGTGGATCCCTTGACTTTTATTTTTTGTTGGGCACGTTGGAAATTTAACTCGATCACAGTTAACCCTCCAGAACAACCTTTATACATTCTCGAGGCCACGCGAAGGCCATCACTCTGGCGATTACGGTACATCGTAGTCCTTTTTCTTTTCCCTCGCCCTCCCTTTTCTCTGTCACACTCAGACACTCGATCTAGTGGTTAAATGATGCAGCTCTGATGCAATCGATAAGGAGACATTCAAAACCGCTGATTACGGGCGGGGAAACGATCGTCGCTACAGCGTTCACCAAGAGCCGGAAGCAAATTACTGTTCCGCTAATTTGAGGCCTCGCTGATCCCAAAATTGAAATGTTTCATTCGGCTTGAATAGCCTCGTCTATTTATCGACCATTTTCCCGATTTAGCAATGGCTCCCCTTTCCTCGACCACCTGCAGGTTCCTCAAGTTCAAAGGTCTCTCCGAAGACACCCGGTACATATTACTAACGTGTGCAGAGATTCGTGAAATATGTATGTAGCTAGAACGATTGGTATATTCTCGACGTGTGCGCGAGTTAGCAATACGAGCTTGCACAATTTTTCGTTCACGTTGCAGTTTATCCGCGAGGAAAAGAAGCGTTGTGTACTACTTTCGAGAAGCTAAGCCATGTTTCCAAGAGCCCGAGTGAAGAGAGAAGCCGAGAGCGAGCGAGAGAGAGAAGAAAATGGAGTGGTTAGGAAACGACCACAATTTGTTCTGGTGCACGACTTGTTCGAGCGCGCATATACAACCTTCATCTCGAAAATATCTGCAATAAAGAGATATTAGATGTAGAGTGTACACGATATATTCAACCTCGAATCATTTTCCAGTTTTTCTCTTCCGATTTTTTTTTCTCTTCGTCGTTTTTTATTCAACTTTCTTTTATTCCAATCGTTCAATTTGTAATATTGTCAAAAATTCAGATTTAGCAAAGCAGGTTCGAATATGGCGAAATCTCGGAAATATTTGGTCCTTTTTTTTTTTGGATCGAAGATTTATGGTTCATACTGATCAAAATGCATGACTGTCTTCCAAAATCCTGCAGCCTGGAACTGGAAATTCGAATATTTGACCAGTTGCGGTCATTTTTGTTGCTGTGACGATGTAAATATCGAGATTAGAAGAATTTGAGGTTTATGTGGCGAGTGGTATCCGTCTCAGTTACATAATATTTAAAACAAGGCAAAATATCAAGAATTTGACCCTCAGCTATGTGTTAATTTTTGTGGGTAATTTATTTCTTTAAAAATATTTGAAATGCAATCGTTTTTTTTCCAAACAGCCTAAAAAAATTAACCAGAAAGTAAAAATGTTTCGGTTGAGTTTTCAACGAAACGAGCACGACTTTGAAGTTTGCAACGTTGAAATTCAACGAAAAACATTTTTTCTATTGATTATTTAGTAAATTTTGAAAATCGTGGCAATTTCTTGAGTCGATTGAGTTTTTTGGTCGCAAGAGAGAATCGGTTTATTGGCCTGACCAAATATTCAATAATAATTATTGGCTCTGTTGAAGAAATGACGATTTCCAACGATGGAAACTTCAGGATCATATATAAACAAGCTTGCTGGAAGGAACTTCTCAGCTTTCCGAACTTTTCGTCTTATCAATTCCATCCCTCCCACACAATTGACAGTCACAACCGCATATCGGTCACATTCCTTTATCGATGTACGCCAATTTTTTATATTTTGTGGTGCATCTTGCTCGGCTATTCGAAAAATCGATTGATTTCAAATCGTTTCTCTGAAAATGAGATCGGGAAATTTGTTTTTTTGATTTTTTCAAAGTTATTGCTAAAGCGCCGCTACGGCTTTACTCCTGTGGACCAGCAGAGGGAGGGAGACGGTTAGGCGAGTCTCACTTAATAAATATTTACACAAAGTGCAGCAACAACATTTTCGATGCTGTAACTCGAGCGTAATTTCGCTCGCCTCTGCAGAATTCGTGCACTCCTTCCTGGTATACTAGGAAAAAAATTGCTTACACCATTATAACTAGGATGCAACAAATACGCCTTGAAAGTATCATTGAAATTTTGGAAAAATCAACCCGTGTGTGAACGGCGTTGAAGTTGAAACGTAACGAAAAAGGCCCGAATCTCGAGTACAAAAAAAAAGTAAGCGGCGCGAGTTGACTCTGTCGTTCAAACACTTTTCTTTTTGAACTTGGCGTTAAGACGCTGCCGCACGTCTCTGGATCTTTGAGCAGGCTTTTATCGACGCTTTTCCACTTTTCCTGGAGAATATCTATAGTTCATCATCTACCGTGCCATTCTACTCGCTATATCCTATAGAGGGTTCCGGCCCTGTGTATACAACTCACATTTATAAAGATTATATATATAAGTTATGTATACGAGGGGGAGACGAGACTGTAACAACCGCCATTCCCCTTTGCGAGTCTTCTCGTCCTGCTCATAAAACATTTTCGGTTGTAAAAGAGCCCCCGTGATAATGTGTTAACCCCAGACGTACATATACAGGGCGTTTCTGTTTCAAGAGTCGCAGATGACGAGCGTGGAGTATAAAAATGATACAGAAAAATTATCACGAGATGAAGTCAATGCGATCGTTTCTATGGAGAAAAAGAGAAATAAATTCCGAATTGCCAAGCGAGTTCTCGACTTCAAAAGCTCAAGTTCACTCCAACGAAATTGAGTTTTAATCAAAGAAAAAAATAATTCATGACGTTTTTTCTTCAGAATTTCGTTAGTTCGTGAATTCGCGAACGGTGACGATTTTTTGTTCATCCGATACAGACAACATTGGCGTTGTGGTAAGTTTCACGTGTGTGGCCATAACACGGTATAAACCACACAAACACACAAGGGACATGTTTGCTCGCCACTTTAACCCTTAAATGGAGGCGTTTCGACGACATACACACACACACGTATATCCACATCGAATTAAGCTTCGCCATGAACCGTAACAAGGTCGTTGAAGCATTAACGTGCCCTGTTTGAGTTAATTGACTTTTTATAGGCGAATGGTTACGATACAATTTTTTAAAGAACCAGGCCTGACCTTCCCATACAAGAAATTTACAGTTTTCCGGATTATGGGAGCTTGAATTTTTTTTAATAGTGAAAAAGCTTCAGAAGTCGTTTGGGCTTTGGAAAATTTATTAGCCGTGTCGGCCAGGTCTTTATAAATAGCTAACATCACCTTTTTTTTCATTCATCATTCATGCATCCCACGTTATGACTTCTCTATACAACGATCAATATATTTGAGGTAATTGCATCGATATTGAATTCGTGTGTATGTATACAATATGCAGAACAATGTGGGGACTAATTGTTGAGCCTTGAAACATCGTCAATATTGTCTTATGAATGCAGCTTCGAGGCAACCTTGTATCGATGCATTGCCACACTTTAGCTCTACAACGGGTTATATATGGGATGATGGCTTATTAATCACAAAGACGATCGAGCTACCGATGTTGACATATCGATTGCGCACCCTCTCGCACCTGACAAGTTCTCGGTTAATATACCAAAGAAATTTTCAAGACCATCATCTCGTCCAGCTGATTCCGAAACTTCTGTAACATCGAGTTCAGATCAGAAACGATCTGATGCCGAAGCTGGTTTAAAAAAATCAATTTTTTTTTTCGCGAACATAACCGGAAAGCTAGAGAATGATGTAAAAGAGAAAAAACGTATCGATTTCGATTGTTTTTGGAATCAAAATCAGAGTGAATTGAGTTTCGTCAATATTCAACGACAGTCATCGTTGTTTTTATCTTCAGGGCGAAAAATATAAATTTCAGTGGCGGAAATGATTTTCGATTTTCCCTACAACCTCCTCCTTTTGAAAAAAATGAATCTTTTTTCATTTCACTTGGATGTTCGTCATTTTTTCAGTGTGTCACTTTTTTCTATGCTTCTGCATATTTTTTTTCTTTTCTTTTGCCGACCGAATTTCTTAACGACTGTGCTCGAGAGAAGAAAATGTCAATTCGTGAGCCACTCTGATGGTGATGCTTATTGCGTTTTTGAATGTGTGAGATTTGCGGGATTCCGCAGGGTTTACCGTTGGCTCAAGGATTTCTCCCTCGTGTGTTTGCCACCGCGATTCGCGTACGAATTTTTACGTTTATAAATCTGTCGATGATCAAAGGAACCGAGAGAAAACGGGTTGACCTTGAGATGCGAGGCACGAGAAAAGTCACGGGAATAAGAGAAACGGTATGGAAATGTGACGTATACGTACGAGACTGCGGGAGATGGAAAAATGTCTCGTGAATCTCTGAAAAAAAAAACGAAAGCCCCAGGGAAATTTTCATAGAAAATTCCGTGAAACTGGGATTTTTTTTTGCCACGTTCCTTTTCTCGTTTTATGAAGAACTGCGTGTTTGCGTCGATTCTGCTTTCTCAGTGTACGCGATCTCAAATATACTCGAGAGATGAAAATAATGAATGTTTTTTTATTTCTCTTGGATTTTCGTCATTTTTTCACTGTACCATTTTTGTTCTATGCTTCGAGCATAGAAAAAGCTTTTCTAGGCTAAGATTAATATTTATCCGAAGCTTCAGTCCCACCGGGAAATAATAAGGGGATTATTGAAGGGAAGAGAATTTTAATTAATCGCTCAAACGCGTAATGAGCTGCTTCCTCGTTACGCTGCACGATAATCGAGCATCTTTGAAGAACCGCACGTTTCGGATTCAAAGAATTTTGCATTTCAGATATGCAAAGAAAAAAATGTAGAAAAATACAGAATTGAGAGTAGGAAAAAAGTTTTCGATCTCGATCAATTGATTTTTCAAAAAATTAAATGTCGAAAAGTTGATATTTTATGACACTGAGGTTCGCAACTCTGGGATCCAACGAAAAATACTTTTTCCCTTGATTTTTTGTTAAATTTCAAAAGAAAAGCCAATTTACGTATCAATTTTTTGTTTGAATCCTGAAAAACTATCGTTTCATCGTCCTGATTCAAAATCGGATAAAAATCATGAGTTTTCCTCAAGAAAAAACCGAATCTCGTTGCATTCCAACGATGCAACCTTCAACATCGTGATTTTTTTCCAACAGGCCAACTGTCCCTCGCTAATCGCGAGAGTTGATCGGTCAGGAAGAAAAGTTTTGTCGACCTGAAAAGAAGGAGAATAATCGAAACATTGCAAAGTTCACTGGACTGTCTTGGCGTCCTATATCCATCGACAAAACAGACTTTACTCCATCGGCGACTTAAAGGGGTGTCTAGATTCGAAGGAGCTTTAAAGCTGCTTATATCTCGGATGAAAGACTTATCCGGAAAAAAGAGGAAATCCGAAAGAGATTGAGTAACGTCGTGAAAATCATAGCAAATCGGGTCTCGATTTTCTGCGATATGGTTCAACTCCGAGTCGCAGGATGAAGCTGCACATATGTCTGGTATTTCAGCCTTATCTTCTTTTCACGTTCGTTCCACGCCGTCTTCCTGTTACCCTATTTCATTTCCCGCTGCCATTTCCGGTCCTCGGTCCGAGTCCCCTTTTCCTAATCAATCGTCATTGAAAGAGGAAAAAAAAATGAGAGTTTGACCGATTTCCAGATTTTCTGGGCAGCTGGGAATATTCACGAGTTTATTATTGATCGTTTCTTTTTGGCGGTGGAAATTGTGGGGAAGAACGTGATTTGCTAAAGCATTTTAATTAGTATGAAACAGACGCTCCGTTTTATAACGAGCGCACGGGAGCTCTCACCACCGGTCTGCGGTGGCGAAGAACGACTTGCTCTCTGGTTTGTATGCATCACAAAATACCACATTGGTTACGACGACGAGAGCTTCTCGTATAACCGTCAGAAAATGCGCAACTTGATAACGGGGGGAGCAAAGCTTTTGTATATATACATATATTTCCACCCTCCGAATCAGAGAAGCTTCATTTGTCTCTGGCGAAGAACCCTCCTGATGAGGTGTGCAACTGACAGCTGCGGCAAAAAAACCACTTCTCCTGTCTCCCTCGCTTCCGATGAGCTTGCGGAACGTTCAATCTTATCTGCGAGAATTCCACGTTAATAAACGCCCATGAAAGGAAGTCTGGATTAATCAATGAGACTTTCTCGAGCATCGATCATTGTGACGGGTCCGAAATAAAGAGACGGGCCTGACATTCAGCAGCCGAAACATCGACGACGCTGTAATTCACTCCAGAAAGTTGTATTTTTTGCAATTGTCATGGCGGAGTGTAATTAAGAGGGAATAAAAACTCGAGGACCTGCGATGATTCGTGATAACAACAGGAAAATCATTTTTTTGGACATGGCGTGTTCCAGTGTGCGATAAACGATCAGGGGCGCACAGGAGCGAAGATGAAATGCAGGAAATCTATGATCCTGAGTTTCCATCGTTGAAATGCAACGAAATTCTGTTATTCCTCCAGCAGAGCCAATAATTATTATCGAATATTTGGTTCGGCCAATAAAACGATTCTCTCTTGCGACCAAAAAATTCAATCGTCTCAACAAATTGCCACGATTTTCAAAATTCAATAAATAATCAATAGAAAAAATGTTTTCCGTTGAATCTCAACATTGCAAACTTCAGAGTCATGGAAATCTGATTTTATTTCTCGGTACGTTTGGGAATATCATTTCCCTACGCCACATGGAGAAGCGAAGATGATCGATTTTTCAAGAAACTCGATAATCGAAATATCGTTTTCGACCTGATGGAATTCTTGCCCAATTATTATTCGCTATGATTCTGAAGTTTCCATCGTTGCAAATAAACGAAAATAGAAATTTCTTCAAAGTCAAAAAGACGACTTTTTTATTCCACCAAAAGTTTCGCACAACTTTTTTCCGTCATTTTTACGCTTCTCCAAAACTTTTGGTGGATTGAAGAATCTGCCTTTTTGACTTTGAAAAAATTTCTATTTCGTTCATTTGCAACAATGGAAACTTCAGGATTATTATTCGCTGACGGAAAAACCTCTCAAAAGCCGTTGATCGACCGGTCCAAATTTGTTCGATGCTGAAAAAGTTTTCCAGAAACAGACTCCGTAACTACAATCGTAATTGCGTGAGCCCAATGGATCAAATCCTTCAACTTGCACACAAAAACATGAATTGAAAGGGAAATTGAAGCAACACAGGAATCATTGTCCTTTACTGTTTTAGCCAACTGACAGCCTGGTATTGATCGTTTGGAGCTGCTTCGTGATAGTTATAGCGATAAGGAAAGCCTTTTGTTTCATGAGACTGTTCGTGGAGTGTTAAAAAATCGATTTGACCGCTTGTCCGAGCTGTTTCTTGCAGTTGTAACGCGCTCCGAGAAAGGCTGTAAAGTGGCAAGACCATAAAGCAGAGAAACACGCTACAGCAAGGAGAAAAAATGAGGGTCAAACTTGTTCGATCGCGTGTGATGAATAAAGCGGAGCTTTCGGTCACCGAGACGCATGCACGCGAAACACTCGAAACTTCAATTAACTTCGTATCCAGACTCGAATCACATGAATTAGAGAAGCAGGGAGCGAGCACCAAGTGTTCCCTTTTTCGTCCACATCAACACCATCATACACGCGGAACATTAACTCGAAAAAAATGCATTCATTTCATAACGACCAACAGCTCTATCGTGAATAAACTAAAATATATTTACGATCTCTCATGAATTATTTCTGTCGCTTTTTTCACGAAAAAAAAAAACAAAAACAAAAACCGTTTTCTCAAAGCGGAACAGAAAGATTAAAATTTGTTGACGTTTAGAATACGAAAAATTGAAAATAGGGGATGATAATTCACACAAAGCTTTCCATGCTCTATGTAGCAGCGTCGACATTGCGGCAAAACTCGACGGTGTGTCAAGATTTATTATTCACAGAAGATTGATTATCGAAACTGTCGGACGCAGAAATCATACTCAATGAAAATATACATCAACGCCAGCAGTCTGCACTCTTCGCGATGTATGCATTGGTGAATTATCGAAATTTCCTCCAATCGATTGAATCCTGAATAGATCGACACCTCTTGTGTTCCACCGTTTTTTTTCCAGAATCAACGTGTTTTTTGGCAGTCGACGTGAGTGACACGAGGTAACTATTGATATGGTGCATCTCGGGCGTTGCATTCATTTAACAAAATTTCTCGCAAATAGTAACTTTTTGATCCAGATAAAAAGTAACCTCGAAGAATAGTTCACGAGTTGGTCATAATTTAATGAATCTTCCGATTGTTATTGATCGATTGGACTTTGATACGAGGCGAGAATCCCATAAGCATTTTCGAAGTTTCCATTAAATTATATTTGAGCGATGATATTTGGTGGACGGAGAGAATTTTACATCAAAATTTACTAGGATATTATAGTTCCCGGGCACCGAGTCGTCCCTCTGAGGAATTTGACCAAAAACATAGTAAATTTTCATAAAAAGGGCGAAAAATGTCGTAATTTCCGCGATTTCGATAGAAAAAAATGAAAAATTACTATGCTTTTAATAAAATTTCTCAGAGGGACGATTTGGTACCCGGGAACTATAGTAACATAGTGAATTCTGATGTTATATTCTCTCCGTGTGGCTCCATGGACATTTCTGACCTTAAAGAGACTGAATGGTAAAAACGAGTCCGGATAAGGCAGGACAAAGAGAAAGAAAGAGGAGCGGACGAGAAGGGATGATATTAGACGGAGCTATACCGACAAATGACTGTGGCGGAAACGTTTTGTTCTCTCACCGCTTGCCGATTCTCTCACGGATCCAGTGTCTTTGTCGTGCTCTCATCGTTTTTTGCCACCGTTTGGCTCCCTCTCACTCAATCTCTTGCTTTCTCCCTCGATCCGTTAATTTTTCTCTTCTCATCCCTGCTCTATACACAAAGTTCCTCGTCACGGAATACCGAGAACAGTGATTCTTCGCAACACGTTGAAAGGGACGAACCTATACACAAAAGCTCGGGACACGGTGCGCTGGCGAAGCCAGAAAAGATGAAGGAGAAAAAATACAGAGAGAGAGAGGACATGAAATGCGATGACACAGGGGAATGGAACTTAAGCCTTGGGAAATCCTCTTGCTCCCCTATTGCCCTTTCTATCGTCCCAGAGGAAAAAGAGTTCCAGCTGAGGTTGACCGCACAGCGGCAATTCTCAGTAGAGAATAGAGAAAGGAGACACTATTTCTCGCTCCTTTTCACCAGAGCTTTGTTTCTCTCGGCAAAAAGATGCAAGGACCTCGAGTATATATGGATTTCGTATATAGACTTGCCTGCAGCGGCGATATAGACACTAAACTACACGCTAAGCTTCAACAGTGACTTTGACAAATTTTTTGGGTTCAAGTATCTACGCTCGCGGCCCTTTGACACGAGTTTCTTCGTCCCTGTTTGCTTCTCTCTGATTCTCTTCAGGTACATTCTCCGCCGTTTATTCGCATTGTTTTTCAGGTTCATTTGCGTTGCTAAACTGTAAAAAAACTCATCAAGAAATCCTCGAGCAATCGAAGTAACGTTTCTCTTTCATTTAACGTCCATTTGCCATGTATTTTTTGGTTTTTTAAAGCCACAAGATAAAGAACGACCAAATTACCGACATAAAACCGTAACACGACTTTTGCTTCAGAGCGAGAAGCGACGATAGAACGTCCAGTGTCAAACTAAGTTACGCGGTAGCTTTCAGGTCACAATTGAGCCGTAACTTGTGGAGCAACAAAAAGCAACCGTTCAAAAGTGTCTCGATAGTTGCCTCAGGGCCAAAAAGCCACCTCAACGCAACTGGAGTTGGAAATTGTTTGTTCTCCTTCATTATTCGTATACCAACTGTCCTAAAACCTGCTGGGGTGCCGTTCGTTCGCGCGGTTGTCAGAAAAGTATGATTGTTTTTCCACTGACCATAGAATTCTGTTTAATCGCTCTGATACACTGGGATTCGTCCCATTTTCTATTCGAGTAAATTATCGAGCAAAAATCAAAACTTTGTTTTTGTTTTTGGTAAGAAATTACGATTCTCCTGACGAGTTCACCTGGAAATTTTGAACATTCTGCATAACCATGGGAAATGACAGTTGACCATACATGCTGAAAACTTTAATGGCAGGCGAAGCAGGATGATCAACAAAGAGAGAGAGGCAGAGGTAACGGTGATAGTGAAACAAAAGGAGAGAGCACTTTCGAATTAGCTTCGACAAGCTTGTCAAAGTTAAGGAGGTTCTCACGTTTGCAAAGACCTCCGCCGAGTGTCATACCAAGCACCACTACAAGTACTTGTACACCCTGAATATACATACCGCCAAAGTGGAAGTGTATACACATCGTTGTGTGTGAATAGTATACGCTCCGCCTATCTATCCGCTTCTTAGTGTTGCTCCGCGCGTTGCCTGCTGCTACTGCAACGAACACCTGTCTCGCCCGAATAGGATTACGAGCCCTTGCGAGCATCATGCTCAACCAGATTAGTTCATCAACCTGGTGTGCTTGTTAAATCAACTCGGATTGTCTCTACAACATATTCCGCTCGCATATACAAGCCTCCTGGTACAACCCTCGGTCACGCACTTCGACGCTATATCGTCTCGCACGAAAATACTTAACCACTTTAATTTCAAAGGCATTGCACCATGAAACTGGCATGGCCCGTAGAATTCCCCATCGGGCTTATGAAACTTTTCATTCCGTTTGAAAACTCTCACATCCTCGGAAGCAGAGCATTGCACTCTGTGTCGAAGTGACTATCAAGCGTTACGCTCGCCATACATATACCGCAGCGAAGTCGTCATTACACGTGTCCCTGTCGAGATTACGCTTTCAAATTGGTCGGACAATCCATACGAGGACGCAGTAGAAAACACATTTCGCAAACGTGATCACACGAACCACACAAAATGGCCGTTCATTTATCTTGAATAGCTTTTTAAAAGCTTGTACATTGTGCTACATCGATCAAATATATTCGCATTGCGTTACACGCGACACTTTTCTTTCATGAGTTTCCGCATGGATATAAAAGTGTGCTCGTGGCCTAAGTATATAAAAAGCCCACGGAGCAAGTGATGCGAGAGTGCGAAAAGTGAGCTCAAGCCATACATGGCACGGGGGAAAAAGTTATCCAACTCTGGACCTCTAGTTAGAGACCTACCGCCTAAACAATTGAGGCAATATATAAAAAGCTCTATGCTCGTACCTTCCTTGGAATGGATCATAAAAGAAAATTTCCTCTTTTCATCTTCCTTCTACGTTACGTATTAACCGGGTTCGATGCGCCCGTAATTCCAGAATACCCAGAGAATTCTAATCCAATCTTTGGTCTATTTTCTCGTCGCGCTGCTGCTTTTTTTTCTCCCCTTCTGTCTCGCCTACACTTTTTCTCTGGATGCTGCTTTCACCCTGGTCCATCCATGTGCAATAACCAACCCGGAAGTGCTCGCAGCAATACTTGCAACGTGGAATTCCGGCTACTTTATCAACCCTTGCTAATTTTTCAATGAGTCTCCTTATTCCAAGAATACTATGATGCTGAAGATTGCAACGGTGGAATGCAACGAAATATATTTGATTTTGTTGATGCCATTTTCAATGTCATCCAAATTTTTCGACCCGATATGCTTTCCTTATGGCAAAAATGGATCATTTCATCATCATAATTACATTTTCCATTTAAATAATTATTTTTGCCAAAAGATAAAAAACGAATCTCGTTGCATTCCAACGATGCAAACTTCAGAGGCATATAAAACGAAGAGTGCAATTTTGAGCACGTAAGCGGCGCCTCCAGCAGGGCTTTATCTCAACTCATTCTTTTGAGCCTCCCGTTCAATCGTCATTCAGTTATTTCGCTTCTTCAATGACACTGAAGTTCCTATCGTAGGAATGCAAAGAAATTCTGTTATTTCTTCAGCAGAGCCAATGATTATTATTTAATATTTAGTCCGACCAATAAAACGATTCTCTCTTGCGACCAAAAAACGCAATCGACTCAAGAAATTGCCACGATTTTCAAAATTCAATATATAATCAACAGAAAAAATGTTTTTCGTTGAATCTCAACGTTTCAAACTTCAAAGTCATGGAGTTCGCAACGTTGGGATCCAACAAAAAATATCTTTTCCCTTAATTTTTTGTTAAATTTCAAAAGAAAAGCCAATTTTTGTATCAATTTTGTGTTGGAATCTTGAAAAAACGATCGTTTTATCGTCCTAATTCAAATCGAAAAAAATCATGAGTTTTCCGCAAGAAAAAACCGAATTTCGTTGCATTCCAACGATGCAAACTTCAGATTATTCATAGAATACGAGATTTACCGAACTTCATCTCTCACATTAAAGGGCCAAGTGTTTTTCCCATCTGCCAGCTTTTAATTGACTCTTACTACTTATGAAATTGCTTACATACGGTACGGTACGGATTCAGGCGAAGAAACGACTAGAGGGCGTCATTTCCCACACAATCGCATAGCTCTTCTGTTTCCCAGAGCGGGAATGCACCTTTGAAGGGGCCTGTACCATCGCATATTGTTTTGCGGGAGCGGTTCAAAGTTTAACGGAGTGATTACTGTAACTGTGCGGAAACCGGGTCGACGTTTTAGAACTTTCGGAGATGTACTTGCCATCTCTGCGGACGATTTACCAGGTTACC
Source organism: Diadegma fenestrale (assembly GCA_037043255.1). NCBI lineage: Eukaryota > Metazoa > Arthropoda > Insecta > Hymenoptera > Ichneumonidae > Diadegma > Diadegma fenestrale. Next base: position 2,236,173 of record CM073311.1, on the reverse strand, counting down.
GGAGCAATTAATTCTTTGATTAAAACAAACGGCTGATAAGTCTAATTACCGGAAGCAACGCGCAACGAATCTCCGGCTTTCCGAGTTAATCAATACACATACACAAATCTATGGATATCTATATATATATAAAATGTACGGGTATATGCGGCTTCTAACCCATTTTCTCCCGAGATCCTCGACCGTGCTGGTGATGAAGGATCCGGGATTTCGCTACGTCCTGAAGAAAGGATTTGATAAATGTTCATAGCGGATATACCAAGTGGTAAAAGACGCGAGAAAATGGTGATAAATGCAGGAATAAAAGTGGAGTCTCTCCGAGGAGAATGGCACAAGGGAATATGAGAAAAGGGATGAAAGCGAGGCGAGCGTGAGATGAGATGAAAAGCAGAATTTCCACAAGCAGTGTCGCACATGTGTATCGGCGGAGAAGTAGGTCGTTAAGTAGGATGCAAGAGTCGTGAAACGAGAAAATAAATAGCGGAGGCCGAAGAGCCTCTCGCGGAAAAGAAAGAAGAAATGGTTCCATCACGATGCGGGCAAGGTCACTACCGCGTGCACACGAAATACGAGCGACATTGTTTCAAGACACGATCAACCGTCAGCCAGTGTATCAGTTTCATGCTACGAATAAACCAATGTCCACATATGTTTATCGACTTCAAGATTTATCGCTGTAGTTCAAATATCGACAGATATGGCTGGGCAGTAAGAAATTCATGAGATTTCCATTCCGGCGTTGGACAGAATTTCCCGAGTCATATAAAGGTCGAATCTTGCTCTTGATAAAAATTTGTGCGTCGTGCGTGACACACATTTCAGTTATTTCATCATATCAACTTTGCCTTTGGACCGAAAATACTTTTCGTTCAATTTTTTTCAATTTTTTTGTGTTTTAGGTGACCTTTAAAATTCCTCGCCTGCAATTACTCCGCGTGTATATGTTGGGATAATAATACGACGGAATATAACGGATCTATATTTTTCAAAAGGCAAGATCCTAACGCCCACGTCTGTCCTCTCATTCTCATTGATTTTTACCAGGCAAAAAACCTCTCGAGATATAAATATCAGTTGGGTTTGTAAACTGCGTCAGCTAAACGCCCATTTCTATTTTTTTTTTTGCAAGCAAAGCTGTACAAGCGACGCATTTTAAAAAAAGCAGAAAAAGTTTGAAATTGCAGAAATGAGAAGCCAATTAGTTTGTATTGCACGCATTAAAGGCTTCTCGTATTGATGTTTCACCTTTCCATAAACAAATGGAAATTTTTCAATCAATATAATCAAGTGCGCGAAATTATTGTCCCTAAAGCGTGAAGAAACTGTCAAAGAATGAAAAAGATAACGAAACAATTGAGGGAACGAAATTTACTGGGAAATATGAAATCATTGATTCCCAATAATCGATTAATCGTTTCGACGATTTATAAAAGGTTCTGTGATGAATCCACCGAACGAGACCGTTGCTAAAGTAGCGATTATATACCCTGGGAATTTCTCTCTGGTCTCTGCCGTAGCCAGTTTCTTAAGGGTATCCCCAACCCCTTCGGGGTTCTTCTAATGGAAAATCCAGATCCTTTCCGGTGCACTAACACGAATGTACTATGTGAGTGCCACCATCACCTGGCTTATCCTTGAAGACGTGGTCGTTGCAATTTGTGAGCGTCTGGCGCGAATGTATCCACTTATACTGCTTGGCCTCCAGTCACGTTTGTATATCCATGTATGTTTACGTCTACTTGTTATAAAGGGTGTCCTTGAAAGTCACTTTAAAGTAGCGGAAAACAATTAAATTACGGAGCAGCTTTAAAAAGAACAATCTCTTTTCTCGGAGCGTTTGTAAAAACGTTAATAACCGGGTAATTCATTAAAACTGACCAGAAATACAAAAAACAGTTCGTCTTAATTACATGGAAACATAAAACTTGATAAGTAGCAGACAATGAAGTCCGAACGATGGAACGGGCTCGTAAGTACTTGGAGTTCGATGAAAAATAAACACTGACGAAGGCGTGGTAATTATGCTCGAGCTAATCTGCTGAAACTTGAAGAGCGCGTGCTCCTTCCACTTTGCACTGCGTCTCAACGACGCACCAGTTCGCCTATTACCAATTAATTAATATCTCACTAATGGCACATCGGGGAGACAGATGATTAAGAAGTTTTCTCTTTGAAATTTGATGGTCTATCTAAATTTTGGGTATGACTTCGGAGACACCAATGTATATGCCATAACTACTTGCTTTGCTCCCTCAACGTATTTCTCACTCTTCTTCTCGCCCAGAGTCCTACACCGTCTGATATAATCCAGTTTGCACTACTGTAACGCGCTCCTCTCTCTCTCTCAGCCGCTCCAGTATACATTATCGCACTCTCTCTCGCCTGCTTCTCATTTCTTCGCCTTCTCCACGTTTCGCTTCCCTTGCACTCGCTCCACAACTTTTTTCATTACACTTCTTGCTTCTTATCTCAAGTGGGCGCAGAGAAATATCGAATGATGCAGCGATGTCGTTTCGAGTGAAGAGATACATAACATCATCACGAAAGCAACTCCTGAGAGCTCTTTTCCTATCTTGTTTATCTTCTCGACGATATCTTTACATTTCTTCACTCGTACTCCCTCGTTTTTTTCCCTTATTTTCGTTCCTTTCATTTCTCCCTTTCCACATATCGATATCGCATGCTTCTTGCTGTCAAGATTCCTTGAACCTACAAGAGAGTGGATCAAAGTTCTACTGTCAATTTTCAGTACAGATCAACCCGTCCAGATTCGATAATTCACTCTACTCAGATTATCGCTGAGGATTACCGTATCCGCTATTGCATTTATGAGTATCCCGCACGAGGCATCAAGTTACGAAACTATGATTGCACAACGGACTGCCCGCCTGCGATATACTCGAGCCACGATAACTCGTGTTGCCAAAGTCTCAGTGACTATTCGTTCTGGGCTTTCGAAAAACACCGGGAAACTTTATTTGTTTATTTTACGTCATTTCTACTTTTCGAAAAATCCACTTTTTTCGATCGGACGAAAAAAAAATGCTGCTTTAGAATTTTTTTAGATTGCCAAGCGCAAGAATAGCTTATCGCTCATGATTTCCCCAAATTTCCGTCTGCTTCGCTATTTGCATGGCTATCTCGACATCGTAACCCAAGCACATGACATGGTCGCCAGATTCCGATTCTTTCGCAAAGAAAAACCCAATCCTCTGCAATCCTTTTCTTTTCTTTGCAATCCGTACGAGATACGAATATCTGAATCCAATTCAAATAAATAGGAACTGTTTAAAAAGCTCTGGGCTGTAATGAGCTTTTGCACACCCATTTCTCGCACGAATATTCAGCGGAAATAGTGGCGTATGCACTTATTATATTTGGTGGCTTTGGAACACAGAATTGTAGTGTAAGAAAAAATAAATAGAAATTTACAAACTAACAACAAAGTTGGACCCAAAACTTCGCGTGACTTATTATTTCTGGAAATATTCCAAGTATTGTTATTAGCATCCAGTACGATGCATGCCAAAAGTCCATTATCAGGGTTTGGTCTCAGCCGGTAAATATACGGTCTACTGTGCATAATAGTTTTCGACCCGACTCCAAGTCGAACTGGTCGTTATCTGTGACCATTTCAACTTCTGTATTTCTGCCGAAAGAAAAATTTCCTTTAAATATGTCGGTTTGTGAAATTGTGTTAGAAAAAGTGAACAATGTTAAAAAATTTCGTATTCGTGAACGCGAAAACCAATGAAGGAACACTCGATGGAAAGATTGGAAAGAAATTTCATTTTTTCAATTGCCTTTGATGCTTTTTCATGATCCTTAAAGTCGTATGGAAAAATACACAGAGTTTCGTCGGAGAAAAAAATGTCGAGGGTCACAGCAGGTCGATGTGTGACAATCCCATGGACAAAAAACTGTTTGACCTTCGATTTATCGGGTCTGAACAACGTGCAAACTTTTATACGTTGCCTCTTTCTCGTTTTTCGTATTTCCGGTCCGGCGAATATCGATCGTTCGGTGTTTTCCGGTCCACGGTAATAAAATAGAATAAAATGAAGTTTCCGTATAACCCGCGGGGATTGAGCTTTCGAACGAGAATTTTTGCTCCTCGCTTCTTTGCCCGATAGATAGAAAAAGATACAAAAAGCCTCGATAACATGGAGTTTTTCCATGTCTTTTTTTTTTTTTTTAAACCCGCGGTCTTGTCTCGAAATTCGATCTCAGCAAAGTTGAAAGTCTATTAACGAAACGTGTAGGAGGAACAAGAGCGAAGGGACTTTAATAACGAGCATTTTTCGCGAATACATACACGAGACATTTCTGTCACTAAATATTTAAAAAATATAATAAAAAAACAAAGATCGAAGCGATAGCGTTTAATTGACGACACCGAGATGAGCCAACGATCAGCATGTCATTGCAGTGCGACAAAGTTAAGCCACCTCGTCATGCTCGGTACTTAGTTGGGAAACGTTGGGAAAGTTCAACTTAATGATTTATTGTTTGGTTAGGAATCGAATAAGTTTCGAACTGCTAATGTTCACGCGTACACGATACAATAATGAGTCGATTTTCAATGGGACATATTCGATTTCATTACCAATTATGACGGACGAATGGAAAAGAGTTTTTAAAAATATTCTTCAGTGTGCTGAGTGACACTGACTCGAAGTAATCGATTAATTACAGCTTTAACGAGGAATTATCCATTTTCAATAGGATTTGATTAAAACTTGGAGTACAGTGTCGTTAGTAGATGCAGGATAAATTGTATCAATAATAAGGCAATGATTATCGCATCCGTATCATTCGTATACAGTGGTAGAAATTTAATGGAAAGCGTGAACTAGTAGTTATCGAATTATCGAAAAGGGAGGATGCTGCGCTAATTAGACCGCGTGTGTCGCGGATCGAGTCATCCAATAATTGCGTAATTTGAGAATTTGAGGTCAGCCACGCGAAGGTTTGTTCAACCACGATCCAAAATAACGGGCTGTGCTTACAAGCGTTGACCAAAATCGCCATCATAAACGAGAAAAAAGGGCAACTCGCACACACGAGACCAAGATTTGCCGTAAGCTTCTTTGGATAAGCTCCGCGCTGGGTCAAAGTTTTACAGTTCGCATGAAAAATACGTACTGCGTTTTATTGTGTGCGTTTCCATACAATACCACAATTGTACAATGTGTGCCTGTGAGCTTTCAATTCCATTTATTCCGGAATAAGCCCCCGAGTTTATTGGACAAAAAATAAAATTTTACCAAATAGAAACACAAACAATACCCGCTTGTATCGTCACAATTTTGCAGAAAATTGTCCCTTTGTTCTTATTACTTTTTTCTACATTTTTTCCAAAATGGAACTGGCGATGGAATGACGAGAAAAATGGAATAAAAATATATGGGAATCAATTTGTTTATGATGCAGAAATTATCCACGTAATAATCGTCTTAATTGGGCATAATAAATCCATTTGATTTAATGCAATCTTGAACTACACGTATTCCAATTAGTGCATCGGCAGTCCAGACACCTTGGGGAAGTCTATACAAGCGTACGTTGTTCCTGCAGATTTCTATGAACTATCCTATAATATCAATAGTCCTTCCGTATCCTGTTGGTCTATGGACGCTGGCTGTTGTAACACAGCAATGTCCACAGCCGATTATCACGTGTCTACGCTCCGGGAAATATAATTCTAATTTATGTTGGTACGCGAGAGATGGAACTCGAATTTACGAGGGATTACGAAGTGATTGCGCGCCCGAGGATTTTACATCTTTACGAGCGGAAAGCTCAGTGCAAAGTCGTGAAAAATAACACAGGAGACGAAAATTTCATTATTTTTTCATTATTGTCTCATCCTTTTGAGATTTATTTTATAATCAAAATTCATTTTTCAACCAAGTTCTCTCTAGATTTGAATAAATGTGACTCCGAGATTCATATTTTATCACGTTCACGCCTATTTTTGAATTTCTTTTTATTACATCATCGTTAAAGTTGTGGACACGTATCACGAAGTTCGTGTTTTGAATTTAAAAAATTGGTCACACCCTTCAATCGCGATAGACATCAAAGCGACATTCGAGAAGAGAGAAAACAGAACAAGGGTTGAGACTTTACGATCCTGAAGTTTCCATCGTTGGAACGCAACGAAATTCTGTTATTTCTTCAGCAAAGCCAATAATTATTATTGAATATTTGGTCCGGCCAATGAAACGATTCTCTCTTGGGACCAAAAAGCTCAATCGACTCAAAAAATTGCCACGATTTTCAAAATTCAATAAATAATCAATAGAAAAATTGTTTTTCGTTGAATCGAAACGTTGCAATCTTCAGTGTCGTTGAGACTTTCCTCATCCGGATCTGTCGCGAGGTATGGAGAAATGTTGAAGGCAAATTTTGCAGCAATTTTAGCGGGCTCATGTCGGTTTAGTCGATGTGAAACATGGTGTTAAGCGGTGGTCTATACTGTCGAATAAAAACTTTTTCAATCACCAGACTAAATGCCGCCAAAACCTCATTACGAATTTGCCCGTTATTTCAGTTTTAATCTCCCCCCATTTCAAATTCTGGAAAGTCCAGTAATTAAGGAAATCAAATGATTAATCAATTTTTTAAATTACATCCCGAGAAAAAATTCCAGTTAAGTTGACTTAAGACGATTAATCAGTTGCATGGTGCGAGAAAGATTACGGAAAAGCGTTTTTATGTATCTCGGTGTTTGCGAACTTTCCGGAAAACCGTACTGGGCTGGGAGTTTTTCCTGCCCAGCAAAAACCGGTCGATATTACGTCTGTGGAGGTTACGTTATTAAAAACCTCTCGGTACACAAGCAAAAATTCAGCCCTCAGCTCGATTTATAACAAATATTGTCACAGGAGAATATTTTCGCGTGCGATTAATTGGAAGTTTTGTTGAATTGACTTTTGGCACAATGAAGAAATTCCAATTAAGCACCCACGTGTGGATTATCAAAATGTTCAGAAAATGAGTGAGTAATGGATTTTTTGTTTGTTTTCATGGGACACGGTTTGTTGGGAAAAAACAAATCTTCATTTGGTCCTTTTCATACGACCATTCGTGAGTTCCCACACCACTGTTCGTTTAGCATCAACACTAATAAGCAAAGCGGCGTTCGTTAATGAGAGCGTGTCGAGGATCTACGACAAACTTGTTTGCTCGTCGGGATGCACATCGCCGGAAGCTTCGATAATGAGAGAGAAAGAAAGGAGTGGAAATATCTCAGAGCTTATTTCTAAGCATGGCTAGGAGACTATATTTATCTATATTGGCAATTGCTCGATCGCGTTTAATTACTATTCATCAGATAAATTAAGACGATATCGAGCGAAATCTTGTTAGCAAGAATTAACGTTGCGATAAAAAAGGATCAATTCGATTTCAACCCAGAATTCGATCCATCCCAATGGAATTCATCATGAAAAAGGTTTCTGTTCGATTATAAGCAGTCGAAATGGTCCTGAAGTTTGCATCGTTGGAATGCAACGAAATTCTGTTATTTCTTCAGCAGACCCAATAATTATTATTCAATATTTGGTCCGGCCCATAAAACGATTCTCTCTTGCGACCAAAAAACTCAATCGAATCAAAAAATTGCCACGTTTTTCAAAATTCAATAAACAATCAATGGAAAAAATGTTTTTCGTTGAATCTCAACGTTGCAAACTTCAGAGTCATGCAGTCGAATTGTCCCAGGATTTTTCTCTCTGATCAAATGATACACATAAGAATCAAATTCATACTTTTTTCAAGGTTTTTTTCGTGCTTTTCAAAGCCCGATTGGTTAAGTAAATTAAAGCGAAGGAATAGGGAATTGTTGATTGACAGCAGCACTAGCTCAAATAATCAACTGCAGCGAAACCGCGCTCTCGAATTTGTATTTAGCTTTTGTGTGTATGCGATGGTATTTTCGTTTGTTTTTGTTTTGTTATTTTTAATTAACTTACGGGCAGTCGCGTTGCGAGCACGTACAGTGTCCAGTTTCGTGACCAGTGTGCACGTGATAAATAAATTATTCAATACGAGGAGAAAAATAGACGGGAAGGAAAATCAGATGAAAAGCGAGATTTTAATTATCAAAGGATTCTGTGACCAAAGTGGATTTCAAAAAGACGAATAGCTGCTTTGTTGTTGTTTTGTTTTTTATCAAACCATCAAAATTGTGCAGCATTACAATTACGTCACATGGGAATGTTTCTAAAAACAAAAATAATGCACAAAAAAAATGTTTCATAAATTATTTCAACTACTCGTGATTATTGGGGTTGGAAATAAAAAATAAAAAATTCATTCAGGCTCGGGAACGTCGACTTGAATGTGAAAAAAATGAAAAAATAGGATCTTTCGGTTGGTTCTAATTAAATGGCCATTACCACTGCTTAGTGAATAATTCACAGTTGACATTTTTACATTAAATATACCGGTAGAAAATCTGGAGTATTACGCTGAGAAGTTTAAAACGAGTTTTTTTTTTTGCATTTCGAGGATCTTCCTCATAATAAGAAAATTTAATCTTTGGACAAAAGATAAAAAGAAGCTCGAGAAGCTATTTAACTTTAAAGTCTGCAGTAAGTATTTCCTTCGGTCCCGGAAGTTAAATTCTGCTGTTTTTTTAATATTCTTTTTTCGTTTAAAACTTGAATAACTTCGTTCGCTCCTGAGAAAAGTACAGGATATTCACAACAGCAATGAGCTTTCCCGATTATCGTTATCAATTCTCACTCTGACGTTCATATCTTTTCCCTCAGCGATAAATTCACGTCGGATTTACTACAAACTCGAGCAAATGAGACATTTGAATCTTCAATTGATTCTCTAGTTATTTCGTCATTAACGACTTTCGTGAATTTACGTAGTTTTCATTTCTTGTCGACAATGGCGACCGGATTATTATTCGTTAAATTTTTTTATTGAGTCATTTTGAAACTTACCTCCTTGTAGCTGTGGTTCCCCGAGCTCTACATAAAATAAGGCATCCTTCTCATACGAGTCTTCTTCGATGATCGTCAGATTTATCGTCTTCCTGTGAAACAAAAAAAAAAACACACAAGCGTTTTGACATCAAGTCTGGATTTTCAAAGTGCGTAAAATTATTTATAGCGAGATATTTTTTCTTCCAAAAATCACTCAATTGCCTTGGATTTAACGTCCGCGATAAATTAATGTTATTACAGAATATTTTATCGAATGATTATTCTCGGAACTGCATACATGCATAATTGATAAGAAAATATTGCGATGTGATTGTAAACGGAAATAGGAGCGAGGTCGACGACCCGAAGGAAAACATTATCGAGAAGCCTAATTACAATTAAATGTACAATGTGATGAGGTGTAATTGGAATTGGGGGATGAAAATTTTATAAACGCAACGATTGCGAATTCCGTTGTTTGCCCAAATGAATGTTTGTAGCGAATCGCTAAAGGGGGATGTCACTTCGAACTCGATGTACGCAACACTCTCTTCCTCTCGCTCTCTACGGGGGATGTGAAGGGCTTTCTTTGTGTGTGTGTGTCAGAGTGTGTATTTATGTGTATTCGCGACCACTCGTAGAGCCATTATAATCGAATACAATGACCCCATTACCGGTAGCGTTGAGAGGCCGAATTCAGCGAGGCTTCGGTGACTCTCAGCTCACAATCGCTATTCAAGAAAATCTAGAGGGCGTCCCATTCAGAGGTTCGCTACTTTCATCCCCAAATCGTACTAAAGAATCTTTTTCTACAAGAACAAAGTTACAGAACTCTAAAAACCAACATTTTTTGGCAAAAGTAAACTTTTACGACATTTTTTTGCTCAATACGTGGTGAAAAATGATCCTGAAGTTTCCATCGTTGGAATGCAACAAAATTCTGTTATTTCTTCAACAGAGCCAATAATTATTATTGAATATTTGGTCCGGACAATAAACCGGTTATCTCTTGCGACCAAAAAACTCAATTGACTCCAAAAATTGCCACGATTTACAAAATTCAATAAATAATCAATAGAAAAAATGTTGTTCGTTGAATCTCAACGTTGCAAACTTCAGAGTCATGTGAAAAACAGAAACTTTCGTCCCAGTAGATTTTGACGTAAAGGGCGGAAAGGGATAGACAGCGAATGAACCGAAGCAAAGGGATAAACAAAAAGAAATCACGTCTTCGCTGCTGTGCTCGAGAGACAAATAGAGGCGCGCAGGCGAAAGAAAACCACCCCAGAGCTGTATATACTATTGAACTACCCTTCCATGTAACCGCCGACTAAATGCCCCCGGTATCTCTCACCCTGTTAACAAGATCTGGAAGGTTTGTAAAAAAATTACAAGGACATCCTCATGCTCGTGTTCCATTGTTCACTGGCTGAAAGAACACAACGAGCTTATGTGATAAAAGGGTTAAACGAAGATTCACGACCAAGTTTAGTCAGCACGATTAATACACGAAGCTTATCCGAGACTTCTAACAAATTTTTTTTTGCGCCTGACATTTCGACGATACACGTACGATAGAAACTCACCCTCCCTTCCTCTCTTTCGTATCTTTACGTTCCATCTAATCACTGACCCTTCACTGACACTAAAAGACTCAACGAATTATGGATATTCGATCCCCAAGTGAGATGAGTCGAAATTAGCAAACCCTAATGACTACCGCGTGATTGAATTAATGATAAATTCATTAAGCGATTGATTTTTTCTTCCACTCTCAATGGAATGCATGGGTCGAGTTTTTGCTGCTTAAAAACCTCTCATGTGTTTCTAATTTTTGTACAACCTCAAATCTCATGTCACTTTTTGTCCACGTTGGAATTTTTAATTATAAAGCTACCAAATTAATCGCAACTTCTCCGCAGGACGCCTGCTGTCGACCGAATATCGAAAACCGATGAAATGTATTGTCGTTTTTGACGAAACATCAGTTTTTACTGCTTCTGCGAGTTGAAGTCATTGAAAAAGCTGCCAGAACTTCTTTTTCTGGACTGACTCGAAAATAGTACGCAGGACTCATTATTATTATAATTATTATTACTATTGTTACGATAAACTTAATTATTTCGTCGAATTTGTCGTTGTAAGTCGATAATTTCGTGGCTCACTTCTTTAGCCGCGTCATTTTCCCTTTAAAGTCCGAGCCAGTCAGTTCTGGTGTCGCTGCGGAGCGAAGAACTTGGAAGACCTATCTCAGGGCGTGAAAAAGTATATATAATTATGTTTGCCCATGAGCCAATCATGGTTCGCCGGGTCTCTACCCCAAAAGCTATATGCTCGAAGTATTCTGCTGGCACGAGTCCGAATGATAGCTTTTTCTTTCCTCGTGTAAAACTTTCGGCAAGGCAAATAAAGTGCCGGTTCGTGCAAACTGTGTGACCCTGTATGGGATTCTGTCCCACACTCTTAACTTCCCGCAGATCGAGACGTGCGAGTGAAGAATCGGCTCTTTTGAACTCAGACGGAATGAAGGAAAAAGCTGCTAGGAAAAAAAATCAGAACCGCTTGTAAAAGCGAGAGAAACGAGCCTTTGAAGCTTCCGCATATACCTCGCAGATGGCTGAATTACTCTCGACTCTTAGACGTGACAGGCTTGTGAAATCTTTGAAACTGAATGCCACGGAAACTTCGTCACTTACAAAATGAAACGGCATTTCATCATTTTTCTCAGCGTCATTATAATTATATTGATTAACTATCCTGGGTCAATTTGACCCGAATGTAAAAGTAATCCGTTCCACACGAAACAAATTTGTCACTACACACCACACTGAAAAGGAAATTTTGTTGAAAAAAATCGATATTTTGTTGGATACGTTCAACTAAACGTTTTTTTTTTGAAAAATCACGAAAATTTTGTCATTCCAGCAAAAAACATTGTGGAAAATCTTTTCGGAAAGTAAATTTTTGTCATTCCAATTGTAAATTTTGCTGACAGTTCCGTTACAATGAAAAACATTGTCGAAATGACGAAAATTTTGAAATCATCCCAAAATATTTACTTCGCTGTATTCAACAAAATATCGACGTTTTTTGACAAAATTGAATTTTCAGTGCAATCGCAATAAAACCGAAGGTTTGCCAATCGCTACTGTGGAAATTTCTCACTTTTATCAAGAACCTGCACAGCTCGATGTGATCGCATTGATTACGTTTTGCCAATTGACTGTCTCGTCGAGTACCGAAGAAAAAAGATATCTCTCTAATAAATCTTCACAGCCCGAAAAAGTACATTACGTAATTAGGTCAGAATTCGGAGGATGATGGGAGCAACCAGGTGGAATGATAATTGCGCATTAATTCCTATGTATACATACGTATACCATACATTAACGTGCCTATGGCACGGCCTGCCCGAGGAGCATGTGCCTCGGATGTGTAGAGATGTTTTTGTGGTGGATTATATAGGTCCATTGTATGTAGGACCGAATGGAACAATACGAGAACCGAAACGAGACACCCAAGGTGCATGAATCATTGAACGAAAGGGGTTTCCTGTGAATGGTGTGTATTGAAGTTTCGTACCGAGCTTTATTCCCACTAAGAAACTCGTTGGGATAGGTCGGAATATAATGAAAGTTTATTCACATGTAATTCTGCCATCATGCAAACCGCACTGGCAGGTTTATTATCAGAGAAAATCATACATTTGAAGCACACGTTGTATTTCAATAGAATTTTGATCTCTTAACCATGTTCCCAATGATCGGCCATCCATAAACTTTGTTTCTGATTACGTGATCCAATATTAATGTTTCATATACTTCTGAAGAAAGAGGATTGTATCAAATTAATTAATGCAGATCTCTAATCCACGTTCCGAGAACTGAGAACGAGACTCTTGCAACTACTGCATGTTTGTATACACAGGACAGTTATTACTGTATTTGAGCATTCGCAAAAGTTTATGTAGCCGCGCCAAGAAACCTGATTCGATCAGGTGGAAAAGAAGGAAATGCAACTGAATTAAAAAGCAAAAAACTAAATGTTCTGATAAAACATTGTTAAGAATTTGTTGTATGTTCATTTAGTCGTACAGAAATCACGCTGGCTGATGACACTGAAGTCCGCAAAGTTGGGATCCAACGAAAAATACTTAGGCCCTGAATTTTTTGTTAAATTTCAAAAGGAAAGCCAATTTTCATATCAATTTTGTGTTTGAATCCTGAAAAACGATCGTTTCATCGTCCTGATTCACTATCGAATAAAAATCATGAGTTTTCCTCAAGAAAAAACCGAATTTCGTTGCATTCCAACGATGCATACTTCAACATCGTCTCTGCGGCTGGTTGTACGTTGAAAACGTTTCGTCGCCATTAGTAGAATATAAACTCGGTTGAATACTTTGAAGAACCTCGATAGAAATAGCGTTTGGAGGTTTTTTTTTATTCATTGCGGCTCAATTGGATATTCGTCAGACGCGAATATTCAGTGACCTTCTTGCTTCGTTCGATTTTTTCCAGCTTGCTGTATTTCCTACTCATGCTTCCCTCCTCAAGGGGCATCTTTTTTCCAGAGCTTTTGTTACTCATTTAATACGGTTTTCGTCGAATGAAAAGAGTTCAAAAACGTTCCTGACCTTTCGTATTCGAGAGTATCGTCAACCGTAAAGAAAAATCGATTGAAACTTCATGCAGATTATCAGGCGATACGATTGTTATTTTTATATAGACGATAGCGAGAAATCTGTTCAAGAACAATTCTAGGTACAGGTAAATGCGAGTACAGCCTAACAGGTGTGTTTCTTCACAGTATTTTCACCTTCTCGTGCACAAGTGTCGTCAAGTCTCTTTTCTTCGTACACGCCACATCCTATCTGCACTCGCAATCGCCTCAGGAGCTACTTAAGTGTATGTGTACAGACTGCTGGCGTGAAAAACATTCGTGACATGTCGTACAAAAGTCGACTGCGTTATCCGAGCTCACGGCCTTGCCTACGGGCAGCCCTCGGGGCGACGTCTGACTAATATAAACCTTTACTACTGCATCTGCCCTTTCTATTTGCTCTTTCCTGCTGTGCATCTCTATCTACGATTCTCTTATGCACACAAACTTTTTCACCATCTTCATTTATGTATAAGTTCTCACAGACTCAATCTGGGCTTTTCTGATATTTATACGTGAGAACAATATACCGGGTGTGGAATAACGTCCGACAAGTCGCGCCTTTACTTCTGCCAACTTTTTCCAAATGCTGGTTCCTGATCTCTCAACGCATGCAAATATTTTTTGACACACGGAGGAAACAAAGTCCAAAATAATTAAGAAATATACTAGGAATCCAGTTACTTATTGTTGAAAATTATAGTATTTTGAGGACAGTTCGGAAATTACAGCAATATCTCGAATGTCAGTGCGACAAGTCGTTCTAAACAGCATAGCAAAACGTCATCATCAGATTAAAACCGATTTTACAATTTAGCATAGCAATTAAAGAAAATCGCAATGGTCATGGTAAACAAAACAATACGTGTGATACAATTTCACACATGTTCGATATATATTCATATTGGGATAATAGAATTTCACTATGTCGACGTTAAAAATTTGAGATATTCTCACTCAAAACTAAATTCTTATCTGACATAGTAAATTGTTCATGAAAACGAACCTGAAATTCATTATCACGCGCATTACTGTTTCTTATTCATACAGAACTGTTTATAATTCATGCTAAGAAAAATTCTAAGTGTTAAAAAAAACTATGCTGTTTTGAAATTGGTGCTACGATTCTTTTGCTTCTTAAACTTCGAATAGGACATTTTCCCAAAACATTTTATTTCTCACTAAACCGAACGAACCCGTTTTCTCCGTGCACTGGCATTTGTGTCTTGTCTTTTTCATCAATGTTTCAAGGTATTATGAGAAGTGACGATATTCCAAACATATAATTCTCTCCATTATTCAAAGGTCAGCTTACCGGGCATAGGAAAATACATCGTGTGCTAAAATGAAGCTCCTTTTCCTTTTTTTGTCTGTGCTCGGGCAACATGCCGATGCAGCAGCTGTCGCGCTATGGACATGCCTCAAAAAAGTATGTATGTGCGCTGATGCGACATATTACGTATTCCTGACACTCACCAACGATAAGGATAGAGAGCAGGATACGCCAGGAATGTTCTACTTTGTTCCAAACCATTAAAGTGGACCAGCATCACGTGAAGAAAAATTTCATACATGTGTAACTTATTACAAATTGCTTTGAGCTGGATTTCCAATAATCTCTTTTGTCACTACGGTTTCGTGTGTCACGGGACATTTTATTTGCGGGAATGGCACGTGACAAAGCCCGAAAGTCTTTTTACCCCCAATATTTTCGTATACATCAATTTTTTTGCACGGGATTCTTCAATTATTTCGATACGTGTCAATATTCGCGATTGGTCGGAAATGCATACGTGAAAACGTTCATTTTGACGTTGATCGGCCGATCCATTTGATGTTGCTTCAAAGTTTTATTATCGGAAATAGTTATAGTTTTTTTATTAGCTCGAATTGTTCGGTGTGACGTTATGGATTCTCGAATATTTAAACGTTTTTTAAAAGACCAGCCAGCTATACATAATTCCAACTTATTGCCGGATATTAATGAGACTCAATTATTCCTGCGATGCTGTGCTGAATTATTTATTGATACATTTTGTCACAGAATTCATGTCATTTTTATTGCCATCCATGAACTACTTTACGACAATATTGCATCGGTGAATAATTCGATGAAAGTGTTTTCGCTAATGCGAAATTTCATGAAGCGTTCGATCGTAACGAACTCATGAACATTAATTTCAACGCTTCAGAATTATCCTTATTGTTTCGGTATTTATCGGTAATCAGTCTCGCCAGATTAGTTTACCAAATTCAACGAAGTGAAACGAGTTCTGAAAGAAAATTTGAAACTTTAGGCGGCAGCAGTCCCAAATTCCATGAAAACAATTGGATTATTGTTCTCGACAATGTGCCAAAAGTTGTTGTCTCCGTGTTCGTATAAATTATACATTCGGGAAGGTTGATTTGCTGAAGACGCAACTTGTGTATTTAAAGGCACCGAAAAAAAAGCAACTCCCTAAATCAGGATAACGAGGAAGCGCTTGGGATTCCCTAGAGGTGATGGAAGAACAAAATAGGAGCCCGGACCGATGGTGCGCAAACTCGTACCACGACGGACACGGTTTTATCTGCGGAACATCGGGTAGAATCCCTCTCGCACACGTAACCAAGGGTTCTCATTTCGCGTCCACGTTTAATATCACTTTGGGTTGTGGGTGATTCTGTATGCATAGTCGTCCAGCCACCACTCGCGTCTTGGAAGTCACACCATACAAAACTCGGACTACGTATACACAACGCGAGTGGGAAGAAAAAAAAAGAGCAAAACCTTTGAATCGATCGATCTTGAGTCCGTATACGATTGTGTGTGCGTGCGTAGCCTGGCTATTCGTAATGCAGCCTCGAGGTGTTAAGCTACCACCCTCGGCGATTTACACCAACGAAACGTTTTCTCAGTGACTCTCAAATTATTTCACCGAATCAAGAGATTTTGGCCACTTTCTTCGTGAGAATTGAATTGCTCGTTCGCACGCATTACCCTTCACTGTTTAACGCTCCATATGGAAACACACTGGGTCATTTTGGCCTAGACTCATCAACGGGCATAAATTATCCCAAATACATACATTTTTTCAACGATCTCTTCGGTCTTTGACCAGAATTGCTGAAATGTTCAATCTACAAGTGTGCGAAAATTGAAAAAATAATTTCACGATGCAATTCAATGACTTTGAAGTTTGCAACGTTGAGATTCATCGAAAAACATTTTTTCTATTGATTATTTATTGAATTTTGAATATCGTGGCAATTTTTTGAATCGATTGAGTTTTTTGGTCGCAAGAGAGAATTGTTTTATTACCTGGACCAAATATTGAATAATAATTCTTGGCTCTGCTGAAGAAATAACAGAATTTCGTTGCGTTTCAACGATGGAAACTTCAGGATCATTATCTTTGCGACGTTAATGATGCAAACATATTAATGGAAAATGACCAGCAAAAAAAAATTCTCTTTTTTTTGCACCCGTCAAAATGAATTTTCTCGGTACTGCGAACGAGGTTTTTTTTTGTCGTCGTCACATTCGGTGATTCGGTAAATAATAGAGAAAACGAAATGAAATGATAAAAATACGAATGCAAGGCCGGAAAGTGATGGCGGAGAAATGTAATATAGAAAATGGGTCAATGGATGATGGACAAAACGATTCAACACTCAAGCTCAACATCTCACCACTTTTTCTTCGATATTATAGCGATAGAGATTCCTCTGTGGAAATGCGAGCGCAAAAACCGTCGATCGACAAGTCGGGCTCTTTATATCTCTAACAATAGAAAACTTTCTGAGATCCAGAGAGCAATAACTTTAGAAACACCGCGGTGGATGTTCTATTCTATATTTCTAGGTTGAAAATTTTTACGTCCAAAACCGTTCATCTCATCTCGACGAGACACTTTTTCATTTTTCTCCGGACTCTGGCCTGAAACTACTCTCGTTCGTCCGAACCGATGCTAAAGAAATAAAAACCCGGAGACAAAAGCAGCGAGGACCATAAAAACATAATAAACAAGAAAAACGTATAATTTGCATGGACGAGTATCAACATTTTTCATTCCTTCTCCATTTTATTTTCTGAAATAATACCTCAAAAGCCGCGCGCAAAAGCACTCTTGAGCCTCTCGCTCACGAGCTCTTTTTCGTGTTATGTAGCATGCGTGCTCTTTACCCAAGTACAATACACGTAAATGCTATTTGGGACGACAAATATCGCGGTGTGCGAGCGCTTTGATATAATTCCTCATGGTTTTCATTGCCAAAATATACGGTCACAGAAAAACTGCACGAATGCTAAAAAAAAAACTGATTCTGACCTACTACTGAATTATTCGCTTGCTCTTTCCTTTCGTTCCTGATGAAAAAATCGATTCTTAGAGTTTCATTTTACTTAATTACTGATGGATATCGATCCGGTGCTCCGTCGCTTTCTTCTTCCAAAATGATCATCTATTTTTCATTTCCTACCACTAAATTCACCCGCCAGTGAAAGTCAAAGGCTCGTGCAGCTTTTTATTGCTCCAGCGTTGATTTCACAATTTCATTCGTCTCCGATATGAACAAGGGCATGATCCTGAAGTTTCCATCGTTGGAATGCAACGAAATTCTGTTATTTCTTCAGCAGAGCCAATAATTATTATTGAATTCTGGGTCTGGCCAATAAAACGATTCTCTCTTGCGACCAAAAAACTCAATCGACTCAAAAAATTGCCACGATTTTCAAAATTCAATAAATAATCAATGGAAAAAATATTTTTCGTTGGATCTCAACGTTACAAACTTCAGAGTCATAAGGGCTCGAGGAAACTACGAAAAACCTGGTCGATACGACCAGCAATTTTTTACTGAGACTTTGGTCGGTTAACGCCATAGAAGACCTAGAAAAACTGTCTTCCCTTCAACGATCCATGTGCCAGCCGGGGCGTGGCTAAGCCATCAGCCAGCATGCAAGTACTGATTTCCCCTAAAGCTGCTTGATCCGGGATATCACCAAAGGCGCATTCTCATCGCGTACCCACCGCCGTTGGTTATCCCTTGGGATATCACAGTATTTTTATTGGTTTTACATAAACCGTGTATTAATAACGGTATAACTATGTTATACGAACGTGATAAAATCCTGGCGACAATACAAAATCTACGATTAAACTAACGATGACAGAAATATCCTCAAGCCATTAAGCACCGTGAGTTTTATCGTCCGAGAGACGAACTTGCCACGCTGAGTTTGCTTACTCTTATCATTTCCCTCCACTATATTTTTTGCTTTCCGTCTTACCCGATCTACAGCATTTCCTGCTTCGCTGTCGCGTGCAAAACTCGACTTTTGTGGTAAATTTGCGAACCCGTTATTCGAAATGTATTCAACATCAATATTTCATGACTCTGAAGTTTGCAACGTTGAGATTTAACGAAAAACATTTTTTTTTATTGATTATTTATTGAATTTTGAAAATCGTGGCAATTTTTCGAGTCGATTGAGTTTTTTGGTCGCAAGAGAGAATCGTTTTATTGGCCGGAACAAATATTCAATAATAACAATTGGCTCTGCTGAAGAAATAACGGAATTTCGTTGCATTCCAACGATGGAAACTTCAGGATCATAATATTTCTTATTAATGTCGTAAGAAAACATTACGAATGTATCGTTTGGAGCAGCATTTAAACATTTTTTCTCATTTTGCAACACATTCTTCCATGAACTTTTTTCATCGCATACGCAGGCAAGCATTTTTGTCAAACGGATATGCGCCCACGAACTTTCCTAACGCTCACGCCAGATTTATGAGACCGACGATCCGCTCGTTGGCAAGGGCAGAGCACCGAAAAAGATGCTGAAGATTGCGTTTGGATACCGAGGGAGGACGAAAAAAAATAACGAATTCGAGCTCTTTCGGATGCACATGGAGGGTCCCTTTGATTTATCGTTTGCCCACGTGACTGTCGTGACAAAAGAAACAAGAATGGATTAGGACAAGACTCTGGTGGATGATGAACAAAGAAAAAAGCTTCATTTTCCGAAAACCAGTCTCTGACATTCGTTAATAAACTTTTTCAACAATGTTTCTTTTATTCTAATCATTTTGACGTGTGCAATTTCACGTTGGCAGAAATGCAATTCATGGAATTTAAAATTTAGATTACATAAACAACCGAAGAGCGTGGGAATCGTCTTCTGATCCATGGAAAAGGTTCCACATGTAGAATTTATATGAGTTATTATGTAGAATCGCCCAAGAAAGCTCTACATTCTCTTATTCGTGCTCGCTTCATATTTATCTTCTTTACAGTCCCACCACAAGCGCTCTGTGGCCTCGTGCTACCTTTTTCGTCGCCCAACACTTCGCCATTTCGAGCTCGTGAACTTGAAGCTTTTTCTGCTTTTTTCGCACAATCGCTCACTCAACCTTTTCGCGCGCCTTCGATTCTGGAACATTCTTGTTTCCAAGTCTCTTGTTTTGTTCAACGTCCTTTCCTGACACTCCCATTTTGCCACTAAACGAATCTATTCACCGCGATACCAATAAATGGTACGAGTTTGATGGACCAATGGTCCGAAATTTCGAATTTTTGTTCCACAGGAACGAAAACAACTCAAATATTTGATGACCCTGAAGTTTCCATCGTTGGAATGCAACGAAATTCTGTTATTTCTTCAGCAGAGCCAACAATTATTATTCAATATGTGGTCCGGCCAATAAAACGATTCTCTCTTGCGACCAAAACTCAATTGACTCAAAAAATTGCCACAATTTTCAAAATTCAATAAATAATCAATAGAAAAAATGTTTTTCGTTGAATCTCAACGTTGCAAACTTCAGAATCATAATATTTGTATAATCCAAAATTATGATGACTCTGAAGCAAACCGAAGGGCCGTCGACTATTCAACGAAATGGTCATTTTTGTTGCAACCGTCGACACGATTTTTTTCCGTCTTGTTTGAACAACTTGCTGGGAATTTAGTCCTCGTCACAAGTCTTGAAAGAGACACTTGATGTCAACTCGAAAAGCTACGATACTTTTGGCAAAGATGTTGCCTCTTTGGAACTCTGAGACTCTGCGATGTATAGCTCATCAGCGACTTCCACTTTACAGGATGGAGAAGTGAACTTTGAAAACGGACGCGCGGCCGGAAAATGTAGAAATATTCCAAGTTAAACGACAAAGTTGAGGGCACGATAACAGAAACGCGATAGTAGAGATCGAGAGAGAAAGGAAAAAAGAAAACCAAGATGGTGGTAGAGACGCGAAAGGAAAAAGGGATCGATAAGAGTGACTTGGAGGGGGTGAACGAAGGTTCGAACTTAATCACATTTCCGTGCAGGGCGACCGCGAGTACTCTTACGCAAGATCGATTCTTGCATTGTCTTATTTTTTCTATGAATATTTATCTACACGTGCCGACTGAGCAATTCTGTAAGCGTAATACCATTTCGCGATTCTCGTCTTGCCAACATGCCCGAACCCCGTGTACGCAATTTGCAAGAGAACGATGTGGATAAGTTTAAAAGTTTTGGCTAGCTGCGAATGCCGCATGAACGTTCATATGCGAGGCCGAATAATTCGTGTTTGGCCCGGGACTGGGCCAAAAAATAGTTGGTCACTCTATGGAATTTGTGGGGATATTTCGCTGATAAAATAAAACATGAAAATATTTCGAAAATACAGAAATAAGTCGAGCTGCAATTTTTCAGCGTCGTGGGCCCATTCGTGGCGTTTCGTTTTAGTATAATTTCCTCGAAATTTCACCTCGTTTCGCTGTTCCGAGTTGGCACTCTTATTTGAGTGCAGTTCTCAGATTGTCAGGTAGAGAAGACGCGAGTTAAAAGTACGAGAGTATTTTGAGAACGTGGTGTCTGCCGTTTTGTCCCCAGTTCGAGGTTAGTCAGAGAATTGCCACGAGCCTCACACATCGGGCTTCGTTTCCTCGCTCACATTCTCAGTCTCTCTCTCTCTCTCCATTGACGTCGTTTTTCATGCACACACGTTGCATGTTATGACCAAAGTCGGTCGATGACCCACAATCTCCCGGAAATGCAACTCGATTCTTATTTTAGCTCATCTACGTTGAAAACTTTATTTTTTCCACGCCCTACACTCTTCTCTCATTTTTTTATTTTTCTCTTTTGTTTCCTTTCTATTCTATAATTTCTTTTTCATTTTATTCAGACTTGATATATAGTCGCAGCCTCGCGTTTGCTCCGAAAACGCCGGACGCCCCTCGCCCGGGCATCCTAACGATTCCCAAAGAACGATTTTCAATTTTCTCGTTGAAAGCCGCCACACCGTTCTCGCCAAATTCGCCTTTCAAATGAGTCTAACCGTAACCGAACTCTCTCACCAATTCATCCTCTCTCTCTCCCGCCTTCTCTGCTCGACGGCCCTCGTTTAAATCCATTCCCATTTAACACCTTCCAACGCTCTCAGCAAGACGAGAGAATAAAACCTTCGATCCTCGCTGAAGATTGGATTCTCATGAAAAATTAAGTTTCATTGATGCTCCTCCGCAACGTTGCGATCAATCATTACCATTTTTTTTATGCCTTTATTAATAGTATTCCGGAAAGTATTCTTTAGAGGCAAAAAATCATTTGCATTCGAACGATGAATTCGCGAATCGCCAGTACTTTTCACCGATCGTTTCCATTCGGCAAGTTTATTACATTGGAAACATTATTCTAAACGATAAAATCGGACGCCAGAAATCATTTTCATCAAAAACGCGTCATTTTGAATGATCACTTCGAGCTTTTATTGTCCTGAAAAGTTTTTAGAAGAGCAAAGTTATTCTGTCGACTCGATCGAGCATTAAAAGTCTCGGCAAAGAATGTACAAATTTGGAAAAATAAAAACAATATTTCCCATGCGAATTTTTTGTCTTCGAATGGGGGTGAGAACTTCAAAAAGTATGTGGGCGTGTGTCGTTTACTTATTTTATTTTGCTTTTGCATGGAGTTTAGTAAATGGGGGAAAAAAATACCAACTTTTTGCTGTCTTGGGAATTTCTGAAGTGGGTGTAACGGCTTGTGATCTCGTAAACGTTGAGAGGAAAGGAAATAACGAAAGTCTACGGGATAGAGAGCCTCGTGCATATTTTTCTTCCTTTCAAAAACAGTCTCGGATCTTGAATGCAGCAAAAAAAAGTGAATAGAAAAAGTACTTTTGCGAGAAAATTTCAACCAAGTTGTCTGCGCTCTTACCAAGAATTCTCACCCTTTTTACGTCCAAACAGCGCTCTTCCATACTCACTCGCACACTCATGAGGCAACACCATTTTGGTAAGCAACGAGCATGAAAAGCCGTTCTTTGCAAAACGAGATAAAATGACATTAACCATAACGATTAGTTTTCGATGAAACCTTGCACTTTTTCTTAATAAAATAAACACGGAGCAAAACGGATTCGTTCTGTTTAGTAAGAAATAAAATGTTTTGGGAAAATGTCCTCTATGAAGGTTAAGAAGCAAAAGAATCGTAGCACCAATTGCAAAACAGCATAGTATTTTTTAACACTTACAATTTTTCTTAGCATGAATTATAAACAGTTCTATTTGAATAAGAAACAGTAATGCGCGCGATAATGAATTTCAGGTTCGTTTTCATGAACAATTTACTATGTCAGACAAGAATTTAGTTATGAGTGAGAATATTTCAAATTTTAAACGTCGACATAGTAAAATTCTATTATCCCAATATGAATATATATCGAACATGTGTGAACTGTTATCACACGTATTATTTTGTTTACCATGACCATTGCGATTTTCTTTAATTGCTATGCTAAATTGTAAAATCGGTTTTAATCTGATGATGACGTTTTACTATGCTGTTTAGAACGACTTGTCACACTGCCATTCGAGATATTGCTGTAATTTCCGAAGTGTCCTCAAAATACTATAATTTTCAACAATAAGTAACTGGATTCCTAGTATATTCCTTAATAATTTTTGACTTTGTTTTCTCCGTGAGTGCTGCGATTTACTTAATTAAAGGAAAATCCGGTTCATTTGATTTTGACGTCGAAAAATCATAGACAATGGAAGAAAATGTTCCCAGTGATTCCAATCTCATCATCAATCATGAATCATGAATATTCATTGATCCAGTGACACTTAACGAGATGTACAGATGATTTATAATATTTTAATGATTTGAATGTATTTTCTTTTTCGACGAGCCACTTTTTGGAGAGACTTTATTTCAAGCGAGAAGTAGAAGCAAGCCTGGTGCACATGCACATATATGGATGTAATAAACGGGGGTGATGTCTGAGGGGGTTAGCTCACGGGGCTGCCGGAACATTACGCCAAAGCACCCTCGGGGCTTCCCGCCCCCTATTGGCCCACTTACGCTTCGTGTGTTTTTCTCGCTCTTTTCATTCTCCTTTGCTTTCGTTACCACATTTGCTCACACTGCATACACAGCCTTTGCAAGCTCGCCCCTTCCTTCATCTCATTGTCACCCCACAGAAAATAAAATATATTCGAAAAGCGTCTGCTGTTGGGGTCATTGGATGCAAAGATATGCATAAGAATTTTACTGCACGTATCACATTCCGGTGGTTCAAGATAATAAAAAGTTATGGGAATTCGTGAAGAAATTTTCAGATAAATTGTCGATTTTTACAAAAATTGTACTTCACGATTAATGTTTTCGAGAACTTAGAAACGAGCGCGCATGAGGTTTCCGTCTTCAAATTAATTTTCTCCCTTTTCCACAGAATTTCATGATCCTGAAGTTTCCATCGTTGGAATGCAACGAAATTCTGTTATTTCTTCAGCGGAGCCAATAATAATTATTGAATATTTGGTCAAAAAACTCAATCGACTCGAAAAATTGTCTCGATTTTCAAAATTCAATAAATAATAAATAAAAAAAATGTTTTTCGTTGAATCTCAACGTTGCAAACTTCAGAGTCATAGAACTTATATTCATTTCGATTTTTTTTTCGTTTCTTCAAGCCATGAAAAGAATCAATGGAATGGGACATTCTGAAAAACTCACTCGGTCTGATTATCCTCGAAAGTAAGGCTGCCTTCACTGTGTTGATATTGTTTGCCAGGTTTGGCGGTTCCCTCGACGGTTTGGTAAGTGAGTACAACTCGCCCTCGTGCGCCACTGTAACGTACAACCCTCAATGGATATTGGCCAACGCTCTCGACCAGCTCAACATCCCGTTCTGGAAAGCCAAATATTCCGCTGTGATCGTCATCGAGAATCATCACAGTTGCGAGACTCGGTGACACGAGCATAGCAGGTTGCGAGCAATTCATCAGTCTGCAACACAGAATTACACAAACATTTATATTATTTTGAAAAACTGAAAATTGTATCAATGAGTTATTTCTGCGCCAGAAACCTCTTGTATTATTTATTTCGATTGTTGTTTGTAAATACAGAATGCAATACACGAAATAACAAAATGATTCATTTTGCTCTTTCTACACTCCCCTCGATAAGGGAATCGGCCTTCTTCGTCATGATTCTCTAAAATACGAATACCTAGGAAAATGAGTTTCTGTTCGAGAGGGAGACAGCGAGAAAGACGTAGAGAGAGGGAGAGACGTCGGAGATAAATGACGCAATTATCGCATGGCTATGAGGATAGCCAAGGGTCGTGAATTATGCCATAGGCACATAGAGAGACTGGGGGTTTGGAAGCTTCTAGGATTTTCCAACCCCACGAAACATTTTGGTTCCATGTTATTTCCCAGAGAATGAAAGAGAGCACGAGAGAGAGCAGACTCCATTAAAAAAGCAATTTAAAACGTCCGACCCTCGTTTTACGCTACCCTTATGCATAAGTTGTCTGAAAAGTTACATCAAAGCTGTGTAAGATGGATCACTACTGAATTCTTCGGAGAGTTGTCTTTGAGTATTTGTTTCTCCGCATCGGCTCGTCGATTAATTAATCGATGATGGCTAATCCATGGAACATCGAGGCTCGAGTGGGTCGTGGCTTTTCCCCCCACATCGCCCTGCTCAACCCTTATCAACACTCCGGATCAGCTGGCACTAATTAGTTTATATTTCCTGAGGGCTGCATCGATAGAAAACGAGTTGCACATTGTTAAAAAATTGCGAAAATCTCTTCGAAAAAATTGTTGAAAATTCGAAAACGAACTAGCGAATCAATTTGCGTAAGAATTTGGATATTAATTAAATGCCAAATAATGAGTTTATTGACTTCAAACAAAACACATCATAACGCGGTCAACTATTTTCAACTGCATTTCATTGTCGGAAGAAAACTTGAGAATGATTTTTACATCCTGGCAAGTAACGATGGTTCTCGTTACGACCACACTCGCCCTTTCTCCTCATCAACCTTTTATGACTATAACAGTGACCACTATTCGCAATCACGTGTGATTAATGTCGCGTGTCTAAAAGCTACAGCGCGGTACTGCTCACGCAGAGTACGCGCGTCTGCTTGTCAAACACGCGATATACATTTCAATCAGTTTTTCATTCCATTTATTCAACTTTTTTTTATCTTCCAATTTTCAACATTGTTTACTATTAATCATAATAAACTTTTTTCATAACCAATCAATTTCACAAGCGAATCTCTTGTCGTAGTAATTGAGTTCTCCGCAATGTTGTCATGTTGGAGAAATAAGCTTCGACTAATGAAAAGTCCAAAACAATCAAGAAATTCTTGCTTGACATGAGAAGGGAAAAAATATCTCGAACAATCAGAGAAAAATTCATATCCTCACGAGATATAATTGCCGAGGCTTATTGGAAGAATTATTCCGGAATGATTTCGAGCTTTTTCCTTTCCGAAAGGTTTTCCGCGAAATAAATTATTTCACTTAAGGGACCATTCACGTGTGACGTACGACATCTCGAGAGCGCGTTTAAAGTTTGACAGACTCCACGCGGCCATTCGAATTTTATGAAGAAAAAGCTGCTGTATTGACTCGCGTAAATAGAATTTTCAGGCTACAATTGAATGTAGCATGAATGTGCGTCATTGAATTGAAAATTGAATGAATTTCAAGTTTCTCAAATTCGCATTGAAAAGAACAAAATCTTCCAGGCCGGGCCCGGAGGCGTCGCGAGCAGAACGACGAAGTTGAAGTTTGCATCGTTGGAATGCAACGAAATCCTGTTTTTTGTTGAGCAGAGCTAACGATTCTCATTCAATATTTAATCAGGACAATAAAACGATCATTTTTTACGATTTAAACACAAAATCGATACGAAAATTGTTGTTGTTTTCTAAGTTGAAGGAAAAATAAAGAGCACAAGTATTTTTCGTTGGATCTCAACGTTGCAAACTTCAGTGTCATGCAGAACGTCAAATTTTCAATCGTCTATAGCAAAGTGGGAAAATAACTTATTCGAATAATCTCAAAAATGCTCGACCATACACTTTTTATGTACAAAAGCCTTTAAAAAAAAAAAAACAGTTCCGAAATCCAGCGGAGGCGCAAAATGTTGCGCACGAATGACTAAAGAGATTGATATCATGTTTCGCGGCAACATGTATACGAGACAAGTATAGGATGCCATTCTCGCGTCATCGAGAACCGAGTGGAAATGACATTCGTTGAAAATGGAATTCGTTAAATCGTTTTTAGCCTCCTACACGCAATTTTGTTGGTTTCCTCTCGTCTTCTCGTACATGTGACAACTTCGCCTGACAAGATACCGAGCGTGTTCACTCGTACGTAATTAATTGTGGGATTATATATATATATATATATATATATATATATATTGAACGATGTTGAAAATTCAAATTGAACGAATGCCTCGTCAAATAATCCGATCGTTGGAAAAGAATGAAGGCCAGCACATAATTATCGATTTAATTTTTCATTAAATGATGTAGCGATCATTGCGAGCTCAATGACTCTTTGGGGTCATTTCAAAACTTTGTGTGACCGCTCTTGAGATCAAAACTAACCATTTTCTCATCCTAACGAAGAAAAATATTGTCTGACGTTCAGAATTTGAGATAATTAACTTGCATTTTTTAATTTTCCCCATCGAAACGCGTGTAAATTGAAATCACGTTTTCAGATGAAAATTCACTATGTTTTTGCTAGAATTTCTTAGAAGGACGACATGGTACCAGGAAACTATAATAACATCGTAATTTTTAATGCAATATTCTCTCCGTGTAATGAGGAACGAATTCAATAACGGAAATGCGTTTGACGATGGTCGGAATACGAAAAGGAATTGAAAAAATCGTCCCACAGATCCGTAATGAGGAAGAATGGATACGTGAAAAGAAAAAAGTTCTGAAATGATCCTGAAGTTTGCATCGTTGGAATGCAACGAAATTCTGTTATTTCTTCAGCAAAGTCAATAATTATTATTCAATATTTGGTCTGGCCAATAAAACGATTCTCTCTTGCGACGAAAAAACTCAATCGACTCAAAAAATTGCCAGGATTTTCGAAATTCAATAAATAATCAATAGAAAAAATGTTTTTCGTTGAATCTCAAATTTGCAAACTTCAGAGTCATAGTTCTGAAGGAAAAAAAGGAAGTAGAAAAATGGAACGTACCTGACGTAGAAATGTTCGTCCTCCTCGAAAAGTTCGTCGTCGATGACAGAGAGTTTGATAGTTTTGCGAACTTCGCCGGGCTCAAAGACGAGAGTGCCCTTAGCGGGAACGTAATCGGATCCGGCTTCGGCGGAGCCATCCTCGGTGCAATAATCGACGGTGCACGATTTGTTGAGATCACCACCGACGCGTGTAACGCCAACTTCGAATGTTCCGACGTTTTCCATGACGGTGTAATGTCCAGGTTCGAAAAAGACTCTGGTAGCGTTGACGTGTTCTATATCGATGCTTTCGGCCTCGGCACGTTGAAGTTCAGCCTTGACCTCGCTCAGATCGCTTTGAGCGCGTTCGCTTATTTTCCGGCTAAGATTACCGGCACCAACCATTTTCCGAGTGGCTTGTACGCGATAAAAAGCGCGGCTTTTTGGTCCTTTACCAAGGACTTCCTCGTGGGCCATAACCTCGAGTTGTTCGAGGCTGAGAATCGGATATTTCTTGCGCAACTCGCGTAAGGTGTTTATGTAGTCGCGTCGGGTTTGCTCGAATTCGCGGGCTTCGGGCGTGTCCGCGTCGCCCAAACGTTCACCGGAAGTAACGATACCATTGATGCTCTCCTGTTGTGCTTTTATCTCGAGCTCAACGCCGGTTTCCGAATCGCCAGCTTCTCCCTGAACTATAACGCCCCGTTTATTCATACGGTAACCTTTGTGTAAATATTTGTAAATGAGTAAACGTTGATCCGCAACGTAAGCGGTTAACACGGTTGCCGGGAAAAAGGAAAACGTCAGTATGCCCTCCCACACCTCGAGCACACCGGGACTCGAAACAGCGAGTATTATGTAAAGCCATACATAAGCGAATATGCTCCAAGTTGCGGTAACGAAGAATACCCTTAGATGCTTGATCTTACGAACCTCACCGTTCGGTATAACGAACACGCAAAGTGCTATTATTACGAATAGATTGTAGGCCGCGGAGCCGACTATCGTACCAGGGCCCAATTCTCCAGCTTGAAAATTTTTCGCCCATATCTCGATTATCGAGAGTAAAATTTCTGGTGCGCTGCTTCCCAACGCCATAAGTGTCAAATTGGCAACCGTCTCGTTCCATACTCTTACCACTACGATCTGCGGTTCTCTTCCCTGGCGACGCACCACCAATTCTTTCTCTTGAGACGTTATCACCTCGATCGCCGCCATAAATCGATCGCTTATTATCGAGACACCGATAAACAAATACAGCAGCAGTAGAAAGTAAACTATACCGCGAAACACAATATCTATAAGATTTAAATTGTTCGATGGGCTCCATAGCGGAATCACCAAACCCTCTTCGCATTTTACCGAGTAATTTCCTGACATTCTCGCTTTATTTTTCTTCTCTCTCTCTCTTATTCTCGTTCTTTCTCTCTCTCTCGCTCGCTCTGCCACTGTCTTTTTTTTATTTTTCTCCCCTCGTCGTTCTTATCCAGGATCGCAAATCTTTAATCTCGATAAGCCATCAACATCATCGTCGTTGACCGTTTCACCCTCATCATTCCCACTCTTTTCATCCTCATGAGAGATGAATGGAAAATCGTTCTCTTGGCTTCGTAGCCGAGTCCGTTCAACACGATCCTTTTCTCCTCGATTCGCTGAGACTATTCTCCCCAAATACGATTATCCCGATGAGCCTCACTTCCCGTTATTCCCGGTTAATGGTCTTTGACAAAACCCCTTCGACCCGTTCCCTCCCACCTCCCCCCGCCCACCCCCCCACGAAAATAAATGATTTTACTTCATAATGGCTATCATCACGCTCATTTCCAATTCTTCATTCGTATCACTTCTTCGAAACCTTTATACGGTTTTCTTAATTAACCCACCACTTCGCTTTTCATTCACGGAAAAGATCTTGACAACTTTCGTTTTACTTATCTCGGTTTTTCCGTTGCACATGCACTTCGAACACGTAATGCACATGAACCGACTAACACACGCACACACACTATCTATAGAGAATTTTTATTATTTTTATTCCCTTCTTGCTCGCTCTCGCTTCCTCGAACTGGCCCCAGTGCAGTGTGATGCTTAGGGGAGGAGAATTTTTTTTTGTTTCTTGAAATGTTTCGGGCAATTCTGCCGGGAGCAATTTGCATACGAATCGCGGCTACCGTGGCAATAACTCGTTGCCGATTTCGACGCGCCAGTGAGCTCCCATCACGAGGGTCGTCGCTAAATCGTCTGACGCGAAACGCGCGAGAAGAGAGCTCGAACTGTACCGCGTTCGAGGAAACACTGAAGTTTGCATCGGGCCGGCAAGCGAACGAGCCAGCCGAAGAGCAGAGTCGAGCCAGCCAGCTACGGGAGACCTCGCCTCGGACTTGAAACTGTTTGCAGCCTTTCTTTCTCTCTCTGGCTCACTCGCGCGCGCGCTCTCTCTCTCTCTCTCTCTCCCTTTTGCGTGGAGCATCGATATTTCTGTCCTCCGTTCACCCACGCGACGTTCCTTCTTCCTCCATCGTATACGACGTCCCAAGCCCGTTCCGTATTCACCCTCTCTACTTTTCTCTTGCATTTTCTCTCTCCCTTCGCTGTCTGTCTCTCGTACCATCTCCCTGCCAGCTTGCCAACCCCTTGTGCAGCGCATGCGTTCCAACCCCCACTTTTCTTCCCTCTTCCAACTTGCTCTCTGTGTGTGCCTCGCACCGTTCTCGCCCGGCTTCCGAATACCCACACAGCACCTTATTTCTATATATGTATATATCGACTATCCATTTTCACAGGAGCGCGTTGCATTAACGTAGAACAGAAAAGAGACCGATAGATAGAGGAAAATGAAGAAACGATGAATGGGGAAAGAGAGAGACAGCAAGAAAGACGGATTATTTACTTCGTACGGCCATCCCAGCTCAGAAAATCGGCGATCCTGCATACGTGGTGCGCGTCTTTTGCTTCTCCTGTGCAAGATCGACAACGAATCTGGAAAATTTTTTAGATCTTTCCCGCACGATCAAGCCTTTTGCTCAAGGAGGTTCCGTTAGTAGAGCGATAATTAGATTCAAATCTGAAAACTAAATATGTTGTTATTTAGGCAGCAAACTTTGATCTCTCCCAAAATCATCCTAAGTCAACGAAGTTTTACTACATATTTTCCAAGCCGAAAGTCACTTGATTTAACATTGGCTTTACGGAAATTTCTTTCCCTTATGAAATCAGAAAAATATTGAAAATACTTCCCGATTAGATAAAACGCGCATTAAAATCTCAATTTATAAAAAAAACTCCAAGGGTTCCGAATCAATGAAAAAATAGTGGGCTCAACGAATGTTTGGAGGAGATATTTCTAGTTAAAATCGACAGAATGCGCGGAACATCTAATTTTTTAGGAGTTTTGCAATGGATCGCTTACTAAACGAAAAGCGGATCGTCATTTTTTCTTGGGAATTGTGCCTCTTGTGCCTCACTTGATTCGTTATTCCCTGCGCCATAACGGAACCTCCTTAAGAGCTTCTCATTGTTTCGAAATATTTCTATACGCTTTTTCGAGCGTTTCCACTCCTACAAATGCACGATTACTTTTGTCATTTCATACAGTAGGAAAATGTCGTTAAAATATGAATATGGTCACGGATCGTTTGTTTATTCATCAAAAATTATAAAATTGCTAACATTTTATTAACTTGTTTCTGCAGCCAACGAAAACCCCAAGTTTTGTGCGATCATCTTACGATTTTATACAAATCAATTTCTGTAGAGAAAATATGATATGGAGAAAGAATTTCAACACATTCTTCGCTACGAGCAGTGAGTCTACTGCTTTCGGTATTAGTTTTCCAAGCTCCCGAAAAATGTTTTGCTTGTGCGAAATAATCGAGCTCACATTACCGAGCACCAGTTCGGATACATTCTTGATCTGAAAATGGAAAAATGTTGTTCTGCTGTGTAATTCATGAACTCGCTCACGATCAGACTTAAAATAATTCGTGTAACAAACTTTATTTGTTATTCACCCTTCGAGTGATGACGCTTATTGCGCGACCAAAGTTTTCCGGGACCTACAAAAATTATATATGAAATGCAATCTCCATTCCTCGACAGTTTTCTCGAAATTATATTTTAGGCTACTTACTGAACTGCTCAGAACGAATTCTATTTTTTGCAGCTCCTCAACCGCTCTTGTACCCTGTAAAAACAAGTCGATGCCATATAATAACAGAGTAAAATAATGTCACGAACTATATATGTAGATATTGGGCCCGAACACCATGACGATAAACCGTCACACACTCAAGGATCTTGGGCTTTCGACAAGATCGTGGCAGGAATCCAGTGATACGCAACTGACACCGTATAATGACTCTGAAGTTTGCAACGTTGACATTCAACGAAAAACATTTTTTCTATTGATTATTCATTGAATTTTGAAAATCGTGGCAATTTTTTGAGTCGATTGAGTTTTTTGGTCGCAAGAGAAAATCGTTTTATTGGCCGGACCAAATATTCGATAATAATTATTGGCTCTGCTGAAGAAATAACAGAATTTCGTTGCATTCCAACGATGCAAACTTCAGGACCATATCGTATATCTCCACGAGTTCATCATATTGTTTGTGTTACATTGGGCACCGTTTTAAGCTCCGATTCAAATTTCGTCAACGTTTCTGTAATTTTGTTTTTTTTTTTACTAACAAAACTTGACGCTTGTTCGTTGGGGTGGTTTTCTGTTTTCGTTTTGTAAATTGAGCTGAGCGATGGTATTCCTTTTAACAAGATCGTTTTTTTCCGTTCGCGACCGTCAAGTGCTTAGGTTTACGTTTTCCGTTTATCGCTTCATATTGTATTAACAATTTTTATAGTAAATTATTATTTATCCCTGTCCTGTCGCTACATTTCAATATTTGATCGAAATTATTTATCGTCTCTGGCTTATTAATGGGATAATTACATTATTAATATCGCTCTCACTTCCGTGGAGTGCAAACATGGTTCATTATCACATCATAAATGTCAAAAATTCTCACCGCTCCGAGAAGTCCTTTCTCCGCATCAAATCCACCGTCAATTACCTACAAATCATGTGACAGTAATACATTTCGATGATCCTGATTATTAGAGAATGAAAAACCGTTCATAATTATTCTTTTTTGATTATTGATGATTATATTTTTCCAGAATACTTACCAACCCAATGAGACCTCTTTCTACATCGAGTCCACTCTCTATAGCCTGTAGATTATAATTCATTTGCTATATATACCCAGAACTATTTATTGTTACTATTAATAACAGATTATAATTGTAATAATGAGAGAAAAAAAAATTTGCTATTTATGAAAAAAAGTAACCGTTTTGGCCTTTGCTCAAACATTCGTTCCATGGTCAGGCAATCGATAAATGAATTTAATGGATTAGGTGTAGAAATATTCTGTGGACAAAGCCAGTATCAATGGGTGCCCGCTCAGGGTGCGGTCAAGATGACCAAATACGGGAAAGGTTAGTACTTGGTTAGCTTATCGCTTTTGCTTGAAAGTGCATCAATCGCCGAGCTGGAGGCAGATGTTTTCTGAATCTCTGATGGTTAGGGCATTGACACCTCCATAAGCGTAGAAGTTTATGGGGTGGGGGAAAATTGGGGTTTCTATATATGTTGAGTAGAGGTTTATGGTGTATAAGCGATTCAGATTCTTGCACTTTACCTTGCCAGCAATATTTGATGTACTTAGCACAGCTTGCGTCCCCTACAAACGAAAAATACTTAATCTCAATAATCGTTCTCCAACATCGTTATCGATACACGAAAGAATTTTGATGATCCTGAAGTTTCCATCGTTGGAATGCAACGAAATTCAGTTATTTCTCCAGCAGAGCCAATAATTATTATTGAATATTTGGTCCGGCCAATAAAACGATTCTCTCTTGCGACCAAAAAACTCAATCGACTCAAAAAATTTCCACGATTTTCAAATTTCAATAAATAATCAATAAAAAAAATGTTTTTCGTTAAATCTCAACGTTGCAAACTTCAGAGTCGTCGAATTTTGTTCAATATTCACCAAATCAACCAGACTCACTGCGGCAGTGATTCCACCGTTTGCAGCCTACGGATAAGAAAAACGTTATTGCTCTCGTAACTATAGACTTCATCGATGTGTTTGTCCAACGAATACTCTTGAAATATTCACCTCAGATGCTATCTTTCCTGTGCTGCATACAACCGCATCGGACTATGAAATGATCACATGTTTGATTCTTATACTTTAACGTATATAATGTAAACAGTTCGTAAATATTCACCAATTCGGAGACACCTTTTCCCAAATGGATTCCACCAACTGCGACCTAATGACAATTAACAAATTTATCCCGAATTCTCGTTGCTTTTTCGCACTCTGTGTTATTTTACTCCCGTTTCACTTCCCACTATCTCCTGATCCGCAAATAATTACCTGTTTCGTAACGTTCCCGGTCGAAGCAACAACTTGCGTCCCCTATTAATCGAAAGTAATGATGCGATTTATTTAAGCCAAAACTTTTCCTCCATTAACACAATCATCTTCTTCTATATTTACCAAATCGAAAAGATTTGTTGCGACATCGGAAGAACCGTCTAGAGCCTGTAAATCCAATTGGCTTTTTCAATACCTCATTTCCAGGCTTCGATCATTTTTGCCATAAGCCCCAATGAATTTATCAGCTGATTCTCAACATAATTATGCATCAATTTCCAAAGTAATTGTTAATTATCAAGTGCTCAAAACTTGGTTCGATCTTTCCTTATTACATTCAAGGGATTTCCCAAAAGATTCGTGTCATCACGTTTGTATTCACCGTTTCGACGACATCTGATGTACTGTCGATAGTTTGAACACCCTGGCAACAAACAATAAGTAACGTTGAGTGAATTTGATCAATTCCATGATCCATGCAGCACGCATTTTCTATCAACCTACCAGGTGGACGACACTGTTGCCAATTTTGTCCAAACTGTGGTTAATCTGCGATCACAAAGCCAATATTTGATTAACCCTCAGATTTTCTACTGATGACTCCATTTTCTTAATAAAAATGAGAAAAAAATCAGAAGGAAAATGATGAATATTTGAATCCTTTTCATTGGCGCCATTTCTATCTCTTTCAAAGTTGTTGCGGGGTCGTCGAGGTGAGGCATGAGAAAAGCGCCTTACCCGGCGAGACTTTGACACGACGAATTAGTTCGCTTTACTATAACATCGGACTATTATTCTTACGATAAGATGAAGAGGTTTTCAACGTTTTCAATCTACCGATTACTCTTTGAACAGTGCGAGACGAATTATTTTATACACGGAGAGAATATTGCATCAGAAATTACTATGTTATTATAGTTCCCTGATACCATGGCGTTTCTCTAAGAAATTGTACCAAAAACATAGTAAATTTTTATCTGAAAAAAGGCGGAAAATGTCATAATTTCCGCGATTTCGATAGACAAAGAATGAAAAATTACTCTGTTTTTGGTAAAATTTCTCAGAGGGACGACTTGGTACCAGGGAACTATAATAACATAGTAAATTTTTATGTAATACGTTCTTCGTGTAGTTACCAACTGTTCATCGTCAAATTGTCTACAAACTTGATGATTGTTATCGAAAAGTAACACATCAATATTTTCAAAATTTGCATTGACGATTCGATGCGCTTTAATCGGGTAATCATTTTATCATTATTGATAATGACGATTTTGAAGTATGCAACGTTGGAATGCAACGAAATTCGGTTATTTCTTGAGGAAAACTCATGATTTCTATCTGATATTGAATGAGGACGATAAAACGATCGTTTTTCAGGATTCAAACACAAAATTGATACGAAAATTGACTTTTTTTTTAAATTTAACAAAAAATTAAGGGAAAAAGTATTTTTCGTTGGATCCGAACGTTGCGAACTTCAGTGTCATTTAGATGCGAGGAGAATTGATACAGCGTTGTCGATCGTAGCGTATGACAGTGATCTAGTTAACACCCGGGGCGCGAAGATACAGATATATGCACTCTATTCCTAAGCTCGAAATCAACTTGTGTCGACAATGAATATATTGATGCCTCCATGCGCAATTACCAAATGTGATCAACATAGGAAGCACGCGTGCGGACTACGTCATCTGTTTCTAAAAATGTAACTTTGTGTGCTTCGTTATCCAACAAAAAGTTCTCGATTCCACTAAAAAAAATCGTTTTTCAACGCTTCTGTTCCTTTTATCATTCTCAAGGCGTCGCTAAGAATTATAGTTCGATGTTTCAATAGAGCATTACTACTTTTTCAACTCCGTGGCATCGTTTTCATCGCAGATTTTTGTTGTAATATAATATCAAAACATCGAAACATTCCCTCCCGACTTGCTGATTTTTTTCTCTAATTAACATCGGTATATGAAATGTTGAAATTTAACAGGTTTATCGATTAGGGGTTCATAAACATCCACAAAAGAATTTCAACACGACGACAACATTTCGACTCGACTCCAAATCAACCTCAATTTCACACTCATCATCAAGTAAATTTGTAAATAAACTTTCACCTTATTGATAACGCGATTTCTTCGCAGAATAGCACGATCCTCCTGTGAACGATCGAAAATACATTTTTGTATAGTTTGTCATCAGAATATTTCATTCAGTTAACACGTTTCGAGAACTTTATACATCCACGGAAATTCGTAATGTACTAACCAATCGACGAAGACGTTCTTCGAAGTTATTAACGACATCCCTGGCCTACGAGCGTAAAGAACAATAAAAAGTCTGATGAGACAGATCAAATGGAATTTTAATAAAGAATTTCAAAAAAGATACGAGACTCGCCTGGACGAAAGCCCAAAGAAACAACAATGTGCACACAATTACTTTAATAATCATTATCTTTCAACTTTAATATTGAAATTAAAAGAAGAACGAATCTTCCTGTTTGTGTCACTAAGACCGATGATACGAGCACTGCGGAGAACAACGATGCGCGATAAAATAGATCGAATTCATTTGGTAAGTCACGTATCACCGCTGATGGAGGATTGGACGAATTATAGTTAGATACGTGACGGAAAACAAGATATTGCCCCACTTCCATGATACAAAAGTTATTCTCAAAAATAAAACCTCTCAGAATATCTGATAAATTCGATCTACCAGAATTGAGAATCATTTACAGATGACTGAAGTTTGCAACGTTCAGATTCAACGAAAAACATTTTTTCTATTGATTATTCATTGAATTTTCAAAATCATGGCAATTTTTCGAGTTGATTGAGTTTTTTGGTCGCAAGAGAGCATCGTTTATTGGCCGGACCAAATATTCAATAATTATTATTGGCTCTGCTAAAGAAATAACAGGATTTAGTTGCATTCCAACGATGGAAACTTCAGGATCATCCATTTTCCTCGATATTTAGGTAAAACTTGGCCACCTCTGACAATTCAACAGTTGTAGTTGGAACAATGAGAGGCTTCCTAAATGTGACCGATAATTTTTGGGATCGTGACATAATGTTTAATTGTCGAAAATGATGTCAAAATTTAATCAAAATTTTGCGTACCAACTGATATTACCATGCAATTACATTTCGCCAAAAAAATCTACCAAGCAAATCAAATGAGTATCCATCCGCAACTTAACTGTGCTGTTGGCAACGCAGTATACGTTTTTTTTGCCGATTGCCTTCATGGTTTCTTAGCAAAAGTATTTCCAAGCAATGATTTTGATTGTGGATTAGCAGGAGTTTTGGAATAACGGAATCAGTTTCCTCGATCGACGTCAGTACTTACTACGCGGTATCAAAAAGTTCTGGATTAACAATTTAATAGACAAATTTTCCATTTATTTCCAGGCGAGTTCCCTTAATTTTTCCTGGCTGGATTCAATTTCCGCTTACCATATGGTTACGCTTATTGAAGTGTTGCAACGGAGTGGTTGTTTGCAGCCAAACATAGCGTCATCCTCTGCTGTGGTTCTCGCTACATGCAGTACATTCAAACATGTTCTAGTCATTTTGGGAATCGACCAATTTTATTCTCACTTCCGTTTACTTGTTAGCAGTTGATAGGTACTCGCGTGAAAATTAAACTGAAGATGAATTGAAAAAAAAAAGTTTTCGATCGAGCCTTAAATCAGCACGATTGATGCCCTAATTGCTGAGAAACACAATGGGAATTTTTGGTGTGGCTGAATATGCACGAAGACAACTGAATCGAGAGCCTTCTGATGCCCACCAAAACCCATTAGCATGCTAGTCGGTCTATGGCGATGGTTGCGAATGATTGGTCATGACTGGCGCGTTCTTCTTCTGTACCAATTTGGCGGGAAAATTGTCCGGCCGAGTGGCAGTCCAGCACTAATTGACAGTTTATTCTGAAGAATTTTTCCATAACAGTACTGACGATCTAGTTCAGCCTAATGGAAATAACTCGCTATGTGCACTAGTACCGGTTCGGAACTAATTTCGATATTCACAACGGAAGATCTATCCACACTTTCGAGTTGGTCACGGGTCAGCAAATGTACTTTTCCAGGTGTTTCCCGATGCAGGGGATTTGGCCATCATCTGTCTTGGCGGGAACTTTTTGTATTTTTTGGAAGACAGCTATTTCAATTGTTGAGATTTATATCGCCTCAATAATGTCTACACATAAGTGCATGCAACCGAAATTTCAAACAGATACTCCGGAAAGAGATGGAATTATGGATAACAAAAAGATTTGCCGTAGCTGCCGTTGCCGGTTCGTCCGGCAAATAATTCGGCTCGCATTTCTTTTTCGTCAAAAGTTTTTCAGTCCTCCATGTTTTTCAACGTGTACTATTTATAATGTGTAATCCTTAAGTACGTGTTTTTTTTTTAGAAAGTTTTGTATTAGGTGCAATTAGTAACTTCATAAATAGTACAACAGCTTCATTAAAAGTTACAAATTCGTTTTCCCATGGCTTAGGAAAAGTGTTCATAATTTATTTATTATCATCTTATACGGTGACTTTTTGTGAAACGCTGAACTGATTTTTTTGCGATTAGGACGACAATATGAGGGTTTTGTGAGATTCGAGTACATCAATTTTTGTATAAAAAAAAATGCAATTTCTCTTCATTTTCGACCGGATAAATTTATTGAGACATAGTTTCATTTTTTTAATTATTAGCCAGATAACAAATTTGTTGCGCAAATTTTTGTTGTTCAATTGTTAATTTTTTTAAATTTGCTTATGAATTGAAGTGGTGTGGAATAAACCCCTTACACCCAATAAGTATCAATCAACATGCCGAACGATCTAGCTGAGCGAGGAGTTTCGAGTATTCTATTTTTTTTTTGAATTCTTGCATATATACGGTTCGAGGTTATTCTCCTATGGGACTCATATGCGCGAATGGATCTTCTTCGTCGTCTCCACTGGGTGGTGGTACAACATCGCCACCGCCTAGTCCTGCACTGCCGCCGCTCGGTGGCGCTGCAGCGCTGCCGCCGCTCGGTGGGGCTGCAGCGCTGCCGCCGCTCGGTGGGGCTGCAGCGCTGCCGCCGCTCGGTGGCGCTGCAGCGCTGCCGCCGCTCGGTGGCGCTGCAGCGCTGCCGCCGCTCGGTGGCGCTGCAGCGCTGCCGCCGCTCGGTGGCGCTGCAGCGCTGCCACCGCTCGGTGGCGCTGCAGCGCTGCCGCCGCTCGGTGGCGCTGCAGCGCTGCCGCCGCTCGGTGGCGCTGCAGCGCTGCCGCCGCTCGGTGGCGCTGCAGCGCTGCCGCCGCTCGGTGGCGCTGCAGCGCTGCCGCCGCTTGGTGGCGCTGCAGCGCTGCCGCCACTCGGTGGCGCTGCAGCGCTGCCGCCGCTCGGTGGCGCTGCAGCGCTGCCGCCGCTCGGTGGTTCTACAACGCTGCCGCCGCTCGGTGGTTCTACAGCGCTGCCTCCGCTCGGTGGTGCTGCAGCGCTGCCACCGCTCGGTGGTTCTACAGCGCTGCCGCCGCTCGGTGGTTCTACAACGCTGCCGCCGCTCGGTGGTTCTACAGCGCTGCCGCCGCTCGGTGGCGCTGCAGCGCTGCCGCCGCTCGGTGGCACTACAGCGCTGCCGCCGCTCGGTGGTTCTACAACGCTGCCGCCGCTCGGTGGCACTACAACGCTGCCGCCGCTCGGTGGTTCTACAACGCTGCCGCCGCTCGGTGGCACTACAGCGCTGCCGCCGCTGGGTGGTACTACAGTGCTGCCGCCGCTCGGTGGTTCTACAACGCTGCCGCCACTCGGTGGCACTACAGCGCTGCCGCCGCTCGGTGGTTCTACAACGCTGCCGCCGCTCGGTGGTACTACAGCGCTGCCGCCGCTCGGTGGTACTACAGCGCTGCCGCCGCTCGGTGCTCTACTGCCGCCGCGTGAAGGTTTGGTAGGCTTCACAAATGTATTAAACTGCAACAGATAAAGAGGTTCAGCTTAAATGACTATTGCGGTATTTTGTCATCGCGGTGGTATGTTATATATACTGATCTAAGTTGTCGCTAGTTTGTTATCACGTTTTAAAGCCCCTTCTGAACATCAATTATTTGAGAGAAAGTTGATTTTTTTTTTCTATATTCCTTGTGTTCAATATTTACCCTGTTCAAAACACCACCAATTGCTCCGTGCGCTGAGTCAAGAGCCTGTAATCAAACCGGATACAATGGTACAGAGGCGATTCAATCATTTTTATAGAAATTAATTCGTGTGTTATTTCAACGCTACTCACATTGCCCGAAACATTCTCTATTTTTGCGATGCTATGAGTGCCCTGCGAAACAAGTTTATTCACGTTTATATAGTTGAACTATTATCAATAGGAAACATTGGAATAATTTTTTTACAACACATACGAGTCCAATAACGCCGTTGAATACGTCAAATCCTCCACCGACGACCTGCAAACAAATCATTCGAACAATTAATGTAATCATTCCTCCCAGTGAAAGAAAATCGCGAATCTTCTCATGTTTGTGAGTATTTACCTTTTGACCAACATTGCCTATACTTTTAGCCCCTTGCGTGCCCTGAAATTAAGTTGATTGATAATCAGTCATCGCAATCAATACCTGTTATTCATATCGAATCATGTGACAGTAAACTTTTAAAAATTATTTACCATTCCAACGACAGCGGTGGCTACATCGAATCCGCCATGTGCAAACTGTTGCAAAAAAAAAAATTATCCAATTAATCCCAGGTCGGTTTCATCCTCGCAAAAAATCGAATCTCAATTTATTTTGGTCGTCATATTTACCTCGGTGGCAATTTTACCAGTACCGCCAACCAATTCTTTGCCCTAAAAATATGCAAGATTAAAAATATTATTTGATCAATAATATAGATTAATAATATAATATCTTTGCCGTATTCGATTTTTTTTCTATTCTTACGAGTTTGGTGAACTCCGTTGCGACTTTCGAAACCCCAGCAACCAACTGAAAATTCAATAAATATCGAGTTAACGGAATTGTTCGGTTGGTTTTGTTTATACGTTTTCAATTTTTCATAATGAAATAATAAAAATCTTTTATTTAATAATTACCTCTTTGCTAACATCTCCGCCGCTTTTGACCACTTGAGTGCCCTGTTAACAGAAGAAATTTCCTTCCATCAACTGCCATTCGACCTTTGCAAATCACATTCATGACGGTTAAAAAAAAATTCTCATATTTACCAGATCTATTCCAGCAGCTGTGAGATTGCCAGATCCCTCTACGGTCTGGAACAATAAATAAAAAACATACGGTTCACCACGCGCCTTTAAATTTGAATATATATATATAGATATTTTTTCAAATATATCGTCGTTGTCAGTGACAAAATGACCTGGAAACGC
Source organism: Diadegma fenestrale (assembly GCA_037043255.1). NCBI lineage: Eukaryota > Metazoa > Arthropoda > Insecta > Hymenoptera > Ichneumonidae > Diadegma > Diadegma fenestrale. Next base: position 2,194,232 of record CM073311.1, on the reverse strand, counting down.
ACGTTTTGATTTTACAGACTTGCAGAATTGTTAATTCTCAAAACAGAAACAAAAACAAACCCCAAACGTCTTTTTCACGGTGTATATTGTTAATGTGTAGTTAATTAGGTCCCGGTATGCCATTCATAGAAACCGTTGAGTGTTCATAACTCTATCCCGTTGGCCCATCATCTAATGCTATTAAATTCGCGGTCAATGGAATGAGTCTAGACTTGTCAACTTTTTAGACTTGTCAGTGGATGCCATGCATGGGCGTGGGATTAAACGACAAATCGTTTCATCCCACCATATTTTTTAAATACACTTACCGTTTCAGCAAGATCTCCGGCGGTGTCAATTGATTGCTCTAGCTGACGATCAGAAAACAACGTTTCATTAATGATAGCCATATTTTATTGAGTAACAAACGTGCGGTCAAATATTTACCAGGCCGATAGTACTGTCACCGACTTTGCCAAGACCTTCTTGAAACTAAAAAAAAAAAAAAAATACAAATTTGAAAATTGCTTTGATCGACTCCATTTTTTATTCCGAATTCTTAAGGAGGTTCCGTTAGTAGGGCGATAATTGGATTAAAATCTAAAAACGAAATATTTTGTTATTCAGGCAGCAAATTTTAATCTCTTTCAAAATCATCCTAGGTCAACGATGTTTTACTACATATTTGCGAAGTCGAAAGTCACTCGATTTAACAATGGCTTTACGGAAATTTCTTACCCTTATGAAATCAGAAAAATATTAAAAATACTTCCCGATTAGATAAAACGCGTATTAACATCTCAATTTATAAAAAAAACTCCAAGGGTTCCGAATCAATAAAAAATAGTGGGGTCAACGAATGTTTGGAGGAGATATTTCTAGTTAAAATCAACAGAATGCTCGGAACAACTCATTTTTTAGGAGTTTGGCGACGGATCGCTTGCTAAACGAAAATCAGATCGTCATTTTTTCTTGGGAATTATGCCCCTTGTGCCTCACTTCGTTCGTTATTCCCTGCTCCATAACGGAACCTCCTTAAACATGTTCGAATTTGTCGTGAACACTTTACCTTTTTTCTCACGTCACCTGTACGGGTAGTCACACGGCCGCCCTGAATAATTAAATATAAAGAAATTCCACTGTGAATCTTAGTTCTCGTCATTTTTTGCTAATGTTACTCAATTTTGGACAAATTCTTACCAATTTACCAGCACGTTCGCGCACGTCGTCCCAATTTTTGCTCGGCTAATTGGAAAATACATTGTTCTTATTATCTCAATAATATTAGGCCCGCGATCGGTGTATCGATACACTGAGTGGCCCGTGCGCGTGTGATTGCAGCAATTCCCAATATCCCAATTTAAGGAGCCTCTGGCGAGGTTGGTATTTTTGCGTGCCCGCTTAACGCATCAATTATTCACTCCGAGTGTTTAAACGATCAAGTCAAATTCAACCCGGTTTCAGCCGCATTTTCTAGAGCTTTCATTGGCCATTGATCACGTTTGACATGACTTGGATCTCAAAAAAGTTGCAATTCTCAACGTCCCGCGGACGCCTTACAGACATTTCCGAAATTCTCGAGAAAGGTGTCGCAATATAAAAGCAACGAATTTTTAAATTAATGCTAAGATTTTACTTTTTTTTAATGAATGTTCAAACTCGTTGAAATCTCAATCGAATGCAATCGGAATGCAACGAAATTCTGTTATTTCTCCAGAAGAGCCAATAATAATTATTTAATATTTGGTCCAGCCAAAAAAACGATTCTCTCTTGCGACCAAAAGACTCAATCGACTCAAAAAACTTCCACGATTTTCAAATTTCAATAAATAATCAATAGAAAAAATGTTTTTCGTTGAATCTCAACGTTGCAAACTTCAGAGTCATCCATATTAAGATGATTTCCCCAAAATAATTAAATAACTCACCGGTGCCGCTGTAGACAGAGCCACCTGTATAATTCAATTAGAGTAGATCAGTAAAATGAATAAAACACCCTGAAAGATTAAAGGTTTACAAAAAAAGAAAATTACCTGCGCCAACAGGACACCCAAAAGGGTGAGGCTTAAAATATAAGAGCCCATTTGGTCCTTAACCCTCCAGACTGGAAAATAGTGGAAGAAACATAATAAGCTACTGCGACTCAAGTATCAAATATTTTCTGTATCAAATTAGCAGTTTAAAACGTCAGTGAAACAGTCAATCTATGAATTCGATGAATGATGATCATTCAATTATCAAAAATACGTACCAATTCGAAAAAAAACTCCACGGAATTCGCTCGATAGTGTTCGGTATAATTTCTCACTTCAAATGTGACACGATACCTAATTAGCTCGGCTTTTATACTTTTCGAACTGTTCGTGATGGAAGACCCATGTGTTGAAATATGCCATGTTGTCGAACTACAGATAAGAATAAAGGTACATAAAGAAAAAACTTACTGTATAGAGAATTGAACGACAAGGTTTGCTTTCTTAGCACAAGGAAAAATCAAATTTTTATAACTTGATCCACCTTCGTTTTTTTTTCGTAATTGATACGCTTGCATTTTGTAATCGGGTGAAGATTCGTTTCTACCAATTAATTCTGACAAGGCGTATATCATTATTTTTCATATTTTTTCCTTCTTTGCAATCCAGTGACAGACGCGTATTAGTTTTACCTACTTCGTGATCGCTGTTTGCAGTTGAGAAGACGGATAATTCGGGGCTCTATTTTTTCAGGACAACAAACATTACCCACCTGCACAGGTGTACCCTTTTGTCAAGCATTCAACTTACGTCATGTTGTAGCTACGAAATAGTATGTTTGTTATGCGTGATGGGTAACAAAATAGTTTCCTCCGAAGCATCCCTTTATCGTCACTCTGAGCCAAACGAGACATCTTGATCAAGACCTTAGAGCCGGTATATTGAAGAGTCAAGATATTTCAAACGCGCATTAGTCCCACTTTGAATTGTTACAACATTCATTCAAACCATCAAAGCAAAATCGGTGGATCAAGGACTTTAAAATCCATTAATTTCCAATGACCCTTCAAAGAGTTGTGCGGAGGACCGTTGAAATTATTTGCACACGTGCTATTTCTCGCCGTGCGAAACAAACTTGTAAAATTGCCAAGAAACCTCTGCGACATTGATTATTCCATGGCAAATGGAGTATTTGAATCTTGATTCGTCCCCAATCCAAATAAATTTAATCCAAAAAACTTCGTAAAAAAAAACGATTGGCGACTTATTTTATCGCTCGAAACCCAGTCCGCAGAGCAAAATAAAAACACAATATTTCCCACTATGTAAATTATTAAGTGAACCGGCTCATTCCCACGTACTAATGAAGATTCAATTTTGCGTGCTTGAATTTGGAATGGGAAATTGTGGATCGTTTATCTTTGTATTTTTCGATCGATACTTCCGAAGCTAGTACGACGCAATTGGGGTCAAATCCATGATTTTTTTTGTTCATTTTTCATAAAATCAAAAAAAATACAAACAAACGGATATAAAATGATTTTTATCATACAATTGGAACGTCATCGATTAAAGAAAATTCAGGTGCTACGCTCATTTTTTTTCAAAGTCATGCAGACTAATTTGCAATAATATTCAGAGAGTCTAACTTTTGTGGAAAGCACTGGAATAGATGTTGGGAAAAGGAATGGTGAAAAAATATGATCCTGAAGTTTGCATCGTTGGAAAGCAACGAATTTCTGTTATTTTTTCAGCACAGCGAATAATTATTATTGAATATTTGGTCCGGCCAATAAAACGATTCTCTCTTGCGACCAAAAAACTCAATCGACTCGAAAAATTGCCAAGATTCTCAAAATTCAATAAACAATCAATAGAAAAAATGTTTTTCGTTGAATATCAACGTTGCAAACTTCAGAGTCATGAAAAAATCGACCTGCAGTGCTTGATCTTAATGATGTGCTTGGCGAAATTCTGCAGCCAGGCTCGTGTCTACGATAACAACATCTGGCTCTGTCTTATTAGGCGGAGCACCAAAGTAATACTTTCAATGGCCCGTTGATACGTGAGAATTCCCCAATAAGCACCGCGTCAAACATCGTATTTTTAGACTCGATTTCCTCCAAAACGGCGTCGTCAAGGTTATCGAAATTTGGCCAGGAATTGAGGAATATTAGGAGCGAATTTTTTCGAGATAAATTTCATCGACTGTTTGGTGAAAGATTCGTGAAATAATTCATTGATTTTATTGCTGTTGACGATAAACAAAATACATGTCATAAAAGAATTAATTGAAAATTAAATGTCGCTCGATGCGTTACACATTTGAAAAGTTGTCAATCGTTTTCACGGATAATTGTTTAATCATAATAATAGGAATTTGGAGAGGTCATGATTTTCGTACGTTCGGTCGAAGGCAAAAGATCGGTTTTTTTGCAACCATAATCCAGATCGAGTGTCGTGTTGAGAGGTAAATTAATCAAGGACCCAATAGTGACGGTTGTCATTGGGTTTCGTCCAATATTTAAAATTTTAAGAACGTCAAATTGTTCGAGAGCCATGTCCAAGGTATCGGCGAATTGGTTTCCCTCAAGATTGAGAGAATCGAGTTGACTACCCACGCCCATCCAATTCGGAGGCAATTGCACAAGTTTATTTCCCGACAGATCGAGAGCCCGCAACATCGGAAGATTTCCGAATGTACCAGTCGCGACAGTGTTCAACTGATTATTTCGTAGGTTGATAAAAGCGAGTTTTGGTAATTCACAAAATGATTTTTCGTCCACTGACTCAATGCGATTTCCATCGATCCATAATTCCCGCAGATTTTTAAGGCCAGTCAAATCGGGTATGCGCTGAAGCAGGTTTTTCTCGAGGTGAAGGTTTTCCAAAGCTGTTGTGTTCTCGAAAGTACGCCATGGGAAAGTTAGAATAGAATTTCGAGCGAGATTGAGCGTCGTCAAATTGGCCGAATTGACGAATACATTTACGTCCACGGAGCCGATCTCGTTGCCTTCCAACGAAAGATACTCGAGTTCTGCCATTGACAGCGGTGACATCGAATAATTGTTGCAATAAATCCCGCACAACTTTTTTATTTTGTTGTAATTCATCGAGAGGAAACGAACTTTTGGCAAGTTCAGACCCGAAAAGGTTGTAATCTCATTGTCGTCGAGCCAAAGGTGCGTTAAACCTTGCAAAACTGTACGAGGAAAATGCTCGAGAGTTGTCAATTTGTTGTCGATCAACCGGAGATGCGTGAGATCTGTCATCGTTCCAAATTCATCCAGCCAACTCTGTATTTGGTTCGTGCGATAATGGCTCAGCGAGAGTTTTTCTAATTTACGAACTCCTGGGCTCATCGACAACTCCAATGGTGTTTCCTGTGTTGAGTATCTTAGGTAATGCCCGTAAGAGTTGTACTCGTTATGTTGCACTCTGAAAGCTCTGTCTAATACGAGAGTCTTCAAGTCCATTAATTCGGGAATGAGCAAAAAACTACGCAAATTTAGAGAATTTTCCGAAAGATTGAGAGCCACGAGACCCTGGAGTCCAGCAAACGCTCCATCGTTGATTGTCGACAATTCGTTATCTCCGAGATTCAGACACTTTATAAAATCCCCCACGACGAATGACTCCTTTATTCTCGTTAGGCCAACTCCTGACAGATTGAGATATATCTCGTGTTCCAGCATGTCCTCGCAAAACCCAAACGTTGGATCTAAGGCCGAAGTGAAGCCAACCATCACGAAAAACACCGCACAAAATAGAGTTTTCATTTTTGTTTCTTGCTTCTTTTTTTTACACCCTTATTCGGAATTGTTCGGATTGAAACTTATTTTCCAACGCACAATTTGTATTTTTTTTCACGATTTTTGTCGCAACGATATTTTCAGTCGGAAAATACTTTCAGGAAACGCGTGTGTTGACCAAATCGTTCCAAGTTGTCGACTAAAGCCGCAAGGACTCGACCGGGGACTCTCGAATGGCTACTCGCGTAGTATCGCAATGATAACATGTATCAGCATTCACAGAAGAACTTGCAGACCAAACAGAAATCAATGCTCCTCAGATATCAGAATCCCCCGTCTATATTTACACAGGAAACCATTCGAAACGATAATACACTCGAATATTCTTCGCAGCGTCTCAGAAATGCGAAAAAAAGATTATGCTTTATCGCAAATACGTTCCCGGGCATTTCACGATTCGATTGCCGCATGAAACGAGTCCATTGTGATGCTTTGTCCGGGACCTTAAGCCCCATATCTCTCTCCGGCGTTGCTTTGCTGAGCGTATACTAATGTTTATCTTAATTCGTCAAAAAGGAAAAGAAAGTCAACAACGCCTTCATTTATTGTCGTTTATTTATGAGATTTTCAAGTAGCACGTAAAAATATCCAAATTATCACCACGCAACATAGATTCGGTGCAGTTTGTTCGGATGACGCTCTGAAGTTATTGCAACGTTGAGATTCAACAAAAAACATTTTTTCTATTGATTATTTATTGAATTTTGAAAATCGTCGCAATTTTTTGAGTCGATTGAGTTTTTTGGTCGCAAGAGAGAATCGTTTTATTGGCCAGACCAAATATTCAATAATAATTATTGGCTCTGCTGAAGAAATAACAGAATTTCGTTGCATTACCAACGATGCAAACTTCACTTTGTTCGGAAATCTTGAAAAACGATTCCTCGCGTTCCCATGGCATGAAAAGTTGAATAGAAATATCGCATCTCCAGCATAAAACATATTAACAATAAACTTTTTCTCTCTCCGACGAAGCCTCTTCGAATTTCCGATCAAATTTTCCATCCATTCGAAAAAAAACTTCATCTTTTTTTGTTCCATGCAAGATTTTCGAAATATCTTTGCGCCCGTTTACATAATGAGGCCATTCATGCGTTCTGAAGAAACTCGTCGGTCAAATGCCACTGAATTCTTTACGCTCGGATAATATCTTCAGTCTGCTATCGTTGCCCTATTTCTCGGGGTTTCAACGAGTCTCTACTAACGATTCTATGACAGTCTAAGGCACACATGATTCGACAGGGTCCCATGTCGTAAGTCATACCATTTTCTAGGTGAACACTGACGTTATTGACGAAGGTCGAACACGAAGGTGAGACCAAGCGTGTCAATGGATTGCCCTGAATGTAGAGATTGTTGAGAGATAACAAATTACGAAGGTACAAATGATCGTAGGTGGTGAATCGATTGTGGCGAAGATCGAGGGTACGCAGAGGAGTTTCGGAGTCGATCCACGACGGAGGAAAGTAACTAAGATCGTTATACGAAAGATCGAGTTCTTGTAATGATCGAAGAGAGCGGAAAGCGCCTGCCTCGATAATTCTCAAGCGATTGTTATTCAAGGAAAGCCATTTCAATTGATGGAGATTTCGAAAAGCTTCGGTACTTATTCTCTCGATCTGATTGTGATTCGCATTGAGACTCGTGAGCATACTCGTATCACGGAAATCCGGCAAATACCTTAAACGATTGTGACTCAAAGAAAAATCCTCCAGTTGTCGCAAACGATCCAAAGTACCGATCGCGATCGAATCGATATTATTGTGATCGAGATTCAGACTCCGTAAATTCCAAGTGTCAACGAAGCTGTCACTGGCCACGCGACTAATCTCATTTTGTGATAACGATAAAAATCGCAATTCCGTAGCTCCGCGAAGATCGATACAATTTTCATAACAATTCGTCCCACAAATTGCACCGATCGCGTTGCCATCGAGAAAAACGTAACGGAGATTACGCATTATCGGTGATTCCACGCGACGAATACGATTACGTTCGAGATGCAAATGTGTCAGAGAGCTCGGTATATTTGTCAGTTGGTTCAAGGACTCCGAGGTTAAAAGATTGTCCGATAGATAAAGATGCGTCAAAACCGGAAAATGTCGGCCGATTGAGATTCTCAAGTGAGTTAAGGAATTCTTACGCATGTAGAGATGCTCCAAGCGGGGAAAATAATCAGCGCGATCGATCGTTAAGCCACGATGAGCGTTGACAACGATTTCGCCGTTCTCATCAACTATCAGTGTCCGCAAATTTCCATGACCCCCGAAAGACAACAAATCACAAAATTGTATCCGATTTTTTGAAATATCTAGGTAAGACAAGTCCGCCATATTTTCAAAAGAACCATAACGGATCTCCTCGATTTGACAGTCCCGTAGACTCAGGCAGGTCAACCGATCGCTCGTTATCGAATGCCGATCCATAATTCTCGAAACGCATGTTCGTGTTAAATAACTCGATCCATCGTGGTGTTGATTTATTTGGTCCCCGCACTTACCGCTCGGTATATCGGGTTGTGCATTGTGCGAATCGACGCCGCGTATTACTCTCACAAGTTGCGATGTTTTTCGATACCCATTTATCGATCCGAACAAAGCGATTGCAACGATTAAGAAAAACGCTTTGCTGCACCCAGTCATTTTTGCTCAGATCTGTCAAATCAAATCGTTTTCCATTCAATATACACGCAAAGATTATTACATTAAAAATTATTATGTTATTATAGTTCCCTGGTACCATGTCGTCCCTCCAAGAAATTCTAGCAAAAGCATAGTGAATTTTCACCTGAAAAAGGGCGAAAAATGTCATAATTTCCGTGATTTCGATAGAAAAAGAATGAAAAATTACTATGTTGTCGCTAAAATTTCTCAGAGGAACGACTCGGTACCAGAGAACTATAATAACGTAGTAACTTTTGATGTAATATGCTCTCCGTGAATTTTTTTTTGTCCCGGAGTTTGAAAATCGCCAAACGTTCAGTTCAACAGTCGATGTGTTTAGGATTTTGAAAAATTTGAATTCCAAAGCCCCTCAAAGACAATGCGACAGTCAATGATCCAGAAATATTGATTGGATTGGATACCACGTTCTCCAAATAATCAGACCAAAGAGCTTTCAGCACCAAAATTTGCCATTCTCGATCTCCTTGTCAACACGGAGAGAATATTACATTAAAAATTACTATGTTGTATAGTTCCCTGGTACCATGTCGTCCCTCTGAGAAATTCTAGCAAAAACATAGTGAATTTTCATCTGAGAAAGGGCGAAAAATGTCATAATTTCCGCGATTTCGATAGAAAAAGAATGAAAAATTACTATGTTTTGCTCAAATTTCACAGAGAGACGACTTGGTACCAGGCAACCATAATAACATAATGAATTTTGACGTAATATTCTCTCCGTGTACTTTCGTACAAAATATATCGTTTCAAATATTTCTTCCCAAATAACAAAAGTCAATGCTCCGTTTTTATTTTAATTTTTTCCTACGTATTATACTTTTGTATTCTTACCGTGAATCTTCTATTCCAAGCAACTGCAATCTTGCAGATGATGCTCGTTGTTTAGCGTTCAAGGCTTTTATAGGCTTAGTAAAATCTATTTTTTCATGCACACGCCAATGGCAAGGCCACGTAGCGAAAGAATTCAAGCTCCAGGGACATGATTGTGCCAATATTATACGTCAATAGTTTGAAAACTGCATTATTATCTAGAGGTCGAATAAGTTCATCAAAAATTATGAACTCGCGGGTTACCACGTGCATATATAACAACGCTTTTCTGTCTATACAATTATTCATGCACTTACATACATATAGAAAAGCAAAAACACTCAAGAAAAAAATTGTATATTAAATTATTAACTGCGACATATCAAGAATAAGCTCGTCAAATATTTCTATACCGAAGTTTTCTAGTTCTTATTTGACGAGAGATTCTTCTTTGATGACTCGCAATATCTTATGCCGGAGCACCGATAAGAATAAAGTGGGAATAAATGATCTCTTTCAGCCGAGAGTTTAGATCGAGCTAGGAAGAGATTGAAGATAACCCGCCCTATGGATATGCTCCAAAATATTTACATATGCATGTATATGGCTCCAAGGTCCAGTGAAAATATTGGACACAGAAAAAAAATCGTATCTGTACGAAATCATAAAAATTGCAGATCTTGTATGATCCCGAAGTTTGCATCGTTGGAATGCAACGAAATTCTTTTATTTCTTCAGCAGAGCCAATAATTATTATTCAATATTTGGTCTGGCCACTAAAACGATTCTCTCTTGTGACCAAAAAACTCAATCGACTCAAAAAATTGCCACGATTTTCAAAATTCAATAAATAATCAATAGAAAAAATGTTTTTCGTTGAATCTCAACGTTGCAAACTTCAGAGTCATAGACCTTGTTGAATGGCGACGATTCAAGATTATCGTACTTTCATTCACAAGGCGTGGAGCATTTTATCTTCCAAATCTCGAGCCATTTGTTTGCTCAAATTTGGAGAAATTTAAAGGTCAAAACACATGCATTTTCTTGCTCGTCGTGTGTTTTTTTGCTACAATATGCAAACGACATGTATGTTGTATGTTTTCAATAGTGGTTTTCGTATTTTCTCACACTGTTTGTGTACCAAGACTCGAATGAGACTCAATCAGATTTGTCAATTATAACGCAACCCCTTTGCCCATTCTCGCAATGACAAATTCAAACGATAATCAAACGTTTACTGTACAAAACTCGGAGTAAAAAAATAAATAAAAATAGATAAAATTGTCAATAAGATTGTATCGAAATCCGAGCATCAACTGCTGGATTTCTGCATCATCTCATCCAAATAGTTGCATGACCAGCAACTCACTTACTCTGGATTCTTAACCCTCAATGAAGTAAAATTCTTTTCCTCCACATTGAACGAAGAATTTGATTTCGCAAAAACTTCCAGGACTCGAAAATCATTGTCTATAATGAATTCCGATCAGTCTCCTGTATGATTTCAGCGAGATCATACACGGAGAGAAAATTACATCAAAATTTATTAGGTTATTACGGTTTCCTGGTACCAAGTCGTCCCTCTGAGAAATTTTAGCAAAAACAGTAATTTTTCATTCTTGTTCTATCGAAATCGCGGAAATTATAACATTTTTCGCCCTTTTTCAGATAAAAATTCACTATGTTTTTGCTAGAATTCCTTAGAGGGACGACATGGTGCCAGAAAACTATAATAACATAGTAATTATTAATGTAATATTCTCTCCGTTCAGGAAGGACTTTTACAAAGTCTCGTGCACGCAACTGTACGAAGCGTTGGCGAGACTTTACAATTCCTGTATAAGATACTTCAATAATATGAGATTATTCGACACATCCCATTTCAGTTTTGAAGCATTCGGCGTATGCTCGAAGCTTCGGCGTGAACATGGCGAGACGTTGTTTGATATTCAACCCGTCAAATAAATTCTTGCTCTATCATCGCGATAACATTTGATTCCCCGCATTTACTCAGGTGTGAGACAAACGAAACGTTTTTGAGGATGACCCCGCGACGTAATTGAATTGTGTACATAGTATGAGGAAAAACTTTGTCACGGAATGTGACTTGTTCGTAAGAATTGACACCAATAGCGATATGCGGCGAACAAAAGTTGGTGATGATACGTTTTGATAGTCGTAATAGTCTTAGTTGCCTAGGAATTTGAATTCCAATTTTTCGAATTAGGTCGCCGACCAGCAATCGATCCGTCAATAAATATTCGCATGATAAGGTTTTGATAAGCTTTTAATTTTCTGTTAATCTTGACAATATATCGCTCTATCGTTTTTTCCCCTTCGTATACGTTTATCCGTTACAATTGATCAAATAACGTGTCAAAGTTTCCTCATACGATCGGGATAATGGAAAAAAACGGGAACGAGGAAATCATGTGCAAATTCGTCGACTATTATTCAACAAATTGTCATCCCAATCAACCGCATCATTTTCAATACAAACAAAGTTTACCGGAGGGTCTCTATTTGGATCTTTGTTCGGAAATGAAATTTTGTCTCTCGCAGTTCATTGCTGAACCTCCGGGCGTAACTGCTCGTAAAGTATATTGGCTAGAAAATTAGAAAAAAAAAACGTGTCGATCGTCATTACGATTTTGGGAATTTTTTAAGACGCAAGAACTTTAAAACACTTTAGAAACTAAAAAAAAAAAAAGATCTCGTCACAAGCGCATTGTCAGCGCTGCCCAAGGGCGCCTTTAAACTTCAAAGCCCTCAGTGCAGTGAATACATATTGGTGAATGAACAGTTCTTATTTTTTATGAGTTTGCAGGAGCGACCGAGGTCGAGCGATCACGCGTCGCTGCTGGGATCCCAAAGACATGGCCACGAACCAGCCAAGTAGCAGAAAATAGTGTGGACCAAGAATGGAACATAAAAAAAGTTCATCAGCTGTCGAGGTTGATTCGGTTTTAATGCATCCATAACAATGCAGCCCCGTACACCGAGCACGATCGCCGGAAGATTTGTGAGTTAAAAAAAAAAACAATAGAATTTCTTCAAAGGAAACAAATTGCGAACTTTGCAGTTAATCAAAATCGTTGTCATTGCGATACCGCCCACGATCTGATGAAACAACGAATAATCACTTCAGTAATGAAACTTCACATTGAGATAAGAACGAACGCGAAAATGTACACGCGAGGTACGAAAAGTTAATGACTCTGAAGTTTGCAACGTTGAGATTCAACGAAAAACATTTTTTCTATTGATTATTTATTGAATTTTGAAAATCGTGGCAATTTTTTGAGTCGATTGAGTTTTTTGGTCGCAAAAGAGAATCGTTTTATTGGCCGAACCAAATATTCAATAATAATTATTGGCTCTGCTGAAGAAATAAAAGAATTTCGTTGCATTCCAACGATGGAAACTTCAGAATCATGAAAAGTTACGATCAACAATCCCGACGAATCATTCTGGAGAACATCAAAGTTGCTGGATAGTAGAATTCTGTGTTATCTCTCCTGTCGGCAGAGCAGGTTCAAATCCACGTCCTCACAATCGAGTTACCCGCGCCGCCATCTGCTTTGAATCTCTCGAGATCATGGTTGGATCTTGTTTCTGTCTTATCGACAAGAGAATCGATTTGTTTTTTTTTCCGAAAAAAAATCCACTTCGTGTTTTTGGCTAATTTGTTAGGGATAACGTTCAAAAAATTTAACACTCCGTCGACTTTTTTTGTTAACAGCACAAGTTTTTTTATTTACAACTCTAAACAATAACATTAGGTCACTCTCCGTTCATCGCTCTATAACAAATTAAACTATGAATTGAATAATCATCGAGATAAACTAATTAAAAAAAAAAAAACGTCTCTTCCGGCTCTATTTACAAAATTGAATAATTGATAACAAATTCTATCTACAAAACGTAAGAATCTCGCCTCGGTGCGACGATTCAACGCTGCAAATGTTGGTACAGCTTCACAATCAATGGGACGCCCAAGCCTCGAGCTTTCGAACGGTCAATTTTTCAACAAAACTGCACAAACTTTAGAGAAAGGCTATCAAAAGTCTCGTTGTCATTTTCTCGAACGAAAACAGAGTCTTTTTGTGACTTGGTTTTGCAAAAAAGTTGCAAAATGAGGGACAGATCCCTCATTTGAAATTTACAGAAATATCGGAGCTTTCGGAGCTGAATCTTACGTCGTCAGAAATCATGAAACAGTGCCAATTGATCCGGTGGCAATGGAGGCTGCGAACGCCAATCGGTTTCGGGGTAATCGTCGAAACAGCTGGGGTCGCCGGGCGCTTTAACTCTCGGACGTATCGGAGGTGTCAACGCTCTTTGGGGAACCTGCAAATCAATGGGGACAAAAATGTAACGAGTGAATTTCATTTTTTCTGACTAAACTTGAATTTTTCTGGTATTTTGAGCATTTTTGAGTATTTTTCAATGAAGAAAAAGGGAGAAAACCGATGTACCAGATGCCATTCGACGAGCTTGAACCATCGATGTCTTTTGACGTCTTCGGCTCCTTGCCTCATGTTACCCAATCGCTTAGTTCTGTCAGCAACCAGCAATTTCTTAATAAGATCTTTGGCAATAGGATCCATGTGTTTTGGCCACTCGATCCTACCGCCCAAAATCTTCTCGTATATGCCGAATGGATTGTCGTCGAAAAACGGTGGATAACCAGCCAGCATCTCGTAAATAAGTACGCCCAGTGCCCACCAGTCGACCGCTTTATTGTGACCTTTGCTTTGTATGATTTCCGGTGCCAAATATTCCGGGGTTCCACATAACGTCCACGTTCTAAAAATGAAAATATTTCACATTTCAATAATAAACAAAAATCGTCACATTTTCGTAGGAATACTCGAGACACATTTCGAATTATAAAAAAGGCACAACATTTTTTTGGTGTTCTGATCGATCTCGTTCACGAAAATCTTGGAGACGAAAACTCACGAATTATACGAAGAGAATTTTAATTGTCGAAGTTAAATTCCTTCTTTTTATTGGAATGGCTCGTGCTCATTGAAATGGAGCAATAAAGAGTGAAAGCATGAGAAACTTTCATTCATTGATAACGATGAGCACGTCGTAGTTTATTCGCTCCGGACTCGAGACCCGGAATTCCAGAATTATCATTTTTATATCAATTGATCGCGTAATATTGTAATTTCCAAAAATAAAATAACCTTCTTTTATTCTGCGCGAAAATTCGAATAGCGTCACGCGGTGTCTCGTCGGGCCACACGTATTGTATAAACATTGCTTCGGTTGGCCAGAAATAAAGCCCAATAAAATCGGGTCGACCATAAAATTTGTGTTTACGCTAACGCATCTGTACTCCAAAATTGCGGCTCGACCGCAGAATGGTTTTGTGTTTTCTTTTTCACATTATACTTTCACTAAGAGAATTCGGTGAATCAACCATTTCTTTCGCGCTTTTTTCAGACACGCGTTCCTGCGCGCACGTGATGAAAACTTTTCGTGCTCGTCTCGGAAATATTTCAACAAACAATTCTTCAATTTTTGTTCGATTCGCTCTGTCGCTTTGATACGAAATTTCTTCTCAACGGCCATTAACTAATTAAAAACTTGGCAATTATCCTCCGGAATGGAGAAAACGGATTCGTTTTGTTTAGTAAGAAATAAAATCTTTTGGAAACACGTCCTATACGAAGTTTAAGAAGCAAAAGAATCGTAGCACCAATTGCAAAACAGCATAGTATTTTCTAACACTTGCAATTTCTCTTAGCACGAATTATAAACAGTTCTATATGAATAAGAAACAGTAATGCGCGCGATAATGAATTTCGGGTTTGTTTTCATGAACAATTTACTGTGTCAGATAAGAATTTAGTTTTGAGTGAGAATATCTCAAATTTTAAACGTCGACATAGTAAAATTCTATTATCCCAATATGAATATATATCGAACAAGTGTGAAATTTTATCACACGTATTGTTTTGTTTACCATGACCATGGCGATTTTCTAAAATTGCTATGCTAAATTGTAAAATCGGTTTTAATCTGATGATCACGTTTTGCTATGCTGTTTAGAACGATTTGTCGCACTGCCATTCGAGATCTTGCTATAATTTCCGACCTGTCCTTAAAATCCTATAATTTTCAACAATAATTAACTGAATTCCTAGTATATTTCTTAATAATTTTCGACTTCGTTTTCTCCGTGTATTTATTATTATTGAGGAAACTTTTACGTGATAACAATAAATGATAGAGACCAACCTGTCAGTGAGCTTTTTCGAAAATCCAAAATCAGTAATTTTCAGGTGTCCTTGACTGTCGAGCAGAAGATTTTCAGGTTTGAGGTCTCTGTAAACGATGTGTTTGCAGTGAAGATAGTCGAGGGCGCAAACTATTTCTGCTGCGTAGAAACAACTCGTGGCTCTTGAGAAACGTCCTGCTGCACGAAGGTACGAAAAGAGTTCCCCACCTGCGACGAATTCCAGAAGCATATATACACGAGCCTCGTCCCTGCCACTCCAGAGCCTTTGCAACAGAGATTCCCGAATAATTAAACGTTTTTTCCCTTTATTTCCTCCGTGTAGCAAAACAAGTTTCAATGATCGTTCGACCGCTTTCTCATTCAGAATCTTTGCGCTGCTCATTAATTAGGATCATTAACTAGCAAAAAGCAAAAAACTGGGGACACACGTCACTTTTCCACTTGATTCGTTATTTTTTCTTTTTTTAATCGATATTGAAAGTTGATTGGAAGAAATCCAAGCGAAAAAACGTACATATTTACGATAAACGGATGATTTACTTCTTTGAGCACCGAAACTTCGTTCCTGACGTGTTCAACCTGCTTCAGTCGTATGACATCGACCATGGAGAGCACTTTAAGGGCCAGGGGGCTGCCACGATGTCTGCACAAGACGACGCGACCAAACGTGCCAGTACCTAGAATCATGCATGGGCAAAGGTCAAATATCAATAAATTAAATAGCCAGAAAAAGTAAAAAGTTACTGGATGCATTGCTGTTAACATTTAAATTCTTGTTGCAAGACAAATGTCGCAGGAGAGACAGCTCATTACGAATTTGATTCTTGTTTGACCTTGGAGACATTTGGCTCGTTTTTCCAGTTGCTATAGAGAGGGAAAGATGTGAAAAAAATCGATTTGTCTGCTACACTCGTCTCAGCTGCCTCATCCCCTCGAGACGATTAGACGTTCGCGATTCTCCTGCAATGGCGCTATAAATATTAACGGAAATTGGCAAGTCTCTCCGATCAGCTCTCATGTCTTATTCCACCTTCGCCTTTGCGAAAATCCTACTCGACCGTTTATAATGACGACAGCTCTTCTCGACCAGCATCTCCGCGAAACAAGTTTTGTTAACGTTCGTCGACAGGTGTTTTTCATAAATACACCAATGATTCGTGCAATTTTCATTCTCTGTTTACTCGACCTTGACTAATTGACAAGACGGCTCGACTATTATCGCCTGAATGTATTATTATTAATTGTCATGATGAAGGACCAACTATAAATTCACTGGCAAAGGAAAAACAATTGTAAAAATCGTGGGACGCGTTCCAATTCGCGTTTGACGATCACAATTTTCAAACAATTCGATTCGTCATTCCAGCGCGATCTACAAAATTTATTTAATCCCCTAAACAAAATATGCAAGAAATTTTAGTTTTCCGGTCTCGTATCGAGACAAAAAAGTACGAAAATTATACTAGGGCATCAAGACTGCTTTGCGGGGGAGTTATTTTAACTCCCCTGACGTTAAACTACGGTTCTCTCTCGTTTTACTCTTCGTATTGTGGATGTATATATCATTTCTTTTTCTCACGAGTTATAAATATAGTCGGTCAGCCTCTCACTATCCAGTGGCCCACTTGTTCGGCCAACACACGCAATCTCTGCGTCTGTGCTGCAGTCTGTTCAAAATGCATATACGTACGGCTCATTGTCTTTTTCACATTGTTCCTGATCGACCTTGTTACTTTCGTGCTAATAAAAAAAATCGCCAATAACCAATCAATTTTTTTTTTTCTATAATTGCAAAATTCAGCATGGCTTTGTTTCTGTAAACATTTCTACCATAAAAAACACGTCAGTTGCAGATACAGGATTGTTGAGAATAATAATTACGAGTTTCTACTCATTCAGTATATTTTTTTGGATTTTTTCGCATTTTCAAGAAACGTACGATGCTGCGAAAAGGCTCGAATGAAAATTTGCGGCGATTTTTTTTCTTTTTACGTCCATCGAGGAATAGTTTGTTTTTTTTTGTAGCAGAAAACTTCATGATGCATTGAATGCACATGATTTTTAAGGAGGTTCCGTTATGGCGCAGGGAATAACGAATGAAGGGAGGCACAAGAGGCACAATTCCCAAGAAAAAATGACGATCTGCGTTTCGTTTAGTAAGCGATCCGTTGCGAAACTCCTGAAAAATGAAATGTTCCGAGAATTCTGTCGATTTTAACTAGAAATATCCCCTCCAAACATTCGTTGACCCCACTATTTTTTCATTGATTCAGAACCCTTGGAGTTTTTTTTATAAATTGAGATTTTAATACGCGTTTTATCTAATCAGGAAGTATTTTTAATATTTTTCTGATTTCATAAGGGTGAGGAATTTGCATAAAGCCAATGTTGAATCAAGTGACTTTCGACTTCGAAAATATGTAGTAAATTTCGTTGACCTAGGATGATTTTGAAAGAGGATTAAAGTTTGCTGCCTAAATAACAACATATTTCGTTTTCAGATTTTAATCTAATTATCGCTCTACTAACGGAACCTCCTTAAGGAGGGTGGCTACCCACAAAAATGTCGCCATGATAAAAACATAGGAACGTTCGAAGTGATTAGAATTCAATGAAATTTGATTGGGAATATTCTTTAGTATTAAATATGAATATTTAAATTTTTTGACATTTTCCTTCTACACAGTTATCGAGTAATTGAACACTAGAGTTTACGTGCATAAGCATAGGATCCAGATATATAGGTGAATATTTTTTTGTATATTTTAAACTCGAATTATTCGCCAACCATGTAGACAAGAATGTTGAAAAAATTTGTGTCATTGTATTTGATGCTTAAGAATATTATAACCAAATTTGATTGATTTCTTATCATATTGTCGTATGTAGCCAACCTCCTGAAGGTCTGCGGAGAAACAAGAAAGTTTCGCCGGGCAAGTAGAATATTTTTTTGCAAAAATGGAAAAACTCGAACCGAGTGCATTAGAAATTGCGCGGAGGCAAAAATTCTTACAATCACTACATTCTATATTCCCACATTTCTTTCTCAATATAGTTATAGAAAGTGAAAAGACTTACCGATTGTTTTAACTATTTCCATGTCGTCGATATCGTATCGCGCGGAATCTTCTTGAGATCCTTCCTCATCCGACACGACATCTCCGGACATGTTTATTTTTTATTATTTTTCTTCGTACTTCAAAAGCAAGTTTTGTTTTTGGGTGTCGTCGCGTTGTGCAGAGATGAAAGATCCAGATGAGAAAGGGTGCCGCGCTGATGCAGGGGAAACTCGGCTTCGGTGAAACACGTCTAGAAACCACGAAGCAACACACGTCAAAAGTCAGAGATTTATGGCTTTTCTCCTCTATCTGCAGCGTCTTTCTCTCGCTCGCGCTCTCTCCGTTGAAAAAAAAGTCTCTCCTCCTTGCTGAAATTCTTTTTTTCTACAGTGTGACAAAAAAAATCGTTTTCGTCATTCCAAGTGCCTTAAAACTGTTTTCCTGTTCTTTTCTTTTTGTCTTTCTGCAGATATTTCTCTTTTGTTTCCCGTTGCTCTAGAAAGCGTCAATTCTTTCGTTTTTTTCCTCCAAAATTTTGCTATTTTTCTTCCTCCCACTGAAAAACTCGCTGTCGTTTTTCTCTCCCTCTCTCCTTCTCCATCAAAATGTTCCTCCCTCTCAGTCTCTCACTGAAAATCTCTCTCTCTCACTCTTTCTCTCTCCCGAGCACGTGGAAACACTGTCGGTTCAACGATCCACACACCAACAGGGATATTCTTAGAGTTCCACTTCCGTACGTCTCATAACTGTCCGCCTTGGTCTCCGACCGCAACACACGTACGAACAAACTCGGCTTTTAATATACATGCACGTTAAATAAACCTAACGTAACGTTATCCTGTTACAAGCGTTTAATCTGCCACCAAACTCATACAACTTTTTTTTAAATCCTGAGTTTATTCCACTATTTCGCTGACCCCGAATGATCGATAAACAAAAATGATTCCCTCGCAATTCAATCTTTTTACCATCTACAAATTAACTTTTATTTATTCGATCTGCAATCACAATGAATTCGCGAAATCACGTTTAAAAGCCAGCGATAACGTTTTTCTGCTATTTTCTTTTGGACTCCAATGCCTTGCTCCTAGAAAATAAGTTTTGCACGCTTTCTTCTCCTCAGTTTTGATCGCATGATCATAATCCATCATGGTTGTGCACCATATTTTCTCTACCTTCGCATTTTTTGAGCCTCATATCATTTCATTGTATCGTGATCCATGTATGGAATTTTCATATACTCAAGTTAACGTAAATCCGTTTTTTTCTGATACCTTTCCGGGGACACTTTCTCAAAACTCTACGTTTTAAGAAAATGCAAAAAAAAATGAATTTTTGAAGTTTCTTGACCGCAAACCACCAGATTCAAAGAAAAAGCGAAAAATTGAATTTTTGAGAAGTCGAGAAACGACATTTGACCTCTCAATTTGAAAAGGGACAGCTCGCAGATGAAATTTTGAAGATTGAATTGGGATTTTGTTAACTTTTATTATGAGATGGAGATTCCGATCGCTTCGAGAAACTCTGAAGCGATTTTGTATCATTTTGTTATCACCCTCGTAGAGTTTGAGAAAAATATAAAAACGTGAGGAGCTCGGTGAACTCTCTCAGCGCTCGTCACTCCATCACGAATTTTCGTGATCGAGTATAGTTTTCGTTTCATTTCCCTTCGACCGAGACTCCCGATTTGCCCCCCTACCGTTTCGCCGCTTTTTCCTTCTCTCCGCGGCTGTCTCCGGAGAACTTTTCGTTTGCACGCTGAGAAACTGAGATGCTGACAAACAATTTTTTGGCAACCCACGAGAAAAGAAGTTTCCTGGTTTTCCCCAATTCCCCTCTGCACCAGCCCTATATCGCTGAGATAAACTCTCGCACGCTACGCGAAGACGAAAACAGAAATACGGAAATACAGTGGCTGACAACTCCAAGAAATAATATGACACGGAAAAAGGATCAGTCGTACTATCGCGAAAATTCATCGTGGCTCGAGCAAGAAACAAAATTTATTACGAATATTTTAAAATTTTATCATTTTTCCGAATGATCCTGAAGTTTCCATCGTTGGAATGCAACAAAATTCTCTTTAGCAGGAAATAATTATTATTCAATATTTGCTCCGGCCAATAAAACGATTCCCTCCTGCGACCAAAAAACTCAATCGAACTGAAAAAATTCCCACGATTTTCAAAATCCAATAAATAATCAATAGAAAAAATGTTTTTCGTTGAATCTCAACATTGCAAACTTCAGAGTCATTCCTTCCGATAATATTCTTATGTGAACCGTGAAAATTTGGTTTTAAGAATTCCCAATGACGTCACGGTTTCGAAAAATGAAAATTTTCGTATATTTGACAAAAATGCTTTGACGATTTAGAGAAGATTTCGGTTTCTTCTTGATTATATTTATCGCGAATCGGATTTCGGATTTCCCATGTTTGTTTATGGGCAAATTTTGTTGATGAAAATCTGGAAATTTCTGAATTTCTGGATTCTGGATGGAAATCGGGATTTCATGAGAATGAACTGATTCTCGATGTAATTAAATGAAAATAATTTTCTGGAAAAATTTGTCAGAATCGTTTGCTCGTTTTCGTTCCAAATGCAAATGAACTTGATCCAAATGAAGTTTTATTTTTCTACGGGTGGGGGCACATACGTCAGTGGGAACGAAGAATCAGGAAGTTGGCACAGGGTTCGGAAAATCGGGAAGGAAAAAGATAGAGAGAAGATGAAATTTTGGAATGAACGTACACTCTCGCGATCCAGAGATTTATTTATCGATTTTATTATTCGAAATATCATTTTTGGCCCGGTTTCAATAATGAGAGTGAGTCGTATTCTATATTTCTTGTTTCTTATTCACACTCGAGTCAATGAAAGTTTATAATATTCATGAATTGTTTACTCAGTTAAAACATGCGAAGAGTTAGTCATTTCTATTATTATCGAGCATTTTCAAAAAATCCCTTGAATCCGTAGCCCGTGGATCGAGTCCACATTGATTTTTGTCGTATTATTAATAAATAAAAAAAATACGAAAAAGACAACCACGGCTAAAGTCATTATTTCAAAAGTTAATTACAGAGCAACGTTGACGTAGAAACGCGCGAAATTTGAATCATTTTCGTTTACTTGATTTTCCACCAAAAAAAAAAATTAAACCCTGGTCCTTGCACCCTCACCATTTCCTACAACTAAGAAAATCCTGAACATAAAAAAAGAACAAGATGAAATCACAGTGTACCGCGAACGAGCAGAGGAGAAAGTTGGACACGATTCGAACAAAAACTTGATTCGTTGACATGCACGAAATAGTCGGATTTCAAAAAAAAAAACGAGAAGCATTCAATTATTAGAATTACCATTGTTTCGATTAATTTTCATGAGGAACAAAGTTTTAGTTTAGCGGGCTGAGCAATTTGGGGTGACAATTTTTTGTGAATTTCTTACACTGACAACTGCTAATGAAATCAATTCGGTGAAGATGACAAAAGAAAAAGTTGCGATCGATATTATTGTTTCGAGTGTCGTGACACGAACTCGTCGTCGAGCTCGTTTGAAACACGATCTAGACTCTCGCGTCGAGTCTCGTGAACTGACCACTCAACCGCGCGGACTTTACGCGCGACGCCAACCATCTGAACGCTTAACTATACACTCACATATGTGTCTATCTATATATATATTTCCGTTATACATATATTTATAAATAAATATATTTATATGCCGTCATATGTGTTTACGAATACATGCAAATGTACTGGGACGCAAAGATATCCACATAAATATCTGCATGAGTGTGTCTGTGTGCACACAACTCGGGCGTCTGTGTGAAAAACTTAAAGTGGAACCCCGAAAGTTTCTTCCTCTTATTTTCTCACTCTCCTCGCACATATACATCGTCTCCAAGACTTCCAAGTATATAAATATATATATTCCCATTTTTTTACACTCGATCGAAGTCTCCGCTCCTCTTTTACGTATATATTTACACATGGTGTCCCAAATAAAAATGTCAAGATGGTGCCCGATAGAAAATGGAACTTCCCATTTCTCCTGGTGCCGCGAAAATCTCAATCTAATGAGCAATAACGAGTATCAATTTTTCAATTAACCATAAATCATTAAAGCAGATCGCTCGCTCCAAATTTCATTGATTCTTAAAAAAAAAAAAACGGGTTGTAGGAAATGAAATTTCTATGTGTTCGCATAATTGTTGCAATGTTGGGAAAATTAAATTGACCCCAAACGACAGGATTTTGCATCCTAGGGACACCCTGTACCAGGAAGAAGACGTTTCAATGTTTTTTTTTTTTCGTAATCCATCAAAGGCCGTAGCAGGATGACTCTGAAGTTTGCAACGTTGAGATTCAACGAAAAACATTTTTTCTATTGATTATTTATTGAATTTTGAAAATCGTGGCAATTCTTCGAGTTGATTTTAGTTTTTTGGTCGCGAGAGAGAATCGTTTTATTGGCCGGACCAAATATTGAATAATAATTATTCGCTCTGCTGAAGAAATAACAGAATTTCGTTGCATTCCAATTTCAGGATCAGGTAGCAGGATCGATCGAGTAATTAGTTTTAATTCTACTTTTGAGCATTCACCTTTTTTATGGGCTCGTTAATGACGTTGCAAAAAATAAAGCTTTTTGATCGTGTCAAATTATGGATTTACGTAATTCCATAGCTTGAGAACTTTCGGAGCACAATTGAGTGTTTTTTATAGAAAAATAGTATGGATATGGTATTGACGTAAAAATCAAACTCGCATCAGAACAGTGTGTCACGATTATTCAGTATATAAGAGACGATTTCTCTCCAGGTCTACTCGTTTCGCGATGTTGGCCCAATTCCAGATGCACTCGCGGAGAAAAAGAACGCCCGCGGCGTGTCTTCTTTTTCCCATCTCCATCGAGAATCGCAGCTAATCGTTATACAGATTTTATCCTCTGCGAGAATAGGACGAAATGGATTCTTTATTCTATTCAAAAATTCATCACTTTTCTGTTGAATGTCAATTTCACATTTTTTCTCATTGTTTATCATTTTTACAGTCATTTTTATATTGGGAACGCGACGGAATCTTTTCACGTTGTTGATTTCGAATCGGTTGACTTGGAATCACCGGAATCCAAACTTTGAACTTTTACCAGACGAGTTTTTTAGATTCGTGGCAGATTCTCACCTGCTGGACAGGTAAGAGGCTCCCTCTGTGAACAGGTGAATCCAGAAGGTAAAGTAACAACCTGCATCGATGACTGTTTCTCGAAATTGTCCGCAATACGTCAAATAGAACGAAATTTATATTCACAGAGCGTCACTCCGCAAAATTACGTCGTAACAAAATGATTATTTCATGACATTATGGATATTTCAAGAATTTTCCTCAATTTTTTCTTCAACCATGGTTTTTGTGGGATGAATTTCTCAAATGAATCGTAGCGAAAGAAAAAAATTACTGTCTCAAAATAAATTAAATAAATTATCGTGAAGTCTTACGTTTTTTTACAACCAAGAAAATTCATGTCGAAACATAAATCAGATAAGACTCAGAAACTCAATTTCAGAATTGTCTTATCGGCATTCCCAGGCAGAGAATTCTTTCGCTCCTCGAGCTCACGAAATGATCAATAAATATTGCTATTCGCATTGATCGTTCAGTTTAGAACGTAAATTTAGAAAAAAGTGTCACTCAAAAACTGACAGGGAGTTATAGAAACGACAAAAAAGTGGACATAAATTTTTGAAAATTCTTGCCAATGCTTTTCACTTGACGTAGCAACGAATAAAATTATTAATTTCATTGGCAAACGATCTTAAAAATGAGCGTAAAAATTCCTGTTAATCCGAGTTAATGGTGAAGTGATTAACTTTGATTAACTTTAATTAGCAGCCCGATACGTTATCGCGTGGAGAACAGCCATCGACAGGCCATTCAGAATCGAAAGAATTTTGATACGTAAAACGAACAGCTGACGGAAATGATGTGTGTTTTTCTTTAAGTAAGCGAATTGTATATAAAAAAAAAACTGTCGTATAGATTTGTTATCGTCAAATTATTGGAACGGGGTCATCGCTTCCGTCCGGAAAAACGAGATTCGATTTCTCCACCAGCTCCACAATTTTCTCATTGTATTCACAACTTTTCGCAGTTTCCGTATCTTTCGATTTTATATTACATCAAAATTTACTATGTTTTTATAGTTTCCTGGTCCCAAGTCGTCCCCCTGAAAAATTTTAGCAAAAACATAGTAAATTTTTCATTCTTTTTCTATCGAAATCACGGGAATTACGACATTTTTCGCCCTTTTTCAGATGAAAATTTGTCGTTGCTAAAATTTCTCAGAGCGACGACACGGTACCAGGGAACTATTTTCCAGCGAAGAATTCTCCAGCCAAATTTGACCATGACTCTTCAAATGAACGATGTTGAAGTTTTCATCGTTTGAATGCAACAAAATTTTGTTTTTTCTTCAGCAGAGCCAATAATTATTATTGAATATTTCGTCTGGCCCATAAAACGATTCTCTCTTGCGACCAAAAAACTCAATCGACTCAAAAAATTGCGACGATTTTCAAAATTCAATAAATAATCAATAGAAAAAATGTTTTTCGTTGAATCTCAACGTTGCGAACTTCAGAGTCATTCAAATGAACTATTGGATGAAAAATATATTTTTTCTGAATCATCATTTTTGTATAATGGTAACCCATAACATTGACCCGTGCTGCGATGTACAAAGAAAGTTTGCAGTGCAGTATAAATGCACTAACTGCAGTAAGACGCAATAGAATTCTCAACCGAACCACCGCGAGTTCTCGCTCGCGTCGAGAAATAATTATCCTTGCACTCGTAGCCTCGCTATGTACAAAGAAGTGTACGATATACAAGATGTCCTGAATGCCATTGGCCAATAACGAAATAACACGAGACAAGAATTTTTCTTGAACGACGAAAAATTGAGGAATATAATTGAATTTTCAGCCACAGCCAATCTGGATCGTGCGCTTTGATTGTGAACCTGCTCTCCGCTGTGGCGAGGAACGCGCGAAGAATGAGCAATCAGGAATGGATTAATGACTCGTAACCTGCTATTGATCGCAGAATAAAATCCCTGAGACAATTTTAATCGAGAACAACATGATCTTTCCGCGTTGTCAATCATTCGTGAAACTTTGAGGACACCCTTTATTGAGAATTTGTACAGAATTTGCGGTCAGAGAGGCTGAATCCTTTACTTTTTGCTCGTCGTCCGCTTACGACGGTCCAGAGAATTCCCTCTCTTTCAAATCCTCGCCCCTCCCTCTTTGTTACAACGTTCTTTGAGGAACGAGAGTGTAGTGGGGCAATTCAGTGATAAGTTTCTTCTTGCGCAATACTCGAGTGTGCAGTTCTGAGTCACGGCTCCAGAAAATATAGACCTTTCAAAATAAAGTACTTGTGGAATACTTGCCAATACGCGGTAACTTTAAGGCAGATCGGATGAGCGAGTTTCCGTCTTCGTGAAAAAAAAGTTTGATCGAAAATACTCGTGAGCTTGCCACGACCAAGAACAACTTCCGGATCATTAACGTCATCCTCAATTTCCGATGATTTCCAATAAGGATTGCAATATTGTTTATTTATGAAAAATATCGACCTCAGACCTCGTAATTTTAGGCACAAAATCTGCCTTCCTGAAAGTCCGCGAACGCAGAGTTCAACCTGCTCAATAGGAAGTGAAGAAACCGGCTCATCCGGTTCCCGCAGGAAGCCCGAGTCCCCGAGTGCCCTCGGACCTGTATTTTCGAACCTCTGTTCACGTAATTTTCCCGTTATCAGGTGAGCGGATCAAGAAGACAAAAGGTCCGGCCGCAATTTCGAAAACAGAGGCAGGAGCTCACTTTGGGGAAGTCAAGACTTGGACGCGTCGCAAAAAAGTCCTTTTAATCAAGTTTTTTAGCCACAGATAAGCCAGAAACTTTTGTTACATACGTCACCTTAATATGATAAGATAAAACAATTAAATCGCGAATGTAAAATAAGTTTTATGTGTACAGAGACGCGATGTATGTAGTACGTGAGTTTTCTCACTGCTGCGGCACTGCTTTCTCCATTGTTGTTGCAGACCGGAGCAAACTCTATTCGTTGAACGCTGAAACATTCGCTATAAATGTATGTATATGGAATAGTACATGTCTAGTATCGTACTTCGAGTGGAATTATATGCGTACGAATATGGCTTCAAGTCGTAAAGATAACTTGCCAGGGTTGCCGCAAGCGTGTAACTACCTTGTAACGGGTCTCACTCGAAGTATCGTGTGAGTTTCGTGCCTCTTATGAATATACATATACGAGCTCACACAGCAATTTCTCGCCATCTCGCTTTCCCCCGTCTCTTTTATATCTAAAGAGGTAACAAGGGTGTCCAAAAAGTCGCCTTCGAAATGGGCAGTTTCCAAGGCAAAAGTATGATTCTGAAGTTTCCATCGTTGCAAATTAACGGAATGGAATTTTTTTCAAAATCAAAAAGGCAACTTTTTTATTCCACCAAAAGTTTCGGACAATTTTTTTCCGTCATTTTTATGCTTCTCCAAAACTTTTGGTGGATTAAAGAATCTGCAATTTTGACTTTGGAAAAATTTCTATTTCGTTTATTTGCAACGATGGAAACTTCAGGATCATGGCAAAAGTTTCTCGAGCGTTTCGTCGTTCGGTTATTCATGATGCGGCTGAAAAATAGTTGCATTTTTTCAAAGTACAAATTAACAAAAACGATGCGGCGATTATTTATTATGATGTTTTGAATTGTGATAATTCATTTTTTCACATCGAGAAGAAATAATTGGAGACGCGTGCACTGGAACAAAGCGATCGCGGTTGTTTTCCCACACGAAATTCCGGACGCGCGATCTCTCTGCTCGCAAGTCCGTCCAAGTTTCCGCGGGACCGCCGCACGGTCCCACGCTTACTTCCGGTTCATCCGCACGTTGTCAGATGGAGCTGGAGGAGCGTTTCCGGTGGCTTGGTCTCCACGCACCGGTAGCCATTTGCGCCCTTGGTACACACACCACAGACTCTGCGTGCTTTGCTCGCCAGCTTCTCTCTCCCACCGTGTATAATGACGGTAAACAAGTGAATCAGCACACGCAGCAAACAACCGTGACTTTTCCACGCACTCCCGCCCATCGCATAAGTTTCCCGTTCGCGCATATCCATGTGGAAAAAAATTCAATAAAAACGAACGAAAAACTGTATTTTTTTTTACAAACAATCCGCCGCAATCTATTTGGTATTTTCATGTACGCACGCATCGTCGATATCGGGGCACGAACCCGTATGTCTTTGCCAACTTCCGGTTTGAAAAGGCAACTTTTTCTTTATCTTTTTAATTTTCATTTTTCCACAAAAACGCTGTTGATTATTTTATAACGGGACAGATACGCGGTGCAAAAATTCAGAGCAAAGTTCGGAAATAAATATGAGCAAGTAAAGAAAAAGGAAGAAAATTTGTACCCGCAGCAAAAACATCGTCATGGGGTGTCGTCGACATGTGCTTGACAAGCTTTCCTGCAGGTACCCGCGAAACGTAACTTTTGATCGTATACCTGCAACTCTGTGTAATCCACCTCGCGGTCATCATCGTAATCACATATACAATATACATATAAAGACACGCGTATACATGAATTATCCTCGGCTTGATTCTCTTTGCTTGGGAGCGAAATGACGAGGCACAAATATCGCGAGCTCTCGTGCTGCCATTAGAAACCGGAAGTCAAGCTTTCCGCATCGGTGACTGGGAACAATGAAATCCACGCCAAGTTCACGGCAAGCGAACAGAGTCTCCTTCCCCTTTTCGCTCCTCTCTCTCTCTTTCTTTCTCTCTCTGTCTAACTCCCGGAGCATACAACGAGGAATTTTGCTTCTCTGCTCGATTTTCGTAACCATCGAGGCATTTATTCAGATTTTCTCGTCCCAGAAAAACGCAAACGTTCGTTTTCAACCAAGTTTGCTCACCAAAATCATTCTCGCTACCGCCTATCGACGAGAAATTAATGCCCGACTCCCGAATTATGACTGTGAAGTTTGCAACGTTGAGATTCAACGAAAAACATTTTTTCTATTGATTATTTATTGAATTTTAAAATTCACAGCAATTTTTCGAGTCGATTGAGTTTTTTGGTCGCAAGAGAGAATCGTTTTATTGGCCGGACCAAATGTTCAATAATAATTGTTGGCTCTGCTGAAGAAATAACAGAATTTCGTTGCATTCCAACGATTCAAACTTCAGGATCATCCCGAATTCACGTTCAGCTTCACTTTAGATGGATTTTCATGCATCCTTTTGGGGAACGATGCACCGTGGATCGACAGTTGCATTCAATAATTTTCTAATCCCCCCCCCCCCTTATCGCCATCCACTGTGGATTTACCAGCCCCCAGAGCTTAGCCGGAGCATAAGTTAACGCGTTTTTTAAATGATGATCACTTAAAGTTTGAACGTAACGGAAAAAGGCCCAGTCTCGTCAAGACGCTACCGCGTCTCTAAATATTAAGTTGTACGGATACAAAAAACATTTGTGTGATGAAGAGTGAAGCTCTGCCGTGTGAGGCCTGCTTCGGAGCTGCTACCAGGTTACCTGTCCTCGCTCGAGCATTTCGAGCGTGACAATCGCGTTTGCATATTACAGCAGATATATATTATTCGCGTAGTTGTGTGCGCAACATGAACCGGTACGTGTATACAAAATTATACAGGGTGAGCTCCGATGTAGAATAAAAATGAATGTAATGTCGAAAACGTAACATTAACGCTTTGAATATACGTACGTGGGTCTCGCAGACCCATAAGAATGCCTCAAATATATATAAATGTTACACTCGAACGCGTCCCATATTTTTTCCACGCGAGCTGAAACGCTCTTTACATTCTTTCATATTTTTTCAAATTATTTCTCGGACACGCTACGATGAACGTCAGAGACGAAATGCAACACGCGATGTGCGGTCGTCGGGCTCGATCAATGCGGCTGCATCATAATCCCATTGTAACTCACGATCGCCGGCTCGTTTTTCGACACTAGAAACCTGTGGGAAGTGATTAATTAGCATTTTACTTCCGAGGGCCCTTGACGCCTTTTTCATATACGAATTACCAGCTCTATCCTCAATTGAAATAAAAAGAAAAAAACAAAGTCATCAGTGGAAATTTGCTGTTTTGCAAACCACCAGCCGTGAGCCCGAACAACAGGTGTTTTCACGTACGAGCAACAGGTAATTCAAAGCTTCTCCTTCTCCCGATTTATCGCACATGTTTCCGCGAGTGAAACGCGAAGGGGACACGCGAGAATCGATCAGCTTTTGTGTATGGAAAGAGTTTCTTCCCGGAAAAACACGATTGTCTTTTATTAATTGAGCACAGGTGTTGTTCCCGCGATGAAATAACGTCGAGTCGCTAAAAATCAAGCGTTCAAATGCTCGAAAGCAGAAAAAGACAAGATTTTTCATATTATTATTGGCGAATTATGGTAGAACGAATTCAAAGGGTTTCAAGTGTTAAGTTTTCTACGTCCTCGATGTGGCGCCATGCGGAACATCCGCAAAGAGATCGAAACTGTACGAAATGAGCACCTGCGGCTTTTTCTCATCGACAGATGGCACTCAATGCCTCCGGTCAAGTCTCTTCGTCTTCCTGCCTCCTTGATGTCGTCTCGACAGTGACCGCGGAGCCACAGCAATCACCAGTCGTGACGAATCTCCGGACTTTAAATCTCCCGTCATTTTATACGGATTTAGCTGCTCCGTGTAACGAATAAATGTACTTAACATTTATTCCACATATATTCAAGACTGCTTTTTTCTTAATTCGAGGACAAAGCTCTGCAGGTTATTCCACCGCTCGCAAATGGAGAGGGCAAGAAAAAATGCCAAGAGAAAGAACGATAAAGAGTTGTGCGTAAATAGCTAAAAGGAAGGTTACGCTATTACGACAATAAACTCAGACAAAACAGGCCGGATCCATCATTCTGACTCACCGCGATCCAGTCTGCAAGAACGCCTCGAGTCTTTCTTTTTATATGGATCATCAGTTTCTTTTTATATCGCTTCAAACCTTCTCCTTGCCTCTCGCAAGAAAAAGTATGTAACAGAAATAAAAAAGCGTGATAATAACGAATATACATTTAAAAAAAGACCAATTGAGCGAGCATGAGAGAAAAAACGATTCACAGTTCGTCGGAGCAACGAAAAGAACTTCTAGTTCGAGAGCAAGAAGCTATGACGAATTCCTGCATTTGTAAACCCAGTGAGTGACAAAGTACGGTCAACTTTTATTCCACAATGCGTCGAATATCGCTCCCTTCTTTTCCAATTCCACGTGCATGTGAATGGAGACGAATCAAGATTAATTTAATCACAACGACATGTCCCATCACACTCGTCTACTTTCTTTTCGTAATTACGAAATATTTTTATTCTTCCCATTGTGTTGATTAAGTTTTTGTTTGGAAAATACATTAACGCGGTATTAGCGTTTTTTTTAATTCTGTATCAATGATCATTATTACAAATTAAATGCGACCATGAAACTGATGAATAAAACTCTCAATCAACTTGCCAACTTTTCAAACTGTTCAAAGTGGCAACGATTGTAAATATTGAAGGAAACTGGTTGGCAAATACAAAAACCGTGATCTCGTAATTCTCTCAGGTGCAACCGAGACATTCGCTTTTCATTTTTTTGCAAGAATCATATCCTTTTTATTGCTTTTCTCGGCGAGCCCCAAGATTCTCACGCTCATAAATTTTCTCAGATTGAGGCGTCAATCAGGTCGATGTGTCAACGGCGTTATTCGCACCTCAACGTGGATCGATCAAACGCCTCACACGACATTGTTTCGCATCGTATAATCCAATACATATCGATTGTTTATACGAGAAATTGGAAATTCAGATACAGAAAACTTACTGCGTGCCCGGTCCCCGAAGACGTTCACGAAAAGAGAAGAGGCTTGTGGTGCCAAAGTGGATTTTCCGCGGCACCATCGAATGCGCCTGCCCAATAATCGAGCTGCTGGTTCTAAGTAATTAACGTCATCGGTGATGGAAAAAAATTGGTGAAATATTTTTTCGATGTTCATAACCGTAGAAAATTATGATACCCAAGTTTGCATCGTTTGAATTCAACGAAAAATATGATCCTGAAGTTTGCATCGTTGGAATGCAACGAAATTCTGTTATTTCTTCAGCAGAGCTAATGATAATTATTGAATACTTGGTCCGGCCAATAAAACTATTCTCTCTTGCGACCACAAAACTCAATCGACTCAAAAAATTGCCACGATTTTCAAAATTCAATAAATAATCAATAGAAAAAAAGTTTTTCGTTAAATCTCAACGTTGCAAACTTCAGAGTCATACGAAAAATACATTTTCATTAATTATTTCGTGATTCATACGATCGTTTCAATTTTTTAAAAATAATTTTCCACTTTTTTATGGCAAAGAAAACTTTCCCATCGTCACTGACGATTACTGTATGAAAATTGTGTGCTCCGCTTAAAAAAATAGTCAGTTTTCGCTGCATTTGACCGATGCGAACTTGGACATCGTAGAAAATTACCTGTTACGATGTGGCTATCGTTGCTATTGGCCATGTTTACGAATTGATAACGGAGCATGCACACGCTGGCGGGGCTTCATGGGCGTAGTTTGTCGTTGTACACCGATGCAAGCAAAAAAAAAACCGTTTTTCACATTAGCAGACTGAAATGACTGCGGTTCTTGTTTAAATTTCATTCCTGTGCGTTTGTTTCTCGCCAGCGTTTCGTATTTCGAGTTGACTTCATGAATGAATTGCTTGGAAGAATAATTGGTGGATTGGCCGGTCGCTGTGTATGACACGGGAGCTCCACGGGTCCGTTGCTATTACCCCCGTGAATTCTTCCAGTGCCATAGACAGTTTCCAAGCCTTGGACGATCCTGGAAAAACCATGAACTTTGGATTGAGGAATTGCGAGTGTTGTCAACAGGATGTTGATTCTCCATCCAAGGTGATGGAAGGAGATCCATCAATGGCGTTCAAGACTTGCATGGGCCAAGTTCGTGGTCGGTGGTTTTTCAGTTCCTCGAAGGGTAAAAGTATAGCTTGGCTCAGTCTCCCATTTCCTCTTTAATTCAGATTCTCTCTGGGTTGTCGAAGGCTTGAGAGTGCAAATGATGAGTGAGCCAAGGTTGGAGCTCACAGGCCTCGTTGTATTGGCGAATCCCTTCGGTCAGTCGGATCACCGGGACAGGATCGTTCGTCCCGGATCGACGCCTCTTCCCGGAAACGTTGTCCTCTCCTGCACGATCGTCGGGTGCCTGACCACGCTTCGCCAGTCCTCCGGCACTTGGCGTTCTCGCATTCTCCCCAGCGATCGCTCCTTTGTCTTTCCCCCGTTACCATCTTCATTCTTTTACTTGACTGTACAATTCATCCGTTCCTGCCGATTCCCGTGCGGTTTGACCCGCCTCGAGCGTTACAGAGGTCCATCGTAATTCTTAGGGACCTGCAGTCGTAGCAAAACGGCTCATGGTTCCTTCCTTTCAAGCGGTTCTCGGGCCTGCCTAGTTCTCCGCTGAGACTCGACCAACTGAGGAATTCTTCGTTAATGTCGATCGTTCATCACCGCATATCGACATTGACTCAATCACCAAATCCGCATGGCGTTTTTTACTCGTCAGCCTTTCAAATATTCGTCTAACGCCAAGCCTCCCGTACGAAGACGCGCGTGGACGTGCAACTTTTGAGCCTGGAGATGTAAAGAGAAAAGAGACGAACCCTTGCCTAAGGAATGACAGCCTTCCGTGCCCCCGTCGGTTACATCGAAAAACTCTACAGAACAGGTTCCTTGCGGCCTCGCGGCTGCTTCCCTCGTTTTTTTTTTCCTTCCTTTTTTTTCACTCATAAGCTTACCCTTCCTACGACTCTCCATCTCTTCATCGCCCTCTTTATTCCCTGCACACATATCCATAAAGCTATTAAGTACGATACTATGGACGTTCGTTCGTGCTAGTCAGTTCGTAACCATTCGGTTATTAGACAAAGATCCCAGAGAGCCCGATACACTGAAAATTGAATTTTGTGTCAAAAAACGTCGATAATTTGTCGAACGCGGTTATATTTCTGTATGATTCCAAAATTTTCGTAATTTTTACCATATTTTTTATTTCTCACGGAACTGTCGGCAAAAATTACCATCGGAATGACAAAAATAATGATCCTGAAGTTTTCATCGTTGGAATGCAACAAAATTCTGTTATATCTTCAGCAAAGTCAATAATTATTATTGAATATTTGGTCCGGCCAATAAAACGATTCTCCGTTGCGACCAAAAACCTCAATCGATTCAGAAAATTGCCACGATTTTCAAAATTCAATAAATAATCGATAAAAAAAAATGTTTTTCGGTGAATCTCAACGTTGCAAACTTCAGAGTCATCGAAAATACACTTTCGAAGAGACTTTCTAGAATCCTTCTCGCTGCAATGTGTAGATTTTTGATATTTTTCAAAAACCATTTAGTCAAACGTATCCAACAAAATATCGATCTCTTCCGACGGAATTTTCTTTTTAGTGCACGAAATAAAATAGTGTTGAGACTTTGAGGAACGGTCGCCTGGAAACATCGCAGGGAAACTCTACTCGGATCCGCTTCATCGTGTCTCCGCGGTTTAGGATTTCATACTAAACGACGAGACGTGCAATGATTGCATTTTTGTCATTTAGCCAAGCAGCCTGAGTCAGTCGGAACAATTGATTACTCTTCCGTTAGAATAATCTTCCGATCTCCGAAGAAATCAACCACAAATGCGTTAAAAGCCTCGGCACGCCTTCAAAGCTAACACAAAAAATTGACGGGCCCTCTGTTGAAGAATACGATGCGGGACAGAGAGCAATAGACTGTGGGAGAAAGAGAGAGCGAGAGAGAGAGAGCGCGAGGTACAAGCAAAAAGTATCCGAGGCCAACGGAACGTTCTAAGGTGCTCTCTAATATAATCCAACATCACGTTCCACGGCGTCTTGAAGGCGCTGGAGGCCGGTGATTTCAAACGGTGATGCAACACGAGACAATGCTACGAGAAATCCTACCAACCTGTATATCCACGTAGTACAATATTTGCCCATACACAACGATAACTTGTTCACCATTATTCGTTGCCCGAGTAAAACTTGGAGAATGTCGAAAAAAGAAAAAAAATAATAATGATTGACGAAAGAACTTGCGGAGGCCTATATTATCGTGGCTGTTGGGCAAGTTACGACGAAAACGTTGTTGGGATAAACCGAGCGTCATCAGCCCAGTTCCTCGAGGGTAAGAAGCTCGACGATAATTTTTCATTGGGAATTAATAAGACGGGTTGCTCGGTGATGGTACAGCGGGAAAGCTTAAAAGGCCCGAAGCGATTGGCCAGTCACGATGAGAACGAAAAAGTCCAGACTAGACCAGAGGAAAATTCTCAGAGCGTAGAAAAAAAGATCGAAACATAGAGGAGGCAAAAAAAATGATGCTGCATAGACAGATGAGTCGCTTTATCACGTGAACGGAACTTATCTCGTGTGATTCATCTCATCATCAATCTTTTTTTTATTCTCAACTTTTCCATTGAACCGAGTCTCAGGATGAGAGTCCTTTTTTTCTTCGAATATAATCACATGCTTTCTCCTGGTCCCTTTGAAAGTCTGGCACGTACCTTGGGAGCTGAGATCGCATCTATCAGCGTTATACCTACGGCTCGTGACTGCAGCTCATCGTAGATGTCTTCGAGCCTCGCTTGATTTGCCTTTCTCTGCGACTCTGCCCCTTGCTCTTTCATCCTCTCCTATTCCCTTCTATCTCTTTCTTCAGGCCTATGAGAATCATCTCCGAGTCTCCAACTAAGGCAAGCAGAAGACCTGACGAGCTCTGCTGCCGATCTATGTGACAACTTCCTCGTGGTTGAATTCTCTCGAGTATATACAAAAAAAAAAAAAAAAGAACGAGTCGGTAACGACTCTCAGGTTTCTTAGCCTCGCGTTTCGAGTCTCTCGATTTCTCCGTTCGGCACGAAGATTTGAGCATAGGTGTGGGTGGATGCGGAATACCTTGGAACAAATGTACTTAAAGACACGCGAGCCAAGTCGTCGAACTCTCAAAAGGCCTTCCATGTATAGCTCCTCGAGTCGGCGTGTGTATGTGTGGGTGGGTGTGAGGGTGAGAATGTATGTCTACAACACGTGGAATCGTAGTTGAGGAACTCGATAAGACAGAAACGACGGAATCGACGGAAATGTCGAGAAATTAAAAAGAAGATACCATTTTCGCTTTTTGTTTGGAGAGTTTATTGAAGAGACCGACGGAGCTGGATGGACAGGGATTTCCATACGTCCTGTATATAGCGTGAGGCAAACCATTGGGTGCGATGACCCGAGGAAGCCCGTAAGGCCTGGCCCGTATAGGAGGCGCACCGCGGACTTGACAAAACGAGGAAAAAGAGCAAGACTTGTGCACAGAATACACTCGGTGCGATTCACAAGCGCGTATACTGTGTATATCGCGGAAGAACTTGCGGGGCCTGAGAACTTGAGCAAAGACGCAAGAGAGGGTGAAAAGGAGAACCAGAAAGAGGGAGAGAGAGATAAAAATGTCTTGTAAGTCACCTGCTGCTGCTGCTTCTGCTGCTGGTACAGCGCATTAACCGGACCTGATCCTCGATGGTGTTGATGGTCATGATGATGGAGAGTGCGTCTGTGTGTGGTCTCGAACAAACACGGACAGTGACAGGAGAGCGATCGTCCAGCCTCGTTAATTGTTTAACCCCATTGTATTAGTACGCGCGCGTGATATAATCAGGGAAATGAAAAGAGAATCAAAAACCCGGAAGATATTGCGTAACTGCGGCGCACTAGATGATCCAACGAACTACGAGGACAAAGATAAACGTGAATTGGTTTAGAAACCGTATTCGAGTGAAATTCTGAAACTGCGTTCGTGTGAAAATAATAATCGGACAGAAACTTTGAAATGAAAGTATTGTCGTTCTATGATAAATGCCCGCGTAAAATGTGCGTCGAGAGTTAAGAGATAACCGCGGACTCGACAAACGAACGGGTGGCTCGAAGCTTAAGCGTATAAAACCCGTGGGTAAGAGAGACCAATTGGATACAACGTCGCCGGAGCTCTCGAACCGGTTGCTCGAAGTGACGTGAGCGAACTAAAGCTCCTTGGTCGCAGGTAAAGCCAGGTAAACTACACTCGCGAGCCAACCTGCGCCGGCCGGCCGGCAGGCTAACCAAGGAGAGGAAAGGTGGCCAGCGAGCCGTGGTGGCAAAGGGGGAACGCGATCCAGAGGGAAAAGAGAGAGAGGGACACGCCGGTTGGCTATATGATCGCTGCTAGTATAAACTCTACGCACGTATATATCTATACCCACATAAATATGTATGTATATATACGGTCAGCGGCATAACCTGGCGTAGTCGGGCGAGCGAGAGATCCCCCAAGTGCCTGCGTTGTGATCCTCCGCAGCTCTCTTCCCCTTTGTGTTTACGGGACAACGCTAAAGCGTGATCCAGTGAGTTCAAGTGGGAAAGAAGACGACAAAATTATTGTCCGAGTGAGCAAGAGGGAGCTGCTCAAGAGGAAGGAGTGGAGAAGCAGGAATCGTTGGGAGGAAGCAATAGAGATGGATGCAAGTGAGACAGAACGTGTAGCTCAACGCCGCAATCCCTCTCCACGTGTGACTCAGCTCAAAACGAGCGAATAGACCAACAACATATACTACAAGTTATGCGATGGCTCTTTTGGATCTCTGCTGTCGAATCATACACGGGGTGACACCGATAAAGGCGACCCAACATCCTAACACCCCATGGACACGTGTTTCTTCCATTTTCCGGCTGCACGCTTTCGCCCTACGAAATGCAACCCATCGTGGGCACTTGTCCCTTCCATTTCATTGGTTCAAACACACTTTTCACCCGTTTCGGCACTTCTCTCTCAATTATTCGCGATTAAGAATCTTCGACAGTTCGTAGAGCATACGAATCCCATGTTAACGCGAAAAAAGTCTGATTGCATGCACGTTTTTGCGACAGGACACCCGTTATATCGGACACCGCACACACTTCGTATACCTGTATCTATCAGAGCGTGACTTTTCACGTAGAGTAGGCGCATGTTTGAAAGAGGAGAAACTGAGAGAGAAAAGGCAAGAGCCAAGTGGGGATGCACAGAGGAGGGAGAATCAGGAGTTTTACTCTGTAGCTCCCCCTTCTTCGTCTCTGTAAACGCGCGGGTTCCGCTGTACCTTGATTCTCGTACCAGGCGTTACGAATCACCAGTACATAGACTTCATGATCCAGAGATGTATAACCATTTCACAGAACCTAATGCTCGGCAAAGCTCGCACGAGTTTCCTCAAGCCACAGGTCCGCGATAACCGAAACGGAGTCTGCGTGTCGCACTCATTGATGAATTTTCTTTTGCTTGCGCGCTGGCCGATGGCAAACGGAACGCAAATGTGATGCAAGCTTTAAGGGAACTCAAATTGTCTGTGCACAGATTCCACGGATCGAACCAATGGAAAAATGGGTGCAAGATCGCTCGGGGATACTATTTTTGTGCTACCCTATTACGGCGTTTCTAGGGTGGTCCGGAAATGCATTTTCCCGCGCGCCTTTCGTCGCGCCTTCGTGGAAGATATGATTTCCTGTTCCGCCTGAAAGATTGTTATTTTTTCCGGGTCTCGATGTGAAGCTTCGGGAATTCGAGCGAAACAATCGAGCGCTTTATTACAAAGAACGAACCGAGACTAGATGAGAGTACAGAAAATCAAGTCCGCCGCTGCATGATGATGGTAACGATCGGAAACACTTTGCGTGGTCGGAAACATTAAACGAGAAATATATAAAAAATGAGGCAAAACGGATAGACAACATGAACATTGCCTGCGGAGTCGAAAGATTCTTTTTTCTTCACGGTCTAACATCTTTGTCTTGCAACGTGGATAATCTACGTCCCCTGGGCTCACCGCTCTATACCTTCGTGGAATTTTCCCGCGCGGTCGGTAGCAACGACTTCGAGGCAAAACCGCATCATCGCCACGGGAGTGTCGTGGGAGAATGGATTGATTCCGCGATCGACACCACCAACTCTGCTCTGCTCCACCATCAGAGCAACAAGACAAACCGATGCTTCATTTAGAAATTCTCTCACTGAGAAAGTTTCGTAATCTCATCTCGTTCGAGATCCTCGCCTCTCCTGAACGATTGGCCGCAACAAAGAAAACCCCGTTGTTCTAGATCGAAAGGGGAAACGGAAGACGAGCTTGAAAATTTCGACATATCGATTTCGGAGTTGGACGACCGATAGCTTATCAAGCAAACAGGATAACATTTAGAATGACTCTGAAGTTTGCAACGTTGCGATTCAACGAAAAACATTTTTTCTATTGATTATTTATTGAATTCTGAAAATCGTGGCGGTTTTTCGAGTCGATTGAGGTTTTTGGTCGCAAGAGAGAATCGTTTTATTGGCCGGACCAAATATTCAATAATAATTATTGACTCTGCTGAAGAAATAACAGAATTTTGTTGCATCCCAACGATGCAAACTTCAGGATCATCAATTAATGAATTGCTCGAACGACGTGAGAACAATTCTTGCACTGAGAATCAAATTTTGTCAAAAAAACGTCGATATTTTGTTGAATACGTGGATAATTTCAGAATTTTCGTAATTTTGAGAATATTTTCTATTTCTAACGGAACTGTCAGCTAAATTTACGATTAGAATGACAAAACTTTACTTTTCAAAAAGACT
The DNA here is from genome assembly GCA_037043255.1 of Diadegma fenestrale. Lineage (NCBI taxonomy): Eukaryota > Metazoa > Arthropoda > Insecta > Hymenoptera > Ichneumonidae > Diadegma > Diadegma fenestrale. Next base: position 2,154,827 of record CM073311.1, on the reverse strand, counting down.
CTCTAGAATACTTCTCGCTGCAATGACTAAATTTTTGTAATTTTTCAAAAAAATGTTTAGTCAAACGTATCCAACAAAATATCGATTTTTTCTAACAAAATTGTATTTTTAGCGTACGACGTCTTGGGGTTTAGTTTTCGGCGAATCCGAAATCCTGAATCGACGTTGGGCAGCTTCTTCGAAAAATCTGCGATCTGACAAAAACTACACTGACTTTTCGTACTTTTGTCGGTACAAGTTGGTGCATGAAGAAGTTGGCTGCTCGAGGGATTTCTCAAAATCACCGACGGCCACTTGTTCCCTCGACATTACAGTATATACGAAGAAAGAGCGCACAGTCGATGCCCTGCAAGATGGAGAAACGGAGTGAGATTGATAAAGGAGGGAATGAGTGAGGAAGAACAGTGCCGAGGGAGAGAAACAGGCTGTGCGCGCGATGCGCACCGGTGGTTCTCGCGAGGTCAGCGACTCTGGGTAGCGAAGCACAGCGCCGACAGAGTTAGTCGAGCGCTCAAAGAGCTCACCGTACCGCGGACACTCTCGCGCGGGGAGAACTTTATGAATCGGTGCGTGGCCAACTTGGAATCACGAAGGTATATGAGAAAAATCTGCTGATAAGAAATCAAAGAGAAAGAAGATGATTGAAAGTTGGATAAAACTGTCAAAACTGATGAAATTTTATGATCCGACTTCGCATCAAGCTGAACAAGCGATCGCAATGACTTCGAAGATCTGGAGGAGCCGAGAGCTCAATCCCTAGTCGACCCGGCGATATGGCAATAGCTTAGCATGGATTCTCGATTTTTCTTAATAGAACGAATCTCCACGTCCTGTGAACGCTTTCCTGCAGTACACTAATTCTTGCTCTTCTCCTGGAACCGTTCCCCGCCCATCTTAGCAGTAGAAATCCTTAACGTAGCTTCCGCTTTGAGCATAACGCGATCGTTCACAGGTCACGGCGCCTGCAGGTGCATTAACCGGACATCCAAAGCCAACACCGTAACGCCACGATGATCGCCTTCGACTAGAAATCATCGTGCTCGCTCTGCAACTACACGGTATGAGAACCAAAGCCTCGAGAACTCTTTACAGCCTCCAGAAGAATAATCCAGAGTCTGTTGGCCATGCAAAAGAAACAATGTCGCTTTACAACCGCACGGGAATCCCTTGGGATTTCGGCCCGAATCGTTAAGAAGAAAGACTCTTGATCTTGGCTTCTCAGCCATCGTTCGCAAGCCGTCCCAGCCTGGACGATCATTAGGCAGTAACCAACGTGATCAACTAATGTTTTTTCTCATCTCCAAGTCTCTTTTCTAGCAACCACTCAATCTTCCTAATCGCCAAGTTTTCAAAAAGATCTACCGTCCTGTTTCCCAGATATGAGGTGTCGAAATAAACGTAAATTACACCACAAGATTCGCGCACTCCAAGGACTGCGATCGCAATCTTCGCTCTCGGGTGACGTCGCCAAACGTTGGTCATTTTTTTTCTTTCATCAAAGCTTCGTTTCGGAATCTTTCCAACCCGAAGGGTCCGAACTTTTCATGAAACTATATGAAAAATAATGATCCTGAAGTTTGCATCGTTGGAATGCAACGAAATTCTGTTATTTCTTCAGCAGAGCCAATAATTATTATTGAATATTTGGTCCGGCCAATAAAACGATTCTCTCTTGCGACCAAAAAACTCAATCGACTCAAAAAATTGCCACGATTTTCAAAATTCAATAAATAATCAATAGAAAAAATGTTTTTCGTTGAATTTCAACGTTGCAAACTTCAGAGTCATTGGAAAATATGTTTTTCTATTCATTGTTTGTTCAATCCCAAAAACCAGGACAATTTTCGTACCGATTTTGTCTTTGGATTCTGAAAAAAAATCGTTTTACTGTCCTGACCAAATATTGAATAAGAATCTTGAGTTTTGCTATAAAAAAAAACAGAATTTCGTTGCATTCCAAAGATACAAACTTCAACATCGTACCATTTCAGCCTTTGGATTGAGAGGAATTCGTTTTTTTTTTCAGTTTTATTAGTTTCATTCCTTGAAAAATCGTTTTTGAAAATGTAAATCTTTTTCGTGCAAGCAGCAATCGTGAATATGCTCGAAAAGCAGAGACAGTCGGTGGATTCCGGAGAGTGTATGCAGCGCGTACGTTTGCCTCAAATGAAGACAATCCGCGTCTTTCCATGTTCTCACAAAGTCCGCAAGTTCCACGATATAAATAAATTGAAGAAGCATGGAAACCTGAGACAATTCGTCTCTCGACTCGGACCACACGTGATCCTCGTGTATACGTTCATTCGTGCCCATTTGCCTCTTGTGGGTCATCATTCCATTTACAGCAACTCTCCGTCTCTCTCCGCACTACGATCCAGTATACTAATCTCCTCGTTGATACAAATCCAGACTTGGTACCAAAAAATGCCTGGCGTCCATCAGCGTAAGAAGAAAAAAACAGACTGGTTTAACGTTTATAGTTTTTACTGTTGCGAGCACTTGACTCGACGGGGTGCCGCCGCGTACGTGAGTACATTCCCAGGTCGAGAGGTTCTCTCCGGTCATCGTGTTCACCGCGACCTTACCACCCTCCCAATCACATTTTTCCACCTTCCAGACCATCATTCCCCATCAACAAAACTAAATTTTCATCAAATGATAATTCCAGCTTAAAAAAATCCCATGACTCTGAAGTTTGCAACGTTGAGATTCAACGAAAAACAATTTTCCATTGATCATTCATTAAATTTTGAAAATCGTGGCAATTTTTTGAGTCGATTGAGATTTTTGGTCGCAAGAGAGAATCGTTTTATTGGCCGGACCAAATATTTAATAATAATTATTGGCTCTCCTCAAGAAATAACAGGATTTTGTTGCATTCCAACGATGCAAACTTCAGGATCATCAATTAGAGAATTGCTCGAACAATGCGAGAACAATTCTTACACTAAGAATCAAATTTTCTCAAAAAAACGTCGATATTTTGTTGAATACGTGGATAATTTCAAAAATTTCGTAATTTTGACAATATTTTTTATTTCTAACGGAACTGTCAGCTAAATTCACGATTGGAATGACAAAAATTTGGACCAAATATTAAATAATAATTATTGGTTCGGCTGAAGAAATAACAGAATTTCGTTGCATTCCAACGATGCAAACTTCAGGATCATAAAATCCCTACCCGCTCCAAAGTTTGGCTGATCCTGATGCACATGCCCCTGAATATTGCCAACGAAAAATTTTCGTTTCAAGGTGGAGCAAAGGAAACGATTTGATCCACTTAACGCAACTCGCCAGCCTCAAGTTCAAGTAAATCGAAACAAAAACCATGTTTTTGATTTTGGCGTCGACTCCAAAACTCGGCGGAGCTCCATAGTAGAACAAAAATGAGCCTAAAATGTCTGAATCGCCTGGAATTCTCACGCGGGCTATTCGAAGCTGATTTCACGGGAAGGTTAACGAAGTTTTCAAGTTTTGTCTTTCACAGACGTTCGCAATAATTTTGCGTTTGCAAGAAAGGACAGTTTTGTGTATAGTTTCGAAGTTTCTGACGTGGGCGAGTCATTGCGTCGAGCTAATTCGTAATTTCTTGAAAATTTCCTAGACTTTGAACATCGCGCGATGTCGGTGCACATCCTTCGTTGCAGCAGCACGCGTCATCATCGCCGATAGACATTCCGCGAACAAGAATTTCGTTGGTGTTGACAATGAAAAGTTTGAGACGTACATTCACGCCTTTGGGTGCGTCAAAATCAATCCAAGGTCTGTAATCCTTCCTCAGCACGATGAGCAATTTGCCTGCTGCATCCAAAACATTCGAGACGCGTAAAGACTCGGGCAAGAGTTATTCTGGGTTTTCTTGTGCATTTTGGCAAGCACTGTTCTCACGTGCGAAGGTCATTCGATGAAAACGTGAATGAAAGACGTACGTGTTGTTGAGGCTGTCGATTTTTTACCGTCGGTTCGAAAGATTCAGGAAAAGGCTACAGAATTTTTTTGAAGATCGTAGTGTTGCTTGGCCCTTTTCTATAGTCTTTTGGTCGATTCTCATTAATTTGTTAATTCAATTCTGCAGCTGCATCGCCGCGAGTTTATTTTCTTTATTCGAATTTTCTTTGAGAGCTCAGGTGATTCAGCGTTTATGGGTGAAAGCCTAAGCCCAGAAAAGTCCAGTAGGCGAATGTTGCGTGTCGCAGTGTCTACAACCTGCGACTAATCGAACTCGTCGACGCCGCGTGCGGTAACAGGTGTTGGACGACTCTAGCGCGTATGCGAGAGCGTCGAGGACAAGGTAGCAGCAGCAAGGAGCGCATCATCGCGCGCACGCTCTTCATGCAGTTTCGCAGGTGTATTCGGAGGGTAAAAGGTAGCAACGTCGTTGGGGCAGGTGTGCGATTCCCCGGAGTCTTGGACGCTCTTTTCATGTGCATATTGCATGGCCATGACCCAAAAGGGCGTAACGAGGCTCGTGGCATTGCCAGCTTGAAGTCTTTGTATCTTAATAACGACAAGGTTATCGCAATATCGACGGTTTGTCTCCGCGAAGGGCATGCAGGGTCATCGTCGCGAGCAACTTCATTCGTACTCACTGAACGTATTTCTAAATTCTTGATCCTGAAGTTTCGATCGTTGGAATGCAACGAAATTCTGTTATTTCTTCAGCAGAGCCAATAATTATTATTGAATATTTGATCCGGCCCATAAAACGATTCTCTCTTGCGACCAAAAAACTCAATCGACTCGAAAAATTGCCGCGATTTTCAAAATTCAATAAATAATCAATAGAAAAAATGTTTTTCGTTGAATCTCAACGTTGCAAACTTCAGAATCATATCTCCTGGACCGGCTCAATTCCGGCGACTGGTGAATCGATTAATAGGATCGAAAACTCGTGTCTCAAAGTGCGCGAAGAGAAAACGCGAAGAGAGCAACGAGAAAGGCGACAGCAAAGATACATCGTTAACCGGAAACATGGCTGGCCGATTTCGCCGTTTCGCTCTGGCGCTTTCTGTATACCTCCTTAACTCTTTTATTTCATCCATGACGCGTTGCCATGTTTATATTTTGTATATTTATATATATAGACATAGATAATAGACGTAGACGTGGGCTTTCCTTGTTTCCTGCGTCTCCCTCCTCGTCAACGTCGTTTTGGGATTCTGTCGCGTTTTACGTGACGACAAAATAGACGGACTGCTTTTTTTTTTTCACACGGTCAATTTCTTGCAGGATTTCGAGAGAGTTTCTCGCTCGCAGGAGTTTTAAAACAAAACGCGAACAGAATGCAATGTCCTGTTTTTTTTTTCTCGACCAACCGCGCAACCGAAAATCGGCGATTTATCGGCGATGGAAAGACGAAACGCGAGATTCTTAAGACCCTAATGTTTATACCAGAAATTAATTCTCAACGGCCATTAGTTGAACGCACCGGAAATCCAGCGGGCGCGCATAAAAAGATAATTCCTAGGGCTGTCGGTATAACGAAGTAGTCCAAATGAATTTTCATCATACTAAATTCAATTCGGATCGCAGGTAGAGCGAGACAAGAGGCTCTAAACGGGGCAACGCCGAGGAAAGCGTCAGAGGCAGTCTTGCAGAGTGCCGCTGTTAGCGCACCGCACTATGACTAATTACGACGTTGGTACGCGATGCGGTGGTCCCCTTTTTCTTCTGCGTTCGTTCCCTTGGCTTCGTAGCCGCTGAGTTTCTCCTCTTTTGGTCATTTAAAAGCTGCATTATGTTTTTAAGCGAGAAGGAAACGCCTCGGGCATCGCGGACGTTTTTTTTTCTCTATCCTTTTTCTTATTCATGGTCAAAAGAAAATTGTCAACATCAATTTTTTAGATATACGAACATGATTCATTCACTTTCCCAACCACGATTCAGTCGTTTTTTCCTTTTTTTTTCTTCATTATAAACGCACGGTAAAACGTTTTTCTTCTTCCCCGTTCCGCGTACGAGAGCGTGAAACTCCAACGGCGTAACATTGTTCAGTAACTACGAAGTGAATGTAACTACAGCGGAACACGGTAAACGCGACGACGCTACTTATTAGTGCAAAGAAAAGAGCGCAAGGGTCGCGCCCGAACGTTCTCCACGAGCGTGACAGAGACGAAACCAAATATCGCACGCCATCATCCCCCCTTTTTTCTTCCTAACGACTGTGTATAGCCGCGTTGTTGCTCATCTCGTTATGCGCGTCCTCTCATATACGCTGATCGCCTCATTATATCTATTTCTTTCGCGTTCATGTCGCTGCTTCAACAGCCATCGCGCTTTATTTCGGCTGCTCGTGCTTTTTCACTAATTTACAGAAACTCGCAGCGTTTATTCACAGCAAACTATTTCGCGATGTCGAAAATTCTCTTAATCAACAAAATGAGCGAAATTTCACTCAATCCATGAGGCGCTTCGTGTTCCCTTTAAAAAAATTGCAAACAATAAAACAAAATTCAACAAAAAATTAACCCTTCGAGTGCATCATACACACTATAAGTGCATTTTGGGTCAATCTGACCCAAGGCGTTTTCCCAATCGTTATATTCCGGAAAATATGGATTTTTTTGCTGTCGTGATCCTGAAGTTTGCATCGTTGGAATGCAACGAAATTCTGTTATTTCTTCAGCAGAGCCAATAACTATTATTGAATATTTGGTCCGGCCAATAAAACGATTCTCTCTTGCGACCAAAAAACTCAATCGACTCAAAAAATTGCCACGATTTTCAGAATTCAATGAATAATCAATAAACAAAATGTTTTTCGTTGAATCTCAACGTTGCAAGCTTCAGACAATGTTGAAGTTTGCATCGTTGGAGTGCAACGAAATTCGGTTTTTTCTTGAGGAAAACTCAGGATTTTTATTCCATATTGAATCGGGACGATAAAACGATCGTTTTTCAGGATTCAAACACAAGATTGATACGAAAATTGGCTTTTCTTTTGAAATTTAACAAAAAAATTGAGAGGACAAGTATTTTTCGTTGGATCCCAACGTTGCGAACTTTACTGTCATAACTTCAGATGGCACTGAAGTTTGCAACGTTGAAGTGCAACGAAAAATACGTTTTTCTATTAATTGTTTGTTTAAATTACAAAAACCATGACAATTTTCGTGCTGATTTTTTTTTGTGTCCTAAAAAAAATCGTTTCATCGTCTTAACAAAATATTGAATAAGAATCACGAGCTCTGCTCAAGGAAAAATCGAATTCCGTTGCATTCCAACGATGCATCGTTAACTTCAGAGTCATTTGTTTTCGTAGAGATGTTTTTTGTAGTAAATTATCCATTTCTTGATGGCCCTGAACTTTTTTTTTGAGGGAAACATAAATAAATTGCCGAAACATTCGTTGTCATCAAATGCCGAATAATCGATGACAGAAAATTGTTGGGGTCAAAACGACCCAGTATGTATTCGAAGGGTTTACGTTACGGACGCGGTTGCTTCGAAATTCATCAATTCGATTAAAATAATCGCGTTTTCTGTTCTTCGTAGGCAGATGCCTTGGAGATCGAGTACGACACGAAAAATTTCGCACTCTCCTCATAACGGCATCGAAAATAAAAAACGAAAAACATCAACAACGATATCGTACAATAATTATGGATAAATAGAAATTCGCAAAGCTGTAATCAGATTGCGATTTGCGGTTGATAGTAATTCTCGTAAAAGTGAACATTTTTGGCCAATTACCAGGAGCATTTCGTTGCACCTGTGCTTGCAACTAAATTAATATGTATCTGCGCCTACGGTCGCGATACTGTCGGGTTTCCTTTCAGACTGGTGCCTGGGACTGCGAACAATATTTCTGCACAATTTTCATTTATTTAATTCGAGTTATTGCGTTCATGGGTACGAGTTTTATTATTATTTTTTGTTTATCTCGCGCATCAGTACGGATCGTTCTCGCGCGGAGAAGTTTTTAAACGAGCCGAAGAGAGCCAAGTAAAAAGAAAAGAGGAAACGTTCTGAATCAGCGTCACGGTGTAAAAGCCATCGGAGCGTAAAGGAGGGTGTCTATGCATATATATCTTTATATTTATATACATATATATTTGTGAGTACACGATACAGGATGTTGCTATGTACCTTCCGTGTTTGTCGCACTCCAAACTCCATCAACGCTCCAGAGTCGAACTCAGAGTCACATATTTAATTACGAATGGGGCAAAATGGACCCCCACTGAGTTTGAGATATCCTGAAGTTTCCATCGTTGGAATGCAACGAAATTCTGTTATTTCTTCAGCAGAGCCAATAATTATTATTGAATATTTGGTCTGGCCAATAAAACAATTCTCTCTTGCGACCAAAGAACTCAATCGACTCAAAAAATTGCCACGATCTTCAAAATTCAATAAATAATCAATAGAAAAAATGTTTTTCGATGAATCTCAACGTTGCCAACTTCAGAGTCACGAGTTTCAACGAATTTACATCCGTAGCGGCTGTAATAAACCTTCATGATGCCTGCCAATTTCCTAATTACTGCACGCCAAACGTAGACACTTTGGAGAAACGTCTAATTTGAGAAAAAAAATATTTTTTCGAATTATTCGTCTTACAAAATCGCAAAACGTTGGATCTACTTCATTTTTTTCAGCGACAATCAAATTCCGGGCACGAAATCCATTCCGGGGTCTTGTTTTTAAAAGTCCGACAGGTTTTTACTGAAGAGAAGTTTGGAGAGCATGAAATTTCGATACTTTGGGGTTTGGGATCCAAGAAAAAAGTACCGAGTCACTTTTCTACAGGGGCACAAGAAATTCTGATTTTTTTTGAGACTACTCAATGCTGCCCTACGAAAAATGTGGTGGCTCGTCCTGTAGGGACCGAAATTCTTGGTTTATAAATATAAATTGGACGATCGAAGCCACAGCAGGAACGAACGTTCTTTAAGACGATAAGATGTACCGAACAAATTGGAATTTGTGGTTGGCACGATCGTTTTTTTCTTGTATGAAGAAAATGTTTTTTTTTTTTTTCATGTCCGGAACCGCAAAAAATTTCTTTTCTCAGTGTGTACAAAAGTACGTCGAACAACTGTGCAGATGAATAAAAATAAATCAGGGTTTTTGCGGGGTCCATATTGCCCCACCTACCCCCCTCCGGGCCGCTCCGTGCTACGTGCAACATCTTGAAACGGCACAGTAATATGTTCATCGTTCGAGGCGAACAACATCGCGGTGAACAATGGACAAGACTCTCACCCCTTCCTGCCACCTTTTTCTTGTCGCTTCGCTCCTCGTGCACTTATATCATAAAATTTAATATACGAATTGTAAAATAGCACAGAGAAAAAAAAGAGAGCGATATGCCAACAAGCTGAGAACAGTAAATCTCTTCCTCGACAATATAAATAAAAAAACGCGTGGGCTGTGGTCCCTACAACGCTTCTTCCTTATTCGGCGCATTCGCGAACCCTCGATCCGCGCATAATGCTCTACAACTTTCAATAATGCGGAAGGTACTTATTCGGTGAATTATCCATCGCTCCACTCTGCCTAAAAGGTCTTGTCGCACGTTGACGCACTTTATTCTACATGAAGATACGAACCCGCACTTTGTTCCAGTTTGTTTTTTCTTATCAAAGCGTTCTCGGGCTAAATTGCTCTCATTCAAGTCTCGCAGAAACGTTATAATCCCACGTGAATTTTTTATTTCACGCACGTCAAGAAAAAAAAACAATGAAGAGCTTCGGTAATAATTTTTTAATTATTAATCAAACACCGCGTGTGAAATACCGTAAAAAATAATCAATTCCAACCCTTTTGCTAAAGAATCTTGGTGTATATCTAAAACGAACGAATTATAGCTCATTTTTTCCTAATTGGGTGTCTCGCCACAGAGAACTGTCGTCGTTGCAGCACAATTAATGGATAACGGTAAAATAATAAATGTAACATTAAGAAAAACCTTTTTCAACGGTAGTTTTTTCCTCTGACGCCGAAATTAGGTGGAGGAAAAGTTCCCAGAGAGATTTTAATGCAATTAACCGTTGTTGCTTCGAATTAAAAAGAAGCTATAGCGTTCCCTAAACCTTTTAATCTTCAATCGAATGTTTTTTTTTTTGTTACGAAATCTTGACAATGAGCGAGCGCGTGCTTTCGTGGCGATCGCACCTCCCGGAGGATAATCTGATCATTCAAACACCGAATGACCCCTCGCAGACCTTCGGCTTTTACCTTCAAGCCGACAAGCCTAAAAGAAAACATTTGAAGAGCCAACCCAGTAGAGAAAAAAGAAGAAAATCCTACGAATCCTCCGCTTCAGTTCGATGTCCGGACCGAGAGAATTTGGACGAACGAAAAAGAGTGTTTGATCGGACGAATCTTTCGAAAAGGAAATAAAAATTGACAATTACCTTTCGCCTCTTCCTGATCGGGATCCTCGTCTCCGATTCACTCTCTGTCGTTGAATCGCATCCGGCGTGTGGTGAATGAAAAAAATTAATGAAAATACGAAGAAAGATACAAAAAACAAAAAAGCCGAGTCGATCACGCACCGTGCGGCGATTTTCGTAACTTTGGCAACAGTTGAGACCCGACGTGGACCCTGACCCGAGCAAGGGGTTGTTTTACTCTCAATTTGGAGGTTAAGTTCGAATCCTCCCGGTTCTTTGTGACGTTAGATCAAAAAATGGGCAAGTCGCGAGGTGTTTTATCGCTCTTGGCGATTCTTTGTTTTCTCGGCTCGTTCGAGACCTCGACAGCGGCTTCGTTTATTCGTTTACATAATCACAAAATCGACGGTAGTAACGAGAGAACCGAGGACGGTGCGTTCAGTCCTAGGGACAGCGATCACTACGTCGACGGAGAACATCATCAAGAATTCGATCATGAAGCTATTCTCGGTAAAATTTCCGTTTCTTCCGGCACACGATAAAAATAATTCACAACAAAAAAACGTTCGGACAAAGATGCAAACACCATCGAATACGTTTTATATATTACGATAATTTTAGGCAGTGTCAAGGAAGCTAAAGAATTTGACAAACTTCCGATCGAGGAATCAAAAAAACGATTGGAAATCCTGCTCACGAAAATGGATTTAAATGGCGACAATTACATCGAGAGAAACGAACTCAAAGCATGGATTTTACGATCTTTCAGGTAAACTTTTTCTAAACCTAAACAACAAAGATAATAAAAATAATCGCCGGGATGATTATTATTGTAAAAATTAACCGTTTCTCACTCCGTTTTTTTCAAACTCAACAAAATCACCGAAAAACCGATAAAAGTTTCAAATATTTTGTCTTGTAATTTCCTGCAGTTGTCAAATTATTTTTTTTTTCGATTCTGAACAATCAATTTGTTATTTTCCACGTCGAGACCTTTTTTTGGGTTTTTTTGGTTTTTAATATTTTCCATTTACAGTATGCTCTCGTCGGAAGAATCGCAAGACCGTTTAGAAGACGCGGACACGGACGAGGACGGCAAAGTCAGTTGGGAGGAAATTGTGCAAGACACTTACGGTTCCGATGCGGAAGATCTTGCTGCCGAGGACAGACTCATCGCGGACGACAAAGCGACGTTCAATTTGGCGGATCTCAACAACGACGGCCTCCTGGATAAGGAAGAATTCAAAGCTTACACTCATCCGGAAGAGACTCCGAGAATGTATCCGCTTCTGTTGGAACAAGCGCTCGAAGAAAAAGACACTGACAAGGACGGGAGCATCAGCTTTCAAGAATTTTTAGGCAACAGAGCCAAGAACGAGGACAAAGAATGGCTTCTCGTTGAAAAGGACAAATTCGATCACGAGCACGATAAAAATCAGGATGGCAAACTTGACTCCTCGGAAGTACTCGCTTGGCTCGTGCCCAGTAACGAGTAAGTCTAAATTATCAATATGAATAGAACATTTTTTTCTTACATCTAGAAAAATAATTTCAACCTTCCCGAGAACTTCTAAAAATGCAACAATAACGAAATTTTACTCAATTTTAATGAAAAAGACTGTTCGTTATTTTTTAAACATTCACGAGAAGATCGAAAACGATAAAATAGGAAAATTTTACTCAATTATAATTAGAAAGACTGTTCGTTATTTTTGAAACATCCACGAGAAGATTAAAACTGATAAAATACTAAAATTTTACTCAATTTTAATTAAAAAGACTGTTTGTTATTTTTTAAACATTCACGAGAAGATCGAAAACGATAAAATAGGAAAATTTTACTCAATTTAATTAAAAAGACTGTTCGTAACTTTTGGAATGTTCTCCAGAAGATCGAAAACGATGAAATAGTAAAATTTTACTCAATTTTAGTTGAAAAGACTGTTCGTTATTTTTTGAACATTCTCCAGAAGATCGAAAACGGTAAAAAAGTAAAATTTTACTCAATTTTAATTAAAAAGATTGTTCGTTATTTTTTAAACATTCTCGAGAAGATCGAGAACAATAAAATAGTAAAATTTTACTCAATTTCGATTAAAAAGACTGTCTGATATTTTTTGAACAATCTCGGGAAGATCAAAAACGATAAAATAGAAAAATTTTACTCAATTTTAATTAAAAAGATTGTTCGTTATTGTTAAAACATTCTCGAGAAGATCGAAAACGATAAAATAGTAAAATTTTACTGAATTTTGATGGAATTGCTCAGAAATTTTGGTGTCGCTCAGAAAATAAGAAAAATTTTGTTTAGCGATTTGGCAACCGATGAAGTGGACCATCTGTTCGCGGCGTCGGACGATGACCATGACAATAGATTGTCGTTCGAAGAGGTTCTCGAGCATCACGACACATTCGTAGGAAGCGAGGCGACCGATTACGGAGACTACCTGCAGAGCATCGATCGTTTCATAGACGAGCTTTGAAACTCGATGATTCAATGGATCACGAAGAAAATGTCAAATCGGCGTAAAGTCCTGCGAAGCAGATGTCTCAAAGCGTTTCTCATATTTTTAGACGGTTGTTTGTTGTCGTTTATTTATTATCTTTTCTTATTCCTATACATTAGTTAGCTAATGTATTGGTCCAACAAAAAAGCGAGATTACCTTTATAATTGTGACGACAAATTCGAAACCGGAAATCAAGTTCGTACCGAAAACAACACTGCATTTCCACAATTTGTTTTTTTTTTGTTTCTTCGCAAAACGGTTCGTCGTTGTCTTCCCACTTTGTATATTAATTATTGATAGTGCCATAAAACGATCGTTTCTTTCCAGCGCTCGTTTCTTTCTATACTTACGCTCTTCGTATTAAAAACACAAGCCAAAGTTTATCCCGGCTCAAGGTGATCTATCAGTCAATTTTTCCTCGAATATCTTGCTGCACGTTTTTTTCGAAATATCAATATTTCTAAAACAACGTGGATCTACTTTTCGGTTGTCTCGCACTCACACAACTGATAAATCACCTTAAATAATTTCAATCAAATATATTCACTTTCGTATCTATATTTCGTGTGACGATACAACTTTACACACATCTTCGACATGACTTATTATTGTATTATTACTTAAAATTAACGCATGCTCGTGTGAACGCCCAAAAATGTTTTTTTTCTCTTTTTTGAATAAAAACACAATTTTTTTAAGCTTGCCCTATAGTTATTGTTATTACCACAAAAATGGCAAACGATGTTCGAGAAATCTTGAAAAAATGGAAATTCGATACATTCAAGAAAATATCCAAATCACATTTTCGATCCTTCGTCTCTTCAGGATCTTGCGTGTTTGCACAATATTTTCCTCGTCAAGATAACTTTTGAATTTCCCGCCAATTTTTCATTCACCGACAAACCGCTGGTCAACGACCAATCACATTTCACCAATACTAGCGATTTTTGCTCTCGTAGTTTTGTGCAGGTTTTGTGATTCGTTAGTTCACAGTTGGCCAACCTGACCGTCAAGAGTATTCAGTATTGCGCTTTCGCCGCCCAAGGGTCAAACGCGTCAGTCCAATTGTGTTTACGTCCAATTCCTACGGGAATATAAATAATCATTACAAAAGAATTCTCACGATAAAATTGAACAAATAAGTCAAAATGCCGTACGCTAATCAACCATCGGTGCACATAACGGACTTGACGGAAGAAAATGTCAAGTTTCAAGTCGAGGATACAGAATTGAGGTTAGAAATTTTTGTTTGTACCCGCAATTTCGTTATTGTTGCGATTCACAATCACCGTTTGAGTGAAAATTCTTCTCCCGTCAAAGATTATCACTAAATGATGTCGGTGTATTTGATATTTCGAGAAATAAACCCACGAATCACTATTTTTTTGAGTCAATATCAGAATTTGGATCCTCGATCCAAAAATCGATGCTCATCGTTTTATTTTCACTTAATTTAACTCTGTCATTATTTCGCTCGTTCTTTAGTGTGGCAAATAGCATGAGACGAGTCTTTATCGCGGAAACTCCGACGATGGCGATCGATTGGATTCAATTAGAAGCAAACTCTACAGTTTTGAGCGACGAATTTCTTGCTCACAGGATCGGCATGATCCCATTGATCAGCGACGAAGTGAGTAATTAATTAATCTACCAATCGACTACCGAAAAAAAACTCCGAAACTCGCTACAAGCATTGGTTTTTAGGATTTTACGTTTCAATATCAAATTTCATTGAAAATCCAAAAATATTTCGAACCCTCCGAGCGCATACTGAGTCATCTTGACCCAAACAAGTTTTCCTCACCGATTGTTCGGCATTTAACGGCATTGAATTTTTCATTTGCATTAAAAGATAAATTTAGAGCCAGAAAATATGGAAAATTTACTACAATATCTTTTTTGGGTCAGATTGACCCGAGATGCACTTTTGAAAACTTTGTCGATCTCAAAATTCTCTATTTTTCCTCCAGTTTTTTGAACACACGATTGCTCAGTGAATTCAGTTAATCGCTGGAAAAAAATCTATGAAAACGTCGTCACAACACTTTTGGTGAAGAAACGAATGTAAAAATTCTATGGTTCACCGTGATTTTTAATTTTATACAGGTTGTGGACAGAATCCAATACACGAGAGATTGCAGTTGTCCGGATTTCTGTCCAGAATGCAGCGTGGAGTTCACTCTGGATGTTAAATGTTTGGAAGATCAAACGAGGCACGTAACTACGGCTGATCTGAAATCCAGCGACCCGAGAGTGTTGCCGGTCACTTCGAGGCACAGGGAAGACGACGCCAGTGAATACGGAGAGACAGATGGTAATTGAATCTGCAAAACGTGTTTTTTTTTCTCAGCAATAATTTTGCAACATTGAGATTCAACGAAAACAATTTTTTCCATTGATTATTTATTGAATTTTGAAAATCGTGGCAATTTTTCGAGTCAATTGAGTTTTTTGATCGCAAGAGAGAATCGTTTTATTGGCCGGACCAAATATTCAATAATAATTATTGGCTCTGCTGAAGAAATAACAGAATTTTGTTGCATTCCAACGACGGAAACTTCCGGATCATATTTTTATGTTTTCTCCACAGAAATATTGATCGTGAAATTGAGAAAAGGCCAAGAATTGAAACTTCGAGCTTACGCGAAAAAAGGCTTTGGCAAAGAGCATGCAAAATGGAATCCAACGGCCGGAGTTTGTTTCGAATATGATCCTGACAATTCGATGCGACACACGCTTTTCCCAAAGCCTGACGAGTGGCCCAAGTCCGAATACACAGAGCTCGAAGAGGATCAATGTAAATGGAATTCGTTGATTTGTAACGATCGATAACGGAGAAAACCTCAGAATCTCTTTTCCTAATTTTCCTTTTTGTTTCTAGACGAAGCGCCTTTCAATTGGGAAGCAAAACCCAACAAATATTATTTCAATGTGGAAAGCAGCGGAGCCCTCAAACCCGAAAACATCGTCATGATGGGAATAGCCGCCTTGAAAAACAAACTGTCCAATTTGCAAACTCAACTTAGCCACGAAGTGCAGAGCGACGCATTGAGCATTCATCACTGAATCAACTTACGAAAATTTCATTTCATGCCAAAACTTCTGTATATTTTTTCATTATCGTGAATAAATGAAATATCTTTCAAGATTTTCTTCACTTTCAATTTCGATTCGCAACGAAACGATTCGGGCGTCATAGTTTTTTTATTTTTTTCCGCCGAACAGTGTCTTAATTTCTCCCGCCTAAATCTAGGGATTTTTACGTATTGACAGACTGCGTAATTCGGTGTTGTACCGTTGCACGTAAAATGTCTTTTGTCGGGTAGTGTTTTTCACAAAAAAGCAACAGATAATATAAAATAAGCGTTTTCGTTGATAAAAAGTGGCCTCAAAATGTACATCAAACAGGTAATTTGCAAAAATTCATCATTATCAATTAATTCTCGAAGAAATCGTTGCCGTAAATCGTTCGTCCCAAAGGACGCTTGGTTACGTTTTGTTTTCAAACCTTCCGGTCACTTATTGTTTACGAAACTATTTTTACTCTGCAAAACTTTAATGATTGTCCATTATTTATTTATTTATCGTTTCTTAACAACAAATTACGCAAGGCATCGGCATGTCGATTCACACTCTTGAGAGGTTATGTTTCGTCATAATATTTGGTTTTTTCCCTCCGCCAACTATGAGCTCCCTTCGAGCCGAAATGAACGAGCGAAACAAAAAGTTTTTCTAAGTTTCCTTCCTATCGTGGCCCATCGCTCACGAATTCGATATAAATTCGTGAAAAACGTGAAAAATTTTGGAAAAACCACTTTTTGTCAATTGCTCGATTATTTGTCTTTGACGATTTCTTATCATCCATGAAACTAGAATTCCCGATGTTTTTTTTTTTCCATTCCAGGTCATTATTCAGGGTTTCAAGTCGTACCGTGAACAAACGGTCGTCGAGCCTTTCGACCCGAGGCACAATGTAGTCGGTAAGCGCTAAACATTACCAGCAAATTTTCTTCTCAAAGAATTCCCGATAATTTCAATCTCTCAATTTTTATGGTTTACCGTTTTCCCTTCTACGAGCGAATAATTCGTCATGAAAATATCCATTTACAGTCGGAAGAAACGGCTCTGGGAAGAGCAACTTTTTCTACGCCATCCAGTTTGTCCTGAGCGACGAATTTTCCCATTTGAGGCCGGAACAGCGCCAGGGACTTTTGCACGAGGGTACGGGACCTCGTGTCATATCTGCACATGTGGAAATCATTTTTGACAACACGGACGGCAGATTACCGGTTCGATATATTTTCAAACTCCTTATTCAAGCGCATAAATGAACCAGATAATATTGAAATAAGTAAATAAAATTAATTAATTAATTCATTCATTAATTATTAATTAGTTAATTAATTAACTAATAATTATTAATTGAAATATGGAAATAATTTATTTTATGCATAATTATTAATCAATTAATTGACCAATTAATAATTGGTTAATCAACTAATTAATTAATTATTATGAATTGAAGAAATTTTGGATATTTAATTGAATGAATTATGGAAAGAAATGATTTATTTAATCAATAATTAATTAATTAACAATTATTAATCAAATAATTCATTTCTATATTATTTCTATATAATTAATAATAATCATATTTCTATATTAGTGAATTTATTATTATTAATTGCTAATTAATAATGAAATGAATAAGCAGAATTCATTTGATTATGAAATGAAGAAAATTTATGAAGGGGAAATCAAGTTTCACCGTCGTAAAGAGTTCTATTTGAAGAAATCAAGGAAGCCAGTCACTGAACACAAACTAAATATTAATTTTTGTCAACAGATTGACAAAGATGAAGTGTATTTGCGGCGGGTGATCGGATCTAAAAAAGACAATTATTTCCTGAACAAAAAGAACGTGTCAAGAACGGACGTGATGAACTTGCTCGAATCTGCCGGTTTCTCCAGATCGAATCCTTACTACATCGTGAAACAAGGAAAAGTGAGTCAAAAGTTTTTGAAGAAATAATTTTCCCAGTGTCAATGATTTTGTGGTTTGAAAATCTCAAATAAAAATCTCATCGGCAGATCAATCAAATGGCTACTGCCCCGGATTCGCAAAGATTGAAACTCCTGCGCGAAGTCGCGGGCACTCGGGTCTACGATGAGAGACGCGAAGAGTCAAAATCGATTCTGAAAGAAACGGAGGGAAAACTGGAGAAAATCGTAGACTTTTTACGCACAATAGGTAGAAATTGAAATGTTATCGAAAATTCTGTAATCCTTTGAGAAAAGACTGAAAAATCGGAAAACTGAATTTGCCTCATGGAAAATCAATTTGTCGTTTGCAGAGGAACGCTTGGCAACGCTCGAGGAAGAAAAAGAAGAGCTCAAAGAGTACCAGCGCTGGGACAAGCAACGACGTTGTCTCGAGTATACGATTCACGAGCGAGAGTTGAAGGACAATAAACGAAAGTTGGACGAGTTGGAAGCGTCACGAGCAAACAACGGCGCCGAGCAAGCCAAACTCGGAGCTGAGGCTAAAACTGCACAAGAAAATGTTCGTGCAGCTACGAAACGATTGAAGGAAGCAAAAAAAGAAGTGCAAGCTGCGAAAGAAGAGAGAGACACACTGAGGTAAAACGACGAAGCGATATCTCGTGAATAATTGAAAGTTCATTAAAAAACATTAACCGAATTGACCATTTTTCCGATGAAAAAAATCACAGAGACGATTTTTCGCAATGAATCATTCGAATTTCCGATTTTTTTTGTAGCGCCGAACAACAGCAGCTTCTCAAAGAAAAAACGAAATTGACCTTGACGATAAACGACCTTTTGGAAGAGGTCAAAGGTGACAATGACAGTAAAAAGAGAGCGCAGCAAGAACTGGAAAAACTGAAGCTCACGATTGACGAAAAAGAAAGAGAGCTCGAAGTGATAAGACCCGCTGTGAGTTTCACCGTAAAAATGATAAAAATCCTGATGAATTTGATGACTCTGAAGTTTGCAACATCGAGATTTAACGAAAAACATTTTTTCTATTGATTGTTTTTTGAATTTTGAAAATCGTGGCAATTTTTCGAGTCGATTGAGTTTTTTGTTCGCAAGGGAGAATCGTTTTATTGGCCGGACCAAATATTCAATAATTATTATTGATTCTGCTCAAGAAATAACAGAATTTCGTTCCATTCCAACGATGCAAACTTCAGGATTATTGAATTTGCGAATTATATCGAAATCGATTAATTGATCGTTTTATTTTACAGTACGAGGACATGAAACGCGTGGAGGAGGAATGCACGCGTAATTTGGCGCTGAAAGAGCAGAAGCGAAAAGAATTATACGCGAAACAAGGTCGCGGCAGTCAGTTCAGCAGCAAAGTAAATAAAAAAAAATATAATCAACGAATATTTTTCTCGATGCATCCCAACGGTTCTCAACAAATTGACATCATTATTTTCAGGACGCCAGAGACGAGTGGATCAAAAACGAGCTCAAACAACTCACTAAACAAATAAAAGACAAGCAGGAACATCACGCAAAAATTAAGGAAGATTTGAAACGCGACAGCGACAAGCAAATCCTTTTGGAGAAAAAAATCGCTGAATACACCGTAGAAATGGAGCGACAAAGGGCTTCGATCGATGAACACAACAAACAGTACTACGAAATGAACAAAGCGAAAGATCAGTGCCAAGCGACTCGTAAAGAACAGTAAGTTTCATCGAATCGTCACTCCTTCAAGTAGCCCAAAACTGTGCAGTCAAATTCGCATCGACCTTGAGCCTAACTCGTTAATTTTATGAACCACAAAATTCTTGCTCTCTTGTATCATTATCTGCCAAAGCATTTTCAAGTTTAATCAATTTAATTAATTAATTAATGGATCAATTAATAAATTTGATTAATTAATTAATTTTCAAGGATAATTTCGTGCATTTTATGAGCCACCAAATTCTTGCTCTCTTGTATCATTATCTGCGGAAGTATTTTCAAGTTTTCCTTTCACTCTCCCGTCCAACTGTGTCCAACAAAGAGAATGTTTTTTTTTTTTAAGGTATCGACAGGAAAGCGTTCTGCAGCTCAATTTGTCCGGTTTGAAAGAAGATTTGGCGAAAGCTGATCAGAGTTTGAGGTCCATGGCCGGTAAACCGATTCTCAATGGGCGAGACAGTGTGCGCAAAGTTCTCGAGACTTTTCGGTGGGCATTACTCAATTATCTTTATTCGTAGACACGAAATAATTATGATCCTGAAGTTTGCATCGTTGGAATGCAACGAAATTCTGTCATTTCTTCAGCAGAGCCAATAATTATTATTGAATATTTGGTCCGGCTAATAAAACGATTCTCTCTTGCGACCAAAAAACTCAATCGACTCAAAAAATTGCCACGATTTGAAAAATTCAATAAATAATCAATAGAAAAAATGTTTTTTGTTGAATCTCAACGTTGCAAACTTCAGAGTCATAAATAGTTCGAAATAAAACGAAGAAAACGTTCGATTTTCCTTCCTCTCACAATAATGGACTTTGAACGACTTTTCTCTCGCAGGCAACGTCCGGACATGGCGCACGAAGTCAACAGCTATTATGGCCCGGTGATTGAGAATTTTGATTGCGACAAAAGCGTTTACATGGCTGTAGAAGTGACCGCGGGTAATCGGCTGTTTCATCACATCGTAGAAACCGATAAATTCGGCACTAAAATTCTCAAAGAAATGAATAACCAACGTTTGCCTGGCGAGGTCACTTTCATGCCGCTGAATCGTCTTCACGTTAAAGTCCAAGATTATCCAAACACGAGTGACGCAATTCCCATGATATCGAAACTGAAGTACGACAACAAATACGATCGAGCTTTGAGGTAATGAGAAAAAATCATTCGAAAAGTTCCACGATATTTCGTTTGCCCACACTGTACCTAACACAAAACTATCGGATTCAGGTACATTTTCGGGAAAACTCTCATTTGCCGTAATCTTGAAGCCGCGACGAGTCTTGCTCGCGAATCAGGCCTCGATTGCGTCACTCTCGAGGGTGACCAAGTCTCCTCCAAGGGTTCTTTGACCGGTGGATACTTCAACACCCTGAGATCGCGTCTCGAGATCCAAAAGACCCGATCGGAGCTCATGGCACAGATTGCGACCCTGGAGAGTCAATTAGCAACCTTGAAGGAAGATATTCGCAATGCCGATCAAAGTATCAGTTCCTACGTGAGCGAGATGCAACGAACTGAGACTAAAAACAGCAAGGCCAAGTGAGTAAAGCTCTTGAACGATTTTCTAGCGAATTTTCGATTTTTTAAGCCATTTCTGTCACTTGAGGATGACTCTGAAGTTTGCAACGTTGAGATTCAACGAAATGAATTTTTCTATTGATTATTTATTGAATTTTGAAAATCGTGGCAATTTTTTGAGGCGATTGAGTTTTTTGGTCGCAAGCGAGAATCGTTTTATTGGCCGGACCAAATATTCAATAATAATAATTGGCTCCGCTGAATAAATAACAGAATTTCGTTGCATTCCAACGATGCAAACTTCAGGATCATCACTCGAGGGAATATTTTGCAAAAGAAAAAGATTTTTCCGCCGTGGGCAAAATTGCTACGCGGATCTTTTGATGAATTTTGTTAATTGTGACATATTAACAGAGACATCAACGATAAAATGAAGGGGGAAATTCGAATGATGAAAGAAGAGCTCAGCGCGATCGAGAGATATCGCGCACCGAAGGAGAGAAGTTTGGCTCAGTGTACCGCGAGTTTGGAAGCGATGAAAGCAACCAAAGAAGGTCTGGAGAGTGAGCTCCACCAAGATCTAATGGCCCAACTGTCGGTGGCCGATCAAGAGCAAGTTGACACGCTGAACGACGAAATAAGAGCCTTGACGAAAGAGAACAAGATCGCATTTGCAACGAGAATGCGTCGTGAAGCGGAGAAAAATAAATTGGAGAATTTGCTCACGAATAATTTGATGAGGCGAAGAGATGAATTGATTCAGGCGCTCCAAGAAATTTCCGTCGAAGATCGACAGCGTCAGTTGGACTCGTGCAAAACCCAATTGGCCGACATTGAAAAGAGACTGCTCAAAGTTAACAACGATTTCAGATTGCAAAACGACAAAGTCGCAAATGCATCGAAAAAAGTAAATTTTCCACAAATCTTGTTTAATTCTTTTTTTTTCACTGCAAACATTTCAAATTCGAAATTTTTGTTTATTTACAGCAAAAATTAGAATCAGCCGAAGTTGACAAGTGGAAAGTCAAGGAAAAAGAAGCCCAAGAAAAAATAGAGGCGGATGCTAAAGACCTGGAAAAGTTAGCGAGCAAGCAAAATATTTTACAACAAAAAATAGCAGAATGCACACAGAAAATCACCGAACTCGGGGCTTTGCCGAGTCCTGAAGCTTATGCCAAGTTCACCATGATGTCAACCAAGCAGCTGTTCAGAGAAATGGAAAAAGCAAACAATCATCTCAAGAAATACAGGTGAATTTTCAATCGTCGCCAACTATTCAAAAACCCAAACAAACCCTGGAACGATAACTTGAGTCGAGACCAGGCGATTAAATACCGCACCCTGTTTCCCTTCGTTCCCCCATTTTTTATCGTTTTATCGCGTGATCTGGTATTAAGAAACGAAAGAAATGAGCCTTTTCGTTAAATTTTACCGGAGATACAAATTTTTTCAAAATTTTCAAAATTCGGGTCATTTATGACCTCGGGAATGGGTAAAAAAAAAGTTGAACGGATGATAATTACGTTTGCGTTTTTCATTACAGCCACGTAAATAAAAAGGCGCTCGATCAATTCATGTCGTTCAGTGATCAAAAGGAAAAATTGGTAAGGCGTAAAGAGGAATTGGATCGAGGCGATGAGAAGATTAAAGAGCTAATGTCCGTTCTCGAGCAACGTAAATACGAAGCGATTCAATTTACATTCAAACAAGTGAGCAAATACTTTAGCGAAGTTTTCAAAAAATTGGTCCCGTCCGGACACGCGCAACTCGTTATGAAAACCGCCGACGGGGAAGAGGGCGACGACGCTGGTTCGGAGACGGCGGACTCTGATAGATTCACGGGAGTTGGTGAGAATCAATATTTTTAATAATCGTCAATTTTTTTCAACTTTGATCCTAACCTGATTTTGTTTTTCATCAGGAATCCGAGTCTCTTTCACGGGCCAAACCGCCGAAATGCGAGAAATGAATCAATTGTCCGGCGGACAGAAATCCCTCGTGGCGTTGGCCCTAATTTTCGCAATTCAAAAATGCGATCCGGCTCCGTTTTATCTCTTCGACGAAATCGATCAAGCTCTTGATGCTCAGCATAGAAAAGCCGTTGCCGATATGATTCACGAGCTCAGCTCAGACGCACAATTCATCACAACAACTTTCCGGTAAAACTCCATTTTTTAATCGACCCTCCGAGTGCACACCGGGTCGTTTTGACCCCAACAGTTTTCTGTCATCGATCGTTTGGCATTCTGAATAAATTTAGGCGATTAAAATAAAAATTAAAAAATAAAAAAAACAAAGAAATGACTGAAGTTTGCAACGTTGAAATTCAACGAAAACCGTTTTTTCTATTAATTATTTATTGAATTTTGAAAATCGTGTCAATTTTTCGAGTCGATTGAGTTTTTTGGTCGCAAGAGAGAATCGTTTTATTGGCCGGACCAAATATTCAATGATAATTATTGGCTCTGCTGAAGAAATAACAAAATTTCGTTGCATTCCAACGATGCAAACTTCAGAATCATACAAAGAATGCATATTGAGTGTGCAATCGAAAAATTAAATTTAATTGGAAGTACTAATTGATCTTTTTGTCTCTAATGCAGACCCGAGTTGCTTCAACACGCCAACAAATTTTACGGCGTAAAATTCCGCAACAAAGTGTCTCACGTGGAGTGCGTGACGCGGGAAGAAGCCGCAGACTTTGTCGAGGATGACACGACTCACGGATAGTTATGGAGCGATCCGATCAAACGCATATTCCGATTTTAAACATTATCCTTTATTTCAATTTTGCAATGTTTTTTTACCCTAATTTTCTTGTGTTTTATCGGGAATTCGGGAAAATTGCTGCATTGACGAAATTGTCATCAGAATACGAGACATGGAAAATATTTATTTATAAAGTTTAATAACATTAAAAAAAAAAGAAATGATATATAATTAGTGACGTATGACATTATTTTAAACGTTCAGATATTTTTAGGAAATCTCGGGGCCAACGTTTTCGCGTACACAAAAATCATAACGAATATTTCAATGTGCTGAAAATCCTCGGATTATTCCCAAAAGAAAAATACTTTTTTTTCCATAAAATTGCTTAAACGTAAAAAAAACGTCTGTTTTATTTATTTTTGAACAACGATCCAAATACAATTATTTCATTTTTCCTTGCGCTGCGACGACAGACTGTCGTGCAAATTCGTCACTACCGACTCGACCGCGTCCAGATTTATTGTGCCGTTGACATCAATGAAATTCGCCACTGATTTCACCACCGACGACTCGTTCAGCATTCCCGTTCCTTCGCTCTTCAACGACAACACCAGATTGTATTTGTCATCGTATTTTTTCAAGTACGAACTCGCCTCGCAAATCGAGTCCGGATCAAAACCTGCTGGATCCCTGCAAACAAAGTTCCCTTCGGTTTATTATCGGGCTCACACCGTTTTTAGCCATTTTCACGGTGACGTTGAATTATTTTTTCCCAGTTCCCAGTGTCAATGTGCTTAGAATGTCCCAAAACATGGAAAAAAGCAAATCTAGACAAAATGTCGGAATGTGTGTGTGTTCTGGGACTGTAAAATTCGAACATTTGTAACTCGGAAACGGTTTAACCTTCAGGGCTCCCATTTTGCACAAGATCTTCATTCTCTGAGAAGTTTATCGGAATTGGTGGAAAAATAGAAATTCTACGGTATTTTGAAATTTTCAGAAAATGTCACCGTTCTAACTTCCGCCAATTTGAAGATTTAATCCTAATTTTTTTTATGAATAGAGCATTATAATGGGAAGGGGTTTCGTATTGAATTTTGAAAAAATCGGTTCAACGATTCAAATTTGATAATTTTTCGGAATCTTAGTTTTCGAAAAATTGGCTGACCGCTTCAATTTTTTCAAATTTTGTGAGATACCGTGTATGAGTCTGTACTTTCTTGGTACTTTTTAGAAAATTTGACGAAATTATTTTGAAAAATGCGATTTTCGCGATGGTTTGGTAAGTGAAAAATCGATAAATGAGTGAAAATTTCATTGAATTGCTCACAGTGCCTCTATGAGAAAGCCACAAATAAAAATATAGTACCTCGCAAAGAAAAATTCGAGCATCGTGCTAAATCTTGAGGAATCAATTTGCAGCTTCAATTTGTTTCGTTTGGTACGTAAAAAATCGATAAATGAGTGAAAATTTCATTGAATACGCTGCAAATTGCTTCCTCAAGATGCTCAAAGTGCCTCTATGAGAAAGCCACAATTAAAAATATAGTACGTCACAGAGAAAAATTTGAGCAGCGTGCTGAATATTGAAGAAGCAATTTGCAGCTCTCAATTCGTTTTGATTGGTGGGTAAAAAATCGATAAATGAGTGAAAATTTCGTTGAATATGCTGCAAATTGCTTCCCCAAGATGCTCAAAGTTCCTCTATGAGAAAGTCACAGTTAAAAATTTTTTACCTCGCAGAGGAAGATTTGAGCATCATGCTAAATCTTGAGGAAGCAATTTGCAGCTTCCAATTTGTTTTGACAATGTTAAAGGCAACATGACAGCAAAGTAATGATCCTGAAGTTTGCATCGTTGGAATGCAACGAAATTCTGTTATTTCTTCAGCAGAGCCAATTATTATTATTGAATATTTGGTCCGTCCAATAAAACGATTCTCTCTTTCGGTCAAAAAACTCAATCGACTCGAAAAATTGCCACGATTTTCAAAATTCAATAAATAATCAATAGAAAAAATGTTTCTGGTTAAATCCCAACGTTGCAAACTTCAGGGTCATGCAAAGTAGATAATTCTATGAAACTGTGCAGGAGGATCCTTTGCATTGAAATTGTAGTTTCCTTTATGCGAGTCTGAGAGATTTTTCATGGCAATTTTTCGGCTTCGAGCTCCGGGAAATATCGAGGGACAAGACGAAGCAAATACCTTTGAACTGCAACGACGAAAATGCCTTTTTCCTTGTACGTGGTGTAAAGAGTGAGGAGGCCCATAACGAAGAAGTAAATTGATACGCAAGCGACAAGGACTGGCTTGGAAGTGGGGAAGGGGTAAAAATAATCCCAGAGAAGTGCGACAGCTGCTACTCCGACAGCGATGCCACAGAGTGCGAGTCGCCCATCGAGGAGAGAAAAGTTTTCTTCGTAGTCGTATTTTCTCAGTAAAACTTCTTTGACAGCATCGTCAAGTGCATTTTTGACAGCTGATCCATCCCACTTGTTTGTCACTTTGATTTCCTGTGAGACAATTCGAGAATGCATAGAATTATCGTACTGTTGAGTAAACAGTGGAATGGCCATCGTGGATCGTCATTATTTACACGCATTTTATTTCTTTCGAATAATTTGAATCGTTCAAATTCTTACCGTGACCCCGTTTTCTTTTTGATCTTTCTTTGAAACTGTCTCAACCATTTTTTATGTATTTATTTCGATGGAATAACACACTGGACACGTCGAATCAATCGAAACTTTTGAGAACGCCTGCAAGAAGTTCACACGTTCACAGAGTTTACGTGTTGTGAAGCGATCGACCTCCTCATCCTCAAACGGCGCAGCGACCGGCGCCACGCAATGATTTTCTGTTGCGGAGAAATACCGCGTTGTGGCTTGTGGCGCAATAGTCAATCGTCCGTCGGTACAACAATAAACTTCGAGAGCATTACGTGCAAATTCTACAACGTTTATCGTAATTCCTGTCGCTTCATTCACTATTTTATCATAATACCAATGATTACCAAACAATTACCCAGTGATATAAGTTATAAAAAAATTGTAAGGTCCAAAGAGCTCGGCCGAGTTGATGGTGTCAGAAATTTCCTCGAATTTGAGGTTAGGTTTGCCTGTGGGGCCTTGTCGTCGACGGTCGATCGACACACGTGCTTCGAGCATAGTTGGAAACTTCATTCATCTTTTTACTCGTTTCGTTATCTATTTGATCAACTTCCAAACAGATTTTTTTATTGGGAAACTCAAAAACTTTGCCTGGTTGTTCGGAAATATGGAGCTCATGGAAAACATCGAAGAGCCTTTGCAGAACACTGCCAGAGTGTGAGTAATAACCTTAAAAAACATTGAGAATTCTCGTTACCTCTGATTTCGTCTTCAATCTCAAATAATTCGTTAATTAATATTCATAACATCCCGTAATTTTTCTTTACACGCCTAACGTGAACTCTAATCAATTTTAAAAATTACACATTTTTCTCGTGTTGTTTTTTACTACTTCTTCATCATAATACAAAGATTTTTTATTCTTAATTTCTAATAGTCTGTGTTGTCGATGTGGAATCGTAATCGAGCCGAATCCAGCCAATATGTGCGTGGCTTGTCTTCGCTCCGAAGTCGACATTACCGAAGGAATTCCCAAACAAGCGACATTACACTTTTGCCGAGGATGCGAAAGGTACGTTTACTCCGATTTGCGACAATTTTTATTCGACTAATTTCATTGTGTATTATCGTGACATTAATTATGGATCAGTCATCAGGATTTCGCTAATGAGTTTCGAATTTTTTAGAAAAACAAATCAACTTTGTGAGATTTATGAGTTAACTCAAACCTCAGAACAGTAAATTATTATTTTTTTTACCGATTCCGGTAAACTCGAGTCACAAATGACCAGAATTTTGAAAAATTCATATTTTTAGTAGAATTTAACGAGAAGGGTCCAACTTTGGCTCATTCTTTTCGTTTTTTGATGCCGGAGCGCGTGAGTATTGAGGAATTTTAATTACAGTCATAAAATTACTCGAAAATGCGCCAAAACGATAAAAAAAAAAACGAGAAAATTAGGGGAGAAAAATTTTAAGTCGTTCCAGCGTTAATTTTCATGTGACGCAAGGAAAATGGATCGAGCTCCGTTTATGTCTCTTAAATTCGATTGTTTTACGTAACGATTGTTCCTGTGTCAGATATTTGCAACCACCTGCCGAATGGATTCACGCTGCATTAGAATCGCGCGAGCTCCTTTCCCTATGCCTGAAGAAACTGAAAGGTCTTCAACGTGTAAAACTCATAGACGCAGGCTTCATATGGACAGAGCCGCATTCCAAGAGACTCAGAGTAAGTCAGCCCAAGAAAAATCATTTTTCAAGTACAAGTTTCTTGTGTAAAATTCAAATCTACAGCTCGAACTTGGTTTAAAAATCTTCAGGTGAAACTTACCGTTCATGCAGAAGTAGCCGGTGGAGCAGTTTTGCAACAAGTATTTGTTGTCGAGTATATCGTGAATAATCAAATGTGCGACGATTGTCATCGCACAGAAGCCAACGATTATTGGCGCGCATCGGTGAGTCCAATTGTTGCTTTTAACTATTTTCAATAAATAATCAACATGGATTTTTGAATTGACCGAATGACCAAAGTGAAAATCATTTTTTTTAGGTCCAAGTTCGACAGAAATCGATCAACAAAAAGACTTTTTACTATTTGGAGCAACTTATCTTGAAATACAAGGCACATGCACAAACACTCGGG
Organism: Diadegma fenestrale; assembly: GCA_037043255.1. Classification (NCBI taxonomy): domain Eukaryota; kingdom Metazoa; phylum Arthropoda; class Insecta; order Hymenoptera; family Ichneumonidae; genus Diadegma; species Diadegma fenestrale. Next base: position 2,126,266 of record CM073311.1, on the reverse strand, counting down.
ATCAAGCCGATTCATGGTGAGGAAAGCAACTTATTTAAAATACCAAAAATGCACGGAGAAAATATTGCATCGAAAATTACTGTTATTATAGTTCCCTGGTATCATGACGTCCCTCTAAGAAATTTTTATGTCTTTTATTTTTTAAATTTATTTCCTCATTTTATTTATTATTATTATTAATTAATTATTCTTAATTATAACAATTTTATATTATTATATAATTATATAATTTAATAATTATATAAAAATAATAAATAATAATAAAAAAATAATATAATTATTAATTAATAATAACAAAAAAATGATAAATTAATTGATTTAACTAAGAAAACTAAGAAAGTCAATTTTCATCTGAAAAAGGGCGAAAAATGTCATAATTTTCGCGATTTCGATAGAAAAAGAATGAAAAATGACTGTTTTTGGTAATATTTCTCAGAGGGACAACTTGGTACCAGGAAGCTATCGTGACATAGTGAATTTTGATGTAATATTTTCTCCGTGCGTTAAATTTTCTCAAAGTTTTGATTCTCGGCGTGAATTCGTATGAATTCTGAAAGCTAAACGAATATTCTACCCATATTTCAGATGGTATCGATTTCTTTTACGCAAATGAGGCTGCGGCGAGGAAAATGATCGATTTTTTAACGGCCGTTCTGCCATGCAGATATCAGCATTCTAAAAAATTAATATCTCACGATATTCACAGCAACGTTTATAGTTACAAATTTACATTCAGGTAAAAAAAACGCAAAATTAAAACTTTTCCGTACGATTATTTATTTATTTTTAGTTTTTTTGTATTTTTTGAATATTTTTTGAATTTATTTTTATACAGCGTCGAAATTGTGCCAATTTCCAAAGACAGCATCGTCTGTCTTCCGAAAAAATTGACTCATCAACTCGGTGGGATAAACCCGATAGCTCTCGTCTACAAAACCACAAATTCTCTCCACTTGATGGACGTTTCGACAGGCCAAAGTAAGAAGAAAAACAATTTTCTCATAACAAACGATCGTCCAGCTCTTTGGAAAATTACGTTTTTTATTTATTTTTGCCCGTCCAGTTGCCGAAGTCAGTGGAACTGTCTACTGGCGACATCCGTTCAACAGCATCTGCAATCCCAAACAATTGACGGAATACATCGTAATGGATATCGAGCCGATGAAGAGCAAGGACATTAAAGTTTTTCCTGGCCAAGGCGCGATCTCGATGAAGGTTCGTTGTTAACCCATGCAATAATTAACATTCGAATTCCACAATTAATAATCGATTTTTAATTGAACATTCGCTACGATTTTTACGTTTTAATTTAATTTATTATTTAATTATTATTAATTATTAAATAATAATGATTAATTAATTCAAATAATTAATTATTAACTTAACTTAATTATTTGTTTTATTTTAGCACGTGATTGCCGACGTGTGGCTGGTAAAAGCCTCGGAACTGGGAGTTTCCGAAAGTCCAATCCACGCGCGAACACATTTGGGTCACATTCTCAAGCCCGGAGATTCCGCTTTGGGGTACGATGCATTTTTTGAATTGATTGAAATATCGCAACTTTTATTTCGATTGGATTAGCGCGGAATGTGAAAAAAAAAATGAAAATTCTTTTTTCGTTTTTCTTAGATACGCCGTGGGCGATAGTAACATCAACGACGTGAATTACGACAAATTGAATCAAGACTCCATTCCCGATATTATTTTGGTCAAAAAGTTCTACGGCCACGATAAGTCTGCACGTCGGCGAGCGAGAATGTGGAAACTTAAACGCCTCGCCGAAGACGTCGTTAGCTTGAACACCGAGAACAAGTATGTCTTGATTTTTTTATTTATTTTAATCAAATAATTCAATGACACTGAAGTTCGCAACGTTGGGATCCAACGAAAAATACTTTTCCCCTTAATTTTTTGTTCAATTTCAAAAGAAAACACAATTTTCGTATCAATTTTTCGTGTTACAATCCTGGAAAACGATCGTTTTATTGTCCTGATTCAATATCGAAGAAAAATCATGAGTTTCCCTCAAGAAAAAACGGAATTTCGTTGCATTCCAATGATACTTCAACATCGTACAATTCATTCCAAAGATTATCAAAAGCCAAGTTGAAAATTCCTTCAAAATTTGAATAATCAACGAGTCGAATTTTTTCGTTCCAACTTTTTTTCAACCAGTTCTCAGCTCGCGCGTAAAAATTGAGAAAATTGGTTGAACTTTTTAATTCCGTTCGAACAAACGCGACGAATCATTTTCGCTTTCGAAATTTGTAGCCATCGCCCTTGAATTTACGATATATAATTGGGTCAAGGCTTCTCAAGCTGTTTTGTATTCACGGAGCAATGTCGCAGTCGTGTGCTATATTATGGCTCAAAAAAAAATTGAAAATACTCCCCAAAATGCGTGTTTCTTGCCGAACGTGTAAAACAGAAATTGTTACATTTTTTTCACTCTTTTTAGGAGTTCACGCGCCTTTATTTCAAACTCTCGCTTCATATTGAGCATTGAAAATATTTCGATGTTAAATTTTGTCAACTCATTCGCGGACATATCGTGAATGAATAATATTTATTCAGAGATAACGCATTATTCAATATTATTTATCAACCGAGAGTATTTACCGATGCGATATTGAATTATCGAAATAAATGATAAAAATAAAAAAAAAAAATTCTAGCGAGTACAACGAATTCCTCGACGACTTGGAGGAAGATCCGGAAATGCGACAGAACATCAATATCTTCAGAGATTCGAGCAAACAAATACCGATAGATAGCAACGACGTGGATCCCAACATGCCACAAGTAACGCTCGAGGAAATGCTGGAGGACCTCGTGATCGATGACACCGAAATGGCTGAGGTTTACGAATGATTTTCATGCCCCCAATGAATCCGTGAATTATTCATCTTTTTTCCGATTTTTATTAGTCAAGGCAAGAATGTATGAGGCGAATTTGGAGTCGTGCTCCTCAATGAACTTTGTTTTCTTATCGATTTAAGAAAAATACGCATTCTGAATAAATAATCGTCGAGAAATCCTTAAAAATTGAGTAGATTTAATCGATCGAAAGGTCTAATAATTCAACAAGATTAAATCAACAGCGATCATCTCCTGCTCCAAAAAAAAGCAGCCACAAAGTGAAACACGCGTAAGTCAGACCCTTTCAGAATTTATCAAATCGAGATGACTGATTAAAATTTTTTTTTTCTATTCCGACCTCAATACAATTAAGGAAATGATTGAAAAAATGATCGTTTTTATCGAATTGATATCTGATTTTTCAAACAATCGGACAATCCTTGCTCGAGACGAATCTGCCGATACGAACTGATAAGTAAATATCTCGATTATCCGATTGTATGGCGCTACATATTCCTAAGGAGAATCCAGTCAAAGCTCATTCCTTTCGTAATGTGGCTCGTTACGGGAATACTCGTTTGTCTCGCGCTCGTCGGTGCACAATCTCCAGAGATTTCAGGTTACCATTTTCAAAAAAAAAAACTATAATATTCAAAATATACAGGAATTCGCAAAAGACGGCAAATTTTTTGTTTTGTTTCTTGTTTCCACTCATTACGTTCAACTTTTTGGCTTCACATTGGTGCAAATTTGTACCGACAGTTGTAATTTTTTCTCATAATGCAAAACGCAATTTTGGAGTCCTCGACTTTCCGGTCAAGACAGCACACGCTCTTGAACTTTGCATTTCTTTTGGATTTTGGGCCAGTCGTCTGAACGTTGAATGGATTTTTTGTTTATTTCAAAATCGCTCAAGAGTTGTATTTTTTTTCTATTTTGGCGGTTGTGGTGTAAATTCGAAAAGTTATGTTGATCTCATGTTCTGATTTTTTGAATGTCTCATCGGTAGACGATGTAGATTTGAGCATTTTCACCGACGCGGTTCTTAATTGGACGCGGACCGGACACGAGAGTGAATTGTTGAGGCGATATTCTCAACGATTGGCCTTACCCACCGAGCTACGAAACTCGGATTGGCGAACGTTCAGGGCTTCGAATGCAAAAGCCGCGTGTGCGATTTGCAAATCTGTTGCAAAAATTGTCATCGCTGAACGAACCAATGGTGCGCCGATCGAAGAAATCCAAAAAACTATCGTCAATCTGTGCATGTATTTGAATCTCCAGACAGAAGCCGTTTGCCAAGGAGTCGTCGAAACCCAACTGGTCAGTGAAATAAACAAACTTAATTTTAAAACCAATTCTTGCTTCAATTAATTAATTATTTGATTACTCAATTTATTTAATTCAATTATTATTCGTTTTTTAATTGAATTATTTATTAATTAATAAAAAAATTAATTAATTTTTATTATTAATTATGAATTAATTATGAATTAATTATTAATAATAATGATTGATTAATCCATTTAATTAATTAATCAATTAATTATTAATTCATTCATTTAATTAATAAATTAATTAATCAATTAAATTAATGAATTAAAAATTGATGTATTCTTTAAAATCTAGTCAGTAAAGTGAGTAAAAAGTGAATTTTGTGAATTTTTATGGTGCAGCCGATTCTTCTGTACATCGTGGATCACGATTCACTAATTGATCCAGCTGATGTTTGCGGCTTAGGCCTGCAGAGTAAATATTGTTCAACGGTTAGTGATAAATACGATTGGGACATAGAAATCGATGAAGATTCATCTGACGAAATAGCACCTCTGGAAATAGAAGGAACTTTCAAAGTTTTGCAATTATCGGATATTCATTACGACCCAATTTATGAGCCTTACGGAAACTCACAATGCGGTGAACCGATGTGTTGTCGAAAAGGACAAAACGCAACTAACACTAGTCGCAAAGTTGCGGGATTTTGGGGCGATTATGACAATTGTGATCTCCCTTGGCACGCGTTGATTGATGCGCTCGAACATATCAATAGTACCCACCAAGTAAGATTTCTAGATTTATTATTCTCTCACGAATTTCTATACAATAAAAAAAAATCATTTTTTTTTATAATGAAGTAGTGAAATGAATTTTTTTCATGCTCTAAAATTGGCTGCGAACGATAAACATTGTATGTGAATAATTGTTCAACTTCTTTATGAACAATTCAGGATTTCTTATACATTTATTTCACCGGTGACTTGATCGATCACGGTGTTTGGGAAACAACGAAAAAAGGAAACGTCGAAAGTATAACAAAAAGTTACACTCGAATAAAAGAAACGTTTCCTAATACTCCGATTTATCCGATCATCGGAAATCACGAACCTCATCCGCTCAACGTGTAACTACCAAAATTTTCCCATCAACTATCAAAGAATTTCGTGTTTTACGAAAAATACGTTTACTTTTCTTATTCCGCAGGTTTGCTCCGCGTTATATCGAGGACGAGAACTTTACTACCCAGTGGTTGTATCAATTGAGCGCCGATCTTTGGATCGAGTTCGGTTGGCTGCCAGAATCGACGAGACAAACTATTTTGCAAGGTGGATTTTATACTGTTTCCCCACGCAGAGGGCATCGAATAATAGCGCTCAATAATAATGTTTGTTACACTTTCAACTGGTAAGGAATCTGCAGAAATTTACGTTTTTTTTTACTATTCCAACTTCGTATATAAAATCTCATGCCCTTTCGGTTGTCAATCATTCCAAATTCGTATACAAAATCTCATGCCCTTTTCGTATTCGTATATAAAATCTCATGCTCTTTTTGTTGAGTGAAACTTGGATGAAATTCATTTCACGCAAACTTTTCGTGCAAAATTGAATGAAATTCAATTTAAAACGAAAATTGCAGGTGGCTTTTACTCGATCCACAAGATCCAGACGGTCAATTACGTTGGTTGGCGGACACGCTATTAGAGGCCGAAAAGAACGGCGAATACGTGCACATATTGGCGCACGTGCCTGCGGGAAGTGAAGCTTGCTACGTGGCGTGGAGTAAAGCGTATGGAAAAATTGTCAATCGATTCGCCCACATAATCAGAGCCCAATTCAACGGGCATACTCATTTAGACGAGTTCAACGTTTTCTACGATCTCCAAAATTCCAATAAGCCTGTCAACGTTGCGTGGAACGGTGGGAGTTTAACGACCTTTGCGAAACTCAATCCAAATTACAAAATTCACACGGTAGAGGCTAAAACATTTGTGAGTATCGTGAACAAAAAAAAATCATCATTCCATAGTTTTTTTCGGGAAAATCATAATCCCGAATCTTGAAGAAATAAATCGTAAGCTTTGTACGAAATTAGGAAATAACGGATATCGATACGTGGATCTTCAATCTTACGGCAGCGAACGAGACTCCGGAAAAACGACCTGAATGGTTCAAATCTTATTCCTTCAAAGAAGAATATAATCTCGAGGATCTCTCGCCCGATTCTCTCCACAAATGGATCGTGGAAAGGTCGAAAAACATCTCCACATTGCAACGATATCGCGAGTAAGAAAATTGCCAGAAAAAATCACCCTACGAATTTGAATTTTCAAGCATGAACTACATTTCGTTTTTATTTCACAGAAATTTGTATAAACGCGCCGAACCCTCGACAAGCCGAGATTGCGACGACCAATGCCTCCGGGATATTTTGTGCGTAATCGTTACGACCACACGCAACCTCGATAATCAATGCAATTTTTCGCTTTCTTCATCCCGGACGTAATAATAATGACAATTATCAATTTTATAATTTTTTGTATTTTTTTTTTTTTTATTACTAAGACATGTATTTTGAATCATCAGCCAAGTCAAGATTTGTATTTACAGTGACGATATACACGTCGGTTCGACTCAACGAAAAAAAGGCCCATCACGCGTTTGCTTTTTACAAACCTATCCAGTTCACTGATTTCATATTCATTACATCCTCTCCCGGAATTTTGTCCAATTCGTTAACCTGCGATCAACAGAATTTGCCATTAAAGCACTTTTGTCAATGAAGAAAATCGATACAACTTTAATGATCCTGAAGTTTACCTCGTTGGAATGCAACGAAATTCTGTTATTTCTTCAGCAGAGCCAATAATTATTATTGAATATTTGGTCCGGCTACTAAAACGATTCTCTCTTGCGACCAAAAAACTCAATCGACTCGACAAATTGCCACGATTTTCAAAATTCAATAAATAATCAATAGAAAAAATGTTTTTCGTTGAATCTCAACGTTGCAAACTTCAGAGTCATACAACTTTACGCCGTTGAAGTGAATGAATTTACTAGAAAAGCTGAATCATCAAAATGAGGAAGAAAAAATGTATTTTTCGTTGGATTCCAACGATGAAAACTTCAGAATCGTCACACCTTTGGAAAATCGATGAATAATGTTTTTTTTTACCTGCTTGCGCACGTAAACGACTAGTCGTTCAATGACCTCGGGATCGTTGCATTCGCATTGGTAAAATCTTCTCCACAAAGCTCCTGCGAGGACTTTGTCGTCGGACATGATTCCCTCGTCGTAGCCAATAATCGCGGCATTGAATTGGTGTGAAAGCATCACAGTCTGTTTCTTTAACGCCACCGGACTCGCTTTCTGCAATTGAAAATTCATTTTTCCAAAAACTTGGCATTTTTCGTGTCAAAAATGTTTTGTCTTCGTTGTTTCAATATTTTTTATCTCGGCCTATTCATATAAAATAAAAATTGTCGTTGTTGAGAAAAGAATAAAAAACAACTTGATGTTTCGAAAAAAAACTGCAGGAACTGAGAAAATTTTGATGGACTAAGGAAAATGTTATGATAAAAGGAGAAGGGAACATTTTTAATTGTATGAGGAAAAAGGAATGAGGAAAGGCGAGAAAATTAATTACCTCTAATTTGGTCTTCCTGACATTGACGTCTTCCCACATTGCGTCGACTATGTGATTCCTCAAGTCCTGCCCATTTGCTCCTTCAGCCATGCACCTCACCATGAGCATCCATACGTGCAGTTCCGTTATGACAAACCATGAATAGAAAGTATCAGGCATTTTGAGTTCTAGAGACGACAGAAAATTTCGTTTTTTGGATTATTGCCAGTAAGTTTTTGAGCTCTAGAATATTGCACATTTTTATGCAAACTCGGAGCTGCAAATAACGAACGGAATTACATAAGGACAATTTAGAAACTTAAAAGTATAAGGAGAAGGCCCTTAAATGACTCTGAAGTTTGCAACGTTGAGATTCAACGAAAAACATTTTTTCTATTGATTATTTATTGAACTTTTATAATCCTGGCAATTTTTTGAGTCGATTGAGTTTTTTGATCGCAAGAGAGAATCATTTTATTGGCCGGACCAAATATTCAATAATAATTATTGGCTCTGCTGAAGAAATAACAGAATTTCGTTGCATCCCAACAACGGAATCTTCAGGATCATGACCCTTAAAGCATTGCAGACGATTTGATGGTCTTTACCTGAGAATAATTCAATGTACTTCATCTTATGTACAATATCCTCGTACAAAAAAGCGCCGTTCAATCTTCGTCTCTGAAAATGAATGAGAGAACTGTAATTTTATATTTGCAAAATAATTTGGGAAGATTACGGCGATGGGTAAAAATGGTGTCTTACGTATCTTCCAGCACTGGGAATGGGAATTTTTTTGAGCAGCCGTTTGAAGAAATTTGGTTCTATGTGATGGGAAACAACGTTGCAAGTTGGAACGGCAACGCGAAGAGATCGTGTAGTTTGCGGCGGAAGAGCAAACGACGGAGTGTCGAGGGCGGATAATCTTGTTGCACCATAACACGACATTACATCGCTTCCCAACATACTCAGCAGCTGAAAATTTACCAATCGATTGTGTACATTCACTGGATTTATGACTCTGAAGTTTGCAACATTGAGATTCAACGAAAAACATTTTTTCTATTGATTATTTATTGAATTTTGAAAATCGTGGCAATTTTTCGAGTCGATTGAGTTTTTCGGTCGCAATTATTGACTCTGCTAAAGAAATAACAGAATTTCGTTGCATTCCAACCCATGGAAACTTCAGGATCATCTCAATTTTAAATTCCAAGCTGACAAAACAAACATCGTTGTTTTTCTCTCGTTTTCGGTGCGGTGTCATTTTTATAGGTTAAACGTGAGAGGAATGAACGTAGTGCTTTTAAATTTATTCATATTCCGTCCCATGACATCGAATTATTACATACAATATCCGCTCATCTTGGACTCTCAGGTTAATAATCATGTCCCAATAAACTATCGTTAACAACAAAACTCACCTTTGCCGAAGGAGCTAATCGTGTTCGGAGCATCATTTGTCCGGTAAAAACTAAACTTTCCTTCTCGAATATAATCCAAATACTAGTGATTATTTGTTTGTTTAATCCAGGTTAAAAAATCGACAATACAGGGTATTTTTTAGGATTGAATTAGGGAGAGAACAACACAATTTTAACAAGACTAAAGTGCTGCCTTAGAGAATTTAGCGAAACGGCGAAGATGCGAACTTGTCTCCGAAAAATGGAGGTCACCGGGTGATTGAGTTGTTATGAACGCGCTCAAGACCACATTTGCAACCGATTTCTTCGCAAAACCAATAAGAATTTTCATCCCCAACACAACGAATTGGTAATGTTACTATTTAATAAGAATTTTGATCAATACATCTGCATGTCGTCGATGCTTAACTTGCTAAAAATCGAAGGAGAGACCGTAAGATTCGCTAGTGATTCAACTTCATTCACCACCTTCACAAATCCACAGCTAAACTTAACTAATATCGCTATCGCAACTGTTTCGACTTGTAAATAAAACGAACTAACGTAACAAGTAACTATTTTCTCGATTAAAACGCTTGTAAAATGTTGTCGACAACTTTTCGAATCACTTTTTTATGGTGCTCGCACGATTCGCTTCACGAAAATTCCCCCAACTTCGCATCCCTCACGTGCAAGTCCAAAAAAAAGATGAAGTTGTACGATAATTGAACTTTGAGTGCACGCATCTCGTTTTTTTCGCGGGAAATCATTTCAGCATCATTAAGCATTAACGGCAATGATGTAGATGAACTCATTATCGAGAGATTTATCAAGGTATCAATGAAATCGTTGCATTTACCTACTTTTTGTGAACCAGCAATGAAGTGAATCACAACAATTGTGATTCCTCTGTATTCCATCATCAGCCCTGCCCTTGCTTTCAATTTTGCCTGAAAATTCATCAACCATTTTCCTACTTTTGTATGCAATCGAGAAATTTCCAACAGTCGAGAACTTTAAGCGTCTCGGCGCCCATGATCCACATTTTTTTCTCCGACAGCTTTTCATAATAAAACGTGTCGCGTTTTCAGGCAATGAAAACCATAAAGGCAAAGACTAAACTGAAGAAGAAAGATACGAAATTCGGCAAAATGAAATTAGCCAATGGCCAAAGCGCCAACGAAACTTCGGATTTGTCGCAACTGCGAAAACCGATCGACATTAGTTTATCCAGTTTGAAACAAGTAGCTGAACTTTTTGAAAAAGGGAGCGACGAAATCAAGGCGATACTGAATTACGAATGCAATATTATTTACGAGTGCAAAATTTGTCGCAGTCTTTTCCGAAGTCTCGCTAATTTAATATCCCACAAGCGAGCTTATTGCGTCGAGAAACATTGCTTTGTATCCAGGCGAAGGGATGTTGATTCTACGGATTCGGTATGCACCTGACATTCTCTTTAACTTAAAATTCCCAAATAAAAAATTGCACTAAGCAATGTTGGATAAAAAAATTTTCCCTCAACAACATTAACCCCTTTGCCGTCGATTGTATTCCAATATTTCGTGCCACAGACTTCTGATCCGGAACTGCTGTTCGATCCAGACTTGAGAAAAAATTATTCAAACGACAGAATCCTCAGAAGTCAGTCTCAATTAGTGCGCATTGAGCCCAGAAAAGATTTGACCTCGGTTGTCGACATGTTGACAAAGAAACAGAACAATGTGGCTCTCGAGGAAACGAGCCCCGACGAAAGTAGCGATACTTCGCCAATGCAAATCACCAGCCACGATGAAAAAATTGTATTAGAAATAATAGATTCTCGACAAGCTGCATATCAGACAGTTTCCAGACTTGAAAATGTTGCTCCTGGCGAACTGATGAAAAATCAAGTAACAACTTTATTCAAAATTTATTTAATTTTTGACCATAGACATTTTTCTTTATGTTCGTTACTCGCTATTTCAGACGCTCGAATTAAAGAGCATTTTAAATCCAACCACCGGTGTGCTCGGGCCAAATGGCGAACTTATTGAAATTCACAGTCGGTCAAAAAATGATCATTCGACAGGCGACGAAGAGGCTTTGCCATTGGATCATAGACTCCTCATTAACAGAGATACTATTTGTACATTATGTGAGTTTGTTCATTCAATACAATTTAGCCAGTTTTTTTATTTTCCAAATTTTCATTTCTCTATTTTTGAAAAATCATTATTTTTAATTAATTAATTGATCAATCAATTAATTAATGATTAATAATTAATTAATCAATAAATGATGAGTAATGAATAAATATTATATTATAATACTAAAACATATGCAGTTCTTTATTTACGCTCGTAAACAAATGAAATTTATTGTGAGCTTCGTAATTTGTTTAAAAGAATTCTCCAACTTGTGACTGAATTCCACAACTATTTGATTTTTTTGACAAATTATTGGATATTCATTGATTTCGATGCATTGAACATTCACTTGTTGAATAATTGGGATAAAGAAAAATTGGTGTCAATTTTCAGGTGGTGCAAGATTCGCGACAAAAAAAACTCTGACGTTTCACATGAAGTCGAAACACTTGACGCATCGCAAGTGTTTCCCTTGTCCATATTGCACGGGTACGTTCACGAATCGATGGAGCGTTTATCGACATTTATTTAGAGGTAATTAAAAAATATATTTTTACTTTTTTTACATCGCTCGATCACGATGAATACATTTTTGCAACTGAAATTCAATAATTTGACGCCTTCATAATAAATATTGTAGTTTTTTTCGGTCGGATTTACAACTAAAAAACTTTGTACAGTTCACAGAAAGACGAACGAACAAGTTCGAAAAATACGTTCGCAGATCGAGGCTCGACCTTGTACGAGAGAAGCCCCGAGTTTAGCAAAATTTCAGGGGACCTCTGTGGCCCAGAGAGACGCAAGAAAGCTCGACGAAGCAGAGCAGGTTCGTGCTTATTGTGAAATATGGTCGAAATTTCTGGACGTAGAATTGATTGAAAAATAAACAAATATTTTCCGGCGATCCTTAGAGTTTGAATGGCGCTGGGGACAGTTTGGAATCGGAGACTGAGCCAGCGAATTGCACAAAATGCGGAAAGCGTTTCGAGCAAAAAGCGATGCTCATTTCGCATTTCCCAAACTGCACGAAACTGCCTGAGAGTGCGGGACGTCGCAGAGCGAGGAAAATTCCGCCTCAACGTCACGTTGGGCTCGTAGACACGGAAATAAATGTTGTTGGGGATGGAAACGACGACGAAACGGAAGCCGCTAGTTCAGAAGGTTGCCGAACAGTCCAAACGAGCGATTCAGAGCGTCCGCAAGTCTCTTCTGAGAGCGAAAAATGCACCGCGAACTCGGCGGCGATTCAGAAGTCAGAATCGTCGGAGCAAGCGCCCCCGTTGAACCGAAAATTATTTTTGATTTTGACGACCGAGAAACCGGAATCGCGTCTACCGAGCCAAACATCAGAATCGTCTGCGACAATAAAAAAGCCGGAAGTTCCTTCATTGCTTACAAAATCAGAAATATTATTATCAGAAAAAAAAGTAGGATTTTCTGCATCGAGACGAAAATCGAAATTGATTCCGATAACCGATGAGACGGAAGCGTTTTTGACGAGCCCGGAGGCTGCTCCGGCGACACAGGAACAAAAATTACTTTTGGACGTCCAAAACCCGAAAAAATCTCCGATTAATCGGAAATCTAAATCGCCGGCGATAATCAGAAGGATGTCAAAATCGTCCGCCAATGAAAAAACAGCATCGATCACGACGAATCAAGAATCTGCCGGATTGACATCGATCCAAGCAAAACCGAGATCGATTCCGACCGGCAGAAAAACTGGATCGACTCCAAGGAATCGGAAGTTGCAGTCGAGCTCGAAAAGCGCAGGAAAGAAGTTAATACCGAACAACCGGAAGTCAGGATCGTTTCCGGTCGCGTCCGATCCTGTGGCCATGGAAAATGCCGGTTTATCGACAATCGTTGCGAGTGTGCCTGCGGAAATATCGATCAGGGTCGAAGAAGTATCGAGTCTGAGCAAAGACGTTTGGGACAAAATAGGAACGAGCGAGGAAGCGACCGCGGCAAATTTTACGCCCGAAAATGTCAAATCTCCAGTAAAAACTCCGCCAGGAAAAATATTGTCCGATCCGTCGACAAAGACGACGACGAAATCGTGCAAATCTGGATCAGACATACCGGAAGTGATTTACACGAGTATCGACAATTCCCGACCGGTGGAGCTCTCGGTATTGAGCAAAGAGAAAAAATTGGGTATACAATATCGAGGAATCCGTTTGCCGACGGTGACTCTGGAGAAAATAAACGTAACGCGGGCCCTAGCAAAAGAAAGCGACGGAGAAGTGTCCGCGATAGTCTCAAAAGAGAAACCGGAAATCGAGGCAATTTCTCGAGCGCAACAAAATCGTAATTTTCAGTGTTTGCCGTGTAATCAGAGATTTACAACTGCGGCAAATTTACGAAAACACATAAGTGCCCATGTCAGGAGAGATCGTTATCGTTGCAAGCTTTGCACCGATTTCAAGTCGTTGCTAAAGTGCGACGTTGTGGCGCATTGCAACACGGTTCATAACACGAAAAACGATCGGAATTTACTCGCCGAACTCGTGGTCGAAGAGCCTTTTGAAACTCGCGACGAACCGGAAATAATAAACGTCGCGCCTTCCTCGACAACGCAAGAACCAACAATCGTTCCGTCCGAAAATGCAATCGTCATTGATGAACCAACGAAAAGCCAGGAAAACGAAACAACCGATTTGTTGACTAGCGCCGTTGAACACTCTCCCGAGTCTGATCCTAAACCCAAACGAGGTCGACCTCCGAACGTTAGAAACAGAACTAAACGAAGAAGAAAGATAAGAAGACTATTCGGAAAAAGACGTGTTCTCAGGCACGTTTCCCCGCCAAGATTACCGGACGAAGCCTCGGACGAAATTCCTCCCGTTCTGGAAACCCTCGAAAAGTCTTCACCCTCAAGAACCTCCTCAAGAATGGACTGCGATCCCGAGCTGAGGAAAATGGTGATGGAAGTGATTTTTGGATCTTCGGAGAATGGAAAAAACCCGAAAGAAATCGATCACGACTGTCGCGAGTTTGAAAACGATTCTCAAAGCAACAGTACCGATTTTGATCAGGCCATTCGTTGCCAAGAGGTCATTGAGCCTCCCCATCAAACTGGAGAACCAACCGATCCAAATATTGTCTCAACCAAATCCCCAGAAAATTTAAATCATCATCAACCGAAGACTCACAACAGTGCGAACAACAATTCGCTGCACGAACATTGCGATAATTACCAGTTGAAAAATATCGCTGATAATCACGATCCAATTGTTTTCCCAAAAAAATCGAATTACGTGGCGATTCCAGTGGCCACGAAGAATCCTCCGGTTCGCGAATCTAATTCTCTCTCCCCGACGTTGAAACAGAAAACGCCGAATAACCATTTGGCGGAGACACAACAAACCGAAATCGGCGTTTGTCCTCAAGAATGAATATTTTTCTTTTTATCTCCAAATTTATTCCATGCCTTGAATTGAATGATTAATAATTTATGAATCCTCCAATTTCTCGTATTATTCTCAACTTGTATCCGATAAGAATATTTTCTTGTATGAATTTTTTCTTCCGTTGCATCATTTGCATTTTTGCTCCATTTTATGTCGTTTTTGTATGTTCAATTTTTTGCATAGTTATAAAAATGTGAATTTTTTTCTGTTACCCGTTATTTTCATTTGTTCCCAAAAAATGTTCCTTGAAGGTTCAAAAATGAACGTTGCAAACGCCCTAGAAACTTTTTTCGAAAAATATGTTTTTCGAACTTTAGTGAAAAGTATATGAATCATCGTTATAACTGAATGCACATATGTACGAAAAATCTGAGTGATGAAATTTACCTCGTAAATAAATACTTCGTATACGTAAAATCATGAATTAATGAAAAATAAATTATTCATTATCATTAGAGCCCATCGTCATGTCTAAAATTTAGACATTCAAAGGTTGACCTTGGCCTACTTTTATACACAATGAAATAAATATTTGCAAGTATTTTTGTGCTGTTTTGCTAATTTTTCAGTCCAAGTTTCAAGTTTTTGGGAAAAAAGACTCGAGGAAAATTTGCAGAGATAATAATGAAAGTATCTTCAAAAAATCTCTCGGGTCGAGGCAAAAAACTGAGAAAAACCTCGAGTTTTTAACGATTTTGAGGAGTAACTTTAGTTTCGGTTTTTTTGTGCGTGGGAAATTGAATGAATTTCGTTCGTTATGAATTTCTGACAACGAAAATGTAAAACACGATCGCAACCCGGTGTCGATGTGACGATTCACATCGAATAGCGCGGTCCGCACGCGTTAGCATTTGGCTTTTGTTTTGATTTTCGCGGCTAGTCGAAATGGTCGTGTATTTCCGTAACAGTTCGGTCGGAGCGCACTTGTCGCGCGGCGGCAGGGTGGGGGAATCAACGCGGCGGGAGCAGCGAGCGTCCGAGCGAGCAGGCATGCGGCTGGACAGTCGGACAGTGTAGAACACCAACAGACGCGCTGCGAATCGCGCCGAGAACGCACGTACGACGTGTTTTTCATAACCGCGGTATTTACTCGTAAATTCATCGTGTTATTATGATCGTTATCTCCGGTTTTGTCAGTCTTTAGTGTAAAATCGTTCGCGAGTGTGAATAGATAATTTACGGAAGAAAATCGTTTCTTCGTAATTCGGTGATTCGGTGAATAAAATAAAGCACAAAAGAGCCAAAAAAGCGAAAGGATCATTTCGTGTGTTCAGGAGATTCGTTTTTATCTCAGTGTTTGCGCCACGTAGATGAAAGTGTCCGTCAGTTTGTGGGTGACGATTAAACGAAAAATCATTTTGTCTGGCTGGTTCAACGCCGGCTGTTTCTTCTGACGGTGAGTTAACAAGAATAAATTTTAGCTCGTAAATACGAAAGATTCGTCGAGAATTCCTCATCTCGTATTGTAAACACGATGAAAACAAAGGACAGCGCCGCGTCTCGGGATACAATTTAACTTTTGTGCTCCAACTGAAAAACGTTGTAAATCGAGAACATCGAGAATGTGTAACGTTATTTTTAACATTCCCGAAAACTCCAGAGAATGTTGCGTCGGCTTTCTGCTTTGATTGTCCAAAAAGAACGACGCCATTGGCAAATTCTTTGTTTTCAGTACTGACAGAAAAACAACCGATCGTATTGCGTGCGCGTCAAAAAATAAAATTGAAAAATACGTTCATTAATTCACTGATTACATCGCAACTTTTCGTCAACAATTTCACCCTCAAATCTTGAATTTCCTGCAACAGATTTACGTCCTCGAACTTTTTTCAACCCTAACAAAAACTCGAAGTATTTTTAAAACACTTTTTAACGTGACTGCGTACTGGTTGTATACAAAAAAGCCACGTGTGTCGCGATGTTTCATCGAATTGCTCAAATTGCACGTAGCAATCGATCGAAAATCACTCTCGATTAGAGCCTCGAGAATAACGACGACTTTAATCGTTCGGTCTGCATGGAAAATCCACAAAAAATAAAAACCAACAAAGTTGCAAGGTTATGTCGGCTTCTCTGATGTCAAATTTTCAAGTCGATATTTACCAAAACGGGCACAAATATTTACTGGTAATCGAGCTGAATTCTTAGCTCGCAGGAAAGACGAAAAAACGGAGAATGCAAAAAAAGTCGAGGGCTGAATGTATGTTTCGTGAAATTGGGAAAGGATCGTGCGTGTGTGTGGTCTGTGCGAGATGAGGCTGCGTTTGAGCCGGTCCATTGGATGTTTCGTGTGTACTTCACGTCCCGTTAATATTCATGTTTATTGTCTTTTCAATACTGCAGGAATGCAAAGTGCAAAGTTTCTTGTCGATGTACCTGCCGAATCAAGATCGTACAGTGATTCGTGCGTGTGTGTGCGTGTGTGAGTGTGTACGCGGTGCGTGCGTATCAGGATATAATTCGCTTCGCCTTGACAAGCCACAAGGACATTTTTTCTCCACGCTCTTGGCGCGCAGCCAAGATGGAGGCTGGGAAAGTCATTGGTTCTCAATTCTTACATATCGACAAAAATTTATTCTTTCCTTTGAAGAAAATCATCATCCCAGACGTGTTTTTTCCGGCAAATTTGATACGACGATCGATTTTTCTGACAGTACGCACAAAAAATCTTCTCGTCGATTCGCATCTTCAGTTTTTCAGGTGCACGCGGTTCGAAGGAATTCAAAAAATTCTTATAAATAACGGACGTCGTTAGAGACTATTCAGCCATGTTTTTTTTGTATTATTAGGAAAAAAAGTATTTTGTGATATTTTGTTGCTAAATTCGTTTGATTTTCATTATCGATATGAAAATATCTCAATTGCAAATATTAGCCCTTCGACACATCCTACAAATGCATATCGGGTCAATCTGACCCAAAGCGTTTTTCAAACCGTTTCATTCCGGTAAAGATGCATTTTTTTTGTCGAGACGATTTTTGCTGTACAAATTCCTAATTTTTGGGCCTAAATTGATTTTTTGAGGAAAACAAAAAATAAATTCCTGAAAATTCGTCGGTAAGACGTGTCGGGGTCAAAACGACCCAGTGTGCACTCGAAGGATCAAATATCGAGAACTCGTTTTCAGGGTTTTCTATGACACTGAAGTTCGCAACGTTGGGATCCAACGAAAAATACTTTTTCCCTCAATTTTTTGTTGAATTTCAAAAGAAAAGCCAATTTTCGTATCAATTTTGTGTTTTCATTCTGAAAAACGATCGTTTTATCGTCCTGATTCAATATCGAATAAAAATCATGAGTTTTTCTCAAGTAAAAACCGAATTTCTTCGTTGCATTCCAACGATGTGTTTTTCCGGTGTTTGCAAAGTGTCTTATGCGTAAATTTTTCGACCGCGAACAAACTCGGGACGGAAACAAGAAATGGTAAAAAAAACAATGCCCATTCGAGCTGGAACGTCTCGTATTGAGACTCGCGCACACACACACACACACAGTGTCCGCTAAGAGTCCTGTCGGTTCGGTGTTTACCAGCGTTTAGCGGCGAATTCGTAACGCCGAGATTTTAACACGGCTGTGCCAATTTTGTAATTGGCAATTAAACATTTTCAATTGAATTCGTGACAAGTTTGGAATTGATGGGAAAACCGTTGGTATCCGGTGATTTCGTGACCTCCGGACCATGCACATGTCGAGTCCTCATTTCGGTCTGACTTCTACAAACCCACACACACACACACACACACACACGAACGCGTGCAGTTAAACTTCGCTCGATGCCGGATGAACCGAACTGTCAAAAAGATTTTGTAATACTTTTTGTTGTTTGCGAATTTGCCTCTCGAATTCGTTTAATTGTTGAATTTTAATTTTTTTAAATTTCAATTAATTTGAATTAATAATTGATTTTAATTGAATTTTAATTGAATTTTGAGTTCAGCGTTTTTCGCGTACGATATTTTCCGGGGCTTCAGTTTTTTTTTTTTTCCAAAGAAATTCCAGGCGCCATTACGCAGTTCGTCAATTTTTTTGCGTAAAAGCGACTTTGAGCGCTTTTGAGTAGCGAATGGAGAAAAGACAAAAAAAAATTTCTTTCGTCAGGCTGCAGAACTCGTTGCCAATGAGACGTTCGGTCGTATACCGATGAATCCGCTTTCTCTTTGGTTCTACTTCTCCATCCGTATCTAATATCACGTGACTCAAACTCCCTCGACAAGTTTTTGTTTTTTTTTCTTCATATTTTGTTATTTTTATGTGGCGTTTTTGAGCTTCTCGCTTCGGACGACTAAGCTCTCGGAAACACGACAACTCGTTAAACTACTCTCACCGCGGTGCCATTTTATCGGACAACTCGGTAAAACCCGCTTTGTTTTCTCGTCAAGAAAGAACAAAATACATATATGTATAGTTTGTGCGGGCCTAACAACCGCGCGAAATGTCTCTCGTTCGAGTCGCCGCAATGTCCAGCCTTTTTCCTTCCAAATTTTCAGACCCCCATGCCACGTTGACGCGTTGCGTCCGGAATTTCGTGCCTTTGAAGTTTGCAACGTTGAAATACAGCGAAAAATATTTGATTTTATGGATCATTCGTTCAATTTTCAATGCCATCTAAACTTTTCGAGCCAATCGTGCTTTTCCGGCACAAATCTATCATTTGAATAATTATTTTTGGCGAAGATAACAAATAATTTCGTTGCATCGCAACGACGCAAACTTCAGAAGCATCGTCTCGAATATTTTTCTCCCTGCTCACTCGTGTGTTCATAATTCGTTCGCGCCTTAAACGGGATTACTCGACGAGTCACGAAAGCAGCCACGGCGATTGTGGACAACGCGCTTCCGATGTAAAGATGCGCAACATTGAACACTAAAGTCATCGCTGCGGACGTGATACATTGTTGCTGTTGTCTTACACGACGCACTGTCCATTTTCATAAAACAGAACGACGTTGAAGTATTCATCGTTGGAATGCAACGAAATTTGGTTTTTTCTTGAGGAAAACTCATGATTTTTATTCGATATTGAATCAGGACGATGAAACGATCGTTTTTCAGGATTCGAACACAAAATTGATACGAAAATTCGCTTTTCTTTTGAAATTTAACAAAAAATTGAGGGAAAAAGTATTTTTCGTTGGATCCCAACGTTGCGAACTTCAGTGTCATAAAACAGATGGAATCTCGAATTTATTACGACGTTGATGTTTGCATCGTTGAAATGCAACGAAATTATGACACTGAAGTTTTCAGAGTTGGAATCCAACGAAAAATACTTTTTCCCTTGATTTTTTGTTGAATTTCAAAAGAAAAGCCAATTTTCGTATCAATTTTGTGTTTCAATCCTGAAAAACGATCGTTTTATCGTCCTGATTCAATATCGAATCAAAATCGTGAGTTTCCCTAAAAAAAAAACCGAATTTCGTTGCATTCCAACGATGCCCATCATACGAAATTCTGTTTTTTCTCGACCACCGCTCGCGGTTCATCGTCAATATTTTGTCAGGACAATAAAACGATATTTTTTTAGCATCCGAAGAGAAAATCGGTAGAAAAATTGTCCCGGTTATTGAAATTGAACGAATAATTTATAGAAAAACGTATTTTTCGTTGCATCTCAACGCTGCGAAGTTTTCCACGATTTTCAAGCTCCGAAATTGTTGACGTTCTTATGGCCTGTTGCTTTATCATTTTTTGAAGATTTCTTCATGACGATGAACTTTGTTTTGTAAATAAAAATGACGGATAATTGTGAAACTTGATAAAGAAACGATAAGCGCGGATAAAAAGCTTCTTTTTCAAACGAAAAAGATTCTAATGTCTCGTTAGTAACGTTTGTACAATTATTGTTAATTGCACAATTATTATGATACGGCGTTTTATGTAAACTAAAGTTTACTCGGATCGCAGCATCGCCGTTGAACGACACGCGATCTCCATCGTCTCTGACTCGGTGCATGTGCAATAATATCTGCATTTTGTACTACCGGACGTTTCACATCCCGATAGTCATGCCCTACATATATATGCTGCAGATATATATCTATACAACTAATCCCCGCAATCGTGTAGGTTGTGAATGATGAAAGAAAAAAAAATATTGGCTCTCGCTAACCAGCGAATACGGTCATTAAAATTGCTGCTCTTTCTGCAGCTTGACACAACAACACACTGCGTACCGGCAACTAACGTCCCAGTGTCAACTACGAAAAGCCTTAACAGAAGTTTGCAACGTTGACATTCAACGAAAAATATTTTTCCTATTGATTATTCATTGAATTTTGAAAATCGTGGCAATTTCCTGAGTCGATTGAGTTTTTTGGTCACAAGAGAGAATCGTTTTAGTGGCCAGACCAAATATTGAATAATAATTATTGGCTCTGCTGAAGAAATAAAAGAATTTCGTTGCATTCCAACGATGCAAACTTCAGGATCATTGGCATTTGGTTTTACTAGTATTTTTTGAAATCATTGAGATTACGCAGTTATTTTTTTTTTAATCTTGATAAAAATTGATCCATTTGTGTTTTCGTAATTATTCGAATGAGCGAAAGGTGCAAATGTGAACTTTTGGCATTCGTGTTTCGCTTTTTGTAGCTTTTTTTCTTGTTTCTATTAACTCGTTGCACTGATATTATACCCGGAATTAATTGCAAGTCAATTTGTAGCGTGAAAAAGGCAGAAAATCAAACGTATTTATCTTCGGGCTGCGAATATACCGGCCGGTCTGGTTTCACTTTACCGGATGCTCGATTACTGCGGAGCAGCGGGACTTGTTATTTAATTAAAACTCAATTTGTTGATTGGAATGAAAAAAATACTTTTTGCCATTTCGTAACGATTTTTTCAACATTGATTTTTAAGGCGATATGAATTTGTGGCTTTCTGTGACCATGTGCGTCCGTAGTAAACATTTTTATGAATAATAATTTATACGTAACCGGAAGACCGTCACTCCACTCAGGAACCGGTTGTTCCAGTACCTGAAAACGGTTACGCGAACTTGCGCCTGTAATAATCCAACACCACCTGTAAGCGGCAAATTGCTGGCGCAGAACGTTTGCGATTCACCAAGATTTACTTATTACCGATAAAAGACGCTCACGTATTGGCCTTTTACCCTATTTTTTACTGACGCTGCAATTTGCAACGTTGGGGTCCAGCGAAAAATACTTTTTAATCATTTTTTCGATAATTAATGAACTTTTTTCCATTTTTTGAAGGAAATTCTGTTATCTTATGGCAAAGGAGACTGTCGGCAAATACTGTATGGAAATTTTGAGCTCTGCTATAAAAAGTAATTGTTCAAAATCGTCGTTGACATGACTCATCTCTCCGGATGCTAAAAAAGTATCGTTTTCTTGTCCTGACAAAATATTGACAATGAATCACGAGCGGTGGTAAAGAAAAAACAGAATTTCATTGCATTTCAACGATGTAAACATCAACATTGTAATAATTCGAGATTCCACCTGTTTTATGACACTGAAGTTCGCAAACGTTGAGATCCAACGAAAAATACTTTTTCCCTTAAATTTTTGTTAAATTTCATAAGAAAAGCCAATTTTCGTATCAATTTTGTGTTTGGATCCTGAAAAACGATCGTTTTATCGTCCTGGTTCAATAATGAATAAAAATCATGAGTTTTTGTCGAGAAAAAACTGAATTTCGTTGCATTTCAACGATGCATACTCCAACATCGTTAATCGAAATTGTCGTTAAAAAATTTCCATGATTTTCCGATATTTTTTATTCACGTCACACTTTGTCCGCAGAGTTCTCGTTTCGCGTGTACCGAAGTTGTTCACTTTATAGTCGATCTCGAGACTCTTCGTGTGAGGCGCATTGTTCCCAATGACCTTGTCGAACATTTTGCACTTATTCGCAGCAAATAAACCATTCGTCGTCCTTCGATAAACTCCTCGTTTATATAATCATGATATAAAATTACCAGGCAGGAAAAAACTTCGGAATGCTATTCGCGGACGCCATTTTTCGCGACACAAACCTCCTGCGAATTACGTTTTAATTGGCCATTTCCGTTGGGCTTACTTTTTTCGAAACTTTGGCTTACCGCAATAAAATAAATCGTGTTTGTATGTCGATGAGGACGGACGACATCCTCGGAGAATAAAAAAAAAAGGGTGTGACGACTTGACTCATTGCGATCACTCATTCGAGCCACTTTCTTAGAGCCTCTCATCACGTGACGCACTTTTTATTCGGGTCGAAAAATTTCCTGGGATTTATGAGGCTTACCCTTGACACGGAATTTTGTACGGTTAGCCCACGGATGTGCTCCCGAATAATTTAGTCATCGTAAACTCCCCCCACTCCTGACTCCCGCCAAACCGAGGTCGCTTCTTTCAATTACAAAGGGCAGCCGCTCCGGGCCAATCAGAAAAGACAAATAAACGAGAATTGTGTTTCTCTTCTCGTTTGTTTTCAAATTCTATGACTCTGAAGTTTGCAACGTTGAGATTCGACGAAAAACATTATTTCTGTTGATTATTTATTGAATTTCGAAACTCGGGGCAATTTTTTGAGTCGATTGAGTTTTACGAGCCTGAAGTTTGCATCGACGCAATGCCACGAAATGGAAAAAAAAAAATCATTCGTCACTTTTTTATTTGACGAATCGATTCGTGAGGTTCAAAAGTGAAGAAAAAGATATTTAAAAAATTTAAAAAATTCGTTTCGAAACACCCCCGTCCAGGGGGTTGAATTTTTTTTATTAATTCGTGGCATTGCGTCGATGCAAACTTCAGGCTCATTGAGTTTTTTGATCGCAAGGGAGAATGATTTTATTGGCTGAACCAAATATTCAATAATAATTATTGGCTCTGCTGAAGAAATAACAGAATTTCGATGATCCTGAAGTTTCCATCGTTGGAAAGCAACAAAATTCTGTTATTCCTTCAGCAGAGCCAATAATTATTATTCAATATTTGCACCGGCCAATAAAACGATTCACTCTTGCGACCAAAAAACTCAATCGACACGAAAAATGGCCATGATTTCTGAAATTCAATAAAAAATCAATAGCAAAAATGTTTTCCGTTGAATCTCAACGTTGAAAACTTCAGAGTCATGAATATACGGCTGCGAAACTCGAGGCGAAACTTTATCAGTATTCGTGCGGTACAAAATGCTCTCCATGACAATATGACAGGAGGATAACGAGATTTGTTTTCATTGGGTTTTACAATTTTGTACAAGATGATCGAGTGATAAATTGAGAATGTTTCAATCTCTCTTTTTTTCTTTTTCTCTCTCTTTCTCTCTTCTTGGCTCTCCTTCTCCTTGATCTTGTGGCCCTTTTTGTTCCTTCCAGCCCTGCCTCGTGTGCCTTTAGGGTGGCGAGACTTGCGTGGGGAATAAACGAGCAATGGGATTCCTCGGTACTCTCTGTTCACAGTGGCGAGACTCAGTGTTTCTCATTCCTTCATTCTGACCCTCGTTTGGAGCAGTTTGAGCGAAAAATTTCACTGAACTTTTGAATTTCCATAAACAACAGAAGGGTCGAGTTTTTTTTCGAATACTCGTAATGTAAATTAAAAAAAAAATTCAAGTGTCTACTCGCTGGAAATTTCTGTTCGTTGTTAGAGAAATAATTACTTTTCCGATATTAATTTATTATCGCCATCATTTTTATTGCAATAATTCTCGTAGGAGAGAAAATTTACTCCAGTCCAATGTCGAGTGCCTTTGCAATCATTAAGGTCGCGTTGCTCTCGAGTACCTGCGATAATAAGGGATCCTGAAAATCGTGCGTGCGTCACCGTTGAGAAAATTGAACGATTTAACGACGATACATACACCAGCATAATTTACCGAGCTTAAAATCGGCTAAACGATGCTTCATGGCCATTGACAAGGTACAGACTCGCGTGAATATCACGATCGAGTGTCATCTACCATTATCAATCTCGTAGGGACGTTCAAACAGCTCTATGCCTCGAAAATTTCAACACCACGACTATTTTTAATGATCCTTAAGTTTCCATGTTGGAAAGCAACGGAATTCCGTTATTTCTTCAGCAGAGCCAATAATTATTATTCAATATTTGGTCCGGCCAATAAAACGATTCTCCCTTGCGACCAAAAAACTCAATCGACTCAAAAAATTGCCACGATTTTCAAAATTCAATAAATAATCAATAGAAAAAATGTTTTTCGTTGAATCTCAACGTTGCAAACTTCAGAGTCATTATTTCTAATAAATGGTGTCGAACATTTTTGTTTTTAATTGTTTGAGTGCATCTTGGAGTTTTTTGAATCATTGTCATTTGGCAATTTTCGTTTTGTTTTTTTGTAAAGACGTTTTTTGACGTAAATTATTAATATTTGATGGGTCTAAATTAATTTTTTGACGAAAACGAAAATTAAATGCCAAAAAATTCGTTACCACTGGCCAAACAGCAGATATGACGGCAAATTTTCAAGGTCAAAACGCTTCGGTATGCACGCAAAAGGGTTCGCAAAAAAATAATTGATTAAGAATTATTTTCACAATTTTAATAATTACCAAAGTTTACTGATTCAAACGAGATCATTTTAGATCTCATGTAATTTTATCCTTTAGCTCAATTCCTTAACGAACTATAAAATATTTTCGAGAGCGTTTACACGCAGGCGAGACGCTATATCGAGTTTTTCCGTCGTCTGCCTCCGCGATCGTTTGTTCTTTCCTTTTTGTTGTCGCGTTTTCCCAGCCCTTTCGTTCTTCCCTCTCCTGCTGGGCTCTGGCCCGAGGGCATCGCTAACGCGCCACCTAAAACAAGCCGCAGGGACGCTAATGACATTATTTTCTCCGGCCCTGTAATCCACTAAAGATCCCTATGTATTTGTGGATGTTTCTCTCCCTCTCATTCAAGTTTGCAACCGGAAGCAATAATCATAGTGGCGGTGTCAGTCTCCGTCGTGCACCAATTTAATTTGCGGTGCCGTAACGATAATTCGGTGACAATGAAAGAAAAAATCAACCATCCAGCAATTTTTTAAGTACGTGGTGCGTCGAGAGCAACGAACATGCCATCACAAAATTTCACAAACTACGCAAAATCGTCATTTATGACATTTTTTTTCATTGCATTCTTGGGAACGCTTCTGTAGTCCATTAATGAAAAATACTGAACCCAAAAATTCATTGATATTACTTCGAACGATGTGTAAACTTAGTTGAACGTCTTTCTCAATCACGAAGATGCGCATTTATAGATGTTGTCGGGCCTTTGAGGAACGAGAAAAAAAGAGAGCTGAGCCGTGTAGCTGCGTGCTCGCTGAGATGAAAAGCGGCTCGATATTCGACTTAATTTTACTTTTCTGCCTCGGGAGCAGACTCCAGAGGCAGGAGGGACTTTTCTCTTTGTATGAATGAGTTAAAAAGACCTTCACCTCGTGAGATCTTTTTCCTCTCATCCTTTTTCCCACTCTCTTCGAATTCCAGGGAGCCATGAAGATTTTCATGCATACTTCAGGATACCGAGAAAAAATTCTTGGCCCATTTTTTTCGTGTATGTATAGGGTGTCGAAAAGCACGAGAATTTGACCGATAATTGCATGACACTGAACAAAAAATACTTTTTCCCTTTATTTTTTGTTGAATTTCAAAAGAAATGCCAATTTTCGTATCAATTTTGTGTTTGAATCCTGAAAAACGATCGTTTTATCGTCCTGATTCAATATCGAATAAAAATCATGAGTTTTCCTCAAGAAAAAACCGAATTTCGTTGCATTCCGATGCATTTTTCAACATCGTGATAATTGAGACTGGAATTTTAAGGTAAAAGTTTATTTGGTCCTCTGCGTGCATTCTGATTCTGATGGAGAGTCTGAATACCAGCGCGTGTGAACCTTTCGTCAGTTGCTACGTCCTCTTATACCAACGCTCCGGATTGGCCGTGACTAATTATTGAATTTCTTATCAACGGTGTACATCGTTGAAAATAATTATCGAAGACTTTTATTTTCCGAATTCAACCATCAACTCGGTCCATTAATTTGATTTATATAGTTAGACACATACAGCTCGAGAAATCTGAGTTTAATCGTATGAATTGACCGCACGAAAGTACGAGTCTTGATTCATTCATGCTCTCGGAACGTATCGTAAAACTTGAAGCTACGAGGTTATTGCGCTTGATACTGACTATGCAGATACGGTGGTGCTTCGGATATCCTCACCATACATGCGTAATGCGGATAGAAAGAGAGAGAGAGAGAGTTCGACAATCTCTGGCGCAACATTTACATCGAGTAAAATTGTTTTTTTCTCCTTTCCAATGGCGGATTGACATGATTTTTATAATAATTCTGTCACTTTAGACCACCTACGTGCTCTTAAATATGGATTGAGGGGATAACTACCGAAACCCACGGCCTAGTGACACTTGGGAACCAAAATTTCCAGGCGTGTCTTACTTGATTAAAAAGTATCATAAGAATCATGGAAAATGTTCGTAACATTCTTTCGTCGAATTGTGTCGTAATCTCCCCAACCAAAATTCAATTTGTTTGATTATTTGGATTTTTTTGAATTTCATGCGACAAATACGCGTTTTTTTTTTTTTTAAACCGGAAACGATCAATATTTCGAGAAAAATAAACTTTTTATTTATTTTACAACGGAAGGAAAATAACTGGTAACGTATTTTGCGGTCGCGAAATAGAAAGCCTTCACGAAAATAACATGCGGCAGAATTCCTATTAGCCTGACCGCTCATGAGACAACTTGTAGCCTCGAAACCTCGAATGCCCGGCTAGCTCAGTCGGTAGAGCATGAGACTCTTAATCTCAGGGTCGTGGGTTCGAGCCCCACGTTGGGCGATTATTTTTTTTTCTTTTTTTTTTTCAACAAATCGTTTGTTTATGTTCTCAATACCTCAATTTGTTTGTTTTTCATTTTTTATTCAATTTTTATATGTTTTTATGTGAAAAATTAAAATAATTTACTTTTTTTTACGATCTGGACTTACGTCTCTCGTTTCGACCAATTACTTCGAAACGTTTTCCATTACTTACGTACAAATAAGTGAATTGTCGACGTTTCACTCGATTTCCACATTCATTGTTAATGTTTTTATCCAATAAACATTATAATTCGAGGGCCGAGGCAAGTTCAGTGTTTGAAAATAACTGAGAATTTTAATGATCCTGAAGTTTCCATCGTTGGAATGCAACGAAATTCTGTAATTTCTTCAGCAGAGCCAATAATTATTATTGAATATTTGGTCCAGCCAATAATACGATTCTTTCTTGCGACGAAGAAACTCAATCGACTCAAAAAATTGCCACGATTTTCAAAATTCAATAAACAATCAATGAAAAAAATGTTTTTCGTGGAATCTCAACGTTGCAAACTTCAGAGGCATGAATTTTAAACATCATTCTGCAATGTTGAAATGCTGCAATATTTTGATCATCTTGTCCCACACTGAACGTGCGGCGTCGATAAATATTATCATTGTTATTGTTATTAACATTCTCGGGGAGCAACGTTCGTCGGAACGTAAAATGATCGGTTATTAGTAGCGAAGATTTCGAGGTCACGATATACTCTCGGAGGTTTTATGAAAAGGGAAAGAGTTGAAAGGAAAAAGCCATAGAGGGAGGGGGCGACGATACCGAGAGAGAGAGAGAAAGAGAGAGAGGGAGCGAGAGAGACAACTGTTCGCGAGTCCGAGAGGGACAATAATAATCTCGGGAAGTATTACTTTCGCCCGGAGCGTGAGAAAGCGAAGGGTGCTTGAATTACGAGGCTCACGCATATGAAATACAGGCCCACGCACTCATACATCGATGCTCAAATGCACATATAAAAGAGAATAGGACATAGAGCACTGGGCATTGATGATGCTGAGAGAGCATCGTAACCATATAGTTAAATAAAACGTGTAAAAGGCAATCTCGTTACGCTTGTATCTCTTGTTTGAGAATGAGGATAAAACTGACGTCCTACTCTTATGCGCGACGTCCTCATGTTTTTCTTCTTCGTTTTTCCTCCTTTCCTCTCATCTTACTCGCCCGTCTCTTCGTGACTCTATCGTTCCAATGTAATGCACCACGGTTTGGCTTTAATGATGCGCACAGCTTCGCTAGTCTTGTCGACAAAAAGAGAAATTGTTATTCTATACTTTCAGCACATAAATCTCGTATTAACCCGAACATGAAGCATAACACGATACTAATAGATAAATCAAACTTTTGCGAGATATTATTGTCTTTTGCATCGAGCTAAATCTGACCTCGTAAACTGTGTCACGTTCTTTTTTAATTTCTCTGCTTCTCCGTGGAAATACGAACGCCATATCATTCTTGATAATTCTTGTTCAGGTGACGAGCCTGTTTTTTTTTGTTCCGCGCACACTGTGCTTGTGTGCTCTTCTTGGTTTTACTTCCTTGCCATTTATAAACGATGTTACGCATCGGTTTTTCGAATCCAATCAATTGTCGGGAGTCAAATTGTCGACGATATCATTTTTAATGACTCTGAAGTTTGCAACGTTGAGATTCATCGAAAAACATTTTTTCTTTTGATTATTTATTGAATTCTGAAAATCGTGGCAATTTTTCGAGTCAATTGAGTTTTTTGATGGCGAGAGAGAATTTTTTTATTGGCTGGACCAAATATTCAACAATAATTATTGGCTCTGCTGAAGAAATAACAGAATTTCGTTGCATTCCAACGACGGAAACTTCAGGATCATGGAGTTTGTGAATTTCATAAGTATATTTCCATGGGGCACAGTTGAGAACCCGTAAAGACCCAGGGCTGCAACTCTCGTCGTTGTTTTAGCCATAATCGATAGCTCTCGTCGCGAGTTACATTAAAGGGCTTTCCCATGTGCTATCCCTCCCTTCCAGTCTCTCTTTCTCTCGTCCGTCCTTTCCTTTTTCGTTGCGCGGCCTTCCCTTTGTCTCAACATGACCATAACTTATGGCATATTGTCCATACGCGAATTCTCTCCATGTTGTTCGATCCTATAAAGTAATTCATAACAAAAACAATCCTCGTGATTCATTCCTGCCAACGCACAATTGCTACATGCGACACTAATTTCAAAAGAATCTCTGGCTCCTCGCATCGAATTTTTATTCCTTGTTTTATTTATGGCAATCCTCATTTTTCATACGATTTATAGATTTTTTTTATTTCTTAATATACAATACGAACTCATGTGTTTTCCTTGCATACACACGTGTTTATTTTTACATTCGTAGATGTATGTGCATAGCTCTAATATTACAAGAGACACGCACCACGGTGGGGTGTTCTCATGCAAATCTAATGATCGGTTCGTTGAACCTAGTCACCCTTTCACGCAACTATCAGCTCCGTAGCCCACGGTTCATCAGTCCACCCCATGTACACTAATATGTATACATATATATATTTATTCCAGTGTCTCGTGTTTACGATGACAAGCATGCTGGACGATGGTCAAATGCCTAACCCCTTAAACCCCCCCTAGCTCACTCCCTTACACTTCTAATTTCCTTTCACTCCCTTCGAGCCCCTAGACTGCAGGATCTACATAGTGGAATCAACGATTCACTAACGAAACCTCCTTTTAAACGTCACCTCCGAGCACCCCCTTCTTTTTTCTCTACAGCCTTCTGTCGATTCGTCTCCTTCTCTATTTTTCCTCGGGTTTCGTTGGACGTCACAGTGAGACCGGACAAATGGTCTGACGGACACGTAATGCAGGGGCAATGGGATTCTCTCTCTCTCTCTCTTTCTATCTTTCCCTCTCTGTCCTTCTCTGTACACACGTAAACTTTTACGTCCAGTCATAGGACTCCGTGTCGTTATGGTTACGACAGGACACCAACAGACAATTTCATTTTTATTTCCATTTTTTTCTGTCCCTCTGTTCACCATGCCATGCGATATCCATCCCTTATTTTTATGGACATATAATCATGCTTACTCGATGAAATGCAACATTCCCTTTTTTTTACTACGAGTTCCAATGCTAATTCAGGTATTCGGAGAAAAACTGAATTGTAATATGATCCTGAAGTTTGCATCGTTGGAATGCAACGAAATTCTGGTATTTCTTAAGCAGAGCCAATAATTATCATTGAATATTTGGTCCGGCCAATAAAACGATTCTCTCATGCGACCAAAAAACTTAATCCACTCGAAAAATTGCCACGATTTTCAAAATTCAATAAATAATCAAAAGAAAAAATGTTTTTCGTTGAATCTCAACGTTGCAAACTTCGGAGTCATTTTCGTGGCTGATTTACGTTACACACTATCGGTCCATTGGACCGACGCTTTGCCATCGCTTTGTAACAGAAATGTGTCGATTGGGGTTCAATTATAGCATGGACGTAACGCCAGAGTCTGACTAATCCGGAAACGGAATCAACGGAGCTCAAAAATCATTCGATGAAAAATGATACACAGTTCGTAAGAAAACGTTGAAAAGTTTGTGGACACGAGGACATTTTTGACAAAGCGAATCTAATGAATTGAATACGTTGAGTTTTTTTTCTAGTTTTTTTTTTTTATTGTTCCATTATTGTTGTCTTTATAATATTTCGGACACTTCCGTTCGTTTTTTTTGTCTGTACAAAAAGTGAGAGCTGCTCTCCAATTTCTTTCTCAGGGCCAAGCATCGTGGAGTTTCATTCATGCGTCATTAATCACACTAATAATGCTCGTTTATAGCGCACGGTTCAAGTTCAGTAGATCTCTCATCGAGGCCACAGAATCTCTCTCCGAGTTAACGTGACTTTGTGCGAACGCGTTTACACGCGTGAGCTTGGTCACCGAATCAATGAATCAACACCATGAATGACTCTGGATTCGTGAGACGAATGAAAACATTTTTATATGTTTCCAGAATTGATAACGAATCAAAAAAAAAAAACAAGTATCAACGTTAAGGAGATTTTGAGCACGAATCATAATTAAATTTAGTTAATCGACTATAATTCTGGAAATATTGACCATAGAGAAAAACGCTTTAAGTGAAAGTTGTAGAGAATTCAATTTCCAAGAACAAAGGTCCTTATTTCCTTTATCGTACGATACACCCTTCACGAGATATTCTCCTTTTCCCTAGAGTGGCCAACCCAAGCGACACCTAGACGCAGACACTCGAATTCTCACTTGAGAGCACAACCCCTGAACATTTCCAATTTATAAATAAATGCAGTTATATGTTTTGCTAAAGCACTCGTGTCTTTTGGGCTGTTGGTCGCGAAGGGAGAGCCGCGGCTGCATGTGACGCCTCGAATTTATTTATCCACTCGGAGTGAGAAGGGAGAAAAAGAAATCCCTTTCTCTTGTGGTCGCTTAATGCTCCTTGTTCCTTTTACTATTTGTGCACACATAGTGCGTTCGTGCGTGTGTGCAAATGGACAGCGAACCTTCATGGACCGAATTCTGATACACAGAAAGTATTGATTTTTCGCAACGTGTCTTCAATGTTCCCGCCAAAGTCCCCTTCGATATCCGCGTTCGTTATTCGTCGTTTATATTCCCAAACTTTTAACCAAAACTCATGAACCATCAAGTTCTGTAACGCAGCATCGAAAATATTGTCACGTACACATGACTCTGAAATTTGCAACGTTGAGATTCAATGAAAAACATTTTTTCTATTGATTATTTATTGAATTTTGGAAATCGTGGCAATTTTTCGAGTCGATTGAGTTTTTTGGTGGCAAGAGAGAATCGTTTTATTGGCCGGACCAAATATTCAATAATAATTATTGGCTCTGCTGAAGAAATAACAGAATTTCGTTGCATTCCAACGATGCAAACTTCAGGATGATCATGTACACGTTATCGTCGTTGGTAAAGTAAATTTTTTGAACAACTCAATGAAAAACATCCGGAGTTGATTAATTGAAGGAATAATTCGCGATAAATTCAATTGGAAATGAGAAAAATAAATTAGACAGAGAAAAGAGCGCGGCTTTGTTGGTCGGTGCGTGTAAGGATGCTGCTCAATGTATTAATATGTCAATGATTCATGAGCAATTACAACTGGCCGATGATGATCATTCAAATGGCCAATTACAACGCTCATTTATTTTTCCAGTAAGCCCACGTTCTCGTACGTGACACTGACGAAGAGAATGAACAAAATTAAAAGACAAACTTGCTCGCCGCTTGTTTTTATGTACGTGTGTTCCACATTGCTCTATTTAAATCGAGACGTGCCACGAAATAAGAAACTCGAAGAAAACTAGGCTCATGCCCTTTATTAATGAATTTATTTCGTGAACGATCTAAATTCCAAAATTACTCACGTTTTTTAAACTCCCTCCCCCGCCCTCTTTCTCCTTCTGACCAACTTTTCGCACTGCCTCGTGTGTCTGTTGTTCGAGTGACTCTTCCACTTTGGCGTTGCGATAACGCTCGTTTAAATGCCTCGGTTTATCTATGTCGGACGCCATAGATTAGTTTCATCCGGAAGAATTACTTGCTTTATACGTGACTCTGAGTGCACTCCTCCTCCCCTTCATCCATATTTCTCTCTCACTCTCTTTCTCCGTCTGCTTAATCATTGAATAAATAATCCAACTATTATTATACGGAGAGTGGATAATTTCCAGCCACCATTCCATTCTGTATCATCGACAAGTGCAATTCCAACTACAGACGGTATGAATAACAACAATAATAACAATAATACCGACGAGATGAAATTTAAAATGGTTCTCAATCTTCGCTTTGTAACAGCCACGAAGGTTTTAGTCCAAATTCGATCCACCCACTGAGAAAAAAAAATCGTTGGACGAACTAAACTTATTTAGTTGGACGAAAATATCGTCAATTCAACTATTTATTTGCTGAATTATCAATACATCATCGACTATTCAGCAAATAAATAGTTGAATTGACGATATTTTCGTCCAACTAAATAAGTTTAGTTCGTCCAACGATTTTTTTTTCTCAGTGCCCAGTCGTACAAAGAGACATGACTCTGAAGTTTGCAACGAAGATTCAACGAAAAACATTTTTTCTATCGATTATTTATAGAATTTTGAAAATCGTGGCAATTTTTTGAGTCGATTGAGTTTTTTGGTCGCAAGAGATAATTGTTTTATTGGCTGGACCAAATATTGAATAATAATTATTGGCACTGCTGAAGAAATAACAGAATTTTGTTGCATTTCAACGATGCAAACTTCAGGATCATCGAAAAGACAATAAAAGCTCGAGTGTGTAATAAATTTGATTACCCCGTAGAGTGAACACCTCCTACAAGTGCCTCTTGGGTCAATCTGACCCAATGCGTTATGGAAATGATTGTGTTGCGGAAAAAATGGATTTTTTGCTTCTTGGGACGTTTTTTGTGGAAAATAATCCATATTTTATGAGGCTGAATTAATTTTTGCAAAGACGAAAATTTAATGCCATTCGTTGCCATTAAATGGCAGGCAATCGATGCCAGAAAATTGGTGGGGTCGAAACGACCCAGTGTGCACTCGAACGGTTAATTTTCTCGTTATTCCAAACGAATAGATTAGAACGTTATCGGTGGTTAATCCGTTGAATACGAAAGTTAACAAATTAACGATGCAAAATTGACTCGACACTTTGTTCTTGGTTCGATTTATTTTTTCGTCAATTCGTTCATACTCTCGGATCGTGTCTCATCATTTCCGTTCCGCAAGCTCTTTTTCCTTCCCTTTTTTTCTACTTTATGACCATCTTTAAAAAGGTTCCTGCGTCTCTCTATACCCTTTTTCTTGCTCTCGACGTACTTGCTCGTTCTTCTTTCTCGTTGTGCTTATTCTACCGAGTTAAGCGAGCAGTCGTTCCGTCTCCTCGTCTTCTAAGCCAAAGGCCTCTTGCGCACGTGCGCGGATGCATCCTCAATGGGACGTCACGTATTTACGCACAAAAGATGAGAAAAAAAAAAGAAAACGAATTGAAAAAACGTTTTTTTTCCATCCCTCTCAGATCTTTTCCTTCGCGACACTCACAGAGACACTACAAAAAAACATTTTATCTTCTCCCCCCCCTTCTTTCTTTTTTGTTTCCTTTCTGCCTAGCTTGCTGTACTTATCACTGCGTATGTCTCGTTCGACACTCGTAAGTGCACATGGTCTGGCACACTTCTATATAGGCTGTACAAATAGGGATTCATCTCTCTCTCTCTCTCTCTCCCTCTCCTTTTCTTCTGTTATCGTCACTCTGAGCCTTACAGTTATTTTACTATTTGCTGTATCCATCAGCGCTTACGATGTTTAAGTATGCATCGTTGGAACGCAACGAAATTCGGGTTTTTCTTGAGGAAAACTCATGATGTTTATTCGATATTGAATCAGGACGATAAAACAATCGTTTTTCAGGATTCAAACACAAAATTGATACGAAAATTGACTTTTCTTTTGAAATTCAACAAAAAATCAAGGGAAAAAGTATTTTTCGTTGGATCCCAACGTTGCGAACTTCAGTGTCAATCAGTCATTGAATATTTATTGAATTTTGAAAATCGTGGAAATTTTTTGAGTCGATTAAGTTTTTTCGTCGCAAGAGAGAATTATTGGCCGGACCAAATATTCAATAATAATTATTGGCTCTGCTGAAGAAATAACAGAATTTCGTTGCATTCCAACGATGCAAACTTCAGGATCATAATTTTCATTATTCCTGATATTCAGCCCCTTTTTTTTAGTGCTTGCTTAAACTTTTCAAAATTAGTTTTCCTATTCACCAGTGTAAAGTATTTTTCATTTCAGAGTTGCTCAAAATAATGTTTGGTCGTTGTGTCTGTAACAAGGTAACGGAACAGAGTGTTACAAAACGAATTTTAAAAATTTGCGCTAGTTTGTAGCACACGATCGATTTTTATGTTTGCAATTGATCAAACAAATGAACAATTTGTCTTTGTGCAATTTTCTTTTTTTTAATGATTCTTGCAATATTGTTAGTTAACGACATCGTCCTTAAAGTACAAGGTTGGATGATTATAAGGACGATTCTCCTCGGATTCCACTAATTGGGCCGTTCACCTCGGTACTTGATGTTCCAGGTGCATGTTTTGCGTGGATGTGCACCCGGAAAAGGAAAGGAGTGGGAAAGGGGGGTCGTGGGTCTTCCGCGTTCGCGGTTAATTCCCACGTGGTTATTTTTTCATTCTGCCATTCGATCCAATCACGATCTAGCTTGAGACCTTCTGATGGAATGCACTTTCATCGCCTCAGTCTAACATCAATTCTTAACCTCTCCGTGCGCCCCCTCCCCCCTCTCCTGTGCTTCGCAGTCTCGTTCCCCTACTGTTCACAAGTGCATTATGCATGCGATAACAGCTTCTAATGCACCGAGAGAAATTCCTCCAAGTGTTCTCACTCCCTTCCCTTTTCTTCTTTCCTCTCGTTCCACTCGTTCATTAATCCATTTCCTTCGCAAATTCTGCTCAACATTTGTTGTTTGTCACGTGATTCGACACTTTCTGTCTTTTCTATCGTGTGTAAATAATTATTAATTAATCATTCATTTTGCGTGGTAGGTTTTGTGAAAATATACGAACAAATTTAATGAGTTTCCATCGTTGGAATGCAAAGAAATGCACGCTCTTGCGACCAAAAAACTCAATCGACTCAAAAAATTGCCACGATTTTCAAAATTCAATTAATAATCAATAGAAAAAATGTTTTTCGTCGAATCTCAACGTTGCAAACTTCAGAGTCATCAAATTTACACTTTGATCTTTTCCATGCCCTCCTTATTTTTCTCCACTTTATAAAGACGCTAAGAACGTCTATAACGATGATGATATTATTGTGCATTGGCCAGTAAATATGGGAAGAATGGCATGGGAATCGAGAGAGCTCTCGAGACTCACCTATCTACGTATTTGGTAAACGTTTCCTGCATCCAGCCTTGTGAATGTACGTGTATTCTGCCTCGCGACGTATGTGGAGAGTGGAGCAAATTACGTATACCATGTCCGTGCACATGCGTGTAAAAAAATATGTTTAAATATGGGATTTAAAGAAGAACTTTTGCACACATGTGCCGGGGATATTATTCTCCTGGAAATCCCGAAGTATATCACGAGGAAGCACGATCCTGAAGTTTCCATCGTTGGAATGCAACGAAATTCTGTTATTTCGTCAGCCGAGCCAATAATTATTAATGAATATTTGGTCCGGCCAATAAAACGATTCTCTCTTGCAACCAAAAAACTCAATCGACTCGAAAAATTGCCACAATTTTCAAAATTCAATAAATAATCAATAGAAAAAATGTTTTTCGTTGCATCTCAACGTTGCAAACTTGAGAGTCATCGAAGGTATTTTCCCGAAACGCAAATAAATATTCAGGCTTACGTGAAATTATTTTTCTTTTTTCTTATTTTTTATGACTGACGTTTGCAACGTTGAGATTCAACGAAAAACATTTTTTCTATTGATTATTTATTGAATTTTGAAAATCGTGGCAATTTTTCGAGTCGATTGAGTTTTTTGGTCGCAAGAGTGAATCGTTTTATTGTCCAGGCCAAATATTCAATAATAATAATTGGCTCTGCTGAAGAATTAACAGAATTTCGTTGCATTCCATCGATGGAAACTTCAGGATCATTATTTTTTTTTTTGCAATTATCGTTATTGCAGCAGTTTTTATTATCGTTTCATTCTACGCAGAAACAAGTCGCGTCGCGCTACGGCGAGACGTCACGTATAATAAAATTAGAGCGATTTGAAAATTTGGTGGTGAGAAAAGGAAAAGCCCAGAGATATGCGTCGCGTGCAACGCGCCTCAATCTCTGCTTCCGCATTAAAAGACTTTACCAGTTCTATAGCATTCTCTTTCTCGCGGCTTTTTGTCCCCGAGAAAAGCTCAACGACCTCATCGTCTCGATCAAAGACACTGTTGAGACCCTGATGGGTCGACCCGGACATACCAGCGTATACACACGCCGCCGTCCTACATTGTCATTATACACACTTCTTTTGCCTCTTCGTTATACATCAGCTCGTTGGCGCGAGACACATTTGTTCCTTCTCGCGCACTCACCGCATACGTAAATATTCTTTTCCGCACTCGTACATAAGTCTGCATGTGCGTAGGTTCGAGAAAAACAGAATAATTCGAATGATTAATATCATTCGATACCAAAACCAGTTGTTCGAATCTACCGCGCACGTAAATCTTCCAAATTTTTTTCTCCCTCTTCAGTAGCAACGAATTCGCAATTTTTTATTTTTTCAAAATTTTTACACGTAAAATTGAAAAATTAAAATATTCCGAAAACACCCAATGCAAGTATTTTGCGAGTACGGTTAAAAGAGCGTGGAATGCGGAATTTGTGCATTGAATTTGATGAAAGAAAAAATTTATTCGTCCCCGTTCTTTTTACGTTTATTCGAGAATGAAAATTCGAGAATAAAGGGAATAAAAATCGCCGGCGAAGGTTGATCCATTTTTAAAATTCCAACCGCCTGGCTTGCACAGCCACGGTCTCCGAGTTCGGAGAATTTTTCTATTCGACTGCAGCAGTAGATGAATTTGTGTTGAAAAATGGTGCGACCTGACCTAATATTTCCACCTTATCCCCCGGGCGACCTGGGCTCTCGGTCGTTGCACCTCTATGTTTTTCCTTCCCCTCACCCTCTCCCCGGATCGCTCTCTTTCTCGCTCTCTCGGGTTACGACAGCCTGCAGCATCCAGACCGCGTTGTAGGTCATCCGAATTAGGGCACACGTCACGTATACAAAACCCGAGAATCTCGCTGCTGCTGATGCGGATTGTAAATGGAAGAGGATGAAGAGGACGACCAAAGTTGCGGCGATTCCGTAATGCAGGACCAGGGCAAACATGGAAGACGCTGTATTTGATTCAACTTTTTATATATATCTATAGAACTTTCTGTCTGTATTGAAACGAGAGGAGCGAATTCGCGAGAAAAGCAGAGCTCCAAACTTTTTGGCTCGAATCCAAAATTCGTCTCACGTGCACGATGAGCGCCCTCTTTTGTAACGCTCTCATACATATGTCTATATACACCTGGACAAATCTACAGGGTGTCACAAAAGCCACTGGCGAATCGATCTAAGGAATTATCGAGAGAGCTCGTTGAAATTTTCTTCCCCAACGCTAATGCGACGTGCAATTTAATTAATTACTGCACCGCGTCGTATCAAAAGGGTCTAAAACATTATCGAAAACTTCTGTCGCCACGAGATTTTTTGCATTACCGTGTTTTGGTCGGGACCGTTCGGACGACCAGAGTTACGACGTCCCGTATATAAACTCTCGCGTTACTCTTCGATAATACGATAGAAAAAGAAGCGCGGGGTATCATTTTGCACAAACTATAAAAACTGCTGCTGCCTGAACCAAGTTTTTCGGCCATACGTGAACGGAACGTTAAAGTTTCTGGGCAACTATTATTAAAAAAATTTGAATTGGGATTCGATGCTGACGGAAACCACGAACTTGCAGAATTTCATGCTCGTTCACGATTCATTATTTTCCTACGACTTTTTAGAATATTAATTATTATATTCCAATTAAAATCGCACTGAAAATCGGTTCTGGAAATTCGTCAGATTGCCGGAACGCGTTCTCGGTTAAAAATGTATACTCGATTTGTACTTTTACAAGAATCCAATCGCATGATCCTAAAGTTGGAATGCAACGAAATTCAGTTATTTCTTCAGCAGAGCCAATAATTATTATTGAATATTTGCTCCGGCCAATAAAACGATTCTCTCATGCGAGGGAAAAACTCAATCGTCTCAAAAAATTGCCACGATTTTTAAAATTCAATAAATAATTAATAGGAAAAATGTTTTTCGTTGAATCTCAACGTTGCAAACTTCAGAGACATGAAAAATAAGAAAATAGAAAAATAATTTCACCTCAGCCTGAAAATTTATTTGCGTTTCGGGAAAATACCCTCATCCACCTCGTGTTTCCTCGATGACTCTCAAGTTTGCAACGTTGAGATTCAACGAAAAACATTTTTTCTATCGATTATTGATTGAATTCTGAAAATCGTGGCAATTTTTCGAGTCGATTGAGTGTTTTGGTCGCAAGAGAGAATCGTTTTATTGGCCGGACCAAATATTCAATAATAATTATCGGCTCTGCTGAAGAAATAACTGAATTTCGTTGCATTTCAACGATGCAAACTTCAGGATCATATTCTTCATTGAACATCTTCCATTTGCACTATTTTTCCTTTCCTGAACAATTCCTCGATTTCTCAATAGAATTGGCTTAGTTTACTTTCAACTTCTCCCTTGAGTGTTTTTATCAGTTTGAGAAATAATATTCAAAAACGGATAAACTCGATTCGTTGATATGTTGTAACTCTGCGAGAGGGGAAAGAGCATCTTCGAGATTCCGTTCTCAGAGCATCGTTCCACTTTTCCATGGCGAATGAACCAGTATGTACTTTTATTTTCTCTCGCTCTCTCGCTCTTGCCTGGTAAACGTTCGTCACGGAGATCGTCGACTCTCCCCCTTCCCAGCATCCATTTCTCGTCATCTTTCGTCGCGAGACGTCTCTGTTCCTGCCAGACGAAGCCGCCAATCTCCCGGCAAGATGTCAGCTCAAAGTATTTTTCTTATATAGTATTTTTGTACACAGCCCGACACACACGAGCCACGTACATGCGCACGTACGTGTACATGTCTCGTGTGTGCCCTAATCGACTTGTCCCAAGTTCCACGAAATATATACCATTCGGATCCGGTACTACTTGTCTTTTTCCTCGTCTCTCTCTCTCTTTTTTTTTTCAACCTCTTTACCCTCAACCGCATTCCCCTTTGCTTCGTTCTTTCTTTTTCCAAACATGTTCGTTTTATTGTCGTTCTGTATTTACACACTTTGTCGTGGTTTTTTCCCGCGTTCATTCGAAGAATTTTTTCGGCTCTTTTAGCTTTTAATTTTATTAGAAAAAACGTTTTGAAATTATGACTCGAAAGTTTGCAACGTTGAGATTCAATGATTAATATTTTTCCTATCAATTATTCATTGAATTTCAAAAATCGTGACAATTTTTCAGGTCGATTGAGTCTTTGGGTCGCAAGACAAAATCGTTTTATTGTCCGGACCGAACATTAATTAATAATTGTGAGCTCTGCTGATGAAAAAACAGAATTTCGTTGCATTGCAACGTAGCAAACATAATTTCGATTTTTTTTTCGGTATTTTAACGATTTTGAAGTATGCATCGTTGGAATGCAACGAAATTCGGTTTTTTATTGAGGGAAACTCATGATTTTTATTCGATATTGAATCAGGACGATGAAACGATCGTTTTTCAGGATTCAAACACAAAATTGATACGAAAATTGGCTTTTCTTTTGAAATTCAACAAAAAATTAAGGGAAAAAGGATTTTTCGTTGGATCCCAACGTTGAGAACTTCAGTGTCATGGTATTTTATGCATTCGCTCGAATCGTCGAGTTTGGAACTGAGAACATTTTTTAAATGGCGCTCGTATGTGGGTTTATAAAATTCGAATAAACGCTTGACACACGCGCGATGTCTCGTGTTTGACACGCTTTATTGTTTTTATTATGCGCGGGAGTGGCATTCACGATTTCATGTTAATCGAATGCCAAAGGAACTCAAACTTACTTTATGAACATTGCGAGCATACGTAAGAGTTTTATATTGAGGCCGCGACGTCTTCCCGCTGCGTAACGAAAATAATTGCGAAAAGACGATTTGACGGTTTGGCAGAATTGCGCGCATGGATTTTTCTTCTGCACCAGCATTTTTTTTCTTCATTTTAAAATCATGACCGTAATCAGTTTCTTACGGATTTTCTTCTTAATGAGATTTTCCAGTCGTACGAACGCGTGTTGAATCAACGAGAAAATTTTCATTTGTATTCACCTCGAAATTATTGTCAGTTCTCTTGACACGAACGTGATCGCGTTTTCAATGAGAACTCTACGAGACAGAATTCTCAGTCTCGCGCGTTCGAGGCTTCACAAAATTCCAATTTTTTTTCCGGTGTATTCATATGTAACCGTAACAAATTCGAAAAATTGTTTAAAATTGTTTAAAGTCTAGTTCAAGCCGCTGAAAATCCTCTGGAGCTCCAGAAATGAAAAACATTTTTTCTTCAACGGCGCAATTGCCACGAGAATTAATATTGCATCGTTGTTTTTCGCGGTTCTCGTTTTATGGAGAGAAAATGTTTATAATGATCGGGTTTTGCGTTACCACTCGCACGCTCAATATTTCAGGAAGCTCCCTTAATGTTGTCTCACGCACGCCATTCAGCCACGATTGCATCGACGTCGTTTTTTCCCCTTATCAACCTGTTTTTATCACGCATTACTTCGCGTGTGTCTGTTTTATATGATATTTTGAAATTGATCGTTCGCCGACCGAAGGGACGACGCAGCTTCGGAGCGAAAGTAATGCTGTCGCTTTTCCTCAACTACATAATTGGAAAAATCCAACCTCGCGTTACACTTTTTTTTTCCTCTATAGTTCATAAATCATTCAGGAACGAAATGGAGGGCTGGCCTCAGAACGAAAGGTTCTCTGCCTTGATCGAACTTGAAAAAGAAAAAGAAAACAAATGGAGTGTTGAAAATGTTATTAAAATAATAACTGTGACAGATAATTTTCCCTCTTCACGCGAGTTCAAAAATTGTCAGCTCTTCAAGTTTCGTGGAGAATACTTTTTTTTTTTTTTTTAAACACATTCGCTTTGCTTTCTTCGTCGCTATAAAATGTCTGGAATTTTTTTGAATACATAGTGGCGTCGCAGTATCTCGGGCATTCGGTACAAGAATTTTTGAAACGAAGCGTCGCTACCAACTCGTCTCATGATCCTGAAGTTTGCATCGTTGGAATGCAACGAAATTTTGTTATTTCTTCAGCAGAGTCAATAATTATTATTGAATATTTGGTCCGGCCAATAAAACGATTCTCTCTTGCGACCAAAAAACTCAATCGACCCGAAAAATTGCCACGATTTTCAAAGTTCAATAAATAATCAATAGAAGAATGTTTTCCTTGAATCTGAACGCTGCAAACTTCAGCGTCATGGGGAATGTTGGCCTCCCCCATGGAATACCATTTGTTATGGTACAAGCAACAGCTCCAGAGGGAAAAAAAAATTTCCCATCGTTTTTGGAAAAAGTGGTGATTATAAATATTTACTGAAAATCAAATCGTCATGATTATTGCAATAATATTTACTCCACTATCGTGAAATCCAAGCGATTCCGTGAAACTGCGCATTAAGATGATTTTCAAAAGTTCATTGTGAACTGATGATAAGATTCATAATTGAAAAGATAATTTTCTTTTATTACGTCGCGTGGAAAAAAATGCTTCAGCTCAGGTTATACGGTCGCTCGTGCGCGCTAAATTAACCATTCTTTCGCATACCAACTCGTGATGCTATCCTCTCGTAACTTTCTCGGCGAATCTCGCGCACAACTCGGAAAACAGTGCATACAGCAGCGGAAAAAAAAATTACACAACGCTGTGCCAAACTCGCTTTTCGCTTATGATTCTGAAAAAAAAATAGAAACACAGATATAGGTCATTGTTATCAACGCAGTCTTACGTAACGACGTGAGTATTTTCATTCCCTGTGGCAAAACTACCTCGTAATTCGGTGTGCGAGCTCTTCAAAATTGTATTAAACCTGAAACAGCGTTTCCATGATTACGGTCGTGAAAAAAACATCAGGATTTTGTCGTCGCTCCATTGACACACGCGATGTGACAGTAATCGAAGTGTCAAGCCTGAAAAGTCACTCGAAAAGTTTGAAAATTTTCAATCGAAAATTTATTCTCTCAATTATTTCCTTAGCGTTGCTGTGTTTTTTTTATTCATTGAAAAAAAAATTCGAATGACACTGAAGTTCGTAGGGATCCAACGGAAAATACTTTTTCCCTTAATTTTTTGTTAAATTTCAAAAGAAAAGCCAATTTTCGTATCAATTTTGTGTTTGAATCCTGAAAATCGATCGTTTTATCGTCCTGATTCGGTATCGAATAAAAATCATGAATTTTCCTCAAGAAAAAACCGAATTTCGTTGCATTCCAACGATGCACAATTCAACATCGTAAATTCGCGTAGTTGGAGCGAATGAATAATAAACGCTACGTAAGAAAAAAAAAGGTGTCACAACATTTCATACCGAGTTTGATGACCTTTTTACATTGCAAATTTCGAAGCGTCACTTTTCGGACACCCTGCGTATGAGCATATGGTGCGGTCGCTGGATCATCGCCAAGTGGAACTAGAACCAGAGGGAAACTTGCGGATGAACTTCCTGCAACAACTCTTCAAGCCTATATGTGCATTTACGAGTGTAGATTCTTGTATTTTGATTGTGCAATGCTCGATAATGTCGTTACAATATTTACAATATACTTGTACACATTCGTGTACTTTGCACGTCGAATTCATCGAGGATTAATTGGCTTGAATGCTGTTTTTCCAACACTCGAACGAACAGTGAGTTCATTCATAGAAATAGAACACGACGTTCGTTTCGACGATCGTCGCATATCCATTTAATTGAACGTATGAGAATTAATACGATAAAAACATATGGAATGACCATTAGAATCCGGTGTACTTGGATCCAACACGATAAACGTGCTCTCGACGTTATTCTTTATTATTGTCGTTGCAACTCAACGTTTTTAAGTTTGTCAATAAAATCCGACGATCGCCACTTGACGAATTTTACGTTTCCTCGTTTGGCATCGTGCCGAAAAATGAGGCTCAGGCACGACTCGATAATCGAACGTTCCTTGAATGTTAAGGAGGTTCCGTTAGTAGAGCGATAATTAGATTAAAATCTCAAAACGAAATATGTTGTTATTTAGGCAGCAAACTTTAATCTCTTTCAAAGTCATCCTAGGTCAACGAAACTTTACTCCATATTTTCCAAGTCGAAAGTCACTTGATTCAACATTGGCTTTACGCAAATTTCTTACCCTTATGAAATCAGAAAAATATTAAAAATACTTTCCGATTAGATAAAACGCGTATTAAAATCTCAAATTTATAAAAAAAACTCCAAGGGTTTCGAATCAATGAAAAAATAGTGGGATCAACGAATGTTTGGAGGAGATATTTCTAGTTAAAACCGACAGAATGCTCGGAACTTCTCATTCTTTAGGAGT
The DNA here is from genome assembly GCA_037043255.1 of Diadegma fenestrale. Classification (NCBI taxonomy): domain Eukaryota; kingdom Metazoa; phylum Arthropoda; class Insecta; order Hymenoptera; family Ichneumonidae; genus Diadegma; species Diadegma fenestrale. The sequence continues at coordinate 2,081,455 of CM073311.1, read as the reverse complement.
TTGGCAACGGATCGCTTGCTAAACGAAAAGCAGATCGTCATTTTTTCTTGGGAATTGTGTCCCTTGTGCCTCACTTCATTCCTTATTCCCTGCGCCATAGCGGAACCTCCTTAAATAGAATATTTCTACGATCTTTGGAAATCGGAATTTATTTTCATCGCCCGTAAGACAGGAAAAGGTCTAATATAATTGTGTAATAGAAATGATATTGAGTAATCTACGTGAGCAAAGCTGGTTTTTAAGGGCGAGGATCCGTCGGTGTGGGCCGCCCATGCGGCAAATTCAATTCTGCCCCGGTTTTCGTAATTTTTTCTTCAAACTCATCCAATATTTCGATTTGCTGGAAAATTTCGAAATTTTTTTTTCCACAATTCACGAAAAATGCACGTATTTTTGCGGTTTATTCGGTAAACTAACCATCGGGTCGAAGTTCAATATACTCAAGTTCGTTATTTTGTCTTTTTTTGCAGATTAATTAGCCAACAAGTGGAATAAAGATGGGTTGTGCGTCGCAGTGCGCCAAGTATTTCCTCTGTTTCTTCAACTTTGTCTTCTTCGTAAGTAAAAAATTCACACGTACACAATGTTAGCAATTATCTTTGGATTTTAATCCATCGGTGCGTCTCAAGGTCCATTGTTTATTTTTATCTCATAAAAAATATCCCTATTGCATAATCATTTGTTTAATTTGTTTCACCTTTAAATTAATTATCGTTATTCGTGATTTTTTTTTACTTAATTTATTGTGAAAAATTAAATAAGCAAATTAATGATTTTCCAAACGAGCCTCGGGCTGCGTTTCCCATCGCGGACTCGCGGAAATGTGATTAAAATCGTACATTCGAATCTTCGACTTAGCGCCAAGCCTCTTCGTGAAATCTTCCTCACACACTTGGAAAAAAAATGATTAATTCAATTTGAGTGGCTCTTGAAGAAATCCTATTGTGTCCCACGGATACTAAGCGAAGTAATTTCGAGCTCGAACGATTTGTTGCTTCATACGGCCGTTTAAAATCGAGCCTCATGATCTTCGACGTGGAAAACTCGCAGAGGCTCGAGTTACATAGAATTTTGAACGACGCTTATATCCACAAGACTGCATTATCGTCGTGGTGCGCGGTTAAAACCTCTCGCGATCCTTCCTTGCAACGTCCTCGGGATCGACGATGCGAAACGGAACGATGCTCGTTGCATCGCTATACATAATGCATATTTCACGATAAATACTCGCTGTACTTTCCGACACACGATATTTCTCTTTAATATCTTCCTCTCATTCTTTCGCTCTCTCATTCACTCATTTTAGCTCGCTGGCGGAGCAGCTCTTACTGTCGGAATATGGCTACTCGCCGACAGAAGTTCCTTCACGAATCTCGTCAGCAAGGTCGACGAAACCGATATTTTGGTAAGTTTATGTTTCCTTTTTATTTGATAATTCCTCTTTTTCAATTAAATTGACTCTCCGAACCAAAGAGCTTTCGTTTTGTCCGACTGTAGTGAAATTTACTTTTTTTTCTTCCTTTTCATCGTTATATAATTTTGAGAGTTTTGTTATTCGATGGTCCTGAAGTTTCCATCGTTGGAATGCAACGAAATTCTGTCATTTCTTCAGCGGGGCCAATAATTATTATTGAATATTTGGTCCGGCCAATAAAACGATTCTCCCTTGCGACCAAAAAACTCAATTGACTCGGAAAATTGCCACGATTTTCAAAATTCAATAAATAATCAATAGAAAAAATGTTTTTCATTGAATCTCAACGTTGCAAACTTCAGAGTCATCGTTATTCGTCCATTGACTGGTTTGCTTTTATACTCTATGGCTCACGACAAGCAGACTTTGTTTAAGGGTTTACCGAGGGTATATTATGTGTCTAGAAAATGAACTAAGTGGGCCATTACTTTGGCACAGATAACTCGTAACCCAGATATATACGATTTACACATTACCAACAAAATGCTCGCACGAAGACCTTAACCCGACCCGAGCAAACTAACTTTTACAATTTACCGATCGATATTTCGATTTTCTCTCTTCGTCTTTATATTTTCTCTACTGCGCCCCTTTATTTATGATCCTGAAGTTTGCATCGTTGGAATGCAACGAAATTCTATGATTTCTTCAGCAGAGCCAATAATTATTATTCAATATTTGGTCCGGCCAATAAAACGATTCTCTCTTGCGACCAAAAAACTCAATCGACTCGAAAAATGGTCACGATTTTCAGAATTCAATAAATAATCAATAGAAAAAATGTTTTTCTTATGATCCTAAAGTCTCTTCGTTGAAATGCAACGAAATTCTGTTATTTCTTCAGCAGAGCCAATTATTATTATTGAATATTTAGTCCGGCCAATGAAAAGATTCTCTCTTGCGACCAAAAACTCAATCGACTCGACAAATTGCCACAATTTTCAAAATTCAATAAATAATTAATAGAAAAAATGTTTTTCGTTAAATCTCAACGTTGCAAACTTCAGAGTCATTTTTATTTTCACAATTTTGCATATTTTTCTCGCTGTTTCCTCCCCCCTTCTCCCTCATTCTTCTTGCTCTCTCTCTCTCTGACGTCTCGAACGTTTCCCTTTTGTAACCACCTGTTACCTGCGGTGTGTTTCCTGAACTCGTGGAACTCGCTATCCCGCGATTTGGCGTTGCTCCAAATACCTCGCTCTCTCGGCGCGCTCGCTCGGATGATTCTTCACTCCGCGCACGTGATTTCCGGCATTTCTAAATGCCTTTTTCGCGATCATTCCAAAAACTACTGTTGGCAAGAAAAATCGGGAGGGTGGATTGGAAAAAATTACCCAAAAGTCCTCGTTTCCTCGTTTTTTTTTTACTCTCGCTTCCGACTGACGCGTGACAACGCGCAAAATCTCGATTCTCGGCACGACTGCATTTTTCCAATTAGCTCTGATGCAATTTACTTTGATTTTGTCTCTTCCCTGCGATTGAATATGCGAAAATATTTCAAAATACTCGCGGAAAATAAACTCCAAGATCCTCCGTTTTGTCCTTCAGCGCAGAGTGCATCGGAAGACTCTGCACGAGTACTCGTATGATTATTCATCGCTGTCGAAGCGAGGACAAGGGTGCGAAAAGGAATGAAGGGGAAAAAAAAGAATTGAACCGGAAATCGAGCAGGTGTGTTGAATTACGACACTCTTAGACGCTCTGAAAAGCTGCTTGATTGGAGAATGCAGGTGTGTGCGCGTGTGTTTGTATGTGACATGCAATGTGATTAACAGAAGGCGAGGGACTCTCGTTAAAATCGATCGAGCGAGTGATTCTTGGAGCTGAAGAGGAACGAAAAGTGTTTGACAACGAGTTATTTCTCTCTTTCCTTTTCTCTATACACTTCGCCGCGTTCATCGCTCGCGGAAAAAGTCAAACTGACGCAATTGCTTCACTCTCCTTTCGATGCTTACATAATTCCAGACGTTTGAGCCTTCGCGTTACGTTGCGATCTCAATCAATTTCTTCGACGAACGACATTTTTTTGCCCCACGAAAAGACTCGTAGAAAAATTTCAATTCAATTTTTTCGTTATTATTATCATTATTTATGGATATATCGAGTTTTTTCACGGACATTCGAAACAACGCGGCAAGGACGAGATCGTGTAAGAATTTTATGATCCTGAAGTTTAATGACATTTTTTCAATGACTCTGAAGTTTGCAACGTTGAGATTCAACGAAAAACATTTTCTCTATTGATTATTGATTGAATTTTGAAAATCGTGGAAATTTTTTGAGTCGATTGAGTTTTTTGGTCGCAAGAGAGAATCGTTTTATTGGCCGGACCAAATATTCAATAATAATTATTGGCTCTGCTGAAGAAATGACAGAATTTCGTTGCATGTCCACGATGGAAACTTCAGGATCATTTTTTTCAAAGGCAAATAGATTCTTTAATTTATCAAAGGTTTTGGAGTAAAAATGACGGAAAAAAGTTGTCCGAAACTGTTGGTGGAATAAAAAAGTTGCCATTTGGACTTTGAAAAAATTTCTATTTCGTTTATTTGCCACAGTGGAAACTTCAGGATCATAGAATTTGAAATAAAATGCTGGCCGGAAAATTGCTTTCATGACATCGATGCAACGTTCGTTGTACCACGAAATAGGGCAAGAACAAAATGGAATGCATCTTTGCGGATAAAGTGAGCGTGTAGAGGATAAAAAGAAGAAAATAGAAAAAGAACGAGATTTATAAAGGGTTTGGGGTCCTCCAGACCCTCAACGATACTCGATGCTGAGAACTCTGCACAATCGTACATTATTCTTCGCCGGTGTAGTCCTCTCAGCAGCTTCCCAGTGCGATGTAGAAGAGATGTCGTTGATTCGTTTTTTCCCCATTATTTTTCCACCTTTTTTCTTCCATCCGCCAGAGAGTCCAGCGTGGAATCCACATTGAAACTAGGTCGTACGTGCTATAGCCAAGACTCTGGATGCGTTTTACTTTTTTTTTCTTCCAACTTCTTTCTAAAAGATAAAAAGTCAGCAGCGAGGAAAAATCGTTCGGATCTAGGTCAGTCCATGGGAACAACCGGGTCACGATGATGAAAAGGGAATTTTTTTCCCTTTTTTCGAAAGAGAAACAATTTTAGTTTTCCCAATCATTTTGAAAATTTCGTGTCGATGATTGAACGACCGTTGAGTGACCGAATTTCGTCGTCGAAATTGAGGCCATTGATTGCTTTTTTTTTTACCCACGTTCGTGGACGATCATAAATTAGTGAAATCACTAATCACCATTCTCGTAGTGTCAAGATAATTATTCACATAATTAAGTATCGGCTGCATCGGTTACAAAAAATGTGTTACAAACGATATTAGCTCGACTTGGTTTGAAAAAAAAGAGAAAAGAAAAAGAAAAAGTGCCACTTGACACTCGAGCTCTAATTGCCGGAGAGTATACCGGACTGCTCGTTGTTATCGTCGCGATTAATTAGAACGTTCCGAATTACCAATTTTTGTTCGTCGACATAATTTAATGGAAAGACGCGCGCGGCAAAAGCGACGCTTCAATAATATTTCTGTGTCCGCACGCACCGGACGATTAAATATCTAGGAAAATTGGGCCTAATGAAACAAGCTGCAGAAAAAGTTGATGCGAGAATCATTAATTATTCGTGTGAGGACAGAAAGTTTTGAGAGACACTGCGGAATGACATTTTTGCTTGGTTCCTGTCTTCGCACTGCCTCGATCAATTCAATTTGCCATTTTTTATCCCAAGGCTTTCCTTTTTCATTGTTTTTTCTATGAATTATTATTAAAGCCTTTTTTTTCATTTTATACAACTTTATGAAGAATTTACTTGTAAAATTCGAGATAAAACGCCCCATAGAATTCGTTGTCATGCAGGAAATCGTGTATCACATTCCAGGAGGGAAGAGCCAAGCGTGCACTGAGAGGAACAAGTCTCTTATTGTGTATAGAAAAGAGACTGATGGAAAAGCTTCGTGCGCGCTCTTCTTTCCTTGCCAGGATTAGCGGAGTTTCGCAACTGCTTCCTCCCTTTCTATTAAAGTCTTGACTTTGAAGTTTCATTCCCTCATTTCTCTCGCGCATCTTTTCATTCTCTCTTTTTACGCGAGTCGCACGTTCTTGCTTTTCATCATTATTCTCGAAAACACAAGTTTTTCACATTGAAGCAACGTATTTTTTCAAGTCCATAACAACGTGCGAAAATGATGTTGAAGTTTGCATCGTTGGAATGCAACGAAATTCTATTTTTTCTTCACCAGAACTCATAATTATTATTCAATATTTGGCCCGGACGATAAAACGATCGTCTCGTAAGTCCCAAAAACTCAATCGAGACGAAAAATAGTCATGATTTTCAAAATTCAATAAATTACTAATAGAAACAATAGAAATAGAAGAAATGGAATTTTTTCGAAATTATTTCACTTTATTATTTTACTAAATTATTTTATTCAGGACTCGAATATTTTTTATTTAATTCGTTACTCTTTCCTCTCACCGTTTATTGAGTTTTGTTATAAAAACGAAAAGTTTTCTCAATATTGCTACGACGCTGTGTTCGTCGTTCGACAAATAAATAACTCGTTAAAAACGATGAAGTATTTATTTGCTGCTTGCTGCTGATTCCAATAGTTTGTTTTTTCCGGCATTTCACGCTCTACTCGGACTGCAGAACGGGGGAAAGTGTTCCCAATTATTTTTATACAGCTCTTCCTCGCTCTCGATTTTTTTTTCTTCACTCCATTAAATTTGTACTCCGGTAAATCGTTAAAGCGCCGCCATGCGACACTTGAAAGCATGGATAGAGAGAGTGGGCGAAAGCACTTGATGAAGATGACGACTCCATTATTCATGATTGTGTGCTTGGCAGGTGAGAAAAGCGTCGCGAAGACAAATGCATCGAACCTGAATAGCTTTTTTTTTTTGCACGTTCGTGTCAGTCTCTGTCTTTCGCGATTTTATTTGACTCTACGCTAACACACTGGGTCATTTTGACCCGGATTCCTTTGCTGGCGTTGATTATCCCCGTTTCGAATTTTTTGTTTTTATTCAGAAAATGAGCCAAGTCCGAGAAAAAAAAACTTTTTTTACGACCTCGTCATTGCGATATTTTCTTTAAAAAAAACCTAGAAACGACGAGACATTTAAAAAAATTTCGTGTGTCCAGTTCGTTTAGTTTTTAGTTGTAAAAAGTTTCTAAAAATCGTGAAAACTTAATGAATAAATGATCCTGAAGTTTGCATCGTTGCAAAGCAACGAAATTCTGTTATTTCTTCAGCAGAGCTCATAATTATAATTCAATATTTGCTCCGGTCAATAAAACGATTCTCTCATGGGACCAAAAAACTCAATCGACACGAAAAATTGCCATGATTTTCAAAATTCAATAAATAATCAATAGAAAAAATATTTTCCGTTAAATCTCAACGTTGCAAACTTCAGAGTCATAATGAATAATGCTCAGTGCGTGCTTCCAATTATAATTTAATCCTAAGACTGACGATCGTCTCACCCAGTCGATCCGAGACCAATCTGGTATCGCAAGTGAGAACCACAAGTGTCTCCCTATTACGTTACAACCAGGTAGTGCTCTCGCATTACAACGAGACTTTTTTGTTCCTCGAGGAAACCAGTTGTCAAGGTTTCTCATCGTCGTCACTGCTGCAAATATATATCGCACCGATTAAATCCTCGCTCTTTCATGATCTCAAATTCGTTTGAAATTTACACTGGGCGAGATGCGAGACAACGAGATTAATATGATCCCGAAGTTTGCATCGTTGGAATGCAACGAAATTCTGTTATTTCTTCAGCAGAGCCAAAAATTATTATTGAATATTTGGTCCAGCCAATAAAACGATTCTCTCTTGCGATCGAAAAACTCAATCGATTCAAAAAATTGCCACGATTTTCAAAATTCAATAAATAATCAATAGAAAAAATGTTTTTCGTTAAATCTCAACGTTGCAAACTTCAGAGTCATTTGGCAATGATACTAAAGTTTGCAACGTTGGAATGCATCGAAAAATATTAAATTTTATTGAAGGTTCGTTTCATTTTCAGTGTCATCCAAATTTTTCGAGCTGATATGCTTTTTGAATGGCAAAAATGGATGATTTTATCATCGTAATTACATTCTGCATTAGAATAATTATTTTTGTCAAAGATAAAAATGAATTTCGTTGCATTTCAACGATGCAAACTTCAGAGTCATGATTTGGCAATAGACTTGGAAGATGATCGAATTTAGTGTTCGGTCTTTGAATCTCTCTCGCGATCTATCAAGGGCGCGGTTTGTACACCCACTCTCAATATTACGTGAACATAATGTCAACGCTACGAATATTATTCGTTGTATATGTGTGCGTTTGTGTTTGCATGTATACACACAAACGATACACACGTTTGACTAGTCTCGTGACCTCGTGGAACCAACTATATCGTATATGCTCGCAGTACAAGTCATGAATCCCAATCATGAGATCCCCTCGCGTACACCCAACGTCGCAGAAGGCATTAACTGTTGTTTGCAGGGCCGCGAACATTTGCATTCCAAGTGTAGTTATCAGTCGTACACGGCAAACGATATGGTTGCAGCCTTTCATAAAACAATATAGGGCGAGGCTTGCCCCTATTTCATCTACTTATTCAATCATTACAGTCATTTTGTTGCCCATATTAACGTTTTTTTTCTTTTTTAATTTGTCATATTTTACGTACGATCAATCATTTTTGCGCGTGCAATGTTCTTTTTAATAAAACGTGCCATATTTCGTATTAACGTGCACGTCATCGTGGGCAACAAGAGTCACAGAAAAACATCATAAAGGGAAGAGAGTAAGTGCTCTCTAATTATCTCTGTAACTTCGTGTCTCATTACAACTCGTTGAATTTCGTCAGACACATGGTGCACGTGGGAAGAGATCTCTCGGTGCTCGTGTACTCTCGTGACAGATTTCTCTCTCTCTCTCTCTCTCTCTCTCTCTCTCTCTCTCTCTCTCTCTGCTAAGCTGCAGTGAAGAAAACATGTCAATATTGCAGAAAACCCAAAACCGAGCGATGCGCTCAATACTTATGGTGAACAGGGACATGCCTGTTAGAGGAATGTTGTATGTACTGAACTTCATGAGTGTGAAACAGCAAATAGTGTACAACGTGCGGGTGCTAGTGTATAAAATGCAGAACGGACTAACGCCAGAATATTTAAGTGAACATATAAGAAGAGTACAAGAAAATCACACATATAATACACGAAACAAAAACAAAATAGCAATCAAAGGTACAAAAACAATGTCAGCCAAACAATCACTAATATACTTAGGATTTAAGTTATTTAACGAACTACCACGAAATATAAGAGAGATAGAAAATATAGAGCGATTTAAGTTGTGCGTGAAAGCGTACATGAGTGAAAACGAAGGCGGGCGTTTGTAAGAACTGTAAGAAAAGTAGTCTTAAGAAACTGTAAAGTGCAATTGTATATCTGCAATGAAGCAGCAGTAGCTAAATAAGCTAAATAAAGCACTTCAATCAATCAATCAATCTCTCTCTCTCTCTCTTTCTCTCTCTCTGTTACAGTGTGTTATCTTTTTATATTTTGGCTCTTGTATATACGTCATCGTTTGGTACTTGATCGCTGCTATGCTTGATCAACGCTTTCAAATCTTAACAATGTTATTCATAATAATGGGTCAAGTGGAGGAGAGAAAATTTCATTGTTCGACTCGTCAATTTCATTACATTCCGCCTGCTTTGTTCAATTTCATTTCAATACCGCATTGATTCGGTTTTTTTTTCATTATTCCCACAAGTGTCGTTGGGTCGTTTATTTTTTTTTTTCATTCAGTCTTTTTTATTTTTTGATTATGATGCTGAAGTTTGCATCGTTGGAATGCAACAAAGTTCTGTTATTTCTTCAGACTCTTGCGACCAAAAAACTCAATCGACTCAAAAATTGCCACGATTTGAAAAATTCAATAAATAATGAATAAAAAAATGTTTTTCGTTGCATCTCAACGTTGCAAATTTCAGAGTCATTATTCTTAGGCCTTCGTAATCGGCGGTTCAGAACAATTACAATTTTTATCGTCCCGATTCTGCGATTATTATCCGAGAGTTCGAGCAGCCATTCGGTTTCTCACGATTACAAACAAACTCCCTCGCGTCCTCTGACCCATTATGCCCGCTCCCCTGCAATCGCCTGTGGAGCTTGATCGGCAAAGGTGAGAGGAAAGAAATACCGTCCGGACCAATTGAATTTTTGCCACGAATACGTCTTGATACACTGAGAAGAAAATTTTATTCAAAACGATAGTTAATTTTGTTGAAAACGTTCGACCAAACTTGTTTTTTTTAGAAAAATATCGAAAATTTCATCATTGCAGCAAGGAATATTCTTGGAAGTCTCTTTGAAAAGTAAATTTTGCTGACAATTCCATTAGAAATCAAAAATATTGTTAAAATTACGAAAATTTTGACATTATTCAAAAATATTCAGTTCACCGTGGCCAACAAAATATCGTCGTTTTTTTTTTTGACAAAATTCAATTACGAATTTTGAGTTTGTTTATTGACTCTTATCTGGATCCGTGAAAACTGAAAAAATTGAATTGGCATCGTGAAATTTATACCCGAAGGAATTTTTCTTTCATTTTTCTGTCAGTTTTTTTCGACTATTTTCATGCAACTTTGCTGCAAAGTTCCGCAGACAAAACCAAACTCGCTCGAGGTCTCCGGCAATTAAGTCCAATCAACACGTCCCCAAGTACCGAGTTTCATATCGCATTTTAGTGCACCAACGTCATTCGCTCGATTTTCACGTGTCGCTTCTTTACTCTTCAGTACTTACTCTCGTTTCGGAGTTTGCTCGCGAACGAACGCTCCATTTTTTTGTTTTCATGAAGATTGTCGTTGTTGCGATGAAATTCAAAATATCCCTTAAATTGAAACTTCTCCATTTTACGATTATCAATTCCCATCGATTCCTGTTGCTAATAATTTCGAATGATTTTGCTGAATCGTCTTAACGAGTCCATCTTGTTGCTCGAAAGAATGTTCGCACTGTCCACGAGCGCAACGAATCGAAGAAAGTAAAAGTTTCACTTTCCTTCGTGACCACGCAGCTTCGGAACGCCTGAAATTCCGCGCCTCCAGACTGCGTGCATTCCATAAATGAAAATTCTTCATTATTAATTCTTTCAAATTGTGTGTTTGTATTTCCTAGAAACGAATCATTTTCTCTTTCCGGTTGACCTTTTTTTTTCAAGTCGTTTCAATCATTTTGTCGCGTCATCAATTTTCCTGAGCCGAACCAACGCGATTCGGATAATCTCATTCGAAATTCCAATGAGATCAAAATCAGTTGTCATCAGAGCAATTTTTTTTTCATTTTTTAAAAATTTGTCGTTTTTGGTTTTTTTTCGTGCATTTTTCTTTTCAACTCGTATCGTGGCTGTAAAGTTGCAGTCAATGTGGTCTATATCCAGTAGTAGACACACCTGTTTCTCGGTTAAAGCCCATACCCTCAATCCCGTTTGCGCAAGCAACCGAGAGCAAACGCGCTAACGGTGCCTCCGGAGAACCCGATATATAGAAGCACTGTTGCGTAAACATGCGTCTGGACGCAAAGTGGTCCGGAGCACTCGCACTTAAAGCCACGTAATCGTTTGGAAAACATTTGATTTTTTAATTAACCACCAATTTTTCGATTTTGTTTTCATTGAATCAGCATTGTGATGATTATTTATGATCCTGAAGTTTCCATCTTTGCAAATAAACGAAATGGACATTTTTTTTCAAAGTAAAGACAACTTTTTTATTCTACCAAAAGTTTCCGACAATTTTTTTCCGTCATTTTTATGCTTCTCCGAAACACTAAACATTAAAACATTGGATTAAAGAATCTTGCCTTTTTGTCTTTGAAAAAATTTAAATTCCGTTTATTTGCAACGAAATTCTGTTTTTTCTTCACCAGAACTCATAATTATTATTCAATATCTGGCCCGGACAATAAAACGATCGTCTCGTGAGTCCGAAAGACTCAATCGAAACGAAAAATAATGACTCCGAAGTTTGCAACGTTGAGATTCAACGAAAAACATTTTTTCTATTGATTATTTATTGAATTTCGAAAATCGTGGCAATTTTTTGAGTTGATTGAGTTTTTTGGTTGCAAGAGAGAATCGTTTTATTGGCCGGACCAAATATTCAATAATAATTATTGGCTCTGCTGAAGAAATAACAGAATTTCGTTGCATTCCAACGATGCAAACTTCAGGATCATCGAAAATTAGTCATGATTTTAAAAATTCAATAAATAATTAACAGAAAAAATAGTTTTCGTTGATTCGCAACGTTGCAAAATCCAGAGTCATGGAAACTTCAGGATCAGGATTATTTTATCAATGATACGGAGCACGAGTTGTGGACAGTACGAAATTTGGTATATTTCAATATTTATACGTACAATATTTCGGCCTGACACGCGTACACATTTTGTTTGGTCACTTGAAACACGGACAAAATAAAGCGACGAACTCTGTGTCTCAATGGCTCGAGATAACGATCCTTTCTAGCCTCGAGCTTCTCTCAAATTGACGGATACAAATTAGTTTTATGATAAGATCGAAATAGACACTGGAATAATCATTTTTTGAATAATTAACTCGACGTCCTATCGATTCCGTTATTATAGGACGTTGGTCCCGCGTCAATTTTCATATCACTCTCAAAATGGCTCTGAATCTTTGGAATTTTTAATGCTTTTCTTCTACAAACTCGAATATTTTACGAATCACAAATCTTTCTGCTCGATCCCGTCGAAATATTTTATATTTTTTCGATAATTTTGAAAATTAAACAAATCATCGATGAAACGAAATATTTTTCGTTGGATTCCAACGCTGCGAACTTCAGCTTCCTATAAAAATACGAGCTCGAAGTTGGCATCGTTGGGATGGAGCGAAAACTCATTATTTTTTATAGCAAGGGACAAAATTTCCTGAAGAAATTGAATCAAGTGCGTTAATTATGAAAATAATGAATTAAAAATATTTTTTTCGTTGTATTCCAACGATGCAAACTTCAGGATCATCCTTAAAAAAATTGCAATTGCCACTTGAAATAACGATGAAAATGTGTGTTTCGTACACAGTTTCGATAAATGAGAAATTTGAATCGAACAGCCTGACGATCACAATACGCAATTTCGATATAAAATATTGGCGTACATATTGAAAAAATATGAGCCTGAAGTTTGCATCGACGCAATGCCACGAATTAATAAAAAAAATTCAACCCCCTGGACGGGGGTGTTTCGAAACGAATTTTTTAAATTTTTTAAATATTTTTTTCTTCACTTTTGAACCTCACGAATCGATTCGTCAAATAAAAAAGTGACGAATGATTTTTTTTTTCCATTTCGTGGCATTGCGTCGATGCAAACTTCAGGCTCGTGAAAAAATTCTTCATATCGAGAGTGGTTTATTTTTCGTTATCCTTTTGGAGCAGTGACGAAACGCGAGCGCGATTGCGCAATAATATAACGATCGTGGCCGAGCGCAAACGAGAAACAGTCACGTAAGTGTCATAAAAATATCACGGTGCGGTGGATGACAATTAGTCAGCATTAGCATACGCGAGAGAGACGCCACGAGACTCACTGTGCATTGTGTTCGCTCCGATGCCCCCTGCATCGTCATGCTTTTTTTTAACGTTCGTTTAACACGCATTTACGTATCATCGCTTTAATTTTATTATCCAAACTAGCAAAACTTAATTAATTACAATAATTAGAAAGGACAGTAGAGAATATTGAGAAAGTTAATTACAAGGTTTACGAAACGTAAGAAAAAAAAACGACAAATTGCCCGGATCGATATTTTTTTTTCGGAAAATTCAACAAATTATTTTTTCTTTACAATTTTTGTTCTCGCATTCGCAGTTTTGTTACGAAATTACCAATGACGAAAAATTGTTATTTACACAGTCGCTGCATTGACACGTGGGATGTTTCTCCTTCGACTAAAACGTAACGATGACGTCATAAATTAAAATATTCACGATACTAATAAATATGCGAGGCTCGTGCAACCAGAGGAGGGTGACTGACGAATGTTGAGTAGCAGGTCTCTGTTATTGTTAGTTCTAATGTGCGTTTTAGAATCTCAATATTTCTCTATACACATTGTATCTTTTCCGCTTATGCAAATTCTCGTTGAATAATGCGTTCAGGAATTTCAAGGAAACTTTGCAATGTGGACTAATCCAATTACGATCAACTGTTGCAAATCATTTTGTGCGAAACACCATGCGTTGAATTTTCCCCATTCTAGTTATAAACAAAATGAAAACACAGTTTTTTCACGAGCATAATTTATTTCGTAATATGACTCTGAAGTTTGCAACGTTGGGATTTAACGAAAAACATTTTTTTATTGATTATTTATTGAATTTTGAAAATCGTGGCAATTTTTTGAAGCGATTGAGTTTTTTGGTCGTAAGAGAGAATCGTTTTATTGGCCGGAGCAAATAGTGAATAATAATTATTGGCTCTTCTGAAGAAATAACAGAATTTCGTTACATTCCAACGATGGAAACTTCAGGATCATAACAACGTCTCGCAATTTTTTTTTTCTCTCTCTTGATCTCCAAAAACATTCTTTTTTCCTTGTTACTTTTTTTTTTATGGTACTCTTTCAATTTGTTTTATTATCTGAAATATTCGGCTTTTCGTGATTGAGTCACGGGGAAAATAAAAAATGAGGGCACAACTCAATCGTTCTCTCGAGCAAAGAAAATAAAAGTTTAGGCACACGACCTGACCTACCCCACGTAATAACTCCTGCTGGTATAACTGCCAACGAGTTTATTTCTTTATATAAATCTATTTCTTGACTCTAGTTCTTGCCCCGAGACTCCTACGAACTCATGAATGTAACGACGAGTAAATAATTCATTCTCCTGTCCTACACTCGTCCACTCTATTTTTCATCCCTCGTTGTGTCACTTTTTTTCGAGCACAAGGTCCAGGAAGGCTGTCGACCTCCACGACAATTGTACGATCGATCAAATTCTTCCCCTCGTTATTTACTCAGACTTCATAATTCGATTGCCCAACAGAAATGATTTGTCATTTTTCATCCGTATCAAGAATATCAATCGATATTTAATCGACATTTGATCAAATTTAATGGAATTGGAAGGAATAAATACATCGATCAGAGCCAAACTATTTTTATTCTTCCATCCAACGGTTGGTTCTTAACTTTTTTATACAAGGAAAGAAATGAAAAATGTAAAGAGCAAAGTTCATCATTTTGCTACGATCCTGAAGTTTCCATCGTTGCAATGCATCGAAATCCTGTTATTTCTTCAGCAGAACCAACAATAATTATTCAATATTATAAAACGACTCGAAAAATTTCCACGATTTTCAAAATTCAATAAATAATCAATAGAAAAAATGTTTTTCGTTGAATCTCAACGTTGCAAACTTCAGGGTCATCATTTTGCTGTCATCTCTGATAAGGATTTTCAATTTCTTTGAGCCCCTCATTTGGTACTGAATTCTTATTCTTCTTCTTCCAATTTAATCCCAGACTCGCAGTTGTCGTAATTTACTTTCAAGCTAATCATCGACCGCTCAACATTGAGAAGCTCTGGGGAGCTTTCCATGTGTGCCAGGAACTGTATGTGTGCTGGGGAAGTTATTTCAAACTCTCGCAACTATTGGGTTACCCGTACTTTTTATTTTATTTTCGAAATGAAGGATAAAAATGATTTTTTATTGGAATTTCTTCGTTTCGTAATATTTAATGAAAATATATCGAATAATCCAAATATTATCGAGACAGTAAAAATTGTTGACCAGAATACAAAAACAACAAATTCTCCTTGACCCACTGTAATTTTCACGATTTTTATCAGCTGTCCCCGAACTGAATGTTTTGGCATAATATAACAATTGTCGTTATTCCGACAATATTTTTCATTTGTAACAGAACTCTAAGCAAAATTTACGATTGGAATGACAAAAATCGACTTTTCGAAAAGATTTTCTGGAATGTTTTTTCCTAAAATGACAAAATTTTCGTGATTTTTCGAAAAAAACGTTTAGTTGAACGCATCCAACAAAATATATCGATCTTTTTCAACAAAATTTTCTTTTTAGTGTATTTTTCAACGCACATTCGGTGGAAAAAATCTCTCACGATATTTATATAACCTGTTACTTTGGGAAACCGGAATTTGCGTGGGTGGCAAATTCCGGTGTTCTAACATTACGTCCAACTCTCTGCGTGACACGTCAAGCAGGTGTCTAGACACTGAGAAGTCTCGTTCAACAGGTGCTCACGAACAAGACGATCTTTTTTTTCTTCTTTCTTTCTTCTTCTTCTTTTCTACCGCTTCCCGTACTCTTCTAGACGGCGTGAAATCGAGCCAGAAAATGGTTAAACGTTATATCGTCAAGAATCAACGACGTTCCACTGATATTCCTGGGAAAGTACTACAGAATTACGTCGAGTATTAAAATTAAAGAATTTCATCCATTTATCAATTTGCCTTGACAAAAAAAATGCAGCAAACAACAAAAAATAGACAAATTTTAATAAAAAAATTTACATTCTCTTAATCTTGTTTTTTTTCGATCCAATTTCCCAGTTTCATTTTTTAAAATTTCAATTTAAGATTTTGAATTTTAAGTTTTTTTTAAATTTCATCTAAAATTCTAACCAAGTTCGCATATTTTCTCGTTTTTCTGCTGTTTGTCGTTCCTTTCGTCATCAGAGTTTCCCTGTTTTTTCGAAGTATTCAATTTTTTTACTTTCTTCACAAATCTGTCACGATTAACGACCTTCACGATGTGAAACCCTCGTTTCTTCTCGTCGAGGCTTTCTCCTTAGTGCATTTTGTTGTATTCGTTTTGAGATGAAAAGAAAAAATGTGTGCGTGCTCGACTCGCTCGGATCTTATGGAGCATATCATTTGGAAGATTGTAACTGTTTGAATGGATGCGAATGACAGCTCGAGCTATATCATTACATAGAATCGGAGTAGAAAACAGCTTTGTTCAGGCCGTTTCCCTTTGAATTGTTTGCTAAAGTTGCGATCTCAGTTATTCTCGTCTTCTTCCTTTTTAGCCAATCAAGTGGCTCGTCTTTTGATATATATTGCACGAGTTTATAACTTGAATTCTCAGCGGGTTCGCCTGCTGCCATATTTTGCCGCTTGCTTCTCCTTCGATCCTTCTGGGACTCTAATTAATTTCTGCTACATTGAACTAATGCGTTTGAGCTTTTGGGCTCAGGGAAATTGAGACGTTGTAATTTCTGTATAAAGGGTGTCCAAAAAGTGCGCTTAAAAATGGTAATTGTGAGTAAATCGCGTAATCCCGAAAATATCACAATTCTCCGGACTGTTTTTCTATTCTGATGCATCGTTAATTAGATATTTATTCGTTAATTATATGCAGGATGAAGAAAATGTTGCAAAATTTCCCAATCCAGATTCTCTAGAGCAATGACTCTGAAGTTTGCAACGTTGAGATTCAACGAAAAACATTTTTTCTATTGATTATTTATTGAATTTTGAAAATCGTGGCAATTTTTTGAGTCGATTGAGTTTTTTTGTCAAAAGAGAGAATCGTTTTATTGGCCGGACCAAATATTTAATAATAATTATTGGCTCTGCTGAAGAAATAACAGAATTTCGTTGCATTCCAACGATGCAAACTTCAGGATCATTCTAGAACAACATTCCGGACATCCCATTTATGGATTTTATCAACAGAGAGATCTATTTTAATCTTTCTCCCAAAATTCGTCATATTTGCGCCAGATGCTGGCGTCGTCTCCCGCTGTTTATCCGATTTATCTCGTAATGACCTATTTTTGCGTCTAGTCTCTCATCGAGAAACAATGTCATAGTATCTTGCACCGAGTTTCGAAAAACGTTGCATTGCCGCGTCCAATCCCGCATTCTAAATTAAACTCAACACTTGCAGGTCCAAGTTAATTGAATATTTAATTGAATTTGTATACTTTTCCCAGCTTTTATTATTCTTGTGACTTATTCAACATGATCCTCAAGTTTTCACCGTTGGAATGCAACGAAATTCAGTTAATTCTTCAGCAGAGCCAATAATTATTATTGAATATTTGGTCCGGCCAATAAAACGATTCTCTCTTGCGACCAAAAAACTCAATCGACTCAAAAAATTGCCACGATTTTCAAAATTCAATAAATAATCAATAGAAAAAATGTTTTTCGTTGAATCTCGACGTTGCAAACTTCAGAGTCATTGATTTATAACAATTTCTTCTTAATAACTCTCTCGTTGCAATCTCCTCAAAGAATTTGTCATTTACGCAGCTCTCGGCTGCACTGTCATGACACAGAGTCAACCTTTCGGTCAACGCGTACGGGGAAGCTTCGATAACTTGCGAAATATCTTCATAAGAATTTCTATCTAGCCTTAAAAATTCATGATTAGAAGAGTTTTCAGAAATTATGCAGCAACGCTTTCGTTTCTTGGTGTGTAAAAGTGCAAGCGGGCATTGCGATTTCGTACCCAGTTGCTCGACGCTGTAACTCGATATGCAAGGTCTTAATAAACATTCGTCTTTTTTTTTGCTCCCGCGAGCCCTTCTCTCTGCTGAGCCTGCTGCCACCCGCTGTATTGTGTCATATCTTTCTTTTGCAACAAGTGGCCTCTGTCACGACGCTCGATGACGTGCCAGGCTCTTGATCGTCCCTCTCCCTCCCTCTCTCTCGCTCTACCTCCGTTTTCTTATTTTTATACTCTCCGTATATGTGCACACGTATAAAACGGACTTGCCATCGGCTTAGTCTCATCATTCTTGAATCGTCTCTTTTCTTACACACGTTACGTCAGAATCGGAGAGACAATTTGATACCATAGATGAACATGAAAATTCTTTGCTTTGTTCGAGCCTCTCGATCTCCAACAATCGTACTCACCCACTTTTCTGCGAATACAACATTTTTCCCCCACATTTCAGTTAATTTCAATTTATATCATTTTGATTTAATTGAATTTAGCGACTGGATCGATCCGCCATTTTGTTTGCTTAGAAAATCATAATTTATTCTGGATTTCTATTAACCGCGTTTAAAAAGAAAAAAACCCCATAAACTTTAATCAATTAAAAAAAAAAAATTTCGTCTCTCATCGACATTCGAGCTCAGGGGACGTGACTTTGTCGTCGTTGAGATAATTCGATTCCCAAAAACGCTCGCGTTGTGCCTACCGAGTTGAAAACATGGACGGAATTAAATAGGAATAATTACCACTATGGAATAAACCCCGAGGATGATTCTCCGAATGTTGGGAAATTTTTAATGTACGGAATGAATATTTTTCGCATACATTCCTAATTTTATCGTATTTTCATAAAAATTTACATTCTGCCCGATGAAAATTCATCGAATTTACAATTTCAATTAGTTTCATTAATTGTTTGCATGTTTCGATTGAATTTTATTCGTTTCAAACGTGAAAAGATAATTTCGAGCGATTTCCTACACGGAGAGAATATTAAATCAAAAATTATTATGTTATTACAGTTTCCTGGGACCATGTCGTCCCTCCAAGAAATTTGAGCAAAAACATAGTAAATTTGCATCTGCAAAAGGGCGAAAAATGTCATAATTTCCGGGATTTCGATAGGAACAGAATGAAAAATTACGGTTTTTGCTAAAATTTCTCATAGGGACGACTCGGTACCAGGGAATTTTAAAAACATAGTAAATTTCGATCTAATATCAAATAATATTGAAAAATGTTTTCTCGTGGCGAAAAGGACGGAAAGAATAAAGTTTGATCGCCTCGTTGAGAAAAATCGCAGCACTAAGTTGGCTTATTTTTTATGTTGCAGACAAAGACCGATGCGGACGTGATAAAAATGATATCTTACATACTCATCCTCGCAGGAGCCTTGACATTCATAGTTAGCTTCCTGGGTTACTGCGGCGCCATGTTCGAGTCCAGATGTCTTTTATGCGTCGTAAGTCCGTTCCAATTGGAAATATCGATATTGCTATCGTACCAGCGATACACGAGAATCTCGTGTAACGTAATACTTGCGATATTTCAACATCATATTTCTTCTTTCTTTTACACTCTTTCGTTTCATACCCTCAACGAACATTTTTCATTGTTTTTTTATTGAATTTGCTCGCAGTACGGTATCCTCATTCTGGTCGTTTTGGTCCTCGAGTGCATCGTCGTTGGACTTGCTTTTGGCCTCAAAGAAGACGTAAGTTGACTCGATTTAGCGAAACAAAATTTAAAAATTCAAGAAGTTTGGACGGAATTTTCTTTTTCTCTCTTCCGTTTCTGGCTCGTGTGAATATTTGGCGTTTTTTTTTTTTTTAATGTTTCCAATAATTGATAAAATTTGATTGGTTGTTGATTTTTTTAAACAGGCTGAAAAGGGGACTCAAGATTTTCTGAAATCGACGATAAAATATTACGCAGCGAACGAGGACAGAGCCGAGACCGTGACGGTCGCGTGGGACGGAATAATGAGCCAGGTAAAGCACAAAAATAGCCTTAATGATTGGAATCTCGAGTCTTTCAGTTTTCCCCAATGATCCTGAAGTTTGCATCGTTGGAAAGCAACGAAATTCTGTTATTTCTTCAGCGGAGCCAATAATTATTATTGAATATTTGGTCTGGCCACTAAAACGATTCTCTCTTGCAACCAAAAAACTCAATCGACTCAAAAAATTGCCACGAATTTCAAAATTCAATAAACAATCAATAGAAAAAATGTTTTTCGTTGAATCTCAACGTTGCAAACTTCGTTTTCCCGATCTAATTCAGAAACCGTTGCTCCTCACAATTTCCTCCCGTCGTTAAATTCAATTTTCAATCATTATTTCCTTAAATTTCGACCATTTGCATTTTCCCCATTATTTATTCGATAAAAATAACTTTCAGATGCACTGCTGCGGCGTCGACAGTTATCGCGACTTCCAGGACAGTACTAACTGGACGAACAGTGGAAAAATGGTACCGGATGCTTGCTGCAAAAAAGAGAACGGTGTTCTGAAAGATGCCTCATGTCCGATCGCGCCAACGCTCGACAACTCTTACTTCCAAATGGTAAAAGAACAAAAACACAAGATTTTTCACTAAAATTCATAAATCACGTTGAAATTTCCATCTTTCGTATTGCCCAGCAGATATTTCGATAAAATTCCTCGTTTACATTTCGCCTCGAGTGCGAACAAGTTTCATTCGGATTTTCAGAACAAATGATAATTAACTAATTTTTTTTCTAAACAGGGCTGCTATCAGACAATGGTGAGAACGGTTGAGGAGAACGCAGCGATAGTGATCGGGGTTGCAGCTGCTCTGGTCTTCGTCGAGGTGCTCGTCATAATAATGGCTCTTTATCTGGCGTGCTGTTATTGGCGGCCCCAACATGGTAGGCTTGGCATTAAAGCTGACTATTAAGTTAGATTTTTAAAGAATCATTTTTTTCAAAAACGTTTTACTCCAAATTCCCCATAAAAACGACAACAAGAAATTTATTTAAAAGAGATTAAATGAAGAAATGAAAGGCGAAAATTTGAGAGCAAAAAAGTATCGTGCCAAACATAACGACCAGAATAATCGAGACTACTCCTGATGCCGGTGATCCCTTTTTAAAAGAAAATAAAAAAGAATAGAACAAAAAAAAAACAAAACAAAAAAATATCACGCGTTTTCACACTTTGCCAAAATTGAATTTGCAGTTTATCGATGCGTAGAGCCATCCGGCAACGAGTAAACCTCGCTCGACTCGAGAATAACAGAAAAACAGAGAGAGAAAGAGAAAGAGAGAGCGCGTGAAAATGGAGAGAAAGAGAGCGAAAAAAAAACAATTTGTTTTTCCCAACGCGTGTCTCGCGTTAAACGGGCGTTACGGACGCGCGAAATACTTTTGTACGACAGGTCCGAAGTTTTTGAGAACGGGGCACTCGACGCGGTAACATGAGTCACGATCACGCTACGCTAGTCAACGTGTCCCCTTCCTCCCTTGTTTTCGATTTGGGGTGAATTTCTTCTTTTTTCATTATTTTCGAACAAAAAAAATCGATTCCGATGATCCTGAAGTTTGCATCGTTGGAATGCAACGAAATTTTGTTATTTCTTCAGCAGAGCCAATAAATATTATTCGATATTTGGTCCGGTCAATAAAGAAACTCAATCGACTCGAAAAATTACCACGATTTTCAAAATTCAATAAACAATCAATAGAAAAAATGTTTCTCGTTAAATCTCAACGTTGCAAACTTCACAGTCATTCGATTCCGAAATTACTGAATATTTTGACACGTTGATTCGCCGAAAATACGGTCAGAGAATCGATCGGATTCGATTCGCGCGAGATTCCTTCCTTTCCCATGGGGAAAAAATGGCCCCAAAGGATAATCGGTTTTTTTTTATCGATGAAAAAAAAGAATTCTCCTCGCCCACCACCTGCTGTCTATGTCGAGAATACTGTCCAATAAAAAACGAACCCTTTTTATAAAAGTAAATATACACCTTCAATATGTATATATGATTATATATAAATATAAACGTATTTGACAATATTGCATCGTAAATTTGGTATCCGCACGAGTAATCGATATTCGTGCATGACACTATTCCCTTCGTCGTACAAAACAAACTCTATTTGTTTTTTTTTTTACCATCATTTTTGTCGTCTTATTACAATAATTATTAATCCTCATTGTCACGTTGCTTTGCATTTGAAAAAAGTCCTTTAAGATCGTTGAATTATCGTAATTGTTGGGCCATCGGAGAGCTTGCGATTCCAACGAATCAAACTCGTAAACACTTTACTTTTTTATCGTTTTTCGTTTCTTTTTCAAATCCCATTGACGAAGTACGTTGTTCTAGCTTGCGTAGACGTTTCGTCGAGACAAGCCTGGTGAATCGGTGCTATAAATGCGGTGACGGTGAATTGGGAATGGCGGTAAATAAGCGAGGAGAGGTATATATAGATATATATACGCTAAAACGAAAGAAGGAAAAGATTAAAAGTCTCGAGTATGAGAAAAGGTGAAGGTGTCAATTGGTATTTGACCCCCCTCTTCACGGAGCTCTGTTGGAACGTCGCACCGTCTCTTCTAGAGCATCGCAGATCTTAATTTCCTTCTCGACCATCCTCCGCCCCGCCCCCCTCCTTTTTCCGTCCGCCCGAGACCGAACATCGTCGTCGTATCCTCACTTTTTCAACTTTGTTCATAAATTATCATTACCAATTCTAAATACCGTTCGTTTAGGCATGAACTAATTGTTTCGCTGTGAATTCCTGCATGCCAACTTTTCTTCATCCTGACTCGATTACATGCCTCATTTCTTGCTTCCTTGTTCGGAAAATTGCATTCACTGCCTTCCTGCCCTTTTCACGTCTCTTTCGATAATCGCGGTCACTCACAGTTCTCGTTACTTCAAAGAATTCCAATTTTTCTAGAATTTTTATTCCCCACCAGTCGATTTTCAGTCGTGTTATCAATAATTTTTCCATTATTGCTTGTCACTTTAGTTGGAAAATTGGGAAACTCCACTGTTGGGGAGTTTTTGGTAAAATTTTTCGACGTTACCGTCTTTTTTTATCGTGACTGTCTTTTCACCCGAGATCATTTTCAATTTTCGATTAGTCGACGACAGTTTGTTGTATAAAATTGAAATTTACTGATTATTGCGATTAAAGTGATTCATTAATGTTTCTTTACGTTCGAGCGTGGTTTGCTCTCGTTCTCGGTCTCTGGTGTACGTCAAATTAGAAGTTCGTGAGGTATTCGCGAGTGTAATTAGTGCGAGACGTGGCAAACACGTAAACTTTGACAAAGTTTACTCAGCTCGATGATTTGTTTGATTGGGAGCATGTCGGGAGTTGATCGGTTTATATGGCAAACAAGTGTCAAACGCGAAATACATGTTTAACGAGAGGTTACCAAGAACGATGCGTTCCTCCTTGTCCAAGCTGATTGCTTGAGAGTCTCTTGAATGACGTCCCGAAACTTGGCTCGGTAGGATGCCACGACCAATTATAAGAAACTGTCGTCCAGTCATTTCTTTAGCACACACCTGCATTCTCTTTGAACTCCGAACTTGTATTATTTCTTACCTCAGCTCCCCTCGAGGGGCAAGAATTAAAAAAAAAACGTTCTATTGTACAAAGTCTTTTGGAAAGTTGGTTGTCCATTTTAGGTTTGCACGCACGATATTTTTTGTTACTTTTCAAGAATAAAGTAAGCGAAAGAAAACTGCTCCGTCCGTTTCGATTTCTTCAAAATTATGTAAAGGTGTCCCGAAAATCGTGAACGAAATTAATCGGACGAGAATCTATCGCTCCTTATTAACCAATTTCATGATCCTGAAGTTCCCAATGATGCTGAAGTTTGCAACGCTGGAATGCAACGAAAAATATTTCAATTTATTGATGATTCATTCAATTTTCAATGTCATCAAAAATTTTCAAACCAATATGCTTTTCGGGTGGCAAAAATCGATCATTTTATCGTCGTAATTGAATTCTGCGCTTGAATAATTATTTTTGCTAAAGATAAAAAAGGATTTCGTTGCATTCCAACGATGCAAACTTCAAAGTCACAAGTTTCCAGCGTTGGAATGCAACGAAATTCTGTTATTTCTTCAGCAGAGCCAATAATTTTTATTGAATATTAGGTCCGACCAATAAAACGATTCTTTCTTGCGACCAAAAAACTCAATCGACTCAAAAAATTGCCACGATCTTCAAAATTCAATAAATAATCAATAGGAAAAATGTTTTTCGTTGAATCTCAAAGTTGCGAACTTCAGAGTCATCCAATTTCATGATCTACTCGGGCCATCGATTTGAGACACTATTTTTAGGACATCCGGTATCTTATAGTTCGTACTGTACATTCCCCCAAGTCTTTATCAACTAATACGATACTGTCTAAATGTTTCAATGCTCTGGAAATTAAAAAAAAAATCACGAATTTTCCTCGTTCGGTAAGAGAATAACCAAAAAATATCAACCAGTCGTTTTTACCACCACCTCGGTCGCTGCTACTGCACAATCGATATTAAAAATCACGTTTCTCAATAAGCTTTTCAGACACGATGCACTTTTACTATGTTTATCTAACAAAACTCAATTTCTGGCTCGTTGTAATTTCTGCGTAACCGAATAACAAAAAAGATGAAACACTTTTCCGTCACGCAGTCTTTTTTTGGTGAAACAGGCAAGTGGTAAAATCGGCTGTTTACCTGTATGTCGCTGTAAATGCGCAGTTTAGCAAGGGCGAGGAAAATCGAGACGAAAGTTCCAGTCAGATCAGCCATTCAGCTGGAATTAAAAAAAACAACTTCTTCATAAATTTATGAACAATTACGAAATTTCGTAGCAAAATTCTCATAGAGCCTCATGAATTTGCTCCAAAAAAATTAATTCCTTTCGAAAAGTTCGTAATTCGACTGGAACGATCGTCCCGATTGCTCTCGAAGGAAAAAAAACTTCCTGTTCAATGATTATCGAAGCTGTGCACTCTAGAAATTTTCCTTACAGTGTTAACTTGTTGGTGCTGCTGCTGACGAGGAATAAAGAGCATGGATCTGTTGAGTAGTGCCTCCTAGCATTCGCACGTTGAGAACCCCTAGAGGTATCCTGTGCCTTGCTTGCTTAAAAAAAACACACACAAAAACACAAAAAAAAAGCTGAAAAACTATGCTAACCTTGAGGGTGGCCGGACAGGGCGACGTTTCGTCCTCGAAGATAAAGAAACAAAAAAATCGGGAATCGTATACTCCGTAGCCTCATCAGATCACTAGCAATGAAACAGATCAAAGGGAATACGATAACGGAACAAACCATGACGCCACCGGAAATTTGGATAAACCAGAGATCTGATAATTCACTCGAATGATTGGTTCGTTCGCGTACATGATAAGCCAGGAACGAAGCAAACATTGTATTCATTAACCCAATGGGAGGAACAAAAAAGGCTACTGTCACAACTCGAATTTTTGTCTAGTAATTATTATACAGTTTACTAATTATTGTCATCGGGACTCTGTGATCTGTGTCGCTCGAACAGATGTACGTACATTTATACATACATAAATATATATTTATATATATATTTCTCTTTAGCAAACGTATCTTGTGAAAAATTATTCGATATAAAAACATCGGGACTCGAATCGTTCGAACGCAATGGAACTTTCATTTCTTCTTTTTTAATTTACCATAAAAGCAAAAAGCTCCAAGAAATTTTTTCATTTATCTCTCTTTGACGTCGTTCAGACAGTTGATATTTATGGGAATTTAGTTTTGATTGGTTGGTTGAAACGATTTTGGTGGCTGAAAACAATTGTTCTACTTATTTTCGTTGTCTTGATCCACAGAACGAGAATTTTGATTGAGAAAAGAAAATCGAACGTGTGGAAAGTTCATTGCGGTCCAACGATACCATGTCCATTACCGTATATAAATATATATATATATTATATATATAATATGTGTATATATGCAGTTATCTTTCGTTGAGGCGAGATATTTAGGCACACTCGTGCTTCGATTATGATAAGATTGCGCGAAGATCGAGTTAAAAGGCGTGCAAATTGGCCGAGTAATATGATCCTGAAGTTTCCATCGTTGCAAATAAACGAAATGGAAATTTTTTCAAAGTCAAAAAGGCAACTTTTCTATTCCACCAAAAGTTTCGGACAATTTTTTTCCGTCATTTTTTATGCTTCTCTAAAACTTTTGGTAGATTAAAGAATCTGCAATTTTGACTTTGACAAAATTTCTATTTCGTTTATTTGCAACGATGGAAACTTCAGGATCATCCGAGTAATCACTTCGGCAAGTTTGTAATTCGTATCGATTACGTTTCAAACATGCGGATGCTGATAGATTTTTTTGTTTCACTCGATTAACATCTGCATGGCACTTTATAAATATTCTGTATTTATTTTTGACTTTTCTTTTCTGCCATCTCTGTCGCCGTCGCTTAACGACGTAGTACCTGCAAAAGTCTACACGAACATGAATCTCTTTTTGTTTTTATTTCTTTCCATCTCTCATTTCATTCCTTTACGCAAGACTCGTCAATGGTACTCGAAGATATTCATCCATTGTTGCACAATTAAAATTCTTTCCCTGCGGTCTTTCTTCGTTTTCTTTTTCACCCTCGAGCGACCTGCACGTTTTTCCTAAACGCGTAGACGGAAATTAACGTTGCACGCTTCGAGTTTATTAATCAACAAAGTCATTTTCTTTGATGTGTTTTATTTTTCAAAATGGAAACGATTCAAAATTTCGATGAATCGTCATCATTTTCACTTTCTGTTTCTTCCATCGACAAAGTCCAGTGTCATAAAGACGAAGAGCAGTTTGTGACTTGTTTTCTTGTTTCTTTTCTTTGACTTTGATCGTTTGGAGTTAAACGCAAGCGTACATCCGGGGACGTACAAGAAACGCACTGAAAAAATTGAACCGCTGACGAAGTCTCCTGTATTTCATAATATATATTTAAACATATATATCATTTATATTTATTGTAAGTCACAAGTTGTAGAATTAATATTAATAACTTTTCTGCTAATAATACAAAAATTGTTCAAGTTTAAATAACGTCTCATCCAAGTCGGAGGAAAAACGCGACCTCATAAAAAACGTGACGTAATGACAGGAGTCAGAGTCGTAAACAGGAAAGAAAGAAACGCGCGTATTGTATGAAATATATTCACATCTTTATACAGAGACTGAATTCCCGACCTAAAATGTATATATTTTACACACAAAAACAAGTTTGAACTAACGCGAAAAAAAAAACCGAAAAATAAAAGTAATTAAAGTTCAAGATCGCATTAAGATCGATTATAAATACGATTTAATTATCGATTATATGATATATAGATATATATACTTTATGATAACAATAGTATCATTCATTTGTTAAGATTATTGAATGTTCTTTTGTAAAAACTGTACACATTAAATAAATATGAGAAAAATTTTATATATTCTTGAACGTGATAAATTGGTGTGTTATTTGTGTTTTCCTATCTCATCAGAATTTCTCCCCTGTAGAAAATAATTTTTCAAACTCTTGTGATTTTCGTAAACAGTGAAATTTTCGTGTTTGATTTTATTATAATGATTTACGTTGTTACGAAAATATATATTTGATATCGATTTTTTTTATGTTGTTTTTTTTTATCTGTTGCAAAAAATGGTTTTTTTTCTTCAATTCACGTTTATCGAACAGGCCACACCCAATTCATTCAACAGGATCGCGGTTTCGATCGTTTAATTAAGTTTTTGTGAGTTTTTAATCGGTAATACGGTTGAATCATTTATTTTTTTCTTCTTAAATTCATTAAAATACGTCACTATGTACACTCGAATTTTATGGCTCAATCCCGAACGTTTTTTTTTCCATGGGAATCCACTTTTTTTTACTGTTACAAACGCTGAACGTAAGGCGCGAGTTCCTCTTGGTGCTTGGCAGAAGAAATCGAGGGAAATATTTAGCTTCATCTTCGATAGTATCGGAGTGCTGTTTGGAGGCCCGGAAAATCCTATTGGGGCGGTCCGCCCATCATTCCGATCGATGGCATTCCTTGAATGCCGTAAGGACCTTGCGGAGGTCCTTGACCACCCGCCATTGGCGAGTGCATCTGCATCGCTGGACTCTGGATTTGTTGGGTCGGGGTCACTTGACCTCCAGCCGGCGAAGCCACAACCTGCGACGGAAGAAATTCAAAAAAAAGTTTTTTATTTTCTCGAAAATGGGAATAGAAACGTTGCGTTTTGATTTTGGTTATAAAAAATCAAGTTTTTCCGGTTGTCAATATTTTATTTACTTATTATTTATTAATTAATTCAATTAATAAATTGATAATAAGTAAGAAAAATATTGACAACCAGAAAAAAAAATTTTTTTATAATTAATTAATTAATTAATTGAATTTTAATTCATTCATTAATTACCTGGGAGATCACCGGCGGCTCCGACGGCAACGTAAGATTTGCTAGAAGATCCCGAACTGCAGGGAACAACGAACACTCTGTTGGGTTAGCCCCGTACTCGGCGAATCTTTTGAGCTGCAACGACGCAGCGGCCGTTGCCGACGCCGGAGCAGGATCTCGCTTTTCTGCCAGTTGCGTCAAGTTTGTACTGACGTCGTAAACCAGCGGCAGAACCAACGACGGCGGTTCTCCTTGATAAGGTACCCCAATCCGCGTTATTTGAAGCTGGAAACATAATTATCTTGTAAATTGCCCAGCTCCGAAGCCAAAAAGCTCGTCGAATTTTTTCATTCTCGAAATGATCATTTTGTAGCCGGTGCGGCTGAGAGAAAATACTCACGAAGAACAAAATTTTGTTTCGACAAACAAGAACTGCTGCCATCCCCGTGGGCACGATCGGGGTCGCCGAGGGCGGAATTCGCAAACACCATTGCACTGACCATTTCAGTTGTTGTTGCTGAACTAGTCCAGGCACCAGCTCGAGCTTCATTATCTGTACAAAATCTTTGAGGACGTTGAAAGGAACGTTCAACATTCTTCCGAAACCGCAAAGAGTGTTTGGTTTGTAGGGCGGAGCAGCCGCTCGAGTGTCGAAGAATTTTTCTATCACCTGCCGCCAAAGAAATCGTTGTCAAGGACGTTTTTCTGGAGACTTTTTCTGGGGATTTTAATTGAAAGATCGTACCTGCAGTTCCTCGAGAGTCCATTGGTCGCTGTGCTCGGGAAGCGGTTGAACTTTTATGTGTAAAGATTGCAAGTGTTGAGGATTCAAACCAACGCGACATTGCAAAGTTTCGACCTTGAAATTGACCATTCCGGGCTCGGTGCTGTTCATGAGTGTGAGCTGCAACGAAAACCCCGATAAATTGAAGAATTTCCACAAAAATCAAAGGGATAAAGATCGAAAGGGGAAAGACTTACGCAGTCGTCGGTTTGTATAAAACGTTGGAGTTGTCGTCTCATGTAAACACAGCCTAAAAATCGTTCAAGCGGAGATAAATCAGGACCGGAGAGTCCTGAGGGAT
Organism: Diadegma fenestrale; assembly: GCA_037043255.1. Classification (NCBI taxonomy): domain Eukaryota; kingdom Metazoa; phylum Arthropoda; class Insecta; order Hymenoptera; family Ichneumonidae; genus Diadegma; species Diadegma fenestrale. Next base: position 2,051,890 of record CM073311.1, on the reverse strand, counting down.
GTGGCGAAGGGCAGCACAATAATTCGAGCGCCTCGTGAGTCAGAAGCGTTGGCACAGCACCCGCCCACGATCTTTGAGGCAAAACGCGGGATATGTGACTTCCGGATCTGTGATCAGAAGCCTGAGGACTGTGGAGAGCAGCGTGACCTGGACTTTGACCCGGCCTTGCTGGCGATGGCCGGGGAACGCTCGGGGAGCCTGGCCAGTTCGAGGCTGCCGGTGAAGCCATGCTCTGTGACGAAGGGAAAGGGCTTCCGTCTATGTGACCTTGAATCACAAAAAAACCGTTATAGCGCTGAAAAAATGACCCGAAAACAGTCGAAAAACGTTTTTCTTCGCGTTTATATTTTCACCTGTTTGCATGAAGGAACTTGCTGGCGAATGTCCCACTTGGACGTTGCTACAAGGTCCTGGCGACGACGTAGGCATTAATCCAGCGGGGCTCGGTACGTGCATCGGATTTAACGGACTATTAGCGACGAGTCCCGAACCCGGTGAAGGATGAGGCAACATGTTTGGAGTATTCGGCGGTAACGACGGAGGCGAAGCGAGATTGAAAGAAGTCGCTGGACTGCTTCCAAAACTTTGATGCTGACTGGCTTGTGATATATTCGCCGTGTGTGGGCTTGCAGGCGTATGGGGATTGCTACCCGACGGCGGAGTCAACGGGGGATGGAATCTCAAACCATCTCGTTGTTGCGCCGGCGACTGTGGCCCGCCACGATGGTGACTCATAAATCCAACTCCACCACCCTCACTGTCCATTGTTACGGGCGATGGTGGATTGTCGTCCTCGGATTGCGATCTCCTACGAAATACCGCGCTCTCGTCCACGTACTTTGACAAGAAAGCCTAAAAGCCCAAATTTCCGCAAACTAAATAAACGATCGCACGATAATAATTCCAAGTGGAATTTTAATTGGGAAGCAGCCAAAGAACTCGAGGTTTTTTTTTTTCATTTTTGCATCTTTAGATGACTCTGAAGTTTGTAACGTTGAGATTCAACGAAAACCATTTTTTCTATTGATTATTTATTGAATTTTGAAAATCGTGGCAATTTTTCCTGTCGATTGAGCTTTTTGGTCGCAAGAGAGAATCGTTTTATTGGCCGGACCAAACATTGAACAATAATTATTGGCTCTGCTGAAGAAATGACAAAATTTCGTTGCATTCCAACGATGCCAACTTCAGGATCATACCTTTAGACACTGCGTCGGTGTAAACTCGTCGACGACGGTGCTTCGATCGAATCGACTGTACGCTCCGTCTCGTAGACTCACGAGACCGCCACCCCGCATTCTCAATTCGAGGCAATACATTCCTTGATACGCTATTCTCACTAGAGTCACGCACTGCGGCATGATCGTAAAAGTTTGCACCGGAACTTGTGCTCTCTGCAATTAAAAACAAAGTCTTAGTCATTCTCCCCAATCGTGAGGCCACTTTGGCTGTTGCTGTTGAGGAATACTCACGAAATTGTGAACTCCCAGCTGAAGGATCGTCGGCAATTTGTTAATAGAAACAAGTGGCTGAAACGTTTCATTCAGATTGTGAATCAGCTGCGCGAGATTCCTGTGACGATTCAAATGGGCCTCGAGTTGTTCCTTCATCAGCGAATGCGCGTTCACTGCGGTGGTCGTGGGGCCTTGAAGAAAAAACATTAAAAGTTGAAAAAAAAAACGAGAAATTCATGGAATCATGAACAAAGATGAAGCCACTCAAAAAATTTCATTTCGACACGAAAAACTTACTTTTTCCAAATGTCAATTTAAAAGCCTTGTCATTCGTGCTCCATTGGACCGTCACAGTCGCCCCGCGATTAGGCCCGTAAGCAAGAACCAATTTGCTGTAACTGTAAGTCTTTATGCTGACCATATTTCGCAGATTGTACTTTTCCATTTTAAAATATTCGGCGAGATCTTGTACGATCGAGTAGAGATGGACTATTTGGGCCCAATCGTTCAGCAATGAGTCTACGGTTCTGGAAACTGCATCAGCCGTGCCCATCTCGTATTGAAAATACACTGGCCTTCGTAATCCTGTAAAAAAAATTTGGTAACATTATATCAGATGCAATTTTCCGTTTTCAGGCCTTTTTCAGGTGCAATTTGCCATTTTCAAGCCTTTTTCAGGTGCAGTTTGCCATTTCCAGGTCTTTTTCAGGTGCAATTTGCCATTTCCAGGCCTTGCTCAGGTGCAATTTGCCATTTTCAGGCCATTTTCAGGTGCAATTTGCCATTTTCAGGCCTTTTTCAGGTGCAATTTGCCATTTCCAGGCCTTTCTCAGGTGCAATTTGCCATTTTCAGGCCTTTTTCAGTGGCCCGTGGGTCGCAAAATTATGTAAGTTGGGCGAGGCCCGTGTTCAAATGAATAAATCAATTAAATTGAATTAAATATCGTTGCCGAAACAATTAAAGAAAAAAAAAAATTTGCCTCGTCTATTTTTAATTATTTCTTAATGTTTCGTAATTATTACCTTGTTCTTTCGGGTGGCCGCTGTTCAAAGGACTGCTGTAAAATACGAACTCCGCCATCCACGTTTTCGCCATGCCTTTACCTTGAACTCTGATCGAAACGCTAAGAAGTCTTTTGAGAAGCGCTTGCCATGCACTTCCGGATGCAATGGCGGGAGATGGTGCCGGCAACTGAACGAGTTTCAGAACGAGCGCAGTTGCATTCGCCTCCACCTGGAGACCCTGGTGGGCTATGTCGCGTCGCGTAAGCTTAAAATGTGAAACAATACATTTTCGACACGTTAGCACAAAGTCGTTGAAATGCCTCGAAAGTTTTCAGACTGATCAATCGTCTTTTTCGATATTTATACAAAAAAAAAGAAAAAAAAACTGTCGGATTCCACGAAATGAAAGAATTTTGTACCTCCTGAGCCAGAGTCACAAACGGAATTCGTTCATCGCAAAGGGCAACAACGTGAGCAAGCTCAGGAATGAAATATGCCGGATGTTTGGGCCGTCGGTTTTGCGGCGTTCCTGGTGCGTCGGTACGTCCAGTAGCTCCGGTACTTCTACGTTTGTTGCTTCCTTTCTCCACCACGTCTGTAATGCACCCCCCATCTTGATCATTACTCCCTAAAAAATTGATCTGTTAATCCCCGTAAGAACCACCAGAGCGACGAGGCGTGCGCCCGATGTCACGTGTAGAATTTTGCGCCAGATGTTAAATGATTAGTAAACATTATTCGAGGGCGAGATTTTCTTTCCTTTGGGAGTAAAATCGAAACAAAAAGTTCCAATCATCATGACTCTGAAGTTTGCAACGTGAGATTCAACGAAAAACATTTTTTCTATTGATTATTTATTAAATTTTGAAAATCATGGCAATTTTTTCAGTCGATTGAGTTTTTTGGTCGCAAGAGAGAATCGTTTTATGGGCCGGACCCAATATTCAATAATAATTATTGGCTCTGCTGAAGAAATAACAGAATTTTGTTGCATTCCAACAATGCAAACTTCAGGATCATCCAACCATAAATAAATTCTGAGGTTGTCAGAGCTTTTACGAAAAGAATCACGCAAGAAGAATTAAAAATATCGCCCCAATTGATGGTTCGGGATGGAATATTCGTTAATGATCGATTAGACGGATTTGAAAACACTGACGAACGCAGAATGATCCGCAAATGAGAAAAACTTGTGTATATTACAGACTATTGTGACATTTTATTGCCGACCCTGTTAATGACCCACTTTCCGTAATGGCGCTCCAATGGAGCGTCGTCAAAGTTCCACCCTTTTCTCTTTTCATTATTTTTCTCATTACAACGTCACTTTTATTGCTGCGATAGTAAATCTCTTTGCTAATTAAATAACCGTGCGAATATTTATTGTGAGAATAAAAATCTTTCGATCGATATCTTGATCTTTTTTGTAAATTTTTGGAATAATTATTTTGGGGAGGCTCTGCTGGAAAATTTGAAAGAAAATGTATTTTGACGTTATTCCATTACTTACCGTTGTCGACACTCGTGAAAGGGCCGTGCGTTATGACGAACGTATCGAATTCGATGAGGCTTTGAACTTTTAGATACATCTTTGGTATTTCTGTCTCGATAGTGTCATCGTGTGGATCGTCCTCGATTGAGCTGTGCTTAACTACTGCGAGATAGAACGAGCACTCGATCTCGCACGGCGATGATTCTTTTTCTTTGAAAGCCACGATCTAAGAAACATCGAGTTGATCGAATTATTTTCCAACATTTCGCTTTATTTTGCATTTAATGGAATTAAAAATTCTACTCGACTGACCAAAATCACTGTTGGATGTCTGTGGAGCTGAACGAACATCCGATGCCTGCTTATTTTCGACATTGGATGGTCAGGATGATGCAGAACGGGCAATCTCTCGTGCGGGGTCGCTGGCAAGTGTTGCAGTGTTTTCTCGCAACGACGTTGCGTTATCCAAAATCTACAGAAGAATTTCAATCAATAAAGCCAAAAGCTTAAAAGATTTTCCGACTATTTTTTCGTTGTCGAACGATTTCAACGACAATCGATAGAGTTCTCTCAATTCTGACGCTTCCTTTCAAACTTTTTTTTCATTCTGTTAGTTTACCTGAGTTCTGAAATGAGCGTGGGAAGACGAGAATGGTCGCCGTTCAATGCGACTGTCAGTTCCGGGACAAGAGGGGCGTCGTACTGAGGCACGTGACATTGCAACATTCCCGTATGTGTGTCGACCGTAACGAGTAGAAGCTCCGCTCGTAAACACGGTTGCAAAATCGGCACTGAGAGAATAGCCGGTGATCCAGCCAACGAACCTATGCATCAAAGTTATTTTTAAGGAGGTTCCGTTAGTAGAGCGATAATTAGATTAAAATCTCAAAACGAAATATGTTGTTATTGAGGCAGCAAACTTTAATCTCTTTCAAAATCATCCTAGGTCAACGAAGTTTTGCTACATATTTTCCAAGTCGAAAGTCACTTGACTTAACATTCGCTTTACGCAAATTTCTTACCCTCGTGAAGTCAGAAAATATTAAAAATACTTCCTGATTACATAAAACGCGTATTAAAATCTCAATTTATAAAAAAAAATCCAAGGGTTCCGAATCAATGAAAAAATAGTCGCGTCAACGAATGTTTGAAGGAGATATTTCTAGTTAAAATCGACAGAATGCTCAGAACATCTCATTTTTTAGGAATTTGGCAACGGATCGCTCGCTAAACGAAAAGCAGATCGACATTTTTTCTTGGGAATTGTTCCCCTTGTGCCTCACTTCATTCGTTATTCCCTGCGCCATAGCGGAACCTCCTTAAATCGGCTCTTCGGCGCGTAAATTATATGACTCTGAAGTTTGCAACGTTGAGATTCAACGAAAAACATTTTTTCTTTTGATTATTTATTGAATTTTGAAAATCGTGGAATTTTTTTGAGTTTTTTAGTCGCAAGAAAGAATCGTTTTATTGGCCGGACCAAATATTCATTAATAATTATTGGTTCTGCTGAAGAAATAACAGAATTTCGTTGCATTCCAACGATGGACACTTCAGGATCATTAAATTATTGCAAATACTAGCGTCGTTAACAACTCACATTCAACATCTTTCAACATCGATTGAAGCTCCTGTTTCAACTCCGACAATCGACTTCGCGTACGGATGTAAATAGTGTGCACGAGCAGACACTCCATTGATAACTGATCCGATCTTATTGCACGATCTGCGATTTCTCCCTCCTAGAAAAATCAACCCAAATGCAATTATTTAAAAAAATCAAAAAGGCATCGACGTGATTTTCCATTACATGAAAATCTCCGTACCGATTTGTGAATCTTCTTAATTTTTCTATTCAAAATGATTGTCATTCGAAAACTAGTTCGTTGAGGAAAAAATATTTAAAAAAAATTAATTGTTCTTTTTACCTTGCTGCCCAACGACGGGATATGAACGACGGCGAGCGGCCGGGCGGGTTCGTTCTGATCGACCTGAACGGTCAAACGATATCCAAGTTCGGATCGCGGATCCTTACTAGTGAGTTCTCTGAAAAAATCGCCGAAAATTTAAACCAACTCGATTTTCTGGATTCCATTTTTTTCTAATGAGACACCGCAATTTTTCTTACCTCCAGTAGGATATGGACAAACATTTCCCAGGCGTGTATTCGTCCACGTGTATATGATCGTCCAAACGGTCACGAATCAAGCGCAATGTTTGAGAGTATAGCACTTCGAGTTGCAGGGATTGACAAAAGTAATGGAGGATGTAATAGACCTCGGATAGAGAATTAGAACTCTCTGCGAGTCTCGATTGAACGACCTTGAAAAATATTCGCCAAAATTAACAAAGTTTTCATGCGAATAAAACACGTTAAATGGTTTAATCCCGGGTAAATTTTTTTCGATATTTTTCGACGTTGGAACTCTCTGCGAATCTCGATTGAACGGCCTTGAACAATGTTCGCCAAAATTAACAAAGTTTTCATGCGAATAAAACGCGTTAAATGTTTTTATCACGGGAAAATGTTTCTCGATATTTTTCGACGTACTTGATGAACGTATCTCGTTTGCAAAGGATGTACGAGCGCTTTCCCGTCCCCGGTTTCTCTGTCGGACACTAAAATCTCAAGTTCCAATAGTCGCCATGGCACATTAGGACCATCGCCCATGACAGTGAGGGACACAGAGAATTCTTGTTCCACCAGAAACGTGACGCGTCCGGCTTCAATTTTTAAATTACGCATCTGGGGAAGTAAATTCCCCGTTACCAGACGATGCTGAATCACTTGATTCAGTCGCTGCAGCGTGCTCCGTTTTTCTGACGGTGTTATCGGATCCGGAGGGACGATTCTCTCCTACAAAGGAAAAAATATCATTTCTCCAACCTTTTCCCATGCATTATTCCGAGTCTGGGTTACGCTCGATTTCTCCAACAGTTTCTTACTCTTATACAGGCTGGAAGACGCCCGTAAGTTCCTGTTGTGAGAACTTCAACCGCCGCCGGAATATGGAAATTTGGAAGCCGCGCGTGAACAAGAGTTTCTCTTGCCATTCGTGCCAACATGTCCGCGGTATCGACAAACAGCAAGGATTGCTTGTCCAGAAACGCCATGATGTGCTGGAGAAAGAAATTCCATCAAAATTTGACAAAAACTTTGAAGATTCTGACGATTTACTAATTGCTCCTCGACGTCTCGACGATCCTGAAGTTTCCATCGTTGGAATGCAACGAAATTCTGTTATTTCTCCAGCAGAGCCAATAATTATTATTGAATATTCGGTCCAGCCAATAAAACGATTCTCTCGCGACCAAAAAACTCAATCGACTCGAAAAATCGTCGCGTTTTTCAAAATTCAATAAATAATCGATAGAAAAAATGTTTTTCGGTAAATCTCAACGTCGCAAACTTCAGAATCATAAATCTCGACCGAAACTTACAGCCGATTTGTCGACTTTGGACGCGCTATTCGCCCACTTGACGAGAGCCAGCAAGCGAACAAAGAGTTGCCGAGTCCTTGCGGAATAATTGTATATTTCGATTTTTCGTTCCATATCCGTTTTCCTCGGCAATCTGTAGGATTTTTTGAAAATTGAAGAAACTCGTGGAATCGGTTGAAATTTGAGGAAAAGTTTCGACTTACAGTTCCGCGAGAACGGTCAGTTCGTGATAAGTTCTTTGGATTATAAAGTCTATTAACATCCCCAGGGAAATTGAACCGCCGCGATTTCCCTCCTGCGGCATATTATTCGCCACAGGAGTCTGATGACCCTCCAAAGGTACCGGAGCCATTGTATCGACGTTTTTTTCTCACAACTCGTAAAGGTTTATCACAATATTTAATAATGCTTCAGTGCTTTCGATGATTTTGCTAAACGACGATAAAAACGTACGAATTATTTGAGCTAAAGTTTAAAGATCGACTTTCCACCAACATCTTTTTCGAGTGACACCAAAAAGACGTTCAATTGCACTTTTTATTATCGTTCACTACTTTTTTAACTTTTTTCACATAACGCATCATTTCGCACTTGAACTTCCTTACAATTTTCTACCTGCTTTTTTAATTACGATCGCTAATCATTTGGATACGTCAAACTCATTCATGTCCAATCCGATAGCGTCATTTCTCGCTAGTGAATCAGAATCAACTTTAGCGGCCATGACAAAAGTGGTTTTTATGATTTATGGCCACGAGCACAACGGCGTTCTTGTGAAAATCTGACCGTCCATCCTCTGGTGGGGACTGTCGCAACTAAAAAGTAGATTTCGCGGCGGAAACGTCAACGTTTACCTCTCGGACGGACCATAAAACGCTAAACTTTATGTTTTCAAAAACATCTTATTCGAGATACAAGCTCGCTGGATCCACGTGTTTTTGTTTTAGCTCAAACATTATTTAATAAACAAAATATTTGTTGGTGTAATTAAAAATTCACCAGTACGACTAACTTCACACCGACGACCACATCGTGCAGTTTTTTCGCTCCGTGGATTGCCCGAATCGCTGGAGCACGTGGTGCGTAGAACGAAGTGCGCATCTCGGGACAAACAGTTGCAAAGCGTAATTGTTACGCGTCGCAAACACGTGTTTTCAATAATAGTCTATTTTGTTACGAATAAATACAAAAAAATGAGTGAATTCGGTGGACTCGAGTGTTCCTGGAGTGATTTATCTAAACATCCAATCTGCCCACACGGTAGGAATTTATTATTTCGTGTCTGAGCTTCCGAAAGGATTACACAAAGTTTAGAAAAATTATGATCCTGAAGTTTTCATCGTTGATTCTCTCGTGCGACCCAAAAACTCGATCGACTCGAAAACTTGCCACGATTTTCAAAATTCAATGAATAATCAATAGAAAAATGTTTTTCGTTGAATCTCAACGTTGCAAACTTCAGGGTCATGAAAGATTTTCAATTTCCGAATTTGTTCATTCGAATTTTTGTCCAGGTCCAACTTTGTTGTTCGGAAGAAACGTTCAAGGAGAATTAAAGCAATTTTACGCGTGTTCGGCGTGCCGAGACCGCAAGCTCTGTCCGTTTTATGCAGAAAAAGATGGAAAATTCACAGAAGCACAAAAAAAAGCTTGGAAATCAGACGCAAAGAAATCTACGCCCTCTTACAATCACCGAAGACTTTTCCTGCGCTTCAACGAGGCCATGGGACAGACTCCTGAGAAAAGAGCGTATTGTCATAATTGCAACAAATTAGTCATGTTCTCCGAGCGATCGTTGCATGCCGAACACGAAATGCTGACTAAATTGAGCGACGAGGAAATGCACAACCCGAGCAAGATTCTCAAACCGTTGGCGAATGTCAAAAAAGAGGCGCAGTATCTCTTTTCTGATAAAACGACTATCGATTTGGTGAAAATGCTTGAGAAAGCTGGAGCCAAACAAATTTTGTGCATCGGCGTACCACGACTACACGAATACATCGTGCAGAATATGGAACACAAAATGTCTAGTCTCTTGCTAGACTTTGACGCCCGATTCGTAAGTCATTCCAGTCATTTATTGGAAATTGAAGAGTTAAATACCAAGTACGCGGCTTTCGACCAATAATCGACGTTGAGAGTCCAGGCAGACGGCGATTATTGGTTGGGGCCTGTGGACTCAGTTTTTTACTCAATTTGAGAATTTTTTTTTTTAATTCTCAATGGAATTGTACAAATAACGATTTTACAATATTTTACGATATTGAAGTTCCGTTGGAATGCAACGAAATTCGGTTTTTTCTTGAGGAAAACTCATGATTTTTATTTGATATTGAATGAGGACGATAAAACGATCGTTTTTCGGGATTCAAACACAAAATTCATACGAAAATTGGCTTTTTTTTTTTAAATTTAACAAAAAATTAAGGGAAAAAGTATTTTTCGTTGGATCCCAACGTTGCGAACTTCAGTGTCATGATATTTTTCAATTTCCCTTTCGAGTAAGGCGCGTACAGAAAAGGATTTTCTACCCTTTGAGTGCAAATCTCCCATAAGTACGTATCGGGTCAATCTGACCCAAGGCGTTTTCGAACTGTTCAGTTCCGTTAAATGTGAATTAAAAATTTCCTTTTTTCATGGGCCTAAAATTTTATGGCCCTAAATTCATTTTTTGACGAAAACGAAAATTAAATCCCAAACCATGGGTGACAGAAAATCGTTGGGGTCAAAACGACCCAGTATGCACTCAAAAGCTCAATAGTATATCGTGATCTGAGAACTGAAGAAATATTTAAGAAAAGCATAAAGGCCAAGGTTTTTTTTTCCGGTTTCATTCCGTTAACTTAAAAAAAATTATTATGGCACTGAAGTTCGCAACGTTGGGATCAAACGAAAAATACTTTTCCCCTAATTTTTCGTTAACTTTCAAAAGAAAAGCCAATTTTCGTATCAATTTTGTGTTTGAATCCTGAAAAACGATCGTTTTATCGTCCTGATTCAATACCGAATGAAAATCGTGAGTTTTCCTCAAGAAAAAACTGAATTTCTTTGCGTTCCAACGATTCCAAAATTTGTTGCCAAGTTTTGTGCCGTTAATTCGACGTTTCTCGTTCCAGCACAACTTCTTCGGGCCCCTGAGCTACTGTTGGTACAATCTCTTCAACAATCATTTCTTCACCGAAGAAGGAAGCGAGACCTTTCGTGATTTTATGACTCAAAACGATGGCAAAGATACGTTCGTCGTGTGCGATCCCCCGTTCGGTGGCCGAGTCGAACCGATGTCGCGAACTTTGAAAACGATAGAAGAGCAACACAAGCAGTGGAACAAGATCGAGACAGACGGAGCGAGTTTAAAAATAATGTTTATTTTCCCCTACTTCATGGAGCCGATAATGCGCCAAAAATCGAATCCCCCCGGCATTGACGGCGGCCTGAAAAATCTTGAGATGTCTGACTACAAAGTCGATTACGAAAATCACCCGTTGTTCGTGACTGGCTCGAGCGGACGTAAGCACGGCTCGCCAGTTCGTATTTTTACCAACATCAGTCTCAAGCTCTTGGAACTTCCGCTCGAGGATGGTTACAAATTTTGTGCTAAATGCCAAAAATGGGTTGCCCCTGAAAACAAACATTGCAAAAAGTGCAACAGTTGCACTTCCAAAGACGGCAGACTTTACAAACATTGCGATATTTGTAAAAGATGCGTAAAACCCACTTGGAAACATTGCGATACTTGCGAACGATGTATTCTTGAGAAACACGCTTGTGGCCAAAAACCAAAGATCACGGGACGATGTTTCAAGTGCGGCGATCCGAATCACATAAGCAAAGATTGTGAGCAATTAAATTCAACTGCATCTGCAACGAAAAGCAGCAAAAAAAGGAAAAATGTTATTGAGCAAAATGGAAAAGCTGCAAAAAAACAAAAGACCGTAATTTCGGTAAACGGCACAACGAAAAACCAAAAAAAGGCACAAAAGAGAAAACACGATGTGGCTGAGATTGAAAATGCAAAAAAACAGGAGAATATCGCTCCTGAAAATGGAGAGGTGACGAAAAAACGAAAAAAAAAGTCTATTGATAATGGAGAATTATCAAACAACCCCGAAACTCAAGCTGATAAAAAAGTAGTAAAGAAACAAGCAAAATTGTTTAACAAACCGGAAAAAGAAGAAAAAACGGAAAAGAAATTGAAGCGAAAAACTGCAAAAATGTTGCAGAAACAGGAAACTGACGAAGACACAAAAAGTGCGAAGAAACTCAAAAAATTGTTGGCCGAAACCAAAAAATTAGAAAAAAATGCAAAAATTCTGGCCAAGCAAACTCCCAATATGAAGAAAGAAAAATCCTCGTCACAGCACGACAAAATGGTGCCTAAAAAAACGCCAGTGGCAAAAAATGGTCGCTCCAAGAAACCATCGACTCTCGAGAATACAAAAAATCTACAAGTAAACGGAAATTCTCGCAACGAAAAGGTAAACGAAAAATCCACAACCAAAGGACAGGCGTGCTTGAAAATTAAAAAAACTACGAAAGCTCCTGAAAAAACGACGAAAAAACGGAAAAGCAACGTAACGTGATGGACCAAGATTTTCACACACATTTCTATCGTGCAAAAGAAAATTTGTATCGCGTCCAATGAAATTTTCGGGGCTTCCTATAGGCTGAAAATAAAGAACGGAAAAAGTTTAGTTTTCTAGAGAATTGTCGATTTTTTGCATGATCCCGGAGTCCCTTTTCTGTAAAATATCCCGATAGAAAAAAAAAAGAAAAAAAACTCCCCCATAGTTTCTTCCCTCGCAGAGCGGCATTTCACTCGTTGAAGTATTTAGAGCCAACCACCGCGTCGTGTTTTTCCACGAATTCAAAACGTTGGCGCGGTTTTATTCGTATCAATACGCGATTCAAACAAAACGCAACCTTCACGAGATAAAGGAGATTTCGGTTTCTCGTGTTGGTGTTTTAAATTTTCGTACCTAAAAATAAGAAGAATTTTGCGAAAATGAATAGAAAATTGCAAACTCATCGATCTCATTATTCCGGATGCGTATAAAATATCAGAAGAGAGTGAAATTGAAGAGAAATCATCAAAATCAAAAGAGCGTTTTCGAATGACGTTCAAATATGCGGAATAACCTGGAAAAGCGAGGATTATCATGAAAATAAAAATGGCGGCCCCCTTGTGCCGTCTGGTGAAAAGTCTTTCCTCAAAAAACAAGATATCGTACTCGCGATGTGTTATTTTTTTGAATACGAGACGCGATTTCAACACGGGCACCACGAATTCTCGTGTTGAAGATGAAAAAAATCTTGTGAGTGGTAAACGGTGCTTTCTAACTTTAGGAATCATCGCGGCGTCTGGTTTAGGTTACGTTCTTTACAAACGGAAAAACGACCTGTTAAACTCGATCGATTTATCGCGATCTATCTTACCGATTGTTGATGCTAAAACCTTTTTTACCGCGGACGTTAGTCAAAACAGAGACAGGTACAACTTCATTGCCGATGTCGTTGAGATTTCGGCGCCATCTGTCGTTTACATAGAAATCAAAGATCAGAAGAGGTAAAAATGACTTCATCTGCTTTTTTCCAAAAGCAATTCAACTGTAAAAATGCAATTTATTCTTCTCCCCTAAAAACCACAAAATGGACAAGTTTTAATGTTTAAAAAAAAAACAAAATAGGATAGATTTTTTCACAGGGAAACCAGCGACGACCAGCAACGGTTCTGGCTTCATAGTCAAGGAAGACGGTTTGATACTTACCAATGCTCACGTCGTCATTAACAAACCCAACACCCTTGTCAAGGTAAACGTAAGTCCAATAGACGCTCCTGTCTCCCTTACCTTTGCAAAATCCTTTTACCGATCCCTCGAGGTATTTCGATGAATAAATTAATGAAAAACGACGAATATATACTTTTTCAATAATTTAATTCGAATCGGACGTTCCCGCCATTATGGTCCCCGTTTTTATTGGTTTTTTTCTTCACCAGGTTCGACTTCAGGACGGTACCACGTACACAGGAATCGTCGAAGATGTTGACATGCAGAGTGATCTCGCGACCGTAAGAATCGATAAGGTAAAAAAAAGGAGCAAAAAAATTTGCCGCCAAAAACAAAAACTTCGCGAAACAAAATTGAATCGTGTTTACAAAATTATGAAATACGGAAAAAAATTCAAAATTTCCCAAGAAATTCATTAAATTTTCTGTTTTTTTCCAGTATTTGCGTTTTTTGCAAAATACAAAATCGTGAAAATACGGAAAAATTAATTGTTTTCATTTCAACTTTGTAATTGTCACGAATTTTGCTTAATTCCAGAAAAATTTTCCGCCAAAAACAAAAACTTTGACGAAAAAAAATTGAATCGTGTTTACAAAATTATGAAATACGGAAAAAAAATTCAAATTTCCCAAGTAATTCATGAAATTTTCTGTTTTATCCAGTATTTGCGTTTTTTGCAAAATACAAAATCGTGAAAATACGGAAAAATTAATCGTTTTCATTTCAACTTTATAATTGTCACGAATTTTGCTTGATTTCAGAAAAATTTGCCTGTCATGAAACTCGGCAGTTCTTCGAGCATACGACCCGGAGAGTTCGTCGTCGCGATAGGGTCGCCACTCTCATTGAGCAACACGATAACAAGCGGCGTCGTGAGTAGCGTTCACAGAGCCAGCGAGGAATTGGGCCTTCACAACAGAAATATGGGTTATATTCAAACGGACGCGGCGATTACGGTGAGCCTCAGGACCGAAGAAAAATTATTTGACAAATTTATTCCAAATTGCATTCGAAAAAAAAAGTATAAAAACGTATGCGTTTCAATTTTAGTTTGGAAATTCGGGAGGCCCGCTGGTAAATTTGAGCGGCGAAGCCATCGGCATCAACGCTATGAAGGTGACTGCTGGAATTTCGTTCGCAATACCAATCGATTATGCGAAAGAATTTCTCAAGAGATCCGAGCTACGGCGTAAAAACAAAGGTAAAAGAAAAAGAAGAATGTTTCTTGATACATGCGACCTCTGCGATCAATTCCTCCTGTTTTAACAACTCCGGCACCAAGAAACTTCCTTTCTTAACCCTCCGGGGTGAGCAGGGGTCAAAATGACCCCAAGCGCAACTTTGAGATCGAATGACTCCAAGTTATCGGCGCTCGAGACGGTTCGTTTCCTCTCCATCGATGCTTTGGGTGCCCGAATTTTTTTGTTTGTTTTACCCATTGCTTCTTTGCAGATTTTTTTTTGCCATTTTGAAAAATGGATACAAGATTTTTCCCTCGATATTCTTATTCAGAAAGGTTCGAACTAATATCCTGAATTTTTATCTGTCGTTCGGAACGATACTGGCAACGTGGCAAGCGTTTAAACATCGCTGGGGTCATTTCGACCCCGTGTGACCAGCGCTTTATTTCTAGAACGTGTGGCCACGGAGAGTTAAACCCCCATAATTCTTTTTTCGCAACGCAAAGCTTACGAAAGGCTTGCAAACGGACCCAATTACCTTTTTACCATAGAATCACCCACCAATCTCTTCGATTTTCCACAATTTAATAAATATTCGTTGACAAAACTCTAGGAACGGAAAAAAAAATTCGTACGGTTAAAGAAAGTTTATAAAAAAATTGAACCGTTCAATCGATTATTCCCAAATTCAATACCAACCTTCCTATAATGATACTCTATTCATAAAAAAAATAATAATAAATCTTTAAATTTGCGGAAGCCAGAGCGATTACATTTTTTTGAAAATTTCAAATCGACGTAGAGTCCGTAGTTTTTTATCAATTCCGATCAAATTCGCAACGAACGAAGAGCCGGTGTAGATTAACATAGATTTTTCGACGTTTTGGGACATTTTAAGCACATTGACATTGAGAAATGAAAAAAAAAAAACATTTCATCGTCACGTAGCTTCCTCTATGAGGAAGCAAACACATTGGAGTCGTTTACCAGCCCGTTTCAGGGGTGCAGGATCAATCGATCGAGTTTTTATTTTGGAGCAACGCGTAGGATTGCATAGTCGACATATATATTCCCCGTTCTAGACAGGAGCCCTTTTAATTACTCAAGCTTCAGGCTCAGTTCTTGTAGGTATGGGAAATACGTTCGATTCGATGAGACGACGTTACATGGGAATTACGATGCTGACGTTATCTCCGGACATACTTTTCGAGCTGCAACAACGAAACAGCAATATTCCCAGTTCCATCAGACACGGGGTTCTCGTATGGAAAGTTATGATCGGATCACCTGCTCACGTGTGAGTATTTCAAAACTCAAAGATTCGCGAATAAAGCTCAAGTTTGCAAAGTTTTAATGCAACAAAAAATATTTCTATTTATTGTTGATTTGTTTTATTTGCAAATTAAAATTTTTCGAGCCGGAATACTTTTTGGCGCGCGGAAACCGGTCGTTTTACGATCGTAACTATATTCTGCATTTGAAAAGTGAGCTTTGCCGAAGAGTGAAAGCAATTACGTTGCATTCCAACGATGCCAACTTTGACGTCAAGCTTTACAATTCATTTTCAAACCCATCCATACAATTTTCGTTCGGTGAAACTTGAGTGAAGCTGCCAATCGTATCCATGAGTTTTAAATTGGAACAAAACTATCGTAGGATTTTGCAAGGACCATTCGGAAGATGAAAAATCGTAGAAAATTCAAATTCGTAATTTCGTAATTTTTTATTTATTTTTATTCCGAATTAATTTAAATTAAATTAAATTAAATTGAATTTTTTTTTCATTCTTTGAAATTTAATTACGAAAATTAAAATTTATTTAATTAATTAAATCAAAATGAAATAAAACTGAAAATTTAATTTGATAATTATTATAAATTATAATTTAATTAATATATTAATAAATTATAATTATAATTTATAATAAATAAAATGAAATTAATTAAATTCAAATCAAATAGCATTGAAAATTTTAATCGCAAATTAAATAAAAAAAAAAAAAATTTCAAATTAAATAAAAATGAAAATTGAATTACGAAATTGAAAATTTCGTAAGAATAAAAAATTCAAAATTCGAAAAAAGCTACCGCGTCTCTCGATTTATTTTAATTTTTTTTTCGAATCAGTATTCACGATGTAGGGATCAGAAAAATAAAACTGAATAAGATACATGTATTCCAGGGGAGGTTTGCAAGCAGGTGACATAGTGACTCACGTGAACGACGAGCCGGTGATAGCAGCGACGAGTATATACAAAGTACTGGAGCAGCCAGGCTCACTGAAATTAAAAGTCTTAAGAAACGGTGAAATCCTCCAGGTGAAGATCGAGCCGGAAGACGTATGAGAGGAGGAATCACATAAAAAAAATAAGATCTTGTTACCCAGCTGTAGACGGCAGAAATATCGGCACAGCTTCAAATATTAACCGGAAGAACACAGTGTCGTGTGTTGCTGGACAATTGTACTTTAGTTAAATGGTATATTTATGCGTCCATGCGAATATAAATAATTTTATTACGACGAGAGTTTATTGAGAAGATAAAATTGACTATTTATCTGGCTCTCATTGATGGGGATAATACAGGCAATGATAAATGGTAAAGCGATCTTTCAACATGTAAACTCAGCTCGCGCTCCCCTCATCCTCGAATAGCTCCGTGTAAACCTCGTCCCTCGTCTCGACGCCAAGTTCTTTGGCGCTGGGCGTAACGTCAGAGATAAATCGACCACCCACACATTTACCTTTGTCATTTATATATAGATATATGCGCATCAACTTATATGGGATCGATTATACGCGGGAGATCCAAAGGAATTTCTTTATACAGGTTTATCGTATAAAGCGCACACAGCCCAAAGGAATTATCCTGTTTTTCGTATCGTCGCCGGTAACTAGAGGGCGTGCGACAAGAAACGACTAACGACTAATGTCTATATCCCCGTGGACGCTAGGGTGGTCCCTTAACGAACGTCTCCACAAATTGAAAGTCTCTTCCTTTATGATAGTAAAGTATGCATCGTTAGAATTGAACGGAAAAAAATATATTTTGCTCATTATTTCGATGCACTCGTTCCAATTTTTCTAGAAAATTCAGCTTCCCCATACTCGATCAAAATTTTTTGCTCTCTGCTGCAAAAATATGTGAGTTTTTAGTGCATTCCGACGAGGCGAACTTCAAGATCGACTTCATTTTGTCTCTTTTCTTCCCCGTTGCAAACTTCGATTAAATATTTCGGAGAAGTCCAATTTTAATTAGAATCAACGCCTACGAACGTGTTTGGAAAATTTGGTAAGTTTTTGAATGAAGTAATTAAGAGATCGTGTTACAATTTCACGACGATCAAGAAGCTCGTTATGGAACAATTAACATTAATAAATCAAATGTAGTCAAAAGTGTTATGGAAACTGGTTTAACTTTGCGAAAAGTTTTTTTTGACCTCTCAATTTTGAAATATCTACAAAATCCCCAAAGCAGCAGAAACGAAACGACGTTTGTTGATAATCATTTTTGGCTTTGTTTAAAAAATTATTCTCAACGAAATGTTAATTCGAGCTTCCTGATCGTCGTGAATTTTTCATACAAACTTCGTACAAAAACGTACCAAATTTTTGGAAGTTTCTTATCACTTTTTATTCCAACCTTTAAAGTGGTTGAAGAATGATGAAGTTTGCAACGTTGAGATTCAACGAAAAACATTTTTGCTATTGATTATTTATTGAATTTTGAAAATCGTGGCAATTTTTTGGCCAAACCAAATATTCAATGATAATTATTGGCTCTGCTGAAGAAATAACAGAATTTCGTTGCATTCCAACGATGGAAACTTCAGGATCATTGATAGAATTATGAAAATTTGGGACGTTTTTACATGACGTCGTGTACACGACGATTTATTTATTGAACGAGAACGAACTATTTATTGTACGAGAACTTTTTGTTTATTGAGAATATTCATTAGATGAGTCTCAATGGATTAGGGGATTACATTTCGTTTTATTTCTTCTCCAAAAGTTTGAATGTTTTTTGTCGGAATTGATCGGAATCTCTTGTGCCTATTTTGACGTCGTAACGTTTGCCATTGAGTCGTTTCTGATTAGCATCCCGTAAAAAGTTGTCGTTCGGCCATAGAATTCCGCCGAAGGACCAAGGACGAGTTTCCTGTCGGAAATCTGTTGATCTTTTTCGTCTCGTGTTAGTGTATCTTTAGGTCGTTTTGTCTCACCTCTCATTCCATATATGCGAGAAACAAGTACTCTGGAGGAAGGTAAGAAGCGAAACTGAAGGTACATTGGTCCACGCGGGAGAACGAGCGTATATTGTGGATGCGGGTGGAAATGCAGGCGGATAGTAACGCCCGTTCTTTTGCGGTAAGAGATGAACGCTCTGCACCGCCATCAGGAAAGATTCCGCAGTGGAAGTTGCAGGTATATTTATGTACGATAACTTCGGGTGTGGTCTTTGGTTTTCTTTTGCTAAGCCCTTGCACGCTGGATATTTCATTGGACCTGTGTATAGAATTGCGCTCGTTGCTTGTTTACGACACGAGCGACCTCCGCAAATATGTGGCGCGAAACTCCTCTCCGCGTCGCCCTGGCTTCGCTGCTGCCTCTCGTAATAAGACAGCAGACGTGTGGGTGTGTCTTTTCCAGGTCTTCCCGCCTTTTTTCTCCAAGCTTTTACGGCCCGCTTCAAAGATTCTGTTTATCGAAACTTTGCGACGTCGCCGAGAATGCGAATATGCGATTTTCATACATATTCAGAATCCCCGCGCGCAAAAACGCAACGAAGAATTCCGCATGTGCAATTTTATCGAAAGTGCAATATTCTATATTTGGCTTTTTGATTAGTTTCGATTGCACGCTCTTTTCGATAAATCGATGAAACGCAAATCAACATTTAAATATTATATTTGCGAGAAGAAATGGCCGGCCATTCTTTTCTTCCCCACGAGCCGATCATGGTACGAACCAAACTACCCTAATGTTCACGCGACCCTGGTGTCCTTGTTGGATATTGTAAAGTTGGCAAACTAATGGATTGTTCTTTTTCATACTCTCTTTTACAAATATGCTGCCTGCTCTGATGCAGTCTCTCGTGTAGCTTGAAGAGGTTCCTTAAGTACTTCGCTTTATCTCGACATTGCGGAGAGCGTACCGCTTGTGCTCGCGGGCTGCTTCTAGCATCTTTTAGCATCCCCGCATTCCCATCTACGTGCTCTCATCTGGCGCTCTCTCTTCTCCTCTTTTTTCTCTTTCTCTCTTCACACTCGCTGTATCGTTAGCCCTTTTTGCCACACACGAGATGGAAAAGTGACTGTTGAGTCGCGCCTACGGTGTTTGGAACGAATCCCACATCCGAGTTACTCATACATCTAAATATACATATCGGGCTGAGTGAACTCGAAGAAAAAGTCGTTGTATCGGCCTGTCTCCGCGTGCAGCGCGTCTATATAAGTAGAATCTCTTGTATATATGTAAATAGCGAATAAACAAATGGCGCGAAATAGCCAACTCTACGTAGGATTCTCACTCGATGCGAATCGTTCGCGCCCAGTCTTTTTTTTATCCTTCTCACAATAATGTCCTCTCTTTTCACGTTCCTTCATATTTTCTTCCTTTCTTTCGCGCTAACAACGCGCAGTGGCGCGACTAGACCCGCGATACCCTACCGATTGCGAATCGCCTACACGCTGCGACGTCGCCCGCAGCCAGCACCTTCGTGTCTTCATATCTCGTTACGGCTATCGCACCGACTGCATGCCCTGACCGATCGACACACAGCAGTGCCAAAACCGGCCCATTACTATAAGCCGAGAAGAAAAAAAACCCCGATCGACACGAAGCAGAAAATACGCCGGAGCATGAATGAATCCTTCTTGTAGCTTTTGCGCGGTTCATGCAATTTCTTCGGGGCGTAATCGCAGTTTCTTTGACACTTCATGCGTATCACCTTTATTTAGAGACGCGGTTGCGTCTTGACGCCAAGTATTAATGAGGTTTCGCTATGGCGCAGGGAATAACGAATGAAGTGAGGCACAAGGGGCACAATTCCCAAGAAAAAATGACGATCTGCTTTTCGTTTAGCGAGCGATCCGTTGCCAAATTCCTAAAAAATGAGATGTTCCGAGCATTCTGTCGATTTTAACTAGAAATATCTCCTCCAAACATTCGTTGAGCCCACTATTTTTTCATTGATTCGGAACTCTTGGAGTTTTTTTTATAAATTGAGATTTTAATGCGCGTTTTATCTAATCGGGAACTATTCTTAATATTTTTCTGATTTCATAAGGGTAAGAAATTTCCGTAAAGCCAATGTTGAATCAAGTGACTTTCGACTTGGAAAATATCTAGTAAAGCTTGGTTGACCTAGGATGATTTTGATAGAGATTCAAGTTTGCTGCCTAAATAACAACATATTTGGTTTTCAGATTTGAATCTAATTATCGCTCTACTAAAGGAACCTCCTTAAAAAGAAAAGTTCGAATCGACAAGGCAAGTTGCACCGCGTGTCTATATACTCGAGATTGGGCGTTTTCTTTTATACTGTGGGCTTGATTCTTCATGCGATTTTTGTATCGCATCTTCGATCCCGACCATAAGAATTCCGTATATCACGTTAACCACGTGCTCCATTTGCGCCTGACAGCCCCAGTACATTGAAGCAAAATCTGCGTCAGAAAAAACCGACGTTTAGCATGGAAATGAGTTTTGTTATTTTGTTTTTTGAATTTATACTTATAAAACTGACTGCAAGAAATATTTTGAGGAGGGTAAAGATTTTTGCAACTTTATCGATCTTTTGTTTATTGAATGCCTGAACAATATTGCTTTTGGCCAAGCATGGTTAAAGTACGTCATTCAATACTTGGTGAATACGTGGATAAGTATCCGATACGGATGCGCGTACATGGGCGGCGGAGAATGTGTCTGAAGCATATGCGACGAAAAAAAATCTGGTTTCTGGTTCATGTGCGATTTCAAGGAGAATATGTTCGCGAGTGTGTATGTCCGCCCATAAGGCGACGAAACGCTCACCGGACTTAAGGGAATCGAACTAAAATAAATAAAATGCGAGTGAGCGTATTCCGATGTGACCTTCGCCTTGGTTCGTCCCCTCGAGCTACCAGAGTGCATAACGTATATATATCTATAGGGTATTTCTTCTCGTGCGGACTTTCTTCCGTGTTTGGGTCCAGCAGGGCATACAGAGCCAACAGGGTCGAAGCCTCCCGGATTTTGTCGTCCTCTACCTTTTAATGTACACGAAAGACTTCTCAGCAGCCTATATAAGTCAGAACATGACGGAATTCAGCGTCTTATATGTTCCAACAGTCCTTAGTGCTGTAAGGAGGTTGGTAATCGTGGAAAAGACGCATTATGGCTTTGGTAAGTGACGCCAAATATTTGTAACTGCATGTCAAATGTACTTGAGTTTCCAATTTTCCTTAACCCTTCGAGTCGCCACGTCCTATGAGTGCATATTGGGTCAATCCGACCCAGGGCATTTTTTCAAATCGTTGTGTTCTGGTAAATATGCTTTTTTGGTTTTTTTTTGTATAAACGTTTCTTCCTAGTAAATTATTCCCATTTCATGGCTCTCAATTCATTTTTTGGTGAAAACCAAAATTAAATCGTCTGTGACGGAAAATTGTGGGGTCAAACCGACCCAGTATGTACTCGAAGGGTTAGAGTTTGAAATCGATACTTTGGGTGCGTTTTTACTCTACGGGAAATGAATTCGTACTATGAAAATATTCAGTTTAATTTATAAATTATAAATATTTATAAATAATATAAATAGTTTCATGAGAAATCGAATTGAGGGACGGAAATTTCACTGATTAAAAAAGCGACGTTGTGGGGTCAAACTGACCCAATATGTACTCGAAGAGTTAGAGTTTGAAATTGATACTTTAGGTGCGTTTTTACACTACGGGAAATGAATTTCATACTATGAAAATATTCAGTTTGAATAATAAATATGACGGTCTCGTGAGAAATCAAATTGAGAGATGGAAATTTCACTGATTCAAAAAGCGACGTTGCGCCACTGTTGGAATCCCTTGGTTTCTTTGCAATTATACGAGTCCGTAAGGTGGAGAGTCGATAATACATAATTATACTTACGAAGCAGAACGCACTACGGGGCTCCTCGGAATGAGGCTGTCCGGGAGTCTGTGCGTGTCGGGAGTCAATGCAGATTGAAGTCGGTATCTTCTTCCCTCGTGAAATCTTGTTACCCGAGCTTTATTTTTAACTGTTTGTCTTCTATCGGCGAAGCACCCAGAGGGCCTGTTGCCACGAAGTGGTGCTTAAGTTCTCGCGCGCACATCTCCGCGTTCTTATTGTCGGATCGTAAAGAGGCCGAGTTGAATTTCCATGGAGACTCTTGTACAAGGATAAAACCGTAGTAGCCGGTGTGCACTGCGGCTGGAGACTTCCAAGTGGCTTACAGTCTGACAACGATACCCACCTACTGCACATAAATACGATCTCTACGTGGCATATACACTTCGGAGAGCGTATATGCGAGCCATCTCCAGAGGGTGTCCTCGATATCGTCGGATAAAATCCGATAACGCAGTATTTTTCGTCCATCGCCAAAATGTTTCATTTCTTACCTGCAGTCCTTTGGGAAGAGCTTTTAAAGCAATAAGTCAATGCGAGCCCTGCCGCACGCTGATAGAATTATATTCAACCCAGCGTGTGTACACTAAATTTTCGAGTGCACGGTGTCTATAAAGTAATATACACGGAGAGAATTTTACATCAAAATTTACTATGATATTATAGTTCCCGGATACCAAGTCGTCCCTCTGAGATATTTTACCAAAAACATAGTCATTTTTCATTCTTCTTCTATCGAAATCGCGGAAATTATGACATTTTTCGCCCTTTTTCAGATGATAATTTACTATGTTTTTGGTAAAATTCCTCAGAGGGACGACTTGGTACCCGGGAACTATAATATCATAGTAAATTTTGGAGTAAAATTCTTTCCGTATATATATAGTAATATAGACACTTTAGGAAACAGTAAGGTTTTCGAAGTTTTCTATATTACAGGCTTCCGAAAAATCTAAAAAAAATCTGGATTATTTATGGAAGTGTCTACTACGTGGCCCAGCAGTTATCAAACCAGAAAAATTAAGGGTAGCTGGAGTACTTACCCTCTATCCATGACAGAGAATTTCGAACTTCAGATTTTGACTGTTCCTTTAAAGACTCCTTTTGCCCACGCAGGATTGATCCTTTTATTTTATTTATTTCTGATTTAATTACGTTGATTCAATCAACGTTAATCTTACGATAACGGAAGGCAGATTAACATGAATAAATTACGACGGTATTGCCCTTTTTTTAAACCTCATGGGGAAATGGGTTGACTAGAATATCTAGTGTGAGGTTGAAATTGCCTACGGATTGGCACCTTCTCAATGGTTCTTGTTTGGAGGAAATCCGTCCAGCCAATCTGGAGAAACTTAAGATTTGGAATTCTGCTCGCGACCGTTTTAGGGGTTTATCGTTTCTTGGAATCTGTGGTTTTGGTATAGAGTCATTTTAGAGATTCAACGTATAAGTCGACCCTGGATTCACATGGGAAATCGCGATTGATGTTTGTTCACAGAAAATCTTCGCACCCTTGGTCGCCCTGGTCGGCGTTGCGCTGTCAGCGCCAATATACCCAGTGCCTGTGCACTACGTGGCTTTGACGCCGATACCCGAAAATATTTACAACCAAGTGCAGGACACGAAGAGCGGGGAGTACGCTTTCGGGTACGCCGGAGGTCCCGTCGCTCGGGAAGAAGCTAAAACATCCGATGGCGTAGTTCGCGGTGCTTACAGCTACATCGATGCGTACGGTATCGTGCAGCATTATCGATACATCGCGGACGACGATGGCTTCCGTGTCATCGGTACGAACATACCGACGGAAGCAGCGCCAACTGGGCAATCCCAACTCCAGGAGCAGCGGAAAATCGATGCTGAACATTCATCGGATGAAGCTGAGCAACATTCTACCAGTCGGAGAAAACGAAGCGTTTTGTATCACGCGATCGAGAGCGTTGAAGCGATTCCAGCAGTTCCTCTGACCGCGTCAGTGCCGATCGCAACATCGAGTCAAAATCGCGTCCAAATCCATAACAATTTGAAAGCTGAAATTAGCTATCCTGCTGAGCCGATTGCCAATGAAGCAGCAGCGACTCTTCCAAAAGTTGAATTCGCAGTGAAAAACGCTGATGAAATCGCCACAGTGGTTGCCGCTTCATTACCAACATCGACATCCAGTCAGTTTCGTCATCAGATCCACAACAGTCTAAAGACCGAATTTCACACTCCTGTACAGACGATTCCCACTGAAACGATTGCGGCAGTCCCCGCTGCTTCGGTTGCAATTCCAATCGAGCTCAAGAACGCCCAAGCCATTCCTGTAGCCGTTGCAGCCTCCGTACCAACTTCCACATCCAGTCAGTCTCGTTATCAAGTGCACAACAGTCAGAAAACGGAGATATATTCGTCCGGTGTTCCTGTCGATGCCATTGCAGCAGTTCCAGCCACTTTGCTCGACACCAAGAGATCGGAAGTCGTTCCCGTTGCGGTTCCAGCCACCGTGCCAATTTCTACTTCGAGTCAATCCCGTTTCCAGGTTCACAATAACGTTAAATCAGAAATTCTCGAGCCGGTTGGAACGATTCCGGTTCAAACGGTAGCTCCAGTGCCAGCGGCTCCAATTGCAGTTTCCTCGACGCTCAAGAGCGCGGATGTCCTTCCTGTTGCGACCTCTCTGGCCACGTCCACATCCAGCCAGTCCCGTTTCCAAATTCACAGTAACGAAAGAGCAGAAATCCACGCACCCCTTCAGGAAATTTCTTTCCGAACAGTAGCCACGATTCCAGCGACTCAATTCGCAGCTTCCGTACCGATCGCGAGCTCCAGTCAGCAACGATTCCAAAGTCACGACAATTCTAAGGCTCTTCCAGCTTTGACTTCTGATCAATCCTTGAAATTCGTATCAACAGGTCTGGAACCGGTCAACGAATTACGTTTTGCCTTTTCTAAGCCGTCCTTAGCTCATCGTCATCAGATCGGCGTCGGTCTTGGAGTCGTGCCGTCCCCTCTCGTCGCTTACCACACTTTCGAAAGTCCATTATACGCTTAATCGTTTCGATCAATACAGCAGAATTTCTCAAACTGACCGATTAAGGAGGTTCCGTTAGTAGAGCGATAATTAGATTCAAATCTGAAAACTAAATATGTTGTTATTTAGGCAGCAAACTTTAATCTCTTTCAAAATCATCCTAGGTCAACCAAGTTTTACTCCATATTTTCCAAGTCGAAAGTCACTTGATTTAACATTGGCTTTACGCAAATTTCTTACGCTTATGAAATCAGAAAAATATTAAAAATACTTTCCGATTAGATAAAACGCGTATTAAAATCTCAATTTATAAAAAAAAACTTCAAGGGTTCCGAATCAATGAAAAAATAGTGGGCTCAACGAATGTTTGGAGGAGATATTTCTAGTTAAAATCGACAGAATGCTCGGAACATCTCATTTTTTTAGGAATTTGGCAACGGATCGCTCGCTAAACGAAAAGGAGATCGTCATTTTTCTTGGGAATTGTGCCCCTTGTGCCTCACTTCATTCGTTATTCCCTGCACCATAGCGGAACCTCCTTAAGCAATGACAAGGATTTTCCTTCTCACGTGTCCTAATCCCCTCACGAAATTATATTCAACATTACGAAACTGTTTTTTAGTTAATTCACAGGCTCCTTCAAATGGCTATCAATGCTACGAATTGATCCACATAAATTTGTAGTCGAAATGAATAAATTCTGTGTGTGATAAAATGATCGATACATCGTACTTTTCGCTGCGTGTGTTTTATTCAATTTATTTCAACATAAGATCGTAATCGATTGGGCGTCATCCTTGGTCGAGCTGGAATAGATTTATCGGAGTTTCCATCAGTTCTGCGTGTGGCGACTGGACATATTTATTTCGGAACGAAGACATAAATTAAAGGCCTCAAAAAAAAAAAAAAGATCGGAACATAGAGCAAGCGAGAGACTCGCCGTTTTTATCAGGTCGTGGAGTTTATGACGACACGCGTTCCTGATAGGAGATTCAGCGGTATGTGCGAGATAAAATCTCGATCGCACTATATAATAATCTTCGTTATAAAAAAGTCGATCTCAAGTTCACAGTAGGAATTTCTCTCGTTATTCAATTGAAAAAGTAAACAACGATTGCGCGTATAAAGTCCTGATGAACGATGCGGGAGTAACACGATAATACGGTATTACAAAATTTGCGTATTTATCCACAGCAGGCGGTTGGGGATTATTGCAAAAGCGTGTGTGCGGGAATGATCGGTTCAAGGATAATCCCAAGATTCTTCTCCTTTTCGTCTTTCACCTGCAGCAGAGCTTATTCGATATTCTGACTTCACGAGAGCTCGCGAGAATCTCGGCCTTTTTTCTTCTGATCCTCGCCTATATATACGTTACTTCCGTGTTGGC
Organism: Diadegma fenestrale; assembly: GCA_037043255.1. Lineage (NCBI taxonomy): Eukaryota > Metazoa > Arthropoda > Insecta > Hymenoptera > Ichneumonidae > Diadegma > Diadegma fenestrale. Next base: position 2,025,003 of record CM073311.1, on the reverse strand, counting down.
GCGAACGAGCGAATCACTTGAGTCCGCAAGAACGAGGAAGTCGAGAGGAATAAACGCGTTTACCGTGTGTGATATCGCGTTTAATCCTCGATAGAGAGGGGCGCTTGGAGTGCGGTATCCTCTCGAATCTGCTGAGAGGACGGGAGCAATTCCACGAGTATCTTAATGTTTCACGCGCATATTTCTTATTAGCCAGAAAGACTAATCCATTGGGGCTTTTGATGAGCCTATAATAATGTCGCGCGGTAACGAAGTTCCGTAATGCATGCACCTGAAGATAACCCGATTCCCACAGGAGGCTCCATCGCGAAACAAATTTACAACAATTTTAAATACACATCAGCAGCACTTGGAGGCTGCGCAAATACTCGGTACGTGACGGACCCTGATATTTTTCGCGGCCGGTGCTGCGCGATGCTACACGTTACTTGGCACGAACGAGGAAGCTCCTGGGTAAAGTACATGAAGAGCATATAAGAGTCTGGCGAGTGTGTTGTGCATCTGTATTGCAATCTCGTTGAATGAGAACGGTATACACAGATACAGGCTTCGAGACCCCGTACATACAGGCTGGTATATATGTTTATGCGAAACGAAGCTAAATTCCAGGATAGAATTTGCGGGCTCGCTGGCAGATACGTTACTCTCGTGTACAAAGAGCGGAAGCTTCCAAGTGCAAAACGTGCCAATGAACTCTGCAGTACGTTTCTGAGATTGGATCGAAACAGAGAGGCGTACTCTGCCGGGCTACAAAGCCCTATCGCATCGAGCTTGAAATATACATACTATACAATGAATATCCTGAAACACACATACGCGAAATGCCACTCGCGAATCTATATTCCCATGGCTGCACGTCCAAATGTTATAAAATAAAGTCGTATATGTGCGCACGAGTAATCTATTCGCAAATCTGGGACTGTTCGAACGTGTAAGAAATCTGCGTACACCATACATTCATATATATACCAAGGCGCATATACCGCTTCATGAACCAACCATTTCGGAGCACACAGTAACTATACTGTTCGTATATATACTGTATACATATACAGGAATAGATAGATACGGGCATAAACCACTTTGAGAGCAGGCCTCTTGTTCCACGCGCGCGAAAACTTGTTCTCCTTTTTATGGTGGTCACCACGGTCAAGCACACGGGGGTTACGTGTGGCTTTGCTCGATCGCGTGGGTGTAACAGATGCTCCGGGATCCTGACACACCAGAGCGAAATCTCCGAAGAGTCTAATGGCAACCCAAAGAATCCAACATCTAATAAAAAATGTCTCATTAAAAATAGATACAATGAAACTACAGAAACGACCAAATTTGACTGAAGAGCATGTTTTTTTATTAGCGTTGTTACGGAGGTTCCGTTATGGTGCAGGGAATAACGAATGAAGGGAGGCACAAGAGGCACAATTCCCAAGAAAAAATGACGATCTGCTTCTCGTTTAGCAAGCGATCCGTTGACAAACTCCTCAAAAATGAGATGTTACGAGCATTCTGTCGATTTTAACCAGAAATATCTCCTCCAAACATTCGTTGACCCCACTATTTTTTCATTGATTCGGAACCCTTGGAGTTTTTTTTATAAATTGAGATTTTAATACGCGTTTTATCTAATCAGAAAGTATTTTTAATATTTTTTTGACTTCATAAGGGTAAGAAATTTCTGTAAAGCCAATGTTAAGTCAAGTGACTTTCGGCTTGGAAAATATGTAGTAAACTTGGTTGACCTAGGATGATTTTGAAAGAGATTAAAGTTTGCTGCTTAAATAAGAACACATTTTGTTTTCAGATTTTAATCTAATTATCGCTCTACTAACGGAACCTCCTTAATTAAAAATCATCCTGCATTGGGAAATGCGATGATACGGGAAAGGAGCATGTGTTAGTAATGTGTAATATTGTCGTTAACATCGATGCATGTGTATGGAATGTTTGCTTTATGCTAAAAAGTCCCAGCAGGGAGAGAAAAAAGAATATATTTACAAGTGCGTGGATCGTGGAATGAAAATAAAGATTAAAAGAAAAGGATTCGCTGCTGCTGCTGCTGCTACATGGAAGCAGCCTCGAACAGGGCTTTTAGTGCCAATGTCAAATCCAACGCAGCGAACACACCCACGTTATCCCATTGTTCGAGAGAGCGATGAATTATTCGCGCCCGGATTCGTGGCGAGCCATGCGAACGTGCTGAGTAACTCGAATGGAATTAACGCGGAGAATGGCACGAGAGCGCTCAAATAAACCCTTATATATCTACATGCGGAATATTATGTGTGTCCGTTGCCGACTGCACTCGTCACCTCATTTATTTTCCATACCCAGCATTATTTCACTCAATCTCAATCAATGCCCGACCCATTTCCTGCTCCTCTCCGCTACACAAATTGGCCAAATACGAGAATGCCCCTATCGCGGCTTCGCTTATTCCCTCGAGTATCCATAACTCCATCTAGAATCGCTATTTACCGACTAAAACAATGCCCATCGCATTCAATGATTCCCGCTTTGTCGCTATATTACACTCCAAACTAAAAATTACACCTTCGCCATGTGCAGGCCAACGATGCAGTCACTTGGATCGTCGCGTTGACACTCCAGTAAAACGCAACAATTTTATTACATCGCCGAATAAAAAAACCATTAAGTCATGCTTTAACGTTTCCATCGTTTTATTACGGAAGCTGTTGCTCTTATGCGATAAGATACGATCTCTGGATGTCGTGACACTTCGTCTTCAACGCGATATTTCTCATTCAGATTAAGTTTCTAGAACCTTGTTTTTTTTTCTCTGTTAGACCGTTGGAATCCCTGAATTTTAATGCACATGATTCACGCTATTCTAATCTACCGCATCTGATACGGAAGTACATGAGAACTCTTTGGTTCCAGTGATTACAAAACTCAACGACGACGCTCGTTACTAATTGCTGCATTCAATCAATATTTCTGCATCATTGACTGTCGCATGGTCTTTGAGAGGCTTTAAAATTCAAAGTTTTCAAAATCCTAACCACATCGAGTGTCGATCTGAACTTTTGGCGATTTTCAAACTCCGGGACAAAAAGAAAATTCACGGAGAGAATATTACATCAAAATTTACTATGTTATTATAGTTCCCTGGTGCCAAGTCGTTCCTCCGAGAAATTTTAGCGAAAACATAGTAATTTTTCATTCTTTTTCGAAATCGCGGAAATTATGACTTTTTCGTCCTTTTCCAGATGAAAATTTACTATGTTTATGGTAAAATTTCTTAGGGAGACGACATGGTACCAGGGAACTATAATAAAATAGTAATTTTTGATGTAATATTCTCTCCGTGTTGACAAGGACATCGAGAATGAGAAATTTTGGTGCTGAAAGCTCTTCGGTCTGATTATTTGGAAAACGTGGTATCCAATCCAATCAATATTTCTGGATCATTGACTGTCGCATGGTCTTCTAGGGGCTTCAAAATTCAAAGTTTTCAAAATCTTAAACACATCGACTCTCGAACTGAACTTTTGGCGATTTGCAAACTCCGGGACAAAAAAAAAATTCACGTAGAGAATTTTACATCAAAATTTACTATGTTCCCTGGTATCAAATCTTCCCTGTGAGAAATTTTAGTGAAAACATAGTAATTTTTCATTCTTTTTCGAAATCGCGAAAATTATGACATTTTCCGCTCTTTTTCAGATGAAAATTTACTATGTTTATGCTAAAATTTCTCAGAGGAACGACTTGGTACCAGGGAACTATAATAAAATAGTAATTTTTGATGTAATATTCTTTCCGTGTTGACAAGGACATCGAGAATGAGAAATTTTGGTGCTGAAAGCTCTTCGGTCTGATTATTTGGAGAACGTGGTATCCAATCTGTCAGACGTCAGTCTCGGAGATTGTCCATCAAAATTTGTGTACGCATATGAGAATAAAGTACTAGATATGGTGCGTGCGAGCGTGGTTTTATGGGCGTTTGCAGAAAGAGTCATCACCACCAATGTATTTTCTCAATCGTTTGGTGTATGCATGTAAAGACAGATATAAGCATATCCGCAGAACGTGGTACGTATATATTTCCTTAAATTTTATAGTCGGGAATGCAATGTTATAGGAGCGTAAAGAGGATTACGTGCAGCATCCGTGGAGGCAAGGACGCAGCGTGCGTCTCGGCAGCGGTGAAGAATAAAGTCCAAGTTTGGAAAATAAAAAATAAAGAGGAGAAGAAGGAAAAATAAAAATGAGAAAGAGAAGGCGAAAGGGAGAAGTTTCGTGGGGACCGACGCATGCAGACCGCGAGAACGCGGCGAGGAGAGAAAAATGAAGGGAAAGAGAGAATGAGAAAAGAGATGGATAAGCGAGGGTTGGCATAGGGGCTCGTGTAAGCAAGAGAGCACTCGTGCTCTCGTCGCGAGTTCGCTGAAACCAATAAAGCTTGATTTATCGGTGTGGAAATCGAACTCGGGGTGATTTGTGGTCACGGGCCACTCTCTGGCTAGCACGAGGACCGCGCGCGCGGCAAAAGTGCCCTTTAGAAGGCCCTAACAGCGAGGGATATGGAATAAGAGAAAAAGAGAGAAAGATGGATAAATGGTACCGGACAAACAGCGACCCTGCGGCTTCGGTGATGATGATGATGATCATCATCATCATCATCATCACGATGGCGCGACGATCGCATATGGTGGGGGGCACAAATCGAGTACTCGGGGGTATACTATTGCTTCGAGCGCTAGGAGGACCCTATATAAGACGATGCAACGTATCCCGACGCCCTAACACTTGCATCTTTGCTTCTTCACGCCCAGTTCGTTGGCTTCGATATCCAATAATCGGCGAGTTTCAACATTCATCAGTCTGTGCGGTTGTCGTCCAATTTTGTGACCACTTTTTTTTCTTTTCTCCATCCAGAGTCTCGAAAATGTTGACCGTGAGTAATTTTCATTAATGGAAATGACGTTCGGATTAGTTGTGCTTTTTACGTTTTGTTTTATTCATTCGATTCGAGCGAGTGGTTTCCCAAACGATGTTGAAGTACGCATCGTTGGAATGCAACGAAATTTGGTTTTTTCTTGAGGAAAACTCATCAATTTTATTTGATATTGAATCAGGACGATAAAGCACAAAATTGATAAGAAAATTGACGTTTCTTTTGAAATTCAACAAAAAATTAAGGGAAAAAGTATTTTTCGTTGGATCCTAACGTTGCGAACTTCAGTGTCATTTTCCCAACGCCTTCAGTTTATTTTCATACATTTTCCTATCATGATAAGCTCAGTTCGACGTTACCCAAAAAATCTTGGTCCAGCAACTCGACTGAGAAATGAGAAATAGCCGAATAAGAAGTGACAATGCGTTAATTAATCGCAACTGCTTATCGTCAGGTGTTGTTGATCATCAGCGGCTTTTTTGGGCTCCACTGCGCCTCGCCGATAGCCAATTATTGGCTGACCCCGGTAGCGTCGTTAAATCAGTATCACACTCAAGATGGCTCGGGCTCCTACCGATACGGATATACCGGACCTCATCACGCCAAGATGGAAACGAGATCGAACGGAGTCACGCAGGGTGGTGAGTTCGAAAAGTCGTACAACTCTCGTTATTAGTTGATTGGTTCTTATATCCCAACTTTTATGCTTGTATCGATCTCATAAAACCGGACGTGGTGAAGCTTCGACGCCAACTAATTAAAAAGAAATTTCCAACTACTTCTCCCTGCGCGTTCTCATTTACAAAGTTCCTAGTAAAATCGTCGTGTATGAGAAATTGCGATCCAACTCTCACGTTATAAGTTTGCTGACGGTCATTTCTTTTTTTTTTCGTCACGAACCATCAATTTTGATGCTCGCTCGTTTAATGCTTGGAAACCGCGAATCTTGGAGTTTTGTCGTCTTATCGAGTGAGGAAAATGAACATTTCAACAACGGAAACCCAATGACATTATAATGAGACGGTAAAAATTAAATTCCGTCCCAAACACGTCGATATTTCGTTGAACACGGTGAACTTGATATTTTCGAATAATTTCAAAATTTTCGTAATTTTGACAACATTTTTTCATCTTCAACGGAACTGCCAGCAAAATTTACGATTTGAATGACAAAATTTTGCTTTCCCAAGAGACTTTCCAGAATATTTCTTGCTGCAATGACAAAATTTTTGTGGTCTTTCAAAAAAAAAAACGTTAAGTCGAACGTATCCAACAAAATTTTCTTTTCGGTGCGGCGTTTATTTTTACGGTCGCGATTTGACACTTGCACAAAAAGGCGGGGAAAGGAATTGGGTGGAAAATTGACGGTTCATTAGAGAATTAAAGACTTTTATTCCGTCTGCGATTAGTTTGAGAGTTTTGTATTGTTTTTCCTATAAAAATCTCGCGTGCATCATGAAACAGAAAGGAAGAGAAAAATGCGCGTATTTTTGTGGTGCCCACAGGTTATTCGTACATCGATGCGAACGGAATTCTGCAAACGGTAGCGTACTCGGCGGACCCGGAGAAAGGTTTCCGTGTACGAGCGAGTAATTTGCCGAAACAACTGGAGAGTCCTCAGCCGATGAGTGAGACGCCGGAAGTGGCTGCCGCGAGAAAACGGCATCTGGAGGAGTTTGAAAAAATTGCAGCGGAGAATTTGTCGCAGGTTTCGCAGGCTCCGACGCTGAATAGTTTTTCTGAGGATTACAGAAAAAAACAGGTTCAACGTGATACGATCGAAAAAACAGAATCCGAAGCTCAAGTTCCGAGCGCAAGCGATTTGAGGAATCCTTTTTTGTTGAGCGGTTTGGAAGCCTCCAGAATCGAGATCCCGAAGCCCGATCCGAATCTGTTGAGAATCGAGGCTAACCGGAGAGATGGAAATTTACAAACTGAACAACGTTATCATCAGAATCCGAATTATCAAAATCTCGAGAGTCCAACGAGCGTCGTACCCTTGCCGAGCCTTCGTGGAACGATCGTTGCTCCAGCATCTGCCGATTCTTTCGTTTTACCGGTTGTGCCATACAGACTCCTGCACAGTTCGCTTCACCACACCCAAGACTCGTTGGGCCAATACGACTACAGTTACGTGGGTGATACGAGCTCGAAAACGGAATCTCGATCGTTGGACGGCACGACAAGGGGCGCTTACAGTTACGTCGATGCTAACGGTTTGTTACAACAAGTACACTACATCGCTGATCACAATGGATTCCGAGTTCTAGCGACTAATTTACCCGAAGCCTGAATTCACTTCTCGACAATTTCTACAATTTAATCAACGAGCGATTCACTTTCGTTTTTCCTAAATTCTTTTTTTCAATCATTTTTATATTTCTGTTAGTCGGGGGCCTTGATTTTCAGCCAAAGTTCCTCAATCTTTTGACCCTTCGTCACATGAGCACAGCCAAGTGCAATCGGCTCTATGCACATCGATTAAAATGATCCCGAAGTTTGCATCGTTGGAATGCAACGAAATTCTGTTATTTCTTCAGCAGAGCCAATAATTATTGTCGAATATTTGGTCCAGCCAATAAAACGATTCTCCCTTGCGACCAAAAAACTCAATCGCCTCGAAAAATTGCCGCGATTTTCAAAATTCAATAAATTATCAACAGAAAAAATGTTTTTCGTTGAATCTCAACGTTGCAAACTTCAGAGTCATCGATTGAATTTCTTTGGCTGAAAACAAAGTACGCGATGACCAGAAAAAATATTAATTCGCCCTGAAAATTTTGTATGATTTTTTTTTAACCCTAGAACGGTGACCTGATTTTTTTTGCCTATATTATTCCGGTAATCCGAGGTCACAAATGACCCCAATATTGAAAAATTCATATCTCCGGAAATATGCAACGAAAATATTTCGACTTGGGCTCATTCTTTTCGTTTTTTAATACAAGATCGCGTGAGCCTCGAGCAATTTCGCTTGAAGTAGAAAAATAGGTAAAAAACGCGGTAAAACGATGAAAAACGGGAGAGCGAAGGGGAAAGGGCGCGGGATTTAGTCGGTTGGGGTAGATTTTGACCCCAGGTCAAACACTTCGTTCTAGGGTTAAAAATAGTGTCTCGCGGCGGCTACACTTATTTTATACTTATATATCTATGAATCGACGATGATCGAGGCCTCGTGAAGCCACGTTTCTGATACCTTGAGAAAAAAGGTTAATCGATATCCTACAGATAAGTTTTTGCAATTTTTCTATCCAGAAAAATAACGAGTTCGCCAGCGCAAATTTCGCTCGAGTACGTTCCGAATAACTTCGGATTCGTGTTCATGATTTTTGAGGGGAGAAAAAATGAGATTTTGGGTCACCGGAGCTTTGATGATCATGATAATACCTTAAAAAGTCGTGTATACGAGCTACGATCGGTGTGAACGTACTTGACTCGTATTTGCATACGTATATTTACATACATGTATGAACCTTTGCTTTTATGTCGTAATCGTGTATGATAATATTAAAAGGTGTCGTCGTTCGCCGCATCCCGTCCTCCGTGCATTGCACGAGCATCCTCACATTCCCTTCTCGGAATAACATGAGCGCACACTCGCTCATTTATCTTGGTGTGAGCTCGTACGTGTGTATTTTCATGTGTATCGGTAATAGCATCGAATACCACGTTAATATAATACGACGCTGAATAATAAAGACAATGAGAATTTCAAATTTGATTCAACATTCCAACGATTCCTCTCCTCCTCCGCACCAACTTATAAATTCATTAATTCACGAGAAAATTCACCATCTAATGCAATATTCTGATGCAATATTAAGATTATCCAATAATTGCAAAAATTGACTTTTTTAAAGATAATTTTTCCGAAATTCAAACACGTTCCCATAACAAAAATAATGATTCTCGTAAAAATCGGGAGAAATGTGATGAGAACGCACGGAGTGCGATGCAGTTTGAATTTTTTGAATCGAAACTTGTTCCCTAGGAAGCAGAGCAAAGGTAGCGAGGGGAATTTCGAAAAAAAAAAACAAAACTTGATCTCGTTGCGGCAACAAAAGGAAAAAAAAGGAAGAGTCAGTCGATCTTGAGATTAGACACGGTGCAGTTGCATCTTAAAGGACAAAAAAAGGAGATTTAAACGTTCCCAACCGAAAAGTTGGTGATTCAGTTCTTGTTATTGCTCTTTGTTAAATAAATTCCGTTTTTTTTATTCCTTTATGGCTTTTTGCCAAAGAAAATTAATGACTTATTCATTATAAAAATACATCGACAAAACAAAACTTTTTCCCACTTTTCTTCATTTATTACGATCGATCCCAAAGTTTGTATCCAACATTTTTATTTGTTTTTCGAATATACGGAGATTTATCTTGACATCGTTGAAATTTTTCGCTCAAGTCGTGGGCGCGGTTGGAACGCAAGAAACTCGAATTGTTTAGAGTTCATCAGGATTTTTTTCTCGTTTCCTCCTTTTTTCTCGCTTCTCGTTATTTTTGTAATGTTTCTTTTTTGCGGTTTTTTCTGGATTCGCAAGATCTCACATCCGGGCTAATTATATGCATTCTAGCGTGATGATTTCCTTCAATTCCCCAGCGCAAACCCACACCCCTTCTCCAAGGTCGAGTACACACCCTCGAAAAGCTTAACGGCCGAAAGCATCGATTGTCAGAGTGTCACCAATGACACGACTCTGTTCCATTAGCCCAAATGTTCAAATCGCATGTGAAACGCTCGTCGGCTCTTTTAGGAAACAAAACAACGAGGCCCTCGAGCCAATGTTCTCTCGGCTCTTCTCAAACGATTCTGATGTGTTGCCCAATTACCTTTCACCCCAGTCAATGCTTTCCTGGCCGTCTGACTCACTGATTAACCTCCTCTCTCTCCCCATCTCATTCAATTATCTCAAATAATGATCATTTGCTTGAAAGATAACGATTCCATGGCAATATTTTCACCAAAAAGTCCCATTGATCTTTGTTCCCGTTATTCAAAGCATTTAGAGACAAAAAAAAACCATTTTTGGCTTAATTCTTAGAAAAATCTTTGATGGAATGAAAATGAGGCATGAAATCAATTGAATTAAATTCTAATCAGTGATCAAGCAGACTTTTACGAACAAATAATCGCATTACGACGTTTCGACCGATCTATTACGATTAAATCAAATCAATAAGAAGTTTTCAAGTAAATAGCGAAATTGTAAAATTCTCGCCCAATAAGACAAAGAAAAAAAATAGTCCAGGAGCATTCTCACCCAAATTTTCCACCTCAACAGGATTAAAATGATGACTCTGAAGTTTGCAACGTTGAGATTTAACGAAAAACGTTTTTTCTATTGACTATTTATTGAATTTTGAAAATCGTGGCAATTTTTCGAGTCGATTGAGTTTTTTAGTCGCAAGAAAGAATCGTTCTATTGGCCGGACCAAATATTCAATAATATAATTATTGGCTCTGCTGAAGAAATAACAGGACCTTCAGGACAAACTTCAGGATCATTTAAGGAGGTTCCGCTATGGCGCAAGAAATAACGAATGAAGTGAGGCACAAGGGACACAATTGCCAAGAAAAAATGACGATCTGCTTTTCGTTTAGCAAGCGATCCGTTGCCAAATTCCTAAAAAATGAGATGTTTCGACCATTCTGTCGATTTTAACTAGAAATATCTCCTTCAAACATTCGTCGACCCCACTATTTTTTCATTGATTCGGAACTCTTGGAGTTTTTTTTATAAATTGAGATTTTAATACGCGTTTCATCTAATCGGAAAGTATTTTTAATATTTTTCTGATTTCATAAGGGTAAGAAACTTGCGTAAAGTCAATGTTAAATCAAGTGACTTTCGACTTGGGAAATATTCAGTAAATCTTCGTTGGCCAGGATGATTTTGAAAGAGATTAAAGTTTGCTGCCTGAATAACAACATATTTCTCAGATTTTGATCAAATTATCGCTCTACCAACGGAACCTCCTTAACATGTCATACGGGAATAAAGAGTTTCGAAATAAACTAGACGCGATGAGTCTCCAATTCTCAGCCTCAACGTTCCTCATATTTATTAACATTATCTCACTTCTGGCTTGTCTCACTTAAGTTTAAATAGTTATTTTTGGTTGTTTTTTTCCATTTACGTTTCTCCCCTGTCTTTTTTCTTTTCACGACAATATATAACACGAATAGGAGCAGTTTGTGGTGGCGTATTTGCGTAGTGAATAGTCGAGGAGTCGACGATCGTATCCCGTTCGTTGGTAATTTCGACGTGACCGCAGCAACCATGTCCAACGTCAATATCTCATATCGCTTATTTTTTCGTCGTTATTTTAGTAGGCGCCACTTGGATTTCAACGATCAAAAAGAATGAGAAAGGAAATTAAAATTGGTTTCGAACATACATCCATATTTTTGTATAATAATAATAATAACAAATAAAAATAGTTATTATGTTAATAATGTATAACATTGTAATACATATATATAGATATAGCTATACATGTATCGGTTTGACATCTATAGATTTTCCATACACTCGTCTTCGTTTGTGCGTTCGTTTTTTTTTCTTTTTTTACGATTTTTCGCCGCACCATTCTCTTTTGTATTTCGTATACTCATTTATTCACAATTTCTTATATCACACGCAATAATATTTGACCTCATTCAAACTTAGTCACTCATGACAATCTTGCGTCCGTACACGATTGAGTCTTATCGAATAACGACTAGAATATGCAACACTTGGGTCGTAAATCGATCGGATTTCAAAATGAATTCAACGCGTGACCGTGTTGTTTGAATTTTTGTGGGTTTTTTGTTTGTTTGTTTGTTTTTGCCAGGAGCAACACCTCGAGGTTGTATTGAACTTTTTTCATCACTCGTTCGCTTGCAGTCTTCGTAGTTTTCAGTGGCCGCATCTCGCGGGAATAAAATTTCATTTAATCTCATGATTTTTGGTGGCTTCGTGCGTTAAGCAACGTTTTTTTTTTTTGGGCTTTTGTTGTTGCTGTCGTGGCACGTCGTACCGTCAGCGCGACGCGAAACTGACCTCAGAAGTCCTCGGGTCAAAGGCCACGCGGTGCGCGCCTGCCCTCACGTGCTACAGTCATCTGGAGTCACTCTGGGAATGAACGTTGTGCTCGGAACTCGGATCTAAATCGGAATCCTCGATCGAAACTCCGTGATGAGGCACACGAATCGAGTAACTCGGGCTTCTCTCGGTTCTGCAATTACGAAAATGAACACAAAGTTCATCAGCTGGAAAAAATCAAACTTTTTATGAAAAATCGAGCAGTTGTTTTCAGTTTTTCCTCAAATTTTCATTGGCTCAACGGATTTTGTTCCATCAACGACCATTCGAAAGATAAAAAAGTCGTAGAAAATTCAAATCTAATATGAAATTTTTCCGACCCCCCGTTTTCTCGTAAAAACGATTTAAATTTTCTGTGACGTCATAAAACGCCTATTTTACTGTTTATAAGAGTGCGGCGGGCTCGCCCTACGCTATTACACGAGTATAAAAGTTCAAAGTAAAGTTTTCAACGTTTTTAAAAATCGCGAACTAGGCGATGATACGCTCTGCAGAAAAAATCGTCGTGGCCAAGGTTTCGAAATGTTTTTTTTCAGGAAATCGAGAACCCGGACGAAAAAAGTTTCCAGCCTCGCGACGATTCTTGCAAAAAGAAGGCAAAAGATTCTTCTTCAGACAATTTTTGTTTTTTCTGAGCGAGATATGAAGAAAACTGTTACCTGGCTGCTGCCAATTGACTTCCGTCACTTCCACGTCGCAGTCCACTGCGCCGTCTCGTGCACAAACAATTGCATATTATTCTCTTGAACGCGAATCTAAAGTCCTTGCTGAATAACGCGTAGATGCATGGATTTATCGCAGAGTTGCAATACCCGAGCCAAAATAAGACGCTGAATACCGTTGGGTGGATGCAATTTGGACAAAAGGCACGAACTAGATACATCGTGAAGAAGGGCAACCAACAGAGAATGAAACCACCGACTATTATGCCCAACGTCTTAGCAGCTTTTGTTTCCATCCGAAATCTCTTCACCTGTAACAGATATTTATCCATTCAATCCTCCGACACGTTCTAAAAATAACGTGCTGGTCGAACGGGGTCCAAATGACCCCAGCCACGTTTAACCCTTCGTGGTCACTTTGGGTAAAAATCCACCCAGTGACCAACTTGTGACGTAAATATCTCAGAGTCCGCGGTAATGAATGGGGCTGTAATCGTCATTTAACGACAGTTTTTTCAAACGCGCGCTATTCTACTATTTTTTTTCCAAAAGAACCAAATTTGATGAATATCAGGTCCAAATTTTAGGCAAAAATATTGAAAATCCACGAAGTGCCGATTATTTTAGTGAAAAAACTTTTTTTCACGTCTTTTTTCTTCATTTTGCATTTTAAAAAAAATTTCTTGGATTTCTTCCCGGAAAGTTTTTCGTATTTAAACTGGAATGTCCAAAGGTTGTTCAGGAATTTTTTGAGAATTTTCGGGCCCATAGATTCGTCGCAATATGGGTTTGAAAATGGACTGGGTAGAATCAACCCAGTGTGACCACCGAGATCGGTGGCGGAAATGTGACCACGGAGGGTTTCCGAACGACCGATAAAAATTGGGGATATTAGCTCGACCCTTTCCGAATAAGAATAGCGAGAGAAAATTTTGTTCTCCAATTTTTAAAATGGCAAAAAAATCGGGAAAGAAGCGATGTGCAAAACAGACAAAAAAATTCGGGCACCCGATGCACCGTTGGAGAAGAGGCCAACCGTCTCGAGCGCCAATAACTTGTAGTAATTGTATGAGCTTACAGTTGCACTTGCGGTAATTTTGACCCCTGGTGACCCAGGAGGGTTATCGATAACAAAAACGTGGATTTAATTAAATTAGTCTGAAAAAAATTCATTGAAATCGAGAATTGAATTCGCGTCCAATCGTGCCGAATCGTTGCAGTTGAAAATCGCAGTTTTTCATCCAATTTATTCATAAATTTAATTTCTGATATTGAATTCGAGCTCCAATATGAAATTCGACGATTTCAAATTCCGGAGTGAAGAACAACGGCGAGAATTAAAAATGCAATCAAAAGTGTCGTCTCGCGTGAATTTACAATTGTTACGTCAAGTTTCACGTTTGCAGGAAATGTGAACGGATTTCGAGAACATTAATTATTGTTATTTCGATAATTTTACTGTTTCTTCCTTTTTTTGACGAATTTGGTGTATAACGATGAAAATGTGGCAAAGTTAAGCAACACGTTTTAAACAACTGTTTGGCCTGCTATTGTTGAGTTCACGAATTGCATTGATTTGCTAAATTTGTTTATGTTTGCGAATCGAAAATGAGATTTATTTTCTCTTCCTCTCTGGCGTTTGTTTGTTCGTGTATTTGCTCGTTTTTCCGATCTCAAGAACACACTTTCCCCTCGTGGCCAACGTTGCCATCACGCCGCGCGCTTCGCACACATCACGATGTGCAATTTTAATCAAATACCGTTCGAAATGGAATGAATCCTCCCGTCGTGAATTGTCATCAGCCACAGCCGTATTTTGTTTGCCCGTGCACGCTCATCATCACACCAAACCAAATCAGTAGCTCGCTCCTTCTAATCGAATCCGAATATTTTCATCTAATTGAATTTTTGTTTCACCATCTTTTTTTTTCCCGGTTCAAAATGACAACAAATTTTATTCCTGCTTCGGAACGACTTCGCCATTTTAACAAGTACGATCACATTTTCGTTTTTTTCGACTGAATACAAATTACAAATTTACCATGACTCTGAAGTTAGCTACGAAAATGCAATGAAAAACATTTTTTATATTGATTATTTATTGAATTTTAAAAATCGTCGCAATTATTCGAGTCGATCGAGTTTTTTGGTCGTAAGAGAGAATTGTTTTATTGGCCAGAACAAATATTCAATAATAATTGTTGTCTCTGCTGAAGAAATAACAGAATTTCGTTGCATTCCAACGATGCAAACTTCAGGATCATGCAAAATTTGAGATTTTCTACGAGTTTTCAAACGATTCATCATTTTTCCGTCTTTTTTTCAGGTTTTAAATAATTTGGACGGAATATATTCTTACACGTACGAAGCAGAAAGAAAATTCGATTGCTTGACATGCAGTCAACAACCGCAGGAAATCCAAATTCGCGATGAAACCGTAAAATTATTTATTGAATTTTGAAAACCGTGACAATTTTTTGAGTCGATTGAGTTTTTTGGTCGCAAGAGAGAATCGTTTTATTGGCCGGACCAAATATTCAATAATAATTGTTGTCTCTGCTGAAGAAATAACAGAATTTCGTTGCATTCCAATGATGAAAACTTCGGATCATTAATTTACCTGAGCTTTGATGTTTCTTTTGCCCATTTTCATGACACGTGGCTTGTCCTCGTTGCTCTGACTAATTTCTCGCAGCGAGACTTCATCACCGGTCATTTGACTTTCGCAGCTGCTCCGTCTGCTGGGCCTTTTGTTGCTACCGACCCTATTGATTCCACCAACCTACGAGACAATTCATTATGAAAAATATATCGATAACTGATCGAAATAAAAGTACAGAAAAAACGAGATCTCGATAACGAATTTTAAATTTGATATTGTGCGTTTATTAGCATAACGTGCGTATGAAAAACAAGAGGGATTGAAAACGTCAAATTCAATAGGTTATTTGCAAACGTCCTCTTGTGGGAAGCTGTTTGACCTCTGTGTGTTTGACGCAAACTGAAAACAGATTGAAAGCATTCAAATTCAAGCTGATTAAACGTTGAATCGTAGCAGTGAAGTAACAATGAACGCGTGTTGGCTGGACCAGTTAATTGAGCATATGCATAGGAAAATATGGGCTTATATCCATCGACAGAGGCAAACGAGAAGAGAAACCGAAAGCGAGAGAGAGAGAGAAGAGACTATTTGCGTATGGCTATTGGGCGTCCATCGTATACTAATTGACCGGCTTGTTCCGGTGCCCAGTTCTATTCTTCTCTATCCGAAATGTCATCGGGAAACTTTGGTCGAGCTCAAAATATACGGGGTGTCTTGAAAGTCGTGCCCGTAACTTTGAGGACGAAAAATTCCTTCGTTTCTGATGGTTAGAAAAAATCGTTTGCTTTTTTTTTCGCCCCTGCTCATAATTGATGGAATATTTCGTGATTTTGTTTATTGAAGGTTTTTTGTCTTGAGTATTTCGTGGTCAATGTGCAGTCTGGAAATTTTAGCTCGACTTTAAAGACACCCTTAAGGCATCGAGGGGCAAAATATCCCAATAACGACGACTATTTCCACTATTACGTCGTTGGAACGTTTTGTTATCGGAGTTAATAGCGATATTATGATTTTCGAAGGCGGTTTCTCGTTCATGCAAATTGATCGAGGCTGCCATCATCATTATTCACTATTATTGGAAAGCTCGATTGACTCGGGACAAAGTTCAATAATGGGACGAAGAATAATGTTATACGGAAGTTTATAAAAACCGATAATTATATTCGATCTGTTGAAGGCTTGTAAGAAACAAGCAGACTTGGTTTTTGAGGATAATGGAACTGGCGAAAGCACAAAAGCTTCGTTCGTAACGTCAAAAAGGAGAGAATTAATTTCAATGTTCTCTCGCGTACGAGATTTCGAGTCCGGTAAGTTGACATAAAAGCCCGAGGGGCTTAGGATCGCTGTTGAACGGAATTTTCGCTTCGCTAAGGTGGTCAGTAGTCACGTTCGAGAGTGGTACGACCGCAATGCCAGTGCGACGAGTGACGAGACGAGTCGACGCTTTCGTAACGTTGCTCGAGCTTGTAACTACGAGAACAATTGCAAACTTGGATGCGGGAGACAGACAAGAAAAGAGCGACGTTTGCATTATCGGTGATCGAGCGAGTGTCGTTTTGCTGTTGCCCATTTTCTCTCTCAGTCTTTTCCTTCCTTTTTATCTAATTTTTCTACTTTCATTGTTTTTTTTTCGCTATATTTTTCATTTTTCCAGTTTTTTTCTTCCCATTCGTTTCATTTTTCTCTCGCCCTTTTTCCTCCCATTTTTATCCCTCACTTCCCATTCATCCCTTCCCAATTTCTCAACATTTTTTTTCCTTCACTCAACCTTTTTACGTTTTCCAAGAAAGAAAAATTTCCTCGCAGCTTTCAGTTTATTTCAATCCGATAAAATGTGCAAAACGTTCAAGTACTTCCTTCGCCTTCTCGGTCTCTCACTTTTTACGCGGTATATATTTCAGTCTGTATCATTTTCAACTTGGCTTATTTTACCCTTTACCTTGCTCTTTTCTCTCCGGAAGTCAAGAGCTTTTTTCAAAAGAAGCTTCTCGAGAAAAAAGCTGTCACCGGACGTTTTAGACGTCATATCCTCTCCATTAAACAAATCCTACCCGATGTAAGCTCAAAAAATACGATTGAATGCAAGAATGACTTTGACTCTGAAGTTTGCAATGTTGAGATTCAACGAAAAACATTTTTTCTATCGATTATTTATTGAATTTTGAAAACCGTGGCAATTTTTCGAGTCGATCGCGTTTTTTTGGAGGCAAGAGAAAAAAAACCATTTATAACATAAATCTTTGAAAAATATTTGATGGAATGAAAATGAGCCATGAAATCAATTAAATTAAATTCTAATCAGTGATCAAGCAGACTTTTTACGAACAAATAATCGGATTCGGACGTTTCGACCGATCTATTACGATTACATCAAATCAATAAGAATTTTTCAAGTAAACAGCGAAAATGAAACATTCTCGCCCAATAAGACAAAGAGAAAAAAATAGTCCAGGAGCATTCTCACCCAAATTTTCCACCTCAACAGGATTAAAATGATGACTCTGAAGTTTGCAACGTTGAAATTTAACGAAAAACGTTTTTTCTATTGATTTTTCTTTGAATTTTGAAAATCGTCGTAATTTTTCGGGTCGATTGAGTTTCTTGGTCGCAAGAGAGAATCGTTTTATTGGCCGGACCAAATATTCAATAATAATTGTTGGCTCTGCTGAAGAAATAACAGAATTTCGTTACATTCCAACGATGCAAACTTCAGGATCATATGCAGGACATGAAAAAAAAAAAACGTGATTTTTCATTAGATTGTTCGTAAAACATTCGATTTCGCGGAGCAATATTTTGATAAAATGCTTCGGACTCGAAATGCTCGTTACCAATTCTCAGAAGATCAAAGTAAACATTTCGTCGTTATCAACTCTAAGTGCAGATAACGGGGCGAACAACCGTCCTACGTCAAGTTTGATCCTCACGGTCTCAACCAATATTCGCTCTGTGCACACTCATACACACTCATCACAGTGCGAGAACGTGTAATCGTGATATGCTTACTGGTGGCGACGCCAATAATGAGGAAAGGCATTAATTGGACGTCAAATTTTGTGTATACACGCGAATGGCCATTGTCACTTTAGTGAGAGTGCATGAGACATGTGCACAGACCGAATAGTCACTCGCGTAAAACATATCGCTGATTTCTTTTGACTGGTTCAGGCACCAAAGTTTTTCTATACGAAGTGTCGTACCCAACGCGTTTATACGGACGAGCGAGAGTTGCTCATTCGTCCGAACACAGTTTGTACCAAATGGCTGGACGAGTAGCCGCAGCCTTTCCTATATAAAAGGGAATTTGTATCAAGGGTGAACTTTTTTCTCTCCTCGCCGATATTCCTCGAACTGTGAATCGCCAAGAAACGTCCCTCGCTTCCGCGGGCAAGGGAGTTCTTCGGCATTTGGGCACATTCGAGACAAATTATTTGCAGCGCAAGTTCCAGTCCGCAAAAATGTCTGAACAGTTTTATTGAAAAAAATTCCGCACATTGTGTATATTTTCGATATCGCCGACATTTTTTTTGTCCTCGATATCACGTGGAGCTTCGGAAAGCTTTTCGAACGAATAATTTACTCCCATTTCCTGTCGAGAGGTTCGAGGCGCAGGTTGACTCCATAATTAGGAAAAAAAAGTTTGATTCTTCATAATCACAACTTCAGAACTCGATATCGACGACTTTTATCAATGAATAAAACTGAAACACTTGGGTCATTTGAGTCACGGCTTATGGAAATTCAAGTCATGAATATGCGGTTTCCGCGATCGCATATCTTTTCAACTGAGATTTGAAATTCTCAAAAAATTATAAGCCCCGAGTAGCTGCCATAACGAATGAGCTTCATTCCTGATTTTATCAATAATCGTGTCTCTCGCGACTAACTAAACCGCTAATTTCCCATTAAAAAAGCTTCAATTTTGCAAAAATTGTAAACCTCCGTGTACCCAAACTAAGCAAAGAAAAACCTGGAAATTGCCATTTTTCAATAAGAATCAGAGGCTTTTAGAGATGGGAAAGAAAAAATGGGAGCGAAAATGCATAAAGTCTGATCATGGAGGTAAAAACAAAAGCTGATTGGAAGGGAATTCTGGTGCAGAATGATTGCAAGGAAATATCTCAAGCGTTTGGTATTTACGGAAAATCTTACGGGGATATAAAAACGTAAATAAATAGTCTCGTGTTATTATCGGTAATCGAAGGAATCTCGGCAAGCGTCTCAAGAACGGAATGTATGAGGAAGAGTGTTAAGTACGCAGAGAATGTATGAAGAGCGAAACGAGGAGGGAATTCGAATAATGTCCGTGTCCTTTTCAACGTGCAGATTGTTGGAAATTTCTCAATTGATTTATATCTGTATTCATAACTTTTTGCTGGGTATACAGGGTGTCTTAAAAGTTGTCTGAAGAGAAAATTCTGTTGGATCCGTTCGATCAACAATTTTCGAAAAATTACACAAATTTTGTCATTGCAGCGAGAAATATTCTAGAAAGTTTCTCTAAAAAGTCCATTTTCGTCATTCCAATCGTAAATTTAGCTGACAGTTCCGTTAGAAATATTGCCAAAATTACGAAAATTTGGAAAATATCGAAAAATAGTGAGTTGACCGTGTTCAACAAAATATCGACGTGTTTTGACAAAATTTAGTTTTCAGTGTTGTGATCAATTTTCGGATCGCGAATTTTCATTTCGTTCCGATGTCTTGACTGTTTGGGATGACTCCGAAGTTTGCAACGTTGAGATTTAACAAAAAAACATTTTTTCTATTAATTGTTTATTGAATTTTGAAAATCGTGGCAATTTTTCGAGTCGATTGAGTTTTTTGGTCGCAAGAGAGAATCGTTTTATTGGCCGGTCCAAAAATTCAATAATAATCATTTTTATTTTGTTATTTCTACGTTGCATTCCAATGATGGAAACTTCAGGATTATCCGTTTGGGCGCGAAAAACGTCAGCGTTTGTTTCCTCTGAATGCCTCAGAGAGTTTTGCTTTAGAGATTCTGATTTTTAAGGGCACCCTATATGTAGACAGAGGCACCAAAAAACTCGTTTACATCGAAGAACGGCGAGGTTCACCTTGCACTGCCTGTCACCGCCATATGAAAAAGGCAGGTGGAGTTTGAAGAAAAAAAAGCTGTGATGTGCATGAAGATCAAGTTATTCGCGCAGAGACGTACAAAAATGTGAAATTTTGAGGAATTCAACGTACACATTTCTCGGACTGTTACACTCACTGAAATTTTTTAATTTTCTCATGTATCAAATTGAGCTGATGGTAATGAAAGAAAAAATTACCTTCAAATGAGTATTTCTTGAGCTCGGACACAACTGACTCTGCGTTTGTCCGTTGCTGTAGTGAACCGAAACCTGGGAGCATCTGGACGGTGTGCGTTCAAGAGTATTGCACTTTGTGTTGAGGGTCTCGGTGCTTGGATACGACACCGAAATTTTGATTCTTTCACGCCTCATCGAACTTCTTCCGGATTCAGGACTCCTCGGACTTCCGTTGTTGCTGCTACCGTTGTACACGCTTCCACGTCCTCTGTGTATCCTGAGCGTTAAGCGTTGCTCGTCGAATCTATCGATCGCCAATTAAATTCCCATTTCGTAATTAAATTATAGAATTTCAATGACTCTGAAGTTTGCAACGTTGAGATTCAACGAAAAACATTTTTTCTATTGATTATTTATTGAATTTTGAAAATCGTGGCAATTTTTCGAGTCGATTGAGTTTTTTGGTCGCAAGAGAGAATCGTTTTATTGGCCGGACCAAATATTCAATACTAATTATTGGCTCTGCTGAAGAAATTACAGAATTTCGTTGCATTCCAACGATGCAAACTTCAGGATCATGAATTTGATCCTTGCAAATTGTTGAATATAATTCCTTAAGTTTGGCAACTGTATGGACCTGGGTCATTCTGACCCCAAAAGTTAATGCAACGATTGGTATTAATTGAAAAAATCGAAAATTGACTCAATGAAATTATTCTGAAAAAAGGATGGAAAGCAAAATTGAACATTTGACTAAAAGAATTATAATATTTTTCGATCTTTAGTAAATTTCAAGATTCCTGATAATTTTGAGGTAGAAAATTAAACATGGGTCAAAATGACCCGCGGTGTGACAAAGGATGAAGTTAAACGATATCCGCTTAATAACAAAACACGTGTGGCGCATCCTCGCCTGTTTCATACGTTTTTTCATTGTTTTTCTGATTTTTTCTCGTTTTAATAACGCAAGTTCCCGATATTTTACTATGTCGCACAGAGACCGACTCGCTGAAAACAAATTGCAACATCGTGAGCCAACTTGCCAGTGCGGATGAAGAACAGAGAGAAAGCGAAATAGAAAAAGTAAGAAGCAAACAGGAGCTGGGACAGGACGACGACGATTCGAGTCTTTTGTCTCATCTCTGTACATTTCGTTTCTCACATACAACACACACTCGTGTACCTATATCCGGGGTTTCATTTTCAGGATTTATCTACCTCGTTCGCTTTTTCGTTTTCCGCATTCTTCCTTAGACGCCCCGAGGCTCTTTTTCTCGTTCTTTTTTTTTTTTATACTTTCGGCAATCTCAGCCTTTATTTTAAACGTTACACAAGGCTACTCGCAATCTTCTCTATACATTTAAGTCTCTATTCTGAAAATGGGTTTGGCCGCTTTTCACCTCGGAGCGAGTGAACCGTAATTGCTGTATTTTTCAAGAGAATTGAACGTGAATGAAACGACACTGATTACAGAGGAAAAATTTTAAAAAATTTCGTCATTTTGAATATTTTATCAAACTTGCTTCGAGTCGAGTTTTTTTGCTCCTTTCAGTCGACGGCTCTGTGTATATTCCAATATTTACGGATTATATAATCTGTTTTCGCGCATATTTCATGGAAATTTCTTAATGTGGGCGATTCCCAGCGCAAAAGGATTTCGCACCGTAATTTTAATCTACTCTGATGAGCGATTATCTTGACGATCCTCGCAGGCTGCATCGCGTAAATAGAAACGGTCATCATTAAATCGAGGTTTCCGAGCAAAGGCTTTTGATTAATGGCTGGATGTTACTTTTTCATCGTTTTATCGTCGCCGTTGATGAGCTCTACGAAATTGCGGATTTTTCTCAGTCCCGCTGAGAGTTTTTTGTCTACAGCTATTTTTTAGTTTTTTTTTTTTTTTAATAGACAACGAAATTTTCACGAGGAAAGTTTTAGGAAACGTGGACAAGACGAGCAGCTAATTCAGGAAATTGTCAAAGCCTATCGAGCGAGAAACTAAACTTTGATACGAATCAACCGATTAGATAACTTGATAATGATACACGAGACTAATTAGCGATTGCGATTGATTAATTAGTATAATAAACACATGCATGAACGACGGCGTATGGAAATGTCTGTCAATAAAATATTTTAGTACAAAATGAGTGACGACTGAAAGGCGCGAATGATCACCAACGCAACTTCACTATCCCGTGAATCGTGCGAGCCAGCATCAACGAGAAATTGCCCGAGTTCGTCTTTCCTATAATTATGAAGTTTCACGGTTCGTGTAATTAGCAGGTTTATTAGTTGTATCGTCAAAGTTTGGAGAGCGGAAACTCTGATAGTTATACAGAATTTCGAACAAGTACGAAGATGCGAGAAATTTAGAATCGACTTGAAGGGTGTCAACGATTTTTCATGGTTCGCGTTTAATTACACAGCTGGCGAAGAGATAATTGTTCTAAATTTCTACCGTCGAGCGTCCGGAGAACTTTGATTTTTAGGGTATTTAAAATCCTCAGATTTTGTCATTCATTTTCACCGGAAATCAGGCAGATTTTTCGGGCGTGTTCAAGCGGAAAAACATGTGGGAAACAGTAATGAGGGAGTCTCTTGCCAACAAGTTTATTGAAACTTTGATGTTGCCTCGCGCGGCCAATTTGAGAAACGGTACAGCAGAGAGAAATTGTGATGAGAGATCGAGAGAGACCGAACCCCACAATTTTCACGATCGCCTCGAGAGATGATCCATTTTTTCATAATTTTCAAACGTAATCAAATTAACGCACCATTGGGAATAAATGATCCTGAAGTTTGCATCGATGCAACAAAATTCTGTTATTTCTTCAGCAGAGCCAACAATTATTATTGAATATTTGCTCCGGCCAATAAAACGATTCTCTCTTGCGACCAAAAAACTCAATCGACTCGAAAAATTGCCACGATTTTCTAAATTCAATAAATAATCAATAGGAAAAATGTTTTTTGTTGAATCTCAACGTTGCAAACTTCAGAGTCATTGGGAATACAATAATTGGGAAAATTTCAATTGAGTAACGTTTTGTGTCCACGATTCTGTTTCACGATAGAGTTGGTTTTTCATTGGAAGAAAATACTTGATAGTCATGCATTGAGGACGTACCTTGAGCCAAGCATTTTCGAGCCCTTCGTCGTTCGGAAGCCTTGATTGATCGCCTTGGTTGTAGATACCGCGGCTTTGTAAATTCTCCAGTAGAAAAACAGCATGACTAGCATCGGTATGTAGAAGGAACCGAGGGCACTAAAAGTAGAAATGAAATAAAATAAAAACTCGATCGATGAGCAAGAGCAGTGAATTTCAGCGATTACAGAAAAGTCGACAATATCATGAAAACTACTCGATTTTCTACCAAGGAAAACAGAACAAAAAACAAATTCAGGTCCTGGACCATATTTTCATGGAATTATGTATTCGTCCTCGTCAAACTCGTCCCCACGTGACGACTTGCACGGGCACAACATTTCATTTGAAAAAATCAAGGCAATTCCGTTTTTTATTGAGGAAAACTCATGATTTTTCTTCGATATTGAATCAGGACGATAAAACGATCGATTTTCATCATTAAAACACAAAAAATTGACACGAAAATTGGTTTTTCTTTTGAAATTTAACAAAAAATTAAGTGAAAAGGATTTTTCGTTGGATGCCAACGTAGCGAACTTGATTGTCACGTGATTTTTGGGACACCGGATATGCAGGTGCGGGGAAACCCTGGAGACTACTTGGGCCCGAGTGTCGGGAATGCGCGAGTCGAATATTAATTGTATCTAATCGACATGGCTGAGGTGGTATACGTGTTAAGGGAGAGCGCTCGTGCACGAACTCTCGGATGTTCCCAAGTAGCACGAGTGGTCGGGCCAGTCCCTAAAGAGCCACAGCAGCAGGCACACTGTGAAAATTAATGCAACCCCAACAGGAACATACGCATGTTGTTGAGGCTTCGAGTCACGTTGATACGCAGCCCACTCGGCAGGTTAATTTTTCCATTCCACCAAAGGGAAACATTGTTAATTAGTCGGCATTAAAAATTGAGAGCTCGTGATTGGTTGACGTTATTTAACGGCTTCGGCATGTTAAATTTTCGCTTTCCCACAGAATCACTTATCGCGAACGATATTGATGAAGCTTTGCCCGGCAATGGATCGCGATGGCAAAAAAAACCCAGAACACGGCGATATAACGAAGAAAAAAAAGGGACTTGAGGGTTTTTTCTTCTTTTGGGAAAAAAATGTATAATCCACGTCTGGAAGCGACGTGTAAGGATGCTAACGGTAAGAGGATTGGCGAGGGACTACAATGAGGGCGAACAAAAAGAACAAGAGTAAGATGGGAGAGAAACAAAAAGAGATGGAAAAAATAACAACTGAGAGCAGAAAAAGAATCAAGCTAAGGAGACTGCGGAATGAAAAGAAGAAAAAAAAACAAGAAGGAAAAAGGATAGAATAAATGTTAGTCTTACCTGTAGACGACGTAACCAGCATCGTTGGTGAGCTCGCAGATCCACGGACAAGGTTTAACCGGTATAAGAATCGTCGTCGTGTTGTAGGGTCCACCGTGTCCCGATGTGACATTGTGCGGAGGATGAGACTGCACGAAGGTCCAAAGGAGAAAGAAACAAATTGAGAGGGAAGGAAAACGGAGGAGATTGTGGAAAAGGCAGGGAAAAAAGCGTGAAATCAGGGAAAGAGAAAGAGAGACATTATATTGGTGAATGAACATCGGAGAAGAATCCACCGTGTTCATTTATTCATTCTTCTGGCTCTTGTCCTTTTTTTTATTCATTTTATTTTTATCCTCTCTTTTGTTCTATCTTCACTCGCATTTGCCCGAGCAACCTCATTAAGCATAAAGAGAAGAGAGGAGAGCCGGAAGAACGGATTAATTAACCGACCCGTACTCTCGTCCGTCCAAGGTATACATACCCTCTGGTCCTTCCAACCAACAAGGGGCGGAAAACATATGACAAAGCTGAGCACCCACACCGCAGCTACTAACAATTTTGCTCTCTTCGGTGACATTATCTATAAACAAACAAATCCAATCTTGACATTTCCACTTTGTCTTCACAATTTTATTTAATATTTCAATCTTGCGCTATTTTTCTTTAAATTAATGTTTTTGTAAAAAAGGTTTTTATTAGTTTCTAATTTTTAGACGATTCATTTTTTCCTGTGTTTTTCATCCTCGTTGTTATTATTAAATTAAATTATTAAATTATTAAATTATTAATTACATAATAATTAAATTATGAATTAAATAATAATCAATTTATTAAATAATAATAATTGAATAATAATTATTAGAGTATAAATTTAAAAATATTAAATTAAATTAAATTATTGAAATTGTTTTATTAAAAATACATCGTTGCGTTGGCTCGAGGTTTTTTCATTAGAAATTTTGGTCCGGAGGTTATCGATGTGATTGGCCCGATGACGTCAATTGATCAGGCGTGCTATCAATTCATTTAAGCAAATGATGATGTTGTGATAAGATGGGACAAGAATTCGAGCTTGTTTTGACTCATGGTGACGGTAAATCAACGCCCACGTGAGATAAGAGCAGATCAAACATTTGCTGCTATTCCGTTTGTGAGTGTTTTTAATTTTATTTTTATTGTTCCTGCGTATACGCGGCGTTGCGGCTGTTTGCCAGCCCATCCAATCACTTCAAGCCCACTTTAGTTATGTCCGTGCTCCTGTGGGATCGCTAGCCACGGTACTCGCCACGCTCGATCTTTCTGGTGCACGGGAGCCAAGAAAAACTTTGCTAAACCCAAGCGAAACACGCGGTTATATTTTTAGCGAGTTCCATTCGGTTAACACTGTGGGAAACCCAGAAAAACGCTCCCCCATTCAACGATTCAACGAACCAGAGTACAGCTGAGCTGTCATTCGAGAATCGACGTCGCTCGAGAGCTTTTGATTTAGGAGCTCAATACCGACCACGCTATCATTTTTTTGTCATCAATTATTCTTACGTTTCGATGTATATTCCCGCAATTAAGGAGGTTCCGTTAGTAGAGCGATAATTAGATTAAAATCTCAAAATGAAATTTGTTGTTATTTAGGCAGCAAACTTTAATCTCTTTCAAAATCATCCTGGCCAATGAAGATTTACTGAATATTTTCCAAGTCGAAAGTCACTTGATCTAACATTGGCTTTATGCAAATTTCTTACCCTTATGAAATCAGAAAAATATTAAAAATACTTTCCGATTAGATAAAACGCGTATTAAAATCTCAATTTATAAAAAAAACTCCAAGAGTTCCGAATCAATGAAAAAATAGTGGGGTCAACGAATGTTTGAAGGAGATATTTCTAGTTAAAATCGACAGAATGCTCGGAACATCTCATTTTTTAGGAATTTGGCAACGGATGGCTTGCTAAACGAAAAGCAGATCGTCATTTTTTCTTGGGAATTGTGCCCCTTGTGCCTCACTTCATTCGTTATTCTCTGCGCCATAGCGGAACCTCCTTAACGGTCGTGGATTTTCTATCATTACTGTATTGCTCAGCCAATACTCGCTATGGTATTTATTTGAATAATTTTTTGTTGCTTCGTATCAAGTTGAATGAGAATTCTCTCAATAATCTACAAATGCTGGTAATATTTCGGCCTTAGTCATCAACAGCGTTGGAAAAATCTTACCAATGCCCTAATGGCATCACATAATGAAGAGAAAACGTCGATCGCAGTATATTACCGAAGGTTAGACATTATTCCCAAAAAAACTAGAGTCACTACTGCATAATTCATCAGGACATACATAATTGATTCAAGATTAAGTTCCTCATTGAACCGCGCACCCTTATCTTTCACGAACAGTAATAAAATCAAGAAATTATCGATACGAAATAAAATTAGGCCACGACCTTGAATGCTTGACAATTCTACTGGGCAGACTGTTCAGTTGGATAAAAATCGAATAAATCCAAAGCAAAGATTCGAGTTCGTACCCGATTTTTCTCCCTGTCGTAGTTTTTCGTTCGAGGGACAACAAATTTCGTACTGATGAGACTCTTTACGATGGAGACAAAGTGCGAAGAGCGCGATTTTAAAACGACGAAAGAACGAAGCAAAAAAGACCAGATGAGGAAAAACATACACGTCTGTACCATTAAACGCGTGGTCGAGCAGGTCGAATTTGAATAAACGGAAATGAAAAATGGTCTTTCTACTTCACAGGAATCGTGATGTAAATGTGCGTTGCAAGGGATATATTTTCATGCCGTTTTAAAGAGCATTTGCGAGCGAGGGCGTTTCAAACGCCCCCGTTTATGAGAGACCGGATATATTTCTACCTCGTGGTTTCAAAAGAGCAGAGGTGAGGATGCACCAAATTTCAGTATTCCGTCACGTGTATGGGCCTCGCGGACATTTTATCGAGCGGAACACTTTGCTTGCCTTCCACGGCACGTGCAGAGATATTCGAGCGTCAGTTTTTTCCGATTATTTATTCTTGTTACTTGCTATCAATATTAATTAAATAAAAGCAAAAACGACAACGACGTCGGCGTCGGAATGTTCCTAATTAATACTTGCGACTCAATTTTCCGATGAAATTCTGCAAGAATTGTCTCATATCCTTTGAGCATTCATTAAGCATTCCGATTAAAAATTATTGCTGCAGAATATCAATTATTCTGATTGGACGTTTGCGCAGTGTTTGCAATTGTCACTTAATGCCACTTTGTGCT
The DNA here is from genome assembly GCA_037043255.1 of Diadegma fenestrale. NCBI lineage: Eukaryota > Metazoa > Arthropoda > Insecta > Hymenoptera > Ichneumonidae > Diadegma > Diadegma fenestrale. The sequence continues at coordinate 1,996,729 of CM073311.1, read as the reverse complement.
CTACGATTCACGAACAAAGAAGCAGCCTCGTCGAACGGAAAAGAAAGGAGCAGAGCAGGAGAAGAAAAATTTCAAACGAGAGATTTAAATTTACACCGTGTTTCCATGAATATACAATATCCTCGCGGAGATTCTCATTGACCTGCCAGGCTATACTTACAAGCGATTCCCCCGTGGGCTTGTGTCAACTGCTGAGATTCGAGGGAGGCCCGAAGCGCGATTAGAGTCGATTAATCTCGACAATTACAATTGAAAGTGAATTTAGTTTCTTATTATCCTTGGAATTACGTCGATAATTGAATTTTGTCAAACTTTTTTTTTTCTTTTTCAAGATGAATACGATCGTTTTCGTGGGCTGTTGAATTTTTGGGAGCTTAATGGTTCGTCATTATTTTCGAGTGTGTTTAATGAGCACGTTCATCATTATTTTGAATAATCTCAATCCGCACATGATGCTGAATTTTGCAACGTTGAAATGCAACGAAAAATATAGAATTTTATGGATCATTCGTTCAATTTTCAATGCCATCCAAACTTTTCGTAGCAATTGTGCTTTTCCGGCACAAATCGATCATTTGAATAATTATTTTTGCCAAAGATAAAAATCATTTCGTTGCATTGCAACGATGCAAACTTCAGAGACATTCAGAGACACTCGGAGGACGCAGACCGTGTTTGAAAACGAGGATGAGGATTTTTAAAGGGTTTTATTCAATTATTAGTGCGACGACGTTGGAAATAATGCTTAGAATGGTTGATTGCGACATTGATTACCTGTGGATAACTGACAGGCCTGGTCACCGCCAAATATCGATCGAGACTTATGGCGCAAAGATTAAGAATCGAGGCGGTGCACATCCAGACGTCAACGGCGAGCCAAACCGAACACCATATGTCACCGAATATCCAGACCTACACAAATCAAATGAAACATTTATGCGACGGAATATTTAGACACGCGACGGTGAAGTTTGCAATGATCCTGAAGTTTGCATCGTTGGAATGCAACGAAATTCTGTCATTCCTTCAGCAGAGCCAATAATTATTGAATATTTGGTCCGGCCAATAAAACGATTCTCTCTTGCGACCAAAAAACTCAATCGACTCAAAAAATTGCCACGATTTTCAAAATTCAATGAATAATCAATAGAAAAAATGTTTTTCGTTGAATCTCAACGTTGCAAACTTCTGAAGTTTGCATCGTTGGATTGCAACAAAATTCTGTTTTTTTTTTTGGACCACCGGGCTTGTCATTCTTATTTTATTTTTTTAAATCTTTTTCATTTTCGATCCGAAGAGAAAATCGGTACGAAAATTGTCACGGTTTTCGAAATTGGACAAATAATTAATAGAAAAACTTTTTTTTTCGTTGCATTTTAACGTTGCAAACTTCAGTGATATTTTTTAGACGTCACACGATATAATGATAAAAGCTACAGAATGGCTCTGATAAATCTGGATCATGGATGAACGTGTTAAGTCGTGAAAACGACAGTTTTGTCTCCATTCTCAGTCGCCGGGATAAGTGGACCATGAAAATTCTTCGTCCTAAGCAAACATTTTCCAACGGTTCAATTGTGTGTGGGCTTTAGGGGAAAATTTAGCTCTCCTTGGGTCGAGGACGAATAAGGTCGGACGCTGTTAACAATCGAGGCTTGCTTTTGCTACATATTTTTCTACTTTTGATCCTCAGACATCCCAGAGTTCGACTATGATGGTTAATACAAAAATCCAGCGAGAAAAAGTTACCGAAAATATTTAGTCGACTGTTATTTTTCGTTAACGAGTCCCCAATACGATTTCCATGAACGTAATATTTTCAATAAACGTTTGATAGGCAATCAAGTATCGTCTCCTTTATCACGAACAATTAAATCGCAATTACCCAAGGCGATGGAAGTTGCATCTTTGCGAAAGCGTCACGCGTTCTTTCGACAAATTTTCTTCTCGGCGTTTACAACTCGGACCTTAGTTTTCCTCACACTCATTACGGTAATTATAATGACACGCTGTTAAAGTTTGCATCGTTGGAATGCAACGAAATTCGGATTTTTCTTGAGGGAAACTCATGATTTTTATTCGATATTGAATCAGGACGATAAAACGATCGTTTTTCAGGATTCAAACACAAAATTAATACGAAAATTGGCTTTTCTTTTGAAATTTAACAAAAAATTAAGGGAAAAAGTATTTTTCGTTGGATCCCAACGTTGCGATCAACTTCAGTGCCATTGATTAATGGATCAGATTTATATAGAAAATCAAAGAAAACTGGACTGTTTAGTGGAAAAAAGTGAAAAAAACTGAAATATAATGTTGCTCAGAGGAAGGACGATATTTCAGGACAACAGCTCGCCATTGCTACATGCATCTTTCATGTTTTTCTTTAAACAAAAGCCGCAGTGGGAAAAGTGAGGAAGAGAGATGAGTGTACGCGAAGGAAACTTCAAGATCACTGCAACAAGACGCGCTATGAAAGAAGAATACGAGAACAAAAAAAAAAGGAATGAAAAAAAGGTTTGAAGACACTGCAACTTGAATAAAATATTGTGCTGTGCGGCAAAGAACTCGAGGAATAAGAACGACGACAGAAAATGATGAGAAATCGTGGGCGATACGAAATTAATTTGATTAATTTTCTTCGAAACAAAATACGTCGTGGCTGATGTGTGAAAATGAAAAATTTCATTGTCAAACACGCTGCGCGCCTATGGAACACCGCGAAATTCTGCATAAATTCATTAAAATTGCAAAAGTTTGGGAAAACAGGCTCAAAGTATTATTTGATCGAGTTGACAAGGGTTCTGAAAAGTTTGGTGGCTTCTCTCGGAATCGAGATGCTAGGTCACCCCGGGAGATGAGAGGATCCATGGATTCACTTTACACCCTTGATGATAGTAAATTCAGTGGCGAGGGAGTCTGCAGAAGACGATTGCGGTGCTCGACGAGAGAGGATGAAAGTTGTATGATGGTGCGGTTTTGCGAGGTGGGTCTCGTTCCGGCCGCAACACCGTTTTCCCAAGTTCCGAAAGTGCCATATATATATATATGCGTATTATGTTAAATTACGATTTCTATATAGGGTGCGTGAACAGTCGGGGCTAAAATTTGAGGCGGTAGGTCAATATATTCCCGAGTAAGCAAAATCCCCATCCAAATGACACGAGACTGATATACGACGTGGATCAAAAATTCGGGCCAACAATATTCTACAAAAAATTCGATCAATATCGATATGAAGAAAAGCTTCAAGCGAGTCGTTGCTCTGCTGATGGGAAAATCCTTACGAGGAGCACTGATCGAGGGAACATTACTAACGACATCCCTTCGTATGATCCTGAAGTTTGCATCGTTGGAATGCAACGAAATTCATTTTTATCTTTGACAAAAATAATTATTCAAATGCAGAATTTCATTACGATGATAAAATGATCCATTTTGGCCATTCGAGAAGCATATCGGCTCGAAAAATTTGGATGACATTGAAAATTGAACAAATCTTCATAAAAATTAAATATTTTTCGATGCATTCCAACGTTGCAAACTCAGCAACGTAAGTTTCCATCGTTGGAATGCAACGAAATTCTGTTATTTCTTCAGCAGAGCCAATAATTATTAATGAATATTTGGTCCTGTCAATAAAACGATTCTTTCTTGCGACCAAAAAACTCAATAGACTCGAAAAATTGCCACGATTTTCAAAATTCAATAAATAATAAATAGAAAAAATGTTTTTCGTTGAATCTTAACGTTGCAAACTTCAGCGTCATTCCCTTTGTAAACAACAGCAGCGCATACATTATTTATTCGATTAATTGGCGATTTTTCATCGTCATTTTGGAGAACCGTTCTCATTGGCTATAGAACATGAACATGAGGCTTGGCTACACGTCAGTGTGAAGAGCACTCACGCACTAATCCTCCTCAACCAGTTTGCATTAGTGGTTAGGAGACCGCGCGAGTTATCGTTAGTTAGGGCCGATGGAAACGCTTGTGGGCGAGGTAAATGGCTTGCTAGTTCTGATTAATAATTAACCAGTACCTGTTGATGTTCATTAGTATCTTTTCAAAGAGAATTATTCTTGAGAAATCAATGAAAATACGTTAAAAACGAGTATACGACCCTACGCGCCGCATTGTCCTCTGGATTCAAACTCTCGAAACTCTCAGTGCCAATTTCTTAAAGGCGCACATTAAGAAAGTCGAGCAATGAAATTAAACGAGCTGCTGCAAAACGAGCTCGCATAAGAAATGGAAATAAAAGCGTAATAAAAGAAAAAAATTGCCTGCTTTATGGGAGATTCATTTCAAGGTGCGATATCTTTAGTGTATTTGGTTCTACGATATCGAAACGTGTGTGCTGTTGAGAATAAAGGAACATTGGCGCTGCATCGGTGAGGGTACTTAAATCACTAAACTCATTGACCTAATGAACTCGATCCTCCTTCTCGCTCTTGCATTTGCGATAGAATGAAAAAACTAAGAGGGAACAACAAGAGGAAGGAAAAGAAGATAAAAAGCAGAATGCTAACAATACATGAACAGCGAACATCGACGAAAATCACAAAAGCCTCGATACAACGGAACGCCAGGTGATGAGATCGATCGATGAACGATAACAAACGAGGGTGCACGATAAAAAAAACCGTGGAACAGCATTTTCTTCGCGGAGATCGATTTCTCTGGCTCGGTCTCCACTACGACATTACTTCAATTATTATACAAAAGATTTTCAGTGCTGGGAAGGGGAGAAAATCTTAGAAACCTCGGGAAAAATACATATTTCAGTTTTTTCAGTCGTTATGCGTGGTTGAGAAACAAGTTTGGAGGTTTCGGAGCAAAAGTTAGAGCTCTCGAAAGATTCTGAAAACGCCTCGAGCTGCAGCTGCTTGAAACGATATCGATTAAGCGGTTTTTACTTTTATTCGAATGCGGCGTCAATGCATAAGATCAAAAAAGTTATTTCTATCGCGAGCTCGCAAATTTTGCGAGTGCTTCACGAAAATGTTTCCGAGAATCGATGAATTCAGAGTTTGACCAAATTTTATAATGACTCTGAAGTTCGCAACGTTGAGATTCAACGAAAAACATTTTTTCTATTGATTATTTATTTAATTTCGAAGATCGTGGCAATTTTTGGAGTCGATTGAGTTTTTTGGTCACAAGAGAGAATTGTTTTATTGGCCGGACCAAATATTCAATAATAATTATTGGCTCTGCTGAAAAAATAACAGAATTTCGTTGCATTCCAACGATGCAAACTTCAGGATCATAGTTTATAGCTTGGGCCGTTGACGTACCTTAAAAACCTCCCAGGTCGCGCTGAACGGCAAGACGGCGACTCCGACGAGAAGGTCGGCGACCGCCAGACTGACTATGAACATGTTAGTGACGTTTCTGAGCTTGGTTGTGTGGTAAACCGCGAGGATGACGAGAACGTTGCCAAGTATGACCATTACGTCGACGATTGCGAGTACGACGAGGGTTGCAACGATACCAGCCCCTGACCACTCGACATCCTCGTACAAAGCGGTACAAGCGGTAACGTTAAGGTCCCGCATCGCCGCTTTCAACGCCTTCGAGCCTTATTCTCGCCGGCCCACATAACGCCGGGCCTCACAGCGCCCTCTCGCGACGTCGTTTCGTACCCGGTTATTTTATTGTTCCCTTTTTTTTTTTACCTTCTCATTTTTTCGCAGCGTTGCAATTTTTTATAGTTTTTATGCGACGAGGGTGAAAAATCTTCGCAACTTTTATACAGAGCTGTAGAAATCACCAAATTTCCTCCGTTCAATAACTTTGCGCACTTTTCCAACTTCAATCCTCCGATCTCCCCGTTTTCCCCTATGCCTTTTTTTCTTTTTTGTATCTCTGTCAATGAACCAGTCAAGCAAGTTCTCTCGTGGCTCTCTAATTCCGTTTTGGCTCCATACACTTTCGGCGCTCCCACGTTCTCATACTATCGAGTTTCCCAAAGTCCTTCGGGACTATATTGCGTGTGTATCCTTCAATTCGACAGAGTTTTTCAACGTTACAGCTCGAATATCATCCCTCAAATTCACTCAACCTCTTCCGCCAGTTTTTTCATCACTTTTACTTTCCCAAAGTCCTCGACTCGTTCATTAACTTCCCTATGAAAAATCACCAACGTTGTGTGATTTTTTTTTGCTCTTTGGTATCACTTTGGTCCACGGAAAATGCACGTTCCTTCATGTACGTTTTTCACCACTATTCGTCCCTTATTTTTGCAGCATCTCGATGAAAACGAAAAGAAACAAAAAACGATGACTTATCAAACGGCGAACAAGGGCAACGACCGTTTTGTAACGAGAATGATCGATTTTATACTCACTCGACGCGTTTTCATCCAAATTATTCGCGTGTGTACAAAGAAAAATTCAGATTCTTTAAAATATTTATTAATCAGTCTTTCAAACGTATTATTGTTAATTTCATTATTTTTATTATCCTTTGTTATCAACATTAATATCGGTGTATAATTTTGACGATTATTATTTCCCGATTTTCTCTGTTTTATTCGCTAAACAGAATTTCATTCATCTCGCCACGTTAGGTTTACGATTAATTATATATAGTACGAACTTTCCGTCTATAATTTAAATCACAGCCAAGTAAAATAATATTTTTACAGGATAATGAGGTTGAATTTACATCATGAGACCCACTTCACCCGAAAATTTGCACTACTTTTGTTTTCATTTCTTTTAATTAACGTTTTACCGATTTATTTCGAATTTTATTAATTTTTACTATCCAAGGCCAATTAAACGATTTTTCGATACTTCCAATATTGAAGATATCGTAACGGTCCGAGAGTCCAGTTGTTCCTCTGTCGTTTCACCCCTCGTTGCATCTTTTATTAATCACTTTTTGTAACAAAGCCTTTTTCTTTTCTCGAATCTTTGTGCAAAGTTTTCGGTCACTTTCCACTTTTTTCCGTGAGCTAGCCGAAATTTTTTATTCTTTTTCGCACGAGCTGGTCAAACGGAATGTTTGAATGGGACGATTGTCGTTTGTGGAATCTGGAACAAAAAAATTCATAACTCATTGAGTTTGTAGTTTGAAAAGTTCTCGAAGGATTGCATGGAATTTGTTAAAATTCGTTTGACTTTTTGATGCGAAAGGCCGTCATCTGTTTTTCCAAAATGTCGAACAAACATTTGTCGTTAAAAATATTTTTTTCGTGTAGGAAAAAAATCGCGAGGAACAATTAAAATTAAATTGGATTTGGGAATACGGCGACCATCAACTTGGGGGATGAAACGAATCGCAAGATTGTTATTAAAAAAAAAAAAGGAAAAATGTAATTCGTGATATTTGTTGTGTGAGTGTTTTTTTTCGTATTCCATTCTTTCTCTACCCCAACACGAAGTTTGCTTTGTCCGTGCTATTGCTATCTGCGTTTCCGCAAATACAACATCGCATCGCGGATGGGAAGCTTTTTGTTGATGTTGTTCTTCCTCGTCAGCAGTGTCCGTTCCTTTCTTTCACCCTTTCTCACTTTCCTTCGTCGACATCGTCGAAACTTTTTTCCTTCGAAACCTATTTGAGCGAAATGTGAACTCAAGTTACATTTCTCTGGAGATAATTCACAGGGCGAGAGATCATCCCGACTCGAGCTTTCTTTTTTCTCGAAAAATGATAAAATTTCAATTGGAAAATACGAGAAAGGATGACTCTGAAGTTTGCAACGTTGAGATTCAACGAAAAACATTTTTTCTATCGATTATTTATTGAATTTTGAAAATCGTGGCAATCTTTCGAGTCGATTGAGTTTTTTTGGTCGCAAGAGAGAATCGTTTTATTGGCCGGAGCAAATATTCAATAATAATTATTGGCTCTGCTGAAGAAATAACAGAATTCTGTTGCATTCCACGATGGAAACTTCGGAACCATGAGGAAGAAACAGGGAAAGCATTTTTTTTTTCTTTATTCGCGTCGAAAGGGATTTCTGCAGTCATTTTAGCTTGAATTTGCTAAATCGTTGAGAGATCTAACGAGAAATGAATCGGTGTTCAAGAAGCCTCACGATCTTCCTCAAATTTTCACACTCAAGTATGTGAATATTTATAAGAGTGTAAATCGTCAAAACTCGAGTTAATACTCTGGCGAAAAGGTTGAACGGAAATTCATGCAGGGAAGATGGAGCCCGACGACACTGCGAGAGTTGCGAAGGAAACACAATTACGTTTGGAAAAAAATGCAGCCAGGACGAGCTCGCGAAAAACATGCAATATGGAAGGATTAGTGCGTATGAGACGTTGGGCGAAGCTTTGGTCGAATGCTGGATGGAAATGTAATTTGCACTGCAGCATAAAGAGACAGACCGAGAAATATGAAGAGATAAAAATATATTTTGCGTCCGTAATACACGAAACGTTGCCTTGATTCGCGACAAGAAAGCTCTAAATGATGATTTGCTTACAAATTGAAAATTAAAAAAACAAAAAGATTGGACGTAATTTTAAAAAAATCGTAGTTTCGAATGACTCTGAAGTTTGCAACGTTGAGATTCAACGAAAAACATTTTTTCTATTGATTATTTATTGAATTTTGAAAATCGTGACAATTTTTCGAGTCGATTGAGTTTTTTTGGGCGCAAGAAAGAATCGTTTTATTGGCCGGACCAAATATATTCAATAATAATTGTTGGCTCTGCTGCAGAAATAACAGAATTGCGTTGCATTCCAACGATCGAAACTTCACGACCATAGTTTCGAATCATGTTCTTCCTCTTGAACATTTTTTTAGCGCTGGAACGTTCCTAAGGACTTTCCTCCTTCTCAACAATATAATCTCGATGTTCTGGACGTAAAATAGAGCCTTTGAGTGCAAGGTGAAACGGATATTTAAAAATTCGAGATACAGGTGTATGCATTGTATCAACAAAGGTTCTAAGCCAGAAGCCCTTTTGTGTGATACCTTATTGTGTGCAGCAAAGAGAAGATAGACAGAGGGAGATGAAGCGAGGAGGAGAAAACTGAGGGATGAAATAAAAGAGTGCTGACACGTACTGCTACTTTCGTCGTTGATGTAGTGCCTGCGAGACTCGTGTTGTGCTCGTTGGCTCTTCATGTACATAAAAACTGGGATCAACGAGTGTTGGGGAGGACAAAAAAATCCTGATCCTTGCCCTTATTGTCTTAAATATTTATGTACTCAATTTCGTACGTTGCGTGGATTAGATATGCCCAACAGAAAATGTCCTACGCAGCTTGATTAACAACAGAAAAACTATGACGTCACATATTTTCTCGTTTACTCGAATGATTTCATAGAGATGGCTTTTTTTCTCTAATGTACTCGGCTTAAATGGTCTTTTGTCTCGAAGCCTGGTATCACTGTTGAAATCGCTCGTACGAAGTGCTTTTCTATCAGCCATAAAACTATTTATGAGCTATTCCAATGGATATATAGCAACAGCTGCCAGAATGTATGGATAAAACGTACAACGTTTATGCAGGTCGCGCCGACTAGCTATTACGACGTGCCCTTTAAGCAGGGGTCGGACGGGGGCATGTTCACACTATAGACGATCGAACACGCGCATATATTCATACCCACGTATCCATATGCACCAGAGATTGCATCATGTACTCAAAACATGAAAAACATGATCCTGAAGTTTCCATCGTTGGAATGCAACGAAATTCTGTCATATCTTGAGCAGAGCCAATAATAATTATTGAATATTCGGTCCGGCCAATAAAACGATTCTCTCTTACGACCAAAAAACTCAATCGACTCGAAAAATTGCCACGATTTTCAAAAATTCAATAAATAATCAATAGAAAAAATGTTTTTCGTTGAATCTCGACGTTGCGAACTTCAGAGTCATTGAAAAACGTCTTTTTCAGCGGATAACATTACTCACGCATCTTTGCGTCTCGACTCAAACAAACTCCGGAATAAAACGTTCGTTTTACCGGAAACAATAACTGTTGCCAATTTTTCAAAGCTCGTATGGAATCGTAATCAGCAGCTCTGGAAGCCAATGGACCATGTAAACAAAATCGTGTTCGTATCTGCGATTTTGCGTGATAAAATAATAAATCGCATGACGAAAAAATTCGTTTTCCATTTTGGGCTTACACGATATTTTATTCAATTCAATAATCATAATAGCGTTGCAGCCAATATAGAATTATCCTAATGGACCGTATTTTTTCAATTATTCGAGTCACTCAACACTCTTCTTGATCAAATGACACGATATTTTGATGGATTTTCATAATAGCCGTATTAATGACATTATGTAAAATTTGATTTCCAGGTTTCAATAGAAAATTAATAGCACGAGCCATCCGGCTGGTACTTGATGAATATTAAACCATCAGCACACATTATGGCATCAGTTATTACTGAGTGATTTGTGAACCATAACCACAAATCGATAACTTTTTTTTATAGAATAGTTTTGTTTTTCTTTTGATTCATTACTTTGGCTAATGTTCAAGTTTTTGTCGTTTTGGGTGATGGTAAATCGTTTTCTGGAGCATTTTCTATTGGCGATCCAAGAATTAAGCAAATCGATTATTTTTCTCCTCGTTAATTTTCTCGCCAATGTGAATTCGATTTGAGAATCCTTTTGCGTTTGGCTCGATGCGTTGGATTGAATTTGGAAACATTTTGGATTCCGCAAGAAAAATAAATTTCCACGAATTCTGGGAAATGGATCAAAGTTGTAAAAATTGGTGGAGGGAATGCCGCGCGGTAGTTACAATGTGATAGTCACGAAGTTAGTATGTACGACTCCCATATATGTTGGAATTTGATCCCTGCTGAGGTAAAAAATATCTGCGCCGTTTCCAGGCTGGTATTAGAGTCCGAAGTACCCATAAAGGGGTTTGCCAGATTGGAAGAGAAGAAACAAGTCGGAACTCGGAGATAAGAAGTAAAAAGTACAATAAAAAAATAATAGAAAGCGTATGAGTATCTCTGAAACTCGGGCGAGTATCTCAACCTTATTACGCGACAAGCTTGGCAACCCTCATTTTTTAAGCGACCGCGTACAACCAAAGTATATACGAGTCGAACACTCTCAGGAATTCGTAAAATCCCAATAACGTAATGTATACGGTGATAGCCATTTGAATCGTACAATTGCGGACTCAGAAATGTGATATTTACGATCGAAAACTTGGCTTTTCCAGTCCATTTTTGTTGCGGCATATTTTATAAAAAATTCTCAATGGTTTTCATCACAAAATGTATATTTTTAAAAAACGTACACGTTTAAATGATTTTTATGCGTTTTCGGAGGCTTTTTAGCACGGCCCGATCATTTCTTGATTTGTAATTTGCGCAATAAACAAATATTTGAATTTTCTGTCATATCTTGAGCAGAGCCAATAATAATTATTGAATATTCGGTCCGGCCAATAAAACGATTCTCTCTTACGACCAAAAAACTCAATCGACTCGAAAAATTGCCACAATTTTCAAAATTCGATAAATAATCAATAGAAAAAAATGTTTTTCGTTGAATCTCGACGTTGCAAACTTCGGAGTCATATTTCTCCACGGTATACGCAGAACCAATGAGAACCTGCGGACTTGTGTTCCGATGCAGGAAACAGAGCAAAAACGAAAATGGAATACCTAATGGGAACGAAAGGGTTAAATACACGAGGTGAACGTAAATATTTTCCAAGTCAAGGCGTGAACGAGAAATTACGCTGTGAACCACGTTTTACTAATAAACATAAAATCCAATGGGATTTCGAGAAATTATCATTATCATTAGAATTAAATTCCGTTTAGTAAAATTCGAAAAAAGTAGAAAGTCGCAGAGAAATTGAGGGCGAAAGGGGGAGAAAAATTATGCAAGGGCTGCTGATGCATTTTTCGGCTATGCAAATCAAATCCAGTGGACGACATGGATCTGTGAGGGTTCCTGAGGCTAAAAACATACCAGGTCACGTTTGCCGCGAAATATCTGATTTGCAGTTTTGCCCACACCCCCAAACCCATGCCCGAAAGGTGTTGTGTGTGAAAATGTGTGAATTCAAAGCAAAAACACGAAAATACATGGCGACGATCGGTTATACAATGTTTCGAAAGACGAAGTTGTAATCTCAACGCTCTACATTTTCATTTTGTATGGGTAGTTAATTGTGGCAGATGAAAAACGCCCCAGGCAATCGACAGAGAGAGACTCGGTTGATACATATCACGTGCCATACATCGATGGGCAAGCGAAACCCATCACGTTCGATGGGAGCACACAAACGCGCACGAGCTTTGCGTTCTACGTTTTGTAACATTCGCTAGACTACGTTTGAAAAGATTTTCTCCCATTCAAAGCGTCATTCAAGTTCCCTATACAGAATTCCATAAAAACTTGCTCGTTACCAAGGAAACATAGTTAAGCTGCTAAATTCATATTGGGGAGGACATTTCTTTTGTTTATTTGCTTCTCGATGCAGTATAGTGATGAAATATTAGAGGATTAATCCTGCTCGATCCGGTGGGCGGAGCCAGGGAGCTCTCCTACGAACAAATCGGTCTTAGCCGGGCACGAGAGCTTTCTGATAATTAATTGAGCAATATTTCTTGCTCGTCAGATCGGAGGGAAAAGTGAACGAAAAAGTTGACTCTTTAGAATTTTCCCAACTCTACTTTCGCTGTGTATGAATCTGAAGTTTGCAACGTTGCGATTCAACGAAAACCATTTTTTCTATTGATTATTTATTGAATTTTGGAAATCGTGGCAATTTTTAGAGTCGATTGAGTTTTTTGGTCGCAAGAGTGAATCGTTTAATTGGCCGGACCAAATATTCAATAATTATTATTGGCTCTGCTGAAGAAATAACAGAATTTCGTTGCATTCCAACGATGCAAACTTCAGGATCATTCGCTGTGTGTTGCTGGGACGCAGCTTTTGGAGTGTCCTCTATAAATGGATAATGTGTTTTCCCCTCAGTTTTTTTAGTGAATACGTCCAAAAACAATCAGAGAATAGTAATACCAAATAAACAAAAACGTAGCGAGATAAATCGAAATTTGCACGATGGAAACTCGAAAATCTGTATGTGAAAGGAAAGCTTTTGTTCAAAAGTCACAATATTCGTACGCACAGGTGAATCTTTGTATTTCAACTGCCGCGCTCTGTATTCAGGCGTGGAAACAACAGCGAAACCGCGACTCTTTTTCACGTGATTTATTCATGCATTTGCTACTGTCCGTTATCATTCTTGGCTTTTCAAGAGAGTTTTTTTTTCGTTTTAACAAGAATTCTCGATCGGAGGAATCAAAGTGTCGATTGTTGTGCATTTGGCTCGGTCGTATTTTAGGCAATTCACGTTTTACGTTTATCAATCTCTCTCGCGTTTTCTGGAAGTTCGAATGGTCCTGAAAACGCAATTCTCATTCAAACTTCCTCGGACGTTCCATGGAGATTTAAATTACGATCGTTGTAATTACAAATTGAAGAGTTAGTAAACGATTGTTAATACTCAAGCACAGCAGGATATATGGTCTTGACACCAGAAGTTTCTCGTCAAATAACACACCCCCGCGACACCCACACGAATTCTAGTATACAGCCCGAGTTCGTACCCATCTCTCACGGCAACGAGACCGCGCTAACAAATATTAGCCAAGAGAAGCTTTTGCCTGGGGCTCTAAGTACCTATAGTTACGAAGAGCTGCATTGACTAAGAGCAGGAGGAGTCAGGGACGATGGGAAAGTAGAAAATGAAACAAACTCACGCCTTTTGTTCTTGGACTCGGAAAACTTTGTCCAGAAAAATGAAGCTTGTCATTAAATTTCGCATCGGTGGTCGATCGTGTCGTACGATTTAGTGGCGAGTTACGTCAGGGACCCAAATTTGGTGGCGGAAGGATAACGACGAATTTGTGAGAATCGGCGAATGATGGCAGAACGAATGATGATCCTGAAGTTTCCGTCGTTGGAATGCAACGAAATTCTGTTATTTCTTCAGCAGAGCCAATAATTATTATTGAATATTTGATGCGGCCAAAAAAACGATTCTCTCTTGCAACCAAAAAACTCAATCGACTCGAAAAATTGCCACGATTTTCAAAATTCAATAAATAATCAATAAAAAAAATGTTTTCCGTTGAATCTCAACGTTGCAAACTTCAGAGTCATGAACGAATGAGTGATAAGTCGAGAGAAGGAAAGTGGACGAAGAGGACGCGCAGGGAAGGGAAAAATGAGCGGAATATTATTTTTCAGGAGCTCCGTTTCGCCTGAGTCTTCCTTGTATGCAAACCATGCCTCTTTCCCACAAGCTTTTTCATCGTCCGTCTCTCTGTGTACCTTTCTTTCCATTCAACCCTAAGACTTTTAACTCGGCTTCCGCGGCCTAAATTCCAGATCGCTCTCTTTTTACTTTTTTTCAAGCCACGTATGAAACGTTTTCCTCACCGCAAAGCAACCTCGGATAAGAATACTGAGCAAATTCTTCCGCCAGTTTTTTTTTCAGCTGCGCCTTCCTGTCTTTTTTTTTATTTCCTCCATCTCTCTCTCTCTTTTCTACTTTCCACCAACGTTTTTTCGCTTTTGTGCCAGTTTATTTTCCGGTTTTCTCGTCTCTCGAGAACTCGTAATTATCCGTAGGGAGGCCATACACTTCAGGACACCTTTGGTATACCCGCAGGGATGAGCTTGCGGCCCAAGAAGCTTTTGAAGTGGGAATAAAGCCCCGAAGAGAGTGACTAGCAAAGAGATAGGCAAAAAGTAAAATCGCTTAGTCATAGTTCGGTTCGTCCGGAAAAATGCAAAATTTCCACTCGTCCCCGTCTCTCACGAACTGGAGAATAGTTTCAAGGGTCTGCGAATTAACATTCAAACTCATTCAGAAGCGCAGCAAACCGAAACGTCGAAAAATCATTCGACAGCTTCAGCCTCGGTCCTTGCAATTATTTAAATTTAGTTGTTTCACCAAATGTCAGTGAACGTCGTTCAACCACGAGAAACAACTCGCTGAGGTGCCCGGAATCAGCCGGAAACTGGAAAATCCACCGAGCGACAATTCGTTCACACCGCGTGCTTTAATCGCTGACGAAACTTGGACATTTATTGCCTTTCGGTATCGCGTTGTACGAGTTTCCTGAAATACCATCACGTTCCTCCATTTTTCCAGTGTAAAAAGGAAACGCACGCTCGTTTGCTTTGCGATAAATGGTTTTTAATCTAATTGTGGCAAAAATGTTGACCCTTTAACAAATATCGTCGTTGGACATTCATGAAACATTTTAAATACACGATCTAGACATTAAAAACAGTTTCCGAGTAAATGTCGAGACGTCAATGTCATTTCAGAAAATAAAAAAAAAAGGAACTCGTCCAGAGCCAGAATCCAGGCATTTTTTAACGAACAAGAAAAAAAAATCGATTTACAGGCAAATTTGATTGAATGTGGAAACAAATCGAGTTTGTAGGATATTTGAATTAATTGCAAATCCTATAAGTGAAGTACCCAATACATACTCCATTTAAAATCGACTAAGAATACCAAATGTTCGTAATTTTGGTATTTAATCAAGTAGCAATAAATTCCTCCAGAATCACCAATCATGTTGATTTCTCGATCGATAACACCCGGAGGTATAAATAAAAATCTAGCTAAATTATGATTAAAACGTTTTTGTACTCGTTAAAAAAAAATATCGTAGTATTTTGTGGGAGTTCTTGTTGATGAAATTTGCCAAGAGTTCCATTATTTTGAACGGTGAAAAGGATTCTGAATCCCGTCGTAAATTGGAGTGAGAACGAGAGCTATTAAATCCCACGATCTCGATAAACACGGAGCTCGTCCGTAAGATCCGTTTAAACGAGGAGACGTCCTTCGACGTGCGTGTAAATTTCCTGATCTCGTCGCATTATCTGCATTTGAGATTTCATTTTTTTTCCTCACCCTCTTTCACTCTTGCCACTCAGCTCTCATAACACGAGAATTAATGCAGTGTTGATGCGATAGAGAAACGACGATGCAACTCACCGAAGAAAGACGAACGGAAACGGTTACACGATTTCAATTCCATTGATAACGCAAAACCATCACTTTCGACAACGATTCTTGGCCAAAAAAGAACGCGAGAGGTGGCGGAGCATTATGATTCGCAATTTTCATTTTTTTCTCCCTTCGAATTCCATGTACGAGTTTCAAATATTAATTGAATGTAATGCCATCATTATCAATATTACAATCAACGTTTTTATCCATAATTATTGTTATTTATTTTTATTATTATTATTGTTGTTGTTATGAGTATTATCGTCTCTATTATTTATGAGAAATTTTAGTAATTTATTATGCACACGTGGTAAAATAGGCGAAAGCGAATGAAATAAAGAAAAGTAAATAAAATGAAGGGGAATAGACGAAACACTTGTGGAGTTGAGATTATTTTTAAAATTTCATCCACAACCAGTTGATCACCTGGTCATTGAAAATCTAAGAAACTCCAAATGCACACAAAATATTTAATTATCATATTATTTTAATAATAATTTGTGACAATACGTTAAAGTTGTTAATTGCATCAACAATTATGATGACTTTAGCAATAATTTTGGGATAATTAATATAATAATAAACCGACGTGTATTGGCAGATAAAAATGTTGAAAAAGTTGAAACTTTTGGAATAAATTAATGGATATTAACCCGCGGAAAAAAATGCGAGCATTTAATCGCGTTTCGCGAAATCCGCGTCCTTGCGCGTCCGCGATCCTGAACGCACTGAGAAGATCCGGGGGTTTGGAACTCGAGGTGACCCGCCGCATGCGCGACCCGGTGTGCCCCGTGTGCTTTACTCTCTCCTATCCCAACTACAACTATATGAACATGCTACACTTCCCTATATGCCCCATACAGGCGGGCATTCTATCTGTTCCTCCTCTATATAATTTCCGATAGTGTTCCATGTCATCTCTCTCTTCTTATTTGATCTTCCTTATCATTTATCTCTTCGTCCTGCTCCTATTATTCCCAAAACTATACGTTTCTTCCGTTCTTTTTTTCCCCACGCGCGTTTTTCATGTTTCCTCTATTCTGACGTACACGAATGGCGCCAATTTCGGACTTGTTTGAGCTTCGGATGAAAAAATGTTTTCACCGATGTTCACAGGGTCTCGTAGACTCGGAAATCCGGAAACGATTTTTCAGACGGTCATACAGACTTTGTTTTCTTTTGACATTCCATTCATCCGTGATCTCAACCAGCAAAATCGATACCCACATTATTTATGAATGACACACACCGTTTTTTTCCTCCATAGCGATATTTATTCGCCATTTTTCCTTACAAAATATATCAGAGCTGGTCGCATAGAAATTTCCGCGTGGACCTGGCACCCCCGACTTTAAAAAATCGATCGTTTTTATGACCCTGAAGTTTGCAACGTTGCAACGAAAAACATTTTTTCTATTGATTATTCATTGAATTTTGAAAATCGTGGCAATTTTTCGAGTCGATTGAGTTTTTTGGTTGCAGGAGAAAATCGTTTTATTGGCTGGACCAAATATTCGATAATAATTATTGGCTCTGCTGAAGAAATAACAGAATTTCGTTGCATTCCAACGATGCAAACTTCAGGATCATTCGTTTTTAGCGCATTCTCGAAGAGACCGAGAGTTTAACCGAAAAAAAATTATGGGTCGTCACTCGTGAAGCATTGGCGACTGCTCGACCGTCCAGCACCATCTACGCGAAGAAATGCATGTATTAGGAAGCTCCAGCTACTTTTCCAACTGCATATTCCCCATTGCAGGCTCAACGTAACATCCACGGACACCATGATCGTCTCAATCCAATAAAAACTTTGTTATACGCATAGAAAAAAGAACCAGGACCATCAATCAACGAAAGAAAATCCCTGCCTGGCACTAAACACCTTGAAGGTGCATTATTCGAAATGAATATCACAGTTCGGAAGGAAATAACTGACGGACAAGGATTCAACCAAGTTTCACAGGATGGCGAGTCACATGGGGGAAAAAAAATTCATAAATCCACCACCAAAAGTCCACAATACTGAAGAAAAAATCAGTGCATCTACATCGAGCTGGGAATCGGACACTCGGACCTTACTCATAACCATCTATTTGATTGCGGAGGCAGATTATGTAACACCCCAACAACTAGCGACCAACATCGCCAAACCACATGCCCGAATTAACAAGAGCACGAACTCGATTCAGCAAGGAATACTCGAAACTGTTTAAACAAATCTTCGGTAACACCCAGTGGGGATTAAGCTTCGTAAACAAACCAACGCAAACGACAAACTCGAAAACCGACACATAATAATAATATAATTGCCGATACCCAACGAAGTCGATGCGACTAAAACCAAAAAAAAAAAAAACATGATCCTGAAGTTTCCATCGTTGGAAGGCAACGGAATTCTGTTATTTCTTCAGCAGAGCCAATAATTATTATTCAATATTTGGTCCGGCCAATAAAACGATTCTCTCTTGCGACCAGAAAACTCAATCGACTCGAAAAATTGCCACGATTTTCAAAATTCAATAAATAATCAATAGAAAAAATGTTTTTCGTTGAATCTCAACGTTGCAAACTTCAGAGTCATAAAAAAACGAAAAATTATTCATAGAATTAAATAATTCCCACATGATGTACAAAAATTATTGATAATGAATTATGGTCATTGACTCGTAATAATATAATTCGTAAACGTTTTCGATTTGGATGTGTGATTGAATTTTCTTAATTATGTAAATTGCATGATTGTTATTATTATTGTCATTATTTAATAGCAGTCATAGTGTAATCACGGATTCGCAGCCTCCGGCTTGTATAAACATTTTATCGTTTGCCAGATTCGGTCGAAATGATAAAATGATTTGTGGTCTCATAGTTTATGCACATATAGAAATAAGTGAGATTCGTCTGTGGACCAGCTGCAACGAGGTGACGTTAAAAATATTATGCATTTGGTTCCGATGCAGTTTTCTAGTTGGAACGACTATAGAAATAACTCAAACTCATGAAAATCGATGTAACGATGCTTGCAAGTTTGAACAGATCTTTCGCTGAGTTTGAAGGTGAATTGCAACTTCTATCAGCGTTCTCGAGGAGCAGAGGCAGTAAAAAAAAAACGCAGTCCACACGAACATTTATTTGCTCGTACAGAAATTAAGAGTAATAATGCGAGAATCAGCTAGAAAACTGTTATTTTACAGGAGGCGTCTAATACTGAAAAAAAGTTCATCTTTTTCTCCTTTTCAACTCCATTCGTTCACTATAAAGAGACGAACTGAATTCACAGTTTATTTTTTTTCATCGCCGAGCTATTATGCTCCCGGGAATCTTTTTCTACGTTCTCTTTTATAAAAAAAAAAAAAAATCGGCCTTAGTTATTTGTATGTATGTATGTGGGAGACAAAATTGCACAGAGTGCATCGAATCGCGTCGTGATTGTTCGTTCTCGAGAGCAGAGATGAACAGAGGATGTTTCAACTGGTTTCTGGCTGCTGTTGAGCCATGCTAACATGCTCACGAATCCCGTGTTGACCGCATGCCGTCACACTATATCTGTAGAAGGATGAAGCGCGCGTGGGTGGACGAATAAGCCGAGAATCGAGTCGTTACAATGGGCAAACTATCTGGACGAGATGAAACTTTAAAGAGTGAGAAAGACGAAATAATGAGTATGGGAACGTTGAATATAAGAAAAAACAGACCAACTGCGAATACGTCGAATGTGCATTCGCACTAAAATGCATTGATTTATTATCGAAACCCTTGATGAGATAATTTGGCCAATTACCTGACAATTTAACAATGTTGAAGTTTCCATCGTTGGAATGCAACGAAATTATCTTTTTTCTTGAACAGAGCTCCATGATTCTTATTCAATATTTCGTCCGTACAATAAAAGGATTTTTTATAGAATCCAAACACAAAATCGATAGGAAAATTGTCATGGTTTTTGAATTTGAACAGAAAAATCACAGAAAAAGTATTTTTCGCTCGAACGCAACGTTGCGAACATCAGTGTCATGCAATTTATGGATTTCAATTGTTGTAAGATTTTTTTTTTTTAATACATAAACTGAAACGTTGTGCAAAATTGTTAATTGAGGGACAAACCTTGTTTTACAAATTCGCAGCAGCAATCCAATGGAAGAAATGGAATAAAACACGATAAGGAACGAGACGGGGCTAGTAAATGTAAAGTCGTGGATTAAAATAGAGCTTGGGGAGAAAAGGAAGGAGAGAAAAATGAGAACCATCGTTGAATAGCTCGGAACTTATTCGTTCCAGTCTCGATGCGAGGAAATTCGTTCGCTCTATCTCAGTCTCGTTTTCCTTCCTTCCAGACACTTTTCTCAGCTCTCTAGTTCACGTATCCTCAAACGTTTTAGGAAAGTTGGCCATCAATCGACCACCATTATACTGATTCAGGAGCCAGAGATAAGAAAAGGAGAAAATTATGATGAAAGATGGAAAAAAAAGGAGAAATATCTTTAGCTATGAGAAATGTGATTCGGTGCATACATCGTTGTCTCGATGGACACTCATCCATCATCCAATGGAAAAAGGTCTCCGTTTCTTCCATTTACTACCGAAAACTTCCATACATTTTTATACTAGACTCGCATAAAAATTTTCCCGATTTATGGAGAAATCAATGAGGTCAAAAGCTTCACAAAATTTCGTACTATTTTTATTTTATGACTCTGAAGTTTGCAGCGTTGAGATTCAACGAAAAACATTTTTTCTATTGATCATTTATTGAATTTTGAAAATCGTGGCAACTTTTCGAGTCGATTGAGTTTTTTGGTCGCAAGAGAGAATCGTTTTATTGGCCGGACCAAATATTCAATAATAATTATTGGCTCTGATGAAGAAATAACAGAATTTCGTTGCATTCTAACGATGGAAACTTCAGGATCATTTTTTTGTTTAATTATCGAATATGATCTTGGAATCCGCGTTAGAAATGTTTTTAAATTGATATCCGAAAATATTAAGTGCCAATTATGTGGTTGTTAATATTTTTTATTCTCATTTCCGGTTTTCCGCAGTCTATTCCCTTCCTGAGGGTCACAAGGTCCTCATTTTACCCAAATTCATTAATTTCCGTAGTCCTATGAGTCCCCAAAGAGCTCAGCATCGGAATCCTAACGCGAGACTATGTCGTGTTTACACGAGGGCGAAAGGAAACTGTGGCAGTTTCGTCTCATGGAGATGATTGCATTTTTACAGAGTTCCAATCGGTTTTGGAACGCTCCGAAACCAAAAAAACTGCGCGGCGATCGATGCACTGCAGCCTCCGGGCACCGATCGTTAAGGGCGCCTGGGGAATCTCCGGGGCGACTTTATACTTTTCAATTTATTTCCGGGCAACGCGTACATGGGCAGCCGAAAAAAATGCGTTAAGAGAACGTGATTGCAAAGTTTGATTCTGTCAAAAAATTCGAGTCACGTAGACACCGAGCTGAAAAATATTGACTTTTATATTGATAAGCCAAACGGAAGTACTTTTCATCGGGTAATTTGTTTGGTATTAGGGTGAAAATGGTTGGCCAAGGGTTATACGGGATTTCAGGCCATCCAACCCTAAATTTTCAGGCCGAGCGTGTATCACAGCGTTCTTGGCAATTCGTGTACAACTCAATCTTCTTCTTGGCCTGCTAGTCGATACGAGAATCGTAAAGCTGATAAAACGTCGATGAAAGACTCTGTTGTACATTTATACGAGAAAAAATGTACAGGATGTCCGGAGTGCGATTAACCGTGCAATATTTTACCAAAAAACAAAACAAAATGCAAGAAAAGTTTAAAATTCACAGGAAATTCATCAAACTGTGGCTCTTGGCAGGAAAAATCAAAATCAAAACAGACTCGGACACACGATAATTTCAACAGCTTTTCTAAATTTATGTTATCCGCAGCGATTAAAAGTTTTTTCAATTATTTTTAAAAAATTTCATAGCGATCCCAAGATCGGACGAATCCTGAGGTTGCAGGCGGTTTTTTAAAATCATTTTTTCAATAAGGTTCAGAATTCGATCACCCTGTATCTGTGTGAAAATTTCTGGTGGATTATTCGGTACAGTACAGTCGCAGGAAAGTTCGTGCTTAGAATTTGCGTGTATGCCAAAGAAAGAGGGTGACAAGAGGGAAGAAAAAGGAAAGGGAAGCAACAGAGAGTCGTGGCGGTGCAAAAGGGCGAGGAAAATTTCAGCTCTGTGTACATGCCGAAAGGAAGATTGATGCAGATCGTTGCGCGATTAACCAAACTTGATACAGCCAGGGGGAAGGGGCTGGCCGAAATAAAAGACGAAGACAAGTTTGAGCCAAGAAACAAATCGATAAAGACGTAATGCACCGAGCTAAATCCGAACAAACTTTGCTGAAGGATCGAGTCCAACAAAGAAACGTCCAAGTCCAAGGAATCATGAGGAAAAGCGTAGTAGGCCAACGAGAAAAGCTCAAAAAGGATCATGTGATAAGGCATCGGCATACGAGATGGACGACATAGATGAAGGGCCTGAAAAAGTACCGAATTGATCACGCAAGAATGAGCGAGGAAGCGAGAGCGACGAGCCAACCTTATAAAACGGCCCGCCCAGTGAAAATCGTATTTTGGAGCGATACCGCCCAAACGCAAGGATCGGAAACAGAATATGCTCTTCCGGGAAATTGAGTCATTGCAATTTACAAAAATTCAATACACAGCCCACTCAATTCCCAGTTTTATGGGACAACCTCGCATTTTCCAGATGATCCTGAAGTTTCCATCGTTGCAAATAAACGAAATAGAAATTTTTTCAAAGTCAAAATCGGCAACTTTTTTATTCCACCAAAAGTTTCGGACAACTTTTTTCCCTCTTCTCCAAAACTTTTGGTGGATGAAAGAATTTGCTTTTTTGACTCTGAAAAAATTTCTATTTCGTTTATTTGCAACGATGGGAACTTCAGGATCATATTTTCCAGCGCCTTTCGACACGAAATTACCAAATTTGTTAATCAAGAAGCACATTTTATAATCGTAATCAAAATTAAATGGAAAAGTGGCCTTTTCTATGTTGAATACGATCTCCATTTACGGAAACTCTATTAGCGTAATATCGATCGGACCGCACTGGATAAGAGGAGCAACTTGCGATGATGGCGATAAGAGAGAAGAATCTCTGCACCTTCGTAAACCGATGCGACGATAAGAAGTGAGCAGCTGAGCCGATGCAACGTCGGGAGATCATCGAAGATGGTTCTTGCAGTGACTGGCCTTCAACGTCACTCAAAATAATGTGTGTGGACATATTTATCGTTTGATTTTAAGTGATGGTGAATTTTCAATGGAATCATTTCAATGATGATCCTGAAGTTTCCACCGTTGGAATGCAGCGAAATTCTGTTATTTCTCCAGCAGAGCCAATAATTATTATTGAATATTTGGTCCGGCCAAGAAAACGATTCTCTCTTGCGACCAAAAAACTCAATCGACTCGAAAAATTGCCACGATTTTCAAAATTCAATAAATAATCAAGAGAAAAAATGTTTTTCGTTGAATCTCAACGTTGCAAACTTCAGAGTCATTTTCAATGACATAAATAAAATCGAAAATATTCGGTGAATTCGTCAATCAGGACTTATAGCAAATTATTATTATCTTGCAAAAATGGGTCCGATTCAAGGCATCGAGATCCAGACAAGAAAATGTGAAATAAAAAACCGATTTTTTTATCACGACCTCTAAATAGTTTCTATGAATACCGAGTAAATTACAGATTTATACATATTTTCTGTTCATTTGTCGTTGTTTTTGTTCTTTTGTTGATTCACATCAACGCGAGTGGCGCTTGTTGATTAGCGTACGTATGTAATTAATCTCGATGAATAAAAAGGGACAGCATAATTAAAGTGTGGGGGAGGAGACGATGAAAGGTTGCTCGGGCTAGCACGCACTAACGAATGCCTGGAGAAGTTTGCGGTGGAAATATGGAGCTACATTTGTTTGTAAAGGACAGAGGAGTGGGAAGGAATCAGGAATCAGCGACCATAGAGAAAGGGGATGGAAATTGGATAAAAATAACGTGGGAGTGCGGGGAAACGACAAATTCGCAGTATGTTTCGTATTCGCAAAGCCAATAGATGCAAACTATCGAAAAGAGCAAATAACAACATTTATTTTTGCCGGATTGTTGAATTATTCACGAAAAAACTTTTCGTGAATAATTCCGTCTCAATAAATTTCGTTGTTTCAACCGCAACGAGGACTGTTTTGAAAAACGCAGACATGATCGATTCATCAAGTAATGAGGTAAGAAGATTGCAATCGTTTTGCTCTAAGGCTGGAATCCGCAGTCTGTAATGGCGATAATCCCTGCTGTGTTCGGTTATAACAAGTTCTTGTTAGATTCTCGACTTTCCCCCAACGTATATGTACCATATCGTGCAAAGAAAACTCGCAACAAATACGTGACGCGAGGCAAGAGTTCTTGAGATACAGGACGTGCGAAATTGGAGGAATTATAAGGAGATAAAAACAGAACTGTGAGGAAGAATCAAACGTAACAAACGTCAACTTGTTGATACGAATATAATTGTGACGAAAGCAACTAATCGATTAAGGAAAAAGCAATCTCATGCTGAGAACGACGTTCCAATAATTACCAAAGTCAAGAATTATTTAGTATTGGGATGAAAATTAATTGATTCCTTCGAGTTAGTGGCAATTGTTTCGAACAAACGAACATCGAGCACAAAGTGTATATAATTATGATCCTGAAGTTTCCATCGTTGGAATGCAACGAAATTCTGTTATTTCTTCAGCAGAGCCAATAATTATTATTGAATATTTGCTCCGGCCAATAAAACGATTCTCTCTTGCGACCAAAAAACTCAATCGACTCGAAAAATTGCCACGATTTTCAAAATTCAATAAATAATCAATAGAAAAAATGTTTTTCGTTGAATCTTAACGTTGCAAACTTCAGAGTCATTGAAAGTCGAGAAAATATTTATCTTTTATATTTTTTATCGTGAATATTGAATGTGGAGGCCTCGAACGACGTCACGTCTCGTTCATGAAATAATATAAAAAGAGGGATCCAATATTTACGAAAAATTATTGTGAACAATCGGCAGTATCTTTTTCCCGAGTTTCCATTTCCACTGGCCCATTTTCCCTTCCGTTTTACTTTTATCTCGGCTGTTCCATACACGCTTATCAGTTTTCTCAGCGAGTGCAGTGGTCGCATGATATTTGGAGGTCGTTTCGGAGCTTTATAAGATGGCTCGTGAACCATGGCATGAGGGGTTGCTGTATATATATGTGGAAGAAGATAAAGAGCTTCTTGGACATGTCGTTGGGACACGAAACACACCCTGGACTACATTTTCGTGTAATATCACTTGCCGGATCTTTGCTGCTCGCTTTCATTCCGAATATGACGCCGAATTCATATTACCAGCTTGATTGTCGAGTTGAAGCAGCGCGACACTCCGCTCGTCCTTGCAGGCGGTGTAAAATTGTTGGCAACGTACGTCCACAAAGATCGTGTGACAAGATCGTTTGTTATTTCCGCGTAAAAAATTTGACGAGTAATTCGCTGAATTAATTTTATTCCCGATCGAAATTGTCATAAAATAAAAATCTCTCACCATAAAACTTTTTCGATAGAAAGAATTGATCAATTTTTCATGTTTTCCCGGGCGATCATCGACGCAGAAACCGTCGATAAATCATTGCAGGACAGAAAGGAAAAAAGATTTGGTAAATGTTCGATGATGCGTGAATTTTCACTATTTTTTTTCTTTTTATAATTTGCCTCCGCCTAACCGGCGGGGTTAAAGCTCAATTTTTTATCCAAGGCTTGGCAATAAGTTGACATGTCTGCTGGATTCTAAATAAGGTTAGAGTTTCGACGTGCTGATCGATACGACGTCGAGGTCCACGAGAACGACGACAATGACGAGGATTATTTCAAACGCATGTACGGAGGAGTCTCTCGACCTGAAATTTATACGCGTGAGTGATCGAACGGCCTCGAAGGATATTTTTCTACACACGCACATCCATGCACACATCCGTGTCACAAATGGAAAAAGATTGTAGGGACAGCTCCATTATATGGGTTGACAAATTTATACATTGAGACGCAACGACCAAGCTATTTGATATGGCTCAGAGACAAGAAAAACGTATCGAAATTCATTCATCTGGCAATAAATTTCAATTCTCATATTAAATTGTATCGAAAAATAAAACAACTATCGAGCTCAAAATTCTCAAATATAAATAAACAGTACACGAATTCATTTTTCATTTGCAACCTTTCGATATTTTTTCGACGTAAACTCTCAATTATGATGATCCTGAAGTTTGCATCATTGAAATGCAACGAAATTCTGTTATTTCTTCAGTAGAGCTAATCATTATTATTGAATATTTGGTCCGGCCAATAAAACGATTCTCTCTTGCGACCAAAAAACTCGATCGACTCAAAAAATTGCCACGATTTTTAAAATTCAATAAATAATCGATAGAAAAAATGTTTTCCGTTGAATCTCAACGCTGCAAACTGCACAGTCATTCAATTATACTGATCCTGAAGTTCCCATCGTTGGAATGCAACAAAATTCTGTTATTTCTCGAGCAGAGCCAATAATAATTATTGAATATTTGGTCCGGCCAATAAAACGATTCTCTCTTGCAACCAAAAAACTCAATCGGGTCAAAAAATTGCACCGATTTTCAAAATCCAATAAATAATCGATAGAAAAAATGTTTTTCGTTGTATCTCAACGTTGCAAACTTCAGAGTCATCGATTATGCAACGATTACGAAAATAGAGGTGCATCCGTATGGCTGAAAAATGGAGGAAAAAAAATTATAATTTCATATAATAATACATTTTAACGGACTCGAAACTATTTTTTTCAACTACGGAATCGTATATGTAATGAAAAAATCCTATTTTTACTGCTCGCCACAATCGTGTGCTTTCCCGAGCACGAAAATGAAGAAAAGTGACATTCGAATACATTGGAATGTGACGTTTTGCAAAGCAGCCTTGCGGAAAATAACAGTAACATCTAGAGCACTATTCGCGTTTTTGTTTTTCTACGTTCCGTAGAACTTCATCGAGGCGAATAATTCTGCCCACGGAGTCGCTAGTTTCTTCTTACTTTTCTGTAATTTGCATTGTTTCTTGTTTATCGGTTTTTTTTCATTTTTTTTATCAACCTTCTGGGAAATTCAAACGATCAGATTTTCTTAAATTCTTGATTCCTTTGCTTCTCTTGCAAGAATCCACATTCTTTTCCCTGCCCGTAGCAGCGGAAAAATTTTCATTGAAGTTTGTCAAATGATCAAGACGTTTGTTTTTTGAATCCTCGGAACGGCGACATCAGAGTGAAATCTTTACATGCCACATTCCGAGCTTTTTACTTGAAGTTTATTTTTTTCCTTACGAAACCTGAAAGTTTTCGTGATTCTGGATATTCCATCGTTGGGATACAGCGAAATTCTGTTATTTCTCCAGCAGAGCCAATAATTATTATTGAATATTTGGTCCGGCCAATAAAACGATTCTCTCTTGCGACCAAAAAACTAAATCGACTCAAAAAAATGCCACGATTTTCAAAATTCAATAAATAATCAATAGAAAAATCTTTTTCGTTGAATCTCAACGTTGCAAACGTCAGAGTCATATAATTTTAACGATTTCAATTTTTGCCGAAATTCTTGACAACTATTAATGGAATAAAAGCTTATCGAGACTTTGAGTTGAATTATTATTTCAGTGCAAGTTGCGGTCTGAACCATGCGATACTTGATCGCTGCGAGTAATGAATATTCATTGGTTAGATATTGTGCCAACATCGACTATTGGTAGTAACGCTCGTTTCAGATTGTGCGATGTGGAACCAACAACACGTGTTAAACGTAAACATCGCTGACGGTGTATGAACGCGTCGCTGCAGCATATATTAACGTCAGAATTCGCGATTTCCTGTGAAATTTTGATGGTCAAAACCCATGAAAAAAATTGATAAAGACGCACGCAGGACTATTGACGAGGGAACGCGAAAGGAAAAGAAAGTTTGGATTGGACGCAACGCTCCGAAATCTGCCGATTACATGCAACATTTTTTTTCCATAAAAATTTCTAATTATCCCTTGAATTCCGGATGTACAAGTTTTGCTACGAATTGACACAAGAAATCTCACATTCCAGAGTCCTATTCCATCATCGCTGTATCTTACATTTCAGTAGTTGCAACAGAAGAGCTACTTCGGCTCAAACGATATTGCAGAAGGGTGAAGCAAACTCTAAAATTTATATTTACCCAACCTTTCAGTAAGACTCGATGTGTATACCAACGAGGAAAACAGGAGAGACGAGGCAAAATTGTTTTACTCCCGAGTTCACCCTTCTCATGCCCCTTTATCGTTGACTTATATCGTGTTGTTTTAAGCTAAAGGAAAACACACGAGGAAACCTGCGGGGAAATTCTCCGCCACATACAAGGAAGCTGCTAACTATAGTCGCGATAATCCCGAATTTCGTCTGCTACAAAAACTTATGGCTGACGGTAAATTTTTTAAATAAATATTTCGGAATCGCAACATTCGAAAAAATTATCAGCCTTGCTCGAATTCAGTAATTCACGAATTATTAACCGCAAGGACGATCAAGTTTTTGGATCGTTGGAATGCTACGAAATTCTGTTTTTTTTTTAAATATATTCTGAGGAAAACGAAACGATATTTTTTGAGGATCCAAAGTCAAAATCTGTAAAAAAATTGTCATAGTTTTTGAATTTGAACAAACAGCGATTGGGCAAAGTATTTTTGATTGTAACGTTGTGAATTTCAGTAAATTATATAATTATTTGCTCAAGGTCATAGAAACGAAGAATTATATCGAGACTTGGAGAAATATGCAAATTTTTGTGGATGCAGTTGTGTTTCTGTGCCGATTGTGCATTTTCGGTGAAACTCATCGTGTGAAGTGAGTAAATACGTGGGTAGCGAGAGAAAACGAGACAAAAATAATTTGCCGTGGGCTTTCGTGTCGGAAATATGGAAAGCCTCACTTTTGGATACAAGTAATCAAGATCCCAGAGACAAACTGTGTCGTTCTAGTTCTGCCTATTTACGTGTATGCGTTTGTTAGTGTGTGTGTGTCTCACCGTCTCGTCCCTGGCTCGGTTTTTCCATTACAAAGGAGTGAGTTTCCAGTCGAGTTGGACCACGCATTTCCGTCCATGATGCACACCAAGTTTTTTTTCTCCGCAAATACAAAAAAAAGCTACTTTTCAGCGTACTTTTTCAATGTCGTTGAAAAATGGAAGGAAATCGCTTTTTATTCATCGAGGCATTGCCGCTTTTATGAAAAGAGCAGCGTTTTCAAAATGTAGCCAGCAAATTTCGTTACTTTAGAATGCAAACGTGTATGTGTCGCGCCAACTCCTTCAACGTCCACACTGATTCGCTATCAATGACACGAGGAAGAGAAAATGGGCGAAGAAAAGGAGAGAGAGAGAGAGAGAGAGAGAGAAAGAAAATGAAATCGCGAACTTTGATTCGTTATTCGTTGACTCGGCAGAGACGAAAAATCCGACTGGGAATTACGATAAAAAAAGATGATAAGTTGGGCATGAAAATCAGTCAAAAATGTGCGATAAAAGAAGACGAAAAAGTTGGACGAAAACACGTGGGCCACACGCAGGAAACGATTGGATGCACAAGTTGAAGAGAAACGGGGAATGTGAGTAGAGGAGAGAGGGAGAGAGCTAAGAGCAAATGCCTGTGGGCTGCTTGAATGAAACGAGGAGATACATATCGAAAGAAGAGGAAAAGAGTTGCGTGGGTGTTGCGCAAGCACTATACGCTTCCAAGGCTGTACAGAAAAAGAAAAAGCAAGTATAAAGAGAGGGCGGGACACGGCGAACAAGGGATGAAAAGCTCTGAAGAGCACGTCGTGGAGTAAAGGAAAAAGAGAGGAAGGATAGGAGTGAGAGGAGAAAAAAAGTGGAGCACCCCTCATTCTTCCTTAAGCAACAGCCGTCGGCTAAAAAGTTAAGACCATTTTTCTCTTCTTCCTCCACGATCTCCTTTACCCCACACGCTGCTGTTATTCGATAGATCTGTCGGATGAACAGGGTGTCCTTAAAGTCACCATCAAAATTCCGATCTTCGCAGAACATCAAAATTCCAAAGAATAAACTTCTAATCCGTTCGCCTATGATCCTGAAGTTTGCATCATTGGAATGCACCGAAATTCTGTTATTTCTTCAGCAGAGTCAATAATTATTATTGAATATTTGGTCCGGCCAATAAAACGATTCTCTCTTGCGACCAAAAAACTCAATCGACTCGAAAAATTGCCACGATTTTCAAAATTCAATAAATAATCAATAGAAAAAATGTTTTTCGTTAAATCTCAACGTTGCAAAGTTTAGAGTTACGTTGCCCGAGACTCTGGTTCTCCAATGCTAAAAAATACCGAAGTAGAAACTCCGTAGATGAGACAATTGCCTCCCATAAAATTCATAAACGATCCAAAACTGTTGGCTGTAGAAAAAAAAAACACTCAAGACTTTCGTGTTAACGATTGCGCGCGACTTTATCGACGTAACGTTTCACGCAACGATTCGGACATCCTTTATATACTTTTGTCTATCTTCACGACAAGAGCATATATTTACGAGACGAACAGATGCGAATCTCTTAAATTGCGCATACCAGGTATATGACCATATCCGTAGAAAGTTCGCATTTAACACTCGAATATTGAAACTCAGGATTTTCCATTATCCAAGCATTGTGTCATTCACTACACGGAGTTGAGTCCCAACGTATCGAACCGCGATATTTTTAGAATGAAATCCAGAATCCGATGTAATTCCCTGAGATACGTTTGGAAAATGATTTTCCATGATCCTGAAGTTTCCATTGTTGGAATGCACCGAAATTCTATTATTTATTCAGCAGAGCCAATTATTTAATATTTGGTCCGGCCAATAAAACGATTCTCTTTTGCGACCAAAAAACTCAATCGACTCGAAAAATTGCCACGATTTTCAAAATTCAATAAATAATCAAGAGAAAAAATGTTTTTCGTCGAATCTCAACGTTGCAAACTTCAGAGTCGTATTTTTCGCGTATTATGTATCATGTAATGGATCAACATATTGTTGCATCGACGTTTCGTCGATTGAGAATTGAAACACATCAATTTCCGTGACCGTGAGCATTTGAGCAGGAATTACGTCATCAAGAACGTAATTACGACAAGAATATCCGGTTCGTGGCGGTGTCGGTGGCTCTGGATGTGACGAAACCGAAAAATCGATGTGCTCGAGGTTTCTGGGCTGGTATCAGTCACAGGATGGACCCAAGGAGCAGAAACCGAGACGAGGAAGAACAAAAAAGCAAGAAAAAACAAGCTGCACAAAGGAACGAAAGAAACACTCGACGCAGGAGCGTTTTTTTTTTATAAGTTCGGACAATGTGGGTGCGGTTGTCTTCTAAAGTTATGACTTCTTTCCGGTCTGTCCGTCTCTCTCGCATTCTCTCACTCGCACCGACAAACACATGCATATCTGGGCATTCACACGTGTGTTTCACTCTCAGCTCACCGTATGCTCTGCAAACGAGATACCAGCCCTCATTTTCGAAGCTGTTTTCTTTCACACGAAGGTTCCCTTTTCATGAGGAAAAAGAACAATGCGACCAACTAAATAACACGCCCGAAAGTTGGTGTCAAAAGGCTTGAAATATTATCTGATGGAACGACAAAGTCGTCGCTCGGAAAGGGAATAAAAAAAAAAATCTCGATAGATGTCGGTCTTGATAACAATGGAAGCGAAGCTCTCGAGTCTCGCAAATTCCACCACATCAGAAATATTGAAACCTTCCAGAAGAGTTCAAATTTATAATGATACGAATATTTTGTTTGTGTGACAGACGGCAAAGCTCCAGGAAAATTGATTTAGAGCATGGGAGACAAAATTTAATAAATAGAATAAAAATTGTAATGTCAATCGTAAAGACTAGAATCGGGATTTCCTAGAACCACCATTTGCAGGGATCGTGGACATGGGGACTGAAGAACAAGCTGCTCAGAGCCGAGCATCTCAAAAATAGTTGCAAAGTCCATTTTTTTCAACCAAAAGAGAACAAAAAAAACTCAGTAAGGAGCTTTTTTGGAAAAAAATGTTTGTTAAAATATCTTGCAGGTCGCGTCGGATCTTGTATTCCACGCAGAAAACCGTGGTCTCATCCTCGAGACGGGATTTTTCTGAATATTTGGAGAATTCGAGATATCGACGTTGGGCGTACCAAGATGGCAAACCCTAGCGACGATAAAAGACGATAGAGACGTGAGGGGTGCAAGAGTGAGACGTCGAAGGAACGAGGGGGCTGCCGGGCATTCACCGGTACAAGAATCGATTGGGCTAATTCAATCGCACGCACCATAAGAGGCATTTAACCTAGTAGGAAAATCGATCATTTTCGTCCCTATTCTCGTCTACCCTTCCTCAATCCATGTAGCTCACTTCATCTCTCTTGTTCCTGATCCCATAGTCCGTCGCATTCACCCTTCAATTTACGTCCGCTCTTTATCCTTCGCGCCCCTTCTATCACCTTTATATTATTTCTTCGCAGCTATTTATTTTCTGTTAAGTTGAATCTGTTTCTCCTTGGCATCCGTTCCAGCAACTTCATGTCACATTTCCCTGTCTTTCCCTACTTTCTTGCTTTGTATCAACGACCCAAACTGCCTTATCCGGTCGAAAATGTATCGCAAATTTGAACCGAATCGCTGAAAACTGCAGAATCTATGATCCTGAAGTTTACATCGTTGGAATGCAACGAAATTCTGTTATTTCTTCAGCAGAGCCAATAATTATTATTGAATATTTGGTCCGGCCAATAAAACGATTCTCTCTTGCGACCAAAAAACTCAATCGACTCAAAAAATTGCCACGATTTTCAAAATTCAATAAATAATCAATAGAAAAAATGTTTTTCGTTCAATCTCAACGTTGCAAACTTCAGAGTCATCAGAATCCGCTGATTTTTTGATTCAATATTTTCATGTGGTTTATTTCAATGCAGAGATTGTTTGATTAGTAATCAGGGATGAATGTCTTCAAACAATTTATGGAAAACATCGAGTCCGCAGTTTCGTGATATTCGTAACACCCTGGAAGACAACCCATGGGGTTGGTTCTGTTGTTGATCGGAGTGACACTTTTCCAATGTGGCGCTTCAGCGACCGGGCGCCAAGCTGTTGACAGTGCTTTCATTTATTTAATCGTTTATTTTGTTTCAAAGTTTAATGTCGTTTTAATACATGCAGATAAAAGCGAGTGTACGGTCGTACGAGAATAATGAAAAGACTGCGGTTTCACGTCGCGCATTGCGACAAAGCAACCCCGCGCACCTCTTTGTCTCAACAGGTGCTTTTGTTCCAAGACTTCTCCATCTTTTCATGTAATACATTTATTTTCTCCTCCTTTATACTAACCATCTTGCATTCCACTGCGTTGAATTGTTGAGAAATTTCGACAATTCGACCTTGGGGTAAAATTTACACAAGCGCAGCTAAATATGCGGAAAGGTGATTTGACCTTGGAAATTTGACCCATTAAAACATGCTCTTCGGGATCTTTTCCAGATTTTTAAATCTTCACGGAGAGACTATTACATCAAAATTTACTAGGTTATTATAGTTCCCTGGTACCAAGTCGTCCCTCTGAGAATTTTTAGCAAAAAAATAGTCATTCTTCACTCTTTTTCTATCGAAATCGCGGAAATTATGAGGATGTTCAAGTATGCATCGTTGGAATGCAACGAAATTCGGTTTTTTCTTAAGGAAAACTCATGATTTTTATTCGATTTTGAATCAGGACGATAAAACGATCGTTTTTCAGGATTCAAACACGAAATTAATACGAAAATTGGCTTTTCTTTTGAAATTGAACAAAAAATTGAGGGACAAAGTATTTTTCGTTGGATCCCAACGTTGCGAACTTCAGTGTCATGAAATTATGACATTTTTCGCCCTTTTTCAGATGAAAATTTACTATGTTTTTGCTAAAATTCCTTAGAGAGACGACATGGTACCAGGAAACTATAATAACATAGTAATTTTCAATAGTATTGACAGATGCATTTTTTTCAATCAGCCTCAACTCTCTTCCGAAATTTTTCCGTTCTCGAGTATTGAGAATAAAGTTTTAAATTCTTCCTGCATGCACATTTTGAAACGAGGAACGGCCAGGTCTGATTTTATTATCACGGTGAAGAGGATAATGACCGGCGCGGTTGTTATAATGAGGCGTCCAGGAC
This sequence comes from Diadegma fenestrale, assembly GCA_037043255.1. Classification (NCBI taxonomy): domain Eukaryota; kingdom Metazoa; phylum Arthropoda; class Insecta; order Hymenoptera; family Ichneumonidae; genus Diadegma; species Diadegma fenestrale. The sequence continues at coordinate 1,962,388 of CM073311.1, read as the reverse complement.
TGGACGGGCGTATTGGGCGAAGAAAGCAAAACACAGAGATAGACCCGTTAGCAGACCGTCATTCTGTTTACTTACAGCGCGCGGATGCTATTGTTAGAATTATCGAGCTCGAAGAGGACTGAGGGTGTTAATGATCCGAGAAAGTCTCGGAGTTTCCGTTAACTCCAGCATTACATGAACGTATATCAGATGTAAAATGTTGGATGAAGAATTATGCACTGCGATATTGCCTTTTGAAGCGATGTAGTTTCTTCGTTTATGTAAAATATTTTGCCCCGGGCTTTTTCGGGATTCCTCAAAATCACAATAGTCCGACGATACTGAAGTTTCCAGCTCAGGATTCTTATTCAATATTCCGTCTGTACGACGAATGGATCTTTTTTTACAATCCAAACACAAAATCGGTCAAAAAAATGTCATAGTTTTCGAATTTGAACAAAAAATTTACAGAAAAAGTATTTTTCGTTGGAACTCAACGCTGCGAACTTTAGTTTTTCATATAGTTCGGGCTGATCCGAAAAATTTGTCAGTAAAGAGACTCGAATTACGGACGCCGACGAGCATTTATTTCAAAACGGACTTACAAATATATTTTGATATCCTGTTGAGAGAAGATACGCGGTGTGCAGTCAAGGATCCTGAAGGTTCGCTCACACATGGACTCGCGACACGTGCGTGTCGCGTGTATCGCATGCTGCGCGTCGTAACAGTCAACTACATGGATATTTACATCTGTCACTGACACGAATAGAAAACATCGAAATGTTAGATCGAAAGAAAATCCGAAGAATATTTGAAATGCAAATAATTCGTTCAGGAAACGTAAGTATATACGGAGCCTCATGTAGGGAGTGAAAACAATACTAGGCGGAGTAAACAGAATGAGGCGACGGACGGGGACGCAATCCCCGAGAGTATCCAAGTGCTGGGAGAAACCAAGAAGCATTTTCTTCAACTATGTTGGGCTTTCTCTGACTCTCGAGAGTTCAACCTGGAGACTTTGCATGAAGCATCGAACTGGGAGATTCAATCATATCACACGAAGAAAACGAAGTTGAAAATTATTATTAAGAAATACACTAGGAATCCAGTTACTTATTGTTGAAAATTATAGTGTTTTGAGGACAGTTCGGAAACTGCAGCAAGATCTCGAATGGCAGTGCGAAAAATCGTTCTAAACAGCATAGTAAAACGTAAACATCAGATTAAAACCGGTGTTACAATTTAGCATAGCAATTAAAGAAAATCGCAATGGTCATGGTAAACAAAACAATACGTGTGATAAAATTTCACACATGTTCGATATATATTCATATTGTGATAATAGAATTTTACTATGTCGACGTTTAAAATTTGAGATATTCTCACTCAAAACTAAATTCTTATGTGACATAGTGAATTGTTCATGAAAACAAACCTAAAATTCATTATCACGCGCATTACTGTTTCTTATTCATATAGAACTGTTTATAATTCATGCTAAGAAAAATTGTAAGTGTTAAAAAATACTATGCTGTTTTGCAATTGGTGCTACGATTCTTTCGCTTATCAAACTTCGTATAGGACATTTTCCCAAAACATTTTATTTCTTACTAAACAGAACGATTTCTCCGTGCAGGTTTGCCCTATGCAGACGCGTTTCGAGCGCTGCAAGTAGTACACATCCGAAGTGGTCGGACCGACGATTTCATCGACGTAACTGAGGTCTCGGGGGCCATGAATTTAGGGGAAAAAATGGGAGTTATGGAGAAATTAAAAATAGATGAGAAAAATGTGGTGCGAGGGACAGAAATAGGGATGGAGGAATGAGAACGAACGAGAGACGAGAAAAACAAAGACGAAGCGCGGGAGAATAAGAAAACGCACGCGAAAGGGCAAGGGAATTTATAGAAAATGCGGCGAAAAGCGGTTGGGAAAAAAGAGAGAAAGATTAAGTGAAAAGAGGATAGCGAACAGCTATTGGCAAAATTGCACGTGGAAAAGAGGAAATTGCATGTACAGTCTTTCTCAGTGAATGGGGTTAAAAAGGAAAAGAGAGAAAGATGAGAAAAAAAGAAACGGGATTGCAATAGAAAAGGGTCGTACTAGAGACGACGTTTTATTGGCATGTGTGTGCGTAGCTATAGAATTTTATGTTGCAAAGAAATGTGTATGGGGTATTTCGTGCCCAGCGAAAATTCGATCATCGAAATGCTGCAGATTTTTTGTATTCCTGATTAAATCATTTTTCAACATTATTCTTTCGTTCCTTCGTCACGAATTGGAAAAGAAAACGAAGTCATATTGGGCTCAGCGCAAAGAGTCGTGCTGAGCAATCTACAAAAATAAATTGTCTTCAAATTGAATCAAGAAACTGGGACGACGAAAATATTTTTTGACTGCATTCGTCGATAGGAAATTTGTGTCGAGTGATTACTATTTTCTGTCGTGGCTTCGAAAATCGAAGGCTGGTTTCGATTTGGCGTAAAAGATTCCATATACTTGTTACACAGAAAAAGGGGGATTCGGTGAAGGCTGCATTTACTAAAAGGAGAGAGTTCAATTCCCGAAGGGGGTAGAAAATCGTTTGGAGGTAGCGCAGAGCACCTCAACGTAATATTGCCTCTATAAAAAGAAAGAGAAAGAGAATCACGCCTTAGCCGACACTCTGTTTACCCACGGTAATGCGTCTCGATCAGGAGAGAGAGAGAGAAAGGGACACAGAAGGAAAGAAAAAAGAGAACGAGATGCGACATTACAGAAAGAATCATAAAAAGAGGGCGCTCCGAAAGAGGGCAAGGGAGCAGGGCTAGGAGGTAGACAGCTTTTTATCTTTAACTAGCCTCATTGACATTCAGAAAGCAGTCTCTGTCCTTCTTTTCTTTCACCGAAAACCAACTTTTTCCTTCTCTGCCTCTTTTTCCCTCTTCATATCCCTCTCATCCTCTTCATCTCCTATCTTCCTCGCTCTCCATTCGTCTCTTTCCGACTATCTAACTACCTTCATCAATTGATATGTATTCATCCCTTTTGCCCTCCATACATTTATCGATCTGCTATGGAATACCTTTTACATATACCCACCTTTGAGACGTCCTTTATTCGAATCTGAATATCTGAATAATAACAAAGACCAAGAGAGCACTAAACTCAAACAATCTCACAATCTTTCACAAATCATGTTTTAAGGCCGCGATTTCTGTGACCAACAAGTTTTTACTACTTTAAGTCGCATCCATTCTCCATAACACTCAAAGTCCTTTGCATTTTCCGCCAAATTCTGTTATTTCTTCAGCAGAGCCAATAATTATTATTCAATATTTGCGCCGGCCAATGAAACGATTCTCTTTTGCGACCAAAAAACTCAATCAACTCAAAAAAATGCCACGATTTTCAAAATTCAATAAATAATCAATAGAAAAAATGTTTTTCGTTGAATCTCAACGTTGCAAACTTCAAAATCATATCGCAAGCCCGCAAAAAGCTGTTTGGCCTGGGATCAAGTAAAAAAATCATCGTGTAGCTTTTTCGTAGTGTCTGCAACTGTTCAATCCAACGATCCATCGACGGGTCGTGTTAATTCGTGAAATCGATCGAATTCAGCCCAACGTTGGGGCGAAATGTGATCGGGAAATAAGAGAAACGATCGTGCCAGCAATCAATTGTTTTATTCACCCGAGGACCAAACACGCTTCTTTTTAAAACACATTTTCATCGTCGCCTCGAATCGACTGTCATTCATTAATCAATATTCCATGAACGATGGACCTGGCAGAATGAGAAAGCTCAATATTGATCTTGGTACACAGTTTCTCAACCCAGATATTCGCTCCACACAATGAGACTCCTCTGGGTATTTTCAGCTCCCAAAAAATACAATTCGAAGACTAAAGATGTCATGGTTTCGAAATTTTCAGACATTCAAAAAAATCGATCATCAAAAAGCTTCTTTTCACGCCAATATACAATTATTTGTGGACCGATGACTCTGAAGTTTGCAACGTTGAGATTTAACGACAAACATTTTTTCTATTGATTATTTATTGAATTTTGAAAATCGTGGCAATTTTTTGAGTCGATTGAGTTTTTTGGTCGCAAGAGAGAATCGTTTTATTGGCCGGAGCAAATATTCAATAATTATTATTAGCTCTGCTGAAGAAATAACAGAATTTCGTTGCATTCTAACGATGCAAACTTCAGGGCCATGACGCAATGACTTTGAAGTTTGCAATGTTGAGATGCAACGAAAAACATTTTTTCTTTTGATTATTTATTGAATTTTGAAAATCGTGGCAATTTCTCGAGTCGATTGAGTTTTTTGGTCGTAAGAGAGAATCGTTTCATTGGCCGAACCAAATATTCAATAATAATTATTGGCTTTGTTGAAGAAATAACAGAATCTCGTTGCATTCCAACGATGGGAAGTTCAGGATCATTGTGAACCAAGGCTTTACAAGAATTTCATGTTCTGCAAGTCCCTACTAAGTGCATGTGCGTAATTAATATTTTTGTGTAATTATTCAGTCAAGAAATTGTGTACTGTCAATAAAAGACTATAATCTCGATGATTTTCCATGATCCGTGAAAATGAGAAACGGAACAAGCACTTGGAAGTCACGTTAATCACCCGCGGATTCACTCGCGGTTTCATCGAACTTTTATAATTACATGGGAAAGTAAAAGAGAAAAAAATAGAAGAGCAGGCTACAGATTCATGAAGATGAATTCTCGAGTATCGCAAGCCCGGGAATTAATCTATCCCGGTGCGGAAGAGAATCGACTTTTATAGTACTCGTCGTTGCCCGAGTAACCTCCCGGATAATTCACTATTTCTGTTCTCTCTTATTTTTTTTTATTCTTCGTCTCTCTCAATCTCCCGGATTGCAGGACCTTGCACAGCGTCGTTACTCTCCGCCCCGCATATACCAGAGTTGATTGGGCCCTTTCTCTGTTCTTTCAGTCTTCTTTTCGTTCGATATCCACATGGTGTGCCAATCGTCATATTTTCAAGTACCAAAACGACAGATTAAATGGCATTGAAAAAAAAAAACATTTTTTTTTTATCGATTATTTATGGAATTTTGAAAATCGTGGCAATTTTTCGAGTCGATTGAGTTTTTTGGTCGCAAGAGAAAATCGTTTTATTGGCCGGACCAATCAATAATAATTATTGGCTCTGCTGAAGAAATAACAGAATTTCGTTGCATTCCAACGATGCAAACTTCGGGATCATGCACCTTAATATTTAGGATGAAATCGACCTCAGTTTATTGAGTTTCCCATACGCGGTGAGTAAAATTCCAAGAGATTCTTCAAACGAACATCTTTTGCTCAGTTTTCGAAATGCTCGAATCTTGCTTCAACTGTGATACTCGCTTAAGAATATTTCCGATTACGTGTACGCGGTTAGCGTCTATTTTCACGTTTCCATTTGAACCGTTTTCCTTGCTAATTGGGTTCCCTCAAAATTATGGATTATTCATCCAAAATAGATGTTGAACGTTTGTTTACTTTTGAAAAGATCCAATTGTGCCTGTTTTTCTGACTGTTATTCCGGTGAATATCCTTAAATAATCAGAGGCAAACGTTCCTGGTGCCATATAAGGAAATGCCTGGATTGGGAGGGAGGGAGGAGTAGGATTTTACTCTCAAGTCACAGGTCATTGACTGCACCAGCGGTTTGACGACCCACCATTTATTGATTACCCCCTCGATTAGCCAGCACTAACAATCATCATCTCAGCGACTTTGGATTGAAATACAAAAAGTCTCATCAGGGCCTTTTGCCTGAAGATTTAATGGTGTAACAAGCGACCAAACAGCAGTGTAGGCAACTTTTAGAAAATCCTGTAGATGGGTAGACATACTTTTTACGATCCTATACTGGGCTCAAACGATTTGGCTCTGCAATCCCCGGATGCGGTTCGTATAGTTAACCTCCGTTATCCTCCTCGCTTTGCCTCACCTAGGTTTCCTCTCTCATTTCCCTCTTCACATCGTGCACAGCTCTCCTGGCTTATCCTTTCGCCTTTTTTTCCTCCTCAATCTCTCGTCTACTCTCTCGTCCTTCCCTCTGTTTGCCCTTCCCTGGATCTTGAGAATTATCGAGCTCACTTATGATTCTCTGGAGCGTCCGATTGATAAAATAGAATGGATAAAAAAAATCAAACTAGGAAATGGAGAGGGAATCGATGACTTTGAAGTTCGCAACGTTGAGATTCAACGTAAAATATTTCTTCTATTGATTATTCATTGAATTTTGAAAATCGGCGCAACTTTTCACGTCGATTCAGATTTAGACCAAATATTCAATAATAATTATAAGCTTACTAAAAAAATAACAGAATTTCGTTGCATTTCAACGATGCAAACTTCAGGATCATTGACAATCGTGCAAGCAGCCGAATGAAAGTATAACAAATCGACTCGCTGTCCCGATCACTCATTTTCGAACTCTCTCTCGCACTAGTTTGAGCTATATACGTGACGAAAAATGTTGCACAATCCGGTGGAAGATTTAATGGCAAATGGATTCCTAGTCCATCGAGATTGCTCTTTACCGGTTAAGTTCCGTATGTAAACTTCCTGTATATTCAAAATAAATCGCACTCAATCACTGCGCCAACAAGTCGAATCAAATTTATGACTCCGGAGTTTGCAACGTTGAGATTCAACGAAAAATATTTTTTCTCTTGATTATTTATTGAATTTCGAAAATCATGGCAATTTTTCGTGTTTATTGAGTTTTTCGGTCGCAAAAAAAGATCGTTTTAGTGGCCGAATCAAATATTGAATAATAATCACGACCTCTGCTGAAAAAATTCAAATTTCACGTGGCATAGCCATGATTGAGGGTTCAAAAATGATTATTTCCTGCTGAATGAATATCGAGCCAACCGGCTAATAAACGCAGAAAAATCCGTAACAATCATGAATAAATAAATAATCGAACAAATAAACAATATTTAGTAATAAGTTATAAAAGAAAACTGATGAAATGGTTAAATTTGTGAATAACATCACGATTTGATATTTGTTTCATTATGGAAACTCGGTTGCAAAAAACTTTCCAGAATTCGGACACATGTGCAATGTTTGTTCAGTTAAGAGCTATGGGTTAATTATCAAAACTCTGCGGGCTATACAGAGAACTATATGATGGGGGTGAGAGTTGGTCGAAACACTATCGACATGTACACACATTTAGCTGTGTATATCGAGACGTATGTAGCGATATAGTATTCGATCCTGGCAACTCGAGTTCGAAAATACGATTTGTTATACACTCGCTTGTGTGCGACGTCCCGAAACTTGGCGTAGTGTCCTGCGAGATATAATTATCTAGTTTTAGTCTCTGAGGAGTCCTAGGGCGTCGTCGGCTCGGCCTTTCTCAACAGTCTTTCACAGTCACGTGCAATAGTAAAACTCACTTCAATCGAGATAGAAACTCGAGCACAAATAACCTTTGCTTCGATATATTCCTTCGAATTCTCGCGATCGATGATTCTTTTGGAAATTTCCATTTAAAAAGCGAAAAAAATGAATCAGATCTGCAAAAAGTTGAAATCGTTCGAGTTCACCTAATGAAATTAATGGGAAACAATATCGAGATCAATAAAACATTTTTCTCGTTCAACCGAATTAACTTGTGATGCGGTGTTGAAATGTTTTTTTTTTTTTTTTCATTGTGCGGCTACGTGACCATTTTCGTTGATCCCGAAAGGAATCCAACGCACTGACGAACTTTTCATTCATTTGCTGTTTCCGTTATTGCCATATACGGACACACAATGACATGGATGTACGTGCAGGCAAGGGAAGCGAGAGTTGGCTGAAAAGCGCGTGGGTAGTCGCTACAGTCTGGTGGCGAATTTCCAACGGTTACTGGTTTCGGAGGATCCCGCAATCCGATTGACCCGGTGCTATGCGATACTGCTCCTCCGTCCCAAGTAGACCACTCATTCCTCATATCGACTTCGCACAATGGACGAACAAGCAAAAGGAGCAAAAAATAGCAAAAGGTGTATACGGTGAAAGGAAATAATAAAAGAAACAGAAAGCAGAGAGAGAATCGCGACGAGATGAAAGATTCTAAAAATCGAAAGACTTTGAAGTTCGCAACGTTGAGATTCAACGTAAAATATTTTTTCTATTGATTATTTATTGAATTTTGAAAATCATGGCGACTTTTCCCGTCGATTCAGTTTTTTGGTCGTGCAAAAGAGAATCCATTTGTTGGCCGGACCAAATATTGAACAATAATTATGAGCTTATTAAAAAAATTACAGAATTTCGTTACGTTCCAACGATGCAAACTTCAGGATCATAGAAATCGATGAGAAAAATGTACGAACATGATCAGGGACGGTGGAAAGAAACGAATTATTTCAACCGAATACAATTCTCGACGATATTGATAAGTATGCATCGTTGGAATGCAACGAAATTCGATTTTTTCTTGAAGAAAACTCATGATTTTTATTCGATATTGAATCAGGACGATAAAACGATCGTTTTTCAGGATTCAAACACAAAATGATACGAAAATTGGCTTTTCTTTTGAAATTTACCAAAAAATTAAGGGAAAAAGTATTTTTCGTTGAATCCCAACGTTGCGCACTTCAGTGTCATAATTCCCGAAGTGATGAGCCATGTCTGGAATTTTTTGTGTTGATAATCAGCGTTGCTAGCTTTAGAATGTCTTTTTTTTTGGCTACGCTGTTTGGAAATTAAACTCGGATATAATTCACGTTTCATTTTGAATCGATTCCCTATGAGACCTCTATTAGCGTAATTGTCCTGATTGTTCACCGAATATCCATTGGTCGTGTTGGGCGGGGCAAACTTCGGGCCCAATCTATAGTCTCATGCATGTGAAATATACGAAACGCGAGGATCGTTCGATATTTATGAGTGCAACAGGGACCCGGTTTTGCCGCTGTTACGAAAATAGGGTTCCCAGGATATATTGACTCGTTGGATACTAACATAATGTCCGATTGATAAAAATAGGAATTGAAGCGCATAATACCATTCTCGCTCCGTAGCTCCGGAATATCGACATTACGGAAAAAATTTTACAATCGGCTTAGGATTGGCCACGAAGGGGACAGGGTGGGTCAATATTATCTGTGGAGAATGAAGAAAATACGCAAACATATCTTTTGATGTGTCCCCAGTACAGTGTCGATCCTCCCGCATGGCCCGTGCACGCGATTACAAATCCTCCGATCGACATAAAACTTCGATTCTAGTCGAAAACGAGTTTCTAATTTTTATCAGATCCTGATAATATCCAGAATACGAAAAAGCTTATTGTCATCCCGGTCCCAAGAGATCTTGAACTAAATTCCTTCCCGTACACCCCTGGCCGCCTTTTCAAACCGCGCCGCACTGAAAATGATTTTCCCATGTATTAACGAAATCCACGAATTTGATAATAAAAAATCCTGGAACTATTTATTCCAGCAGAGTTCTCGCATGAGAATTTAACGAAAATTCAGACTATCCTGCTTTTGTTATTTCGAGTCTCGATACACCCAGCATTCGAATGCGTGTATATTGTTCGAACTGCAGGCAAAATATTTAGCGAAAACGATATTCGATTCGCAGATGAAATTTCAATTGATCCGACACTCTGAATGGATTTTGTGTCGACAAAATCGAATGACTCTGAAGTTTGCAACGTTGGGATTGAACGAAAAATATTTTTTCTATTGATTATTTATTGAATTTTAAAAATCGTGGCAATTTTTCGTTTCGATTGAGTTTTTTGCTGAAGAAATAACAGAATTTCGTTAAATTTCAACGATGCAAACTTCAGGATCATCAAAATCGAAGGGATTGTGTTCTCGTGCCTTGGGTAGCTCACGCCCCTGCAACACCCACATCGTCGCGAGTTTTCACAAGCCCAGCAATGGCACTCCACATGTCAATTACCTTTCAATTCCGATAATGCAGAAAATTATGCTTCGAATGGACGTTCCAAGTTTTGACATTGCATCCATTGGAATGCAACGAAATTGTGTTTTTTCTTCAGCGCAAGCTCATGATTTGTTATGGGATAAAAAAAGATCGTCTCGCGAGATCTGAAAACTCAGTCGAGAGGAAAAATTGCCATGATTTTCAAAATTCAATAAATAATTATTAGAAACATTATTTTTTGTTGCAACGTTGCAAACTTGAGAGTCATGCGGCGTTTGACATTTGGAAAGTTGTCAATCGATGTGAAAATTGAAACCCTCGAAGGAACAGAAATAAAAATGGCCGTGGTTACAGCGACGCGAAATGGCGTCGAATGCCTCATGCACATTTATACAGTGCACCATTCAGCGTGGCCTAAATCAGTCCACCATTGTGCATTATGCTTTCGTATAGCAGAGATATGGCGAGCTTACATCAAATCACATAATTCACTATATCTATGTGATGCTTATCGCGATGTATAGAGATAAGAATATATCGTATAGGAAAAGAGAGAGAGAGAGAGCTTTCGAAGTAGCCTGAGGTATCGATTTCTCGTCCTCAACTTGCCCTTATTTTCACAGGCCAATTTTACAACTGCATTATCGATCAAACTCTGAGGTATTTGCTTTTGTATTCTGTGCTCCCTTTTGCCTCTTCTCTTTTTCGCTTTCTTCAACCTTTTCAATGATTCTGCAGTCGAGAAAACCTCCAGAGGATTTTCCTGAGTTGCCCAGTAGCTGCTGCAACACATTTATGGATTCAATGGTAAAATTATTCCCTGTGCAGTATTTAGTGAGCGTCGCGACACGAGAAATTCCGAGCTCATACACTCTCTCAAGTTTCCGCTCCAAATCCTGCGTACCTTGAAGACACTGAGTCTATTCTTGCGAGATTACACAACCCCTTGGAATCTGAGCCCTTAATAGAGAACGAACGCTGCGGCTACGACGCTGAGGGTGCAACCAACTTTTGCGCCTCCGGTACTTTTGCGATATGCATTCGAGGAGACGTTCTGAACCCCTTGACTGGGGGCGATCCAAGAAAAAAATGGATGATCCTGAAGTTTCCATCGTTGCAAATAAACGAAATTTCAATTTTTTCAAAGTCAAAAAGGCAAAATTCTTTAATCCACCGAAAATTCTGGAGAAGCTTGAAAATGACGGAAAAAAGTTGTCCGAAACTTTAAGTGGAATAAAAAAGTTGCGTTTGCTTTGAAAACAATTTCTATTTCGTTTATTTGCAACGATGGAAACTCCAGGATCTTAAAAATGGGTTTATGACCATTCGAAATAAATTTTCAACACTATTTCCGGATTTTTATCCTCGCTCAATAAGAATCCGTCAAAAAAGGACCGAAAAGAAATGTCCTGGCTCTCAAATCGCATCTACCGCAGTGAAGGGGTTGGAAATAATATTTTTAGATTGTGAAAAATCGAAACAGAAGCTTCGGAGTGAAGTTATGAATATTTTAAGTATTCATCGTTTTTGTCAAACGTTCAGAAGATTTTTATATATTTAGCATCGCAAACTTGAAACACATCGAGATTGAACTCGAGCAAAGTAGGTCGCGAAGGCTGATAAACATCTCGGTACATCAAAGATCAATTTCTGACGTGCCTGATGCTTTATTTTTTTTCACTCGCCATGCATTTCTCAGAACGATGGCTCTCGAGTTACGCAGGTGTGAAAAAAATCTCGTCGAAAGCTTTCAAAGTATTTTCTGCCGCCGGGTCTCAAATGGACCGAGAAACAGTCAGCAGATTGACATTTTTTGCCTGCACTACTTCCTATTTTTTGTCGTGGATCTAACGAGAAGACAACATTTTTAAATTCCTAGGAAAACACGTCGCATCGATAATTCCGAATGATCCTGAAGTTTGCATCGTTGGAATGCAACGAAATTCTGTTATTTCTTCAGCAGAGCCAATAATTATTATTGAATATTTGGTCCGGCCGATAAAACGATTCTCTCTTGCGACCAAAAAACTCAATCGCCTCAAAAAATTGCCACGATTTTCAAAATTCAATAAATATGTTTTTCGTTGAATCCCAACGTTGCAAATTTCAGAGTCATTAATTTTAAATATAACGAAAAATTGAAATCCCCAAACAAATTTATTTTCGAAAACTGTGTTAACGGAAATAAATATTCGGAATTCCGTCAAATCCTTTTGTTCCGTCGAGGGAACATATCGCGAATAAGTCATGCGTACCAAACCGCGTATTGTTCTCCATTCCGGTGTTGCGCTCTCTCAAGAACGTGAATACACGACGGAGACGTGTGTCTCGATCCAGTTGCAGAATAGACATTCTAATAGAGTCAAAATTCGTGCATCGCGTGTTCAGAGAGAGCATATACGACGGATATAACGCAGAATCCCAGGGTACGAACTTAATTGCGGCAGCAGGAGAGCTTTGGTCAAGAGAACTTCGAGTCCTGATCCACCAAAGGATACAAAATGTGATGCTGGAGTTTGCAACGTTGGAATGCAATGAATAATGTTTAATTTTATGGATGATTTGTTCAATCTTCAATGTACTTGAAATTTTTCGAGCCCTCATGCTTTTGGGGTGGCAAAAATCAATCATTTTATCATCGTAATTACATTCTGGATTTGGACAATTATTTTAGCCAAAGATGAAAAAGAATTTCGTTGCATTCCAACAATGCAAACTTCAGAGTCATACAAAAAATGCCTTCATGAAAAATATTTTGTCGCGCTTGACGAGTATCCTTCGGTCATAATCCTGAAGTTTGCATCGTGTGAATGCAACGAAATTCTGTTATTTCTTCAGCAGAGCCAATAATATTATTGAATATTTGGTCCGGCCAATAAAACGATTCTCTCTTGCGATAAAAAAACTCAATCGACTCGAAAAATTGCCACGATTTTCAAAATTCAATAAATAATCAATAGAAAAAATGTTTTTCGTTGAATCTCAACGTTGCAAACTTTAGAGTCATCCTCGCTGGGATATTGGTTCATTAATTATTCCATCATAATTCGGCTATCCACTAGAAATTCTTTTTGTTTAAACGACAAACAAATGGCCTTTGTTCGTGATATTTTTTCTAGAGCAACGTTTCCAGCGTACCACGAGACACTGAGAGGCTGCCTCGTGCGAAGGTCCAATTGCATACTGCAGTTAGCGACTCAATTCGGGTTTTCGGACGTTATTGTTCGCAGGAGCCGGAAGATATTTATTGATAATTTATTGAAACGCATGCAGTTGAGTGTAAAACGATGGAGCTCGTTTTTGCCAAGTTGCATATACGATTGACACGATTGACCGTAATCTCTAAGCGTCCTGAATTCGATCTCCCAACAGTTTCCAACAGCGTATCGCGTGCTGAGAAGCCATAGAACGCATGAGCTACACGTTACGTATTTCTGGGATCAGCCGGATCGAAACTTAGCTGCAGTTTGACTCGATTCGTATATGAGTTTGATATTGAGTGCATGTGCCCAAAACATGAGTTTTACCATGAGTTAAACCTTCGTTATTTATTCCCAAATACATTTGCCCTTTCCGTTTATTGTCAATGATATTTATGCGCATGAATGTAAGAATCCTGTAGCGCGATGGAGAGAAAAATTCTGCTTAACAGCGCGCAATGCGGCAATGATCCGAATAAACTGTCAGGAGACACGCGGTAACATCTTAAATCTAATAAATCCAATTGCCCTTGTAGCAGTGAGCCGTGGTCCTTGGTTTACACACCCGACGGGCTCCCGACACGCGATATTTACGCTCCAGGAACAATAATGCTTCATAAAATCCATGTTTTCAGAAATAATTGCATGGACCTTAAATCCATTCGATTCGGCCAATAACTTCGATAAAATACAGCTCAGAAAATGCGAAATTGCAAAACAATCGTGATCTGCACAAATGCAGGTGAATTACTTCAAGAGCAATGACTCTGAAGTTTGCAACGTTGGGAATCAACGAAAAACATTTTTTCTATTGCTCTTGAATGATCCTGAAGTTTCCATTGTTGGAATGCAACGAAATTCTGTTATTTATTCAGCATATTCAGCAGAGCCTATAATTATTATTGAATATTTGGTCCTCTCTGTTTGAGTAACTTTCCACGCACCAACTGGCAAAAAACTCTGTCCTCGACAAAAGAGAGCGACCTTATTATATCGCTTATATATGTTTGCACGTCACAATCCTCAATTTTCTATGGCCAGAAACTCTACAATCGTGTATACCGGGGCTTACAATAGTGAGCACGTATGTGTACGTATTATCGTTGATCTACGGAAGTTGTAGAATCTCTCGAAAGCTTTAAATGCCACGAGGGAGCAGCGACCCGTACAAAACAGTTATAAAATAAGGGGATGCGGAGGAAGAGAACGACGAGCGGCAATGCGAAGGAATGGAAGAAGAGAAAAAGATCGAGTTAGAAGAGAAAAATCTCTTTAGCAGCCAGCGCAGATCAGAGAGGACATAAGCGGATTTCCGTATTTTTCATCATGCCCTGCTTTCCTCTCGCTTTTGCATACACTCAGTTGCGCTTCTCTATAGCCTCCGTTAAAATCTCGTCCTTTACGCTCATTTCACTTTTTACTAGATACACTTGCCCGCAATCACTGTGAGGGGCACGAAACGCTTATCGCTTTGGCCTTTCCATCGTTAATCATCATTTCGTTTGCCAACCGTCCACATCAGGAGCTTGCCAACATTATTATCAATGTTTCCGAAAAAAAGTTCATTATTTTCGGGGAGAATGAAACTGTTGAATTTTCACTCATTTCTCAACCTTTTTCCAGGCTCGGTATAGATTTTTTGATGATCCTGGAGTTTCGATCGTTGGAATGCAACAAAATTCTGTTATTTCTTCAGCAGAGCCAATAATTATTATTGAATATTTGGTCCGGTGAATAAAACGATTCTCTCTTGCAACCAAAAAACTCAATCGACTCGAAAAATTGCCACGATTTACAAAATTCAATAAATATTCATTAATTATTGAATATTATTATTATTATTAATAATAAATTTTATTATTATTGGCCAAGAAAACGATTCTCTCTTGGGACCAGAAAACTCAATCCACTTAAAAAATTGCCACAATTTTCAAAATTCAATAAATAATTATTGAATTTTAAAATTCAAACCAAAAATCTCAATCGACTCAAAAAATTTCCACAATTTTCAAAATTCAATAAATAGATATTGAAATTCAATAAATAATTTCAATCTCAAATTTTTTCTACAATTTTCAAAATTCAATAAATAATTATTGAATTTTGAAAATTTCAAACAATTTCACTACAATTTTCAAAATTCAATAAATAATTATTGAATTTTGAAAATTGTGTGAATTTTGACGATTGTGATTTTGAAAACTCAATCGACTCAAAAAATCGTCACGATTTTCAACATTCAATAAATAATCAATAGGAAAAATGTTTTTCGTTGAATCTCAACGTTGCAAATTTCAGAGTCATGATTTTTTGACTCTTTATCAACCAGACGTTTTTCGACCACAAAGTCCATTAAAAATGATCGGAACGTATTTCTTCTGCATTTCTTTCGACAGAATGAACGATGCAGGGACAGTCAATGTAGGAAAGTGCTGGAAATATATATTTCCACTTGGCTTGCAGTGTCTCGCACGCGAACCCAGTAACCTCTCTCTTTTATCTCGGACTCAGGACGAGAAAACGATGTTGGATCTTGGAGTGTTCAAAACCGCGGAAAATACGAATTGCAAACCTCTTTACACAAGGCTATACCATCATTTCCCGCGTCTATAGATGGAAAAGCATGAACCGTCGTCGCAGATAAATCGCACGTCAGCAAAAAAGCTATTTCCGATTCAGCAAAAAATCTCATTCTTAATATTAAATCGATCAATTCTTCGAGTTTAAATCGTAATTTGGCTTTTTTTCTTAAACAACTTCGAGGTCGAAAATTCAATGACTCACCATCCTAGTTCAAACGCACGAAATTAGTCACTGCTGCGACGATATCTTTTCGGACGTGATTCCTGCAAGCAAAAATACAAGGGAATGATACATTTTTTGAAAAATTAAATAATTTGTGGGAATCGAATCAAAGGAGCTCAATAAGTGACTCTCAACTTTCAGAGTACGTCATTTTTCATGACTCTGGAGTTTGCAACGTTGAGATTTAACGAAAAACATTTTTTCTACAGATTATTTATTGAATTTTGAAAATCGTGGCAATTTTTCGAGTCGATTGAGTTTTTTGGTCGCAAGAGAGAATCGTTTTATCGGCCAGACCAAATATTCAATAATAATTATTGACTCTGCTGAAGAAATAACAGAATTTCGTTGCATTCCAACGATGGAAACTTCAGGATCATCATTTTTCCGATTCATTACTATTTAATAGTTGTGTACGACCGCAAAAGCTTACGCGTAATCGTAATGGCGTTTTTAGTCCGTTCAACGCTTTCTCTTCGAGAATCGGAGGAAAATAAACTTTATCGGCTCAATTTGAAAAAGAGCGTTTGATATGAAAACCTCGTTGGTCAAAGCTCGCTTTTGTCTGAAAGTTTTTCATGCAGGAGTGCTCGAGAACTTAGGATTTCTAATGATATCCATATTTTATCGTGGTGGGTTTGCGCTCAATGCTCAATAACGAAGAAAAGACGGATTTCTCTCCAGAACATTTCCACGCTTTTACTCGCCCAGGGAAAGGAAGAACGAGAGAGAAAGGGAGAGAGAGAGAGAAGGCAAATGAGCAGGGAGAGCGAATCACGAGTGGCAAGAGCAGAGTGGAGATATCGAAGTGGAAAATTAATTGCTTATGAAATGGCCTTCTTGGGGCCGAAGCTCGCGTCTCGGCCTTGCGAAGTCGCGTGCTAAGCACCCTCGATTTCGCCAACACCTCGTGGTACGATGACGTAGCAGATTCGACCTACCATACTTATCTCCAATGGCCGAGCGACCAAGAACCTTTGCCAGACTATAATTTCCATGGATATAGTATTGCTTGAGCCATGTACCACATAAAGGGTGTCCCTAAAGTTATCACAATAACATTCGATGCTGTCCACTGATGCAACCGAGAATTTTCATGACCACTGAAGCTTGCAACGTTGAGATAGATCGAAAAATACTTTTCAATATCATTGTTTGTTCTATTTCAAGAACCATGACAATTTCCCTGCCGATTCTGGGTTCGGATCTCGAAGACAAATCGTTCTATTGTGCTGAACAAATATTGAATAAAAATCTTGAGATCGGCTGAAGAAAAAACGGAAGTTCGTTGCAACGATGCGAAATTCCACATATCGTGAATTTTCACACATCAACATACTTTGTCACACTAAAAATTAAGTATTGGCAAAAAACATCGATATTTCGTTGAACATGGTGAATGAAATAATAAAATATTTTTGGATGATTTCAAAATTTTCGAGATTTTGATAATATTTTCCATTCTTAACGAAACTGTCATCAAAATTTACGATTGGAATGACGAAAATTTACCTTTCGAAGAGTTTTTCTAGAATATTTATTCAAAACGGCATCGTTTTTTTTTTCGTAACGCCTGACGAACCGATAAAGATTTTACGGTCTGAATTTTGTCGATTTTTTTTTCCACATCATTCAAACGGTCGCAGTCAATGCAACAAAATTTTGATGACTCTGAAGTTTGCAACGTTGAGATTCAACGAAAAACATTTTTTCTATTGATTATTTATTGAATTTTGGAAATCGTGGCAATTTTTGGAGTCGATTGAGTTTTTTTGTCGCAAGAGAGAATCGTTTTATTGGCTGGACCAAATTATTCAATAATAATTATTGGCTCTGCTGAAGAAATAACAGAATTTTGTTGCATTCCATCGATGGAAACTTCACGATCATAAATTTTGCTGCATTTGAAAAGATGGAAGAAATGCGTGACCATAGCGAGAAATCCGATTCATTGTATGCAAAGAAAAACGAGACTCAAGGGAGAAATTTTCGAGTAATTATCGTTCTACTGAAAGCGTGAGAAAAAGTTTCGTTGCACGACTCCTATGACGGAGGTTGAACGATAACGGCGACGAGTTTTACGGTTTCTATCGTAAAGCCACCCTGTACGGTAAAAGGGATTCTCCCAACAGGGAGTTTCCGAGTAGCTAGTGCTGTACAAGATTATTTACCTACGAGATAACCTCTTAACATGAGACTTGAGAAGCTGCCAGGCGAACTCCCTTAAATCGTAACGCTTTAGTCTCATTAAAGGGCCCGAGTCACAGAATTATAAAAGGTCAGAAATCTCCCAAGCGTTTCTTCACGCTTCTGAATTTTATTACAAATTGCGTGACACTTTTCCATGGTTTTTTTAGCTTGCATACATTACAAAGTAACGAGCATTCACTTTTCTAGTGTCAAATTGAGTTCACGCCAGTCAAAGAAATTTGCCATTGTTTGCTTCATTTTCATGTAATATTTTTCGATTATTATCGATTTGTCGGGTCGATCGTTTTCACTTTTTTTCAGTTTTTTTTCCATCCGTTCGTCCACATCCCCTTTGCATGAGTGCATCAACTAAATACCCGCGATAAACCCAAACATGTGCATGCATGTGTGAAAGAACATCGAAACCCGAGTGCAATGAGATTTCATAATTCACGGTACATCGATCGATCATCGTGCAGAGGGAAGTGCATGCTTAGAAGTTCGGCATGTGCGCCAAAATTACCTCACAAACTCATGCAACGTGAATGTGGATGCACTAGCGTGCACATTGAAAAATACATATAGAGCTTGTTCGTGCATCGTGTAGAGAGCGGCTAATGACGTTCGGTCCAATTCACGATCGCGTACAAATGGAGGAAAGTTATCTTCCCGAACATGAGACTTAACCCGAAGCACACAAAGCGGCTAAACTTCTCGTATAGATTGTTCCACCCAAACAATGCATTTTGCTCCGAATCATCGATAATTACGATTAGCTGTTTTATCATCAAAATGAATGAAATCTAAAACCGCAACAAACTGCATGATCCTGAAGTTTGCATCGTTGGAATGCAACGAAATTCTGTTATTTTTTCAGCAGAGCCAATAATTATTATTGAATACTTGGTCCGGCCAATAAAACGATTCTCTCCTGCGACTAAAAAACTCAATCGACCCAAAAAATTGCCACGATTTTCAAAATTCAATAAATAATCAATAGAAAAAATGTTTTTCGTTGAATCTCAACGTTGCAAACTTCAGAGTCATCAAAATTTTCGTGTCATCGGTGATAACGATGCTTCAAAGTTGTTCAAATTTTGTTGGATTGACTGCGACCGTTTGAATAAAGTGAAAAAAAAAAAAAATTTTGACAAAATTGAGACCGTAAAGTCTTTATCGGTTCGTCAGGCGTTACGAAAAAAAAAAAAAAAACGATGCTGGTCTGGATAAATATTCTAGAAAGAATAAATAATCAATAGAAAAAATGTTTTTCGTTGTATCTCAACGTTGCAAACTTCAGAGTCATGCAAACTGCATTTTTTTCTACGATCGATCGCCAAGCTTCGTATATTTCCCGATAAGCTAGACGGAAAAAAAAAACAAAAAGTGCCATAATGATAAGAAATTGAGGAAATAACGCGAAGGAAAATCTTTTCTCTACGCCCCGACGAAACTCTGTCTATAGACCGCGGCGTAAATATAACTCGTGGACTGTTGATTGCCACCTGCTGATCGATTTATCGTTTGGGATGTCGTGAAAGGGTAAATTAGCAGAGAGGAGCGTGTTTATTGGAAACTACAGTTATTGCTTCGATTTTTCTTCCTCGTAATAATTGTTATACTCTGTTCATACATTTGCTGTCTATACAATTCGTCGTTGATAACGAAACTGTTCCGTTAATCCGCGGCTACTTTGCTATAGAAAATGCTTGGAAGAAATTGTGTTTGTTCTGTTGAATTTAGAAACAAATGAGCTGATTGTTTTATTCGCTGCAGTCTATAACAGCCGCGCGCTCATCACGACATATTATTTTATCGCCGATGAGATAAATTGAAAAGTTGCATTGCGCGGTCTCGTTTTCCAGAAGTCGCGCGCGCGTATAACTGGAAACTTGTGTTTCTCTTTTCTTTCAAGTTTCCGCTCTCGAAACTGAATCTTTTTATTGCTTGTCCGTATTTTTCTTTCGCAATCTAGTGAATAACAAGAGCGCTCGTTATGTTTGACAAGCGAGTATCATTAAACGGCGAAAGGAACTTGGCAATTTCATCAGTTTCTCAAAATAACGAGATCCATCTCCGTTTATTTTATTCCCATGTATACTCAGCAGCCTCCTTATACTTTTTCTGCAGTCTTGTAATCCACATGACTGCGATTCATTGCAAGGCTCAAAAAGCTCGTGTCTCAAAAGCTCTCTAATGAGCAACAATGACGGTTTAGTTTTTCTCCAATTTTCAAAAGTTTCTTTTGAGAAAGTCTTTCGTGAGTCCATAAGAACTGTTCAACGTTTTGTGTGCCCGGGCGAGGACAGGTCCTGCTGAAACGAATCTGACTCACGTGTGATTAGGGAAAACCACCTGAGCAGAACCACCTCGAGAAATTGTGAGTAGGACGAGAGTCGTGTTGGGCGCAGCAAAGATCAGTTTCAACCAGCAAATTTGATTGTAATCATGATCCTGAAGTTTCCATATTTATTGAATATTTGGTCCGGTCAATAAAAAGATTTTTTCTTCAAAAAATTTCCACGATTTCCAAAATTCAAAAAATAATCAATAAAAAAAAGTGTTTTTCGTTAAATCTCAACGTTGCAAACTTGAGATTCATAAAAAACGAAACACAAAAAATGCAGTTTATGAAAATAGTTCATTATTTTCGGGAAGAATGAAACTGTCGAATTTTCACTTGTTTCTCAACCTTTTTCCAGGCTTGATATAGATTTTTTGTTGATCCTGAAGTTTCGATCGTTGGAATGCAACGGAATTCTGTTATTTCTTCAGCAGAGCCAATAATTATTATTGAATATTTGGTCCGGATAATAAAATGATTCTCACTTGCGGCCGAAAATCTCAATCGACTCAAAAAATTGCCACGATTTTCAGAATTCAATAAATAATCAATAGAAAAATTGTTTTTCGTTGAATCTCAACGTTGCAAACTTCAGAGTGATTTGTAATCTCCGGTCCTGGGCTGTTACCGATGCGAATTTCTCGCCCAGATGCACTGTATAGAACGAGGTGGCTTTTTCATTTGTTTTTTTTTTGCTCGTGTGGGTCTTTTGAAACTTCCTGTAGCAAGAATATCCCTTCGTAACCGGTACGTGCTTGTTTTTTCGAGTGGATTGATATAGCGCTATATGAAGGAGCAATTTGTGGTGCACAAAAAAGGGAAGCCATACGGAAAGTTAGCGTTTGCCGTGGTCCATAAAGACGATTATCAATTAAAGGGTCGCAAGTAGTTGATGGATTCGGGAGGTTTCTTCATCAAAATTGCGGCATTCTGTGGGTAATCCTTCGAGCTAATCCGTGCACGCAGTTTACTGCAGGAGCTGCTTTGAGTCTGCGTTTGCTAACCACATCAATATTGAATAAACCTTTGGCTTCTATTGAGTTGTTTTATTGGACTTTAGCGAACCAAGCAGCAGCAGGCTCGCTCTGTTTCTCTCTCTCTCCTTCGTTGTTTCCCTTTCGCTTCCACCGACTCGACTCAATAGAAACTTCGAACCCAAGCCGCGCAATATTGATTTGAGGAACGATGATGAAGAGAACAATGCACGCGATAATTACGGAAATGAATTAGCGAGAGAACACCAAAGCCATACAGCCAACAGATTATACGAGACAATTGTACTTTTTGCACCGTCGTTTCTAGATCCTCCAGAGACAAGACTTTCTCATGCTCATGTATTTTCCGGTATCACAGCTCCTCCGCAGACCTTGGATCAGCTTTTGGATAACCCAACTAATTTATTAATTCGATCCAAGTCTCCTCGTACCGACTGTCGCGAACAGACGGATCGAAGAAGAGCAACTACACTAAGACGCGGAGCTTCGCTCTTTAGACTGCGTCATATTCACAGACAAGATTTCTCTCTACTTGCATGCACCAATGAGTCCCCCCAATTCTGCAGTTACAATTTATCCATGCTACGCCCAGCACTTCCTGCAAGATTGTTTAACGTATTCCCAACACAAAATTACTCTATCCAAGATTCTTCACTAATTTGTATAAACATTCTAGACTCAACAGTTTCTGACGTTAAGAATTTGAGTTATTTTATTTTCAACTTTTCTTATCTAAACACGAGTGTGAATTGGAGTCGCGTTTCGTTTATGAGTAGCAAAAAAAATGTGTTTAGGAATTTTCTTTAAAAAAATTCTGCTCGTAGCCTTTCTGGCTAAAAAAACTTGAATACATTTTTTTTTGCCATTTTTTAACGGAACGTGACGACAATTTACACTCGCGCGCGTTTAGGTTCGAAGATTAAAAATCGGAAATTAAATAACTCAAATTCTAAACGTCAGAAAATTTTGCTTTATAAGAAAAAAGTGTTAGTTTTGCTGCCAAGAATGTTTGAACGAAAAATTCGAATGAACGCTGAATATTTTTTGCAATATAATTTGAAAAAATGGAGTGGAAGGTATTCAAAAGTTAATAATATTTCTTTTTATTTTAACTGGAACGAAGTGTAAGTAAAAATAATTGCGAAAATAGTCTCCAAGTTTGATTGGAAATGAAGTAAGAATATACAAATTTGTTTTTTTCATCGCAATTCGAGAAAATAAATAGGTCAGATAAGATCTTAATGTAAGAAGTTAATCGAGCGATTGACCGTCATGGGACAAAATACAAAAAGCTCTCAAAGCTGTTTTACGAGAGAAAGTTTCACAGTTAAATTTACGGGAGGATGGAGTTTGCTTCCCGTGTTTCTTCTCCATGTTTCTTTTTTTCGCCTCTTTCCATCGAAGTCGAAGAAAAAGGTCACGCAGCATTGCTCGGGGATAAAAAAGTTATAGTATGAGTAAAGCCAGACTGTTCCTTAGCAAAGACTCGGTGGGCGTAGTTTTCATCAAGTAACTTCGACTCCATTAACGCGAGCAAAAGAGATGCGAAAGAAGTTAAAAGAAGCTGCTTTTATCGATGTTATCTCACACATAAGGTCTGAGGTATTCAGGATCAAGCTTCCGGATGGGCTTTCATCTTTCCACGTAATTTATCGAATAAACTTGCCATCTTAAAAAAGTCTACATTTTTATCTTCAATCTACAATTTTTACCGCTCCAAGGAAACATTGTTATAAAGCTCTACCAACAAATTGAGTACACGTCATGCTGATAAACGATTCAAACGCTCGGAAATGAAGAATTTTCATTTGTCAGTAAACATTTACGAAAAATTATAATGTGAAATTGATTTTTTTTCAAAACCTGACAACATGGAGAAAACGGATTCGTTTTGTTTAGTAAGAAATAAAATCTTTTGGGACTATGTCCTATACGAAGTTTAAGAAGCAGAAGAATCGTAGCACCAATTGCAAAACAGCATTGTATTTTTTAACACTTACAATTTTTCTTAGCATGAATTATAAACAGTTCTATATGAATAAGAAACAGTAATGCGCGCGATAATGAATTTTAGGTTTGTTTTCATGAACAATTTACTATGTCCGATAAGAATTTAGTTATGAGTGAGAACATCTTAAATTTTAAACGTCGACATAGCAAAATTCTATTATCGCAATATGAATATATATCGAACATGTGTGAAATTTTATCACTCGTGTTGTTTTGTTTACGATGACCATTGCGATTTTCTTCAATTGCTATGCTAAATTGTAAAATCGGTTTTAATCTGATGATCACGTTTTACTAGGCTGTTTAAAACGATTTGTCGCCCTGCCATTCGAGATTTTGCTGTAATTTCCAAACTGTCCTCACAACACTATAATTTTTAACAATAAATAACTGGATTCCTAGTCTATTTCTTGATAATTTTCGACTTCGTTTTCTCCGTGAAGAATTAATGGACTCAATAAAATGATGTTGGAACCGAGTACTTTTTTTTCCAAAAAGTATATTCCAGACGATTTTTTTTTACAAGTGTTGTTCGTCGAGATTTTAGGGAGAGAAGTGAAAAAAAATGGGACTCCACGAAGCATCGGATTGATAGACCAACTTCTGCTGAGCGGAGTTCGTTTTTCGGTTGGTTTTCGCAAAGTTCCAACCCCCTGTGTCTGCGAAGAAAAATTGGATTACAAGTTTTCTCTCTTTTTATCCCGCCCTCCGTGGTCACCATGATCGGAAGTACCTTAAGGGAGCGCCACGGGGGTGATCTCCGGCGTAGCCGACGACCCCGAAAAAAGGAAAAGTGAAAAGTGAAAAAAAGTCGCATAAAAAAAAGGACCATTGACTGGAATGAGAAGAAAAAAAAAAGTTTCCCGGCAGACACACCAAATCGGCACGATTCTCGTCAATTAAAATCGCCGATTGCGAGACCTTTGTGACGCACGTGGAAAAAAATGGATCGAAATTCGAGAAACGCATTTTTTTTTTTTTAATCTGAAGAAAAATACCAAAAATTCAAATTTTCCTTTGACCCAGTGAACTGGAGATTTGCCTTAAACGCAAAATCTTGAGTTTTTGCCTCTCGTACAAGAGTTGAATAAAATTCACGCGCGTTTTTTGCCTCGTGCTCCTCTTCCCTCAGCTTGTGGAATTCAGATTTTCCTCCTTATTGTCGTAGTATATGAGACGAGATGCAAATGACGAAAAACCCGAGGGAATTGAGGAAAGGAAGGGCATGAGGGTAGCCGAGAAACAGCCCTTAAAGAAAGATTTGAACGTTTCAGTAAAAAAAAAAAAATTATACGCGAATAATTCTGTACTCACAAAAAGATACCAATAACTGTAATAAACATACGTCCCTCGTTTAATCTCTAAATCTTGACGCTCCAAGATATTCGAAGGATAAACAAAATTATGGTAATTGACAAAGAATACATTCAGGAAATTCTCGTATTTCAAAGAGTGACACGACTTTTTAGCCACAGGCACGTTTATGGAGAATTTTTTGACCGAATAAAATGTGAGGATATGAAAAAAAGTCATTAGTGAATTCGCAACACGTGTTTCCGCTTTTCCAATTGCGCTCAGCACGTGAAATTTTCAATTTCATGGATTAGAACAAATTTTTGAAAATTCTGACAAATAATTTCAAGTCTTTATCAATATTTTTATTAATAAGTTCATAATTTGGAACTTTGAGACATGAAATCGAGTTAAAAGAAATGGAAGATTGTGATAAATGTTAGTAACATTGATAAACGTTTGTCCGAATTACATTCGATTAATTTAAAGTCTTTATCAACATTTTTATTAATAAGTTTTTATAATATGGAACATAAAATCGAGTTAGAAGAAATAGAAGAATAAAAGAAATGTTAGCAATATTGTTAAACACGTTTGTTTGAATTAAATTGAATTAAAAAGTTGGAGTCTCACACGCGCGTGATAAAGTGTCGGTATAGACGAGAAGTTTAAAGTTTGTTCAGTATGTAGCCCAAGATCGGACTTTTATAACTCGAGGGGAATCTCTCGCACCCTTTTACCAGCCTTAGATTCATCACTAACCCCAAGTACACCCATATGTTTAGTCTATATCCATGCGCAATGTACAGGGTGTCGCGATTCTCATTCCACGTCAATATTAAATTGTTTTTTAATCGGTAAAAATTAAATTCAACAAAAAAAACTCTGGTTTTCGACGTTTTTTTTTCAAAATCGACAAAAAATCGTAATCGTATGAAGGAAAATGAGAAATCTTTTGAAAATTCATATTTTTTGGAAATTTTTCCGACGGCGATAAAGTGTGACGGTTTCGTTAATGGACTCGTAATCTCAAACCTTTGCGATCAACGCACCTTGTACATGCCAAGATGATCTGCACGCTCCACCCTCACAAAAGCCTCTAATAACCCGCGAGATCGTTTCGTCTCCCTTCTCACGTACTTGCCATATACATACTCCAGTGTTCTCGCATTGCCATGCTTTCCTCTTACCAGGAGCAGAACAGGCGAGCGATGGTTCGCACATGTACAAGAAGTAGCTTTTAGGGAAGTATGGTATATGGTAGGCAGTGCTTATAAACGCGACTCTATACTCGAGATTAACGTCGTACCCCAAAGTAGTATGTATACTATCGAGATTGTGGGATAGAACTCAAAATGTTAATGCTAATCCCGTCGGGACTTTGTACAGCCGCGTAGCCGCCCAGAGACAAGTTTCTGGCTTTCTCTGTCGCGCGTGAGGTTTACCTCCGGATGAATAAACGAAATTCAGAGAGAGGGAGATTTCGGGGCATTGAAAAAGATTGAGAATTAAGGCGGAAAGTCGACTGGAACTTAATTCCGTGTTAAACACTTGCTCCAAAAAAACGTGTCGAAAACAAACCAGACAATTTTATCGCGTTTTGTCGGAGGGAGGATCTAGAGGAGGAAACGACTTGAAACCCTTCCAAGGGTTGCCTCAGAAATAAAATACTGCTACACAGAGAAAACGAAGTCGAAAGTTATTAAGAAATATACTAGGAATCCAGTTACTTATTGTTGAAAATTATAGTATTTTGAGGACAGTTTGGAAATTACAGCGATATCTCGAATAGCAGTGCGACAAATCGTTCCAAGCAGCCTAGTAAAACGTGATCATCAGATTAAAATCGATTTTACAATTTAGCATAGCAATTAAAGAAAATCGCAATGGTCGTGGTAACCAAAACAATACGTGTGATAAAATTTCACACATGTTCGATATATATTCATATTGTGATAATAGAATTTTACTATGTCGACGTTCAAAATTTGAGATATTGTCACTCATAACTAAATTCTTATCTGACATAGTAAATTGTTCATGAAAACAAACCTGAAATTCATAATCGCGCGCATTACTGTTTCTTATTCATATAGAACTGTTTATAATTCACGCTAAGAAAAATTGTAAGTGTTAAAAAATACTATGCTGTTTTGCAATTGGTGCTACGATTCTTTTGCTTCTTAACTTTCGTATAGGACATTTTCCCAAAACATTTTATTTCTTACTAAACAAAACGAATCCGTTTCGTCCGTGTACGTTTCAGACTCGACAACCCTTAACCAACAGAATTTGCTACTTTTTAATGGAAAATAGCTGCCCTTGATCGTTCACGTTTCCATCAATCCTTTACAAACACGCGAGTTTCCAGCTTTCAAAGGACCATTACGAGATGATTCATTTTTCATCGGTAGCTCGTATCTCCCGCATCAAAGTATCGACACCTCGGAAATTCGGAATTCAAGTCAAAGAAATTATTCCAATTCAATGAAAAATTTACAGATTTTTAGTCAGTTTTTCCTACAATTTTCCATCATCAGAGAGATTGCTTTCATGAAACATTTCGAAAAGTGTTTTTTTCCACACTTTCGATGGATAGGAAACGTATGAATATGTGCTCCATCCACGTACTCGAAACAGTGTATATTTCGGCGTATATACGGTTGATGAATGGAACAACGCTCAATGCAGACTATATAGTAATGCACGCGTTAGTGCGGAGGATCGGTGAAGCAAAGCTGGAGTTGAAAGGTAGCACGGGGTAGCTCGTTGAGTGAAAAACGGAGAAATAGATAGACAGATAATAAAGAAGGTAAGAGAGAGAGAGAGAGAGAGAGAGAGAGAGAGAGAAAAGAGAGGTTGCTGTGGTGAGTTTGCCTCGTGCGATTGCGAGGCCGAGAGAGTTACGTCGTGCTTATCAAGCCTTCATCGCTTTATGCATGTTGCCTCTCCAGAGTTTGTAGATATCGATTCACTGTCTCTCTTTTACGCTACTTTCGCGTTCCATGATATACCAAAATGCATCGGATACATCAGCTTTCAGGTATACATACAAAAGTTTCTCCGACCCTCGTGAACGTGAGGGGCATTCTATACCCGAGACTATCTACGGTGAGAGCAAGTCACCTGACTCTATCAAATTCATTATCTCGCAACACGTTAGTCACTAAAAATTCCACAATCTTTTTTTCTCAACTCCCGCGGACCTTCATTTATCGCGACCTCTGTGAACCCCAAGGAGCGCCAAATATCGACTTTTTTTTGCGATAAGGAGGGCAAGTCCCTTTTCATGCAAAGCCAAATTCCGACCCGCCCTCGTGTTCAGATTCACTATACAAAAATCTATTCATAAATATCGTTTCCTACTCCGATCCGTCTCATCGTTTTCAACTCCGTGAATCAAAGGACAGAAAAATCCACCAATTATTATTATTTTTCTTGTTGTTATTGTTATTCTTTGTTCGAAACGATGAAATAATGTTCATTGTTCAGCTCTAATAATTTCTAATGCGTTATGAAACTTTCCGGACTAAACTCGCCCGAACCGAGCGACTCGCAGAGTCGTCGTATATCAACAAATTGAATTAACACATTTTGAAAGCAAACGATTTGAACTTTTGCCTTCACAATGAAAAATAATTGCAGAAAATTTAGCCTGCCACAAACAAAATGCGAGCGCATTTTACGCAAATAGTGAAAAATTCCGAGAATTATGACAGCGTCTGAACACTTTGACAAAATATCCCAGCGTCCATGGCTTTGAGCTTCGTGTATGAATACACAAGAAAGCTTCACCCGAATCCTTGGAACGAAGCACGTCAGAGGGCTTTGGGCACAGAAGGTAATCAAGCTCAGTGCATCACAGGTACTTATCTGTGTGTATGCACGAGATTTCAGAGCATAATTGATTACTGTGCAATCTCCATTCCAGCTGGGCAATGGAATAAACAAAGGGTTTTGCGTAATAGCAGAAATAATCAGAGAGGAAATAATTATTCGATTTAATGATGCTCCATATAAAATAAACATTGAAGAAAAATAAATCGAATTCCATCACCAATCATACAAGAGGAAATATAAAAAGTGTTTTTTTTTTTTTTCTATTTTATTTGCATAAATATTTACAGCATGCCCTTCAAAAATCAAGACATCCTGAACAATGATCCTGAACTTTCCATCGTTGGAATGCAACGAACTTCTGTTATTTCTTCAGCAGAGCCAATAATTGCGACCGAAAAACTCAATCGACTCGAAAAATTGCCACGATTTACAAAATTCAATAAATAATCAATAGAAAAAATGTTTTTCGTTGAATCTCAACGTTGCAAACTTCAGAGTCATCCTGAACAGCGTTCCTCTCATTTTATCGATGGCCTGGTGATTTTAAAATCCTGTAATCTCCAATTTTCTTGTAGACAGAATTTTATTGAAGATTCTCCACTTTATTTCTCGCCCAATCGGTACAGACATAAAAATTGATCGCATTGGAAATGTGTATTCCCAGTTGGCTTACGCCATCTTAATATTACGAAATCCTGAAATCCACCGTGCGAGCAAATTTGAATTCTCCACACACATAACGCGCGCTGTGTGTGTATGTACAGGGAGTCGCAAAATGTGTGTGCAGGATCCGTGGGTCAGGGTAATCGGAAGAGTCTGCGGAGAGACGAATGTTTGCGAGGATGCAGCAACATCTCAAATGTCACTCAAAGTTTTCGAAACGCTGGAGATTACGAGAGAAAATGACTGAGGCTTTGTATAATTTAGCGTCGAGTTTAAGTTAATTCGAGGGTGAGTCAAGTGACGGGGATGATTTTTGGGGCAGCTCGTATAAGGGAATGTATGTGTGCACAGTTGAAGTCGGTTGAAGCTGGCAAGATCTCGCAGAACGCTCACTGGGGAGAAGAAAAGAGTGTACGTGATCGGACTTTAATTGCGTAAGAATACGTGGATATTGTTTCAAACGGAAGTTCGCAGGAGGACGGCGAACGTGCTGTTGGTGGGAAGGAAGAATCGAGAAAAGCCAGCGTTTGTAGAAAGGCACGCGAGAGAGGGGAAAGGAGCAGGAGAGCGAGAGAAAAGAGAGGGGCATCTAAAACGTCGAAGAGGAATTTCAGTGCCACACCGATTGGTTCTGTGTTACGTCGCAGGGTGAGAAAGAAAAAGCAGCAAGCTGAGCAGAGGAGGAAGAGAGAAAAGTGATAAATCTTGTCTAGATTGTGCCCAGCGACGAGAGGAAATTGGGGATCGTGATATCGTACCCATTCACTTGGCTATACCCATACACCCCCCGCACATATTCGTCTCCATAGATAAAACGTACCTACGCGATAGTACTACATTGCCAAGACTCCTGTGATCTCGCAATTCCGTGATTTCTTTCTATTTCTATCCTCTGCTCCTCCTACCAAACCTTCCATCTTCATTTTCTCCAATACATACGTCCCATTTGCCTAGACCGTCCAACCTCTCGTTCTTTTAACTTCGCATTCTTTTTCTATCTCTTTAGTAACGTGTTGACATTATTGTGCCTTTAGAAACGTAGCACGTCTCCGAATCGTCGTACAAATATTTCTTTCAACGTCGCACACGAAAAGTCCCTCGTGAGAATCTTCTGCTCGGAAGTGACGTGCATTGTGAGAAAATTTCTAGACTGTCAAATGTCTTTAATGATTGTATGACAAAATCAAGTTAGGAAGAAACGCAGCTACCGACCTAGTGATAAAAAGATTTGACCAAATTCGACTTTAGTAGTGATCGATCTTCCAATGTCACATTTTGTTGACTTGCTATTATATTTGTCAAATTTCAAATTTCGCATGATCCTGAAGTTTCCATCGTTGCAATGCAACGAAATTCCGTTATTTCTTCAGCAGAGCCAATAACCATTATTGAATATTGGATCCGGCCAATAAAACGATTCTCTTTTGCGACCAAAAACCTCAATCGACTCAAAAAATTGCCACGATTTTCAAAATTCAATAAATAATCAATAGAAAATATGTTTTTCGTTGAATCTCAACGTTGCAAACTTCAGAGTCATAATTTCGCGCACATATATTCGAGCCCAACGTAACCGTTGCTATATTTTTTGGAGAGTCGAAAAATCCACTGCAAAGGCTTTTTATTGTTTGTATCATTCCCATTACAAGTCACCTTTGAACGTTTTTAAGGAGGTTCCGCTATGGCGCAGGGAATAACGAATGAAGTGAGGCACAAGGGGCACAATTCCCAAGAAAAAATGACGATCTGCTTTTCGTTTAGCGAGCGATCCGTTGCCAAATTTCTAAAAAATGAGATGTTCCGAGCATTCTGTCGATTTTAACTAGAAATATCTCCTCCAAACATTCGTTGAGCCCACTATTTTTTCATTGATTCGGAACCCTTGGAGTTTTTTTTATAAATTGAGATTTTAATGCGCGTTTTATCTAATCGGAAAGTATTTTTAATATTTTTCTGATTTCATAAGGGTAAGAAATTTGCGTAAAGCCAATGTTGAATCAAGTGACTTTCGACTTGGAAAATATGTAGTAAAACTTCGTTGACCTAGGATGATTTTGGAAGAGATTTAAGTTTGCTCCCTAAATAACAACATATTTCGTTTTCAAATTCTAATCTAATTATCGTTCTACTAACGGAACCTCCTTACGCGTGGTAAATGATTATGAGGATTGAATCTCTCTAATGTTTCATTTTCATTTCAATCTATCAATGTACAGCCTAATCCGTGACTCCCCATAAGTAGGCCATGTTAAATTGGTTGCCAAGGCTTGTGAAATATTTACAAATATGTCGCGTAAAAAGCCACCTCAGCCCACAAAAATTGGTGCGAGTTATGTTTACGTCATTAATTAACTTTCTGCAAAATTTGAGATTTTCCTGTCCATTAATTCTATTCCCTGCGTTACTTCCCGAGTTTACTTGGATCGTGCGAATCTTCGACACTAATTCCGAGTTCTTTCTGAACTTTGTGTCTTTCCGAGTTTTCTCCTTCGTTATGCGACACATCGTGACGTTTTACCGCTCAACCGCCTCTATTTTACATGGCAACACATGCCCAATCGTTCTGCCAATCTAAATCGAGCAATTTTTAGGATTCTCTTTGATATCATCAGTTTTTTCGAATTCACGCTCCGAAAACATCTGGTTTTGAAGTTCCAAGCTCTTTCGTACGACGAACGCACCCTCGAAGCGATCTCTTCACTTTCCCACGATACACCGAGCTCCCGGAGACACTTTTTGCCTTTTTCGTCAATTTCTTTTCCGTGCACAGACCCTTCGGGCCGCACCATTTACAGTTATTATTCCTCGTCCAGATGGTGTCGTCTCGCGGTTCCTAACAACGAAGAAATACAATCCAGGCAACTGAAATTATTTCCCGAATACTTTGCCAGCCCCCGAAAAAAAGGTCGAGGTTCCAGCTGACGTTCTCCGAATATGTCAATTTTCATAGGACAGATCGCCAAAGAACGGAATAAGAATTTGATGTTGTGACATAAAGCGAAGAAACTTACAAATAAACAATAAAAAAAATATACAAAAAAAAATCATTTTTCACTTTGGGGGACGAAATTCGGGCTCGCTATTTCCCTTAATTTATTTTACACTCGTCCCGGAAGAAGCAATCGAATTCCTCATTCCTATTTTCCCAAGATTTTCATCGAAAACACGAAATTCAATGACGTGTAATAATTCTCAAATTGATTGAAAGAAAATGCGCCAATAAAATGATAAATCGAAAGGCGAAAAAGCTTTGAAAATTCGTTCGTTAATCTTCACGAACGACTTTTTGAAACGTCTTTTTGTGTCGTGTGCAAAGAATGACAATATGAGAAAGATATAAAAACAAATAAGCGAGGAAAAGATACTTTATCGCCCGAGCAGTAGTCGCTGGCCCCGAATTTCATGCTCCGTTTACTATTAAA
The DNA here is from genome assembly GCA_037043255.1 of Diadegma fenestrale. Lineage (NCBI taxonomy): Eukaryota > Metazoa > Arthropoda > Insecta > Hymenoptera > Ichneumonidae > Diadegma > Diadegma fenestrale. The sequence continues at coordinate 1,929,723 of CM073311.1, read as the reverse complement.
AGTGGATTTCCGCTATCGGAAGTATACACACGAAACGGAGGTAGGTGGAGGAGGAATAAAAGGAAGAAAGCGATATCGTTGAGATGTGAAGAAAATGGCGCATGTGGAGTTCAAACATTGTTCACCGATTAGTGCCGGTTCGAATCGCACTGTTGGAATCTCTCTCTCTCTTTCTGGAGAACCGGCGAATAAGAACAAAAAGCTAACGGCAAGAGAGATAAAATAAAGATGAAATGCTGAAAGAGAAAAAAATTGTGAATGAACGATAAAAAGAGAGAAGGCGGATGGAAAAAAAGTCGGAAATATATAGCGAAAAGGAGGGAAACATCTCAAAATGTCAGAAGAAAAAGAGGCCACGAGAGTTTGAATAAGAGCAAAAAATAACGGAGAACCTGCAGGAGGGAAAAAAACAGGCAGAGAGCAAGAAGAAAAAAAACGAGCCTTTATAATTTTCTGCGGTGTACCAGCCAGTGATGCACGAGGAAGAATAATGCCAGAAAGAAACTAAGAAACGACTTTACGATTTCCGAACCTTCTTTCCGTTTGTCAGGATAAAAGGCGCGCCAAGCGTGACCAAGTGCTCGAGCTCACTAGTTTCTTTCGTATCGTGAAAATTATAAGTATAGTCAAAAGCCAGACATAAATGTGCAATGAGCCGGACGATCTCTTTCAAGAGAACTAATTAACCATAAAAGTAGATTTCCTTGAATGAAGTGACGATTTCACGTACTCCATAAAATTAAATTTTTTGTCCATGCCCAGAATTCAGCGGGCATCGATCCATGTTTTTATAAACAATTCGATCGTCGACTATTTTAACGTGAAATTAATTTGTTTAGGATTCTGCAATTATTTTGTACGAACATTCTCGACACCAAAACCAAAAATTTTCTCCCATGACAAGAAATTTTCTGACGTTAAAGATTTTTCTCAAAAGTTTCCACTCACAGTCTTTCTGGCTACCTGCAAAAAAAATTCTCAATACATTTTTTTTGCAACTCGATTTTTGAAACTTTTTAACGAAATGTGACTTCGTTTTGCACGCTTTTAGGTGGGGAAAATGAAAAATTGGAAATCCAATATCTCAAAATCTGAACGTCACAAAAATTTTCTTCACACGAGAAAAATTTTGTAGTTTTTAAAAACTAAAAATTAGAAATTACTATGTTATTATAATTCCATGTCGTCCCTCTGAGGAATTTTAGCAAAAATATAGTAAATTTTCGTCTGAAAACGGGCGAAAAATGTCAATTTCCGCGATTTCGATAGAGAAAGAATGAAAAATTACTGTTTTTGCTAAAATTTTTCAGAGGGACGACTTGGTACCAGGGAACTATGATAAAATAGTAAATTTTGATTTACTATTCTCTGCGTGCAAGCACGTTTGTACAAAATTTTGAAAGGACCTTAACTGAAGTTATTTCGTGATATGAATGCCTTGAATCGTAATTTCGAAATATTTCATAGAATAATTTCCCACTGGATTTGAAATATCACGACGAAATCCCTTAAAAAATGGGAGTTGGCAAAAAATTGTCCGCAATTCGTGGATTTGCAGGTTTTACTTCTTGAATTACATTCGGAAATATTCCATAATGCAAAAGGCTGGTAACATCGAAAATTCAGGAATCGGAACGCTGACCAGTTTTATCTATTGCGGAATTCCGGACGACTTCGCAGGTCAGCGCATTTATATACAGGGTGTTCGAACTACGAATATAATTTGAGCATATATTTCACGAAGGTCGACGAAGCTTTGTGTATTCTTCTTCGCAACGTAGTGGCTTCTGGATTTTTGAAAATCCATTCTTTTCACTCGATTTTCTCCATAGAAGAATGACACTGACGTTCGCAACGTTAGGATCCAACGAAAAATACTTTTTCCCTTAATTTTTTGTTAAATTTCAAAAGAAAAGACAATTTTCGTATCAATTTTGTGTTTGAATCCTGAAAAACGATCGTTTTATCGTTCTGATTCAATATCGAATAAAAATCATGAGTCTTCCTTAAGAAAAAACCGAATTTCGTTGCATTCCAACGATGGATACGTCAACATCGTATTTTTGTTTCGAAATCTACAAGTTATAGAAAAAACAAACAAAATCTGGAACGGATATCTATTTTTGTTCGATGCGCAATGTGCCGTTGAAAAAAATCCAATAAGTGACTAGTTTTGTTTATTAGTGAAACAGAGTCGATTTCCCTCGAAAAAAAAAAATGGAAGCCGATAAAAATAGAAAAATTGTTGTATTTCCAGATGAAAGAACGACGAAATTCATAGTCACTGTGAATTGGAGTGGCGATAGACGAGCTGGCACGGTCAATGGAATCGAGAACTCAAAGTTCAACCGTCTGACCAAACTCCAGTTCGCTACTGACTACACTCGATGTCTCTGTGGTGCTTTTTTTTCTCTCTACCGCCAAGCTCCGTTGATAATTGATTTTCACATTTTTTTCCCAGCAGAATCCTTTGAGGAATCTTCACGTCTTGTTTTTCCACGAACCAATTCACCCAAACGCGATAAACATGATTTTTTACAATTTAGGGAAACGAAATAAAAATCGGACGGTGACGAATAAATTACGAACTCGACGAATCAAATAAATTCCATTTATTTTGTCACATTTTTGACGAAATTTCCCCACGGTCCGTATTTTTCGCCCGATTTTCAACTTCGTGGCCGACGAAATACTCTGCGCGATTTTACTGCATGGATTTTTCAAAAACTTTGTCGGTTCACTGTCCCCGGGACATTTTTAATCAGCAAAAAACGAAAGTGGCCCAATCAGCTAAAACGAGAAACAAAAAACTCGAATGGAGATACAGAATATTTGGAGGAAAATGTCGATGAAAATGTTTCATTAGGAAATTGGCTTCGGTAAAACTTTCGGAATGTATGGTTGTTAATATTTTTCTTTGCAGGGCCGGAACGTGCTCGTGCAAATAGTGAACTCGGCGCTAAACTATTGTGAAAAGCTCGCACTTATTCGGGCAGCTCATTGCAATGGTCCAAGTTGAGCAAACGAAGGAAAATTTGATAAAAGCGAGATTGGCGTATGTGAAGGAAAGTTAAACCACGGCAAGATGTTAGAGGGAGAGTAGAAATTTGATGCGCATGATAATGAGGCTTTCAAATCCGTTCGTATGCGACACGGAGGCCGAATGAAACTCGAGTTTTGGTCTGGACTCAGATTCCTTTTTCCCTCTGTGTGTCATCTCTCTCTCTCTCTCTGTTGGCCAAGATTTACATAACGAAAAGCACTCGAGTCTTTGAGGCGCTCCGCGAAAATTAGTTCTCGGGGTCGCATTAATTTTCGATCCTGTGAGATTAACTCTGTGAGTCGTTGCTGGTCTAATTTGTCGAGTTCTCACCGCATTAAATGCCGCTGTTAAGAAAAATGCAGCGTCGTCGGGTAAGCCACATTGCGTGAAATTTTTTATCAAGAAATATCCTTTTTTTCATGACTCTCAAGTTTGCAACGTTGAGATTCAACGAAAAACATTTTTTCTATTGATTATTTATTGAATTTTAAAAATCGTGGCAATTTTTTTTGAGTCGATTGAGTTTTTTGGTCGCAAGAAAGAATCGTTTTATTGGCCGGACCAAATATTGAATGATAATTTTCGGCTCTGCTGAAAAAATAACAGAATTTCGATGACTCCGAAGTTTGCAACGTTGAGATTCAACGAAAACCATTTTTTCTATTGATTATTCATTGAATTTTGAAAATCGTGGCAATTTTTTGAGTCGATTGAGTTTTTTGGTCGCAAAAGAGAATCGTTTCATTGGCCGGACCAAATATTGAATGACAATTTTTGGCTCTGCTGAAGAAATAACAGAATTTCGTTGCATTCCAACGATGGAAACTTCAGGATCATGAATTTCGTTGCGTTCCAACGATGCAAACTTCAGGATTATCTTTTTCTTCTCCTTAAAATGGCATCCATATCATGATCCAAGTGCCTAATTGGTCTTATTCAATCTGATTAACTCGATAAACTACTTGCGTTAAATTGAAACAACGTGTAATCGCGTTAAGAAGATCTCATTAATGATTAATCAAAATTTCCACACATGACGAGACGTTTTTTGCATGAAGAATGTCGGCAAAAGTGTGCCGGAAACGATGACGGGACAGACTCGTAAAAATTCCCAAGGATTTCACCCGCAGGGACGATAAAAGGATAAGAATAAGTCGCGTGAATGTAACAATTGATAATGCAATAAAAAATAATTAATTATAGTGCAGTATATTGATTGAGAGTGAATAAAAAGAGAAAAAAGATTGGAGGGAAAAGCCCGGCGGACGTAACGACACGATAATTAGTGCAGTATCGTGTAAATATAGAACGGAATGCCCTGAAAACATTTACACTCGACAAGGGTGTAATATTCCAGAGTAATCGAAGGAATCCCTGACGCAAAACTATTTACATCCACCGTCATATAGACGGTGCATGTTGTGCATACATGTCCATGTGTCTTACATGTTCCATGCACGTCGTGAACAGGATTACGGGATTTCGGAGGATTCTCTTCGAGCCGATCGTATGAGAAGGAAAACCACGGGGAACGTTCCTGGCACATTCCTTATTTGGTACGAGCAGCTCTCAACAATATAGTCCACAAATTTGATGGCTCTCGGGTCGAATTTTCAATCTGCTTCAGCGACTGCTAAATTTGTGACCGGGGTCGAAAAATATAAGCCGCGTGGATAAAGCAGAGACAATAAAAATTGTAGTGAATCGTATAGTCCTTGCATCGTTGGAATGCAACGAAATTCTGTTATTTCTTCATCAGAGCCAATAATTATTATTGAATATTTGGTCCGGCCACTAAAACGATTCTCTCTTGCGACCAAAAAACTCAATCGACTTAAAAAATTGCCACGATTTTCAAAATTCAATAAATAATCAATAGAAAAAATGTTTTTCGTCGAATCTCAACGTTGCAAACTTCAGAGTCATTGCGTCAATTTTAATTTCATATTTCACTGCAAACTGGCTCGAATAGTGCGAATAATAATTACAAAAATTCTTAGTGACAAGATAAAGATCGCCATTTGTCCAAGATAAGTGGAAACAAAAGGGTCCTTAACGTAATTATAACCCGAGGAGCTCGCGTGTTTGAGAGTTTCGTGAGTCCTTTGCTGCACACAAAATCTCGGATAATTTTATGTATAATGTAATGCGTATATAAATGAACATAAATCACGTGTTGACTATATTTATATATAAAATATAAAATTTGCAAGATTAGAAAATCGTGTGTATGTCCTTCGGCAAATATTGTGAGAGTGCTCGCTGTAAATAGCTCAAAAAACTGAAATATAAATAATGGTGCGAGCGATGGCGAGCCAAGGACCTTTCAGCGACGGGTGCAGAGAGAAAAAAAAACATGAGCGAGCTTATCAGGCACGAATCCTAAAAAGTAGTTCCGCAGGTGGACGAAATCATAATCGAGGATAATTTTTCTTAACGCGGGTAAACAGGAGAGAGAAAAAAACTGATTTGTTTGACGATCGCGTGGCACGTGAGAATTTCGTACGGCGTTCTCGTCTCCTCGAAAAGAATAGTCAAACTCTCGAGTCAAGGCAGCGCGGAGAAAATCCGAAGAAAAACGAGATTAAGTATATCGACAGCAAAAGGAATAAAGGCTCGAAGGAACAAAAGGAATAAAACGAGGCAAAAAAAGCATGGAAAGCAGGACAGAAGGTAAAATATAAAATATTAACCCCGAGCGGATGGAATTGTCGTGCGCTAAATATTAATAGCAAAAAGGTCACAGTATCTTTCGACGAATGAAAAAAAAAAAAAATACATGCACGTATCAAATCATATTGCATGATACCCTGACCTCCTTCGAATTCGAAATTATCATCGAGGACTGCGAATAAAAAAAAAAAACCGAATACTGCCCACACGTAAACTTCACATGCTCCAAGCCTGTTAATTTTAATTCAAGAATATCACGTTAGATAAAAAGTTAACCCAATGAAACTGTGTCAAGGATCCGCAAAATTAATTTTTCAACATTTCCAAACTTGCCGATCGCGTTTCAATCAATTCCATTCGATAAAAATGACAATAAATGGTGTTTGTCATTCATTTTTCAATCAGGATTTTATTTCCATTAAACCCACACGCATCAGCAAGTCTGCTCAATTGTAAAATTTCCTGACAGTCTTGATTTTGCGCGAAATGACAATTTCCATTTCACGGCGTTTCCCGCAGCAACTGCTTTTTAATATCACGACGGTTTCATGTAAATTGTTTAACTTTTATTATCATTATCGTGACCGTTGCTGGTCTCCGTGTGTGATTGACTTCGTTATCACTCTCGGTTAGTACGTAGAAACTCTTTATACACAGATTCCTATACACACGTTTTTTTTTTCGATCTAAATGATAATAATTTTTCGTTCTCAGCGAGACACACTGCTCGAGCGATAAGAATTATCTTGCTGGATTCTCATTTTCTTTTTCTGACAAACACACACCAACACAGACACACACATGCGGAGATTGAAACGAGCGTAATGAAATTCTGTTTTATCTTTAGTTACTGCCACTCGCTACTCGGGGTGTATTCGAGGACTCGTTTACGTCAGGATCACGTGACGGTTACAGATGCTACCCTCTTCTCTGTTCTGGACTCCACAATGCAACATGCACGTACACAATACATCAAGAGTCGCGGCAGCGGCTCGACGCCAAGTTTAAAAGAAAAGCGTAGCGCGCGAGCCGGCCGTACTCTTATATACAGTAAAATCAAGAGTCGCGGCAGCGGCTCGACGCCAAGTTTAAAAGAAAAGCGTAGCGCGCGAGCCGGCCGTACTCTTATATACAGTAAAATAGGCATTTTATGACGTCACAGAAACTTTAAATCGTTCTCACAGGAGAACGGGTTGAGGGAAAAATCTCATATTAGATTTGAATTTTCTATGATTTTTTATCTTTCGAATGGTCCTTGGTAGAACAAAATCCGTTCAGCCAATCCAGAGAAATCTAACATTGAAGATTTTGGACGCGAGGTTTGGGATCCCTTCTGTTTCTTAGAGTCAGAAAGGCGTAAGTTATGTGCGCAGGCGCTTGGACATACGCCCTTACGTGCCTGGTGGACATTTTCGGCCCGTGACGTCACCCGCCCCGCTAAACGTGGTATCCCCACTCTTTGCGCGCCACTGAGCGAGAGAGACAGACTATATCGGGCCTCTCTTTCCGTATGGTTTTCGTCGTTTAGCTACCATGGTTTTCGTTGTCTAGCTATCATGGTTTTCGTTGTCAAGGTACACGGCTCCATGGTTTTTGTAGTCTAGGTATATTTCTCCATGGTTTTCGATGTGTAGGTATATTTCTCCATGGTTTTTGTTGTCTCTGTATATTTCTCCATGGTTTTCGATGTCTAGGTCGACGGCTTCATGGTTTTCGTTGTCAAGGTACACGGCTCCATGGTTTCTGATGTCTAGGTATACTTCTCGATGGTTTTCGATGTGTAGGTATATTTCTCCATGGTTTTCGTTGTCTCTGTATATTTCTCCATGGTTTTCGACGTCTAAGTATATTTCTCCATGGTTTTCGATGGCTAGGAATGTTTTTCCATAGTTTTTGATGTCTAGGTCGTCGGCTCCATGGTTTTCGGTGTCTAGGTCCACGGCTCCATGGTTTTTGATGTCTAGGTATATTTCTCCATGGTTTTCGATGTCTAGGTCGTCGGCTCCATGGTTTTCGGTGTCTAGGTCCACGGCTCCATGGTTTTTGTTGTCTAGGTATATTTCTCCATGGTTTTCGTTGTCTCTGTATATTTCTCCATGGTTTTCGATGCCTAGGTATATTTCTTCATGGTTTTCGATGTCTAGGTCGACGGCTCCATGGTTTTCGTTGTCAAGGTACACGGCTCCATGGTTTTTTATGTCTAGGTATGTTTCTCCATGGTTTTTGATCGCTAGGTTCATGGCTCCATGGTTTTCGATGTCTAGGTCGACGGCTTCATGGTTTTCGACGTCTAGGTATATTTCTCCATGGTTTTCGATGTCTAGGTCGACGGCTTCATGGTTTTCGATGTTTAGGTATATTTCTCCATGGTTTTCGATGCCTAGGTATATTTCTTCATGGTTTTCGATGTCTAGGTATATTTCTTCAAGGTTTTTGCTGTCTAGGTATATTTCTCCATGGTTTTCGATGCCTAGGTATATTTCTCCATGGTTTTCGGTGTCTAGGTCCACGGCTCCATGGTTTTTATTGTTTCTGTATATTTCTCCATGGTTTCCGATGCCTAGGTATATTTCTTCATGGTTTTCGATGTCTAAGTATATTTCTTCATGGTTTTCGATGTCCAAGTATATTTCTCCATGGTTTTCGATGTCTAGGTCGTCGGCTCCATGGGTTTCGGTGTCTAGGTCCACGGCTCCATGGTTTTCGGTGTCTAGGTCCATGGCTTCATGGTTTTCGGTGTCTAGGTCCACGGCTTCATGGTTTTCGGTGTCTAGGTCCACGGCTCCATGGTTTTCGATGTCTAGGTATATTTCCCCATGGTTTTCGATTTCTAGGTATATTTCTTCACGGTTTTTGATGTCTAGGTATATTTCTCCATGGTTTTCGTCGGCTTTGTATATTTTTCCATGGTTTTCGATGCTTAGGTATATTTCTTCATGGTTTTCGATGTCTAGGTATATTTATTCATGGTTTTTGCTGTCTAGGCATATTTCTCCATGGTTTTAGTTGTCTCTGTATATTTCTCCATGGTTTTCGATGTCTAGGTCCACGGCTCTATAGTTTTCGATGTTAAGGTATATTTCTCCATTGTTTCCGATGTCTAGGTATATTTCCCCATGGTTTTCGATGTCTAGGTCCACGGCTCCATGGTTTTTGATGTCTAGGTATATTTTTCCATGGTTTTCGATGTCTAGGTTCACGGCTCCATGGTTTTTGATGTCTAGGTCCATTCCTTCATGGGTTTCGGTGTCTAGGTCCACGGCTCCATGGTTTTTGATGTCATTTGTTTTTCATCTCAAAAATCAAAATCTTCTTCAGTCAAATTTCGGCAACATAAAAAATATTTATCAGACTTTATGATTGAAGGGGTTGACCGGGGGTTGCCACGGAAGTTTTTGACCTTTGCACGGTAACCTTATTTTATTTAAACTTTCCGGTGACGTGGGGTCATAAATCACCCCAGTTTTAAAAACTCCCTGTCTCTTCTAAAATTCAATGAAAATGATCCACCTTGGGCTTATTCTTTTCGTTTTTTAATGCAGGATCACGTGAGCCTGGGGCAATTTCGCTCGGAGTCAAAAAATAAGCCAAAAATGCAATAAAACGATTAAAAAACGGGAGAACGAAGGGAGAAAGGGCACGAGGGAGAAGGGTGAAGTCTCGTCAGGACTTTTTTGAGGGATTGACGAAGAGTCTTGACGGAATTTTTTAAGGCGCTCACCAGTGGTCTCGAACGTGGTTTCTTAAGAGTTAGTTAATATTTACTAAACTCAGAGTCTCGTCACTATGGTTTTAAGGGATTAACGAAGAGTCTGGACGACAATTTCGAAAGGGTTAACCAAGGCTCTTAATGGGAGTTTTTAAGGGATTAACCACGAATCTCGCCAGGACTTTTTTAAGGGATTAACCACGAATCTCGCCAGGACTTTTTTAAGGGATTGGTCAAGAGTCTGGACGAGAATTTTGAAGGGGTTTATGATGACCCTCGCCGATATATTTTGAAGGGATTTGCGGAAGCGGTGTCGACGGAAGTTTTTCAAGGCATTGAGTGGAAGCGTCCAGAGACTTTTTTTATGGGATTCATAAAGAATCTCGCCGCGACTTTTTCAAAAGATTCATCGAGATTCTGGTCGAGACTTGTTTCAACAGATCGACCAAGAATCGTGCCAAGACTTTTTTAAGGGATTAGTCAAGAGTCTGGATGGGATTTTTTAAAGAGCCGACAAAAAGTCTTGACGAGATTTTTGCAACAGACTAGCCAAGGGTAGACGAGCTTTTTTAAGGGATTGACTAAGGGCCTCACTGAGGTTTCATTGAGAGATTGACCACGAGTCTCTTCGTGGTTTCCTTGAGGGATTGAACAAGGTTCTCGATGAGAGTTTTTTAAGTCTTTGATCATGACTGTTGTCGAGATATTTAAAGGAATTTACCAGGGGTGTCGACAGAAGTTTTTGAAGAGATTTATTTTATTTCAAGAATAACCAACCAGAACAAATAATGCCTCTATAATTACAAAAAAATGTTGATGAATATCCCGCTTTTCAAAAAGAAGAGAAATCCGTGGAAAAATACTTTTGAAAAGTAAAAAAAGAACGCCAATTTTAAAAGATCGCAACCTCAGTAGAAAAATAATTACTCAATTTTCTTCATATCACTTTGACATAAAAAACAATTTAGATTTACAAAATGTAATGCATTTTTCCTTCCCTACGAACGATATTTTGAAATTCCCCAAAATTTTCTCAAAAACTCTCAAGCTCAATCGACAAAAAGAAATGAAATCATTGCAACATAGCCAAGAATTAAAAAAATAATGAATAGCTACATTTCACAGGGAAACATGTGCACCCTCAATACATTTTGTGTATTTAAGGGTCTGCAAAGGCTCTACAAAAAAATGCAAAAAATTGGCGTGCATGGTTAACTAAAAAAGCCCGGAAAGATAAAGAATCAATTTAAGGGAGAGGCGGACAAACTTGAACAACTGCCTAAAATAGAATTTCCGTTTTTCATCTGAAAAATCGAAATCGTTTTCATTCAAATCTCGTCAAGATAAAAAAAACATTTATCAGATTGCATGGAATGAAATTTTTTAAAAGTTTCGTTCCCCTTGGCTCTCCAGACTTTGAAAAATGATTATTAATTGTGCAAAGAGGAGAGATTTTTGTTTAATATGGAAATAGGAAATATCATCGCGGAAAGAGGAATAGGATAAACAGCGAACATTTGGAATAATATGGAATTATCATCGCGGAAAGAGAACAGAAAAAACAGCGAACATTTAGAATTTCGGAGGATGTTCCATTCCCCATTACATGACGTCATAATGCTACTTTGCGCGTGCATGCGGAAACTTCTAATAAGAACAGTGACGCAGGTCTTCGCCGAACTTTTTTAGTTAACCATGCACGCCAATTTTTTGCATTTTTTTGTAGAGCCTTTGCAGACCCTTAAATACACAAAATGTATTGAGGGTGCACATGTTTCCCTGTGAAATGTAGCTATTCATTATTTTTTTAATTCTTGGCTATGTTGCAATGATTTCATTTCTTTTTGTCGATTGAGCTTGAGAGTTTTTGAGAAAATTTTGGGGAATTTCAAAATATCGTTCGTAGGGAAGGAAAAATGCATTACATTTTGTAAATCTAAATTGTTTTTTATGTCAAAGTGATATGAAGAAAATTGAGTAATTGTTTTTCTACTGAGGTTGCGATCTTTTAAAATTGGCGTTCTTTTTTTACTTTTCAAAAGTATTTTTTATGTATATACTAGTTGCTGAATGTTTCCATTTATACACGGCGTCTCATAACCAAACGACCGTGTTCAAGTTCGCATCGTTGAAATGCAACGAAAACTCATCCTTTTTTATAGCAGAGTGCAAGATTCTCGTACAGTATTTGTCGACAATAACGGGACAGTCTTGTGTGCCGTACGGAAACTGAATTTACTAGAAAAATTCAAACGAGTGCATTGATCGTCAAAATAATGGATGAAAAAAATATTTTTCGGTGTATTCCAAGGATGGAAACTTTGGTAACATACAAAACACCCAATTCAGTCCATAATTTCTCATTGGTCGAGTCTCTTCACCCACATCTCACTCTCGTCATTACAGAAAATCGATTATTGCAATTTCTGCAGTATTCGAATGATCCGGAAGTTCCCATCGTTGTAATGCAACGAAATTCGGTTATTTCTTCAGCAGAGCCAATAATAATTATTGAATATTTGGTCCAGCCAATAAAACGATTCTCTCTTGCGACCGAAAAACTCAATCGACTCGAAAAATTGCCACGACTTTTAAAATTCAATAAATAATCAATAGACAAAATGTTTTTCGTTGAATCTCAACGTTGCAAGCTTCAAAGTCATGTATTCGAGTGTTTTTGACGATGCAGTGTCGACGTCGTGGCTCGGCTTCGGGCAAAATCCTTGAAATTTACCAGATTAAGCCAAATTTTCGATCTGCGTTTTTCGCCAGACCAATAATTCGTTTTGACATTATTTTTTCAAATTTATATCAAATTTGCACTCATCGCCCCAAGAAGTAACGCCCTCCGCAGAAAACGATGCCTTAACCTTGCACTCCGTATATTAAGACGTGCAAATTATTTGCGCGATATTACGAGATCGTTGAAAACATTCTTTTGTGTCTTTTACAAACGAATATTTTTGCATCGCCTGTATGGAATGTCCGATAAAGCTGTGGGTGTATCTATACTGGGAGTTGAGTATGTAGATGTGTTTGTTGTGTGCAAGAACGAATGAAAGTGCCAGAGCGGGCCAGGCGAACACAGGAGGATAAAAGAGCTTTGGAAGAATCGACAAAACTCGTTCGTCCGAGCATATACGAACGGTAAAGTCACGCGAGGACGAGCTCCACGATTTTGTGTGTAATGTTTTTTTATTTTATTTTTCTTACGTAATCCAGCAGCAGGAAAGTGAAGGTGCGGGTGAATTCACCCACGAACCATCTCTCACTAGAGGCCGAGAATACGAACACTGCTGGAATATCGTTCTGCTGCTTCGAAGGTACAACATTCTGAAAGTTCTCCAGGTCCAATGTAAAAGCAAAGCTAAAGTTTTTCCGGCCGACCGGAGCTTCTAAAGAATTCCAAAAAAAAAGAAAAAAAAACAAAGAGAACTACGTAATATTTTAAATACCAACTGAATGCGATACAAACGTTCTTCGTGCCGATGTGTACCAATCGCTATTTTGCTTTGTCCAAGTAAACTATCGGATTGTTTCGTCGAACCTGTGATTACGCTCGATGGGGATTTAAAGCTTCGCGATACGATGTATCGTTCGGAGGAAAATCCACAAATCGTTCGCCCCTTCAACTCAAATAGACTTAAAAAAACAAATCGACAAACGCGTACGAATGAAAAACCGATGTCCGTTGCCCAAAAAACAACGCAAAGAGGATTTTTCTTCTAGAAATATTGACTCTGAAGGATCCATTTTCTTTGTGGGCGATTGACCAGGGTTCCACGTGGATACCGGGGCGACTGCTCAGCGTATCAAAGGCTCGGTAGAGTTTTCCGTACTCATTATCGCAGTCTTGGTACTCGCATTACGTTTTGTCATAAATTGTGCGGGTAATGTGACTCAACGAAGTGACTTGAGTGAACCGCGTACATTGTATAACCGGGCGTGAGTTTTCGTGTCTACGGAACTAATACGCGATCATCTGTTTCACCGTCGCGACAAAGTGACATTGGAAAAGACACAATACAAACACGATCGACAATAACTACGCGACGAAAAACTTGGCACTATTTTTTTTGGTCGCTCGCCAACTGGCAACCAGCTCGACACTTCGACCGGACGCGTTCAACCGTTTTTCATATAATCCTCTTGATTTTTTTTCTTTTCAACTCCAAAGTGCCCTGAACCTCGCGTGGATATTATTTTCGATTCAGGTTTTTGCAGCTTCGCTCAATGAAGAAAAAATTAGTTCGGCTTTCGCAAATACTACGTTTGGACCATGATAACTTTTCAATGAATTTTTCATGACTCTGAAGTTTGCAACGTTGAGATTCAACGAAAAACATTTTTTCTATTGATTATTTATTGAATTTTGAAAACCGTGGCAATTTTTCGAGTCGATTGAGTTTTTTGGTCGCAAGAGAGAATCGTTTTATTGGCCGGACCAAATATTCAATAATAATTATTGGCTCAGCTGAAGAAATAACAGAATTCTGTTGCATTCCAACGATGGAAACTTCGGGATCATCAAAAAATCTATATCGAGCCTGGAAAAAGGTTGACAAACAAATGAAAATTCGACAGTTTCATTCTTCCCGAAAATAATGAACTATTATCAGAAACTGCATTTTTTGTGTCTCGTTTTTTATGACTCTGAAGTTTGCAACGTTGAAATTCAACGAAAAACACTTTTTTTAATTGATTATTTATTGAATTTTGAAAATCATGGAAATTTTTTGAGCCGATTGAGTTTTTTGGTGGCAAGAGAGAATCGTTTTATTGGCTGGACCAAATATTCAATAATAATTATTGGCTCTGCTGAAGAAATAACAGAATTTCGTTGCATTCCAACGATCGAAACTTCAGGATCATAATTTTTTTTGTGCACTGCTTATCAATCGATATTGATCATAAAAAATGAAACTCTTCGCCATGTGAATACCTGACGATGGCACGTTTTGGGATGACAGGAAAAATGCAGTGACTCGAAATTACCGAAATGATTACGTAAAAAAATGATGAGACCCTCGGTCGACGATCGAATTTATGTCCAAAATCCTCCCAAGATTCATTTTCCCCGCTGAAAAGTATGTGAAAAGAGAGAGGAAGAGAAAATAGTGGTAAACGAAAACTGAAACGTGTGGCTTTGGCCACGATACAGGTTTCTGTCCCAAACCGGACGCATAAGTCACTCCCATCCCTACCTCCATCGCGATTTCTCTGCGCCGAATATATTCTCACTGTTGCTCAATATATACATATGTCTTGCTATTCCCTATGTATGATTTACGAAGTCAATCCTTTATAACGATGAAGAACAGCCACGAATATCAACTCCATCGAATTGTGCTCCATTTTCATCATTTTTTCAGTCACGTATCAACCTTTCGATTCCCTACTTCGCAATTTTCATAGCAAATTTATTCCAGCGTATATTCAAGACTTGTCAAAATTTATTTTCACCATTTCACTTCTGGTTCAAGCTCCACTCAAGTTCGTAAAAGTCAAGCCTGAAGCCCGGATAAAGCAGCCAATTAAAACTCAAGTTTTCAAACTCTTGTTCACTTTTTCTTTAATTTTACAACTCGTAGCTTACGTGAGCCTCGTTTCGCGAATAACAATATTAAAAACAAGCAGCCAAAAACTTGATGGACTTCAGACATTTTATAAATCTCTTCAGTCATCGCCGTTGAATTTCCAATTTTCTGACTACTCGTTGATCGATTTTTCCATCATTTTTTGTCGATAAATTTGAGAAATAATTGTTGCCAATTTCACTCGAATTTGGAACACGAGTCGACGTACACAGAGACAAAAATACAGAATCGAAAACGCATGTATCCTGCGGGATCGAAACTCGCAATAAATATCAATGACTCCGAGACTTTTTTCAATCAAAATCTCCATTATGTCTGTCGCCAATCTCCATTTCACCTCAATTTTTTTTAACAGCGAGCGTACTCTGTTCCGGACACATTCTGGTCAAAGTAATTGTTTCAATCTCGTATACAGGAAAAAACAACAAGCCGTGTACAATAAAATGGTCAATCGGGGGAATAACAAAAAAAAACTTCTAAATGTCAGCGGACAAGCAATATTGATCAACTCCCAAAGTATTGAAACTTCAACGAATAGAAAAATAAAAATCGTACCAGGATGCGAAACCGATTTCCAAGAAAAATCGAAATTCATTAATAACTTTTTGCTGGAATGAGGTTGCGCAACGTAATTGCTTTTTCTGTCGGGTTACCTATTTCGTGGAATTGCAAGAATATGAAAGAATCATGATCCTGAAGTTTCCATCGTTGGAATGCAACGAAATTCTGTTATTTCTTCAGCAGAGCCAATAATTATTATTAAATATACCAAAGACCAAAAAAAACTCAATCGACTCAAAAAATCGCCACAATTTTCAAAATTCAATAATTAATCAATAAAAAAAATGTTTTTCGTTGAATCTCAACGTTGCAAACTTCAGAATCATAAACAATCTGAATAAAGTCAAAACGTTAATTGATATGTATTAAAATTAGGATAACCGAGAACCCGTCTGTAGCGTTGGTAAAAAATAATCATATATACAGTTGACGAAATATGTTTATCGTGGTACGTTATAGATATTTGGAGTAAGATTTTAATAAAGCTCTGGGCGGGCTCAACATTTCGCGCACGCATTCGTACGTGAGATTTAATTGCTTTTCATTCCTCGGAGAGCTTCTTTGACCAGATTTCTCACTGCACACGCTGTTTCTACCAACTGGAATATATTTTCCCTTGTGGTTTTGCGAAAACAACGCAAGTCTCATCCAACCAACGTGCTGGAACTAAGAACACTTTTTCTTATTGTTTTTTTTTGTTCTTCTTCTGCCAGGCATTAATTATACTAATGCGTATCATTTATGAGTGAAAAACATTCTATGTTGCCGAATAATATCACCCACTCACTTAGCATTACGCGATTCTGCGTTACGTGTCAATTTTATGTCTATATTTCCCATACGAATATCGATGAAAAAAACGTACGACCGGTGAATTTTGATCAAAATGTAATTTTTTTTTTTCTATCGCGACACCTCGAATGCGAATCTCGAAAATTCATCAACGGCCGAGCGTCGCATCGTCGTCCACGAATTAAAAAAGAGGACTCTGAAGTTTGCAACGTTCAGATTCAACGAAAAATATTGTTTCTATATTAATGATTTATTGAATTTTTTGAATCCTGGCTATTTCTCGCCTCGATCGATCGTTTTCTTGTCCGAAGGAAATATTGATTAATAATTATTAGCCTCGCTGAAGGAAACACCGAATTCCGTACGATGTTGGAGGATGCATCGTTGGAATGCAACGAAATTCGGTTTTTCTTGAGGAAAACTCATGATTTTTATTCTTTTAGTAAAATTTTACGCAACAAAAAAAAAGCAATTTTCGGAATCATTTAGTTTATTTTAAAAATGCAATAAAAATTGTTACGAAACTGCTATAAGTACATTTTCAAATGATAATTAATTGCTAGTCTCCACGTTTCTATTTTTAAGCAAATCCCTAATAACGTACGATTATATTAAAGCTCCTGAAATTCTTGCAGATTATGTTCAAAGTCTACCCGAAAATTACGTTAGCCCGAGGAAACCGCAGCTGTTGAACAAAAAATGTATGGCGACTATCCCAGAAATACCGTCACCGTTTTTCAGCCGGATAAAAGTCTCAAAAACGCGATAAATTCTCGGCAATCCCTTGATTCTAATTGCCACGAATATGAGGCAGGAAAAGAAAGAAAAAATACCTCAGTATGATTTTACTTTAAGTAGAATTTTCGTGGTTAAATAATATTTCGTGAACTTTTAAAACGTTAGTTGGATATTCATGTATGTACAATACGCAATTGTTTTTTATTCATTGATTCCATAGGCGAATTGAAATCGTTGCAAGAGGGATATGGGGAATTGCAATGTTGGGTATAGGTCGAGGTTACCTCTATCCCCCGACTTTTGTCAGTTATTGTTATAACCTTTGTCCCCTTCTAAAAAGTTCGCGGAAAAAACGAAGTCAAAAATGATTAAGAAACATACTAGGAATCCAGTTACTTATTGTTGAAAATTATAGTATTTTGAGGACAGTTCGAAAATTACAGCAAGATCTCCAATGGCAGAGCGACAAATCGTTCTAAACAGCATAGTCAAACTTGATCATCAGATTAGAACCGATTTTACAATTTAGCACAGCAATTAAAGAAAATCGCAATGATCATGGTAAACAAAACAATACGTCGGATAAAATTTCACACATGTTCGATGTATATTCATATTGGGAAAATAGAATTTTACTATGTCGACGTTTAAAATTTAAAATATTCTCACTCATAACTAAATTCTTATCTGACATAGTAAATTGTTCATGAAAACAAACCTGAAATTCATTATCGCGCACATTACTGTTTCTTATTCATACAGAACTGTTTATAATTCATACTAAGAAAAATTGTAAATGTTAAAAAATACGTTGCTGTTTTGCAACTGGTGTTACGATTCTTTTGCTTCCTAAACTTCGTATAGGACATTCCCAAAACATTTTAGTGGCGACCAACAGGGGGCATTGTTGTCGTTTTACTCGTGCTCTGATTGGTCGATTGGTTGTTATACACGGTCACAACGGCTTGAAAAACGTTTCGGGTCAGATGAACGCAGTTGGCAGTTACAGATTGGCGGTGGAATTGTGAAGTCGAAGAGTTAATGTTATAATTTGGACGTAGCAATGGAAATAAAACTGGAATGCCCTCGTAGCAAATAAATTTTTCTTTCTCAAATATTGTGAGACTCAAAGGGCGAGGGTTTATTTTTATTGACATCATCGGAAGAATGCAACGAGGCTTTTATAGTTTATATACTTTTATCGCTCGATTCGCAGAGTTCACACGCGCTCAGATGAATACAAGAAAAAACACACGTGCTGACTGAAGTGAATATTATTTTATCGATCCCGTTACCATCACAAAACTATTTGTTACTTTCATTATTTCTAATTGTGCGCGTGTTTTATGATGCGGACTTTTCTACGTCCAGTTTGAAAAAAAAAAAACAGCTTTGTTGATTCAATGAATAGTGAGACACGCTATTTTCATTCTTGATAAAAAATTGTAGAGTAATTTTCGAATTGGAGGTCCGTTTCCGATTAAAATGAAGAATAAAAGCTTCTGCTCACATTCCACTCGAATCTCTATGATTTTTTAATTCTAGACAAGCGGAAGCTGGAAATTCATGGACACCGTAAACCGGAAATAAATGAATTTGTGAATAATAAAATCATTTTTTGAGTTAAAAAAATGTTGTAAAACCTTTTTCTTTTCTTTTCTGAATACATATGGACCTTTGAGCGTAATTTACCATGTGAAGAAGAAATCCGTTCCGTTATCGATTCTTCTACGATGCGGACAGAGATATATAATTATGTTTATTTGGGTTGCTTTATATATAAACGTGTCGATGATCAAAAAGGTCATTCACGTTCATTTGGCTCCGTTTGTCCTCTCCCAAACAACTCTGAACACGTCGTTGGGCTATGAGAGAAAATAGAAAGGGGCGAATAAGGGGGAAGGGGCGGTATACGACGCCCTATATCGCTCGATGACATTGGACACGAATGACGTCTCAAGTTGTAGTGGGGGACAGTAGTTACAGCTATGAATGTACAGACTGTGAACAAAGCTTTGACTCGGTCAATCATTCTATTTTTTCACTTCCTCCCTTTCCCTTGCAGCCTCGTCCCTTCATTGCTCCCTTATCCGCACTCCTCCATTTCTCTTTTTCTCTCTCCCTCCCCCGGTCTTTTTCATTTTCAACGTTTTTTGTCTATTTTTACGCTCTTTATCTTTCTCTCACTCGTTTTTTCTTTTTTTTCACCAACTTCAGGTTTATTTGCTCTCCTTTACAAATGCTGCTTTTTTCATTCGTTTCCTCTCTCTTCTCTCGCTGTTTATCTCTTTTCCAACCGCACTCCATTTCCATAACTTTAAGCGACTATTTTTGTGGGTCTCGCAGCAATGCATAGACTTCGACCACTCGTTCCACTTTATAACCTCATGTACACCTACATATTTATATAACACATAAAGCTTTTTACCTACGATCGAAGATATTACATAGAGCTGAAGTAAAAAACAGCCTGGAGCTTCCTTTCGCTATCCATTATTTATAAACCATTTAACGAATTATTTTTCATGCAAAAAGTTAATTTGTTTGCTGCAGACCAACCGAGGTTCACTCTTTTATTTTTCTGCAACCCGCGAAAATGTTTTATAGCCTTACAAGGATAAATGGACTGGACGACTAAAATTTGAGGCAAAAGAACAGAAAGCCGAGAACTAATTTATCGACTCATGCAGCAAAAACGGCGCGAGGTGCAGATTATTAATTCAAATGAGTGATAATAATATGGAAATGATTCCAAGATACGATGAGTGGCAATGGGAAAATCACAATGTATCGCTAAGAAATTATTTTTTATTCTTTTTTCATCCAATTGCCTTATTTCACGTAACAATTTGATTAAAAATATGAAATTTTTTTTTTTTTTGTTTTTACACCTCGATTATGTTTTTATACCAATCAACAGGACTCGGACGTGACTCGAATAGCGGCCACTTTGTGCGCATGAACCACGAGCAATAAACGAATCGATTATAGCGCGTTGACCTCTAGAACCACATGGACAGTTTATGAGACAACGATCTACGACTCTGTCTCATTGAGTTGCCAGTCATTAATTGGTGGCTTGTCATATCAGCGGAATTATTGGCTTCGGTCAAAGAGAAAGCCACTGACGACGGAGGAGGATCTTCCGCCGATGGTGATGATGATCCGAACCTCGGGCAATAATTAAATACCAAATTCCAGCAAATCTGTCGAAAATCGCCTCTTCACAGTTGCCTAGTTTCCCGATATTCGATCAATGGGACTCATATTGGAAATCAAACTCACAGCGTATGCTGAGCCGTGCCTTATACTTTGAAAATAAAAAAATACGTGAGCCCGACATCATGGAAATTTTGGTCTAATGCAACGTTCGAAATAGCAAAAAAGATTTTCGCAACGTCTGGATTTTTCCCAATTGAAACCGCGAAATCTTTCATCCTTCAACTTAATTAGTGCGTGCCATTGATTTTTTATAGTTTTGAGATCATTCAAACAATCGACAACCATAGTTGCACCGATTTCTTGGAATAACCTGTGAAAAACACACTTAATCGCGCAAATATCGACCAAGTACGCTAGTAGACGCCGACGAGCTGATTCGAGCTTTTTTGACACTTTCGTCGAAGGCAAAATAACGCAGTTTGGAGAGAGGTGGATTGACAGCTCGGGATGGCGCTTCTGGATTGTTGCGACTTAATTATTCACACGAACAATTTGAGACGAGAATATAAAAACACGAATAAAATATAAAATTGTTGAAGAAATTTGGACCGAGATTTAATTCTCGAGTTGTCCGTTTCCAGATTCATGATAATTTATCCTCGTAAATGTTTATACGCAACCAGTATTTACAGACAAGAACCCAACGAATTATCGAGTTTAAATTTTTTCTCGAGTCCGTCAGGATGTGCGCGGGGAAAGCTTTTAATTGAATTCCCAGATGGCACATGTTTTCCAAAGGCGGAAGTTAGATCGTTGACTTTTAGTCCGTCAATTTTTTTTCTCAGCTTTTTACGTCGAATCGCATTAGAACAGGACACAAAAAATAAAAACTCGACGATAAGCTCGCTGGCAAATTGATGGACGCACGTCATCCAGCCTGATAGTAAACTCAAAGAACGACAAGCAACAAAACTTTTATAAATAGTGATTTTGCCATATACGACCATCGTCGTCACTTTATGCAGCAGAAAAAAATAAATCAGACTCGAAATGTTGAAGAAAAAACCTTCATAGGCAGGACATGGAATTATTTATTCAGCCGTGCTCGGTCTTGCGGTTTGACTAAAAATGGAAAAAAATAATGAAAGCCTTCAACTTATCCCTTAGAACTGTCACATCATTAGTGTGGCTGGTCACTCTTCCGATAAGTTCGAATCCCATAGGGAAGTCTAATTAGAATTCATCGAAATAGCGACCGTCTGCTTCGACCAGGTCGTTCTCCTGGCTTCTCGTAGTAATTAATACACAAGTAGAATGAGGAACCAACATGTTCCCAAAATAAAAAAGCTCAGAGTCTCAAGCTTCTTATTAATGGTGACCGTTCGAAATACCTATGTTAAAAATGACCATACCATAAAACAAGCGATGCTGTAAATAACCGTGACAGTTATAAATGCCATGTGAAATGACTTGCTGATTCCTTTCCTACAGAAGGGATATCCGCAAGTTTATATTCAAGACATCGATTCCTAATAAATGTCACGAACCTATAATAGTTGGACAGTTTATGGTTTAAAAAAAGCCACACTGCGGATAGTACAATTAGTCTTAGATTTCAACCCAAAATAGGAGTGTTCCGGAGATACGCATTTGGTAAAACGTCGTTTCTTCGAGTTTTCTTATCATCCGAGACTATTCGTGAAATAAAAAAGTCGATATTTCTTTTTTTTTTAAATTCGATTCCGTTGTTACAGAACTTTGCAAACTTCAGCATTGTACACCTGGCCATGGAGTGTTTGTATGACTCTGGAGTTTGCAACGTTGAGATTCAACGAAAAACATTTTTTCTATTGATTATTTATTGAATTTTGAAAATCGTTGCAATTTTTCGAGTCGATTGAGTTTTTTGGTGGCAAGAGAGAATCGTTTCATTGGCCGGACCAAATATTCAATAATTATTATTGGCTCTGCTGAAGAAATAACAGAATTTCATTGCATTCTACCGATGGAAACTTCAGGATCATAGTGTTTGTACCATTTGCGGTAAAAGTCATTTTTTTTAATAGTCCTGCAACAAATGAAAAGAGGCTTCAACTCGGGCTTGGCACAGTCGCCACCGAGCAGACTTCCGATCATTCAATTAGAACCATTTGAAGAGTTCCGAACAGACGAGAAAGGCTGATGGGAATACCTCACGCATTTTTGTAAACTCCTGGCAAAGTCCTCGATGGCAGAATCCAAGTTTGACAAGAGCAACCGAGTCCGAACCTATTTCCTAGCATTGTTTACCAACTACAAAGCTATAAAACCAGAGAAACTAAACGTAACTGGTTATTTGTACAATTAACTGTGGTTTGCTTCGAATCAAGGTGACCAAACGTCAAAAGGCCGTGGATCAATCAACAAGCCAATATTGAACGGCGGGTTAAAACTGGCTCGAAGTTGCCGGAATCAACCGCCAATCAATGACAATCAATGCCTCTGTTATCAAACGTTGAGCTTTCGCACTCTCGTGCAGAGTTTGGACAGCGGTTGCATTTTTTAAAGACCGATTACACAGCGGGATACAGGTGCACATGACCAGGATATTGGGGAGGCTGTGCAGTTGTCAGAAACTGCGAAATCTTCAAGGGAATCTTGCAAAATTAAGTTCCCGTCGCTTAGTCCGTGCTTGAGGCAACAAATTGCCTAAAAAACAATAAATCGAGCAGAATATGTTCCGAATGTTCCAAAAACTTTCCCGACTATTTTCATCAGACAGGCAGAAGTGTGAGAGCGACATAGACATGAGTTTTTGCATCGAAACTAACAGAAATGGCTTCTGGTCACATTTCGGAGGGACTGGAACGACAATTCCAACACTTGCAAGTTTTCCTTCGCAGTAAACTTGGATCAGTACCAGACAGGTGGCATAAAAATGCTTTTACTTTGTGCAACTATATGCAGTTGTCTCTCAACCGAAATAGCAGCCCCGTGAATGTCCTTCCATCTGGTTATCTGTATATACAATTGCCAAAAGTCGCACGAGCGACGAACGACTTTCCGGACAACTGGTAGTTTCCTCGAAACTTTAGTAAGGCTAAAGAGGGCAAACAGTTTTCGTGAAACTGCGTCCTACTTGTGTGAAGCTCATAAACGAATACAGATATATACATCTATAAAAAAATGTAAATTCATATCTGTATTTTGTCGCATTTTGCAGCTAATATCGTAGTTTTGCACTGAGTCCAAGTTGCAGCATTTGTAACTGAAACACGACGCTATGAAAGCACATGGCCAGTTAAATAGATAGCGTGAAGGATCCACCTGGATGCTTATGCAATCGTTTGCCAAGATATCAGAAAAGTTTGTTTTTTTAAACGATATCCTTATCACGAGGCGAGCAAGATTATTATTGGGCATTATTATTGGTGTTTGTTAGAGTTAATAATTAAACATGACTCTGAAGTTTGCAGCGTTGAGATTCAACGAAAAACATTTTTTCTACTGATTATTTATTGAATTTTGAAAATCGTGGCAATTTTCTGAGTCGATTGAGTTTTTTTTATCGCAAGTGAGAATCGTTTTATTGGCCGGGCCAAATATTCAATAATAATTATTGGCTCCGCTGAAGAAATAACAGAATTTCGTTGCATTCCAACTATGCAAACTTCAGGATCATTAATTAAACGTGGCATTCAGCCAACGATTTTCTGCCTAAAAATGTTTTTTGTATTAGATTTTTCGGTTCCGGACTTTGGTCCATGTCAATAACCGTTCACATCGTTTGACAAGGACCTTGCGAATTGAGCACTAATGTGGTACTGATTTGTATGGATCGAGGCCTGCATTGTGGATGGGTACAGCAGCTCCGGCCGTTCCACTGCAAAATTCCTCGATTTATTCGCTCGTGGAATCTCGACTCCCGCTTTTGGTACACTTGGTATATATACGTCGTGTTTATATTCAACTCTATGATGCAAAGATGAGAGAGGGAAAGACTTACGCCGCAAGACAACGAGGAGTGTATATGATAATGCATTGTTTGGCCTGACAATACGCAAGAGCTCTCCATACCACGGACGGCTACACCAAAGTTTCCACTACGCTTATTTCGATCTTCAAATTGGAACGGTGGCATTGTCCCGGCAAGAGAATTCGCCAAACACAATGCTAAATTTCCCGTATCTGTTTGTAGCTCAGCTGGCACTTCGAACATGAATGCTCAAACAAAATGGCAACTCCTACACTTCAACTTCTCTACTATGTGCATCTTTATTGCCTGGTTGTAAATACATTTTACCCCTCAACTTGTACCTAAATACCCACGAAAAATATCAGCCACAGCATTCCCTTTTATTCTTGTCTTTATCCGATATTTTGCATCCCGCTTGTTATTATGATAAATTATGTCATCGAAAAAATTTGATATATTATAAAATCAATGGGGGACGTTTTCAACAGACCACTGAGTCAACCTATTTATGACTCTGAAGTTTGCAACGTTGAGATTCAACGAAAAACATTTTTTCTATTGATTATTTATTGAATTTTGAAAATTGTGGAAATTTTTCGAGTCGATTGAGTTTTTTGGTCGCAAGAGAGAATCGTTTCATTGGCCGGACCAAATATTGAATAGTAATTATTCGCTCTGCTGCAGAAATGACAGAATTTCATTGCATTCCAACGATGCAAACTTCAGGTTCTATTTTCATAGCAAATGAGAGATTTCATAGCCATATGAAAAGAAAACTACAACTCCAAACCTGCAGAGGGTTCAGTAAACAAAAAAAAATCAAAAATTATAAATAAAAAATGATTGTTAAACAAATAACCTCAAACAGAAATTCGTTCACTACGAACGACTACTAACGATTTGCCCATACAAATCAATCTTTAAAATTTAATTTCTTGAAATGCGACCGATTTTTGATGATCCTTTCTTGAATTTCTTGAAATGCGAACGATTTTTGATGATCCTAAAGTTTCCATCATTGGAATGCAACGAAATTCTGTTATTTCTTCAGCAGAGTCAATAATTATTATTGATTATTTGGTCTGGCGAATAAAACGATTCTCTCTTGCGACCGAAGAATTCAATCGACTCAAAAAATTGCCACGATTTTCAAAACTCAATAAATAATCAATAGAAAAAATGTTTTTCTTTGAATCTCAACGTTGCAAACTTCAGAGTCATGACTTTTGGGTGACCCATAATTTTTCTTCGGTTAAACTACAAACAAAATGTTGTAACTATGATCGACTACATACCACGCTCTTTAAGAATGCGTAAAAAAAATAGATTTTTGCAAGTAGGGTGTCACGTGTGCGTGCAGTGATCTCGCTTAATTAGTGTCCATTATTGATTATGATAATCAGAAGTAATGCGACTAGTGATCTGTCATGAAAATTTCCACGGAACTCAGGATCCGGAGACACTAATCATGTTATTAGTGCTCATGTCAGTATTTTCCCATAATAATTACGTCATTAGGACTGCCGGCACGTGCTTTGAGAGTGTATGTAAATTTATACCTTACTTATTGCAAGTAGAATTTTATTCAACTCTGTGCATCATTTTACAGGATTGATATGAATTCAGTTTTCCAAAAGATTTTCATGAGATAGCACGCGATATATCCGTGTGTCACGACAAATATCCTCGGAAATGATACTGAAGTTTGCATCGTTCGAATTCAACGCGAAACATATTTTTTCTTAGTTAATTTGATAATTAAATGACTCTGAAGTTTGCAACGTTGAGATTCAACGGAAAACATTTTTTCTATTGATTATTTATTGAATTTTGAAAATCGTGGCGTTTTTTTGAGTCGACCGATTTTTTTGGTCGCAAGAGAGAATTGTTTTATTGGCCGGACCAAATATTCAATAATAATTATTGGCTCTGCTGCAGAAATAACAGAATTTCGTTGCATTCCATCGATGGAAACTTCAGGGTCATGATTGAATTGGGTGTTGTGTATGTTACCGAAGTTTCCATCCTTGGAATGAAACGAAGAATATTTTTTTATCCATTATTTTGATGATCAATAAACTCGTTTGAATTTTTCTAGTAAATTCAGTTTTCGTACGGCACATAAGTCTGTCCTATTAGCGTCGACCAATACTGTATGAGAATCTCGCACTCTGCTATATGAAAAATCGTGAGTTTCGTTGCATTCCAACGATGCAAACATCGTCCTCGAATAACAATAAAGTTTTGGAAATCGTGAGCTGGGCACTATGTCTCATTGATTGAAAATGCACACAGCAAGTGGTCAGCACTCCAACCTGATTCACGACTTTCGAATGATCTCCAAAAGGAACGAATAGATGACACTGAAGTTCGCAAAGTTGGCATCCAACGAAAAATACTTTTTGCATTAATTTTTTGTTGAATTTCAAAAGAAAAGCCAATTTTCGTATCGCAATTTTGTGTTTGAATCCTGAAAAACGATCGTTTTATCGTCCTCATTCAATATCGAATAAAAATCATGAGTTTCCCTCAAGAAAAAACCGAATTTTGTTGCATTCCAACGATGCATACTTCAACATCATACAAAAAGTGGTTTATAGGCAGCTGGAAAAGTTGGTGATTAAAGATTATTTACGAGACTTTGTGAACAACACCTGCGTGGGTCGTGATCTCTCGAGTTTATAGCAACTTCAAGTGCAAGGCTGGTACTTGGTTCGGTGACCACTAGGACATATTCAAAAGCAAAGTGCATGATGACTCTGAAGTTTGCAACGTTGAGATTCAACGAAAACCATTTTTTCTATTGATTATTTATTGAATTTTAAAAATCGTCGTAATTTTTTGAGTCGATTGAGTTTTTTGGTCACAAGAGAGAATTGTTTTATTGGCCGGACCAAATATTCAATAATTATTATTGGCTCTGCTGCAGAAATAACAGAATTTCGTTGCATTCCAACGATGGAAACTTCAGGACCATAAGCGCATGGACAAGTCGAAAAGATTCAAGGATTGACCAGGAAAAATGAAATTAAGCGCCACGTTTCAACGATGCCGACTCTAATACGAAGATAATAATTTTCTTGTAATTCGCGAGGATATTTATTCGAAAGCACGTATGCGCGCGACAGCTCGTCACGTAGCGTCTACGGTGTGTAGATGAATCGGTATCAAGACGCATCCTTTTTAGCCTTCCAGCATGCGACGACCTTGCTCGCCTTCAAATTCCCGTTCAGGCGACAACAACGACATATATACACATTTTTTTATCTCGCATTCAACGACCATAATGAGGAATTCAATAAACATCGAGATTCAATGCAGAAGTCTCATGTTTATTAATAATTGTAATAAAAATATATTAAAAAGTTCCACTTACTTCATGAAAATTTCGGAAACTCGTTTCAGATTTTTTTTTCATCTCATTTCAATCTTCTCCGGAATTTTCCTTTAGCGAATCGCAAGAAATTAATTAAAAAATCAACAAAAACGGTAATTGATGCACATTTTTTTTTGTCATATATCTCGAGGACAGTCTACACAAATCCAATGAATAAAATTTCGTCACTATTTCACTTTGCCTCGCGATCGCTCAATTTCGCAATCTGAATCGTGCGTAAAATCGTTTTTCTCTCATTTTTCGAAGACGATAAGTATCCACGAGCAAAAATTGCTGAGTCTTGTGTAAAAATCGGCGATTATAATTTTCATTTATTTCCGAAGCGTCGAGTGACGAAATAAAATGCAGAAAAAATATCCAACGAAAAGGAAATTTCGGTCGATCGTGATATCGCGCGTGATACACAAAAACAAAATTTCTCGGACGGACTCGCCGTGTTGTTTGCGTTTTCCGCCACGAGGGAACGCTGCGAGCTTCGACTCGAAAATTTGCCGACAGATGAAGCCGTGCCGGGAAAACCCAACGGTTCGTGTTTCAAAATCGATGGATCAAGAGTTTTTTTTAAGAACCAATTTCATCATAGATTCTGCTTAACTTTCGGAAGAATTCGACGCGAGAGAGCAAAACTCGCTCGATGCATGGCAAAAAAGTCGCGCTAGTGAAAAGGAAAAAAATATTTTCTATTGCCAACGGAAGAATAATGAAAAAAATGTAAACACAAGTTCGTCGAGGCGAATATGCAAACGTGATTGTTTGTATAGAGCGCAAAAGAGCGGAGAGGTGAAAGAAACTTGACCGAGACCAAGACGTACGATCAGGTACAGAACCGCTCGCGACGAATGCCAGTGGCGAACTGTCCCACTCGCGGCGGAACTCTCTTTGACACAGAGAATAGAGCCGATGGCCCCCCCGCGTTTTCAATAACCACGCATATAGATTTGAGAGTAAAAAAACGCAGTCTCTCTTTCTCTCTCGTTATCGAAAGCCCTTGATACAAATGGCCGTGTGTAAAGGTGTGTGTACATTAATATACATGTATATGTTTATGTCAACACGCAACGTCTCGTGTTGCCGATGCCTGTTTTTTTTTTTTTATTAGTGCTTATTATGTCGCCTGCTCGTGGGTGCACTACGTGTATATTTTTCATTGAGATCCAACGATCGAATTGAATCGCCTCGGCAATTAGGATAATCGTCCGTTTAATGGCCTTGACCCTTCTTAACCTAACACTGTGTTAACGAAAGCTCACTGAGCCTCGCGACGTAGAGGATCACGATGAAACGAATTCTCGACAAAAAAAACTCCGTTTTTTACTGATTCGTTATGATCCTGAAGTTTCCATCGTTGGAATGCAACAAAATTCTGTTATTTCTTCAGCAGAGCCAATAATTATTATTGAAATTTGATCCGGCCTATAAAACGATTCTCTCTTGCGACCAAAAAATACAATCGACTCAAAAAATTGCCATGATTTTCAAAATTCAATAAATAATCAATAGAAAAAATGTTTTTCGTTGAATCTCAACGTTGCAAACTTCCGAGTCGTGATTCGGTTTCCTTTTACCAATGATCGTGGATTCTGATGATTCTGAAGTTTGCAACGTTGAAGATTCAACGAAAAACATTTTTGCTATTGATTATTTATTGAATTTTGAAAATCGTGGCAATTTTTCGAGTCCATTGAGTTTTTTGATCGCACGAGAGAATCGTTTCATTGGCCGCACCATATATGGAATCATAATTCTTAGCCCTGCTGAAGAAATAACAGAATTTCGTTGCATTCCAACGATCGAAACTTCAGGATCGTGGATTCTGTTTTTTTTTCTGATTCGAATCATATTTTTGCCTTCGTGAATGTCTGGAATTTGTGTCTCGACGAATCTTCGAGGTCAAATTTGACTCCGATCGAAATATTTTTGCAATTGCTGCTTGGAGTTTTTTTTTTTTAATTTTTGGTTGGAACGAATTCGATTTGGAATTTTCGAAAAACACTTTTTGGACACCCTGTATGTATTAACTTCACTTAACAACTCCTTCCCATGTGCCCTCGAATCGCTTTTAATTAATCTCCCGCGTAAACGGACCTCCCAAGAGAGACGGAACAACATAAAGAAATATAAGTGCATTCAACATCACGATATATAGCGTTTTAGGTGTGTGATGCTCGATCGTAATATCCATACACGCACCCACGCCAAGGTGTAATCAGGAAATCCGGGAGAAACTTTATACGCTCGAGATATTGAACAAAAAAAAAACAAATTGATTGAAATGCATACGAGAAAAACATCCGACGTGGCTTACGTCTCAACGACCCACAGGGCAGAAAAAAGTGATCGAAAGAACGCTGAAAATTGCCAAATTCATATACGACACTATTTGTGTTTATGACGAGTGTGTCGCATCCTCTCAAAAATTCGAGACAAAACGTTCCCTTGCACGTACGAAACATTTCGAACATTTCATGTCAGTGTTAAGAATGAAATAATTTTCGGAGTATTGAATAATAATTATCGGCTCTGCTGCAGAAATAACAGAATTTCGTTGCATTCCAACGATGGAAACTTCACGATCAAGTCGCGCGTAAGGACGCTTTTTTTATCCATCGATCGACGATTTTCTCATATTCTATACATAATTATGAAATGTTGTGTTGAATTATTTACCTCGAGTGTTTTCGGTGCGATGTTCTCGATGGCCAGCTGTCCTTTTCCGGCTCCTGCTCACAAAATCCTTTTCCACTGAATGCACTAATGCCTGCTTGTTTTCGTATGTATCTTGAGTGTCCTCGCGTTGACCTTGCTTCCCTCCGCGTGTTCCAACCTCCCAAGGATGCTCGACAATCTGTGCCTCGTTTACGTACCCGGCTTGACACACACACACACACAAACACTAAACGGAACTAATAATTTATTGCTTTTTATGTTGATAAAATTTCACTCAAACTAACTGTATTGATGCCGCGATCGAGACTGCGCGAAAAAACAAACAGCGGCAAAAAGAAGCTGCGATGTGTTGGCGCGAACTTACCGCGGTCACGTGACCCTCGACCGCGCGCGACAAGCGGCAAAACCGCGAACTAGTTTGTATTTCGTTATATTTTTGATTCCCTGGCAAACATAACCTCATCGGTTTATTTGTCAAACAGGATTGTGCACTTCGTATCCAAAAGTATCGCTGACAACTAGTTCGAATAGAAAAAAATATCGACAAGTCTCAACAATAGATTCGGAGGACGTTCTGAACAGAACCACGTGGTGAAAAACTGTCATTTGAACTCGCGGAAATCTGTAAATTCGCCGGCTACAATTTTCTAGAGGTTAAAAACGAAAAAGAATGGGAACCGATCACACACATAGACGATGGGGTCATCTCAGAAAAATCCTCGAGCGATCTGGACCATTTTGTCGCCCAGACTTCGAACCATCCCCCGAAACACTACAATTCCTTATGGAAAATTGTAAACTCTTGGTCATCGGTGCTGGAGGCTTGGGCTGCGAGTTACTAAAAAATTTGGCTCTCATGGGATTCAGACAAATTCATGTCATCGATATGGACACCATAGAATTATCCAATCTCAATCGGTAAGCGCATCAAAAATATCTTTCCATCTACGTAAATCTCTTCTCAGAGCTTACGATCTATCGTGATCAATCATTTAATCACAACAACCATCTTTTTTGACAATCGAAAAAATTGTCGTGGTTTGCCAAACTATACAAAAAATTAATAGGAAAATTGTTTTTTCTTATAATCCTGAAGTTTGCAACGTTGGAACGCAACGAAATTCTGTTATTTCTTGAGCAGAGCCGATAATTATTATTGAATATTCGATCCGGCCAAGAAAACGATTCTCTCTCGCGACCAAAAAACTCAATCGACTCAAAATATTGCCCCGATTTTCAAAATTCAATAAATAATCAATAGAAATAATGTTTTTCGTTGAATCTCAACGTTGCAAACTTCAAAGTCATTTCTTGTTGCATCTTGACGTTTCGAATGGCTGCAGTAGTTGAAATTTGAGCACAAAATGAACCAGCGTGTCCCAAAAGCTTGCTGTGCCCGAGAGATGGTCAAAAATCAAATTTCTTCCGAGCCGTTGATCATGACTAAAAGATCAAAGACAAAAAGATTTTGCCCAATGAATTCTTTCAAGTAAATTTGCTGCGTCATGATCCTGAAGTTTCCATCGTTGCAAATAAACAAAAAAGAATTTTTTTCAAAGTAAAGCCAACTTTCTCAGTCCACCAAAAGTTTCCGACAACTTTTTTCCATCATTTTTATGCTTCTCCAAAACTTTTGGTGGATTGAAGAATCTTTTTTATTTGACTTTGAAAAAGTTTAAATTTTGCTTATTTGCAAGTATGGAAACTTCAGAAACGTGATGCGTCACGAAATTGGTCCCGTAGACTTTCGCAAATTCCGTAGTCCCTGGAATTCTGAATTTCCTGACGCAAAGTTTTGTTAATTTGAAAAAAAACAGGCAGTTTCTCTTCCGTCACAAAGATCTGGGTTCGTCGAAAGCAGAAGTTGCAGCGAAGTTTATAAATAACAGAGTACCAGGATGTAACGTCATTGCGCACTGCTGCATGATCCAAGACAAGGACGAGGCGTTTTATCGCCAATTTCATTTGATCGTGTGCGGCTTAGATTCTATAGTAGCGAGAAGATGGATCAATGGAATGTTGCTGTCGTTGCTTGTTTACAAAGACGGGGAATTGGACCAGAGCTCGGTTATCCCGATGGTCGATGGAGGGACGGAAGGATTTAAAGGCAACGCCAGAGTCGTGCTGCCGGGATTGTCGGCATGCATCGAGTGCACTCTCGATCTTTATCCTCCACAGGTAAAGACGGACAAATGTTTTTAGCTCCAGGTGTGAAAAAAATTCACTTTTCTGATTGATCGCGATATATAAAATTCGCTGGGAATTTTCGCTTTTTTCACAGACGACTTATCCGTTGTGTACGATCGCAAATACTCCTCGTTTGCCGGAACACTGCATCGAGTACGTGAAAGTTATTCAATGGGCGAAAGAAAATCCCTTCGAGAGTGTAATCGACGGCGACGATCCGCAACACATTAATTGGATTTATGAAAAATCGATCGAGCGAGCCACTCAATTCGGGATCCGGGGTTTGACTTATAGACTCGTACAAGGAGTTGTCAAGAATATTATTCCCGCTGTTGCTTCGACCAATGCCGCTATCGCTGCAACGTGCACGACAGAAGTTTTCAAACTCGCCACCAGCTGCACACTTTCTCTCAACAATTATATGGTTCGTAGGAATCGAAGCGAAATTATGACTCTGGAGTTTGCAACGTTGAGATTCAACGAAAAACATTTTTTCTATTGACTATTTATTGAATTTTGAAAATCGTGTCAATTTTTCTAGTTGATTGAGTTTTTTGGTCGCAAGAGAATCGTTTCATTGGCCGGACCAAATTATTCAATAATAATTATTGGCTCTGCTGAAGAAATAACAGAATTCCGTCGCATTCCAACGATGCAAACTTCAGGATCATACGAAATTTGAGATTTTCTACGAGTTTTCAAACGATTCATCATTTTTCCATCTTTGTTCTCAGGTTTTAAATAATTTGGACGGAATATATTCTTACACGTACGAAGCAGAAAGAAAATCCGATTGCTTGGCATGCAGTCAACAACCGCGGGAGATTCGAATTCGCGATGAAACCGTAAAACTCAAGGAACTTATCGAACTGATGTGCGAGCGACCTGACCTACAAATGAAAAATCCTGGCCTCACGGCAAACATCAATGGAAAAATGAAAACTCTTTACATGCAGACTGTCGCCAGTATTGAGGAAAGAACGCGCGAAAATCTGACGAAAACTCTCGGAGAATTGGGACTCGAGGATGGCATCGAAATAAACGTCGCCGATATCACGACACCGAATACAGTCGTTTTCAAACTTCGATTTGACCCACGCGACATCGAAATGGATTGATCGCAATAAAACAATTAACATACTTTCCTTCATTAACATCATTAACAATTTTCGCATTAATCGCATCGTTGCTCACTGAAATAAAACTTTGTAAATATTCATCAACGAAATCACGTTTTTCCATCGATTCGACTCATTTTTCCTCAGCCTCCGACAAGCACAACAAATATTTAAAAAAAATACTCAAAAAATCGTAATAAATGTTCATATTTTTGCTATTACCAAAAAAACCTCTTGAGGGACTTCGTTATTGACAAAAACCACCGAAAATAAAAATATAATCGTTTCAACGTTGCATGGCATTTCGTCAACGATGTAGGCAAGCAACGGCATCGCAGATCCGGCCGAGCCGATTGCCGGGCAGTCCCTTGGTCAACGGATTTTCACGAAATTCACTAATCGTGAAAATTGCTTGTGGAATACAACAAAAAACATTGAATAAAATTTCTCCCATGCTGAGCAGCCTAAATTTTCCATTTTCCATCTCTGGATTCCTTCCATAACGGAGTCCCAAAATATTTCGTGAACAGAATTCGAGAAAAATCGATCGGAACGAGTTTCCTGCATACGGCGTCCCTTACGACACGTGGGAATCCATGCTTTTGGGAACGAAACGACGTGAAACTAAATTTCGGTAATGACACCGCGTTCAGCCACTTTTTCACGCAATCTTCAATGCCCACATGCAAAAACTGTACAATAACACGAGATAGCTCATATGTATTAGTAAAAATACACCGAATACAAAAAAATATGAAAGATCGAGCCCAAACCGATGAGAAAATACGTGTTGCGATTAAATTACAATGAAAATTTGAGTACAAAAGTATATTCTCGTAATAATTCATAATTGATGCAATTTTTCGAGACGTTTTTGCTGTGTACGACACGCAACGATGATTCAATTCTGATCGGACATAGTTGACGAATTATTTTCGCTAGTTATGAGTAATTTCTTTGCCCCCGACGATTGACAGCGTTTATTTTTTTTTCCCTCGGCCACGGAATGCTATTTGCGAAATAATCCGTCTCCTTTGCCATAATTGTCTCAGTTTTTGTTTCCTTTTACCGTCATCGAGGCTTCCGGACAAATCGTGCAACGAAATCGCGATCGGAGCGCGGATTCTTCAAGGAATAATCATTTTGAAGAAAATCCATGGGCAACGACGCTGGAACTTGGCTAGCGAAAAAAAACTCGCCGATTTGATTCGGCTTTCCGATCGAATTCGTTGATTCACGATTTAATCGGCGGAAACGCGTCCAGTTGCTTTCTCATTTTATTCAATTCTGTTTTTCAATCAGCTCAACGAATTGTGTATGGTAAAAAAAAAAGATGAGTAAGTTATTGAGTAAAATTCGATGATAGAGTTTCGCATGTGTTGTTTTTGTTGTTTTATGTGGTTGATAAAGGATTGAAAAAATTTCGACACTTTCCGAATGAGGAACATAATGTAATATGAACGACAATGAATTACGGCCAACCATGGAAATGTTTTTACTCCGGAAATATCTCTTCGGACATTATGCGACATTCGGAAAATTAATGTCGCTGCGATCGTTACGATGGTCCAAATGAATGTTGATTCAGTGCACGATAGTCTCAGTAACTCAAAGAACAATTGATTCTCGTGTTAAGCCTTCGCGTCCACTTCCATCGTAACTTCCCCAACCGCTTTTTCCGCCTTCTTTTTCTTCTTTTTCGCTGATTTCGGATTCGCCGAGGAATTCAAGAGCGTCTGCAAAACATTCAACCAATTTTTATCTTGCCCAAAATGCCTGCAACTGCTAAATTTCCTGTTTTTTATCACGTTGAAAGGACAAACTCACTTTTAATTCTTGATCGTCGACTACGCAGTCCGACTTGAACGACTCAAGTTCGAAAGGAATTCCGGTGATTTTGTGAGGCCCATTGGGCATCAACAAAACTGTGAATTTGAATTGCGCCGCGTATTCGGTCGGTTTTTCATACAAAACCTGAAATCGAAGCCACGAGATGAGGAAATATTTAAATATTTGAAAACTAAACAGCGTAACATTTTAATGGAGATTCAAAATCGATAAATATGCAATTATTGATGACTCTGAAGTTTGCAACGTTGAGATTCAACGAAAAATATTTTTTCTATTGATTATTTATTGAATTTTGAAAATCGTGGCAATTTTTCGAGTCGATTGAGTTTTTTGGTCGCAAGAGAGAATCGTTTTATTGGCCGGACCAAATATTCAATAATAATTATTGACTCTGCTAAAGAAATAACAGAATTTTTCTGCGTTCCAACGATGAAAACTTCGGGATCATGTTTATTGAAAATAAAGAATGAAATTACCTGGAACGGCTCGATTAATCGATGATTAACACATTCGACGACCGCCATTTTGGCTTTCTTCTCATCCTCGAAAGTGCGCAAATTGAAGGGCATGAGACCGTGTTTGTTGTTCAATTCGCTGTAAAACATGCGGGACGTTTTCAACTTAAGCTGATAAGTTTCTTCCGTTTTCTTGTATATGGTCACCCGCGTATCCTGTTCCCGACCAACACCTTCGCCTGTGCTCACGAGCACATCCATCGCGTATACCTGTTTGGAAAACCATTGATTTTAACACAATTCCATCGATTTCTATGCATTCTATTCCTGCCTTTCAATGCAAAATTACAAATTACAATAAATCTACTAAAACGATTTGTCAAAATCGGTTACCACGTTAAATTCAAACCCTCAGATTATTAATATAAAGACGAAAATAAATGAACTCAATTGTACTCACTTCGTGAGTTTCAAGAGTAAACTTCTCGTGCTCTTTTTTTTGGGCGTCATTGGGATTTTGTATGATTGTCTTTTCACCGTCAATTTTGAATTGCTTTAGCTGGTGGCTCAGCATACCTTCGATGGGCTTACAATTGTAAGCTCCACAGATTTTTTCCACCGTTCCCGTTATCGCGTACGTCTGAAGATGAAAAAAAAAGGTCTCAGACTTTTTTGTTCGGTTTTTACGTTTTCGCTTGAGAAAAAAATTGACAAAAATTGAGAATTTTCGTTTATACCTCTGTTCCCGGTTTCAACAGCCTCAAAGCCGCTTGAGACGCGTAGTGAGCAGCCAAAACGACATCGGCTTTTCTTCCAGTGACTTTTTTTTCACTGGAAGATCCAATGACGATGGTATGAGCCACAACCGCAATGAATCCATCGACATGCGCTCCAAGATCTCTGCATAAGAAACGAGAGTCTCAAATTATTTCAAACCCTTTTTAAGACATCCTACAAGTGCATGTTGGGTCAATGCGACCCAAGCCATTTTATAAACAATTGTATTCTTCCGAAACTGCATTTTTCGTGTTTCGTTTTTGTAGAGACGTTTTTTATGACTCTGAAGTTTGCAATGGTGAGATTGAAAGAAAAACAGTTGTTTTATTGATTATTTATTGAATTTTAAAAATCATTACGATTTTTTGAGCCGGACCAAATATTCAATAATAATTATTGGCTTTGCTAAAGAAATAACAAAATTTCGTTGCATTCCAACGATGCAAACTTCACGATCATGCGAAATTTGAGATTTTCTACGAGTTTTCAAACGATTCATCATTGTTCCATCTTTATTTTCAGCTTTTAAATCATTTGGACGGAATATATTTTTACACGTACGAAGCAGAAAGAAAATCCGATTGTTTGGCATGCAGTCAACAACGGCGGGAAATTCAAATTCGCGATGAAACCGTGAAATTATTTGTTGAATTTTGAAAATCGTGGCAATTTCTTTCGTTTTATTGGCAGGACCAAATATTCAATAATAATTATTGGCTTTGCTGAAGAAATAGCAAAATTTCGTTGCA
Organism: Diadegma fenestrale; assembly: GCA_037043255.1. Lineage (NCBI taxonomy): Eukaryota > Metazoa > Arthropoda > Insecta > Hymenoptera > Ichneumonidae > Diadegma > Diadegma fenestrale. The sequence continues at coordinate 1,892,292 of CM073311.1, read as the reverse complement.
TTCCAACGATGGAAACTCGTTTTTTTAGTAAATGAGCCATGTTTCATGGCCTAAGGGCCATAGACAGAGGATTGTTTGGGTCAAAATGACCCGGTATGCACTCAAAGGGCTAATGCGTCGCAGAATTATTATTTTCTCATTTGTCCTGCCAAATCAACAATCGCGGAAATGCTTTTTTCTCAACTTACACTTTAACTACATCGTCCTCTTTCAAAACGAGATCCGGCTCACTCGCAATTGGCGAGAAATGGCAGATGCAGTTATTGACCGATATACAGGTAGGGAACGCAATTCCCTTTTTCAAATCTTTTTCCTTCTTGAAAACTTTGCTCGTCTCTTCCAACAGCAACTTGTCGCCGTACTCGCACGCTTCCCTCACCGAAGCGCCAGCTACGCACTTGTCCAGAACCTGTTTCAAAACCTCTGGAAACACAATGAAAAACCGATAAAACTGATTTTTCAAAAAAAACTTGATTTTTTCAAAGAATTCAAATTCATCGGCACAATAATTTTTTGACCGACGTCGTGCAATTCCAATTCGCCAAATTTTTTTTTTCTCAAGCATCGTCTAAAGCCGAATCGTAATTCAAAGTTTCGTTTACTCGCGAGTTGTTGCATAAAAATGCGTAAATTTCGGAGGCAGATTCGAGCGTTGAAACGTGTGAGAATTAATTAATTAACTAATGAGATTAATTATTCAAATAAACATCGTCTCCCGGGTTTATCGCTGTTCGTTACAATCTGAAAAAACGAAGAGAAACGAGACTGTGTTGGGGAGCTGAAAAAAAAAAAAAAATTTCGATCTTTTTGTGAATGATGCCATTCGCGGAAACGTGCTCCGATTTTTGGAACGCCAGAACTATTTTTTGGGGGAACTATTTTTTTGGTCGCTTGATATTCGGAGATCGATGGAAAAAAAAGGGACGCGCTTGTTATACGCGGATCGAACGGTTGGGTTAATGGCGCATCAGATATCGAGTGTGGAACGAGAATAATTGACGGATTCGGAAGAAATTTAGTGTACGAATTTGGGGTCCGCGTGAAAGCCCACATGGTGGAGTTGTGGCCGGCGTTAATAGCCACACTCCATATGGTCCGAGTTGAAACGACATCGGGAATCCATAAACTAGTAGTTTTCATATGAATATCGATGTTTTAAAGACGTTTGGAGATATTTGAGGGATCATTTTCTTACGGTTCACGATGGCTCCAGCCATCTTATATTTGGTAACAACCAAATCTTCGGCGATCGTCTTCTCAGCCTCATCTTTGTCCGCCATGGTTTTAGCACAACTTTTACTACACGGCACTTGCACGGGGGTCACGTGATATAAAATTAAACCTTAACCGCTTCCGTGTTCCGACACTAAAATTAAGCTGCGTTTTCATCAATGATAGTTTGGGCGCAAAGCTCAATGAAATCCTCTCCGTAAACACGTCTCGGTCGGTAAAAGCGGTCGATGCGGAGCACTCCGAATCATGTTGAGAGATTGGAGCGTGGCACAAATGCGTCAAAAGTTCAACAGCAAAACGTCACTCCCTCTTTTATAAATCGATTTGAACAATCAAAGTTTCAAGGAATTTTAATAAAACTCGACGCTTTCTGAAAATTGGAACGAATTGCTTGCGACAATCTTTGCAAAAAGCTGCTCCAGTTTTCTGTACCGACACTAAGGATCAATCTTCATGAATGGTACAGACTACAGATGGGCCTCGAAGAATTTTCGCGGGAAAGATTGAACATGATTGAGATCTGGGAGAGTTTTTATTGGTTTTGACTCGGTAAAGATGTGTGCGGTGGAGATTTCCTCAGTGGAATTTGGTGCACAATCAATTTACAGTTGAGTTGAGTTGTTTTGCAGCGCGATTAAAATCCCTATGTGCAGCCAACATGCCCGAAATTTTCCAACTATAAAGTCCCTGGTCGGACAAATTCCCGAGTTGCAGTGAATTTGGTCGTGTCAATTGGCCAAACTGATCGAACTTGAAAACCACACAGGCAAAACAATTCTGTAAACATTTTCGTGTGCTTGTCGCGAACCACGTGGATTCATGAAAAGTTTGATCCTCATAACCAAGTGATAGTAGTGATACAAGAATTATAAGGAGTCTGGGAACACCGAGCAACGAAGATTATAAAAAGTAACTCGAAAAAATGAATTTTAATGTATAAAGAAATGATCAGAAGCAAGATTTAACGTTATGTGTCAAATTTGGAGGTTATGTTTTGCATCATCGATTGTGTAATGCGAACTTATGATTGATCGAAAATCGTGTTTTCTCGCATCGTTTTTCAAAGCGTTGATAATTCCTCGATATTTTACGAAAATAATTGAAATGAGTTCCTTGATGGTTCCGCCCGTCTCTGTGCGAGGTATGACGCGTCTCGATCGTGATTCTTTTACAACAACGATTCTCGTGCCTTGCGTCAAATTGGGGCCGGTAAAGCTCTCCGCACTCACGCCAACTCTCAAGAAATATTTACTCAAGCTAAAAAACATAAAACCCATTCAATCCAAAGAAAATCAAACGATCGTTTACTTAGATCCGAAAAAAGTCGTAAGCATGAACGACCTCGATTCCGCTGACGTTAAAATCCTGAAAAACTACGTCGACGACATTGAGCATGTGGAATTGACCTTGAAGTACGAAAACTGGCAATCCGACGATATCCTCAAAGCAGTTTTACCCGAAAACATAGAAGTTCCAACGTCTTTTAGCAAAATTGGTCATATAGTTCATTTGAATCTTCGAGATTCTCAGCTCCCGTACAAAAACCTTATCGGAGAAGTTCTCCTGGATAACGTAGCCCAAGCCCGAACAGTCGTCAACAAATTAAACGTCATAGACACGACTTACAGACATTTTTCCATGGAGATTCTAGCCGGTGAGGGCGACACGGTAGCGACCGTCAAAGAAAACGGGTTCACGTACAAATTCGACTTTGCAAAAGTCTATTGGAATCCCCGACTGTCAACCGAGCATGCAAAACTCTTGACGCTCATGAAAAAGGGCGACGTTCTGTACGACGTTTTTGCGGGGGTCGGTCCGTTCGCGATCCCGGCCGCTCGGCAAGGGATCAAAGTTCTGGCCAACGACTTGAATCCGGAATCTTACAAATGGCTCAAACATAACGCGACGACCAACAAAGTCAAGAATTTTCAGGCGTTCAACAAAGACGGTAGAGATTTTTTGTTGACCAACGTGAAAAACGATATTTTAGAACGACGGACTGCAAATTCGTCGGGCAGCGAACACATCGCCATGAACTTGCCGGCTCTGGCTTACGAATTCCTCGATATTCTGCCGGGCTGGTTCGACGACAGGGACAGGATAAAAGTCTGTGAAAATCCGCCCGTTATCCATCTCTATTGCTTTGTCAAGACGGACAAAAGCGACGATCCTGCAAACCTGGCAAAAGAGCTTGTAGAGGCCAAAATTGGTTGCTCGCTGGATGGCGGAGCTTTGAGAGAAATTCATCACGTTAGAAACGTTTCGCCTAAGAAAGAAATGATGAGAGTCTCGTTCGCGCTCACAGAGACTATGATTGGTGGGCAGGAACCATCAAGGAAGAAGGCCAAGCTTGAATCTTGTTCAAAAACGTTTATCAACAATGAAATTACAGGCTGCGATGGGGAAGAACAAAAAGAGAGTCAAGAAAAACGATAAACCAGCACCAAAGACGAAAAATGTGCCCATGAAAAAGGTAATTTTGGTAAATCCTGAGAAAACGACCAGTCTCATTAATATTATTAATAATTTATTAATTTATTAAATTAATCGATAATAAATAAATCAATTCATAAATAAATAATAATATTTTTTAAAAAATCATAAATAAATAAATTAATAATAATAATAATTAATTTGATGGCGTTGGAGTTTGCATCGTTGAAATGCAACGAAATTCTGTTTTTCCTGTGACAAAGTTCATTATTAAAATGCAGAACGTAATTACGAGATTAAAACGATCGATGTTTCCGATCCAAAAACTATATTGGCTCGAAAAATTCAGACAATTTTAAAAATTTAACAAATCATCGATAAAACGAAATATTTTTCGAGCCATTGCAACGTTGCGAACTTCAGATTCATTTACATTGCAAAGAAATTTCGTTCCATTTACACGTAAAAATTACTCGCCCTGAATAACTGGAAAAAAATACAAACTCATTTTTTCTTCCCCTGCAGTCGACCCAGGAAATCGTGACCAAGAGAAATAAGGAAAAAATCAAGCACATCGATCAACAGTTCCAGTCTCTGCGTCCGTTGGTTAACATGAGAAACTCCGTTCCCATGAAATCAAAACCCATTTCCGAGCCCAAGAAATCTTCTGAGCGCCCGAAACTACCGAATATCAAATCCGACGTTGCAACGAATTTGATCAAAGATCTTAAACTCTGATGAATCCAACGTATGTCTCTTGATTACGTTATCTCAATGTCAAATTTACATGTAAATATAAAATTACGACTGATAATTATTCAAGAGTTTTTGTACATAGAGCGACAAAGATTTTGTGCAAGGGGAACCAAAATATATCGTTATTTTGAAAGTTAATCTCGTAGTTTTGAAAAATCATCATTTCCATCCTCGAAAACGACGAAATTTTTGCGTTTATTCGGTTTTTTTCCTCCGAAAAGTCAAAAAATTCATTCATTAGGGAAAATCGCTTCTAAAAACGTGATTTCCCGTAGAAATGAAACGTCCAAAGCAATTAAAAAAAAAAAAAATACGATAAAAGGTTTGGAGCGAAGCAACGCTGGAAAGAAATGCCAGGGACTTTTTATTTTATTGCACATTCTTGATTATAATTACAGAGGATTTCGTTAGCCTACAATTCAGTTGAGAGATCAGATTCGTTTCCAAGTTTTGTTTCTCGTCCCAAGCCTAACTCGCGGCTGGCGCATTTACAGCTTCGGTCGTCGTGCTCACTGCGTCGTTCGCCGGTGCTGATTCTTGCAATTCCAACCATGGAAGTCTCTTCTGAAGTTCCAACCTGTCGTTAAGGGAAAAACACGAATGTGAATGAACGAGTGAGCCATTTATTTTTGCTCGCTAAACATTCAATATTTTTTCCCTGCAAAAAACTCACGTGCAATCAACTTTCTTATGAATGCCCAATTTTTCATCAATGATTTTTTTTTCTATCATCCCAAATTTGCTTCCATTTTAATGTAAAAAAAACCGATTCAACAGAATGGACGAGAAATTTGAATTTTGACGGTTTAATCGATTTGGAAAAATCACGGCTGACGAAACGTACAATAAAAAGTTGTTTGCTAAACATTCAATATTTTTTCCCTGCAAAAAACTCACGTGCAATCAACTTTGTCACTAATTCTCAGTTTTTCATTAAATTTTTGTTTCTCTTACCCCAAAATTGCTTCAATTTTAATGTAAAAAAAACATATTCAATATAATGGACGAGAAATCTAAATTCTGACGGGTTAATCGATTTGGAAAAATCACGGGAGATCCCGTACAATAAAAGAAGAAAAACCAGTGACGGGCTGGACGGCGAAAATCGGGAATCGTTCCTTTTTGTCAATATTTTGAAAATTGATGACTCTGAAGTTTGCAACGTTGAGATTCAACGAAAAACATTCTTTCTATTGATTATTTATTGAATTTTGAAAATCTCAGAAATTTATTGAGTCGATTGAGTTTTTTGGTCGCAAGAGAGAATCGTTTTATTGGCCGGAGCAAATATTCAATAATAATTATTGGCTCTGCTGAATAAATAACAGAATTTCGTTGCATTCCAACGATGCAAACTTCAGGATCATGGAAAATTGACTGAATGGAGTAAGCTTTGCGAACCTGTATCTCGGGTGGCTTATGGCGTAAACGTATGGATCCAGACAGGCGACGAATTTGCAAGTACAAGCTGGTATCATCGTGACTCCAGGCGTGAGTAAAGATTTGTTGCCAAAGGCTCCGATGAGAGAGCAAACGCCATAAGGTGTCCAGGAGCAAACGAAGAGGAAGCAGATGGTGATGGCAGCCTGAAAAGTTTCGACGAACGTGATAAAATCCTCAAAAACACCCCGAGCTACTAGAGATTCAGGATTTCAGAACGAAAAGAATATTTGAGAGGTCCAGGAGCCAGAGACGAAAAGCGATACGAACCTTCGCGATACGAACTTCTGCCGATTGAGCGTTAGAATTCGTGTTGCTTCTCAAGCTCTCGACGTTCATTTTTTTCGCCTGTTCGCGTAAAGCTTTTTCGTGGTTGACGACGTGACTAACGATTTGGCTGTAGTAGTAAATAATCAGGCTCATGGGAATGACGTAAGAGAAGGTAAATATCGTCGCCACGAAGTAACGAATCTCTGAAGAGTCGGTGAGATAATCGAAGCTGCAAGATGTCAAGAAACCTTCGGGCACGAATCTGCCCCAGACGCCCATCAGTGGCATCAAGCCCCATGGGACGACGTACGTCCAAATCAGAGCGATGAACAGCATCACCTGACCTCTCGAGAGTTTCCCATCCAGAGGGTGCGCGATTGTGCTATAAAATGTCAAATTTTCCATACAAAAACAAACCAAAAACCTTAAAATCAGCAAAAATGGTGCTGAGCTCAAAAAAAACGGAGTAGGCTGAATAAAATTCGAGCAAATCATTTTTACGGATCTGTGAACAAAAAATTGGGACTTTTTATTGACTGTCAAGTTTTCGAAAAACGAGAGAAATTAAAAAACGCAAAAAATCGAATTAGATCCAGTTTCGAAGATAATTCGAAAAATAACGCAAATGACCGATGGCTGGAGTTTGAATTTCGATCGGGAAAAAGTTATAGACATTTTTGTCAGAAAATTAAAAAAAAAATCGACAATATTTCTCTAAATTACCTAAAAATTCCACAGAGCAGAGATAAAAAATTGAAAGTAAACGATCCAATTACGGATTTGCAGATAATTCGAAAAAAATAACGACCGATGGCTAGAATTCGATTAAAATCGAACATTTGATTAATCGAATTTTTTACCTGTATCGATCGTAAGCAATGGCAGCATTCGTCATGCTCGCCCCGATGCCTGTCAAAGATCCAATGAACCCAAATATTTGGCATCCCAAATTTCCCAGTGCAAAACCAGTGTTGAATGAGTTGTAAATGAAAATGGGTGTCTTGATCATCATGAAGAAGTCACAAATCGCCAAATTGACGACGAACATGTTCGACGGCGTCCGTAACGATTTGGCCCTGCGTTGAATCAGTATAATTAACATGAAATTCATTGTCATTAACTCTCAATAACCGAGAACAATAATTAATTAAGCAATTAATAATATTATCAATTAACCACGTACATCAATTAATATTCAATAATCAATTATTGTAATTAGTTAATTAATTAATTACGAGTCATTATTAATTAATACAGTTAGCAAATAATCACTGAACTGGCATCGATATTTTTTCCAACACTCTAATACAAAAATATTCGTAAATGATTGATGAATTAATTAAGTAATCGCCTTGATAAATAAATCGCTGAGCTTGCATCGATGTTTTTTCCAAAACCGTAATTAAAAATATTCGTAAGTTATTGATTAATTAATCAATTAATTAATTAATTATTGATTAATTATTGATTATATTTACGAAAATCGTAAATTATTAATTAATTAATTAATTAGTTAATTAATCAATGATTTACGATTTTTTTAGTACGGTTTTGGGATAAATATCGATGCAATCGATTTATTGAAGAAAAATAACTTTGGAATTTGGGGGGCAAATAATGAATAAAGTGAAATGAAAAGGGAAAAAACTTACGCGCAGAATATCCATAGAACGAGGCCATTGCCAAGGAGTGCTACGAACGTAAAGACAATATATAGCAGGCCTAGTAAATAGTGAAGGGAGGGGTTTGGCTCGGGATAGACCAGCCAGTGCTCGGGTATGTGAACAAGTTCCTCGGCAGGGACGTTCCAGCCAAGCAAACGTGGTGGTCCTGCTGGCAAAACTCTCGCCTCCCAATGGACGCTAGTGTTCGACATGTTGGTCACCACCGTCCGCCAATACCCCTCACCTTGTTCGCAATCACTCGAGTCTCAAGCTTTTATACCTTTTTTACCACCAACTCTTGTCTATTTAATTCCCTTTCCCTCGAGCCATATCGCAGGCTTAGCTTTCCTTAATTCACTTACTCCAAGGCTTCGTGCAGCTTATCTAACGGATCATCTCGTTATTTCCCTGGGTCAGCAGAAAAAAAAAGTAAACGAAAAAAAAAACGTCTTTTCAAAGTCAAAAGCAATCCAACGTCACAGGGTGTGGAAGGGCGGACTGACTTTCATTCCTTTTGCCACTCGTCAACGAGCAATCTTCACATTCGTGTCCAGAGAGTGTTGACGCGACCGGTTCATCGCGTCCGATCGCGTTACACTCCGGAAACCAAAAAATCGTCAAATTTACAAGTAAAAAAACGAAAAACGGGGATAATCCAATTTTTTGTTTTTTTTTCGGCCGATTCAAAAACTTCCGAGGCTCGTTGTCCACATGCAACAAGTTTATCGTGATTGACATCGCACAAAGTCCGGTTTTCGCACGAAAGACCCGATTTTTCTTGGGTCAAATTGACCCGGATTGGAAACCTCGAGTTAAACGTGGGCGAATGAAAAAATTTCACGTTCTTGTAAGATTGTACTTATTTTTATTATTTTATTTTTTTGGAACGTGTCGTTTGACGATTTTTTATTCTTAACATTCTCAAATCCGAGTACTAAAAAGTTTTTATTCATAATTTGTGAGTTTTGTTTGTTCTTCTATGATAATCGTTTCCAGCCGCCGATGCTCATCCGTGAACCTAAAAAAAAAATGAAATTTTAAGGCAAGAAGCAAAACGAAGTGTTTTGGACGAAAATTTTGCACTGTAGGAAATTATTTTCAATTCTACGAAATATTATCAACAACATTAGTTAATAATATGAATAAATTTTTCTAAAATTTCGAGTCCGATTGTCCAATGATGCGAAATAATTCAATAAATCGTCAAAATCATTAAAATGTTAGAATTTTGTGGATCGACAGACCTGCCCATAAATGATAAAGAATTGCAGAAACAACGAGAACGTGGCATGCCTCAAACTTGCAAGAATTGGCATGTGGTCCACCTCGAAAAAAATCGCTATCGACTTCGCCCCATTCAGGAATGCTTCGCGTTTTCTCCATCATCCAAAAAAACGTTTTCGTACGTAACGTCCTTTTCAATTCTGCACCAACTTGTTCACGGATTCGACGATTGTATTGGTTCAACCATCGTCGCTGGCAGAAGGCAATAATTTATCGAATTATTCGACATTTATCGAAGCATGAATGTTCTTAAGAAAAAACAATGGCAAAAAGATTCGTGGAGTGACTGAAATTGTTAGGAAATCTGTACGTTTAATTTCATTGTGGCGTTTGCAAAAATTTTTCGATTTTCTAAAGAATTTTTTAATAAATTCTGGAAAAAAAACATTTTCAGAGTAAAATCAGGAAATTTGTCCATTTCACTTCGTTGTCATTAAATTTTTGCAGCATATTTCGATTATTTAAAGAATTTCCTGCCAAATTCTAGAAAAAAAGAAAAATTCTTGAAGTAAATGGAATCATGAGGAAATTCGAGCATTCCAAGACTTTCGTCAACACTTTGAGTTAATAAATTAAGTTCATTCCCTTGTGAAGCAGAATTTTGAAGAAATTTTTCGATAAATTCTTTCTAAAAAAAATTGAAGTTTTGGGCTAAACTCACGTGAGCAGGACTCAACATTTTGACATCTATCAACTTTGGCTCATAAGGAACGAGAGTGACGTCGTTGAACTTCAGGAAAGTTTGTCTGCCAAATCTCTGGGAAGAAAATGAAAAGATGGAAATTCGTTTATTGAGCAATGTTTTTTAAATATTTAAGGAATTTTTTCATTAAATGGAGTGAAATTAAGTACCGGCGTATTGGCATCAACTACTTCGAGGATATTTTCCAATCGTACACCAAAATCGCCCTCTTTGTAATATCCTGGCTCGTTGGAGAAGAAAAAACCTGGTCTGAGTCGTACAGCGTTACAGCGTAAATTTGGAGGAACTGTGTCCACGTAAGACACGCTTATAGGAGCTGAAATAAAACAAAAAAATTCAATTTTCAACAAACCCAACCCTCCGCTGATCATATGGGTCTTCGAGACCCAAAAAACAATTTTTTTTCGAAAATCTTGTTTTTTCGAAGGTTTTTAGTGAAGAATAAAAAAATGCAATGACTACGAAAATTTGGAAACCTCTGAGGAGAGAAAATCATGATTTCCGGACGTTTTTTGCATGGTACAGAAAACTTTTCGCAAGTTTAATAAATTTTTTTCGGAAATTTGAATTTTTGATACTCGAGAATCGATCGAGATTTAAGAAAATTCAAAAATAAAGGTAAATTTTACGTTTTTTGGACGAATTACTCACGTTCGTGGACCGAACCAAAATGACCAATTCCATGGCCAGTCCCGTGCATGTAATCGTGGCCTGCGCTCCATAAAGGTCCCCTGGCAAGTGCATCGAGTTGATCGGTTCTGAGGTCACGCGGGAAGGTCAGAGAGGCGAGCTGAATTGAACCCACGAGGACTCTCGTATAAGCTTCTTTCTGCTCTTGAGTTGGTTCCCCATAATGCAAAGTCCTCGTGACATCGGTTGTGCCATCTACAGGCCAAAGAATGTGATAGAAAACGAAAATTTTTTCCGGCTTTTTTATGATCCCGGAGTTTGCATCGTTGGAATGCAACGAAATTCTGTTATTTTTTCAGCAGAGCCAATAATGATTATTGAATATTTGGTCCGGCCAATAAAACGATTCTCTCTTGCGACCAAAAAACTCTATCGACTCGAAAAATTGTCACGATTTTCAAAATTCAATAAATAATCAATTGGAAAAATGTTTTCCGTTGAATCTCAACGTTGCAAACTTCAGAGTCATTCTTTTAAGGAAGTTCCGTTAGTAGAGCGATAAAAATCGATAGATAAAAATCTGAAAACTCAATATGTTGTTATTTATGCAGCAAACTTTAATCTCTTTCAAAATCATCGTAGGTCAACGAAGATTTACTGAATATTTTCCAAGTCGAAAGTCACTTTGTTCAACATTGGCTTTACGGATATTTCTTACCCTTAGGAAATCAGAAAAATATTTAAAATAGTTCCTGATTAGATAAAACGCGTATTAAAATCTCAATTTACAAAAAAAACTCCAAGGGTTCCGAATCAATGAAAAAATAGTGGGCTCAACGAATGTTTGGAGGAGATATTTCTAGTTAAAATCGACAGAATGCTCGGAACATCTCATTTTTTAAGAATTTGGCAACGGATCGCTTGCTAAACGAAAAGCGGATCGTCATTTTTTCTTGGGAATTGTGCCTCACTTTATTCGTTATTTCCTGCGCCATAGCGGAACCTCCTTAACGCGGCTCCGGCTTAATTTACTTCGAACTAGTTTTTTCAAGTTTCGTTGGTGTTTTGCATTTTGAACTCCCGACTGCCCGTACGGGCCGGGAGTTATCGAAAAGTACGATTCATCGATGTCGATCCTTTAGTTAGGCCAAGGGGTTTAAAGGATTTTTTATTTACCGAGATATTGTCCTCCCGAGTCAACGATCAAGGTCGAAGTGGCGCCTATCGGGACGCTCGACTTTTCGGATGGCATGTAATGCGGAAGAGCACCGTGCGGACCGTAGCCAGCAATAGTTGGGAATGCGATGCCTTTGCTGAGGTCCTGTTCGAGGCGAAATTCGTTGGCGACTCGAGCGACTTGCATTTCGTCCCAACCAGCGGAATCGAGTTTTATTTGTTCCTCCATGTAAGCCAAGAAATCACACATTGCCATGGCATCGCGTACGTGAGATTGTCTCATGCCCTTGGCCTCGACGTCGTTCTTTTCGGCTCGGAGGTCGATTATTGGCGAGGCTTTGGCGAGTCGTTTGTTTGGTGGAATCTGAGACAATGCGGATATGGTAAAATAAGCAGAAAAATCGATTTAAACGATCCCGATCGATTTCTCGAATCGATTGACAAAAAATGCTGAAAATATTTCACTGAAATCAAGTCGGAATAACTTCATGTTTTTGTAGGTCACGATGACATTGCGTGCGTTTCAGGAAAACGTGCTCCGATGGCTTTCGATTCCACGGGCGCCAAGGCGTCCTATCTCTCCGGGAATAATCACGACGAAGAGGTTCACGTAGAAACCGACCTGCGCGACGATGCTGCGCACACCTTCGGCTCTGGACGCGACCAACCAATCGAACGTACGCGCTCTCTCTCTCACTCTCTCTTTTGACCAAAACTCGTGAAACAATCTGGTTCACATCGTCTTATCGTATTTCAGCGACGAGATTATCCTCTCGTCGAGATAGAGAAATGCTTGCACTGTATCGCATTATAAAACCCGTCAGGCAGCGATCAAGCTAAGCTGAACGAGCTACGGTCTCGCAGGAAAGCATAAACACGGAGGTGTATTTTCAACTAGGATTATCTCCACCGTATCTTCTCGCTCCAAAGTCCTCCACGAGAGATTCTCTCTCAATGTGGAGAATCGCGAGTCAGACATGAACAGACCGCGTGAGGAGAGACACGAGTGAGAGGAGCTCATAAGACACACAAAGGTGAATATCGAGATCACGTGCTCACCTGGTTTACCTGTTTCTGCTGAATTTTTTCGTCAAAATTCTATTTCGAAACCCTCGGAAAAAATATGCAAAAATTACATTCCGAATGACAACTAATTTTACAAATATTTTGATCAACCAATAAAAAAACAACGAAAAAGTGGAAAAACCGGTGTTTCCGAGAGATTTTTCTACTGTTGGAATATGGCAAAAATAATCATTCAAAATACGAGCATATAAATTAGAACATAAGTCATATTATTATAAGAATAGAATAGAACGTTTATAATTATACTAGGGTGATGGCCCACGAGTATAGAAAATAATTATTCCGAAGTTTGCAACGTTGAGATTGAACGAAAAACATTTTTTCTATTGATTATTTATTGAATTTTAAAAATCGTGAAAATTTTTCGAGTCGATTGAGTTTTTTGGTCGCAAAAGAGAATCGTTTCAATGGCCGGACCAAATATTCAATAATAATTATTGGCTTTGTTGAAGAAATAACAGAATCTCGTTGCATTCCAACGATGGAAACTTCAGGATCTTTTTATAGAAATTTCATTCAAAATAAACATTCTTTGGTTATTTATTTTTGGGTTTTTCGTGATTTAAAGCTTCAGGGGGTCACTCACCGACATGTAAATCTCCCTGGAAGCTCCTTGGGTATATCCACATGGAGCAGGCAACCAAACGACGTTCCAAGCCTGAGACATCGTCCTCAGATCTTCCCAGACTGTCGTATAGTTGTGCCATCTGTAATAGACTTTTTTGTCATACATTTCGTAACGATTTTTGAAATTTTATCGACGCGGACGCTTTGGCGAGCTTGGGAAAATGTTTTTTTTGGTTTTCGTTCGTTTTGCTTACTTGACGCAATCGGCGTGGAAACACGAATCCATTTTCAGGTGAATGTCGACAGCTCGCAGGACTTTTTGTCGCGGGGCATAGAGATGGACGGCTCCTTGAGTGACGATGACGTACGATCTTAAGACCGGAGTGTTCGGGAGGTCGTAGCCCCGGATGTTCAAGAGCCACGCGATCTCGTCGAGGGACGTTACGACGAGAGCATCCGCGCCGATCAATTCCATTTCTAGTCTGACTCGTTTGACCTTTTCTTGCCATGGTTGACCCGCATATTCGATGGGCAATGGGTATGCCCCGTAAGAGTTATAATTCGGTCGATCCACTTGCCAAATTATGTCGACGAGATTGTTCGAAACTGCGACCAATTTTATCGGCGTGGACTCTGAAAATTAATAACGGTCGTTGGCCCTTAATAAATGCGATGAAAACTAAATCACAAGCTCCTGATTATTTTTGGCTGGCAACAAAGTCAATAAAAACATTCATTTCCTACCTAAATCTGATTCCCATTCCCGCCACGTTGTCGCTGGAATCAACATTGGATCCGCGCCAATTCGAGCTTCCGTAACGTTCGAAAATTCTCGCTTGAGCCATTGCGTTATCGTTGGCACCTGCAATCTCAAAAACAAACCATAAACTTAAAAGAATTTCAATTTATTATTCTCTCGCAATTTCGCCCTAGTTATCGAACGATCGAAAATTATTTTCTGCTCAAGTTGAAATCTTCGAATTTCGGTCTCAATCTTTTGAAGTACGAATTGAAATAAAAAAATTCCATCTTCATTTTCAATTAATTTTTTTAAATGAATCTCAAACTGGATTATTATTAGCAATCGATTTCAAACTCACGATCTTATCGAACGATCAAAAATTATTTTCTGCTTTCTCTCAAATTTGTTCTTAATTTTCTACATTAATTAAAATGGAATAAACTGATTCACCATTTTCAATAATTTTTTTCAAGTCAGAAAAACTTCGAATGGAAAAAAAATTTCGCCAAGTGATTCAAAACGATTCGCAATCGATTTAATTGTCACTCATGAGATTCCAGAAGTGAAAGATCATTATTATTAAATTTCCGGAAGTGTCGCTTCAGAGATAATTTTCTGATTTATTGAGGGAGGGAATTGTGATTGATTGAATTAATAGGTGACCACTCAGAAAACCCTCTTTCCATGCCTCCTATGCAAAGCATAAGAGGTGAACGATCATCGATGACTGGAATTCCGATTGAAAATCGGATTTCCGAGTCGTCCTCACGCTCAGGAAAGAGGATTACGCCTCTTCATCGTGGCTGCATCGACTCCACTATTGAGTAGAGAGAATGTGAAGATATACTACAGAAATGATCCTGTGAAGTATGATCTTAATGAATCTCTCTTTTCTCCGGAGTCTTATAACAACCCGGGGTGTACTGCGCGAGCGAGAAACAGAGAGCGCAAAGACATCTGGCGGGCCGCGGAGAAAACAACGAGCCAGTCTCAGGCGCGCCAGCCGCGCTGAGGCGGTAGAGCGTGACGTCACGGCGCGCGTGTATCGAGTCACGAGTCGAACAGTCGGAGTTCGACGCGTCTCTCATTCGGCACTCAACTCTCCTGCGTTTTTATACTGTCATTTGCTTTCTCAGCGAAAAATTCCGATTCTATGATTATCTCAACTGTAGAAAATCACTTTTGTTTCTGAAATCTTAACAAATATTAGTTAATGATATGAATAAATACAGGTAATTGATAATTAACGTAAATATTGCATAGATAATTTATAAAATTCATCGCTGCATGATCCTGAAGTTTGCATCGTTGGAATGCAACAAAATTCTGTCATTTTTTCAGCAGAGCCAATAATTATTATTGTATATTTGGTCCGGCCAATAAAACGATTCTCTCTTGCGACCAAAAAACTCAATCGACTCGAAAAATTGCCACGATTTTCAAAATTCAATAAATAATCAATAGAAAAAATGTTTTTCGTTGAATCTCAACGTTGCAAACTTCAGAGTCATATTCATCTCTGATTCTCTCTGATCTTAACTATTACAATAAATAATGATGATTGTTGATGGTAATCGATTTACTTGTTGTTAACCCTTTGAGTGCATACCGGGTCGCGTTTTGCCTCCAACAATTTTCCGTCACCAATTTTTTGGCATTTAATTATCGTTTTCGTGAAAAAATCGATTCAGAATCATCAAACATGAAGATTTTACTAGAAAAAACTTCTCTAAGAATGAAAAACAAAAAACGCATATTTAACGGTTTGAAAAACGCCTTGGGTCAGATTGACCCAATATGCACTTTTAGTGTGTGTGTACTCGAACGGTTTATAATGGTAAAAAGTCATTTCACGTACATCTGCTCTGCCTTGTTTCATGAGGATCCAGTTGCAATCGAGTTGTTGATCAGCTTGGAGATGATATCGACCATCAGTCCAGAGAAGAGCCTTGTGCAAGGTCACGAGCGCTTCTCCGGCACTGCCGTAAAATCCTGTGATGAACTCTCGTCTCATGTCGTGGGGCGCCACCGATTCGCTCTGAATGACACGCAAACAAAACAATTTTCATGTCACAACAATGGACGATACTGTTTTATTTTTTTTTGCAAATGAAACCCTGTTGCGAAAACCGAACTCGTAGGCCACAATTCGTCACTCTGTTAAGGCGCACTTCATTCTTTTCTCATGAAAATTACGAGTTATTAGAAGAAGAAAGAAACAAAGACAAAAAAACGTGTTACGAGAACGAAAAATCTTGCGAGGGAAACTGTGCGAGGAAAAAAAATACCTCCGAAGGACCTTCACGGCCATGCCTTACGAATCCTGCGCTCTGAAAACGTCAATTATTAACTTTGTAACGTAACACAACGACGAGACGTATAAAATATCACTTGGCATCTAAAATTCTTATCGAGACCAAGGGCGAAATGGACGGTCGTGATGATCCTGAAGTTTCCATCGTTGGAAAGCAACGAAATTCTGTTATTTCTTCAGCAGAGCCAATAATTATTTTTCAATATTTGGTCCGGCCAATAAAATGATTCTCTCTTGCGACCAAAAAACTCAATCGACTCGAAAAATTGCCACGATTTTCAAAATTCAATAAATAATCAATAGAATAAATGTTTTTCGTTGAATCTCAACGTTGCAAACTTCAGAGTCATAGGTCGTGGAAGACTGAAGGCCAAAACGAATTATTTGCTCACTTGATGATCGTCGTCTGACGTCACGATGTAACCATCCAAAGGTGGACCTTGCACAGAAGTGATTCGGACCATTTCGGATCGCAGCTGTCGTAATCGCATCGAAGAATCGATTCGGTCTCCTGGTTGATTCCCATCTCGAGATCCACCCAAACAGCCTGTTCTTTTCGAGCCATTGTAATCAAGAGGCAGCTCAGAAATTCCGTAACCACCACGATTTCCCGTCAATCCTGCAACAAATTTCATAATTCGTAATATTGCTCAAAAAATCGTCAATGAAACGCTGTTGAAAGTTAATGAAAAAAAAAAAAAAATTTGGAGGCGCCGGGTATCGATCCCGGTACCTCTCGCATGCTAAGCGAGCGCTCTACCATCTGAGCTACGCCCCCGTTCGGAACGAAGGTTTCAAAAAACAGGTCTGACTCTCGATTACACGTCTTTTTCAAAGTTTCTTTAAGCATCGAAGTTTTCATCACAAATTATTTTTTTTTCTAGCAAAAAAAAAAAAAATTCGATCTTTTCATTCGACGATAAAATAATTAGAATAATTTGAATCATTGAATGGGCTGTTCAACGGAAAATTTCGATCCAACGGGTCGTTTTTTTCTGAAAGGAGTTCATTGGCATTTATAGAAATCGTGGGACGCTGATAAGATTTTAGAGTGAAAAAGACGTGTAAGATATGTCCCATGAGAATCCAGAGGGTGCGTCGAGTGGTGCCTGCGGAGTAGGCGAGCAGACAGCGTGTGGAGGTTCAGAGGACACGCTCCGCTTGTCTCTCTCTCTTTCTCTCTTTCTCTTCGTCGTTCTTACTGCCCCGTGGGGTCTCGCTCGTGCATAATATTCGCGCATAACTTTCTGCTCGGATTAAGCGACTCGAGCGATATTTTAATTCCGTCATTTTTGTAAAACAAAATCGCTTTTCCCAAGTCCAAAAGAATCTTTAAAATAATTTTCTAAACTCTTTTCGGAAAGTCTCAACGAGTTCCTTGAAACTTTTTTCACGTTTCGGAAAAATTCGCAGCAA
Organism: Diadegma fenestrale; assembly: GCA_037043255.1. Taxonomy (NCBI): domain Eukaryota; kingdom Metazoa; phylum Arthropoda; class Insecta; order Hymenoptera; family Ichneumonidae; genus Diadegma; species Diadegma fenestrale. Next base: position 1,874,578 of record CM073311.1, on the reverse strand, counting down.
ATTCGTGATTTTGAAAAACCGTTGGTCCCAAAATTTGCCTTTTTCGGTGAATCTCGTCGAAATTCTCGAAAAATTGATCGTTTTTTAATTGAAATCATAATTTTTCCCAAAGTGCGTGTTACTGACTGTCGATGCACGATTTCTGGCATTTCATCATCGATGAAACACGCCTCGAACCTTGTTACAAATTCCCGGATTTTCCGATTCGTGCGATTTTTCAAATAATTTTCGATCGATCCCAAAACGTGTTTTTTCGATGAATCCCGTCGTCATTTTCAAAAAATGCATCGTTCTTTATCGTCAATGAAGATTTTTCGCAGAGCGCACGTTACTGACGTTTCGACTAACAATTTCTGACATTCGGTGGTCAATAAAGCGCCTGAAACATTGTTACAAATCCGTGAGAGTGTTCGACTGTCAATTTTGTCTCACGATGACTATAGCAATAAGTCTCGTACGATATAGTTTCGCGATTTCTAGGTTACGTTACGAAACTTGACCTCTAATGCACGTACAATGCAGTGAGATGCGAGCGGAAAACACTATGTTGGTTCAAACACGACATCGCAGACATAATGCCTTGTAATGATACATGTCGATGGGCTCACCCGGAGTGACGATCGTTTCGTGAAATCATCGTTTTACTTTAATGTGATTCATCAGTTGCGTGGCAGCGGGTGAACGCTGCAAAGAGGATAAAAGTAATGTTTTTCTTGGGCGTTCTCGATTTTTCCAGAAAATTACAAGTTACACCTTTTTTTTTTTAAAAAAAGAAAAACAAACGCGTTTCTTGTAGATTTTGCTCGAGTTTTTGCGTGTCAAGAAAAACGTGCAGCACGTTTTTGGTCATTTTATCTAATCGATGGATCACTTTGAGGTTCCCATGCAATTGTCCATGGACCATTGTCCATGCACGCAGGCCTCGCTCATGACGAAAAAACGGACGAAATTTTTGTCTCTTTTCGAGTTCCCTCTTTCTCCAAAGGAATGCGCTGCTCGTACTGCACAAATGCAAGATTCATCTGCGGAGTTTGGACCAGTAATGCGACTATTTCGAGCATGTCTGCATGTTCCAGAATTATTTAGGTATAACGTTGCAGGATTACAGGATCATCCTCAAAATGATACGAATGAAAAGTTGCACGACGTCGTCGTCGACTTTTTTTAGAAACAAAAATATACCGAAGTTTCGAAGCGATCCAATTGCACCACCAAAATTCTCGACGAATTCACAAAGTCAATTTCTTTCTGGCAATCGCCGCTGCCGCTTCTCTTGATAAGAAATCGAACAGCACGCGGTTTTCAGAGTTCAAACAGTCTTAAACCCTTCAGGTCGAACGATGTATCTTCGGGTGTAGCGAATCGCTGTGTCATCCTTATTGGGACCAAAGAATGACGTCAAAACTACGACACGATGACACGAAGACGAAGAAATCTCGTAGGCAAATTTTGCGTATTGTACCGGCTCCGGAAGGAAATGGAATTGTGGAATTCTGACACGACTTCCGGAGGGGAAACGTGATGGAAAACCAGGTCAATTTCATGATATTTATTGGAACGGATAAAAAAAATTATCTATCGTTGGAAAAGTGGATTCGAAACGTTGCGATCAATTTCACTGCACAAGGAAGCGATGCATTCGGTTATGCAGTTGTCGGGGAAAATGGCGATGGGACGATCGTTTTCACTCATGGTTGCGTAATGTCCTGTTGTCAAGTCCAATTTGAAAATATCGCTGGTCAGCGTCCGTAGAATATAAAAACTGCGGTTTTGCTTTGTCAGAGCGACAATAGTTCGGGAATCATGTCAGTGGTAAAGTTAGCGTTATGCTGTTGTCTAGTGACGTTGGGCTGGGCGGTAGCCAGCGAAGAGTTCGAGTTGACAATTGGTCAGGGAGCCCTGAAGGGCCTGAAGATGATGACGGTTCGCGAGGGTAAAACCTTCTACAGTTTTAAGGGAATTCCTTACGCGCAACCGAATGAGGGAGTCAATAAATTTAGGGTGAGCAAAAATCGAGACGAATTTTTCAAAACGACCTTTTGGGCGTTTTTTGGGCGTTCGTTTAACTTCCATTCCGTGCGCTGCAGGATCCTTTGCCTGCGGAGAATTGGAACGGCGTCCTGGACGCCACGCAACATCGACAAACCTGCGTATTTTACTGCATGGTTCGAGAAAATATTTTTGGCGAAGAGGATTGTCTCTTCCTTAACGTTTACACTCCCGAAATCAACAACCAGGCTGGACGAGCCGTCATGGTTTATTTCCATCCTGGCGGCTTTAACGCCGGAGCCGGTGACGATGACATGTTCTCTCCTGATTTCCTCATCGAAAAGGACGTCATTGTCGTCACCATGAATTCTCGACTCGGTCCAATCGGTAATGACTCCAAATTCGCTCCATTACCGTCATCGCGAACTTCATCGTGTCATTGAGAACGAGAGAGCCTCATGACAGAGCTTTTTTCTCGACTAAATCGACACATTCGAGAATTATTCACAAAGCGTGTTGGTCCATTAAAAAATGATGACCGGAAGTTCAAGTACTCAAGTTTTCCGCTACTCGTGGATATTCGGCAAATCTAATAACCACGCGTTTTTTATGCGCTACGAATGTTTGAGGATTCGAAAATCATATTTCATAATCAATCATTTTTATTACTGTCAATCGACTATTTATATTTACTAATAATTTATTACTATTTAGTAAACATTTTATTATTTTTCTTATTCTTACTTCTGAATTAGTTTAATTAATTTCTGATCCATTTAATTAAAGAATCCGATTGAAATGAGTGGCAAACTACAAAACTATGAATTATTATTACGATCGAAGTAGCAAGAGTTTTTATTTGTATAACTTTTTCAGTTTTTTACGATAAGATTTCTACATTGATTGATCCTTTTTTTTCGTATTTAGATTCTTCATTGAATATCTTCCATCGCTACTATTTGTCCTGCATATTTCCTCTATTTCTCTATAGAATTGGCATTCGCACTTTCAACTTCTCCGTTTAGTTTTTTTATCAGTTTTTTCCTCATGTCCCATGGCATTATCTAAAGTGACCTTTTTCCCAATTTTCGATGTAATTTTTTATTACGATTGAAGGTAAACTTATAATTTATTACGATAAATTATAATTGCATATTTGGTCCGGCCAATAAAACGATTCTCCTTTGCAACCAAAAAACTCAATCGACTCAAAAAATTGCCACAATTTCCAAAATTCAATAAATAATCAATAGAAAAAACGTTTTTCGTTGAATCTCAACGTTGCAAACTTCAGAGTCATATTTATCTCTGATTCTCTCTAATCTTGACTAGTACAATAAATAATTATGATTGTTGATGGAATTCGATCTACTTTTTGTTAACCCTTCGAGTGCATACTGGGTCGCGCTTTGCCCACCTCAACTTCAACTTCCCCTTTAGTGCTTTTATCAGTTTTTCCCTTATCCGTTATCTAAAGTCTCTTTTTCCCAATTTCCAATGTAATTTTTTATTACGATTGAATATAAACTTATAATTTATTACGATAAAAAGTTGAAAAAAACGATGAAATCTAGTCACGATTTTCGCCGACAGGTTTCCTGAACACTGGGGACGCGAGTGCCCCAGGAAACATCGGCTTCAAGGACCAAGTCATGGCTTTAAAATGGATTCAAAACAACATCGAGCACTTTGGTGGTTCTCCCAAAAAGGTGACACTGTTTGGAGCGAGTTCGGGTGGCGCGACGGTTCAATATCACATGCTGTCTCCAATGTCTCGGGGTAAAGCTTCCACCCCCTCAGTTCATCCGCATATTTCGGACTTGAGGTCAAATTTGGAGAAAATTATCAAATTTCTCTTTTTAGGTTTGTTCAATAATGCCATCGTCCAAAGTGGCGCAAGTCCGTTGTCCTGGAGCTACTCCTACGCGGCAAGAGAAACCGCGTTCATGCTCGGAGAAATGTTGGGCATCAAAACTACCGATTCCGCGGAATTGATCGATAAACTCAAACAATTTTCCGCCAAAGAGTTGGTCGACGCTGGCAAAGAAATTTCGAAACTCGGGGTAAGATTTTTGACTTGTTTTTTTTTTTTTTTCAACGCGTTTAGTCAATTTTTCATCTTGCAAGAATCGGAGAAACGAAAAAGTTTTGCGAAGGGACCGATTTCTCATTTTGGAATTTTCAGTCGATTTTTGACTGGAAGGAATTTCGCGGGAGTCCGTTGTATTTTTCGTAATTTGCTTTCCACAGTTTTTTACACATAAATGTGGACGATTACGAAAACTATGCACTTTTTTCTGAATTGTACGAGTTTGTGAAGCTCATTTTGAAATTTGACACAATTTCGGGCACCAAGTGGATTGTTTGTTGGTTTTAAATCGCAGAATCACATGAACGGCTACATGGACGCCTTTTTGCCAGCTTCCGAAGCGAACGTCGGCCAGGAAGTGTTTTTGCCGGCAGATCCATGGGAATTACTAAAATCGGGTCAAATCGCCGATGTCCCTTTGATAACTGGCGTCGTTAAGGACGAAGCAGGACTGTTTGCTCCCGGACGTGAGTGAAAAAGATTTTGTTCAACGAGAGAATGATTATTTCTCGGTTTTCCCAATTTTTCCACCGTTTCCAACACTTTTTACTGCGTTTCTCGATGTTTTTAGTTATTATGCAAAATGCCCAAATGGTGGACGAAAATTTCGACAAATTTCTTCCGGACGATTTGAACTTGACTGACTCGAAGCGCATCGAGATCGGCGAATCCATCAGGAAATTCTATTTCGATGGACAATCCATCGCATCGGATCCCCAGCAAGCCATTAACGTAATTATCATCAAACGTCATAATCGACTCACGATTTTCAGTCTTTATCTTGAAAAAAAAAACGTAAAAAAAAGGGAAAATTTTCAAATTTTTATCGAGATTGTTTGATTTCTTTTTATCGAATCGATCTCGCTCGATCTACTTTATAATTTGCAGCTTCTCAGCGACGTCATGGTCAATCATGGATTAATATTGTCGACTGAAATCATAAACGAGCGCAATACTGCTCCGGTTTACGAATACGTTTTTGCCTACTGGTCGCCCATCGGGTTCATGAAATCCATGTTCGGAATCGAAAACGGTAACGCCACCAAACCTTTTTCATCGTTTTCCATTTTATTTTGCACAATTTCGATCGATTCCCATGGAAAAATTAATCAATTGATACATTTTTTGGAGAGATTTGAAATTTATCGAGTGACAGTTTTTTTAAATCAAATTTACTAATTAAATTCATTAAAATCCCTAATTTATCATTTTTTAAATTTGATTTTTTGAACCGGAGGTCAGGAAACTGGGATTTTGTGATTAGTCGGCCGAGATGGGAATGAAATCGAGAAAGAAATCTCGTTTTTATTATCATCATCGTCCAGGGAATCGTTTTTGACCTTCCAAGAGAGATTCTGAAGTTTGCATCTAAATGCAGAATTTAATTACGATGATAAAATGATCGATTTTTGCCACCCGAAAACATATCGGCTCGAAAAATTTGGACGACATTGAAAATTGAACGAATCAACAATAAAATCAAAGATTTTCGTTGCATTCCAACGCTGCAAACTTCAGCATCATGAGAGAGTTTCCTTCGAAAAAAATAGTTCGTATACGCCCTTCGGGGTCACTGAGACCCGAATCTTATTGTTGGAAACAGGTGTGGCCCATGGAGACGATTTGGGCTACCTTTTCTATGCGCCAGCCTTCAAGAATAGTCCAGCGCCAGGATCGGACGGGGACAAGATGGTGAACATTCTGACGGAGCTGTGGACCAACTTTGCCAAAGAATCGTAAGTGGAAACTCCGGATTTACGGAGATTTTATCAAAGTCTAGAAAAAAGTCATTATTGACGGAAACTAATTTGATTTTTGTCAAGAAATCCCACGCCCAATATGGACGGAATGGTCAAGGTCACGTGGGAGGCAAAAGGCAAAGACGACAACTACATGGAAATCGATCTGGAGCCCACAATGAAAAAAGCTATCATGAAAGATCGCGTCACCTTTTGGGCGGACATTTACAAAGACGTTCTCGGCGATTACTTCAAACTTTTCGAATAAGCGACTGTTTGTTTTTTTCTCTTCGTCACGACGATTCGTCAGTGGCACAAATGTCTGAAGTTTTTTAAACGAAAACGAATTAATAAATTTCCCTTGCCCTTTCGTTTTCCCATCATTGACAACAAAGTCTCGTCTAGTTCGAACATTTTGGTTTCGAACTTTGTTTGACGACTAAATAAAACTTGTTACTTCGTGGGCATTTGACTTTTAATTTCAATTTCTTCCGCTTGAGGGTTCTTCACGTTTTTCCATAAAACAAACAAAGTTCCGCATGAATTTATAAGAATTTTGGTCCCAAACCAAAAGACTCGCATTTTTCACGTTATTTGAAGAAGAAAAAATGATTTTTTAGCTGTTCAACAAATCTACAAGTCGATTTGCAATATTTGTTTGTACAAAAAAATAAATTCGACATGGTTTCTGAAAAGAATCTGAAAACCACGGGAATTTCGTACCATTTCTGAATAAAATTCGAAAAGAATTCCATTCACATTTTCAACAATTTTGATCCCGAACCAAGACACAAAAATCGCTAAAAAGATTTTTAAGAAGTTGAAAAAAAAAAGAACAAAATTTGAATTTTTCAATGGAAACAAAAAAATCGGAATGTTTTCCCAAGACAAAATGAAAAGGATTGGAATTTTGAAAGATTTTTGTACAATGGTCGACGTCGTCGCAAAAAAAACTCGGAATTGCATTCAAATTTGAAAATTTCGAATGAATTTTTGTCATTTCCAAAAAAAAAAAAGAGAAAAGAAGGATTTTGAAGGGATTCAAACAAGGAATAGCTTGAAGGTATCTAGTCAGCTGAATAAAGCTCGAAGGAGAGCACCAAATGTACGTGCAAACGGGTTTCCAGAGTTTCATCTCTGTCTCGTGGTGTTTGGCGAGATTGCTGCAGTCATTGCTTCGTCACTCGCTCCGTTGTCTAGAAGCAAGCAGGGAAGCAGGACGTAGCTGTTGGTTGAAGTGGGTGCAAGCAGCAACACAGAGTCATTACTTCACGTGCACATGAACGAGGAGTTGGTACACGTACGAAGATTGTACAGTCGGTGGTGCAAACGTGTACAACACAAAGAGGGATCGACGACACGTATTCGTAGGTGTGGAGTGCTCGTTGCTAAATCCTAGACGAGAGAGGCTCGTCTAGCATCCCTGGGAATTCGTTTTTTTTGCTGTTTCCACGTTGGAATCATTATTTTGTTTCCTTTTAGCGAAAAAAATCTCGTGGTCTTTATTCCGAGCTCTCTAATCGACTGCGGAGCTGGCCACTTGGTCATAAATTCGGGAACATTTTAAATTCGCTTTATATCTATAAAGATACGAACGTATAGATATTTTTTTTGCATGGAGAAGATGGTCCTTCATTTTCGTGTGTACATTCTTCGCCCTCGTTGATTCACCACTCACGTTCGCAGACCAGGAGTACCGGGAGAACAGACGATCGAGAAAGCAGCATTTTCTTCTCCATGGTTCGTGGTCCATGATAGTCATCTACAAAGAAGGTTCTCGCTTCGGTACGCGAAACATCGTTGTCGGTGTATTCAGTTCTGTTTTTATCGAATAATTCGTCGAGTTATTCGCTCGGATTTAGACCCCCATAAAATTTAGGCACCTCCGAACACTCTCGCGTTTGTTTGGTGACAAAAAAAACGTCATCGTGATTTTTTCGTACCGTTTAATCAGATTTTCAAAAACTCGTCGACGTTAATACGTTCTCGAGGTTATAGAGATGAGATCAAGATGCTGGACCACTCGTGAATCAGGTCTTAAGATGACGCTCGACATCTGTCGATCAGGCTCTCAGGATCGATGAGCTGGTCGCTTTTTTTCACCACGCCAGAGAATATTCTCTCTGGACCAGTTTTGTATAGTTTTTTACTCCTGGATTCGTGCATTCGATACATCGGCTCTCATTTATTCGTGCGGGCTCGACAATTTACATTATTTTTTTTTTCTAGCTTCGCTAACATTTGCCCAGTATTTTTTTTCATGACGTGTAGCTTTGAAAATTGTTACAGTCTATGCAAATTCGTTTTGATGGGCTTGAATTTCTCCACTAAAAGTTAAATTGTTGCATACGATAATTTTTCAAGTTTCTACTTTTATTCCTATGGCATTTTCTGGCTCCTCGTTCTGTCTTCTTTTCAATAAATCTTCGTCGTACTTTTTGTTTATCAATCTTTTTATTTTTATTCGTGATTTTTAATTTTAATTAAATCGAAAATTGTTCCGGTCCATTCGCATTTCCTTCGGTGCGTTTTTTTCGAGATTATTTTTGAAATTTCATTTTTTCATAATATTTTCCGAGTGCTCATTCGTTTATGGGAATTTATTGGAATATGGAAAAGTTCAAATTAATCGAGACATAATATTTATGGTTTTTTTTCATTTCAAGAAATTATTAATTCGTGGTTTTTTTAGACTCTGTAAATTTCATCAGGCAATTTTCATAGAAAATGTAAAAACGCATGTCTATTTCTTTCTCTCTTCTTCGTATACGTTTTCCCTTCTCTGTCTTCTTTTCTCTCTTTCCGGCTCGTTCTCCACGTGTGTGTCTCACTTCAAAGTTTCACTTTCACTGAAATCGTTGGCTCACCACTCGCTTCTACGTTCGCTGACGATCAGGAAAGCAGAAAATGTCAAGAGAGCGTGCAGCTCTCGTCCATTCCCCCCGAGATCGCGTCGTTCGCTGCATTCATAGGGATAAGCCTTCGCGCGGAGGGGAACTGCGCTGCAGGTAGAGAAGATAACGACTGTAACGACCAACGGGCCGAGAAATTTTGTTTTTTTGACTCTGTTCCGTTGTTTCCGCAAATATCAGTCAAATTGTTAAGTTTTTATTTATTTATTAATTTTTATGGAAAAATCGAAATTCGGAATTTCGAAATCGATCGTTTTTTCACAAAAACGGCTAAAGGAATTTGCAAAATTCTTCGGAATTCTTCAGAGTCGATCCAGTTTGGGACAAAATTTCCATTTTGGAATTCGAGTTTTTAGGGAATCACCTTTTTGATGAAAATTGTCGAATTTGATGAGTAAAAGAAAAGAATCTGCGACGCGTTGCAAAAAAATCATGTTCGCGAGGATAATCGTGAGGAAGTTTTCGTATTATTGCGGCTTCTGAACGGTGGCAACCGAGTAATAATTATAATTACGTGATAATCACTGCTTCATGCATGATTCCCTGATTGCCTCGACGACTCGTAATTGCGAAATTTCTGTCGAACGCATATTTGCTGAGAGAACAATTTACCGTAAACGATTAAGTCGTGTCATTCTTTGGCCTCGAAGTGTCGAATGGGAAAAATCCGTTTTATATATTGTCGCGGGCAATGAAAAAAAGAGAAAAAGCGTTGGGGGGGCAAAGATCGTCAGGTTCCACAGCTGTGAGCACACAGAGACTTCAGTGGTTCGCGTCTCGCGACGTTTCACGGCGTCTGTTGATCAGGAAATCATACACACGCCACGAGACATTTCCAACCTCTTTTTCTCTCTTTTATCCTCTCGCCTACAATTTTACATCTTCTCACGTTTATCTACCCCGTTGTTGCTGAAGACCTTCATTTTGTTCCTTCGCTCAGTGCAAAAAACGTCGCATTCGCGTCCAAACATTCCGTGCCTGCACATTTGCTTTTGTCTCGGCGAAAAAAATTGAGATTTTTCTGTATCGTTCGCCAAAAACAGGGAAAAAAATGTCTCTACGATCAAAAGGGTCGAGTAGAATGAACGAAATCGTTGCCAAATTACCGGGGTGATCCCTAATTAACGCGTAGATCGTTAATTAACAATAATCCGAGGTCTCGGTGGACTTTTAGCGCGACAAAAACTTTTCATCCCTTCATATATAACGTGAGTGGATCGTCAAGGGGTGAAACAAGGAATGCACGAACAGGGGTGCAGGAAAACGACGAGCTACTGGCACCCAAGGTGGGGATCTTCATCCCTCGAGTTTCACCCCCGAGCAAAAAAGCGACAAAGTCTTTCCAATGTCCACAAATACCCTCACAAGAGGCTGCTGTTCGTGTGGCCCTCGCGCACGCTCGTTCCGTCAACCAACAGCCAGAACTTTCAGGTTGAAAACACGTTTGCTTTCACTCTCGATGGATGTTGGCAACCCCGACGAAAGACCCGGCAACTACGCAATCAAGAGGGTTGCAATTTTCACAACTTTGAAGAAAAGCCTCAAGGGAGAAGAAATTCTGTCGTCGCGACTGAAAAGAAATATTATCGTCTCATTTTTATTGAACGAAAAAAACGTCAGAATTTTTTTACTCCAACTCCCGGAATTTTCAACGTTTTTCCTCGAGAAAAAAGTGAATTTTAAGCCCTTAACTTTTTAATTTATTCAACCAAATCTTCCAGAGAGCGTTCCAGGCCCTAATTTTTTTTCTGATTGTCGTATAAAACGCAGATTTCGAAGAATATTTGAACTGGGACTCGAACTTTTTCCCCAACCAAGTAAATTTTAATCTCAAATCTCAAGACTTTGGGAATGGACAAGCAAATCAGAATATCGTGAAACAGAAATGACCCATGACGCAAAAAAACCAAAAAAAGTTGAAAAAAAATGGAGCAGTTTTCATAACTTAGTAAAAAATTTATCGTGTTAAAGGACAAAGTAATATTTTGTCGCGTGTGTACAAAATTGATGTAACTGTGTACGTGGACGTCACTGAGAAAAACGTATGGACATGAAGCGTCGGTGGTGGCCAGTGGGAATCGATATCGGGACACACATACGCATGAAGCAGGTTTGTCATGTACACGAGCATGCAGCGAGATATAGGGGACTCGGTTATACATCGCGGAATTGGCGCGAAGCCCCTGTACACATCGGCGTATAGATAAAAAAAAAGAAACATCGAAATAAAAATGGAGGAACGAAAAAAAATGTAATAAACGAGGAAGAATGGGGATGAATTGTTGGTGCGGGGGTGGATCGAGTGAATGGTGGGTAAACATTGAACATATCTGGAGTGTGAGAGAACAAGGGTGTGAGTTCCGATGAGGGAATGGGGTGAGAGATTCGGTAGAATGGATCCTTGCCGTTCATGGGAGCCTGGCAAAGTGAGACGCAATCTTGCTTAAGTGGCATAGAGACTGCCTTGAGGACAGGATCTCGGGGAGGGTGGATTGCGTCGATATCCTCGATCTCAAGGTCTCCAGATGCACGAGCGATACGCGAAGAGGCTCTGGCCTTCGAAAAAAGATGCAGCTCCACTTTTTTCAACGTTTCTTTCGAGGATCGAAGCGTCGCGGATGCCCGCCATCGTCACAGACACCCAGGGAACACGAGGAGGTACCAAACGCTCGATCGGGGTTGAACGAGGGTTGCAAATTGCATGGGGGATGCAAAAAAAACCAAATACAACCGCGACGTTCAAACAAAAAGTATGAAACCCCTTCCACTCCATTCTACGCGCGGCTATACATCCTTTTCGCTGCGTGTTATGGATATCAACGAGAATCTGTATACAGGGATGAAGCAGAGCACAGAGGAGAGCTGAAACTACGAGAAGGGTAGTTTTCGTACTCTATAAACATATTCCCCCTTAATACGTTATGTATATAAGTGTATGACATGTGAATATTGTATGTATAGTTAAGTATTTTGTATCGTCGTGAACCGGTGAACATGAGACGTTGGGGTAGTTTTCCTGCACCAATTGGGGTGGAAAAGCAACTGTTTTCGAGCTTGTGCTTTTCCCCGCAGCCAGGGGGCGATGAAAAATTGAGTTTTGGGCATTCCTCGAGGTTCTCAGTCTCCCGGGTCTCCCATAGGATTGCACGTTCGATCAGGCGGAAAATGATTGGATGGTCCTGTGTCTAGGCGTGTTTTCAAAATCCAATGTCGTTAAGAGGGCGGAGTTTCCACGATCAAGGCGACGACAACGAACAGTCATCGTGCGACTGCTCGTCAACCCTCGTCACCACAAAAAAATTCACACACACACATATATTCCAGAGTCTCTTTAGGGGTAGTTTTCTAAAGCACTTCGGGCGTTACCGCTATTGAAAAGCCGTGAAACAAGGAGGTCTATCGGGCCCTACCTCCTTAACAGGAACGCAGAACTATGGCTGGAGTTTTCGTCAAGTCCTTAATAAATCTCATTATATTCCGAGTCTTTTTGCACATTATTTTTTATGCTTTTTTCGCAAGATTTCTTCAGTTTCAACGTGGATTTTTGATGATGCATCATTTTTTATAGAATTCAAAGTCAGAGCGATCGAAAAATGAAGTAATTTTGAAGGTTGCAGCAAATTTTTGTCCGGATTCGTATACTCGGAGCTAAAAATCTAGTTTTTCATCTTTTCGGCGTGAAAGTTGAATTATTTTTTATCAAATTCGTAATGAGTCGGATTTTTTTAGTGCCGATCAGTGCGTCTCGTAAAATATGAGTTTGAATTTTTTTTTCTTGAATTTATTTACGATACCGTGACATGGGCAAGTGGGAACTTGGGCATTGGCTCAATAACCGATAAATAGACATGGCTGCCGATCGGAAAATAGGAGTTCCCGATTGGTTCTCGTAGCCGGACGGCATAGAGGAGTTAGAGCTGTTTCTGTACGGCGTACATGCGCGCAATACGACCTCCTGGTCTTGCATTCCACCTTTACTTGCAAACACGTACGTATCAGGAAGAAGCACGAGGCAAAATGGCCCGGAAGGTAAAAACAAAAGGAAAATGTATGATTTAAATTAAAAAATTTCATGTCGTCGATCGGGAGGATTGATTTGAGAAAAGCCTGGGAGAAAAAAAAATTTTCTTCTTGTGCTATTCTGCTTCTTGGCATGGAGTCCCTCGGGGGTCCATTTTGCCCCAGAGTTTCATTTTTGCCCTCTCTAGTGTCAGGTCACTTGAGGCCAGAGGCTGAAAAAGCGGTTTGCAGGCGGCGGTGAAGCGAGAATCGATAAATCGAACGACGGAGGTGTCCTCGAAGTCGCCAGTCCGTGGAAACTCGACCGGAAATGGATCAGGGAACTATCAAGTCGTGCAAGTCAAAGCCAATATGTTCGATAGCAGGAGGTTTTGCTTATCGGTTTCGAACACCGCGAAAGGTTTGCAAGCTCTCGTACGTTCGAATGCACAAGGAAAAATCGTTTGTGTGTTTGAACGAGGAATCCACGAGGCTCGCAGTTTCTTTAATGCGACGTCGAAACGAATCTGCCACCGCAGCGTCGATCCCCATCTCTTGCCAGTCTTTTGGGTCCATTTGGGGTTGACTCTGGCTTTGTGTTTATTGGAAAACAAGGGCGGTTTGGTATCAGGGCAGCACGAGACTCGAGCTAGTTGAAATCAACCCCCTGCGACGGACCACGAGGGTTGATCAAACACCCGGCGCGCCCAAGACTCCCTCCCTCGTTGCCCGTTGCTGCTTTTGACCCCGCGCGCCCAGCAATCCATTGTGCTCCCCACGTACGTATACTATATACAGTGAACATCGAGTCATCGAGCCAAACACCGGGCCTCCCCTGGGCCATCGACACTGAAGGGACGAAGCACCTCAAGGCTTCAAGAGGAAACGAATAACTATTATGCATTCACATGTCTGCATTGCATATGCTGCATGCGTGCAACGAACCAAGACGGACCGAATCCCGAAAAACGAACCCCGACAAAAAATTGCCGGCCCATTTTGTGCCTACAACTTGAAAATTTCTAATTGTTCTAAAAACCTTCCAATTTATTCGAGGCATCGCATTTATGAGTTAAAAAATATTCAGAACGAAATAATTTCTTCGAAATTTCAACCAAAAATCGAAAAATTTTGGAATTCTAAAAATTATCGCCAAAATTATAAACTTTGGAGTTTCGATTCGTAATCGCTGCAAAGTCTCAAATCGTGAGAAATTGAACACGTGGTTCAAGAGCCTAAAAATAAAATAAAAAGGAGAGGATTTAACGTCCAAAAAAAATGGAAAAAAATGAATATTTCTGGCGTCGGAAAATTTAGAGTCATTTTGCCCATTGGCGAGTCGTTCTCGTTGCCTCGGAGCGATCGCAGTCGTCAATGAAGATTAAAGAACTCCGAGGAGGTGGCACGTACTTCGCAGAACGATATTAGAGAAGTATCAGCTTAGCGAGGCAAGCTCATCGTTAATTGATTGCTGGCTCTGTGAGCACACGAGTCCACAAGCATCCCATCGATATCTGCGCACATACGGACACGAAAAATACACAAAGCAAAAGCCATGGACAGGCACAAAGGGGTTGGAAGGGTGCGCGAGCCAGTATCGTAGGATGGAAGAGTCCGTGCGTGTGATTCACGGGAGAGAATAACGTGGGACAGCGGCGATTACACTCGCAACAAAATTTAAACCACTAGATTCTCATCCACGTTGGTTGCCGCAATGTTTTACCGCGAGCTCTGGAAACTCATGGGTTAGAACGAAGCCCAAGAACGTCGATCAGGAGAACACAAACGCTCGTCCAAGTTCAAACGTTCCTACACACAATGAAACGTTGGAAATCTTGAATTTGCAGATGATTATCTTTTCTTGTCGCTGGTTGCAAAAGCGACGATAAAAGACATTTAGGGCTTCGTGAAAATTGTAATTGCATCCGTGCAACTGCATTTTGAGATGAACGAAACTTTTACACATAAATTGTGCAACCGGAACTCACGAGGATTTCGAAAAATGACGTTTTGGGCGAGGGATGCGGCGAGACTTTGGGAAAATGGGCAACGTCCTCACAGCCGGTTGTGTGTTAGACGATAATCTTCACTTCCGTAACCGTCACAGCTGCAAACAGGAACCTGATCAGTTTGTCATTCCCCAGGAAAGCAGAAGGTGAAAGAGACTGCATTTTAAAGCTACACGCTGAGAACGGCACGAGTTTACGATGTATAACGATATTGTTATATATTTGGATATCGAGTTTTGCTTTTTCCGCCGTTCTTGCTCCACCGGGTTATTTTGACCTGGAACTTTTTTTTTTGGCAATTATTTCTGCTTCCGAAATTTTCTCGCGGACTCCCAGGAGTTTTATTGCATCAAACGAGACGATTTTTCGTTACCAAATCGAGCGAATTTCAGTTGATCTTTTTTGATCAACTTTTTCTAGAAATTTTGGGATCGCAAAAGTTTTTTTTTCGAAAAAGAGCTTCGAAATCTTCATTTATTTTTAATCATTATATTTTCTATCGATTCATCCGACCTAAGTTCATTTTTTATAGGCTTTTAATGGAAACAGCTGCGCTTGTGTTCGACTGTGTGGACAACGCGACACATTTATACCTTGAAGTTGGAGCGGGAAACGCAGACTTTCCCGACATGCCAACCTGTTACATCGGGCGACATTTCGTATTGAAAAAAAATTTATAAAACAGTATTTATGCAGTTCCCCGGATCTCTGTCCTTTCTCAATCGTTGATTAAGACTTTATGGGAATATTCAGCATGCTTTGTCACGTTACGTTTCATTATTAAGAGAATCTGCGAAAATTTCAATGCATCAACAAACATTTTTCCAGTAGCAACTGGTAAACCGTGCGGCTGTTCATTCTTGGTGTGGACTTGGTTAATATGTAAAAGATAAATTTCGTCGAAATGACGTCGTTTCTATACGCTGATTCATAAAAAATCGACAACTCTTGCGGTGCCCAATTTTTTTAATATTCGAGCACGAAAAACCAGCAAAGACTTTCCCAGCTGTTTTTGTTTCTTGATCTGTTGAATATTTCACGATGTTTTTGTTAATGAAAACATTCGCTGACCTCCGATGCAGTTATGATGCAGAAATAATTGAAATTTTTATCGACGTGATGATAAAAAATAAACGAGATTTCATTTAATTAAAGTTAGAGAATAAATTTTTGACTACAAAAAACTGTTTTGAGGTGAAGGATTTTTAATTTATATAATTAAAACGAAAAATACAGTTGTCGATCCAATGCATTTTGGGAGAAAGATTCAAGCACTGCAGGTCTGAATGCAACTCAAGACGAAAAACGATTTGAAAAACATTTTTGAGTGTGGTTATTGAAAATCTAATAACAATGAAAACTTAAAAAAATTAGAAAAACAAAAGTTTTAGCGTTTGTTATAAAAAAAAACTACGGAATAAAGCGTGAATTTGCCAAAATTTGTGAGTTTGTCAATAAGTTTACCAAAAGTTGATAATTATCCGAAAAAAAACTCACGAAATCGTTCATTTTTATGGATTTTCGTATTTTTGTGTTAAACGAATTCGAAAAACTCCATAAGGTTACGGAACACATGGAAAACAAGTTCTGGGACACCGTGTACATCGAGGGATCGACCACTGTGAAGGAGAACGGCTCAAGTCCGACGATTCGCGGTTGAAATTGTTTCGGGATGCGCCCTTAAAGCTTCGTGAATCCTTCTTGAATTATGGACCGCTTGATCACCGGATGGAACTTGGTAGTACAAGTCTCAGCACACGTTTCAGGTCTTAATAGTCAACAATGGCCATTTTTTGTTTACAGATATTGGATAAGTGACAGCGAAACATAGCAGGAACATATGAGCCGCAGGAGCAACACGCGGGAGTTGCATGGGAGTTGAATTTCTATATATACAGACATAACTGTGAATGGAACACAAACGAACAAACCCTCAGTCCCATTTGCGTGTGTATTCGCGTCTCCTATGTCCACGCGTCTGTATAAGTGACTTTTTTTGCCTCTGGAACAGCATTAATTAGGGTGGAACAATAGAGAACGAGAATTTTCAGCAGAGTCACATGACGCATAGGAGGTTGCGGCGTGGGTGTCGTGCGATACCGGTGAAATCGACCGCAGCGCACGTCTTGCTGGGGCGCACAAGACTTATGAAGGAAATACGATGTGCAGTTGCATTCAAAGTTCCCTCTGCGTGCAGCAGTGTCAAACTTTGTCCCTTCTAAGGCTTTTAACATTCCCTCAAATTGTTCAGTTAATAATAATGAAAAAGATGCCCAGCGCACCGGAAACGTTGGTGCAAGAAAGCCAAAAAAGGGCAGAACAATTTTCCGGAAAACTGGAAACGAAAAATTTCATCAAATTTTGGAGGATTTTAGATTTTTTTTTTCATTTTTAGTATCCACGATGTTTTCGTATTTTTTCACAATGTGTGACCATAACGAGGGTGCGTGTTCTCTGTACGTTTATGAGGAGAAACAGCTGCCCTTTGAGCCCTCGTTATCCAATGAATGGAGAACAAAAGGTGTCGAGGGCAATGCGGCGAAATACCAAGGCATCATCCTCTCTCAGGGGTATTTTGGCCATTCAGGGGATCCCATAGATATACGGGAAAGGGTGGATAAACGTGGCAATGCAAGGACAAAAGCTAATTACATAATACATAAATACATTCTGGCGAATCGGTTAATTATACATACGAGGATCGTTGCATAAAAGAAACTTTATAATTGAAAAATACGAAATTGGCGACAATTTTATCAAAATTGCAATTAAATGATCGCGATCAGATAAAAATTAAAATTCAATAACCGACGAAATGGATATTTTTTAATGAGGAAATCGCAAGTTTTTATTAACAAAACTGTTGCGATAATAATCAAGTTTATTCAGAACGAAAATCGGTATTTGCGTTAAAAAAAATGACGATTTCAACACGAAAATGGATTTTTGTTGATTACTGTTTTTTGAAATATTGTCCGAATTATTTTCGATTCTAATAGCAAATTTGTCAAAGCAGAATTTTGTGATTTTTATGAACAGAGTTTCAGAGAGTTTTTTTTGTGTTTTTCGAAATGACGTTGACAATTTCGTAAGCTCAAGGCTCGAACGTGGTACCGACTGAAGTATGGTATACAATTTTGGTCCATACGCACTCTCAGAGTGACGTCTGTGATCGGGATAGCATGATCCAGGACGTCCTCGTACGTGTTTATTTCTATAGGGTTTGAGAAAAAGGAAGTGGCGAACAGGAGGCAGGACGAGGTCGTTTTTTGTTCCCTTTGTCTCGAGGTTCTTCGCTTTTTTATCTCGCTCTCTCTCTCTTTCTCGACGTCTTCGTGCTTCGCGTTGCATATCCAGTTCGTAAACTTTGCTCCTTTTCGGGCAAAATCGATGCCTGGATACGGTCCAAGTGTGCACGGAACGCATGAAACACAAGGTTGAAAATTCTCCCGCCATATTTTCTCCCATGAAGATGCAATCGCATGTACACTCGAGCTTTTCGAGCTGGTTCACTGATGCCTCGATTATGGCATTTTGAACGGTAGGTCTTGTTTGTTTTTCAAAACATTTCACTGTTTTTGACAAGTCCTGCAAGTTTCTCGTTACGAACAAACAGAATAATTTGCAGGGAACTAATTAACATCAATATTTTGATTCTTTAGAGATTTCCATGTTTTTTTTTCAAGTCTTAAAAATTTCTGGGGCCCCCGTAAAAAATTCCAAAGACCATTCAATAATTATCAGTTTCGTGCAATAAAATATCGAAATAATTTTCATGAATCGACGAACTCGTCAAGAAATTAATTTTTAATCATTTTGTTTTTTCGAATTCACCAAAATCTTGTGGGCCCTCGTAAAAAACTCAAAATTCCATGGAATGAGGTTGTTTAAACGTTGTTGAAATAATTTTCAAACATCCCAATCGTCGGATACGATCACAAAGAGCAGAAAAGAATAATTTTCAGGCTAAAACGTCCGGCACATTGAGACATCAACGGAGCCGTCAGTTTTCTTCTCTTCTGGCGTGTGTCACGCACCATGCGTCGTCTTGTCCACGCACGCATTATTAGGGGTGCATGATGACACGCTCTCGCTGCGATCCTCCGCTCCACAGCCCGTAGCATATGTGCATACTAAAGCGAAACGCACCGAATACGCATCGACGCCTCCTACGTGACAATATATAGCAGCAGCAGGCCTTTTGACATACGCAGATTTTAGCCTAAGCATTAAGCTCTTCGCCATATCTCGTTCGCCATTTAATCGATTCGACTGCGAGCATCAGAAACTGCAACAACTACATACTATTAATTTGATTCGTCCGTTGGAAGTTTCTTCTCGAAACTTCAACAAATCGAATAATTTTTACAAAACACTCAAAAATATTCGACTTTTCTACAGTTTTTGTCAGTCTGATCGTTTCATTCACTACGAATCTCTATAAAGAAATCGAATTAATTGTGAAAGGGCAAAAATTTTTTTTTTTTCAACGAAAAAAATATCATTGCATATTTGAAAAAATATAATTAATAATAATAATAGCTCGAAGAATATGTTTCGTGGGACTTTTCGAATGGGGCTCACGACACCTTCGACTATTGTGCTTTCTTGTTACATTCGTAGCTCGTGACGACAACAGAGACGAGAAATAAGACGTCGACGGTGTTATTTGATATTCTCGTGTCTGAGGAAGAGACGCTCAAACGAATCGTCGAACAAAGAAAAAACATGCCGAGCAACAGGAGAACACGAACAGGACAGGGGTTCAAGATAATTATACACATGACGTCTCACAGACGGATGGAGGGTCGACAGTCTCGCTTATTCCGCCCTCGTCAACGATCTACCCCCACGTCGAGGGTCCTTGGAGGGGGATTCATGAAGAAATATAATTCTGTCCAATCTACTAATGAAACTATATCGAAGAATCACATGCAAAGAATTTCATTCGATTTCGAAAAATTAAAATGATCGTAAAATTTTAATTTAATCAATGAGATGAAAATTAGTTCCCTCCACCTTTGCTTTTGTCACTTTTTCACATAATTGGCAAATGACCGAGGAAAACCGGAGCAAAAAAAAAAAGTTTTGAAAGATTTTTATATACTTTTTGGTTTACTAGAGTTTTGGAAAAATTATTCGAAATTCGTGGAGGAAAGTTGGCAGTTTCGATGACGAAGATCGAGAACCAAGAATTTTGAAATTTTCTTCAGGAAATTGTGTCCAGTGATATATTTGCAGTTATCAAATAAATTCTGCGTGTTAATTCAAGGACAACGATTTTGGATTGTTCGATCCATTGCGAACTATTTTATTGTTTATTGAATAAATTTCATGTGGTTGGCTGTGCAAAGTTCGTTAATCTACAGATTTGCCATCTCAGCCCAACGGTAAAAAAGACACACACGATCAAGAGAGCGTGAAACAGAAAAAACCTGTGAAGCCTCGGAGCTGGAACGCTTGACCGGCCCTGGACAATGGCGCTGAGAACCTAGACGAGGGTGAGAATCAGGATTTCAGGAGTAAGAAGTTGGCGAAAGCTGATGCTGGTAGCCGGATCCTGAGCGAGGGTTTCTCTCGGACTTGCAATTTCTCAATTTTTCGCGTGTAAATTGTAGAAAAAGAAGAAAATAAAAAGTGCGATTGTCTTACAAGCGGAAGAACTGAATTTTTTTCCAAAGGTCGTCGACACGTCTTGGTAAAAAGGAAATATCTGAATGAATCAAAAGTTTACTGCACACGTTTGATTATTTTTTATAAAACCTGGAGTAGTCTCTTCGACAAGTTTTGTTGGGCGTCTTAAGGATATCCACCAGAACAATCAAGAGTGCAGGAGGGCACGAGAGCCTGTGAATTTCACTGCGAATAAACCAGCTGAGGCAAAATGGGTCAATGGAGCAGAATGACACGGCAGAAAAAGCATCGTCGAAGAAACAATAAGAAGAGTCTGATAAAAAAAGCGAGAAAGCTTCGATGCTCGGATGTTCCGAAGTAACAAAAATCCGCTTATCCGTTTTGTACCAAAAAGTTCCATTCTGCCCGACAAGTTTGTTTCTCGTTGACAACGAGCCATTTTACCCTCGTGCTGGCTCAATTTGCTCTCGCGGCTTTCCAATTCGTGGTGGTCGATTTGGTTGCAAGGCTCAGGCGTCGTTCGGTCTAAATAGATCGAAGCGGTATAGTCGCTTAGGAAGATGTGAAATGGTTAGGGTATCACGGATTAGGTGATTCGCGAGTTGGATTAGGGCGAGAGAGGATCAAGGAAGTGTCGGTCATGGGTCTCGATTCCGCGGAGTTCTCGAGTTCGCCAGTAGTGGCTCCTGGAAAACTTTAGTTCCAACATCCAGGGAAGAGGATTTCAGTTTCGTGGACTTTTAGCGATTCCTGCAGGAATATCTTGCAGGGATGCTGGGAAACTTTACTACTAACATATCCAGCAAAGAGGATTCTGGTTTTGTGATTATTTTTGGTATTCCTGCAGGAATATCTTGCAGGGATGCTGGGCCGAATTAGTGCGTGGACCACAGCTCAGCGGATGAGCTAGCGAGAGAGTTTTTGATATTCGAGAGGCGATAAATCGATTTTAGGGAGAGAGAGCGAAGAGAAGAAAGATCGTGGTCTGAACCACTATCCTCATACAGTGGTGTTCCGCGGCGTTGTTAGTAAACCACGGCTTAGGAACAACCGGGAAGCATCAGAGTCGAGGAGGTGGTCAGTTGAGCTAAGCGAGCTTAGGAGAATGCTCTCATCCTCTCGCCCTCTCTCCCTGCCACTCGCTTTCTCTCTATTTCTATGTCTTTCTTCTCTCTCCAGCTCCACGCCTCTCCGTCTCTCTGTCTCTCTGTTGCTGGTTCTCTTTCCACTTTGTGCCTCTCTAAACTACTCTGCCATGCCTCTCGACTCTCGACTCGCAGTCCTCGTTCGCCACACACTGCTTTTCACTCTCGATCGCAGGCTCTCTACCACGCAGCAGCTCGTATACCGATCGAACCGTTTCACTCGAACACCACGATTAACTTTTTTTCCCTCATTCGAATGTATGCTACTTGAGATTTCGTACAAATTTCAGAAAAGCCTTCAAACCCAAAATATTAGCCTTCAACGGATCTTGTGGCTGTTGTCGATTGAAGTGACAATATTTTTTTCAAAATTTGTTTTTCAAAACGTTTCATTGGAAATTAAATAAATCCAACGACTATAAGAACCAAAGAACCTTAAAGTAAAATCGATGGAGAATATTTCCGATTGTTTTTTCTTCAAATACGTAAGTGGCAGGACGAAAGGGACGTACAGGATTTCTCCGCCATAAAAAATCATATCACCCATAGAGGGTTACGAAAAATTATCAGCACAGACTGGAATCTCTGGGTTCTGTCATTTTTACTCGTTTTATTATAATCAGATTGATCAGAACGGATTTCGTGCGTTGCATCGAATGCATTCGGTCATACCGTTGGATTTATTGTCACCGAATTGTTAATCAACGTACGAAGCCTCTCCATCTGTGAACACTGGTGACTGGGTAAATATTTTGTGTCCTAATATGAATATTCATCGTGGAATATCGACGAAACAGAGAGGAGGGAGATTGATGTAAAAATTAACTCTTGCTGTTCCAGATGCATTGTCGACCCAACCAGGTAAATGAGCCAATCGGCAAATTCTGCGGGAATCGAAATAGTCATTGAAAACCATTTGCTTTGTAATGATTTGTGGTTCGTGAATTATTTGCCGAATAAAAAAAAAAAAAAACTCACTTTTCGGAATTCAATGCATGAACGATGTTCACATTGCGAGAAAACAATTGAAAAAAAAAAAAAAACAACAACAACAAAAACGTTAGAGGCGCCGGGTATCGATCCCGGTACCTCTCGCATGCTAAGCGAGCGCTGTTCAATAAATAATCCTCTTTATTGATCTTTGTTATTTTTATATATTTGTTTGGCCAAGAGATTGTGAATGCCTTAATGTTTTGCGTGTTGTTTTTCTTATCACTATGTCTAACTTGTTTTTAGCATCTCAGTGATATACTATTTTAGGGTTTGATATGTGGGGTGGTTGAGTTTTGGTTGTTTTTGTCTTTCTGTTTGACAATATTGCTTTTCATTGGGCAGGCTTAAATATATGATCTTTAAAACATAATCTGCGTGTGTGTGACTTAGGGCTAGGTGGTTATTGAATCTAAGGAGGATATTTACAGATCCTTAGTTCCTTTAGTTCGCGCCTAGGGCGTGCTAGCGCTGCCTCGCGTGAGACCTGTTGCGGTGGTGGGGATAGCGCGAGACCGGGAACAACGAGATTTGCGATCGATGCAAATCAGTCTTCGTCAAGTGCCTGTCCGGAGTCCGGACATCTTCTCTTTCGATTTTCGTTACCTTGCTGCCTTGGTTGCTGCTGTCGTCACCTGGACCACGAGTTTCTCTGTAAGCCTGTTCTAATTTCCCCCTTCGATCGCCTCTTTTATTCGGCATTTATTTGTATTTTGCGATCTCCGGGATGGAGGAAATTTGCGGTCATCCCGGGAGATTATTTCGTTAGGGTTTTTGCGTTCGAGGGAAAAGTCGACATTTGCGGGCTTGACCAGCCATCCGTCCCGTTCATTCGAGTCGTTTTTGTGGCCGAATAAAATGAGGCGAGTCGATAAACGATGGCGGCTCAAATTATTTCGTTTTCCGTTAGTCGCGTTCTAGAATATTTTCGGGTTCCATTGCATTAAATTAGAGTCAGTCATTTTACTAATTCATTTCGATCGCGGTATTTCTCATGTTGTAGCATTCTTCGAGCGCCGAGAATATATTTTATTTCGTTGTGCTAGAGTCGTCGCTCGGAGAATTCCTTTGTCGCGCGTGGCCTCGAGTCAGCCAGCGCGCACGCGTTTGTATTCGTTCTATCTCTCTCGCCCTCGTGTCCTAGCTTCGATCGCTTCGATCGCTATGGCGAGGCGTAGAGCCTATTGTTCGCGAATTTGTTTGTCGATATTTCGGTGATGCGGGCTCATTTACAGATCCTTGTTATGGATTTTTATTTTTTTGTTGCTGTGTCTGTGTGTGTTTGTTTCGTTTCTTCTTTTATCGTGTTACGGTATCATGTCTTCATATTCTGCGAGTTTGGCTGCTTTGCTTGTTGGATAATACGGCCTTCTAGACCTAAGAATACTTTATCTGAATAAGAGTTTATGGTTCAAAAACCAATCGACGCAAGAGTCGATGTAAACAGTCACCATGCACAAAGAAGAAACTGAGAGTTCTTTCTCTGCATACGGTGACGTTATTCTCTAAGGGTTTTCCCGTTGTAAGACCTTTACCAGTCTCATCGAGATCTCTGAACAGTATAGACGTTCCTTCCTTGCGCACTCATTAATAAAGAGATTAATTAAACTTAATCCACTGCGTATTTAACATTATTTAACACCCCATTTCCAACATTGCTTAATTTGGTTCTTTTTTTGATTGGGTCTATTGCTTGATGGTTTTCTTGGAGCCACCAGTATTTTCGTTTTATTTTTGCTGGGTCTTTGAAGTCCTTGAAGGAGATGGCTTTGTCGTAGATTTGTTTCTTCCTCAGGAGCTGTTCTTGGCTGGTGGGAAGTGATTTGTCGTTGATGTGTCGTTGGATGTGGTATATCGTTGGCTGGTTGTTGTTATTTTGTATGATTTATCTTTTGTCGAAGGAGATGAAAGATTGTGGCGGGAGGTGTTGGACGGGTTCTGCTAACCAGTTTCCTTTTTGTTCTGTCAACTTTGATATGTGTGGGTTTGGGTTGTTTTTTTGCATTTGCCTAGAAGTCTCTTGTGAGCTGTATTATATGATTGTCGATTCGTTGGATGTTAGCCTCGTTGTATACGAGTTTGTTCCGAGACATCTTGTTACTGTTTGTGGTTGGTCTCCAAAGTTTTAGGCACGTGCGTAGGCATTTCCTTTCGATTTTTCGGATTTGCTTGTAACGAGAACGATATTTTGAATGTGAACTCGTGGTCTTATTGGAAAGGTATCGATCATGAGATTCCCCCAAAATGTTAGGAAGGGGCGTGAACTTCGAGAGCGTCAATCAAGCTCACTATTTAAGAAAATCTCTCCCAGGCTCTTTCTCTTTCGTTCCGGGGCCGTCGTATGTGCCACATCTCATAGAGGAAAATTCAATCGATTGTCAACCGTCCATCCCAGAATCATCGTCATTCGTCTAACGGAGGAAAGTACAGACATCGAGACGCACTAGGCCCTGGAACAGGAGAAAGAGCCAACAAGGGAAAAAAGCCAATAAAGATAGGCGCAACAAATATCAATTATTTATTATAATACCGAAAACAATTATTTATCAACGTGAAAAAGAGAAAAAAAAGGATTGCATGGCCATGCTGGATATTAATGAATGTAATTTATTATAAAATTCGTCTCTCCATGACAACACATTTTTTTAAATAAATATAACGTGAAATTATAAAAATCTCAAAAAGTAAAATATAAAATACATGTGAAATTGTTTCATGCTCCATTTTGAAAGCGCTGATGTTCCACCAGATTGGTGCGGCGTATGTGATTATTGGTCGTATGAGGAGTAAGTAGCATATTGTTTTAGCTTCCTTCGATAATATTTTGTTTCTGAAGATGCTTGCGTTGTTGATAAATGCTGCTGTTGCTCGTTGTAATTGCGTGTTGATGTATCTGTTGAATTTGAGAAGGTGATCTATGTGAACTCCGAGGTATTTAACTATTGTTGTGTACGGGATTGTAGTTATTTCATTTGTGGCGTGGTCTTGGGTTGTGATTTCGTATGTGCTGCGGTCTGCGTTTGCTTTTGTTGATAGGTTGTTTGAAGGTTTCCGGAACAGTATGGACTCGCATTTCCGAGGGTTGAGTTTAAGGTTCCAGGTTTTGTAGTAGTCGTTTACTTTGTCTATTAGATCTTGAAGTGTTGCTTTTATTCTTTTGGGTCTGTTATCGGCGGCGTATATGATTAGGTCGTCTGCGTATGCGATTGAGTGAGTGCTATTTCCAGAGTTCAAGTTCAAGAGGTTCAGTAGGTCGCAGGTGTAAATGTTGAAGAGCACTGGTGAGCAGACTGTACCTTGCGGGAGCCCTTCTATGATGTTAAAGGTTATATTTGGTGATGTGTTCGCTGCTATGATGGTGAAAGTCCTTTCTTGGAGCATGTCGATGACCATTTCGATGACGTTGCTTGGGAATTTGTGTTTGTTGAGTTTATATATGAGCCCGTTGTGCCAAACGGAGTCGAACGCTTTTTCCAGATCCAGGAGAAGTGCTCCAACTTGTTTATTTTCTGCGAAGTATCCGTTGACGTCTGAGGTGAGTTTGGCTATTGCGTGTGTGGTGGAGTAGTGAGCTCTGAATCTGAATTGGCTGTCAGGTACTGTGTTGTTGGTTTTTATGTGGCCATTTATTTCGTTCACGATTACGATTTCGAGGATTTTGCTGAGATTTGGTGTGAGGCTGATGGGTCGATAGTTGGCCGGGCTGTTGATTTCCGCGCCTTTTTTTTGTAGGGGGATGATTTTTGTTTGTTTCCAGACTTTGGGGAAGTAGCTGTGGTTGAGGGCGTTGTTTATTATGATTGTGAGTGTTTGAATTCCTTGTGGAGGTAGGTGTTTTAGGACGATTGTGGGGATGTTGTCGGGCCCTGTTGATAGTTTGTTTTGGGAGTATTTTTTTAATTTTTTCTGTGTTCGCGAAGAGTGGTTTATGGTTATGGAGTTGAAGCGTTAAGTGTGAGTAGTTTTATTCGGTACTTTTACCGAAGTAACCGAGTTTTCGGTAGTTCTATTCGGTTATTTGTCTATGCGCATTGATCCAGGTCGTAAGGTATTTTCCTCCGGAGTTTGTTGAGGGGTCTCCCTACTGCGTGTGTCGTGCATTGAGGTCACCCATCAAAATATATTTGTTTTTTGAGTTTTAGAGACGGAGTTTTTGGGCGAGTGTTCCGAGCTCGGCTGTGAATGTTGCTCTATTGTCGTTGGTGGCGTAGGCGCTGATTATGTGAAGTGAGTTTTGTTGTGCGAGATTTATTTTTATTATTGTGTATTCTAGTATTTCATTGGTGGTGGCAGCAGGGTTGGATATTATTTGTAGTGTGTGTTTTGTAGGCGGAGTTTTTGGAAGAGTGTTTCGAGTTCAGCGGTGAATATTGCTCTGTTGTCGTTTGTGGCGTAAGCGCTGATTATGTACAGTGAGTTTTGGTGAGCGAGGTTTATTTTTATTATTGAGTATTCGAGCATTTCGTTGGAGGCGGACGAGGGGTTGGATATTGTTTGTAGCGAGTGTTTTCTGTGTAGCAGGATTGGTCCTCCTCCGCTTTGGTTCGCATTTAGTCTGTCGATGCGGATTATTTGGTAGCCTTTGTATTCTGGGTTGTGTCTTGGGGATAATTTTGTTTCTGATACTATAGCGATGTCGGGGGTTTCTTTTTGGAGTGTTTGGAGAAGGTCGTATCTGCACATGTTGGTTACGATAAAGTTCACATTTATGGCTTAGTTTTAGTGATTGGTGTGTGTGGTTTTGGATGTGGGTGTGTGGTGTATTAGGTCATTGAAAGTGAGGTAAATTGTTTTCCAAATAAATAAAAAAACTAACTTTCATAATTGAATTCATGAACGATGTTCACAGCGCGAGGAAACAATTGAAAAAAAAAAAACAAAACAAAAACTTTGGAGGCGCCGGGTATCGATCCCGGTACCTCTCGCATGCTAAGCGAGCGCTTTTTTTTTTGAATGAATAATGCTCTTTATTGATCTTTTTGTTATTTTCGTACAATTGTTTGGCCAAGAGATTGGGAATGCCTTGGGGGTTTTGTGTGTTTATGTATCGCTATGGCTAACTAGTTTTTAGCAACTCGGCGATATGATTTTGCTGGGTTCGGGGGTGTGGTGGTTACATTTCGGTTTTTGAGTCGTTGTTTTCGACGATGTTGTTTTTTCTTTGTGCTGGCTTAAAATTAAGATCGGTTAAACATAGCCTGCGGCTTTTTTGAGACTTAAAACTAGGTGTAACTTAAATCTAGGGGGATATTTACAATATATACAATATTTACAGTTTCTTGGTTATGAATTTTGTTTGTTGATGCTGTGTGCGTGTGTGTGCGTGTGTGTGTCAGTTGCGGTTTTATTGTTTGTCGAGTTACGGTATTTTTTCTTCGTATTCTGCTAGTTTGGCTGTTTTGTTTAGTTTGGCTCTTGTTTTGATCGGGTCAGTTACTAGGTGGTTTTCTTGTAGCCACCAATATTTTTGTTTTAATTTTGCTGAGTCCTTAAAGTCTCTGTAGGGGATGGCTTTGTCGTATATTTGCTTTTTTCTTAGGAGTTGTTCTTGGCTGGTGGGGAGCGATTTGTCATTGATGTGCCGTTGGATGTGATATATTGTTGGTTGGTTGTTGTTGTTCTGAATGATTTGCTTTTTGTCGAAGGAGATGAAAGATTGAGGTGGGAGATGCTGCGCGGGTTCAGTTGTCCAGGATTCTTTTTGTTCTGATAGTTTTGATATTTGTGGGTTTGTGTGGTTATTCGTATTTGCGAAGAAGTCTCGTGTGAGTTGGATTATGTGGTTATCGATTCGTTGTATGTTGGCCACGTTGTAGACAAGTTTATTACGGGACATCTTTCTGTTGTTTGTGGGTGATTTCCAGAGTTTTAAGCATGTGCGCAGGCATTTTCTTTCAAGTTTTCGGATTTGCTCCATTTTGAACGCGCTGATGTTCCACCAGATTGGGGCGGCGTAGGTGATTATTGGACGCACGAGGAGTAGATAGCAGATTATCTTGGATTCTTTGGATAAGATTTTGTTTCTAAAGATACTTGCGTTGCTGATGAATGCTACTGTTGCTCGTTGAATTTGTGTGTTGATGTGTATGTTGAATTTGAGAAGATGATCTATGTGGACTCCGAGGTATTTGACTATTGTTGTGTATGGGATTGTGGTTATTTCGTTTGTGGCGTGGTCTTGAGTTGTAATTTCGTACGTGCTGCGGTCTGCGTTTGCTTTTGTTGACAGTTTGTTTGAAGGTTTCCGGAACAGTATGGACTCGCATTTCCGAGGGTTGAGTTTGAGGTTCCAGGTTTTGTAGTAATCGTTTACTTTGTCTATTAGGTCTTGGAGTGTTGATTTAATTCTTTTGGGTCTATTGTCGGCTGCGTATATGATCAGGTCGTCTGCGTATGCGATTGAGTGGGTCCTATTTCCGGAGTTCATGTTGAAGAGGTTCAGTAAGTCGCAGGTGTAAATGTTGAATAGTACTGGTGAGCAGACTGTACCTTGCGGCAGCCCTTCCATAATGTCGAAGGTTATATTTGGTGATGCGTTTGCTGCTGTGATGGTGAATGTTCTTTCTTGGAGCATATCGATGACCATTTCGATGATGTTGTTAGGAAATTTGTGTTTATTGAGTTTGTAAATGAGCCCGTTGTGCCAGACGGAGTCAAATGCTTTTTCCAGGTCTAAGAGGAGTGCTCCAACTTGTTTGTTTTCTGCAAAGTATTCATTGATGTCTGAAGTGAGTTTAGCTATTGCGTGCGTGGTGGAGTGGTGGGCTCTGAATCCGAATTGGGTGTCAGGGATTATGTTGTTGTTTTTTACGTGGGCGTTTATTTCATTTACGATTACTATTTCAAGGATTTTACTAAGATTTGGGGTAAGGCTGATGGGTCGGTAGTTGGCTGGGCTGTTGATTTCTGCGCCTTTTTTTTGTAGTGGAATGATTTTTGTTTGCTTCCAGGCTTTGGGGAAGTAGCTGTTATTGAGGGCGTTGTTTATTATAATTGTTAGTGTTAGGATTGCTTTTGGAGGTAGGTGTTTCAGGACGATTGTGGGGATGTTGTCGGGTCCTGTTGATAGTTTGTTGGGAAGTTTTTTAAGTATTTTTGTTATTTTCTCTGTGTTTGTGAAGAGCGGTTTTTCGTTGATTCGGAAGGTTGGGTTGTTAGCTGGGTTCGTTGGGGAGAAAGCAGTGATGGTGACGTTGTTGGCTATGCGTTGTTCTTTTTCGTTTTTTATTTCCTCAGCTTTTGTGTCGACGATTCTTTTTAGTGGTGTGTTGTGGTTGAGTGTTCTGGGTTGGTTGACTTTCTCGAAATGTGCTCCGATGATCTTGAGAATTTCCGTTTCGTCGTCAATTATTATTTTGTTGTCTGCTCTGCTGGCGTTGGTTATGTCAATTTGTGTTCTTTGGAGTAACGCGTCGTTTTCGTCGATGTGGACGGGATTTATTTTGAGTGTGTTTTTTTTGCGGAGGAAGCGGTTTATGTTGGGGAAGAAATGTTCTGTTTCTTTGTGGTTGATTTTTCTTAGGAGGTTGTTCCAGTAATTTGTTGAGGCTTGTGTGAATGCTGCTTTGATTTCTAGGTTAGTTGATTTTATTTTGTCTTTTGCCATATCGATTGCCATTTGGTTACGGTGGGGGAGGGTTTTGATTTTATTAAGGGCTGTGAGGAGTTTTGATTTTTTTCTGTGCAGGGCTGTAATTCTGTCGTCAATAATGTCCATGACTTTGTCTCTTGGTTTTGTGGTGGGCGTTGCAGACTCTATTGCCTGGATGATTTGGTTTGTGAGTGTGGTGATTGCGCGGTCGATTTCGGTTCTGTTGAGGTTGTGGTTTTCTGTTGGTGGTGTGAGGTTATCTTGTATGATTTTATTGAATTTTTTCCAGTTGGTTTTTTTGTATTGGTATCTCGGGTTTGCTGTGAGGTTTTCTTCTTCGGGGTTTGTACTTGTTTGGATTTTTATGTGGAGTTTGGTACCGCGGTGATCGCTCGGGTAGTCGAAGGTGGGGAGTTTGTGGTTCTGGTCAAGGTTGATTGTTTCGATGGTGCTGTCGATTATGCACAGGTCTAGGTGAGAGTTTGCTGCTGGGAACGTTGGTGAGTCGGGCGTGAGTAGTTTTATTCTGTATATTTGTCTTTGTGTGTTGACCCAGGTCGTGAGGTATTTACCTCTGGAGTTAGTTGAGGGGTCACCCCACTGTGTGTGTCGTGCATTTAAGTCGCCCATTAGTATGTATTTGTTTTTAGCGTTTTGTAGGCGGAGTTTTTGGAAGAGTGTTTCGAGTTCTTCGGTGAATATTGCTCTGTTGTCGTTTGTGGCGTAAGCGCTGATTATGTACAGTGAGTTTTGGTGAGCGAGGTTTATTTTTATTATTGAGTATTCGAGTATTTCGTTGGAGGCGGATGAGGGGTTGGATATTGTTTGGAACGAGTGTTTTCTGTGAAGCAGGATGGCTGTTCCTCCGCTCTGGATCGCATTTGGTCTGTCTGTGCGTATCATTTGGTAGTCTTTATATTCGGGTTTGTGTCTGGGGGATAATTTTGTTTCGGATAGTAAGGCGATGTCGGGGGTTTCTTTATGGAGCGTTTGAAGAAGGTCGTATCTTCGCATGTTAGTTATGATTGAGTTTACATTTATGGCTATGATTTTGATTGGTTGGTGTGTACCGTTTTGGGTTGGTGTGAGTGGTGTGTCGGGCATGTTAGTCTCTGAAGGTGAGGTTCATTGATTGCAGTATGAATTCTATTTTTTTTGTGTTTTGGTGTATTTCTTGCGCGAGTGCTGTGGTTTGGTGGTTTATTGCAACGAGGATTTGGTTTTTGAAGGATTCAAGGAGTGAGTTGATTTCTGATTGGTTATTTTGTTCTTGTTTCTGTGTTGGTTGTCTGTAGGTTTGGTGTGGTGTCGGTAGAGGTGGGAATTGCGAGGCGGGGTGTTCATGTGTGCGTGAGATTGTCTGAGTGTTTTGTGCTGTTTGCCTGTATGTCGCTTGTGCGTAGGAGGTGTCGTGTCGTCTCGTTGATGGTGCGTTATATATTTTATTTATTTTTGCTTCGGTTCTTGCTGTTTGTAGTTCCCTTTTGATGCTGGTGTCGTATTTTATGAAAGGGCAGCCTTTGTACGAGGCTGGGTGTCCTGATTCGCCGCAATTTGCGCATTTTAATGCATTTTTGGATGACTCACTGATTTCTTTTATTGTGCACTCACCTGGGGGATGATTGAGGGCGCATTTAACGCATCGGTAGAGTAGTTTGCAGTTGGTGCTGGCGTGTCCGAGTCTCTGACAGTTCCTGCATTGTATTGTTCCTCGTCGTCTGAGTTTTTCCCATTTTATTGGTTGGTATGCTAGAAATTTGATTTTCCACAGTGTCCTGAGGTCTGTGTCGTTGGAAACCTGTACGAGGTGGTGGTGTTTTTCTTGGGTGCCGATCCAGTAGGGGAATTTGGTGATTTTTATTATGTTGGTTTGTGGGCAGCACATTTTTATTTCCGCAGCGATTTCTTCGTCTGTGAAATCTCCTGTGATGCCTTTTATCAGAAGCGATTTTGGTTTTTCATCTCTTGGCGTGTACGTGAAATATTGAATTTTTTTGGTGTTTAGGGAGTTTATTATTTTTTTGTATGATTCGTTGTTTTTTGGGTAAACTGAGGTTGATTCATCCGTTGTTTGTTTGGCGTGGAAGTCTGCTTTGGTTATTTCGTTCGTGGCGAGGAGTTGAGTGAGGGATTTGACGTTATTGCATATGACGTGAATTGGTGGTGGTTTGTGGATTTTTTGGTGTGAATCTGGGGTTTCGTCTTTGTCAGTTTGTTGTGTGTTTTCGTTTTGCGTGTCGTGTGCGTCGGTTTCGTTCAGCGGGTCGTACCTGTTTTCTGAGCACGTCGTGTCCATGCTGCTGGTGCTGTTTGCCCTTGGGCGACCTGTTTTCTTTTTCCTCGGCTCGGTCCATCCATGGTCTTCCGCTGGTGAATCTGTTGTTTTGGCTTGGTTGTGGTTGGATTCGTCTAAGCTTCTTTTTTTTCGGATTTCTGTGACGTTTGGCGGGGTGTTTTGTTTTTCTCTGAATATTTTTTCTATGAGTAGGGGGTTTTTGAGGTTAGAGGATGGGGTTTGAAGGAGTTTTTCTATCATTTTATTTTGTGTTAACTTTTGGGTTGTTGTGTTTGCTGACGAGTCTCTTCTGCCAGTATTTCCTGCTCGGCGTGCGTGCATATTGGTGGCGCTTGATGAGGGTGCCCCGTTCGCTCGGTCTCGGAGATCACGATCGCTCACTTTTGAGGTTATGTTGATGTTGCTTGGCATGTTTTTTATGTTTAGCGAAGAGTGGCCCTTGGGCGCTCTTGCTGGTTATTTGGGGGTTTATTTGCACTGTTTAAGTTTATTTGGGAACGGTTTTTGTGCAAAGATTTTTGCTGAAATACCGTGGAATTTGATATTTTTCTTACGCGCGGACGAAGAGCGATGCTTCGCATTTGGGCGTTGCTACGCGACTCTGCTAAGCGAGCGCTCTACCATCTGAGCTACGCCCCCTGCCGGTTCATTGAATTTGAAGCATTCCATCTCGAATTTCACATAAATGCAATGGACATACTTTTCATTTTTATTGACAATTCGAAATAATTTTGACATCAGGACTCTGGCAATTTAGGGTCTATTCAATCAAGAATTAAAAATCAACAAAAAAAAAAAAATATTCGTTTGTGGAGACTTTCCATGCATGTGGAAAACGGTCTTGTAACACGTTTTTATAGAAAGATCAAATTGAACTACCTCTAGGAAAAAAAATTAGAAATATAAATTTTGAGGGGAGAAGATTGGGAAAAAAATATTCATAACGAAACAAAATTCGTGGTCCAAAAAAATCGATTCTTCTGTTTGCAGCGAACCAATTATTCACCAACTTTTATTCAGGTTGATTAATTACTTTTCGATTGAACCGTCAAAGAATAAAAATTCTTCTCATGCACAATTTACAGTGTTTTGCATTGTACATAATTTAAATGAACTATCGTTGAGAATTTACATGTGAAAACATTAAAATAATGAAAAAAAAAACAATTTAAATGCTGTTTATCCTTCGTGAGGCAATTTCCTGCCCTCCTAAGTCCTCATATCCGGTACTTTGTGTGCTATCCAGAAACGAGACATTACGAGAGTGCAATTTTTTCATATAATCCAGAATTACCAGCTTAAGAGGATTATCGTTGTATTTGTTGTAGAATAGAATCTCTCCCCTATTATTATCGCTGTTTTACAATATTCCGAAATTTATGCAAGTTCATGCATCGTTTATTCTTTTAGACGATCAATAAATTCATTTAAATGGAGAATTTGTATGAAGAAGAGAAAGGGAGAGAAAATATGGTGTGGGTATGGTGCAGTAACGAATCGTCCAACAGTGCGGTGAGCTATTCGTTTTACTAAAATACGTTTCCGATACCGCATGGGTAGCTATCGACACATTTATGTACCAAGAGTCCCATTCCAGCCCACGGCTACGTATCCGCAGGTGTATACAAACGTGTAAAACATAAACGCAGGATTAGCTCAATAATGGGTCCGGATTTTCGACTTAAAAAAAACCAAAAACAAGATTTTTTTCTACTCCGAAATTTCTAACTACAGAATATCACCGATTTTTTGAAAAATTTGAAAAATGATACCAAAACGTCGACACGCACGAATGAATAAAAGAAAATGTCCACGTTAGAATTTTGTTCTCTTCTATTTTTCGAAAATCTCGTTTTTTCAAACGTTTCACCCAAAAATGAAAAAATGTTAAGTATGAAGGCCTAAAAGTAGAATCAATGAAGAGTAGCCCAGAATTTTTGCAGATTTTTTTCTCTCTGAATACTTGAGGTGTAAGTGGCAATAAGAAAAGGCCCCATATGATCCGGGTTACCATAAAAAATCATATGATTCAAAATCACTGACCTATTTCTTGGATTTTTGTTATTTACAAGCAGAAAAAATATTAATTTGTTTGTATTAACCATTTTTTACGTTAATTTTAAACGTTTAAATGTTATTTGCCAATTTTATGGGAATTTGGGGGAGAATGTTCGGCATTTCGTGTTCAAAGAGATAACGATCCGGAAAGTGCATGAAAATCCATGTGGATCTTTCCATAGAGACGCGCGTTGGTATAGCCCTGAGGGAAGAGTCCGATGTTGACGATTAGGAACGCAGCAGATCCTCGAGAAGAATCGACTGCGTGTTCCTGGGTTTCGTGCATCGATCGCAATCGATGAAATTTTATTATGTAGGAGCTCGTGCTTGTATCGGAGAAATTTAGGCGCAAGACTCAAGGCAGTAAAGAGCATCTAGGATCGTCGCTTCGAACAAGAAACTCTGTTGCAAATTACTCCAGCTACGCATTGACCTTGAGCTGCTAGTTTCTACGTGAATTGCAAGTAATGCACGTGAACGCAATATGTAAACTTGTGCACCCACTCATCGGGGCTCTCAAAGGGAATGCGAGGGTGTACGGGAGTTGTGTAGCGGGAAGGAAATGAGGGAACAGCGACAGCAAATAGCGGAGCGACGTCCTGTCAACCTCCGTCACGTCATACCGTCCTGTTATCCGACTTGCCCTCTTTTCCGATAATTTGTTCCTCATTAACATAAAGTCCACGACATTTTTAGAGGAAGCCAAAAAGAGCGACGAAAAAATTTGGCGAATATGGCTAAAAGGGACTTTTGTTCAGAGATCGCGCAATTGTGCAGCAGAAATATCATCGTTCCATCAGGAGATCAAATAATTAATTAAAAAAACTTTCATATAATTACAATTTCGCCAATTACTTGCGGACGAAAATCATTGAATGAATAATTGACCGTTCGTGCAGCGACGCGCACGACTTGCTATACTAATTTCAAAAATATCAGTATTTACTCAAGTATTTCCGGTACAATAACGGACCTTTGGGAATTTTTACTCTAAATATTCGAAATAATGACGGAACGATTGAGATCGCAGCGACCCTCAAATTCATACTACTCCTTCTCTCACTGCAGTCCTGCTCGTAATTTGCTTCTATTTTCCAATATCTCCAAGTTTGCTTCAATCTCTTCGATAAATAATGAAAAAAAATTCAAAATAACTAAAAAAAACATTTTAGGATACTTTTTAAAATTGATCACTATAATTATATAAAAATCATATCATTATATTATAATCTTAATAAAAAAAATTAATAAGTCGATGAAACAAAATATTTTGAAGTGATTTACGACAAATTGTGGTAATAATTGTAATAATTTTTCAAAAATTATTCAAATTTGTTATTTTTTTATATGTTTAAAAAAAAATTCATTACCAATATAATAGTCGAATCATTTTTTATCAATAATATTTTTAAACAAATGTAATATAATTGTTGTTGTTGCAATTTTTCAAAAACTGCTCCAAAAAAAAATCGGCTTGATAATCTTTGAGGAATTTGTCAGTCGACTGGAAAGTTTCAAATGGATCTAAATATTTCGCTGTCGTCTTTCGTCTTTAGGCGAATGCAACGTCCAAGACCAAGCGCCTATTTGCGACCCATGAAAATATTGATTCGCCGTGGAAGCGACGTTCGGCACGCGCTTCCACAATCTCTCCGGACACTCAACTCACATTTTCACACAGCGTTAATCCCGAGTATATTAGGTAGATGCCCTCTCAGCTACGAATAACTGAAGCAGGCAGTTCGCTCGAACTCGCGATATATTAATAGTCCAACCTAGAAGTTGGACGACCTGTTACTCGCGCAATATATATACGTTTTGACGAAATTTCTCATGGATTCAAAGTTCCGCCCAAACGTCATTATCTCTGCAGCGAGACATGCAGAAAATGCGAAATTTCGTTGCTGCAGAAATCTGCACTCAAAAATTTATCGAGCTCAACTTATTTTCCCAGCAAAATCTTTCACGTTCGTGACATTTGAAGCGTCTGGAAAAAATTATAACATCGTCGGATCGTCTGACATGGTCGAGAAATCGAGATTCCTGGATAATCTTGATGCCGCATTCATTTACGAACGGCGAGACATCGCCGCATTTTCTCGGAACAAACAAGCGAGACGCGATGCAACCGTTGCAATTAAATTATGCGCCTCTCAAGCACGATACCAATGAATATCTTTTCTGTCATCAACTGTAACTTGAACATAGACAAATTGCAAGGAAATTTATAACTCACGTCGCAAAAAAGTTTTATCCATTAATACATAGGGACCGATTGTGCAAATCAATTTGTTGATTCCATCGCACAAGCTCCTTCCCAGAACTCTCGGAGCTGCAACGAAGGAGTAAAAAAAAAGAAAAGAATATACTGCGTCGCTTTTTTCCATCAAATCATAAACCATTGTCGCGTTTTTATGGAGTGAATTTCCGACAACGAATTAATTTTCAAAACTGCAATCCACAGTAATAAAAAAAGATAAAAAATTCGTGCATCCCTTTTATGCAAATAGTCTTGATTTTTTTGCATGAAAAATTACCAAATTTATTATTTTCCATCCCCTCTGCGCGGGTGAGGATTGAACAACGCTCTAGGGAATGAATTAAATTGTCTGAGAGATTTCTTAAGAACGTGTGATTTCTGTGATTGCCTGCGATGAGCCTAATTTATTTACGGAAAATTTGATTATCGATTTTCTCTTCACAAAAATATCGACCAGCAACTGCCGCAATTGCGATTTCCTAAGGTGCCAGTTCGACACCGCATCGTCTGCCATGTGTGCAATCCGCCACTGAGACAATACGGTGTCGAACTGCCCGGTGTCGGATTGACACTCTGCCGTCAGACTAAATCGATTTCCCGTATGATATTCATAGCTCAGCCGCACCAGCGGTCTATTTTTGATCGTAATGGAATTTTCATTTTCCCACTCCCCAGATGTGGATTTGATTATTAGTTTACCTTTGAAAATTTGTACTCGATGAATGGGAAATGAAATCAATGATGGAAAACGCCCAAAATTGTGCACGCCTCGTGCTCTATTTAACAAAAAGACCGTAGAATAAATGTTTCCATGTCCAAAATAAGAAAAAAAAGGTTTTTTTTTTCAAAAACATTTTTTTTGCATGACCGTCAAAAATCGAGCAAGAATATGATCGAAAATTGGAAAAATTCATTTTTAAATGGAATTTGAGTTCGAATTTCGTGAAATTCAATGCAATTTGTTGCTGCAGGTCCGGAAAGGTTGGAATTTAAATTCACAAAGCGGTGAATTCTGTAGATAAAAACAAAAAAAAATGCTGTCGGAATGCATAATGGCCACGTGTGCCACGATATTCCATAATTCTTTTTTGCTTCGCTCACTTTGCGATGTGTTGGGTAATTACATCTGCCGGGGCATTTGTAAGCCTAATTCAATTTTTTATAAATATGGGGCAGTCGCAGATGTCCATCAACATAGAATTTTTCGCCTTTCGAAATATTTTTCTTTCTATCTCTCAATTCTTGTTGATGTAACACGTGCGTCAGGCGTCTAGAAAATATTTTTAGCTATGATCACTTTCTGGACGCGACGGTTCAAGCTCTATCAATAAATTCATGTACCAACTTCACGAAGAGGAATCGTGCGTGCAAATAATAAGCGTGACATCGAATCAGAGCAATCAGCAACTTTGTATAGGTTGAAATTTTTTTTTTCTATTGTAAATGAGTTTCCTGATTGATCAAACGATTTCGATCCGCGCTGTTGCTGCTAATTATAGTTTTTTGTAGCCAAGTCGTAAAGAGAGAATCGGAGATCGAAGGCGAGCGATAATCGCTCGGAAATTGCGATCTGTTTCGATTATTAATCGCGATAATTTACTGTAAAAGTTGGCGGAATCGATTTACAGCTTTGGCGTAGACAACTCTCGGTCGGTCGAGCATCCGCTGACCGAAAGGCTTTGCACGCACTCATTGATAATCAAGCGGAAATAAGGCACTCGGTACGACGCGATAGGAAGCAAATTTCAGTGAAATTTCGCGCCGTTTCAAGTTGGCAAAGCTCGTGTACAAGAATTTTTATTGCAGAGAACTCTCGCGCGCGGATCCGCGATGACCGCGGTTAGTTTTAGTCGCCCGGTGAGGAATGAGTCGCGCGAGCTTGTACGCCTCCCACTGGAAACGACGTTCCTGAGAAGGTTGGTGGGCCGCAAGAATTGGGTCGTTCGCGTAACTCACGAGCCTCTCAGTGTGGGTGCACGTAAAAAAACGCTCGGGTCAAGCTCAAAAATAATATTTTCACGTATAAGAACCGCAAAAAACGCGATCGCTAACTTGCTGTACGTGATGAGAAAATTTTAAGTCGCATCTTGAAACATTTTACTCGGGAATTTCGTAATTATCACTTTTAATGCCGGAAACAAAATTCAGTTCCCATCCGTTTAATGTCGGAATTTCGTTCACTTTGAAAAAAGTCAGAATCGAAGAAATTTGCAGAAATCAACAAAATGTGGAAAACAAAAACAACATTTGTGATTTTCATCCCGAATATTCCATGGAATAATCTGCAATAATTACGTGACCGTATAAATTCTGTTGATTCGAGGAATTTCCTTTTTCATTGTGCAGAACAAAATGATCGTAATTTCGGCCAGCACGCCTTGTCACTGCGCGCGCGATCGAAAGCGTGTAGTAATTAGTATAGAAAATCAATCGTACGGTTTATCGAATAAACAAAGAGTCTCTGATATTTGCGGACTAAAATTTCCCATGGAAAAGCGAACCATTCGCAGGTTTCACTTCCCACGATTGATTCGGTCCAGTCGATTTTGTTTTTGTAACGAATCAACCGGAAGTTCCGAAGAATCGACTGAAATCTTCGTCACCTCGAATGCGACGAACAATGAAAATAATATTTTGAGTTTTATTGTTAATACAAGCGAATATTCAATAATCATTGAATTACAAAATAAAAATTGATTGAAATCTACAAAACGAAGGATACGAAAGTAATTTCTGCATTAATGAACGGAAATGGCTGTAATAAAAAAATATTAACGACTAGGTCAATTTGGAGCTTGGCCAAAAACATTTTGTTTGAATCACAGCAGTTAAATTTGATTGGAATAAACTTGGTGCGCATGGTTGTCGAGCCTGCGTGGACCAGAAAGTTGTTTCGAATAGAAAATGCACTCGTATGCACAAACATAACAATACGAAGACACGTACGAGCCCATAAAATTTTGAATGGTGCATCGTATGACTTTTATTATTGCACCTAACGAGATGATTGATCGCTGTCGGATTAAATGACACGAATGCCACATACTCTCGTACAAATTCTCTCTGCTCGCATCACTAGGCTTTGGTATATTATAATATCGTTAAGCTTGTAT
Organism: Diadegma fenestrale; assembly: GCA_037043255.1. NCBI lineage: Eukaryota > Metazoa > Arthropoda > Insecta > Hymenoptera > Ichneumonidae > Diadegma > Diadegma fenestrale. The sequence continues at coordinate 1,834,754 of CM073311.1, read as the reverse complement.
CCGCTCCACTGTTATTATCGACGCTTTGTACGTGGCAACCATCGCTGACAAGCATCGGAAGCGATACAGAATGCATCTCTAAAAATAATGGACAGAGAATTAAAAAAAAAAACCCCTTGACAATGGTCCATAGCGTTGACTATTTCTATAGCATCGAAGGAACGGATTTCTGGGTCATTGGAGAATGTCGTTGCCTCCCAATGAGCCTGAGGATTTGATAAAAAATTAAAAATTATTTCAATCAATTTTAATTTCCATTTTAATTTCGATTTTCTCAGATAATTATTGTTCAGTGGCCCTGAGTGGAGTGAAAAAGAATTTCAAGCTGGATTCATTTCACAAGTGCATCGTTCGCATGACCTTGAAAAAAGTATTTGCCTCAAATTTTACGTAAACTCGAGAAAATTGAAGATTCGAAACAAAAAGTGAATTTATTCAAATTTCTGTTTCAAAAATCAATTACCAGTCTGCGTAAATTTCCGTAAAAAATTCGACTCCCGTTACCCTGCACTCCCGGAAGTATAATCGCGTTGAGAGCATGTGACATTGAACTTAACTCGGTAATGACCAGCAGCATCGGCCATGGACGATCTCCCAGCGTCGAGACTCACGTATGCTAAATATATAGATATATAAATATTCGTTTATGTGTGTCAGTGTGTCTGTGTCGGTGCGTTACGATATTTCATCCGACCTAAAGTATTGCCATTAACTGCGAATACCCATGTGTTCACATACGCGAGTTTGTATGCTCGTAAGGACGAGCTAATATTGACGTTTAAGCTTCCATCGCGAACACGTTCAATTATTACGCAAACGATTATTCTGTTTACCATCCCTGACGCCTTGTAATTCCGAACACGGATTTTCCATCCGGGTTTCTAACGCAAGAGCCTCGTCGCCTATCTAAAAGCTTTCTATTCGCCGCATATTCCATCGATTTATTGGATTTCTAAGGGGAAATCAATTTTGCAGGAATTTCAAATTACAGCTGCGATCCCCAGCATCCAGGTTATCTTTAGATTCAAGATTTTTTATACTTCTCAGTGGCTTTTATCTGACGTTTCGTGACACTAAAACGCACCAAAAGTCACTGGCTGTTGCGATGTTTTTTTTTTATTCGTATTTTATTCGACACCAGATTTATGGGAGGGTTTCCATTTCATGGGGCTTTAATGGGAAAACGAGGCTTTCACGAAATATGTCGTAATAACTCTAGAGTCAAATGTTTTCTCCAGAATTTCTGAATCGATGAATTTCCCTCCTTTTCATTCTTGTTTCCCATGAAAAATCGAGCAACAAAAACATTCGAGACTCGTGCTCGTGCAGAAGAAAATTTATCACGTGTCTCTGAGAGCTTTGACGCGTCACTCGAGCTTGAATGATTCGCTCAGCCTCATTTCGGAACAGACTCTGATTTTTATTTCATCTTGTTTTTGTTTTATCAACAGTTCCAAGGCAAATCAATGACCATTTGATCGAGATATTATCAAGGGGCGAATCAGTCGCTGCGAGTACGTGCGAAAGATTGAGAGAGAGAGAAAGCAAATTATGACTTTGAAGTTTGCAACGTTGAGATTGAACGAAAAACATTTTTTCTATTAATTATTTATTGAATTTCGGAAATCGTGTCAATTTTTTGAGTCGATTGAGTTTTTTGGTCGCAAGAGAGAATCGTTTTATTGGCCGGACCAAATATACAATAATAATTATTGGCTCTGCTGAAGAAATAACAGAATTTCGTTGCATTCCAACGCTGGAAACTTCAGGATCATAGAAATTTCGAATCTGAACCATTTTCACGCCATTCGTTTCCTTGGAACCCCAAGAAATAAAATACCATGAGATACGTTTTTGCAACATCAAGGACAATGAAAGTTTCCGATCCACTGGACCGACAATCTATAAATAAGGTTGCAAAAATTATATAATGAAGCTGATGTGAATTAATTTAAAAAAAACGTCAAAAATAATGATAAGAATTACATTTTTTCAAAATATTCAATTCCAAAGTCATTTTTGCTTCTTTTGCGGGGACTCGATGAGCATCTGCAGAATATTTCGCTAGGGATACGAATGATTATCGTTAATTTCATGTTTTTCCAAAGTTTGTATGGCGTTCTCATAGACAAACGTCATTAATTTTCTTCTGAAGCTCGAATTATTTTGTTGCTTCTTCGAACCGTCGTTGTCATCTAGAATAACCAACGTGGAATTCTATTTTTCGTATACTTCGTAAAAAGTGTCGCGAACATTTCGATGAGTCGAGTGGATAAAAAAAGCGAAAACAAAATTCTTTGAAGCGATTCGAATCGTTTGAACGTAAAATCCGAAATAGTGATTCTTCGAAGATTTTTCGCACTCGCATCGTCAGCTGCTCGATTTTTTTTTTATATTCGCACGAAAGTTTTCGATACTTTCGATCCAACAATCCGTCAATTTTCTCATTTTTTATATATTTTCAATGCAAAAGGAACGAAAAAAGCGTAAAAAAAAAAAAAAAGAAACGTCGTTGTACTCACCGAGTAGGACAGCAACGATAATCACGAAATGCACCGATTCCATCATCTTCGATGCAACTTTGAACCACCGAAAACCACACGTTGTTTGTGTCTCTAATTCCAACCAGAACGAAACACTATAGACGTCAATTCCACGATGGGACACTTCACCACGAATTTTACCACGTAACGATCTTCACTTAATGTCGCAGATTCGTGCAACACGAGCGGGAAATAATTGTGAAGATTTTTTTTTCGCGATTACCGCGCGCGGACTATAAAAGACGAGCTCTTGACGCTTGAGGCATGTGTTTAAGTCAGTGGCCGCAATGATCTCGTATAACTCGACGGTTTATCCAACGAGACGTCGTGCTTACTCGTCGCAAGTTTTCGATTTTGCCTCCCCCCTCCCACCCCTTCCCTTTTCTGTCTTTCTCTTATACCGGAGACTCGCACAACATATGAAACTTGTTCATAAAGATATATACATGGATTTTATAAATATAGAAAGAGAAAGAGTGAGAGTGAGCGAGTTTCTGTATTTTTAGAGTCCCGCTCGAACCGACTGCACTACTACCGATTCCGCGTTTCGTCTCTGCTCACCCTCTCTCTCGCCTCTTCCCTATCGCATCCCTATCTCTCTCGCTCTCCATCTTTTTCCTCTACTATACGCGATCGTGTACGACAGAGGGGAATAAAAGGTGTGGAAGGAGCCACAGCCGAGACCGCCGACGCATGGCTCTCGTTTGGTCAGAAAAACGACAGAGAACGCGACCAAGTGCCAGCGAATTAGAGCGAGGGAGTTCGACGCGAAGGAAAGAGGAGGAGCAGGCAACTCTTTCGTTCGTTACTCGTTCATTTTTGTTATCGATGTGCAATGAGGAAATCCATGGGGTCTGGGTTGAGGAATCCAAAATCCTTTCTCAGTGAAAAATTAACATTTTCTTTTTTCAATTAAACGACAAAAAATATTCTGGTTCGTTGTACTTCGGGCCTTATTGTTAAGAAATAATCGGAGAAAGTTAAATAATGAATCCTCGCGTTTTTCCTAAAATTTCAAACAGCCGGATCGTCTAGAGTTTTCGATCTTTTTTTTATGTTTTTAGCTCAAACATGAAATGAAAGTTTTTCATTGAGTTTGACGGCGATCAACGAAAACATCTGGTTTTAAATCCCAGAATTTCTTTTTTTTTTTCGATGTTTCTTCTCGACGTTCGTGTACGTCGCGTCAAAGAAACTTCCGCATCTCATTTTTCCGCGATATTTATCGCTTCATCGTTCTTTTTTCGCTTTTTTGGCTGGTTCACTTCTCCTTCAGTTGACATGCGCGAGATTCAGGCCCAGAGAAGATGGAAATTCATGAAGGAGAGCTCGGCGTGGTTTTGCAGAGATAAAAATTTAGTTCCTCGACTAAATCGTACCTTTTGATCGAGGGCTCGTGCATAAACGTCGAAAAATACTGTCGATAGGACGCAGAAGGCTTGCGCGAGTAAAAAGGTCGATATTTTTAGAAACCGACAGCGTTATCATCGACGAATTGGTGTAGAGCAACTGCGTGCGGCAGAAAAGGTTCGATTTAACGACCTCAAACCGCACCCCGTAAGGAAACCAGGCCCGCAATTTCGATAAAATTCCCATACATATCGAGGGGATTGTCCGATGTGCCTCGCCTTCTTGACCCGAGTCGATAATTCGTAATGCATGCGGACCTTTATTTTTGTAAAGTTTCACGAATGAAAACGTCTTGCCAAAACCAATTTCTTCAAACAATCTTAAAAATAAATAATCACGTCGGATAAAATTTGGAAAAAAAAACAATTTGCAGAGAAATCTGGGGAAGATTTTCCGAAAACGTGCGCACGTTTTTTTAAATCCAACTTTTTCCACGTTTTTTTTTCAATTTAACAAAATTTGGAGATTCGAACGAACGGCCAGGGTATGGGAGTTTCTATGGGATTTCCAGGACTGTTGGGACTTTTGCCAAAGGGATTCATGATAAATGCTCGAGCGAGTGAATCGTTAAACGACTGGCAATTAATGATGGAGAATCCTTAACACGTTGCGAAGGCGAATGAGCGGAGTAACAACAATTTCCATTACTCCATGTCGACTCGGCGATTATTCGATCACACACGCTAATGTAACGACGGTGAAATTATCCGGATCAGCGATAGTTTGTAACGGAATGACCATGCCGAGTACCTTTTCGTTGGGCACTGAAGCTAACGAGCAATTTGCCATTGGCGCGTGTTCTTGTCGGTGAAGCTTTCTGCAGTCGAGCTTTGTGCCAACACGAAGAACGTTATCGTCGATTATGACCCTTTTAATCTATTAATGTGTCATTTAGTTACGATCCTAAAGTTTCCATCGTTGGAATGCACACTGAAAATTCAATTTTGCCAACAAAACCTCGATATTTTGTTGAATCCAGCGAACTAAATATTTCGGGATAATTTCGAAATTTTCGTTATTTCGACAATATTTTTCATTTGTAACGGAACTGTCAGCAAAATTTACGATTGTAATGACGAAAATTTACTTTTCTCAAAGATTTTCTAGAACGTTTTTTGCTGAAATGACAAAATTTTCCCGATTTTTCGAAAAAACGGTTAGTTGAACGTATCCAACAAAATATCAATATTTTTCAATAAAATTTTCTTTTCAGTGGAGCGAAATTCTGTTATTTCTTCAGCAGAGCCAATAATCACATTGAATGTTTCGTCCGGTCAATAAAACGATTCTCTCTTGCGATCAAAAAACTAAATCGACTCGAAAAATTGCCACGATTTTCAAAATTCAATAAATAATCAATAAAAAAGAATGTTTTTCGTTGAATCTCAACGTTGCAAACTTCAGAGTCATCATTTAGTTTCGAATTCGAGGGAATTTGTTAAAATCCAAGGATAAGGTGAAATTCGGGTCTACAAGGTATGACGAAGCTGGAAATATGGCAGAGCACGAATTTATACATATATGTAAAGAATACACCCATTTATATAATCATATTTATTTAACTCACTCACGTTGAAATAACGATCACATAAAGTTATCGAACTGAATCCCATAATATCTACGTTACTGTAATTTTTTTTATATATATGTACAAATGTAATGCATTTGCTCTAAACCTCAAGATTTACTATAGAGTTACACACAGGGACCTCTATTTCCGCAACAGAAAGAAGGTAACGATAACAGAGGTCCCAAAATGTACGTTGCATATTTGTTTTTTCGTACTCCAGCACGAAAACGTAATCCTCGGGAAAGTTCATACTCGTATCGTACTTAAGGAGAGGCTGAAAAAAAATACGAGGAAGAAAAAATAAGTTTTTTTTTGCTAGCAAAAAAAATGAAACGAAAAACTTGATATTTCGTACCCAAAATCCCTTTTAATCGAAAACATTGGCCTAAATTAAGAACGTTCTAATTACGAATAAATTATTAAATATCTATTCACAAAAGTAATTGTAGGCTATCAATTAACATTCAGCTTCGACGTTTTTTCAGTTTTTTCAAAATCTTTGCCATCAGTTGACGTTCATACACTCTCTCTCTCTCTTTTTCTCTCGATCTTTCTCGCTCTCGTTCTTTCTCGATTTCACGTCACTCTCGTTTTCCACTATTTCCTCAAAATTGCGGTGTGTCATTCGAGGTTGGGGCTTGTTCGTATCGTATAAGAAGCGTAACACTAAATTTACTTTATTTTTATTACCTTACCTCTTTAACAGACGATTGTTTACAAGATTTGTATTACAAAAACGAAATAATGGTCGTCGATTTTCGTTTATTTATATGTTTGTGTGTAAATATATATATATAAGTAGGATGAGTTGGTATTATTGTTATTTTTGTGTGAAAAAAATATCCGCATATCAAGCAACGAGCGAACTTGTGAAAAATAATGATTAAAAATCCAAATTTTCATGTGGAGAAAGAGAATGAAGAACAAAAGAAGAAAAAGAAATTAGTTGCAATGAGCTATGGCGAGTTGTTAATGGAACTCGCGTTAATGGATTATAAAACTTTGTCTTTTTCTGTCCGTTTATATTTAATGTTATCAAATATATTTTATAATCGTTCGATAATCTTGTTGAAGTTTTATTGATTTTAATCGATGGTCCACTCACTGATCTTTATACAACCAGAGTGAATGTCACCTTTATTCTACATATATTTATTAATTTATTTATTTATTCATTTATTTATTTATATATATATATATTTGTTGTTGCTTTTTTTCAAATGGTATTTATATTATTTATATTGGCTATCGGTAATTCTTACAGTTTATGGGTACGTTCGTACGAGTGATACGTTTTTATCGTCAGCAGTACAGACACTCTGATGGAAAGTTATTGGCAGTGAAACGAGGATTGGCTCCGTTGTTATTTCATTTTTATTTTTCAAATTCAACAAATTCAACGGAAAATCGTGTTTCGTGATATTTTTTTTATCACATTCGCATCGTTCGTAAAAAACAAATGAAATTGCAAACTCTCATCCTCGTCGCGCTGCCAAATTTGTTGTCAAACCTTTATTTCTTTTCTATATTCTAATGAGGAAAATAAAAGAAATAACTTGGATCACCCTTTTTTGATTTTTTTTCTCGTTTCACAGGTTTTGAAAAATCTTTCGGGGTCATCCGTCGCGGACACGTGTCTTCTTTTGCTAGGACAAAATATCCTCGCGAGACTATATTCATCGCACTCTTAAGTAACATTCCAGCCGTCGTAATCTCGTGTAAATAAATGGAAGATTTTATGTCAGATTTCGGGCGATTTACCAAGTTTTATATATTTATTTTTACGCTATACATTTACGAATTTTTTCACGTAAAAGCTTCTCGTTCCAAAAGTCTCACCAGCCTCGTCATTGACAGTTTCAATATTTATCTTAATTTTTTCTGGACTCGGAAATCGATCGGTAGGGCAAAAAAAAAAATCTTGTTCAATTTTTTCCCAAAATTTATCGAACTTTTCTAGATTTCTGTGAAAATTCTCGAGAGATAAATGGAAATACGTTGTTTTTTTATTCTACGTCACTGAACAAAGTTTTTTCGTCGAGAATCCTTACGAAAATTTTTGGAAAATAAAGTCAAGACCTTCGGAATGTGAGTTTTACGTGAAATTTCGTGCTTTTTCTGATTGCCTACGAGATAAAAGTCTCGTTAATTCGATATCTGAGTAGAATATTTTTTCGGATCGAGGGCCATCGAGATTCGAGCTCAATCGATTGAGCCGGAGGCGTGTATCGCGGATTTCGTTGCAACAAATATACAATTATTATCCCGACGAATCAATTCTGTATACGAAACGCTTTACGTACTTTGATATATAGAATATGACTTTCATTAATCTTTATGTACAACGCTACGGTCAATATCATCACTTTGCGAATTGCTTGAACCGCATTCACCTCTCGCTGTTCATTATTCTTTCTTGTACGAGTGTTTTTTATTTTTTCTTTTCGATTTATCTTCGTTTTGAATCGATGCTGATGGGCTTAAAATTTATGAACGAAGACTGACTCGCGGACGACGTTTAGTCACGTTCGGTACATTCTCATGCTCACCTTTCCGCGACTGCGAAATATTTATCTCTACCGTTTTCTTCGTATAGTTTTCCCGTTCGATTATCTCAGCTTCTTACGTCAAACACACGTTCACACTTGGGCACGAACAGGAGACGGACACTGGTTCGAAATTTCAAACACTAAATCATTTTTTTACGACCCTTTTTTATGTTTTTTTTTTTTTTTACTTATTCGTTGATTATTTTATCTAATTATCATGCAGTGTTTTTCGACGCACGTGTCATTGAGTAGTCGTTCATAAAAATTCACGTTTCCTGCGCATTTTTATAAGAATTTTGCATTTTTTATTGCTGACGAAGAAATTTTCATTCGCGTTATCGACACGTACGGTTTGGAATTTTCTGCTGAATTATAAAAAAAATTTCAACGTTCTAATAATCTCAATTTCTGAAACGAACAATTTCCTTGGCCAATTTGAATCCACGTGCCCGTCTCTCTGAACGATTTTGCGTCTTCTGGATATTTTTGTGTACCGGGAGTTTTTTATTTCTCGATAAAATTTGATCGTGAAGAGAAAATATGATGGAAATAAGAAAACTTTTGGGTTTCGTACAGAGGCCGGTAAAATTAGGGATTTTTTGCGATTATTTTTGCACTGCGCGATGACGAAGTGACTTTTTATTTTCGTGTTTCTTTTGAGACGAATTTATTGCCAGGATTCGCAGTACGAATGAATTTAGATTGAGGCAAAACTTTTCAACGTGGAAAAGAATCGATAACGACAGATTTACGAATAAATTGTCAGTTGATAAATTAAAATTTTCTCGGAGCCACTTTTTGTCAATCGATTCCTCGAAAAATCTCGATGAAAATTTGCCATATCGAAAATTTGTGTTCATCAGTCGATTTTTTCGTAAATTCGATCGTTCCGTTCATTTTCTCAAATTCTCACGACGTCCTGCCATGGAAATTCGTTCTCACAATCATTGAAAAGTGTATTCGATTGGATTTACAAACATTTTGAAAATTCAACAGTCTTTCGACCAACACGAAGTCAAGTGCCTTCATTTTTGTCTGAGGAATGCATTGAAGGGAAAAATTAGCCTCACAAAGTAGAACCAGATGACGACCTTGAACTTTACGCAATTTTTGCCACGTGGAATGGAAATTTTAAGCAGAAAAAAGTTTTTATTCTGCCTCGATGCATTTCAATTTTTTTTAACGTTTATAAAAATTTACGATCCACGCAGGTAAAATTGCGCGATGTTTGAGATTGTTTCGCGTGATGGTAGTTTTTTTTTTATCGTTCTTTCGTCGATCTTATGGTGCGAGAGACAAATTCAGGCCTTGAATTTGTGAACGGCACATTTTTCAAGTTGCTGTGTAAAGTTTTTCTGTCAAATTCCGTCCTCAATCCTGTTTTCATTCATTTTACACATTCGTGTCATTTGCCTTCGGGTTTTCGTCCCGATTCGAGTCGGGAATTTCTTTACAAATCATAGAAAACAAAAGATAAAAGAATCGGACAGTTTGCATCGTTCGAGCAGGATCGGAATGAATTTTAAGATGGAGCTGAATTTTTCAAGTTCCTGTTTCATCGTGAGAATGAAATTTTCAGCTGCGAATCGTGCGTTAAGGACGTTTCCGCCCGTAATTCGATTGCGAAGTCATTCTTTCGAGCTACGAACATCATCAGCATTTTTTGACACAATTTCCATTGAAATTGGAATATTTTCATCCAGAAAAGATCGGACTCGAGTTGTACTTGATTTTTTTCGTGTATTTCTTTCACAATTGAGGCAGAATCACGCTCACGTTAATCGGAAATCACGTCGCTTCATTTTAAACGTTTCATAAAACTTTGCAGCTGCAAATTTGCTTCAAAAAACTTTCCGTTTATAATTACTTATGCGAAAATAGCCCGTAGTTATTGTTGGTTCGCTCACGTATCACAGTTTATCGCTAAAAATCAATAAACCTCTAATCGTTCGATATAAAATTGAATTCCCAAGATTCAACGACGCCCGAGCCACGAAATACGAAAAATTAAATGCACAAGACGATAAGGACTGTTTTCATCAACTTTTCCTCATCAATATCCCGGAATGAACGACGCGGATCGTGATTAAATTCAACTTGATCAGAATGTCCTTCATTTTTATGGATTTTACTGTAAATACTGCACTCCTGACTGATCATAATGATTATTTACAAAAGCACAAAAGTGATACACGAAAAAAATATCAAAATATAACTGAAGCTCCATCCTCCCGATGACTTTTTGACTAAATTCAAAATTTTCCAAAAATGGCAAGACCTTTCACTCGAATTGTTCGATTTTCACGTGACAGCAAATTCGAAAATTGCAAAAATCGAAATTTTCAAGGAAAAAAGGACGAATAAATGAGAGAAAATTGTATTGAACCGTAGAAATGGAAAAAATGGTCGGGTCCGATGAATAAAATGAATGAAAATGGCGTTGACACGGAATCGAGAGTTGAGTTTAGTGGAAAAATGAATGTGAAAAATGGTCGACGCGAGGAAATGTATTTGTCGGTGTAAAAGTTCGTTTTTCGTTAGGTTTTTCTTTGGCTAACGAAAAACTACGTTTTGCCACGTACTATAGTAAAGATTAGGCCATGTTTGTGTATACATACGACGGTTTTAGTGTGGACGTGCCACGAAGAGCTCAGTTTCCGAGCTGACCGATCAGGAGGTCGGGTAATTAGAGATTGTAAAATTGATTAACGATTTTCTTCGAGAGAAGTGAAAATAAATAATGGCAAGACGAAAAGAAGAGCAGAAGGGTGTGTCGACGATTGAAACGTTAAAAATTGGCTCGGGAAATTGTAGATTGTCAGCGGCGGAGACGAAGCTAAGTGCCCAAGTCCCGGTGAGTGAGCGCGTGGGGTTTAATTTATTTGTTTTTATTTTCCATCAACGATATTTCCTCTATTTAATCGTATTTTATTCGTATCGTTGTTTTAATTTATTTAATCATTATTCCAAGAAAACGGAGCACAGTAAATCAATATTTTACACACACTGTCTCGTTCCCAAGGTAAATTTTCTATTCCGAAAACATCGTAATCGCGAATGCCATTAAATAAACAAATCGGGAGTTTTTATTCTTGTTGTTATTTCCTTTCGCAGTTGAGTGTTTCCTTCAAATAAATTAATCTAAACGTCGAATCACGCCAACGCTCGAACACTTTCTTCGTTTCGTTGGTTTTTTCGTCGTCCTTTTAGTCATCAGGACGAAAAACGTTTCGTTTTTATAAAATAACCGAAATCGGTATTTTGCTGGTTCCCTCGTCGATTCTTCTCTTCTCGCTAGAAAAATGTTCCCTCGTCGTTTTGCACGATTGAGACACTTGGAGACTCCCAGCAAAAACCTCATCAGCCTTTCCGTTCGACTCGCTTATTTGTAAGAAAGAGAGCAGAATCCGCCTTTTGGTGTTTTTCATCTTTTTGGCCTTTTTATAATGACGGCGCTGCACGGTAGAGAGGATTTCCTCTTATGGGAAGCACGTGAGCCTCCGAGTTGAACACCCAATCGTCGAGGCTTATGAGATCGTCGTCGCTGAACAACAGGTACAGATACTGCAATTAAAAGAAACACACACACACAAATTCCCCATAAATTCCTTAATTCATGAATTTCACGCGTTTTTAATTAAAATAATGCTAAATAAACTAAAACAAAATAAAATAAAATAAAATAAATAGAAAAAAAAAAAAAAACGATCGAGCTTTTTATTTATTCGTCAAACGTAAAACTCTCAAAGAATTTTTTCAAGGATTCTTCAAGGACGAAAATGCAAAACGCGACATTTTGAAATTGTGGAAAATTGTGAAATTTCGAGCACTGCTCGGTCCCACGAATAATCCGAGCATTTTTTTTCTAGTTTATTCTCCATTTTTTCATCTCTCGACGTTTTTTTCGCTCTCGACTCTCAAGCCTCGAGGATCGAAACGCGGTTTGCTACTTTGCAGGAATTTGGCCAAAGCTCTTTTGGGGCAAAGTGCACACATAAATAAAGACAGACATACTCACGCAGCACTTTTTATACATGGATAAAAAGAACGAAATTGTGTCTGTTTTTTTTCTTTGTACCTTGAGCGTTTCGGCGAAGAAAAAGCTTTGCTGCACGTCGTCCTTCGGTGGGTCAGAATTGTATACGTCTTTGAGCCCCGAGAATCCTCCTGGTACACGACAATACTTTTCGAGAGCCTGGACAGCCTCCCAGCCCCATTCCCGGTACTTTGGGTCCTTGGTCAGTCGCCACATCACGAAGTACGACTCAAACGTCTGAAAACGACCAACAACGTTTCGTTGAAAATCACATTTTCCACTTAACCATTAAATCCGTCGCATTCTTCCTCGAAAACAAAAAAACTAAAACAAAATTGGAGCAGATAAATTTTTTATTTGAATTTTTGGAGTATTTTACGAGAAATCGTCAGGCTTTGCCTTTTTTTCCAACGCAATCAATGGGAAATGGACAGAACAAATTTTTGCATAAATTCTTCTCAAGTTTCGAGTCCCAAGTCTGACTTTCTGGTTCTTTGAATTTTGACAAGTTCCATAAAATAATCGAAACTTTATTCCGATTGGAGTGAAGGGAAAAAAAAACGAAATCAAACTCGTAACAAATTCTTGTCATCATCTTAGCAATAATAAAGAATCTCGAGATGAGATTTATGATGCGATTTCGAATTTAAAAACTTCATAAGAATAAAGACAAAATGTACGGATGAGCGGGAAAAAAATCTGAAAGAAAAAATCATACTTGCAAATTACTTTTTGATAAAGTTTCTTACGACTCTCAGAACTTTTTCCATAATGATTCTAAGCTGAGATGAAACAATTGCTGACAGCAGAGACGTCGAGAAAATTGTATAAATTTGAAACATAGTTTCGACAAGAATTCCAAATATCCTCGAATTTTATTTTTACTTTTTCGGCGAGGGCACGTTTCGGCCAGTTCTAGCAATTTTTTCTGTCGTTCCTGATCGTCAAAGTGGCAGGAATTTTTTTTCCTAGCAGTTTTTAAATTATTTCTGTTGCCAGGAAGTTTTTTTTTCATTTAAATGTCACGCACGTGAATGAAATTCTTCACGCGTTTAAAAATCGATCCTGTTTGAAGAAATAACATGAAAAAAATCTCAAAAACAAAGTTCGGGGTTTGGAACGAGATGAGGATCGGAAAAAAAGAAATTTGATGGAAAATAATTTACCTCGGGTCGCAGAATGTAGTACTTTTCACCATTTTTTAAGCTCTTGGCTTCATGGCCTTCGATGAAATGGAAAACCTCAGGGCCGAGTTTCGTCGGAGTGCGGTCGTACGACTCGTGGCAGGTGTTCGTTAGTCCTTCCGCAATGTTCATGTACTTCTTGGCCAGACCGTTCTCCACAGTTTTGGCGCCGAGTGCGAACATCCCACCTGAGAAACGCGCATAGTCGTAACAAGAGATTAGGGTCGTTCTCGTTAGAGCAATCCAAGGGACTGGAGGGAGAGAGAGAGAGGCTTTTCCGCTTTCTTCCCATTCATATCCGTAGGGTAGCGGTTGCGGAGCTACGTTGCTTTGGAAATGTCGATCAGAAACCCACGGAAACCAGGTTTTCCGGTGGAGGTCATGGGTTCGTAGAATTTTCGAAAATTATGGTAACCGCGGGTAAAAAAAAACTCAAAAAACTCCAAGAAAAATTTAGTTTTTTCTCTGCGAATGTGCGAACACGAGGATCGAGAAAAAAAATGGAGTAAACGTCGATAAAATTAGGAACTTAATTTTTTTTTCATGGTGGAGACAGGAAATTAGAGGAAAACCTCTTGGGAATTTATTCGAAAAGTGCGAGAAACTTACCAGCGAAACAGGCGAGATGCCCCATTTTATTTTCTGGTCGATCATTTTTCAGATCGGATACGTATAATAATCCACTAGGAGATTTCATGATCATGTATTTTTCGACAGCAGCCATAGATTTGTCCCACATTTTTCTCGCTTCCACATCTTCCATGCCTGATTGGATCCAGCCCTTTAGCAAATATTCGTAGAAACTGTCACCGAGACCACCCAGAGACATGTCGTCTGCAAAATGTCAATAAAAATCCCACAATTAGCGACACCGATTCGTCCGATCGATACCAAAAAGTTCAGATACATTTCGATCGTTGAAACGCTCCAACTGCAGCCAGAAAATTCAACAATACACTCGAAATTTCCACTCGCCATTCCAAGTTAAAAAAAAAGTTTATATTGATTATTTATTTCGTATTATAAAAAGTTTTCTATTGATTATTTATTGAATTTTGAAAATCGTGGCAATTTTTTGAGTCGATTGAGTTTTTTGGTCGCGAGAGCATAATTATCGGCTCTCCTGAAGAAATAACCGAATTTCGTTGCATTCCAACGATGGAAACTTCAGGATCGTAAAAGTTTAATTAAGAATGAAATCAAAATGGAGCTCGATGTGCTGAAAATACTGAAAGATTTTTGGAACGTTGGGGCTGCCTCATGGTCTACATAATTTCAGAAATAATGGGTCCGCGTTTTACAAGCGTGTCCACGACTCTTTAATATACGTAACGGACGTACAGGATATTTCGTAACGAGGAGGATCGTTGTTTCTCATAAAAGTGAGAGATCAACACACGAGGGTTGTATAGAATTCGCGTCCAAAAATAATCAAGTCAAAGTGTCACGATCCTGACCCTCCTCAAGGGCAAATTGGATTGAGTCTGTTGGCTCGTTTTCCCAAATTGTTACTGCTAATTTATTCAGCTGTAGTTCTCGCCATCGTCGCGACCGGATAGAAAAGAAGAAAAAAAAGCGACCTAGAGGGAGGTCGACGCGAATGGCGAACGAAACAACCAACGAGCGAGTTTGAATTTAAAAAAAAAAAAAAAAACGACGAAAATCAGCAATTTTAGGATTTTTCGCACAAAAAAAATAATATAAAAAAAAAAAAACATCAATTAAAACGTCGAAAAATTCGATGAGGAATCACGAAATACTTTGCATATTTTCTCAACACAATTTTAATGGAGCTTTAATGTATTTTTTGGAAAAATCAATCACCGAAGGATTTTTCGAGCGTTTTTTTAATAAAAAATATTATTAAATATGGAAACAAACGCGTTTGTGTGTTTTAGAATGGGGATTTGGACCAAATGGGTTTTCGACGATACTCGACCGGATGGAAACGACGTTTCAGTTATGATCGGAATTATTGCCCGCGGAGTGTTTGAACACATCAAACAAAATTCCATTCAATCGATTTCATTTCATGGGTTTTTGATATGGGATTGCCATGGGCCGAGTATTTTCGGTTAAATAGAGAAAAAAATCCATGAAAAATAACAATTTTCATGGATTTTTTACCAGACCCACAGTTCCCTTTGGAGTTTTCCCATTGACGCTTCGTTTCAACAGTCTCGGAGAGCGTAGTTGTCGATTTTTTATCCGGAAAGAAAAATGAAGAAGGAAAAAAATTGATGACGAAAAAAATGAGAGCCGAGGAGGAAGAAACTTTGGGGTTAAAAATTTCGGTGGTCTCTCGAATGACAAATACGCTCATGTCAAGAAAAATTGAATTTTCGTAATTGATTACCGCGCACGGAAAGGTTGAAAAACACTCGCGACGTAAACGCGAGAGCGCGTTTGTGATCAGCGGGAATATAAACGAACGAAAAGATCGAATTAAAAATCTATTTGGCCACCGAATTTGACGTGGATTTATTAAATGGGATTATAGTAATAAGATGAGGCAATATTTATAATATCGGAACGACCGAGCCAGCCGAGAAAGGAATAAAAACGAAAACGACAAGAAAAAATGCGAGAAAAAATATTGACGAGAAAAAAAAAGAAAGAGAGCGAGAGAAAGGAAAAGAGAGAGAGAGAAAGAGAGAAAAGATCGCTGGCCAAGAGACAGATCACCTCACGGCATCGAAAATCGAGCGGCGCAAGGCCTTTGGGCTTTGGCTTATTGAGGAGCATTTTCGTCTTGGTTGCACAATATTCCATAGCCCAAGGCAGAGATTCTCTTCTCGATGAAACTTGTTCGCGCGCTTCTCTCAAATTCATCAATTTGCCTGTTTATCCCTATTTTTATTTTTACCAATATTTCGCCTCTCCTTTTTCTCTTTCCTTATTCATTTATCTTCGATCGCATCAACATCGTTATAAATGCAATCGATGCTAATAATCGTCGTGTGAAAAATGAACAAGAACAAACACGCAGGAGACAGCAACATTTTTTTTACAGCATCACAATTTTTGTATTTTTTCCCCTCCCGTAGCTAAAAACTTTATGACCAAAGATCCAAACGATTCGCCAAAACTGTCAATCGTTGCGAAAATATTTCTGAAACTTCATCAAGTTATTTGCGAATGATCCTGAAGTTTGCATCGTTGGGATGCAACGAAATTCTGTTATTTCTTCAGCAGAGCCAATAATTATTATTGAATATTTGGTCCGGCCAATAAAACGATTCTCCCTTGCGACCAAAAAACTCAATTGACTCGAAAAATTGCCACGATTTTCAAAATTCAAAAAACAATCAATAGACAAATGTTTTTCGTTAAATCTCAACGTTGCAAACTTCAGAGTCATATTTAAGAGAATAATTAAAACAATTAAAAAGCATTAACTCACGTTGTCCCCATTGTCCAGTCTGTGGGTTTATGTAGTTCGGATAAAGTCCCTTCGGTTTGTCGATAATATTGAGCACTTTTCTCACATTCTCGACTTTGTTTCTAAACACTGGATTGCCCGTGATGTCACTAAGGTACGTGAACTCGAGATGGAGCGTACCAATCTCTGAGAGGATGCTGCAGCCGCTGCTTGCCCAACCGTAATTTTTCGTTTCCTATTAAAAAATAAAACCAGAAAAATCTCTTTACACAATTTCACATCCAAATCTAGAATTTTCATTGCATTTCGTTGATTGTTAAAATAATTTTTCAGAGTCGAATTGCGGATTTGCTTGTAAATTATAAAATTCTTTCGATCTTTTATCGTTGAAATTTCTTTTTTTTCCTTCATTGACATCTTTTCACCCCTCGCGGTGCGTTGACACATCGCTCGACCTAGAACTTCCCATGTATAAATGAGAGTTGCTATTAAAACGCAAGGCTGGACGCCGAGAAGCGCGAACCCAGGGCATAAACATGATCGTTTTATAATTTAATCCAAAAGGCAATTAAGTTGTCGACGCTAATTCCAGCAAGGGAGAGATAAATTAACAAAACTCTACGACGCGGTTCTCGGTTACAAAACTGTTGAACGTGCGCGAGTTCATTGCCCAAAAGGCTACTGAAAGAATTTTTTTTTCAGTCTTTTTGTTACGTATTTGTTAATTTTTTGGTTACATAATTAAACATGTGGAAAATGCTGATTAAAATTTTTCCTGGTATCTTGATTTTTTTTCCATTGGTCAGAATTCTTATCGATTCATGTTTAATGAACTTTGCGACGGTGGGAGCTGAAGTTCGTGACGTTTTAAGACGATTGATGGAATCACATGCAATAAATTATTGCAACGAATTCTTCAGAATCAATAAAATTCGACCCAATTTAGAATTTCGCCAATAAGTGAGAATCAAACTGTATTCCGTGCAATCTGGAACGAGCATAAATGGAATTTGAATCTTGCAAGTCGAGTGGAATTATCGAACGACTTTGATAATCTGATTAAATACGAAAATCGGGAACATTGAGATTTACGTCGTTTATTTTAATTGATAAGCGGTATTTTAAACTATATTTTATTCACCAGTCAAGCTCTTAGGAAAGAAATAATCAAATGGACTGGAAATAGTTGTCCCGAACGAAGTGAACTAAATTTACAAATTCAGATACGACAAGTTCCGAATCGTCTATTCGGTATTCGGTGCAATAATTTCCTGTTTGTCAAAAATAATGAAATTCACTGCCATTTTCGTAATCATCGTTTCCTTACAATTAGTCGCACTAATTTAATTGCGCGTCATCATTTAAATCCTAATCGACATTGAGTTTTCGAGAAATGTGGTTTGGAATATAAAAAATCCGTGAGATTTTTCAAATTTGAGTGATTCGACAATGATGGGGAAGAATTATTGAAAAAATCATGGTCTCAAAATAATAAAAAAAGAAGATTTTTATTAGATCAAATTTCGAGAATATTTGGGATGAATTTTCGGAAGTTTTTAGTGTTTTCGAGATTTTCCCCGTTTGCGTTCGCAGCGAAAGGTCAAGCGCCATGTTTTTTTGAGGAAAATAGAAGATTGCGCTTGTCGGTGGTGTATAACAGAAAATTATGACGGTAAACTCCGGTGGCGCATATGTGTTGGCGTATATGGGGGTTGCAGAGAGCGTAGAGGCCCGTTAACGTCTGGCTATTAGGGAAGGCCGAGAGAAGCTCTTAACGATGGTGCGGGGGGCGTTCGATAAGATCGCTAATACGAATTACAAAGTCATCAAGCGAAGAGAGCGAGAGAGAATGAGAAAGATAGACAGCAACGTGCGGCAGAGAGTGTTTGCGTGTGGATGCTGCAGAATCTGTATCGCAACACACAGTTATTCTCGACATCGCTTCTTTTCGTTTAGAGCTGCGGAATGATAGTGAATTTCCTCGCAGGATAAGCACATTAAGGCTCGGTACATAGACGTTACGAATTTTGATGTACAAACTCAAGGAAAAAAGACACGTAATCGGCGAAAACAGCATGAGCTGCTGTGGTTTCCAAAAAAGACAAAATGGTTTTCCTGAATCTACAAAATTTGATTAAAAGATTTGGAAAACGCTCAAACTTATGATCCTGAAGTTTGCATCGTTGGAATGCAACGAAATTCTGTTATTTCTTCAGCAGAGCCAATAATTATTATTGAATATTTAGTCCGGCCAATAAAACGATTCACTCTTGCGACCAAAAAACTCAATCGACCCAAAAAATTGCCACGATTTTCAAAATTCAATAAATAATCAATAGAAAAAATGTTTTTCCTTGAATCTCAACGATGCAAACTTCAGAGTCATTCGGACTTTCGAGTTATTCGGAAATTGAATTTTTTCCGTATATTTGGACACAAACAGCGAGTAAATATTCAAATTTTTTCGAATTTACAATCGATGAAGTAAAAATCGTGGGTATATTTTTAAAAAGGACCTTTAGCGCAAAATTATGATTTTTCATGTACAATAATGCTGTAAAAAAAAAATTGGGACCATTTTTCGTGACACGACTTTTTGTAAATATGTGAAAAAAAACGTGGCAGCATCGATAAGACGAATTTGTGGAATATAATTCGCGATGAACGTCCGTCAATATAGAAAAAGCGGCTGCGTCTGAGAAGCAGAGCGAGTTCAGATTACAGAGAAGATGAAAAAGCTTGTCGCGTCTGCCTTGAAAACGAGTACATCGAGAGAGAAAGGCTTTGCGGTCTCATTAAACGAGCAATTAAGAATTCGCGTCTTAATTGCAAGGGTATAAATGTATGTGTGTGTTGGTATGAGGGTAGTTCGATACATACATGGACGCGGTTGCCTTTGAGCAGCAGAGAGCGCCTTTTTTTTGGCTCGGCCATCGAGGTTAGGATTTATTTTTGCTCTCGAGTTCTCTCCCTTGCACTTTTTCCAACAAGCGAGACCAAAAGAGCCCTGTTTTTTCTCTCTCCGTCACTTTCGCGCTTGGGCAAACGTGACTTGACGGAAATCGTTTCAATTAAATCAGCCCAGTCCAACTACCCGCAGCTCCAATTGCTCCGAAGGCTCAGCCAAAGAGATTTAGCCGAGCGTTACTCGAGAGTCCACGGTCTCGTACACACCCGAGTACATATAAACGATCGAGTATAACGATACAGTGCAACGTCCACGGACCGCTAAGCGCTGCGGCGAATCAACACCCCCGCCCCCGCCCTCTCCGGCATTCACCCCTTTTAAAACTATACTTGAGGGTTAGTTGTTCGAGAAGAAAAGTAAGGAGACTCTTTGAACGGCAAAAGGCTTTTTCGCAGTCGCGATTTCGTCCGTTTCCTCTGATTATTCAACGAGAGGGCGCGGGCGTCAAAGCGAGAACTCGCTCGACAACGCCGCGCGCAGTTAAAAGTGCAGCAGAGTGTCACGATTTTTATTTGATACTTCTCAGTCCGTCCCGCGACTCTGCATTTCATCTCTTTTAGCTTTTTCATTTTATGGCCCAGCTCCGTTGCCACTCTGGGTCAAATTGACCCGCGGAGCATATTTTAGTTTAACATGGAAAGTTTGTGTCCGAAATTCCATTTAAAAAGTCTCTCCCTTATCGTATGGTTTTGGTTGTTTTTATGGGCTTTTTAGTTCGGTACTTACGCCAGTCGCCAGGTTGATCAAGGAATGAGGAATGCCCGTTTCCGTTTGAAAACCAGGCAGTAATCGTTCGCCGAGCTGTGCGGCCTTGTCGCGGAACATAACGTCGCCCGTCAGGGCGTAACTGGCCAAGAGACTCCCCAAGAATCGGATGGTCGTTTCGAACAGCGAACTGTCGCCTTTCTGAAAAATAACAAAAGGAAAAAACAAACTTTAGTATTATTAAATACGACGCTGGAATATATTTTATACTCGTTAAATATCCGTTGTATGTTTTTTAAGAGAAAAAGAGAGTGAGGGAGCAGCAGCAGCAGGGCGAGAGAGTCAAGAAAATAATGCAAAAGGGTTTAGCCCTCGCGGACAATAAATATGTACGTACGAGTTTTTTTTACGATCGAGACTAGTCGTTGAAACACACGAGTGTCTCGTATACCAATGGAGCTTACCTGCACTTGCAATATCTTTGCAACGATTTATGGAAATGGTTATTTATTCGAAGGATCGGGGGCCAAGCAAGGACTGCGAGAAAATAACGCGCGTGCACGCCCCTCTTTCATTTCGACCCTCCGAATAATATTCAACAACGAGCGTTTAATTATTTATTTGCCAATTAAGCCATAAGGTGTTTTTCGGGTTCGTTCGTCCTGCGAAGTATCCTGCGCGAATTCGCCGTTTTAAAGGCTCGCCGGGCGAGCAAGAGGGCTCATTCTCACGCGAGATTCTTGCGGCGAAAACGATCGACGAGCGCACGTTCGTGCGGTGATAATTTCACGTTAATATCGCACGGAAGTCTTTTTTTTTTTTTCGTACCATCGCGGACCTACGGTCGCAATTAAACGCAAAAAAACGAAGGATCCATTTCGTTAAATGTCAAGACACATTTTTGCCGCTTCGGCAGAGACGAAATTCGAAAAAAATATCAAAAGTCGATAAGCGACAGGAGAAAAAAACATTATCATGATTATAAAAAGTCTCAAGGCTTTTTCGTTCCATGTCCAGAGAGATCCTGATTGCAAACACCTCCTGCAAATATTTCTCAAAGGAGCGGCTCGCATCGCTCCTTAAAACGCGGCTGCATGTGTCTGTGTGAGTGTTTGATCAAGTGTCACGTTATGAAAAGTATGATCGTCAAAAGCGAAGGCACAAGCCCCTCGTGCACGAGTCCTATCGTAGCCAATTCCGTTTCTAATTGTTCTACACGTTTTCAATAATATTTTTCATTTATTTAATGCGACGAGCGAGTTTCCGACTTTTTAGTGTGTTCGGAGTAACGAGACTCTAGAGCGTAATACACGCAAACAGAGTTGTACAAGGGAGAGGAGAAAACAAACGACGGTAATTAGTCGCGGAACAATTAACGACCGCGCCTGCGTTAGTGCCTTTATTCCACGAGCTTAATGACGAACAAACGAGCTGATATACATCGGCCTCGTTACCATATATCTTTATGTTACTTTTTTATTGACTTTAATATTTCATGCTTAGCACACAAACAATATGTATAACGAACAAGTATTTACATCCGGTTTTTAACTTCCACAATCGTCGAGGACCTCTTCTTTCACGCGTTTCATTTGGATCATGCTAATCACCTGCACGATTCCGGATATGATGCTCGACGGTTATATCTATTTTGTAATATTTCAATTTATAATTTATCTATAATATAATTATAATTATAAATATATATTATTTATAATTTATAATTATAATTCATTCATTTAAATTATAATTTCAGCCTTTAATTCACCCGCGGGGGAAGTTTTGCTCGGTTTTGTATGTAGTTTTCGTGCTTTTTTTTGAAGCAACGGAAAATTTTGAATACTCTGAAGTTAGCAACGTTGAGATTCAACGAAAAACATTTTTTCTATTGATTATTTATTGAATTTTGAAAATCGTGGCAATTTTTCGAGTCGTTTGAGTTTTTTGGTCGCAAGAGAGAATCGTTTTATGGGCCGGACCAAATATTCAATAATAATTATTGGCTCTGCTGAAGAAATAACAGAATTTCGTTGCATTCTAACGATGCAAACTTCAGGATTATAAATTCTGATCCGGACACCGTTTCCAGAAATCGTACGGAGGAAAAAATTATTTTAATTCGATCCCTGGTCAATTATCCGATGCGACGTGAGGATTTTTATCAATTTTTCAAACTTTCGATTAAATGGTCTACGCGAAACGATCCCGCCGTAGCAAGAGTGAGCATTCTTTGGGTCAAATTGACCCCAGTGATTTCCACGATGTTAAATACCATCGAAATTTCAAAAAAATTCCAACTTCGAATCTCTTGACCGTTACGCAACAAAATGGATTCAAAGTTTCCATCAAAATACATAACAAAAATAAATAATAACAACAATAAAGTGCACTTTTCGGGTTTAAATAATAATTGAGGTGTCGTCTTACTGCATCAAGGCTCTCTTATGCTGAGAGGTTTAGCCAAAAATATACTTTTTCCCTGAGAGCTGAAAAGCTTCGGTCTCGGTTGGCTCGTACATGCGCGAGCATGTATGTACAAAGCGCATATATAGAGGTAATGTCCGGTATATTCAGAGCAGTATTACGTACATTTTCCGTAACGAGAGAAGCCGCAAACTCATGGCTACAACTTTTCTTATTATTTTTTTTAAGTTCGTCTTGGTAAAATACTCTCTTCGTGCACCTTTCTCTCCCTCCCCCCCCCCCCTTTCTCTCTCGCTCTGGTTCTCTTTTTCGTGAACATGGAGCAAAGACTGAAATGTGCAAATGTGCTACATCCCCCCTTATGCACAAAAATATAGTTGAAGGAGAGACGAGAGATAGAGAGCAAAGAAACGACGAGAAAAGCTGAAGCTTACGCACAGCCCACTTTCGCACTGTGTACGAAATGAGAGAGTCTTTTGAAAGAGAGTGAGTCAACGAGAAGAGCACATTAAGAGCTACCGCCACTAATTAAAATAACCTCATCCGCTCCTCTTCCACCTCACACTTTTTTACCCGTTATAAAGAACTTTAAATATGTTCAATTATTTCATCCCAAACGGTACTTTCCAATGAAGATTCTTATCGAGTTTCTATGAGCCCATGACTTCAGTTCTTTCCTAGAAAACTTCTTCATCACTCTCGAAACTAAAATTTCAAATTTCGAATCAAAATTTCAAGCGATTTGTGGATTAAATATGATCCTGAAGTTTGCATGGTTAGAATGCAACGAAATTCTGTTATTTCTTCAGCACAGCCAATAATTATTATTGAATATTTGGTCCGGCCAATAAAACGATTCTCCCTTGCGACCAAAAAACTCAATCGACTCAAAAAATTGCCACGATTTTCAAAATTCAATAAATAATCAATAGAAAAAATGTTTTTCGTTGAATCTCAACGTTGCAAACTTCAGAGTCATGATTAAATTCTGGTCGTGGCGAAGGTCGAAATAAGAATCAAATTCGTGTCAAAATTTTTTCGAATATGTCCAAAGCACACAGTGTCGTCTCTTCGAAATGAAAATTTATCGGAGCGTTTAGTTACGAAAGCTCCCGGCACGAAAGCTTCGATGATCCTGTTCACAAATTTTAGCAGAAATCATGAAAAAGTCTCCGGAGGGTTGGACGTGACGTAAATTATTTGATATTTCAACAAATTCAAAATTTTCTGGTCTTAAAATTAAAGTGGCGTGTTGAGTTTTTCCTGAAAATGTATTTCTTGACATTTTCGTTGGGTCGATTTCTCGACAACTAAGGCAGCAAATAATTTGAAAATTTTTTAGTCACTTCTCAACTAGAAATAACGGATCGACAAATTTGTTTGGCCCACGAAGTTTTTTTCCCATTTATGCTAATTAGAATCTAGTATTGGTTTTGATGCGCGAATTTTGTTTGAAAACAAAAAATTGAAGATGGTAATGAGGGTGAGTCGGGGCAAAATGCCCCGTACGCACTAGCCATAAGCTCGAGTCTGCACACTACTGGCGAAATATACTCCGTAATGGTGCACTCCAGAGTAAAAGTGTAAGCTCGTGGTAATTATACCAACCGCTTGATATTGAATATCCTTTTTTTTAGCTCCAATTCCACCCTCTTCTCATCCCTCGAACGTAACACTTCCAGATATTTCACACTTTTTTCCTATTATTAATAATTTTTTTATTGCCCCTTAAAAAATAATGGCGCACGTCTGCCTTCCGTTCTCTCTTCTCGTTTCTCCAAAATTTACGAGTTTCTCGTACACACATTCACACGCTCGGTTAATTGAATCCATTATTGCTTCGTGTTAGCCCTGCCCTTCGTATTATGAATTCGTAGCTCAACGCCTAATCAAAATTGTGTAATATCCACGTGCGAAAATCGTGACGATGAATTTTGACAGAATTGTAGGAAATTCCGGAAATGGCTCGAATAAAAAAGATTTTTTTTCACAAAAATCTCGACTTTTTCGAGCACCGACGCGATTTCTACGCAACCGCACCGGATCGGGAAGAATTAGGAAATTCCGAAACAAGTTTTTAGGCATGGCATCTTTTCAGATCGAGCTGGAAATCAAGGGCTGGGAAAATATTCCGGTTCGCAATGACGAGCAGATTTTTCTTGAGAGATTATTACGATCGTTTCGCCAACTGCATGTATGCTGCGAATATATTTGTAATATTAAGTTTATAGGCACGTATGGGTTTGTAAACTTTAACCACAAAAAGCTGTTTCCTCAAAGTACATAATGCACGGAGCAATGAAGAAGGAAGAAGGAAAAGGAGAGAGGGAAATGAGAAAGCCGCAACCCTTCTGGTAATTCTTGCAACCACATAGCGGCTTGTACAAAGACAACTTTCCGAGCGTTTGCCAACACATCACATTTTCATTCCGGCAGTCGTTCTCACGGTGTTATTCTAGACGTCGCGTCATTCCACCATTTTATCCGCCAATTGTGACACGAAACCGCGAAAACGCATATTCTACGAGAGTATCAAACGCGCGATTACCGCGAATCGTTACCCACAGCGTGTAGCACGCAGTACTAAAAGTTTGCCGACCATTTTTGCACTGGAACACACGGGAATCGTCCTCGGAGAAGAGCATCGCTTTCCCAAAACGGGAATTACAATCAAGGTTTCATTTTCTTGAATCATGAAAAACCGAGCAGAAAAAAATGTTCTTCAATTTTTTCATCGTCTTTTTCAAGCTTCGTTTGCGGGCAAATTAATCTTTTGCCGAACTTGATTTTGGTGCCGACATTTCAATCGGAAGATTTACGATTATTTTGAAAAAAAATGTCTCCAAAAATATCAATTTGATCGAAAGTTATGAGCTCGCAAAGTGGCCCAAGTCGTGGTACAGAAAAGACTCCATGGGATCTCAAATTTTTTTGAAAAATTCATCGTAAATCAATATTGCGCGACCATATTTTGAGATTTCGTAAACCGAAAGCCTACACGGAGAAAACGGACTCGTTTTGTTTAGTAAGAAATGAAATGTTTTGGGAAAATGTCCTATACGAAGTTCAAGAAGCAAAAGAATCGTAGCAACAATTGCATAACAGCATAGTATTTTTTAACACTTACAATTTTTCTTAGCATGAATTACAAACAGTTCTATATGAATAAGAAACAGTAATGCACGCGATAATGAATTTCAGGTTTGTTTTCATGAACAATTTACTATGTCAGATAAAAATTCAGTTATGAGTGAGAAAATCTCAAATTTTAAACATCGACATAGTAAAATTCTATTACCCCAATATGAATATATATCGAACATGTTTGAAATTTTATCACGCGTATTGTTTTGTTTACCATGATCATTGCGATTTTTTTCAATTGCTATGCTAAATTGTAAAATCGGTTTTAATCTGATGATCACATTTTACTATGCTGTTTAGAACGATTTGTCGCACTGCCATTCGAGATATTGTTGTAATTTCCGAACTGTCCTCAAAATACTATAATTTACAACAATAAGTAACTGGATTCCTAGTATATTTCTTAATTATTTTCGACTTCGTTTTTCCCGTGTAAAAAACTTATGAAAGTTTATCACGACGATGTGTGACCCCGGAATGGTTGGCGAAACTTTTCCGGGACGAAAGTGATGGGCGACGGAATGCAATTTCGAAACGGGAACTCGGCAACGATCTGTGAGAATCGTTCGCTCGCGATTCTGCTCTTCCGCGGCGCGTTAAAAGATTTCATTTTTCCTTTTCACATACAGCCTTAGATTTGAGGCCGGTTACGGTGTATGACAACGCGAGAAAGGCTGTACAAGGATTCGTAATAATAGAACGTGTACTTAGGTGCGGTTTTGTGGCTTACCTTGGAATTATCTACTCGGGAGAGTTTCGGGCAAGCTAAACTGGCTCGTTTTACGTTTTCGTTGATGGTTTCTCTCGCCCGTTGGGATTATAGCAAAGTATTAGTAAAGTGTCGAGTGCGACAAGGCAAAAGAGAGAGAGAGAGAGAGAGGCAAATGTTTTGTCATTCGTAATATGAGATTGCGAGACTCTTAAGATGCTAATCCGATGAGAATGTCATCGCATTGTCTCTGCTTCGCAAGCCATCAAAATTCACTACATATTGCAGCAGCTTTCTGCTATTCTTCTTTATATCCACCAACAGAATGAAAGCTGCTGTTGGAAATGAGAATAATTTCCCTTCAATATTTACAGAGAGTACCGACAGCGATGAGAGCGCGAGCTCGTCGTATGGCTTTCGCTGACCTCGAAGGGCGAGCAAACAGGATTGAGTTCTGGAGCCATTAAGAAAAAGTGGAGATCAAATTTCATGCTCATTTCGATAAAAACTTATCGTAACTTGGCGTGAAATTTTATCAAATCACTGTAAACAAGAAAAATGACAAATTCTTACTGAACTCCAATTGTCATCGTCATTTTGCCATGGATTTGAACTTTTTGCTGACGTTTATTTTTTACTAAAATTTCTAAATTTACTTTCTTTTTACTAAAATTGACCAAAATTAAAAAAAAAAAAAAAACAGGACAAGAAAAAAAACACGGAGGGAAATTTCTGGAATCAATTTTAATTTTAATTTTCTGGATTAAATTTTCTAGAATAAATTTCAAGAAATTTTAGTAAACATTTCTGGAGTTTTTTTTTTCAATAAATAGATAAATTAAATTTTGTTAATATTTATTAAATAATAAATAAATAAATTGAAAATTTGAAAAATTTTGATTTTTTTTTTCGTTTATAAACGCAGTGGCAATAAATAAATAGTATGGAGAGATAACTGATGGTTTCCTGTGTTTACCAACGCGGTGTTAATTCTATATAGCCGAGGTTTGTGTATCGATAAATTTGTCAACGAGAGATTTAGATTAAAGAATGAAATAGCCATTTGAGAACCGCTGAAACATGCGTTTATATAATTGGGAAGTATTTTCGTTTGGTATCCTTGTCGAGTGTCCAGTACGTGGTACAGTTTCCTCTTGGACGTGCTCTCTCGCACAACGCAATGGAAAATATATGTATCATGCAGCCATAAATAGCGGGTGCAATCTGCTTCATCTCTCACACGCTCGGACACACGCATCCGACAGGAAAATTGCAAAATATGACCGGCTCCACCTGTTGTAATGGCAGCAATTTATCCTAATACCGGGAGCGTGTGCTCGAGGTATGCCGAATGAGTGTATGTGCGGCCGGAGAACGAAAAGAATTAGAGACGAAGATGGATAGGGCCAGGAAAAAGCGAGATCGTAAAATATCCTTTTGCTCCGTTGACGATTCGGAAAATTCTGTCGTTTCGGATTGAACTGCTTTCCGCTGCTCACTTTTTGGCTTCAACTTTGCTTGACAAGCGCGCGCGTTTGTTTCTTCGTCTTAAATCTTCGATTTTCGAGCCTCGACCTGCTCCGAATAATTTTCCTTCCTATTGGGGAAAAAAAGTTCTGACAAAAGTTGGAAGAGCCGGGAACGCGGGCGGGGACGAGCCAGCCAGGGGTCGATGAACTACAGGTGAACTTCGGTGTTCAGCGATAAGAGAATATCAGAGTAAAAGTGAAACGACGGGGTGGAATCTCGTGTGTTTCGATGTGTAAGTGTCGAATAGTATAGCGAGCGAGCGAGGTTTTCCTTCTTTTGGCCTCTTTTGGCTGGCTCGATGCACAAGACCGAGAGATCTGCATAGGAATTATCAGGTTAATGTGCAGCCGGAGAAGTGCCCGGGGGTCGGGAATAAGGGCAAGAGGGGCCGAGGAAGAGAGCGAGAAAGACCATAGAATGGGCAAAAATATGTGGATGGAAATCTTAGGAATAACGAAAGGAAAAAACGCGATGCGTATTTCGCTCTCAAATGTGGACGGAATATTTAGAAACTTGTACTTCGCGAATAGCCGCCACCGCGTATGAAAAAAAGAGGAAAAAACGAGGCCGCTGTACACGGAGGGAAAAAGTAAAGTTGTCTCTTTACGTTCGCCACGTAAAAGCTGTAACCGCGCGTCGGGCGAACTTTATATAGGCTCCAAACAATACAGACGTGTAGAACTTGGTACACGGTAAATAATGCGCATAGGAATATTGGATAAGTTTCGTATAATGCGTACGAGAAGCCCAAGCGTAATGGGAAGCGAGAAACCGTTAAATACGAGTCGTTATTTATTGGATCAGCCCGTTTTTCCTTTTCATTCCCCAATAAATCGTCGCCACTTTCCAAATTCAATGTTTGTTCCGTTTCTCTGA
Organism: Diadegma fenestrale; assembly: GCA_037043255.1. Taxonomy (NCBI): domain Eukaryota; kingdom Metazoa; phylum Arthropoda; class Insecta; order Hymenoptera; family Ichneumonidae; genus Diadegma; species Diadegma fenestrale. The sequence continues at coordinate 1,805,724 of CM073311.1, read as the reverse complement.
AGCACACACATCGAATCCTTTTTTTTCTGATGACTCTGAAGTTTGCATCGTTCGAATGCAACGAAATTCATTTTTATCTTTGACAAAAATAATTTTTCAAATGCAGAATGTAATTACGATGATAAAATGATCCATTTTTGCCATTCGGAAAGCATATTGGCTCGAAAAATTTGGATGACATTGAAAATTGAACGAAATCTTCATTAAAATTAAATATTTTTCGATGCATTCCAACGTTGCAAACTTCAGCAGCATTTTTTCTGACAGTTTTGACGTTTCACTGAAAAATGTGATTGGCTGATAATTGCGCATCGATTTTTTTAACTCATTAACAATAAGCCACAATCTTCCAAAAAAATTACTGCACTTGAAATTCAGGAATTAACGTTTCTACTGCAAAAATTCGAAAATAAACTCCAAAGTTCGTCTGGATTTGTTAAATTTTTACAGCACGCATTGCAGTTCGTTCACGGACGTAGATCAACGTTTTACAGTGTGAAAAAGTGTCCAACTTTCTCGTTAATTCGTTTCTGTACAGTTTTGTACTTTCTACTCCGATTCACGCAGAATAAAAATTCGCTCGTCACTTTACCTTACGAGTGGCTTAGGATAAAAGGAATTGTCTACTTTTATTTTATTCAGTTGAGTTTCAAGTGGTTGCGAAACTTTGCTGGTGGAAAAAACTGTGAATTTTACATCATTTTTTGTTCCTGTGCCAAAGAATTTTGAGAGGATTTTTCGTTACAATGGAATTGTGACAAGTTACCACGTTTTGTTGGTGCCAACTCAAGGTGGTTGTAGATTTTGCGGTCGTTACGGGAAAAGTAGATGCTCATGCTGACGACGAATCCGTTGACGAAGGGAACGAGAGCAGGACCAAAAGTTCTGCCCGCGCAGCCCTTTCGCAATTCTCGTCTTTCTCCTCTCTCGCCTGCTATCGTTTTTGTATCATTCGCTTTTGGCTCTATCGCGCGGCGGATTGCTAATAACGCTCGGTAAGTTTTAATGAAAACGTCATATTTCATGCGCGGCGCATTGATATTCCCGCGTCTGTTGGCAACGAGCGAAAACGAGGCATGCCCCGTTGAGCACGAGGCGCAAGCTCTGGGGGCGGAAAGAACGATATCGTCGGGTCTAACGCCTCTTCGCAGCAGGAGCAGGAGGAAACTCTCGTGGGCTTTGCCAGGATGAATTTCATTATATTCGCAGTGTCTACTTATTACGATTCTTGGGGCGATGATATTAAACCATTAGTGCCCCAAAATTGGAGTTTGTTGAGAGGATTTTTATGCCATCAAAAGGATTCGACAACACAAAAGTTTTACAATCTCGCGAGGCTTTTTCCAACCAATTTCTCAAGCCGTTTTAGTCGAAGATTTTCGTAATAACTACAATTTATCAAATTGAACGATAATTCAGAGGTGAATGAGGTCAAAAATGACTGACGAGAACAAATTGCGTCGATTTGCGACGCTACAAGTTCCCCCTGCACACGCAACGAGTACATATTTATTTAGATTTACAAGAGTTTTAGATGACACAACTCGACAAGATATTAACATAGGACAGGTGGATTCCGAGGGCAAGTAGAATTATAACGTGTGCAGTTTCGAGAACGAGACCGAAGCTTTTTATTCGGGCGGTTCACTGCACGCAATTTTCCACTAGCTCACAGTCCGCGACTATATATAAAAACATCCGGGCATTCTACGGCGTCCTTTACCGTCCACGACCAGCAGCTTTATGCACGGTACGTCGAGCATCAAAATACTTTTATAGTGAACGTTCCCAGCACGGCCAGCGATTCTTCGATTTCCCTGTCGCACGTACCCCAAATGCGTAAAATGAAGGCAAACACAACGAAAGCTCGTAATTTCGATGTTTTTCGGGTAGAAATGACCGATAGAAAGAGAAAAAAAATTCGGGTCAATTTGACCCAAGTGTGTACTCGAGCGGGTAATCCGTCAAAAAATACCGCTACGTGTCCAGTGCCACGAAAAAGGGTCGCGGATTCTCGCACGGCTGCGAAAAACAACCTGCAATGTGGTTTTTAAGCGACCAGAACTTTAACGGTCTCAAGGAATTTAGTTACGGCAGTCTTTACTGTATATGGACGTCATATATATCAAGGCCCCGTATATTGGCCCTATAATCTTCCAACACCTCGTCTTCTTACTTCGGACATCAAGCCAAGCACACGTCGGACATAACAGCTCGGCCGCGAGAGCCGAGAATGTTGCGACTCTCTATGTACTGCCGCGGTACTTTACTATACAACTTTACCACTGTGTGTACACTATAAAATAGCCAAACTTGAATTTTCTTGAGGTAAACTTAGTTCGCAGCTCCATAAATCTTTACTTTCACTCACGCTTTCCGTCCCTCTTGCGCCCTCGATCCGAGGGCAAAGTGTTTGCAACTCTCGATCATTAAAGGCATCAGCCACAGCCGCGTATACACCTTACGGTCTCATATAAACTCGAGAGTACATAAATTTATTTATAATCGCACGAATTGAGGAAATTTTGTTCACACGCATAGGAAAATCGAAAGGGACAAGGAAAATTGGGGCAGCCACGACGAGGCTCGTGAATATTTGAAAAACAAATTATGTCGCCTGCAAATTCTACTTTTATCGCTAAAGAATATGAACTAGTCGACTTCACATGCGTGAAAATCTTGTTCGTCGTTCAAGGTCGATGCATATGTGCAGCGAAATAAAATTTTAGGACTTTTTTTTTCGTGCCACGATTATCTATGATCAGGTCGTGGAAGTTTCGGTGACGAAGACGAGTCTTGGGTCGCGGATGATTCTGAAGTTTGCATCGTTGGAATGCAACGAAATTATTTTTTATACATTTGGCCAAAATGCGATCGATTTTTACCACTCGATAACGTATCGGCTCGAAAAATTTGCATGACATTGAAAATTTAACGAATCAACAATAAAATGAAATATTTTTCGTTGCATTCCAACGTTGCAAACTTCAGCATCATGGCATTGTTTGCTGAGACTAACGAGGAAGACAGGAGACTCGGGATCGAGCAAGGCGATGGACACACGCGAGGATCATTTCGGTATCTACTGCTGCTTCGTTTCTGCTAAAAAGTCTTTGGTTCTTTGCCAAGGGGGTTGTGAGAGTCGAGATGAGGCGACGATGCGACAAGCGAGGAGATCAAAAAGAAAAGAGGAAGAAGGAGAAGCGAGTAGAGCGGAAGTGAATGAGACCAAGGCTGCGAGTATGGACGCGAGCAGCAGCAGGCAATGGGGGCGAGATAGAAAGCTGCATAGAAGCGAGAGGATTACGGTATATACGCGTGTGTAAGAAAACGAGCCGCACAGCAGGGGGAGAGAGCCAGCGCGAGAGGAAACGAGAGCACAAATATATACGCGAGAAGAGTCGGAAAGGGTGGTCCAGGATTTTCCAGTTTGAAATTACATCATGGAGCAATAACGAGGGTGCAATAATAGCGCGCACCAAACGCGGAGAAGTGAAAGAGGCTCCGCGCGCGGAGCAAGCCAAAAGTTGGAGGAGGATAGTCGAGGCGAGAGACAGAGAGAGGATTGCCGGAGCTCTCCAAGTCTCAGGCAAACATCATCCCAACCTCGGAGAGTTTCTCAGAGATATCTTAAAGCGCGCAATAACCAAGAAGTCCTACTGCACCCTCCTCCACACAAATTCTCCGTCTTACAGGCCCAACTTTGCTCGTGCGGCTGCTCTTCAGCTCTCTTTCCCGGAATAAAATGGTGAAAAGCGCTTTGAAATCCTTAATAAAGCACCCTCTTTCGTCTGATGTGCGCGTCAGGCCAAAAACTACGTCCGCGTTCATAGGACAGCCCGAGGCTATTCTCCCTCCACTTTTTTCATCTTTTATAAAATCCAGGCGAAACGCACCGTGGCACAGCAACGATATTTCACGACATTTCGTTCCAAAATGATCATTATTTCGACGATATTGAAGTTCGGATAAATGCGACGAAGGGACAAATCTTTTTTTTTCCATCATCGATTTCTTACTTCCAGTGCATCGTTAAAATCCTTTCCTTACGCAGATTCTTACGATTTTTTAAAGAGTCTCTCAAAACGTCTCCCGGGATCTGAAATTTCCTCGTGTACAGCAAAATAAAAAATACGGAATCCCTTTTTAATTCGAACGGCTCTCAACCTTCTGCGGAATTTTCTTCGACTTTGCGTTTAACCGGCCGGTCTCAGAGATCGTAGATCTCGGTCATGCCTGTGTGAGAATTACGGAAGTTTCTCTGAGGGCTTTTTACTCTGTTATTAGTCGCAGTACGCGGGACGCTTTTATTTACGCTCTGTCTTGGCGGTGGCGGAGAAAATTGCTGGAACGACGACGATATATAATCGCGTACGTTCGTACAATATCATTTTATTACGCTTTTCCCACATTATCAAAGTCGTCTGGTGGTCCAATAAAAAGAAAGCAATTTATAATGATAAAAATACGAGTTGCTCGAGCGTAAGATCGCTCGTAGGGTCATCTCCGCGATTTTATTTCCTTCTTTTTTATTTACACGCTCCATTGCCACGCACAGTGTGACTCGCTTGCTCGACTCTAGACCCGCGGCTGAATTCGCCGGACGCAGAAGGCACGGGTGGCCCATCTGCGGTGAAAGGTCAGATTGGAACAAGACTCGGAATGTTCACGAGCTCAAATATAAAAGGATCAGATTGAGACAGAAAGCAAGAGAGTTTCAAACGTCAGGTTATCCTGATGGCCGATAGAATAAGAAGAAAGAGACCGGCCAATGAATAGAAGAGATTGGCTCCAAAGTATAACAACGGATTTATCTTATTGGAGAACGAGGCAATGCGAATGAGAGAAATGGCCAGAGATGAGGATAGATAAAGTTGAATCTTCTCTCTTTTATCTCTATTTTCCCTCTGGCTTCTGCCCCCGATTCTACTCCAATAAGCCATACATATATATCACTAAATGTCCCAGCGTTTTGTATCGTTACCGGCCATTCACCGAACCGTCCTCAGGAACCACCCAAGTACGATATTATATTGCATTTACCCACACTTTTTCATCTCACGATAAATATATACACGAAGAGAATTCCACATCAAAATTTACTATGATATTATAGTTCTCGGCTACCAAGTCGTCCCTTTGAGAAATTTTACCAAAAACATACTAAATTTTCATCTGAGAAAGGCCGAAAAATTTCAAAATTTTCGCCATTTCGATAGAAAACGAACGAAAAATTACAATGTTTTTGGATGACTCTGAAGTTTGCAACGTTGAGATTCAACGAAAAACGTTTTTTCTATTGATTATTTATTGAATTTTGAAAGTCGTGGCAATTTTTCGAGTCGATTGAGTTTTTTGGTCGCAAGAGAGAATCGTTTTATTGGCCGGACCAAACATTCAATAATAATTATTGGCTCTGCTGAAGAAATAACAGAATTTCGTTGCATTCCAACGATGGAAACTTCAGGATCGTTGAAAAGCATTAAATTTAATAAAATAAAAAGTGAATTTCAATGAGAGACTCTTTTTTCATTTGTAACTCGCAGGCGCCTCAGTAATTAATAATAATTGAATGATAATAATCATTAATAAATATAATATATAATTAATTATTATTAATTATAATAATTAATATTAGTTTAACAATTTAATAATTGAATAATATAATAATAGTTAATAATTAGCAATTAATAATAAGTTTATGAAAAAATTGTAATTTTCTTACCGAAACTTTATGGAAAATTTCTGTTTGATATTTTTCATCGATTTCTTGCAAATATTCGAAAAAAATACAAAAGCACGCGGTGATAATGTGCTTCAGGCTTGCAGAAACGCAACGTGCTTGGCTATGAGGAGAACAAGCAAACTTGTACTCGTAGTTACAGAAGCATATACATAGTGTCAGGGGAGAAACGCCGATAGGGTGCACTAGTATGTTGCTCCTTGGAATATAGAGACATTACACTCGTACTTTAGATAAGGTGAGAGAGCGCGTTCGCTCGTTGAGTTGCACACGGTAGCGCGGGAATTCAACCCTCTCGCTACAGCACACACGTCGAATCAGTGAGCGAAGAGCAAGAGAGTGGCAAAACGCGCCAGAGTAAAGCTTGCTTGCTTCTCTCGGGATATCTCCCTCGCTTGTCGGAACTAAATCACGATTTACAGAGCTCTGAGACTCTCAAAACGACCGGTCGAGCTTCCCGCACCCTGCCAACCCTTCAACCTTGTTGCACATGATATATAGGACGATACACAACTGATAATAGACCTAGAAGCGTGTTAAATTATTCACAGAGTGCAACTTAACGGATGAAGCCACGATTCGGTAAAAAAAAATCGATTTTTATCAACAATGACTAGCAATTACTGAATTTTTTGATTTCGTTCAACCCAATTGGCGTCTAAAATAATTGACAAGGGGACTCATAAAAAACTGACGATGCAGCAGGATGACAAGCAGCTGCGACGTTCATATCGATAACTTTTCATCGAAAATCGTTAAAATGGCTGCGACTTTTGTTACATTTGGAATCGGGACCCGAGCCACCAGAAATTTTCTTCGTTTTTCAGTTATTTTCGAATTGGTCATCAATTTTGTTCATTTTCTTTCATTTCTCAGTTAGTCATGAATGCTTGAGACTTTTTTCCGCTCAAAGTCGAAAATGAGCCTCCTAATGATCCTAATTGAATTTCTTTTGCACTCGTTCTAGAGTTTTGGGCGCTTGATCTTTGCCAAACACATTGTCATGCTGTAGAGATTTAATTATATATTCATGGAGATTCAATGGACTTTTAATTTTAGTGTTGAATTAATTGTAATTACGTAATACACGAAATATGCAAAATTTATGGGTTTTTATCTGCCTGAAGAATTCACGAGATTGCGCAGCTGTTTTGTCCGGCCTCTGAGCTCCTCTATAGCGTCTTTAAAAAAACGAGAAAAAAAAACTGTTTTTCGTACCTCTCCTGCCTTCGGACAGAGGCCAAACTGTCGGACCCACATAACCGCATTATCGATAGTATCTGCGGTGGCGTGACGGCGATCTCTGAGCCCTCCATGATGCGTGAGATCGCACAATCTTCACTCGACCATCCACTCTTTCACTCTTCCTCGCTCTCTTCCTCTTTATATCGTTAAAGTATATCTTGTATATGGGAATAATATATATAACGTTGTACGCGCTATCTACCGCGAGCGTGGTATATTTGCCAGCGCCTGTGGGATCGACGGGGAATTATTAAGAATTCACCGCGGTGCCGTTGCTACGAGAATCCTTTTTTTTTCTTCCTTCCAGAATAATGAGCATCGTCAAGTCCGTTCGCGGACGAGAGACAAAGGAGAAACAATCGTGCAACCAGCGGAGCTGATAAATTTTTATGATATACTAAAGTCTATTGAAAACGTGCGCATCAAATTTTCTCAATTTCGCGGCTTTTGATGCTGCAAAGTATTTCATACGATGCGAAAAGGCACGTGTCAAGGCCACAGCAGCTGAGCATTCAAACGTTTTCGGTTTTATTAATAAATTAATAAAAAAAATATATATATTGCTTTTACTTGGGTTTTTTTATTTTAATTTCTTTATTTAGTTCAGTTAATTTTTTTTTATGGCGAATGTGCACAAATGTGGCGAAGAAATCGAAATTTCTTGACTTTAGGGACTGAATCGAACGGACGCAGTCGAATTTTATTTGTAGAAAGAAACTGGCTGGTTTTTCATTGGCTCGGGCAGATTTTTTAGATCCAGCGAATTTGGTTTTTTTTTTTTCGTCATAGTTTTCTTCCTAATTAACGAGAAAGTTTCTCGATTGAGTTCGGTGTTTGGAAGCTCGTAGGTTTGCTCTTTATATTCAGAAATGTCCGAGAGAAAGTTTGTCTTCGGCTCGAGTTCCAACGCGCGAGATCTTTGAAAAAGTACGATTTTAATTTTATTTATTTCCGCTAATATTTTCCCGACTAATACATCACGAAATTCGAGCTTCCAGCTTTATTTTTGCTCGTCGTTTTTTTTGTACTTCTCCGTGCTGGTTGAAAAGTAAAAGCGATAAACCCTCTCGCTCAACCACATTGAGAAGTCTCTTATCCAATTCGCGCGCGCGCGCGGCGAACACGGTTGGTGGATCTGGTAAAAGAAAAATATTCCGGGAGAACCTCGCGCAGAGGAAGCAGCCAACTCTTTTTTGCTCTCGGTCCATATACGTATCAAGAGACTCGGGAGAGTCTCGTTGTAACTGGGAAAAACTACTCCCAGAGTGCGAAGAAACTGTCGACGACTTGGCGCGTCTCACCAAGGTGAACACACACCGAAAGAAAAAGAACTCGCGGCAAGTTGAGTCAAATCAGAAAATGGCAAGATGTGCAATTCTCCCCGACAGATAAGACAAACTTCTCCGAACAGCGATAAGCTAAAGCTCCCAAAGTTCTCCTCTCGCACTGAGAGTTAACCCGAGTTTAGAAGAATTTGCCCTATGAACCTTCACTAAACCGAAAATATCGACACCGAATAAGCAATTTCCTTATCTTCGCAAATGCTCGTGCGGCGTTAAATCCCATTAATTATTATAATCAAATCTTTAATTATCGATAACTCCGGAATTTATAAACTTGCAGCCTTAATTGAGAAAATTATTCATTCTGCAATAATAATTAACGCTAATGGTTTTCATCCAATCAATTATTACGATATTTCGGTGTAAAGTTATTGGGTATTCCGTGGAATTATTGATCGAAGTGGAAAATTTCAAATTTTCACGAATTCTCAAAAAAGCCTTCTATGTATTAAGACTTTGGATTGGCTGAACGGATTTTCTTCCACCAGGGACCATTCGAAAGATAAAAAATCGTAGAAAATTCGCATCTAATATAAAAATTTTCGCTTTTTTTAAATACTTGGCGTCGAGCCGCTGCCGCGACTCTTGATTATTGGAGAAATTACGTACACGTACTGATTGCCCGATGAAAAATTCATGGGAAATGTTCGAAATAAATTTTTCCATGACAAAAATGACGTTTGTCTCCTGTCCAGGTCAGTTTTGTCCTACATTCGATGACCAAAAAGCCGAGTCACGACTTTGGCTTCTACGAGGCTCAAAAGAAAAAAAAAGCAGGATGATAAATTTTCCGAAAAAATAATAAACTTCGAGTGGAATGTTGGGCTCGACTAAAAATTCCAAAGATTTTTTTTGAAATTGATGGAAAAATATTAATTGATCAAGAAACAAGCTTATTAGCAGGATTCTTGATGACAAATTATAATTAAACACATGTTGTTCGGGACATGAGAGTTTCTCGGATTATCACTAGTTCGGAGCCACATGGGACAAGGAGGCAAGTGGTGCTTGCAGCTTGTTCCATCGTGAGGTTGCGGAGGTTGCTGGGTTCGAAGAACTTTTGCTGGCCTTTGTCGCTATTTAGGGAAACAAGTTTTTCTTAGAGTTTTCTTTTCGCTCGTACACAAACTTCAGATCTGTTATTTTTACGGGAAAATCTACGGGCAAAGGTCTGACAAACACATGGGAAGGCCGTTGACTGCGAGTCCTTGGATACTTTTGCAATCAACGCGTCCGGCAGTGGACAATCTCCAGAGGGGAAATGGCGTGTTTGCTCGAGATCTCTATGGGAGGTTTGCGCGAGAAAAGCTTCTGCAAAAAGCTTGTTTCCTTATAAAAGTGAAGAATACGAGTGCGCGAGAGTAAACGTCCGGCTCGAAAAGCGAGTGTGGAGAAGTGGAATTCGTCGGAAAGGCGAGGCAAATAAAATATATCAGAGTCTCGTTGCGAAGACAAAAAAACATCTTCACAGAGAATCAACATTTGTCCCAATTGCCCTGTTGCAAAAATGCAGAAAAAAGTGAAAGGTCAAATGACGTTACGATATTTTTATCCGAAACAGTTCGTGAGCCCTTGACGAGAATTATGATGTCAAGTTTTGGAAAAAAAAACGAGATTTCCAAGGTCGAATGGATTTTGGGGCTTTTTTCAAGAAGCTCATAAAATATTGTTGGCTAAAATTGACATTTTTCCGGTCGAGAACCTTCGATCCAGAGTTATTTTCATTTTAGAACGTTTTTCCCACGACGGAAATAAATGACGACCTGAGATAACACAAAAGTATAGCATGGATATGGGCCAGGGGTTAGACGCTCGCGTTTACTCAAATAGAAAAAAAAATTGCCCTTCAGAGCCCTTGATTGGGCCATTTTTCCCCAATCCTTCGCGAATAATAACTCGGGATTTCATCAGAGCAAAACCGCTTCAAGGGGAAGGCAAGCTGGTACAGATTTTGTTCCCATTCGCTGATGTACATATATGACCGAATAGTCTACAGGATCCTTCAAAATTTCGAGCACTCGTTTCCGTCGTCGAGGCAATAAAGAGATTTTCAGTTTCGGGTGTTCATTTCACCGCGTATCCAACGATCATGCATCGTCTCGTTCCCAGATTCTCGACCTTGCCGGAGGGAGCATTTTGAGCCTCAATTAAAATTGCTAAATTTGATCATTTTTGCATGATTTTATGTATTTTTTTGGCTTCTAAATCGTCCACAGATTTCTGGGCAAATTAATTTTCTCGAGACCTCAAAAAAAATTCCTTGAGTGATTTAAAACGATGTGGGACACCGAAAAAAAAGTTCAACATCGTCGAATTAATTTATTGAATTCAATTAACGGTGCAGAACTTGGAGAATAATGTAAATTAACGTCCGTTTTGTCATTAGCATGTAAATGAAAAATGAGATGATTTGGAAATTCGGAGGAAAAGCGAGTATTGGGGGCGAGCATGAGCAGCAGGGGGTTGAAAATTTAAATTCGTACATTAGCCTGATTTGAGTGTGTGATTTTCTGGGGAGTCTGTATCAGCCTGTACGTAATAAGTGCTTGAAAAGATGGGGTAGAGCGAGTTTGGCGTGAGGCTCGAAACACACACGTGTGTGACAGCCGACGCCAAAGGAGGAGGGGGAGGAGGGGGAGGCTTGGATAAGGAGAAGGAACGAGAGAGTTTTGGTCTGGTTTGCCTCACGCCCATGAGAGAGGCTAATACGCGAAGTTAACCACTTGGAAATCCGCTTTAATGCCGCGGGCACTGTTCTCCAACTTGGGATAAACCAGAGGTAGCGGAGAAGGTGAATGTGCGGATGTTGGGAGAAGGGACGAGTGTGTAGTAGCGAAGGGAGAGACTTAAGTTTCGTTGGATCGAGGGGGTGCCGCGCGGCTGAGTACTTAGACGGAGAGCGACCAAGACCGAGAGAGTGCGAGAGCCCTTTGGCTGTATATAGAATCTCCACGCTTCTCTCGTTGCAGCAGTCTTGTTACGTTGCATTTCGTCTCACCAGCATTTCAGTTAAATTCGTTTCCCCGTTCACATTTCATCGCGACCAGACTCCTCGACCAAGTTATATTTCCCGCGGAATTCAACACGTAGATATATATACAAACGCGTTTGTGTATACATGTGGTTTAGTAACCGCACCGATGCGCCAGCAAGTTTGACCGTCATATTCGTGCATTTGCATGCCGCGATTAACTTAATAAACGCCGGAGGTTTCTCCAATGAGAGGAATCTCTCGTTAGAAGCGCGTACGTTTGATAAAGACAACGATTATCCTTGGCAAATAACGAGGAGATGACAATTTCGATAATTATTTCAATCAATTTTGCCCTCAATCCAGTTTTTTCCTCGAGGATCATGTTTTACTGCATTCTTCTGATATTCCCGGACTGAAAAACATCAGGAAAGATCGATCGTCGCTTCTGACCGAGACATCGATCACTCTGGAGCAAAAAAAGCTTTTCCCCGCGTGCACTGCCACGTTTTATTTACTTCGTTTCCGTTCAAGACCGAGTCTATGGTACATGCCGTATTTCGCATATGTCTATACAATCTTGCGCCATATACATATTCACTTTTATCGTCTGTGGTACTCGGCAACACGCTTATCCATTCTCCATAGCCATTAACCTCGTGAACCACGATTCTCCAGAGCCCAGCAAAACGTTCGGCTGTTTGTCTTTCCCTACACATACACACGACGCTCTGCAACCCTGAGCAACCCTTTTCCTTCGACAGATCCACAATTAAATGTGGCCGCATCGAATTAAAAAAAAAAAAACTCGTTTCCCACTTATGTACAAACATGAATTCCATTCATTTGTCCGTGCGACGCGTTGACTCGTGGACAAAATTACAAAAGGGTGAGGCAATTAGAAAAAAATTGATTTTTCATTTAGGTTGATGACTCTGAAGTTTGCAACGTTGATATTTAACGAAAAAACATTTATTCTATTGATTATTTATTGAATTTTGAAAATCGTGGCAATTTTTCGAAGCGATTGAGCTTTTTCGTCGCAAGAGAGAATCGTTTTATTGGCCGGACCAAATATTGAATAATAATTATTGGCTCTGCTGACGAAATAACAGAATTTCGTTGCATTCCAACGATGCAAACTTCAGGATCATTTTACGTTGGAAAATAATAAAATTATCTCACGGATTTACCAAAAGTTGATTTTTCAAATATTTTATTCATTATTCCTGATTCCTTCCCTTTATTTCAACAACGCACAAGAGTTTTTTCTCCTTCAGTTATTTTTTTGGCATTTCTATGTCGAAAAAGTGTTTCATGCCCTTCGATATGAAGGCAGGCTCGGCAATTCGAGTTTTTTCCGCACCGTTGCCAATATAATCTCGACGCATCCGATTGTTTTTTTATTTCTTTTTCATTTGCAGAGCCGTCGGGCAAAGTTTTTCGATTTGAAAGAAAAGGTTTTGTAATATTGCGCCCGAGGGTTTTATTCGCAGTGAATGGCGCACTCGTGTACGCGCGGCATGTACTTTAGGGCATATCTCTGTATCGAGGATTTCTGACGTTTGGAAATATTTCTTCGCACACGTATTTCCATCAAACGGAAAACATATAGGCAGTCTTTTTATTTTATTTTTTCTACTTTTTATTACCGACAGCTGCCATTTCTGTATCAATGTTCATGCACGAACACGTGTCTCTGCGCGGAGGTGACAGTGTTTCTTTCTAAGCTTCGGTCCTCGTAAAAAGCTGTACGTGTCATTAAACACCCGAAGGACGCTTCAGCTTTACGAGTATTTCGGTGGAAAAGCTCAAGATTAGCCGAGCTGATATTGCACAAAAATCTGCGAATACCTCTCGCGCTATCTTTTTTACTCTTTTTTTCTCCTAATAAAGAGTCGCTCCTATACATCCTTCGTTTTTTTTCCTAACACGTTCACTGTTATTTCGACAAAAAGGCCTTTTTACTCCTACATAGCAAAAAACCCAGAGGTATATTTTCTGAATATCCACTGAAAAGAAAATTTCGTTGAAAAACATCGATATTTTGTTGGAAACGTTCACCTCACCGTTTTTTCGAAAAATCACGAAAAGTTTTTCATTTCAGCAAAAAACGTTCTAGAAAATCTTTTAGAAAAGTAAATTTTTGTCATTCCAATCGTAAATTTTGCTGACAGTTCCGTTACAAATGAAAAATATTGTCGAAATAACGAAAATCTCGAAATTATCCCAAAATATTTAGTTCGCTGGATTCAACAAAATGTCGAGGTTTTGTTGGCAAAATTGAATTTTCAGTGTAGACAATTGCACGTTTCGATATAGACAGTGTCGTTCGCTGCTTCGTGGCGTAAATACATCGAAATTTTCTTATAAGTCTCGAATTATTGACGTTTGCAAGTTTGAGATCGAATTCTTGAAATCCTTGGCTGGAAATTGTGATTGCACGATTCCATTAACGCGGAAACCATAAAAACGTGAGGAAATGGGCGACGACAAAGAAAGTTTCAACAAAGCCACATTGAAGAAAATGAAAATGATCATTTCGTGTGTTGCGCTTCGGTTTATGAAAGAAAAAGTTGACTGGGAAATGATTTTTGTGAGTTCTCTTGCTTTTCTTTTGCGAACAATATTCGCCCGATTTTTTGTTGCCGATGCGGTTTTCTAAGGCGAGCGTCAGGTTATGCCGCAGTAAAGAGAAAGTAACCCGAGAGAAACCTCGTTCGATTTTTCATTTTCAAACGCCTCGGAGAAAAAAAAAACACCCACGCATGGAGCAGGGTGAAACAGCGCCGTACACGCCGTAACGAGAAAAAGATCGAAAGAAGGTTTTACCGCGAAGAAAGCGCTGGTGCGTGCGTGTAATCGTACGAGGGAGCTTACGACCCATTCTCGTGGATATACCAACCCTGCGTATACAGATCCAAATCCATTATCACCGAAGAGAAGAAAAATACGACACACAGGTTCGCTTAAATCTCAAAATACCTGAGTTTCGGAACCGAACGTGTTCAGGGGTCAAATTGACCCTAAGAAAATGCCGATTTATTCATGATTTCTCAATGAATTTCTGAAATTCTATCGAAATTTTGGCCGAGCAGGCTGGAAAATAAAATCATTATGCCGTGATCTATATACACGGAGAAAACGGATTCGTTTTGTTTAGTAAAAAACAAAATGTTTTCGGAAAATGTCCTACACGAAGTTTAAGAAGCAAAAGAATCGTAACACCAATTGCAAAACAGCATAGCATTTTTTAACACTTACAATTTTTCTTAGCATGAATTATAAACAGTTCTATATGAATAAGAAACAGTAATGCGCGCGATGATGAATTTCAGGTTTGTTTTCATGAACAATTAACTATGTCAGATAAGAATTCAGTTATGAGTGAGAATATCTCAAATTTTAAACGTCGATATAGCAAAATTCTATTATCCCAATATGAATATATATCGAACATGTGTGAAATTTTATCACACGTATTGTTTTGTTTACCATGACCATTGCGCTTTTCTTTAATTGCTATGCTAAATTGCAAAATTGGTTTTAATCTGATGATCACGTTTTACTACGCTGTTTAGAACGATTTGTCGTACTGCCATTCGAGATATTGCTGTAATTTCCGAACTGTCCTCAAAATACTATAATTTTCAACAATAAGTGACTGGATTCCTAGTATATTTCTTAATAATTTTCGACTTGGTTTTCTCCGTGTAGATCTCTCAAATTTTATGACAATTTTGGAGACACTGGCTATAAATTTGACGGGCCAAAAGTGGGTTTTATGCGGCGCGGTGCTTACAATTTTCGTTTTTTCCACATAAATGCAAATATGTTCGTTTCGAAAATTTACGAGTCGCGTGTGTATCCTCTCGGTCCAAAAACGTTTATATCTCGAGGGCTCGAGTAAACTCGATCCAAATAGATGTACGGCATCAAAAAAATGCGCACTTGCATACAAGGAGGTTGTAAAAAGGGGCGTGCGAGAGTGAATAAGTGTAAAGATGTTTATCAGTGTGTGGATTCTTTATGTTCACACATACACCAATGTTTACGTATGTATCTTGGTGCAAGAGTGGCCGCCGAGTCTTCACGTAGGAGAAAAAATGTATATAACGAATTCGTAGTTCTCGTATTCTTCGCCCGTTACTCTTCCCGCCGGAAATTCAACCAACCGAGATGGAAAATGGAAAGACGCATGAGCGAGAAATTCGAGAGTTCGGTGCAACGAAATTGCTTGCCAACCTTACGACTTGCTCTATTTATATACACGTATAAACCTAAATATACATGAATTTATTGTGGCGTTCGTGAAAATTTAGGCTTCCCGATAAAATGGGACCACTTTTGCCTTTTTCTAACGTGTTCGCGTTGCCAAACGCATCGATAAATTCTGCCTCAAGCTCCAGACGATTATCGCGATTTTACGAATTCGTGCAAAAGCTCCTGCGATCTTTGCAATAATTTGGGAAACTATGAAAAGCTTTTTTTGCTTTCGAGAATAAATTTTTTGTTTTTCGAAGTTTTTTTTTCAACTACTTTTTGAAAATACGTAAAAAATTGCAAATTCGAGACGCTTTTTTGTTATTAAAAATGTTGCCAACACAAACCCCGCCAAGTTTATGATGAAATTATGATTCAACAATATCCGGGCTTCTCGGAAAATTTGCCATAAAATGTAGACATATAGATTTATCGATTTATGGTAATTTTTTTACGCGCTTGTATTTACCGAAGCAAAATGTCTGAAGGGATTTCCATCAAGTTCACTTTTTACATGTACACATGGACGCTCGATGCACTGCTACGGATAAATCGTAGTCTCACGTTTCAGCATGTAATGGAAAAGTCTATATTCGCTCTCGGAGTTGAGTCGAAACGTAAGCTCGCGAGAAACGCAGAGAGAAACTTTCGTCTGCATCCCGAACAGCAAGACATACACCAGCGGTAATATCTCTGATTATCGTAGACATGGTTAGTGCGAGTAACCCACAGCAAATATAACTGTGAAGAGTTGTAATATGGGCAAAATTGTGTGTCAGGTCAAAGAGCTAATTCGAGCTGCGTTAGTTACCGAAACTCACCAAATTCCTACGTCTACGCGGAGATGAACTTGTTCGAGTTTCAAATTTTCGCCAATTAAATTGAAAGCACGTTTCCATGCAGACAGAAAAATATGATAAAAAATTTTTATGTGCGAGACTAAAAATTTCGCTTTTACAAAAAAAAAAGTGTTTTTTTTTTTTCAAATTTACTTAAAAATTGAACTTTCCGCATTTTTTTTTGTTTTCGACAACTTTCAGGGAAGAAATTGATGGGGGGAACACCAAGTCCCATAAGACACGGGGAATCAAACGATATTTATGAGTAATAAAAAAAAACTACTTACAATATTGAAGTCAAGATTTTCGGCGATCCAGTCACGACCCTGCTTGAATTCGTCGTTGAGACCCATAATGTAAAGAGTGTCCATGGCATCGATTATCGTCGCCCCCATTGACGCTCCAAATATATTAGGATTGTGACCCTTTTTTGATATCGGACTGAGCTCGTTTTTGCCCCACGCGTATCTGACGTAATTTTCCCAGCCATGTTTCATCATCTGTGGAGAAGAAATAAAAATCTGTTACGAAACGGTCCCAGACATTTGCGAAATCGAATCAATACGATCAGAATAGCATTTTTTTCAGTTTTGAGAAAAATAAATACATTTTGCCCAATAAATTTTCACTCGGAGTCGATTTCGTCCCGGGCCAAAGTTAAACCGAACTTTTTTTTTTAAATTCAAATAGCACACAAGATTATCGTTCGGCGATATTAAATCTTGTACCATTCGCTTTGTCAGAAATCGTAGGATTATTTAGAAAAAAAATGTCTCGAAAAATATTGATTTGACGCGAAGTTATGACTCCGCGAAGAGGCTCGGGTCAATTTGACCTTATCGTAGGATTGAGGGTTGGAGGAGCGTGATTAGGAAATTCGTCCTTGCGTTTTAGGACTCGTGAACTCGTTGAATCTCCTGAAACGTCAAATTTCGTGACAAAAACTCGAAAAATGTCGGAATTTTTTAGTATTTTTTGTATTTCTTGAGCAAAAAATGGTCAAATTGTGGCAATAAAGGCGTGACGAGTCTGTAACATGGCAAACGTTACGAGTAACGTCGTTTTCATCGTTACACATTAATAACGCGATAAGGGAGGGTTCTCGCGACATTTCCTCAAACTGTTGTCTCTGTCTTTCCGCTTTGTTGCTAATTGCCGGTTTTCTCACCCCCGCTCTTTTTCCCATCTCTCTCCCATGCGCGCTCGTACTTCACAGCCTTCTCATCCGTGCACAGTCCTCATTAGCCACGTAATTGCGGCTAATTTGTCGTCAGAACACGAGTACCGGATAAATGCCGGCTAACCGCCTGGCATATGCCAAGAAAAAGAGAAATTTTAAATCAGGAATACAGAGGAAAGGAGATCGAGGATGGCAAAATAAAGGGAATGGCGAAAGGCAAACTGATTAACGCGGAATGTGCCCATTAAACCATGATCTTTCCTTTCTCCAAAGGCCCGCATTGTTCGGTCCATCAAAAATCGAGCGTATCAAAAATAATGATAGAGAAAATTCGCCCTTTTCGATGATTCTCGTCTACCAATTATTTCTGATAAGCGTGTGAATTAAAAAAAAAAAAAAGCTTAAAACCGGATGCAGTTCGTGAAGCTTCGATGAAAGTTTGCATCAGCGTTTCTCCAAGCGTCGAGTTGGTTTTTTTCCGTAGGCGTGGCACCCTCGAAAAGACAGACCGATGCTTGATCTCATTATACACGAGTACGAGCGCGAAGCTGAGCCCCTCGTGGCACGGAAACTTTAATAGGAAAAGCAGGAAAAGCGATCACGATTTTATTACCAATTTTTTTTCGTCGGCTCCTTGCTCCGGCATTTATCCCTGTCGGGCTGCTCTTATTCGTCTTTTTGCTTGGGCTTTAGAGCCGGAAAATTACATCCTTTCAGCTTTTCCAACGCTTTTATCGCTGCGCGTGCGTCCCCTATGACTGCGTAGTGTAATGGATTCCATTAGCGTGTATAAAATGTATATGTATAGAACGAGAGAGAGAAAGACTCGAACTCGGACGCGCGCGAGCCTCGTGCGGACTGTATCCACTTAAAAGTGGATACGGAAGGGGATGCTCAGACGGATGACTTTAACGAAAATGTTCCGGCAGCGAGAAGCTGCTGCCAGGCGAAAAGATTCCCGTTTTCTTGGGTTCGTAATTATTTTCTCTTTCTGCTTATCACACCCTGAGAATCTGAAATCTCGTTGGAATGCAAACTTCTGCCAATTCCGGAGACACGGCCTTTTTTTTGACAACGAGTCGACTCGTTATACAATCAACGAAGCTTTTCGATGGGCACGCCGAATTAAATTCTCATTGGAAATATGTTTAGAGGCAATTTTTTTAACGAGGACAATTAAATTTCGTTGCAGGAGGGATCGAGAAATAATTAATCGACGATTCTTTTGTCGACTGCGGGCTCGACACGCAGCATTTTTTTCGCTGCGTACACGTTGACCTTTTGTGTATTTTGAACGTCTTTTCTTGCATAATAATCGCCTTTGTTTGTTCTCGAGGGTATGTGCGGGAAAAGGCAAAGAGAAAGAGGCGAGAGGCGTACACGTATGATCGAGCATTGTGTGTCGTTGCAGGTGGAATGGGATGTAGAGGAAGGGAGTGAGAGAGGCTCGGGCTAATAGCATGAATTAATCTTCACTTAAGTGGGGCCAACGGTGGCAAAGGCACCCCCGTCAGCATTCAACATGGATCAAAATGATAAAAGGACCGGGGTTGAGCTAATTCCTGCCTAACTCATTTCGCCAAGACATAAACGAACAAATACAGTCTTGGCCAAAAACATTGAGCACAATTTTGTCCTTCAAGTTTGAATGAAATTTCTTCACTTTGGAATTCACGTAATTCCAAAATCTCTAGAAATGTCATTTTTCAAGCCTGACGTTTTGTCTCGATCGCGAGCTAAATTAATGTAAAATTTTGAATGAAATTCTACATTTCTCGTATCGATTCGACTGCACGCAAGAAATTTCTACTACGGGACGAATTTTCACACCGAATCGATTACTAAAATGACGCTGAAGTTTGCAACGCTGGAATGCGACGAAAAATATTTGATTTTATTGATGATTCGTTCAATTTTCAACGTCATCCACGTCATTTCGAGCCGATATGCTTTTCGGGTGGCAAAAATCGATCATTTTATCATCGTAATAAACATTCTGCACTTGAATAATTACTATTGCCAAAGATAAAAAAGAATTCCGTTGCATTTCAACGATGCAAACTTCAGAGTCATTGACTAAAAGACTCGAAACTAACGATGACGAAAGCTTTTGGCCAAGCCTGTATATAGGCCGAGGGCATGAGAGCAGGAAGAGAAACGAGAGGCATCGGAAGGCCGCGAGGAGAGATGGACACGGAAGAAATGGTTGGCGACTGGTTCTCACACCAGTTTTCACATTTGCCGCAAAGGAACTCACTCATCCCTTGTGGAGAGAGAACGACTTGAATCGGATTTCACCCAGGACGTCGTCAACGTCGCCGGTTTCCAGATGATGGAATGGAAGAAGCTTGTCGCGTCTCAGCTCTATATGTGTCCAGGCACGAACACGTGCAGGATCATAGCGACTGTGTGTGTATTTCCCAAAAGTATATCAGTATTAGTTGCTTTAATAGTGCTGGTGGCTAAGTACGCAGTTTTCACCGTCTTTCTTCCCACTTCACTAAGGCACGTCTCATTAAAAGGGGACCGTTTCCATTGTATACGAGAGTTCTGAGGGCAGAGAACACTCTCTGTGCACAAGAGCTAATACGAAACTCGGCGTTTAGCAAAGAAGAAGAAGAAGGAGAAGAGAAAGAGAGAGAGAGAGGGGAATAAGTGAGCGAGAAATGGTAGAGCGACGATAGACAATGAGACATTGTCGGGACCCGACGGGCCATGGAAGAGGTGGTTGATCTGACGCGGTCCTGGTAGCGGTGAGAGCTTGAGAAGATGGAAATCCAGAAGCAGGAGGCGATTCACTGATATGTATATATGTTCGCCTTGGGGATACAGCGACTGAGAGACGAGCCCTGGCGTCCCTAACGGCGGAAAGCCGGATAGTGGTGTACACGCAGAGTGCCATTATTTCGGTAATCCCACTGGGAGCTGAGACGACTTTTGTGCAGGAAAAAGAAAGAAAATCAGAAGCGTTAAATCAATGAACGATGCACTTCGTAACTACTCGCTCATTCGTATCAACATCTCTCTGCATCATCGGATCTAGAATTCCAGCCTCGTAAATAGCTTCGCCAGGGAAAACCTGAAGTTCCAGGCGAAGCCTGATGAACAGTCGTGCCAAAATGGCAGGGAATCATTACCGTAAATACGTAACGTTGAGCGGAGTCTGGGAAAGCTTTCATCGCCATTGTTCCCGCAGAATTTCGTTGTTCAAATTCCAATCCCTTTTGGCATGTCCATAACAAACCGGCAAAGATCAAATCAGACCCAAAAAATCTTTTCCAGCTGCTTTTTGTACGGGTTTCCGTTCCATTCGCCATAGGAAGTTCCGACCTTCGTAGAAATGAATGTCTCGTGACTTATTTACGCGGATACGACTCAAGTTTGGAAAGTGGCTGCAGGAGAAGATAGTTCGGACCATCGGCAAAGCCAGAGATGGATTTTGAATGTGCTCGCTTTGGAGAATTACGTCGCTGGGTGTCGAGGCATCGAGGCGCATCTTCGGGGCAGTGAATCTGTGCAACACGGATCTGTGTCCGCCCACGAGGGAGACGTTTCTGAGCTTCCGCGATAATACAACGAGGCGGGACAGTTTATTGACTTATCAGCCGCGTACACCGTGATCATCCGGTTATATAATAATGTTATTGTTGTTTTGATTATGGAACAAACAGGAATAATGATCCTGCACGATTTAGCGCGGACAAAAGAAACTTGAAAATGATCCTGAAGTTTGCATCGTTGGAATGCAACGAAATTCTGTTATTTCTTCAGCAGAGCCAATAATTATTATTGAATATTTGCTCAGGCCAATAAAACGATTGTCTCTTGCGACCAAAAAACTCAATCGACTCGAAAAATTGTCACGATTTTCAAAATTCAATAAATAATCAATAGAAAAAATGTTTTTCGTTGTATCTCAACGTTGCAAACTTTAGAGTCATAGACTTGAAAGTCGAGTCAAACGTTTTCTGCAACATTTTTCAATACCCCGTGCATCGGCGTATTTGGTGAAGGTCGCACAGGAAAATGGAAAATTTTGGAGTGTGCGAAAAAGTGTTAATCATGGAATTTTTCGAATATTTTGATTAACGGATCATTTTCTATACGCGATCACAAAGTTTGCTTACCAGTTTCCATGTAATCACGCATTTTATACGACGAGGGTGTTTAATTTTCTAATAATTTATCGAAAGCCCAAGAGTACGTTGTATTTCTTACCTTATCCAGTTGGTCGTAAAATTTCAAGGCGGAGGATGAATTTATGAGCTACGTAAATATAAGTCCATAAAATTAAACTTACCTCGAAGGAATGGTGAATGAAAATGACGGTGTGACAAGAGAACCGTGCTGAAGAGGGTGACTTATGAATTATAAAAGCAAATAATGAAAAGCGATGATGCACAAACCTCCTTGACTTTTTCACGACGTTGATTGGTTACGTCGTCGAGCGGTGGATTAGGCGAACGCACAGAATAACTGGGAATCGGACGAGGCCCGGGTTCCGGTTCGAGCGGCGCTTCGACTGCCGATGATTCCGTGGGTCTCAGTCTCACGTTGACAACGGGACGTTTAACGTCATTGCCTCGCGGAGAGTCCTGCTCCGATGGCAAGGCGTTTTCCTGCACCCAGGCGGGATTCGAGGGTTCCGATCGTTCTTCAGGTCCGACGCCGCGATCGACCACACTGGCGAGATCCCTTCTCGTCATGAATGTCCCGGTTAGTAATACGATCAACATCACAGACAACAGTCCGCTGACCGCTAACCTTTGCATCAACCTCATCTCGTCGAGATATCTGAACAGCCACCACCGGTTATCCGGAATTTCTGATGTCCCGCTCGTATTGAAGCCTCTGAGCCAGACAAATCACCAAAATATTTCTATCCGTCCGTCACTAAAGCTCGCAACGACATTTTTCAAGGCAATTAAATTCCTCCCGTAAGAGAAAAACGCGATTTCGGAAAAAAGTTCGCAAAGTGATTAGAATCCACGCTCCTGACACACTGGGTCAATTTGACCCATACAATTTTTTCTCCGCTAATCGTATCCGGAAACTCGTTCGAGAAAGGACAAGAAAAGTAAAAATTTTGCAAACTGACCGCGAATCTTCGATTAAACCTCCCAACGCAATGGGTCAATTTGACCCATACCGGTGACCCAGTGTGTCAATGCGAAGGCCGAGGGTGACTCAACGTACGCGGCTATTCCGAATGCAAAAAAAAAGTAGGTTTATTATTGTCTATTTTCATTGACCCAAAGATTTACACGTTCTCGTTAGAACCGCTAACGAGCTTTTCACTCATAAATTTTAAAGTCCTCGGAGCTTTTCCAAAGTTTCTAACAAATTGACCCACTTTGCGTGACTCGAAAATCTACAGGTATATTTGTCGAGTGCGAAGCCAATAAGTTCGAACGTTATGTTTAGGACGAAATGGGGTAGCAAGCTCGTAAATGTGCTGTAGACTATTACGAAGGTACTTTGATGTCAGACTATAAGTTTCTTCGCGCAGAACCGCGATATATCTCGTTTGATTGTTCAGCAGATTCGAACGGGCTCGTACGACCGTTAGAGAGTGGGAATTTGGCCCGTTTAGACCTACGGAAGTTTGTATCGTTGGCATGCAACGCGAAACTCAGTTAATAATATTTCTTCGACCAAGTGTTGACATTTCTGCCAACAATTTTCTTGTGATTCGGCATTACGAGTGAAAAATTGTTTGATCAATTGTCGAGCGCGATGAATGCAACGAATTTCCAGGTACAAAAAAGATTGAGGGGCGAATGAATTCGTGCCGAATCTCTCGGTCGAAATTAAAACTGCAATCGCGTGTGTCAGGAGACTGTTCTGGGTATGTCTGGCTTCTAAGATATGTCTGCATATTTTTTTCCTTATTCATATATGCACGTGTACAATAGTCTGACGGAAACAGTGGGAGAGAGAGAGAGATGTGTCGCGCGCACTACTTACTCGTCGACCACCTGTTGTCGTATTCGCGAGCCCCACGGTTTTACCAGCTACGAAAGGTTTTAACACACGAAAGCTCGATAGCCGTGTGTCGCACGCGAACCGTAGAATGTCGAACTTTAGCCGATATTAGAGCTGGAATATCTCATGCGAGATCGCGTCAATCACGCAGCTGTGATTCTTTTTTATTGTAGAAGAATTGCAGTCTTATGGCTCCGGCCTTCTCTTCACGTCCGAAAAACGGACACCAGGTGCTTCCGTTGAGTCGCTAGTGTTGGCGAGCTGTTCAGAGAAACAAATGCCATGTTCGGCCTCATTACAATGTGCATTCTATGCACTTTATGCACTACTTTCGATGGGAGACTTCAATCTACTTTTTCCTCTTCGTTTCTTTCAATTATTTACGACGAAATTCTGAAAACGTTCGATTGTGCTTCGTTGTGCTTCGTTAATCATCAATTTTATTTATTTTGCTACCGGAAATCTCTCATCCGTTTTATGGGGTCGACTGATTTTTGTTACGCTGTCAAGTTTCGATATTTTCGCGTTCAAACGTGTATCAAACGGACATTGCAGTAAAATAATGTTTGTGGAGTAGGGCGAATCAGATTTTGGATCATTGATACGAATAGATGTTCGAGGCGAACAGTTATTTGTGTCGCGCACGTTGGAACTCGACATTTATTTGGCAGATCGTGAGCGTTGATTGAGTCAAAGTTAACCCAGATTCAGAGAATAGTCCAAGGCGTTTGGAACTCTTGAAAATCTGGGAAAACCTCCACAAATACTCGTTCGATCGTTTAATCGATTGCAATTACGAGCGAAATTCATTGAGTGTCTTAGCAACCGCTATAAGCCAATTTTCAAAAGTTCAAAGTTCATCGTCTCGCGATTTTACCATCAGAAATTATTTTCAGATCGTGCCAAATCCGGCCTAACGCTCACAAAGCAGAACACGATACGCCGAATAATAGACTTTGGCCTATTTCGGAAATACCAAGAATTTTGATTCATTTATTTCACAAATCAAGTGCCCGTGCTCGTTTTCTTGCAATCTAAAAAAAAAAAACCTCTAAAAAACGCTTTCGCGAGCAGACTCGCGGCGTCTCAAGATTTCTATGATTCCGATGCCACTGGGAATTCTCCGCAGTGCAATCGGTTCATTATTGATAATTAATCCTGAATCGCTAATTGGTTCATTAAAGACTTTGGTATGAATCGTTTGGTCATTTTAAACTACACAGGAATAATTTTATTTCGTTGCTGTCATTCAATGAAGAAAATCGCTTTGCTCAATGAAATTGTGGATCGCGAGTCGTACACGGAGGAAACGAAGTCGAAAATTATTAAGGAATATTCTATGAATCAAGTTACTTATTGTTGAAAATTATAGTATTTTGAGGATAGTTTGGAAATTACAGGAATATCTCGAATGGCAGTGCGACAAATCGTTCTAAACAGCGTAGTAAAACGTGATCATCAGATTAAAATCGATTTTACAATTTAGCATAGCGATTAAAGAAAATCGCAATGGTCATGGTAAACAAAACAATACGTGTGATAAAATTTCACACATGTTCGATATATATTCATATTGGGATAATAGAATTTTACTATGTCGACGTTTAAAATTTGAGATATTCTCACTCATAATTGAATTCTTATCTGACATAGTAAATTGTTCATGAAAACAAACCTGAAATTCATCACCACGCGCATAACTGTTTCGTATTCATATAGAACTGTTTATAATTCATGCTAAGAAAAATTGTAAGTGTTAAAAAATACTATGCTGTTTTGCAATTGGTGCTACGATTCTTTTGCTTCTTAACCTTCGTATAGGACATTTTCCCAAAACATTTTATTTCTTAGTATAAACAAAACGAATCCGTTTTCTCCGTGTAGACAAGAATTTAGGAACACGACACTGAAGTGAAAGTGCGATCGGAGGAATAAAGGGACAAAGTAAGTTGAGATTAACGAGACTGCAACAGAGGAAAGAGAGGCGCGGATTGTACGTAACGACATACACCACATAGTTCAGGGAAGTTGCTGAAACCTCGATATCCGCAAAGTGTACAAGCGATTCAACGATTTTCCACCTCGTTGCTCTTCTCATACGATGGCAATGACTCGTAAAGCGTCTCGGG
Source organism: Diadegma fenestrale (assembly GCA_037043255.1). Taxonomy (NCBI): domain Eukaryota; kingdom Metazoa; phylum Arthropoda; class Insecta; order Hymenoptera; family Ichneumonidae; genus Diadegma; species Diadegma fenestrale. Next base: position 1,780,026 of record CM073311.1, on the reverse strand, counting down.
TTTGGTACAGTGTTTACGAACCTAAGAGATTGGCCCGGTAAATCACAAAGCACGCTCATTGAGCTCTTCATCATGAATTTCGCTCGTGTGTGGCTTGTCAACGAGTAACAAATCGCAGAGACGTTGAAATAAAAGATAAAAACTTGATTTAGAGCTCGATTGCGTTGATAGAAACGCGAGCTTTCGCCCGAGATGAAGAATCGTTTGATTTTTTTATTGTTTCAGAGACTCAAGGGATCGCCGTCGGCGGCTGTGATTGGCCTAAATTTTCAATTCAGTTTAACTGCTAATCAACGGAGTATAAATTCGTATGGCATTTGTTAAAGTTGCGATGATTCTCTACAGGCATTTCGGAGGCTGAGCGCGGCTGAGATATTTTGCATTTTTAACGAGCAACTTCTGATGGTGAACGATTGAAATTTATGTTAAAAATGGAGAAGGTGAATGGCAGTCAAGTGGCGGAAAGAACCGAGACAATGAGAACTAGCTTCGGAGCTGAAGATCGCGAGAAGACAAAAAGACAGTACTCGCGCGCGCGAGGGAGAGTTAGCGTCGATCGTAAATGGATGATATATGCGAAGAGCTTATAAAATATCTACCCCCCGTTTCTCCTCACGTAAAGGGAGAGCGTATAGTGATAGCGGGGAGGAAAAAGAGTCGGAGGGTGTTCGGTACGAGTGTCGAGAAGGAGATGCAACGAAGCAAGGGGTTGGGGAAACTGAATGCCTTTTATCGTCGGTGCTCATCCTCGCCGTTTGCGAAAGCCTGGCCAGGGCTCGCGTGGAATCGCCGCGTGCATTTTATCGCTTAGCCCGCTGCGGGCGTTACACCTGCAGTAAGAGACCAGAGCTCATATAGTTTCGAGAGAGGGAAAGAAAAGACCGAAAGAGGACGATCCAACCCTGACAAGAATGAGCCTTGAAATTCTCCGCGGGCGAACTCGCTCTCTCCGGATATTTAATGCCCGAATATACGTAAATTTTCGAGGCTCTCTTCTGTCTCTGTCCTTCACATTTTCCCTCTCCAAATCCTCATCACAATCATTCCGCTCTTTCTCGCGCATCTTTCGGCTTCCCCAAACATCTGCTAAACTTCAACTATAAATATTCCATTCCTTATGGACTATAATATCAACGAGGTTTCTCCTCAATTGTAAATTATCGTCGCGAATCATCGAATCATATTCAGATTCGCTTTTTCTCTCTCCTCGTCTTTGCTCTCATGCAAAATTCTCACTTTACGGGCTGCGTCTTTACAAACGGTGTTTTTAAGCACCGCGCTTTTTGTCAAATCATTTTTTTTATCCCACCAAACACGAGAACGTGAACTTGACTGTTATTGATACTTGAGTCGAGATTTATTCGTCATCTCATTTACGGAATCTCTGCTGGTCAGGGGAGGCCAAATTTTTAACATTCGTCCTCGGTTTTTGACGAAGAATCATTGCAAATGAAATGAGACAAATGAATGAAACAAAACTTCGTCGCCCTGTACCAAAATGACGAAATTCTGGACAGGCTTCGCATGTGACCGACCAGGAACACGTGGACCGAGAATTCGACGTGTACAGTGGGCCGGGAGGCAAAATTGAAACGTCTCGACGTATCGATCGCCAAAAATGACATTTGTTGGTTGGCCCTTCTTATCCGAGCGGAGAATCACGAACGTGTATGCACACTCGATCAGCCTTATGTCAAATATATATACGAGGGCATATGCAGCGATGGGCTTGGGTATTTGTGCATGTACCGAACCAAGTTGCATATGTAAGCGCGAAGGCATTTTCATTCGTGCTGCGTGAACGAGTGTAAATTGGTGTATATATGCACAAGGATGTGGAAGTAAAATATTCTCGAGACGAAACCTTCGAAATTCGTCGCCCTTTTTACATGACGAGGATTGAAAAGAATTTTTTCCTTGCACTTTTCCACGAATCCGTCGCAGCAGGGGCGTCAGGAAATTCACGTGCGCAACGTGCCGCGAATAAAATTAATATTATCGCAGTCAAAGGCTTCTTCGCTATGGAAAAATGTATTTTCCGGTTATGGGGGTTCGGGAAATCAAATGTTCAGGGAAATTGATAGGAACAGAATTTTTTTTAGGACAATTTTGATATGTGCAAAAATGTCAATGAAAAATCTTTATTTTCACTTTTTTATTTTGTTCGCCGCGGCAATCTTTATGCGCGCGTTCGAATGCTTTTCATTTCGGCTTTGATTTCTTTCGATCAGTTTTTATCTTCGGTGTAAGCTCATTTCGTACACGAGCCTAATTATCAAGAAGAGGGTCGATCGTAAAATGCTATCGCGGATCGAGAAGTGCATCCGGCTGAAAGGATCGGCGATAGAGCAAGCGAGAAAGAAACGCGATGTGAAGAGCCGAACGCGAAAGTCTTTCAAGATCGAAGCGAGCATCTCTTTCGAGATTTCGGCTACGCCGAGAGTCGCTGCTGGCGGACGTTCGATGAGGAAGAGACACGCAAAGAGGACCGAAAGCAAAAGGAATTACGAGGACGAAGCAGAGAAGCAGCCGCAAATCGTGCTCTGCCGCCGGGCGCGATCGTGCGGAATCTTCTTTCGATGGACTTCTGGTCTGGAGGTATTTATACACATTTTTCATATGTGTAGGCCTCGGAAAACGCATACATCGGGGGTAATCCGGGTCAATGTAGACAATTTGCAAAAGAAAAAATAGAAAAAAATAAAAGTTCAAGGTCAAAATTAAAGTCCTTGATTCCTCGATGACAAATCCGATCATTTGCCTCCAAATCTCCGCTGTCCACATCTCCGAAATACCGAAATCATCATTTTGAGGTCTGTGTCGTGCAGAAACCGCAAAAAAATTACGTCACCAATGTTTTCGTAAGCTCCGAAAGCCTGACGTCGAGATGAGAAACTTTCGAGAGACACTGAGTTTGATTTTCCTACAAATTTCGTTCGATTCCACCCTCTAAGTCTGGCACTTGATAAATGATCCATTTTGCCCCAACCTCCTCGATGTAAAAGGATGTGCGTTGGGGTACAGAGAGTGTAAGGTGTGCAGCACGGGCCAACCAGTGCAAAGTCAAACTCGCGAGCTCGAAAAAAGTAAACGACGAATATAAGGAATCACAGAGAGGTGTGAGTGACCAGAGAGAAAGACAGAGAGAGAGGGAGAGTCTTGCAAAAGTTTACGAGAGGACCGGTGCATAAACATGTCACGGCGAAGGCCTCCGGGCTCAGCGGGATGGTTCCATGCTTCGCGGGCCAACAACCGAGCGAACTGTGCGAGCAACAAAACGAGCCAATAGACGATGCGAACGAGAGAGAACGAAAAGGAAGTGAGCATACAGGAAGATGGCTCGCGAGTATGGAATCGTGAGCGAATCGTAAGAGTAACGAAGGGAGAGCACGCGGGGGGACCCGGCCAAGGAGCAGGATATTATTTGGAAGGAGAAAAAAGAGATAAATCGAGATATTTATATATCCATATACATATATACTTAATAGCTATGTACAATGCACATGTATATACATTAAGGAGAAACGACCTAAGCGTCGAAGAGCACCCATGACGATCGCATGTTCGGAAACGAGGAAGCGTGTAATTTAACGAAACCAGTCTCACGCCATTAAGTTCCAATGCACGTTGAGTTAAGCCCCCAAAAATATATTGTGAAATTACGACGAAAAAAATGCCCACGTTTAGCAGTCTCTCTTTTTTTTCAACCGGTAGTTATCACGAAAGTGCGAAATCGTATTTTTTTAACGATTTTTCGGAACAGCAACTCGCAGAATGAAAATTCATTCTGCCAACAATTGTTTCGCGTTCGAGTCTCATTGCATGAGATTCCTAGAAGTTTTTTCCTCCGTACAAGAGCTAGACTGATCGGAGTCTGGTTAGTGCGGATTAAAGAATCGATAAGATCCGAAAATATCGCAAGAGAAAGATTCAGCAATCCTTGGAAAATCGAGCTTCGACGAGACTCTTCTTACGAGCATTTTTTGCAGATTTATTTCGGGCTGTATGTGCGCGACGAACCACGCCAGACTTTCCAATCATCTAAACCGCTTTCTCTGCCTCACGAAACTATATCTTCATGTACAGACTCGCATCGAACCGCAATAGTCTTCTTCCCCATCCTCTTTGGTATAAAAATCGGATTTTCAATCCACGAACCCCGCCGCTCCGTAAAGGATGAAATTGCTGACCGCAAAAACTTTGTCAAAATCTTTCTCGGAGAGACATTACACTCGATTTTATTCTTCGAGTCTCAACTTGTCGCGACTTGAACGTACGTCAGTTTGCCACGTTCGGAATATCATTTATGTTTTGTCTGGTTGAATGCCTGCCCAAGAAATTTCCATCCCACGATAGATTGTATCATTTGTACGAATTTTTACTCGACGAAACCGACCAATTTGATTGAGTAATTACACGGAGAAAACGAAGTCGAAAATTATTAAGAAAGATACTAGGAATCCAGTTACTTATTGTTGAAAATTATAGTATTTTGAGGACAGTTCGCAAATTAGAGCAATATCTCGAATGGCAGTGCAACAAATCGTTCTAAACAGCATAGTAAAACGTCATCATCAGATTAAAACCGATTTTACAATTTAGCATAGCAATTGAAGAAAATCGCAATGGTCATGGTAAACAAAACAATACGTATGATAAAATTTCACACATGTTCGATATATATTCATATTGGGATAATATAATTTTACTATGTCGACGTTTAAAATTTGAGATATTCTCACTCATAACTGAATTCTTTTCTGACATAGTAAATTGTTCATGAAAACAAACCTGATATTCATTATCGCTCGCATTACTGTTTCTTATTCATATAGAACTGTTTATAATTCATGCTAAGAAAAATTGTAAGTGTTAAAAAATACTATGCTGTTTTGCAATTGGTGCTACGATTCTTTTTGCTTCTTAAACTTCGTATAGGACATTTTCCCAAAACATTTTATTTTTTACTAAACAAAACGAATCCGTTTTCTCAGTGTAAGTTGAACCGAAAGCAACTCTTGAATCTGTGAGTTTTGGGGCTTACAACGACCCGCGCTGTTGCTTTCGTCCACATATAATTTGCAAGGGTTGTCTCGTGTTTGGTGATCGACATTTTTGTTATTCACGTCCTCACCTGCCATAGTCAGAGGACAACGACCTTTCCACGAGGTGGAAAATGATATTAGGAGTCACGTGACAAAAATCCAGATATCCAACGAGTTTCTCATGAATAAAATATTCGCGTGTAGTTCAATAGTATTCGCCTGGCATTCGAAAGCATGTATCCACTTAGGGAAGCGATGTTGTTTTTGTAATATTAGAAGTTATGGAGTTTCTGTCAAAATGGAAACGAAAATCGGTGATGATTTGTGGAGTGAGAATAAAAATAACTCATGGTTACGTATTCGAGAGCTAAAACTGGTCCATTCGTCAATGTCAACGAGTTTGGAGTCTTCGAAATAGAGTTGAATAATTAATTTGCATAGAATCGTGTCAATTCGACGTGAAAATAATTCGAGCAACATGGACCAGCGTTTGGGCAGAGGAAAATGATGTTGGGATTGCATGATTAAAAGCCAAGAGATTGCAATCGCCATCCGTGTAACTTGCGAGCAATTATACGATTTCCAAATAACCCTTCACAAGGGAAGAGTCCTGATCTCATTTCCGGAATAACTCATTTAGCAGATAGTTCTGCGGAGCTTTACCGAAGCTTTACAAGAACCTGACATCCGCAGAAATTGGATTGTCGTCGTCGTCGCTCTGCAACATTGCATTCCGAGCATGTATGTGCGTTTTAGCATTTGTGGAAGGATCAAAAGGTAGAGAATATCTCGAGGGAAGCTCAAAGGATTTTTCAGACTCGCTAAATTCGTGAACGTCCTTTATGTTTCGCTCGTATGAATTCGAGCACTGCTCGTGGTGATTTACAAATCCAAACTCCCACAAGATCCGCGACAAATCAACGAGGAAAACTACAAATTTTGTCCTGCTGTTTCAAGGCTCTGGATGCATCCAGCAGAAAATTTCGTACCACGGTGCGTGAAAGACTCACAAAAAGTGTGACTAGGAAATATGTCGAATGAAATAGATCTCGAGATGGTTGGTTCGCGCCAGAACTCATGATTTTCGGGGAAAGGCTCGACGTGTATATGAGAACGGTTTGCAGTGCACGAATAAACTCGGTATTGCCCTGCCGGAGGTTCGTGAGTGCCGACAGTGAGTAAACAGTGAGGAGGAAATGTGCCGTCGTCAGGCTCTCGCGTATCATCAATCCCTTCCCTCGGTTGTAGCTTGCAATGTTGATGCACAGAATGACATCAGGTAGAGCCAGAGTGTGCAGAGTTGTGCCATGGAATCAAGAACGTTATGTCTTTAAAGAGCAGGAGAGAGATATATATTCGCGAGAGCACGAAATATATAGAGAGATAGGTCGAGAACAAGCATCTGGAGCTTGCAAACGGGTCGTCTTAGTCCATGACGTTACGTACCCCAAACGACCTCCCAGCCCTCCAGCGTCTGTCTCAAGAGCCAAAGCTTGTGCGATCAACGACGTTGAGCTACTGGAACTTGCTTCAACGAATAAGATGTACACACTCCATCCAGTCTCTTCTCGCCTCAGACATCCAGCCTAACTATCCACAGGGTGTCCCCAAATGGAAAATGATGATCCAAGACTTAAAGAGTCTTGCTAAAGAGAAACGTCTAGGTTTTGGGTAATTTGAGTCGATTTTCATCTGACGTTTGTCTGATTCATTGACCTTTTGCCCCCATCGAATGGAAACGTCAAGACGGCTGTCTGTTTGCCACTTCAACCGTTTGTTACGACTGCCTTTGGCTAACAAAACTGCTCTGTCAATTAAGCAAATGGAGGTCTTGCATCAGCAGAACTCGAGAGTTTGAATCATTCGAGGTTGGACACATAGAGAAGCCCCATAAAGACATGCTGAATTGGCTTAGAGTATTGAAATGCTCGCGACAAGGGTCCGCTCAAATCTTGGAGCACATGTTCTCAATAGAAACTCTTCAAGTGGAAGCCCGGGCTTTCAAATGTTGTCCAAACATTTTCCCTTAGCCTTCGGCCATCTCCAACGGATTCGGAGACTGAACTTGGAACTAGCATTTCTCTTTAGTCTCCGAGTGAATTCAATCTAACTTCCGGTTTTAATTTCCTTCAGCCTTTTGGGAAAAGTAACTGCAAGGAATTGGAAGCACGAATTGACATCATTAAAGTCGTGAAAGGTTAGACCCTTTTGCGATTTCTCCGGCAAATGGTAGAGTTTTGTTTTTTAATTAGTTTAAACTTCACATTCAGCCTTCGGAAAATGCCTGAGAAGGACCTTTCGGAGTGGATCAAAACCCTTAGCGGGAGAATGAACTTCAAAATCCAACTGGAATCCACGAAGTCGATGTTTTCTTGATGAAATCTTGATTCGCCATAAAATGATGACACGATTTCGTAGTCTTGAATTAACATTTTAAATGACTCTGAAGTTTGCACTGTTGAGATTTAACGAAAAACATTTTTTTTATTGATTATTTATTGAATTTTGAAAATCGTGTCAATTTTTCAAGTCGATTGAGTTTTTTGGTCGCAAGAGAGAATCGTTTTATTGGCCGGACCAAATATTCGGTAATAATTATTGGCTCTGCTGAAGAAATAATGGAATTTCGTTGCATTCCAACGATGGAAATTTCAGGATCAGCATTTCGACAGATCGGTGGACCAGAGTTGAAGAGAAAAAGAAACAGAGTTTAAGGATGAAAATGAGATAAAATATGTGAATAAAAGGTCACGGAATGACCGTCATAAAACTTTTCGACACGTTTAGCGAGCCTCGGACAGATGGAAAGCCGCCAGGATCACGTGGAGAATTGAGTGTGCATTAGAGTATATCACGTTATACAGCATCCCGGAAGTCCCAAGGGTTTTTCCTCGGGCAAAGAACTCACTGGCGCGTTACTTGTCCGCTGCTTAGACGGCTTCTGGGGCCAATAGAATGATACGGCGACGAGAAGGAAGAAGGAACAGTGGATCTCTCTGTGGGATTATATACCGTCCACGATTTCCGGCGGAAGCACAAATCGAAGCCATCCGAGGATGACAGCGTCGACGGCCAAGACCCAAAGTTGAGAGAGACAGAAGCGCCTCCGGCTTGTATACCGACAAACCGGAAGTCTCGTAGTTTATCTCGAGGGGAAACCGGATTCACTCCCTTAGTTCACCGAAGCACTAGAGATAGCAAATATACTTGGAGTCTGCTGTTTTCTCACAGACTCGAAGTAAATTAAATGACCGCAAGTGTGGCTTCCGGAATTTCCAATCGATCCTCACGTTGTTCCATTTCTTCCCCCTGTTCGACAAAGTTCAACGATCCACGGACGCGTCGATCGAATAGCCAATCAGTTCGATTCATCGTTTTGAGAAACTCGACGATCCATCGATCGCCATTAAACAAAAATTCTATAGCTAGACCAAAATAAATATTGACGATCGTCATTTAATTCAGATTCCAAGACCCATTTGTGTCTCTCGATCTAAAACAATGTTGGGCAAAGTTTTTTCGAACCTTGAACAACGTTCGTTGAATGTCACTCGCAGTAGTTTTTTTCTCTGACAATTGCAGTCAATCCTCGAGAGTGCATGACTTGAAAATCACAGGCGTGAGGTGTAGTAGGCTCTTGAGCTCACGTCGAGTTTTCGCAAGAGAGAAATTCCAGCATAAATACCAAGTCGATGGGAATAAGGGTTTGGGTTAAATGTCTGTGTTGGAAAGTGGGACTCTCTACTTTGGTGATGTAGAGTTGAGGTTCGTGAGAAGAGAAAAGTGAAGAGAGAGACGGAGAAGTGGGGAAAGAGAAGAAAAAAATGTAGATGGATGAATCAGAGAAAACAAGGGAAAAGAGAGAGGGATGAAGGAGAAGAGCTTGCTAACTATTCCGAAGGGTAGTTCCTATAAGGGAAGGGTGTGGAACTTGCACACGGCTCATTTGCGTCCCGGACAGTGCCGCTGCGAGAATGGCCTCGTTCCCAACTAACAAACCCGGTTCTACGTAGGAAGGATGTGGCTGCTCTCGAGGCAGTGTGTGCTCAGCTCTGTATTCTTCCCATCGACTCTCCATCTCAATCGAGAAGCGTTCACGACGAATTGCGGTGAGCTCGCGTGGTTCAACTTTCTCTTGCTGTCTCACCCTCTCTGCTTCTCTAGTCCTCTTTACCAACGTGCTTGCCGCGCACCATTCAATTCTCCAATTACTCGAGTCGATCCAGCTCAACGAGACTGAAGTGCTCCTCAAGCTCCGTACGCAAATCCTGTGATCCTCCAACACATACAGCTTGTTTAACCTTCCCACCTCACTACTAAAGTGAAAATGTAGTCGGATCAATCTCATTCACAAAATAACGCGTCTCATTCTCAAGTGATGCCACCAGATTTTCCAAAAGATTGAATCACTCCCGTCGCGCAAAAAGGCTAATTATCATTTTCGTTTCAAACGAAAAAATCTTTAATAAATTTTTCATCACGATTACTCCTTAAAAATTCTTTCAATTATTGCCCAATTACTATGAAAACAAAAATACCCAAAAACGCAATTAAAAAATCTCAATATCGAAAAATTGGATGACTCTGAAGTTTGCAACGTTGAGATTCAAGGAAAAACATTTTTTCTATGATTATTTATTGAATTTTGTAAATCGTGGCAATTTTTTTAGTCGATTGAGGTTTTTGGTCGCAAAGGAGAATCGTTTCATTGGCCGGACCGAATATTGAATAATAATTATTGGCTCTGCTGAATAAATAACAGAATTTCGTTGCATTCCAACGATAGAAACTTCAGGATCATAAAATTGGAGACACGAGTGGCTGCCATTTTTACAGTGAATAAAAACAATTGATTCTCATTGAAATTACATCGAGAAACTCATCAAAAGTCTATTAAATTATTACTGAATCCCAATGATGGGAGGGGAAAGAAATTGCAACAAAAATGTGCGTCCATACCGAAAAATTGGAGACACGAATAGCTGCAATTTTTACAGTTAATTAATTGATTCTCTATGCAATTAGATATTGAGAAATTCGTTACTCGTATAACGATAATTGCACGTTATCGCGAGGGTCGTTTATTTGATAATAGAACGCGATGGTGGATAAAATATTATTTCATATTATTTCGCACATAGTGAATAAAATAGCACCTGCACGCCCGAATGGAACGTTTAAATTTTCGGACTTTTCTCCGTGTATCTCGTCGTAGTCAGCTCTCGGTGCTTCTTCCTACATGTACAAATGTATATATCCGGTATATGCATTTTCCACACTGCAAACCTGCTGCTGCACGAAGAAACTGAGGGAGAAAGAAGAGCCAGCAGAGAATGTGAAGGAGAAAGGGAGAAGAGATCGAGGAACAGTCTCGCTCTCTCTCTTTCGGGCACGAGAGACGACGAGGCGGCTTAGCGTCGCGCGAGCATTATATAATTTATCGTAACCCCGTGAATCAAAATTATAGCCGAAGAGCAAGGCTTTGTGCCAAGTAGGCCATTACTCTGCGAAAACGAATTGCTGAAAACGACTCTGCGGTACTTCTCATAACCAATGGTCCAGCTCGAACCATTCCTTCATTCCGAGATGGGCAAACGCTTTGAAAAAGATACCACGGACTATAATATTACCATAAAACAATTGTGAATGAATTTTTTTGGGTCCTTGGACGAAATTAATCTCCGAATCCATAAATCTCTATCGCAAGAACGCGTGTGGCCATTTTTTTTAAATGCGAAATGCACTGGACCAATTTTTATGGTTCTCAAATGTTTTCCAATTTGGTCAGGCCGCTAATATTTTTTGGAACGATCGGAAAAATTTAATGAATGCGATATTTGTGCTGGCAATAAATTCGCGCGCCCAACTTAATCGGCCCGCAAGAAACGATCTTTGGTGGATCCGAAAAATCTTTCTGCAATTTCTTCGCTCGGATAAAAGAGACAGAACAGACATGGCCACCCACGAGGCGGGATCGCGACGCCCTGGGAGGTGAATTTCTTCATCGTCGTCCTGGAGGGTCGAATGCGTCAATTGTCTCCAAGCGACATGTGCCTTCCGGTATAAAGACGGCCTCGTAATTACATACGTATATTAATTGTGTGACGTATATTTATTCGACCATGGGAAACACGTTTTCAATGAATTCAATATGGCTAATAAATATCGCCATTGTGTTATTGAGAGAGAATAACCTTTCGAGCTGTCATTTTTTACACGCGCCAGGAGGTCGATCCTTAATTGACTAGAGTAAAATCTTATTCGGCTCTCACAATTTTCGAAGAAACACACCCTTTATTCAAATCGATAGAAAAAATTGAATTTTTTCGGCGAAATTGCTAAACTTCTTTTTTTTCTACACGGAGAAAACAAAGTCGAAAATTATTAAGGAATATACTAGAAATCCAGTTATTTACTGTTGAAAATTGTAGTATTTTGAGGACAGTTCGGAAATTACAGCAATATCTCGAATGGGAGTGCCACAAATCGTTCTAAACAGCATAGTAAAACGTGATCATCAGATTAAACCCGATTTTACAATTTAGCATAGCAATTAAAGAAAATCGCAATGGCCATGGTAAACAAAACAACACGTGTGATAAAATTCCACACATTTTCGATTTATATTCATATTGGGATAATAGAATTTTGCTATGTCGACGTTTAAAATTTGAGATATTCTCACTCATAACTGAATTCTTATCTGACATAGTAAATTGTTCATGAAAACAAACCTGATATTCATTATCGCTCGCATTACTGTTTCTTATTCATGTAGAACTGTTTATAATTCATGCTAAGAAAAACTGTAAGTGTTAAAAAATACTATGCTGTTTTGCAATTGGTGCTACGATGCTTTTGCTTCTTGACCTTCATCTAGGACATTTCCCCAAAACATTTTATTTCTTACTAAACAAAACGAATCCGTTTTCTCCGTGTATCTACTCTGAACAGAATTTTCCACTCGCCAATTTTGTGACAAAACAATGAAAAAAGAAAAAAAAACAAGTTCTCATGGTGTGACCCCATAGAATCCAAAATATCGCCATAAACATGCGGCATATGGTACTTGAACCGCAGTCACCTCCAAGTTATGGTTTTCTGATTTCCAAATGGTTTTTCATCGAGTGCTCATCGTTCCGTGAACGAACCGAGTAATTACGTCAAATTTTGAATTTCCTCGATGTTTATACGGACAAATGACGTGAGGATAATTATGTATATGCTATGGATGCATGGTGCCCCATAAATGGTGGGGTATAAGACCTCGTGCGAGCTTTTGTGCCTAAACGTCGTTATAGGATCGCGTGTATAACAAAATAACATGTTTGCATCTGACGGAGTTGCTTTCATGTTTATAATATCTTCACGGTTTCACACTCGGGTTCTCGGGGTTATAGACGAGTCGTTAAACGCAATTTAGTGAGGTTGTGCAGAGGCTAAACATGAGTGGCCATTCATCGCAATGCCAATGTGGTTATTAGGCGACCGAGAGTGACCGTTTAGTTATACTTTTGGCAAGGAATATGAAGGATAAGATCAGAGAGTCGACGAGAAAGCGCAACAGCCAAAGAAGTAGCGGACGTTTTACGATCTGACGATTTTCTTGAATGCTTTCACACTCGTGCCTCTCATTTCCTGCCCACGAGCTGCTGCATCGGAATTTTGCACGAAATCTCGTGAGTTGTTGAATCGTTAAGCGATTTCAAAGGCTCTGTGACATCGCACGACTCCCAGCTTTTCGCATGTAAAGATACACCATAAAAATCTCGTAAAAATAATTAACGCCCCTTCATCGCCACAAATATGTAGCGCGGAATCTCCACGCGCTGCGCTTCACTCAGTCAGGGAAAAAAGAAAACTTTGTTCCGGGAACTATACGACGAGCCAAACACGTAGCAGGTTAGCTCACTGGATTGACGTAATCGCTTGCGAACCTGCGAATAAGCCTCGAGAATAGTAAACGAACGATAATTAGGCAGGCCACGAGGGGGAGAGAAGCGTTGGCATCTTTTTGAGGCAGGTCAGTGTCCTCTACGGCCATCAAGATCTTCAAAGATGTTTCTTGGCTCGAATTCTAAACGCGCCCCACCGCGGGAGAATCCGCGGATAAGAATAGATTTACGAGAGTTAAATTCTTGCTCACAGAGTCGTAAAATCAAGAGACGCAACCACGCACATGTCTTTCACTTCTACTCCGCGATTTGACGTCTCGTGATGAGGAACGAGGCACTTGATTGTGCGTCGTTGTGGCGAGTGATCTTTTGGCTTATCAACCGCGGAACTACGCGAGAGACTTTTTTTCTCTTGCCTCACGTTTACCTAATTATCGCAGCTGCAAAATAACAAAATATCATTTTTAGTTCTTGCTGAGCATTCCGGGCAACAGGACTGATTGAAAAAATAATGTCAAAATGTCAACCATGTCGAATTTGGGTTTCCCAAATTCTGAAAAATCGTATGAACATGATTCAGAAACCAGAAAATTCAAAACACGATTTATATTTTTGCTTTTATTTGGGTCTTTCGTGCCAGTTTTTCCTCGAGTCAACGTGTCAACTGTAATAATTCAACATTTTTTATGAGCCAAATGACTTGACACGTTTGATTTATTGGGTGACACATAACGTGGAGATTAAACACTCTCACCATGTAAACAAGAAACACGTTGTTGAGGTAGCCTGATGTCAATAATAATCAGTCGTAATAGCAGCTGGTGGGATTTATTGACAGACGAACCGAACTGGCACACTTGGGAGATAACGTAAATTAAATTTTCACAAGCCCATCCAAATTCGTTTCGACCACGTGGAGAAATGAGTCAAGCACTCGATTCGACTGTTTTCACACATTTCATCGATTTTTGTTTGACTTTAAGATTAATTATCCCCCACGTTTTTATTTCAATGACTTGTCAATATTTAAAATAATTATTCGGCACGTTGTTGAAATCTTGATCAATGTTGACATTTCATTGACTCTACAACAATCCACTCCAAATCGTTTTTTACTGCACGTATTTTTCCAAATGTGATACTTTGTAGAATAAATGAGACGTTTAGTGTTTTTTATTTCTGTTTACATTCAAATTGATAAACTTATTTTACACATTTGGATCTTTTACGTTCGAACGATCTGACTGTTCGTGAACTTAGGGATTGGCAACATAAAATAATAATAATAAGAACAATATGGAAAATGCCTGCAATTTTTATACTTTTCGACCAAATACCGAGAACCTTTCCTAGTTATTGATATGGAAAAAAGTTGCTCACGTAATTCGGCGTAAACGAAAAGTGAGATGGAATTTCGCTAACCGAATCTGACGTAAAAAACGAATGTAATAATACCTGGGAGACAGAAAACAAAAAGTTAACGACCACCGATGGAGTCGGCCTCATTACGCAATGTATGGAAAAGCGAATGATTAACAAGAGTGAATTTCCAGACGGACGAATGAGCGAACGGAAATACGATCTGCAAAATAATGTGGAAAGGAAAATTGGGGAAATTCATGGAAGAGCTGCGCGCTGTATTGAGATAGCAGAGATAGAAATGAATGACGGAGGAAACGTGTGTAAAGCAGAGAGAAAAGTGGATAAAGAGGACGTAATTCTGAATTGAAGAAGCGGAGGACACGTTGATAAATAGAGGGTTGGGAAGAGCCTGAGGGCGCGGGAAGTTCAGAGCCTTTAATTAGTTCGAACGTTTGGGAATGTGGTTCGTCACGAGTATAATTTCGTCGAGGATCGAGAGTGAGTGAGGAAGCGAACGATGAATGAGCGCGTGCGCAGTTTCCAGTAGTCGTAATACTTTGATTTAATACGCAACACGTACATCGTTTGCGAGAGCAAACAAGAGGCTCAAACCCATTTTGCTTTATGCGTACTAAATCGTCTAAACCAGATCCTTTTGTTTGCCAAAAGTCAACATGAGGGCAGCACATGCCAGTGGCTCCGTTGCATCCCGGTGGCCGGTTCATTCGGCTAAACTTACTCTTGGTTGCGGGCAACAGAAGCGATACGCTACATTCGTGTGTGCAATCCACCGGACCTCTTATGATATGCCCTCTACTTCTCACTTCGCTTTCATCCACCCACATACCAAAACATAATCATGGAATTCTGGACCGAAGACACAGGTGTTTCTCGATAATAGCAATGAATAATGTAGCTGGTACACGGATGCAGCCTCAAACGCTCCTACGCTTACGATGGTCGAACCTTGTGTTCGCGTTGGGAATACCTACCCTCACAATGCAGACCGTTATGCTCACTATCTTTGCAACTGGGTACAATGGGTTATTACAAAGCCTGCAAACAGCTATATCAGTTTTATTAATGCAGGGAAACCTGCTTTTGTGGAAACCAACATTTCATTGTAATTTGCAGCAAAAAAAGGTGCAGACCGTACGTGTTATTTTAACAAAACCCCATTGAAGTGGTTACCATACCCGAGATGCAATACGTCGATGTATAGTGAATATTCACCAGGTAATATCAATATTCCAGGAAACATGATTTCGAATACCACATTTCTGTGATGAGGCAAAAACGTGAACAGTTGTCGATGGTTTTGATTAGCTCAAACGTATTCCTGTCAGATTGCTGGCTGAGATACATTTGCCATCTGATGAGTGACATCGGAAGGTATGACTATATGTTGCAATTATGTGCGAGACGTTTCCATAGGAAATGCTTCATGTTCCATGGAGATCGTTGCACGAAAGCTTTGTCCTGTTGCCGTCATCATTATCACGGACTTTGCATGAGTATATCGCTTTTGCGACAGACCACCAGGAGTTTTAGTAGCACATCTGTCGAGGCTGATGGCCCGCATAACGAGCTCACCAGTTCACGGGCACCAGAGGTATTTAGCTCAAGTGGTTCATTGCAGCACGTATACATATGTCACATAGGTTCGTGTGCTGATCGCGTTGCACGGAGCGTATATGCTGATCTCAGCGAGATTAAGATGAACGCAACTGGTGTATACATCGGAGGAGATATACAAGAGCTCTGTAGCTGCGGGGTCAGGGATTAATATGTTGCTTGTCGTTGTCTGTATTTGCGGCAAATAATGCTCGTCCACATCACGTGAGTTATAAAGACACATGGAGTTCAGCTAATATTTAGTCACGCGTGCAACATCACATGGCGCATCCAAACATGCTGAATCTAGTGACCTGCGGGTAAGTCCATGGGAGCAAGAATTGAGGGTAGTTTAATCGAGGTCACCATCAATTCATAGCTAAATGTTTGAACATCGAAGAAGCTTTTCCCGAGGGTGACATTCGTCTGGCAAACGTCATCGTAGAAACGGTGGACGTCAATACTAGGAAACCTGACTACATAACAACCGTAGGAGAATTTCTGATGTATGTTCCGAATAGTGAGACTGACAGAAGCAGAGGTGGCTGGATCTGGCGATGCCTAAGTGCCACCCACAACCACCAGGAGCCTCTCAGCCTTTCAGCACTCGCGTTTTAGTAACACAAGTTCCCTCCTTACAGGGATATTGCAAAGTTTTCAGTAGGCCTGAATTCTAGTATCTTATGTGGCGAACCTTGGGCAACAACGAAGAGAAGGTCTCGAATTCACCGATGTGAAAAAATCCAAGTCCATTGAAACTTTTAAATTGAGAGTTCACTTCACAACTAATAAGAGCCTTCTCTCATTTTCTTATTTTCCGATATACTGAAACGTGCATATTCCGTTGATTGCTTGGTTAGTTTTTTTAGCAAGTGAATAGCAAATGAAGCACGAATGGGCTTACAACATGTTAGCAAGGGGTACCGTGAGTGGAGCGGCTGAACAATGGTAGTTTGGAAACAGCACATCAACAATGAAGCTCGATATTTAACGACCGGAAGGCTGAAACGAGAGTCATGACTTCCAGCTCGACACGTTTGATTACTCGTTAGAAGGAAGACTTGACTTCTTATGGGTTGCAGAATCTTTTCATGGTTGTTTTCTGTATAATTGTTTGCGACATCGATATGAACATTTGTGTGCA
Organism: Diadegma fenestrale; assembly: GCA_037043255.1. Classification (NCBI taxonomy): domain Eukaryota; kingdom Metazoa; phylum Arthropoda; class Insecta; order Hymenoptera; family Ichneumonidae; genus Diadegma; species Diadegma fenestrale. Next base: position 1,762,966 of record CM073311.1, on the reverse strand, counting down.
CTAGTTGGCAAGTAGAGCAGCAGAAAATAAGAATTAGATGCTGCAGCTGATAATGATTCCCCGATTTAGTTAAGTCAACATGTTGAAGCCATAAAGTATGAGAAGCACTTGAATATGAAAAAGTTTAAGTAGACTGGGTAAAAACATTTTGTTCTTGGAGCTGATGGTCCCCAGACCCTTGTCAAGAATGAAGGAGACTCCGACGACATGGCCCGGTACTAATAAATGTTTCATGGAGCTGCGTACCGATGGGGACCCCCGTGGTGTGTGCTTTCCGCTTAGAATTCGTACGCGCGCTCTCTCTTTCTACTTCGTATGCATCTCGGTCACTGGCCAAGCGTCCTGGCGTGTGCCCCACGGGCGTTGTCACTATGTCCCTCGTTACCCATGAGTATATATCCACTTGGAGGAACAGCGAAGGAACACGGATGGAAGAGAAGGAGATAGCAAAACCGAAAACGAAGCTGATACGTGCATACAAAACGTGTATAATCCATTGAACTAGAGGTTTAGATGTGAGCTTGAGAATCGCTGGTACGAGGCTCCGTTGGATACATAAAGCGGTGGGTACTCAGCTGGTTTACGACCAATACGGAGTTACCTCGGAATTTAGTTTCCAGATATGCGTTATATCCCGGAATTTGCAACACCAACTCTTCGATGCTATGCTCTGTTTCTGTAGAAACTCTCCCGCTAGCTCTTACGACCGCACGATCGATCGCTGACGTCTTCTCAATGACCCTACGACCTCGCATACCACGAGCGACACTAGAAACTTCAAGCTGCATCTTTCTCGTCTTTTTCCAGTCTTTTAATTCCTTCTGGCTAATCTAATACGCCTCAAGATCCACGTTCCATATTATTTTTGGTTGGAGCTTCAAATTACGTAAAAATTTCCGAGGTCAGTTATAAAAACTTTGTCTTCGTTGAAAAATAATAACAGGAATAAACAGTCTGGCGCGATAACCCGTCGAGAGTAATATTGATGACTGATGGCTAGCGATCAGGGGCATGCTATTTGAGGTCATGATCAATCATCCTAATGTCTTCCATTTCCTCCTGCAGTGTTGTACAGACACGTGTCTCATACGCTTCGTATACTGGTCCGACCGAAGTGATAAAAGACCGATCGTTCGATATAGAATCACAATAAAGGAAATTGATATTTGCTTGCAGGGAATTTGATCGCTTTGTCTTCCTGCTCGCCGACGCCCTTTGCTCCAACTAGACCAGATTTTTCGACTCAGGCGATTCAATGCCAGAACAAAGTTTTTCTTCTTAATACAGAATTGCAGGAGGGCTGGAGTGACAATCGATAGTTTGTTGAAATTGGTTGACATATATATATATATATATAAGGTATTTGGCATATCCATCTATAGAAAAGAACTGGGTGAGCCAATATTCAGACATCCATCATCTGAATGTGACACTTATAAACTATATGCCAGTCTGGATGATTCCCACTAAAATTTCAACCGATTTATCGTGATGCGATGAATCGCAGTGACAGTGTTGCGACTTAAGAACCGTCGTCTCATTATTGACGCTTGTTATTGAATTTCGCTATTGCTGCTGGACGTGATCTCATTGCTCAGTTACATTACGATTGCCAATAAGTGTTTGAAGAACTTTCCAGGAGAATTCGTCGGAAGATGGGGGAACCGGAGCAGGCAAGTGTCTCTAAGATTTTACAAGTTTGCCCCTCTGCATGTTGCACTTGTGGAAGTATTTAAGATCAAACCTGGGAGGTAGGGTCTTTCATGTCAGAGCGAATAAGGAGTGAATCTTGCCAGTTTGCCGGAACATCGCGCGGCATTCTTAAGGTTGGGAAGCTGATACTCCGGCGGTATGAAGATCTTTTTGGAGATTGTTGTCGTACGACCCCTTCGTGCTGCTAAAACGACCCGTCATCCCAACAGTGGAAGCAGTCATCGACCTCAACGTTCGTGGCTACGAGCAGGAGTAAGATGGCATATCCGAATAGCCGAAAAGAAGAGGATTGTATGAAGAGAAGAAAGAGAGAGGGACGACTACAGGACTTCCACGCAGGTATGCCAACAATTCAGGGACATTCCACTTTACCATCATCAGGTGACGACATGCCCATGGATCCAGCATCCACGATTCCTCTTGCTCCCTCTCTTCTGCGTCTTCGAACAGGCAATTCTGTCTCACCGAGTGGAAGTCTCTCTCACGTGGTCCAACCACAAGAGATGAGGAGCGTCTCCCGAAACTCTGGCTCATGGAATCTCTCGTCCATAAAGTTTTAGGTCGACGAAACTGAAGCTTCCCCTTCGTCTCCTATTTCTGTTCTACCCAACGTTGTGAATTCTGCGTATAACGAGGTGCTCTGACCTAGCAAGAAAAGGCACCAGACGCTCTAATGAACGGAAATAATAATTCCGTCCATGCTCATCATTCAAGACGGGGTAGCCACAAACTACTACAAATACCTGCTACACACATGTTTTACCATATTTGCTACAAGATTTACGATCATGTCGAATGAAATGAGAATGGCTCGCATTTCATCAGTGCAATCAGACCACTTGATACCAGCCCATGGTTACCTCGAAGTGAGTGATCGCATGGGGAATTAGACGGATAGAAGAGGATCCTAAGTACACCAGCAACCTAGGCACCTTGCAAAAACGCTGAAGATCCAAGAAGAAGAAAGGAAAGACCGCTCTGATCTTGTTGGAAGAGCAACCAACTCTGAGAACTAAGCTTTGGGACACACGTTACGGGAAGGTATACACCACCTAGGCACGTAGATAGTTCAACATACACAGAGGTTATGTGTGCCGGAGAGCGAGTAAAACCGTTGGACAAAGTACACCTGGAACTCGGTGGTGCGGGCGTAGCTCTTGGAAGGGAAGGTCGCTTTGTTCTCCCCAAGGGAATGTCGCAAAATATGAGAGTTTCTCTCGGAAACATCCTCACACTCCTCAGTCTCAGGATCTCGGCTACACCGCCACCCTCTACTCTTGCCCTACACTACGCCAGAAGTTTCAACAAAGTTTGCATATCCGCGAACCGACTGACAATCAAGGGTCGCACCCGTCCAGTTACACTAGATCTACTTGCTCTTCTACAATACGTATAGATGACACCTAACTTGGATTCACGAAAACAAATGCGTTTGCCGCTACTTTCGACTTGGTTCAGTGAAGAAAAGGACCAGAGAATAAATTTATCCTCCACATGGGCGTATTTAACTTCAGTGGAGCACAGGAAATAATTCTTCCCGCAAAGAATGCGGAACTAGTAAAAACATAAGTCGTTTCTAGTTGAACCTGCACAATCGTGATTGACTGATTTGGAATTGAAATTCTAATTCTAATTCTAATTAAAAGATCTCATCAATGGCAACTTTTTTTGCCTGCCTTTCCAGCTATGAGCTCTGTTCGAGCACATCGGATGATTAATTCTTGATCGAATACCGGCTGCACATTTGCGAATGTGCTCTGATGAAAGAGTACATATTGGAATTTGTCTTGGGTTTATCGTTCCTCGTTTGCACTTCCGTCGGTGCAGCGATGTTCAATGGAGCAGAAAGTACATGAGTAGCTGAGGGCGATAGGTACAAATCGCTCGATATTTCGACGTGGAAGGTACTAGACTTTCTCGCAATTGAAAGGCACATACCGGAGAGGCGCACTCTCGCTTTGTTCAGCTCCCGGTGCAATGAGTCGAACGAACGAATGCCAATTGTAACTCTTTACAAGGATACACACTTTTGAATCCTCTTGTAACTCTCTTCGTCGCTTCCACTGTTTCTGCAACCCATTTTCACTCCTCATCGGTATTTGCCAGTTGTTCAAGATTTCAGAACGTTGCAAATGAATTGAAAATGGCAATTCCTCATTGAAAAAGCCGCACGTACCATTCGTTACTGTGTGGACGAGAAAACTAATCAAGAAATAGTACCAAAGAGATTTCATTCGTAGATATTCGTCAGAACTCTTTCAGCTTTTCATTTTTGTCTTTTCGTTTCAACATTTTCCTACGCAACGCGTCAGAGCAAAAACCTCGAATCGATCCAGTTTCTGAAATTCTTTCGAATGTCATTCCGTGAAAACTTTTGCATTTTTAATTTTGAGCGTGTGTACACATTGACTCGTTCTCAATCGTGTGTTTGCAAAAGCGGAATAACAAAGAATAAAAAGGATTTAAAATGGAGGGTGAGTGAGGATCGTTGTGTTGGAATTAATAATGGGATTTAATGGTTTATCGTCGTGGCATAGTTGGGGCACGGCAGCCAAAGCATGCGACAGGTGTGCGGGTGGTCGTAAGCTCGAGGTGGTAAGCGCAGAGCGAGGAGGCTGTGCATGTATGTAAATGGGAATGCACATGCACTCACGAATGCAGGTAGCAGGAGAACTATATATATAGCGCAAGATTCCGAAGCCTTGTGTGTTTTAGCCTTGTATGTAATGCATGAGGGTTCATGTACACTGACAAACATATATGCACGTGTCCTAATGCATGATTCACACTTGTATGGCGTCAGGGAACGTGGTTTGGTGTGGCCTTTCCTAACCTCGGCGAGACCAAAGGTAACGCACGTGGTCCAGCTTGCTTCAAGTATTAATTATCTCCATGAGCGAAAACTGGACCCTCCACGAAAATTGCTGGTTGTGTATCGACGATTTCCACATTATCTCGATGGAAAATAAAGAGGCCTCGGAAACATTTGTGGAGGTGAAAATGATGGAAATTTTTCGGAAAAAAATTCGAAAAAACTGGAACGTTCGCCAATATTTTTCTCGCGCAGCAGTTCATCAATCGTGTCAAACGTCTGGTAACCTATCGTGTGGCGTACAGTATGGAAAAAGACACTATTATGCAACGATCCGATGCACCGAGTGCATTACTGATCGCAAACCTTTTACACGCTCGTTTCTGCCGTCAGAATATTCTCCGGCACGTAAATCCTTGGGAATAATGATCCTGGTCCACGCGAGAAGGGATTCGCAAACAGCCTCTTGCTCCCCCGAGAATAATCAATATGGGCCGGAGATTCGAGCTTCCTATTACACTGAAACCAGCAAGTAATCGAACGCGCATTATCGATGATTTTACGACAAAAATACAGTGTCACGTGATCCTCTCGCGGAAGACCCAAACTACTGGGTCAATCTCTCCTCTCTGGAAAGGATCGATATCAGGATTGACGTACCTTCCCACTTAATTACGAAACCCGAGCCTATTTCGATCATTGTTTCATAGAAGATTGTACAAAAAAGTGACAATTGACAAAGACAAACTGACGTAATCGAAAAGTTTGTTACTTTTTCTTTCTACTCAATCTCTTTACGTTTATCAATTGTTTTTTCACACGACAAGTTTATTCTCCAATTTCCAGTCCATCCACGACCAAGAGAATGCTTATACGAAGGCGAAACCATTAAGCGTGACCGTTATATTTCGTAGGGGATCAAGCAAAGGCGAATATGAATGCGCATGTTAAACTGGCGGGGGGCCTTGTTTCGTACCACCTCGACGCGATAACGGAATCGTTTTCCGCCGAGTGGAAGTCAGACTTGGCTCGTGCTTATGGCAAGCACTTCTCTCTCGTCCTGAGTATAGTGATAATACGTATATTCAAATTTCTATATACATGCGGCATTCCACGTGAACCAAAGACGCTTTTGTTCGAACGATCTTAACTTTTTAAACTCATTTGAATTTTTTTTCTTTTCATCATACGAAGAAACTCGATGGAGCAAACACTGCAAAAAACAAAAGTGGAATTCAGCAAAATTTTCGGCTCAGCAATTATCAGATTTTTTTATCAAACTGAAAAACTTTTAATTTCGTACTAATTTGTAATGACGTTTACGAGTCTGCTGCAGACAAGGAATGTTGATTTTTTTTTTCATGGAATGAATCGTCGCTGAATATAATTTTCGAGAAGATTTTTCACATTTCATTCGCGAAATTTGATTGTCATTTCAAAAAATAGCCGATCAAAGACTCGCTCGAGATACGAATTGTTTTTTTTTTCAATAAAAAAACGAATAAAAGAAAAAATGCAGGGAAACTTGTAGAGAAAGGAATAAAATTTCTATCAGGAGCTAAAATCAAGCGAACTCGAGGTAGAATGGCCCATGTGTATTGCGGAGCATAATAGTAATGCACAGATCACGAGAGATCCCTACTTTAGTCCGAGGAGAGAAACACAGAATAATTCGATCGTCAGTACACCTTAACCGTTTCCTTGTATCCCTCGTTCTCTCCCAACTCAATGATCGTCCTTCCCCTTCACTTGAGTTACACAATCGCAAAGTTGCGAGGTCATATCCGGATTATAATGGTGCACGGTATCCACGTTATTCGAGTGGAACGATATACAAGAGAATTATGAATCGAGCAAAGATAATTATGCTCTTTGACAGTTCTTCCTTATATTTACATCGTTGGAGCATATTTTCGATTACCAGGTAATTCCTTAATTACTTGAGCCCCGCAACAATCCACTAAAAAAGTTCGCAAAGGTTTATATCGCACCAAAAAGTTTTTCATGCCCTCGATCCATTTTCTCCTTCAAAAAAGACGAAAAAAAACCAGAAAAATCGAAAAATTTACAAAAATTTTTTTTCCAACTCAAATCACGTGTTTTCGAGGCTGCTCAACTTGACGATTCTTGATGTCACAGCAAGGATTCAGAGTCGGAGCGACCGTTTTTCATTTTAATTTAATTTATTTCAATTAATTAATTTCATTTCATTTATTATTTTATTATTTTTTATTTATGTATTCATTTATTTGTTTATTCAATTATTCATTTATTTATTTAATTTATTTACTTATTTGTTTATTATTTATTGATTTATTTATTTATTATTTATTAATTTAATTCAATTTATTATGAAGAACTGATGACTCGTAATGATTCCTTGTTAGAAAGGGATAAAATTATAGGAGCCAATTTTTCCTCAACGGCATAAGATAAAAGCTACAAGAGCATTATTTTGCATGCTCTGCTTCTCTATTCAGTTTCATCCTGTTTACAAATTTGTCCTCTGTACCTCGAACCGAGTAATGTGATTAATTCCATTTTCTCTCCTAGATAAAAAGCATAAGAGAACAGGGGAGAGAGAGAGAAGAAATGTGTGAGCAACAGAAAATAACGTGAAAGCAGTTCTCTGGAGTTTTCATGACGTCGTTGTTTGCAGTTGAGAATCGCAAACAGAAACAGCACAATTATGATTCTTCGATTCCCAGCACGTTATAGCTAAAAAAATATTTTCCTCGTAAACTCCAATCTGACAAAGTGCGACAATGAACCACTGGTTGAAAAATAAAATTCATTTTTTTTGCTATCAGATAATGAAAAAAAATTCCATTCGAACAAAAAATTGTCAGCTTTCAAACGAAAGTGAAAAGCTCTTTTTCCCATGAAAGAACGTCACGAAAAATGACTCGCTAAAAATTTCTCGACAAATTGCATTCCTCGTGAAAAATTTCGGGCATCAAGATAAAAAATTTGAAAACACGACGATCCATCAAGCTCGATAATTATAAAAACATGGTACAAGCAATGTGAAGAGCTAAAAATCGATGTATAAACCAAAGTGATATTGTCATGGTGAAAAAAAATGAGGAAAAAATATTTCAACAAAAGCTTGAAAATCTACGATCAATCTATCGTTCCAGCCGCTTTTTCATGGACAATGAATACGCGTTGGTGCTCAATGCGGTAACTGCTTTTGCTGATGCGAGAGCGTTGACCAGTATTCAGCACACGAGCTCAATGGAGGATTTTTTCTCTCCTCCTCCCCCACCCCCCCTGCCCCTTTCTCCCCTTCATTTTTCAATGCTCGAAATGTTCGCGTACGAGACTGGAATAGTACATGGACTATTTAAAACTGGATTTTAAACTCGATTCCATTCCCGACGCAGGCCTGTCTCTCTTCGTGATAGTCAATCGAAATGATATGATCGCTTCCGTATTTTCCTATAAAATGAACCTTCGTACACAGGTGGATTCGCATCGCTCAGTAAATTACAAACAAGAACAATGGTTCTCAACTAATTGGCATTTCTTTCAAACATTGAAAACAACAAAAAAGCTGAAAATAAATTATAAGAACACACACAAGAAGAAAATGCAGAAAAAAATTGGAATTTCGTTGCTGCGTCGAAAAAAACATTTTGTTCAAGACATGTGGAAGTTTTTCGGAACATTTGCTTTCAAGTTGATGAAATTTTCGATGGCGCATCGCAAAATCGCACGATTTTTCAAAAAGTGAACAATTTCGACGATGACGAAGGGAAATTCCAATTCGTACGATCCGACTCGGAGGTGCAAATTGAAGGAAAATTCATCAATTGCTTCCACGACCTTGATTCATTGGATCTTGAATGCGCGCACGTGTACGGTTGAATATTTATTGAAAGAAAATTCCGCGGCACATTCCGAGGAGCTGGGATTGCAACGAGTTGTCGTAATTCCGGAAGAAACGTGAAGATTCGCAAACGAGAGTGTTTTTCGTGCGTGAAAACGTTGAGACATCGGTTGAACAACTTTCCAGGATTGCAGAATCATATTACGATTATAAAGAATTCTTGTTAAGGTATGGGAAAAGGACAAGATGAAATAATTGCACGGATGACGTGGGAAGAAACGAGGAGAATAATAGACGACGTAAAAATAAACGAGTTGAATGAATGGAGCGAAGAACACGGAGATCTCGTCTTCGCGAAGCGTCTTTATCGAGACGCGAAAGAAAAACGTTGGTTAACTGCTCGCACAATGTGTATCAAACGCAATGCGCATATCCGCATGAATGTAATAAAACAACGTCGCGATGTGCCGCAACATGGTACAATTAATTACGAAGGATGATGAGCGAGGAAAGGAAGAGAGCGAGAGATGGCCCAAACGGGTTCGCATCATTACACAACGATAACACGATTACACTGTGCAAATTGAGGGGAAGAGACGAAGAGAGAGAGAGAGAAAGAGAGAGAAAGAGAGAGTTTGAGGACTGTTGGCTGCGGAAGCTGGTGCTGTGAGACCATACAGCATCATACGCTTGGAATACACAACGTTTTATGCAAATCGTGGACCCGAAGAGAATTGCAGTCCATCTGTGTATGCAGACGATGCTGTATAAGTGAATTTAGTGTGTGCATATAAATGCACACACAGAGTGAGAGCAAGGAAGGCATTTTGTTAAACTTGATGTTCGCGATCTCGTCGCTGCTTCGTACTAACAAAAAAAAAAAAAGAAAAATGGTCCGACTAAAAATTAAATATGTGCGTGAAAATAAAGCAGAAAAAAATGCCTCTTGGACTGCGTATTTCGTTAAGTCCCAACGAGTAAAACCGGTCTCACTTTGCACTGTGATGAGAATTATATCTACATATTTTAAAAGAGCCCTATGTCGGTACGACTTTTTTATTTACAGGCTTCCTTACACAGTTGCATTCTAAATAAATTGCCAACACTGTCTGCTGTCGTGAATTTGATTTTATCAACGTTTCAGAAACTCGGATGAATCTCCATTAGAGCAGATTTATGTTAATCATCGACACGAAGTGTACGTAAAATGCACAGAAAAAATGTAGGAGCACCAACGAATGTTGATGATCCTGAAGTTCCCATCGTTGGAATGCAACGAAATTTTGTTATTACTTCATCAGAGCCAATAATTATTATTCAATATTTGGTTCGGCCAATGAAACGATTCTCTCTTGTGATCAAAAAACTCAATCGACTCAAAAAATTGCCACCATTTTCAAAATTCAATAAATAATCGATAGAAAAAATGTTTTTCGTTCAATCTCAACGTTGCAAACTTCAGAGTCATCGAATGTTGTTGCATCGTTGGAATGCAACGGGATTCGGTGTCGTCTTCACGGAGGCTTATAATTATTATTCAATATTTCGTTCAGACAAGAAAACGATCGTCTCTTGAGCCCCAAAAATTTTTGAAATAAAAATTATCCGTATAATTGAGTCACAAACAAAAGTCCGGAAAAATTTGAGAATTACGTTCAACATGGAACGTGTGCAAAGTTCAAATGCACATACGACTGTGACAACGCTGGCAATAAAATGAGAATAAACGTGATGGTTGGCCTGGATTCGACAAGGTTATCGGAGCGACGAGAATTTTCTTTTATAGATAAAAACGAGCTCGACAATAAATGGAGAAAAGTAAGTATTTCTTGGGTCTAATATACAAGTACATTAACATTATTCTGACAGGACACATTTAGGCGAGCTCTGTGCGACCAATAAATTTCACATATCCGTGGCTCCATCTTTCGTTTTCTCTAATACGTATATATTTTTCGGGTCTGCTGTCTCGTTGTTCTTTTGGTCCTTCTCCCGCGCACGCGGCGTCGTTTTTTCTTCTTCTTTTAATGCCTAGATATAGAGTGAGGGAGGATTCAGTGGGAGCAGACACGGCGGCAGAGCGCGCGTGGAAAGGGAAAGAGAGAAGAAGAGCAAGACCCTCGGGACTAACAACTGGCGAGGCAAGAAGAATAATGATCGTTTGGATGCTGGAGGGAAGGGTGGGCGCGAGAGAGCAGAGATATAAAGCTAGACGCGCGAGAGAAGAGTTTCGCGAGCGCAAAGTCGCCCGCGGACTCGACCTTTCCGTTGGGGCACACCCCCGTATGAATATACATGTTCTTGAACGCCTTTCGTACATAAGAAATATCTGTATCTCTTCTTCTAGCCACTGGTCTTAAGTATGGGTAGTCCAAACACCTTTTTCGCAACCGGGGCGTCCCTTTCGTCGTATACACACTCGTAAAACTCTCATTCGCGTCTGCTGCAACGCGTGCGCGCGTTGCTTCTGTGTCTGCAATCTCCTTGTTCATCATTTCCTTTTCTTTTTATTCCGACAGCATAAATCTCGCTCACTCACGCCGTTTTCTGCAAATTTCATTCTCCAACAAACGGAAGCCGCACACATGTTTTGTGTGTGTGTTTTTTTCTCTACACGTTACACGAGACCTTTTATTTTCACAAAAGCAACGGCTCGGTCCGGGACCATTTCCGGAAACGACCCGAGCCTCGAATTAGCCTGCATTTCGCATCAGATTCATCGCATATACGCAAATTTAAACGTTTATCGCTATCCACTGTGATATTATACAGCGATAAACATTTCACAATCATGTTTACTGGCCCATCAACCAACACAGATATCGATCTTAAATTATGGGCAATCGCGTTGGTCCCACTGCTTTATCCAATCCTCATATTAACCATTATTACTGTCATATTTCTCTTCTATTGCCGGACCAGTCGGAGATCTCCACTTGATTCGAATGTCTCGTTCTCGCGCGGCTCCCACTAATTAGGAACTTGACCCTCAAACAAAGTGTGAATATATTTCTCACAGAGTCACTTCAAACGGGGATCGGATTTAGTGACAGCGAATTCGGAATTCGTCATTCCCCGCCACGTGCTCAAATTTCCAGGCATTTTTTTTCTAAATTGAAAAAAAAAATCAGATCTTTTGAGATTTTTGAAAAATCGTTCGTAATTTACGCAATTCTCGCGCATCGTTTTTGACTAGGAATTACTGATTTAAAAAAATGCAATTCGCACGCACGAGGACGGGAAATTAAAAAAAAAAACTGAAATGGGCGATTATTGGGCAGATAAAAGTTAATTGCTCGAAACAACACGTTTCGGTGATTTGTGCATGCATTCGCGTGATTAAAGTAATAAAAGAAACGCTGCGACGGACGTTATCGTAATATGGCGTACTACGTGAGCCTGCGAGGGTGTTTAGATCAGGGGATCACGTGACGTGTTGACGAGCGAAACAAACAAGGAATTATATATGCCTAGGAACGAGAGGCAAGGTCGTCTGAGCTCCATAAAGAGAGAAAACGAGACAACGAGGCATTAGACAACGAGAGAGAACTTGCTAGTGATGCTAATTAACCAATCGTCTATAATTTTTCAAATTACACGAATTATTTCAATGTCCAGATGACTGTCGCAGCCCGTTGCTCCATCGCATCGTTAAGGCGCACGTTTAAATTGGTTACGCGAGCGTAGGAGTCACAAATTCGAATTGTCGAAGTTTTTTTCTTTTACCACTTGTGCATTCGGCAAATACGGACAAAAAAATTAATCGTAAGGTTCAGCGGTTTTCCTGGAGGGATAAATAATCAGAAGTTCATCAAAAGAAAAATGATCCAAAAGAAAAAACATGAATTTTCCGCAATGACTCCGGAAATCGGCCGCCGGAGCATTGAATTCAATTAAAGTCTGTAAAATTCTGATCTACACGATTTTCTTTAAACGAAAGCTCGCACGAGGATGCGTCAATTGCTAATTTTTACGCTCCAGAGATTGGAGACGAGCATTTTTTTTCGAGAGGCTTTCGGTGACTTTCGCCGATACATTTTGACAAGCGAGTCCGATTTCTACCGATTTTTTGTCAAGCATCGGACATACATGATAAAAATATGAAAAATGTCCAGGGAGTTTTAATGGGGGTTGAAAAAAACGCATGATCGCTGGTGGATTTGCAACTTGTCTTGCCACGTCGATATTCCGCTGATACAAAAGTGTAATTATCGATAAAATGCATAAAACATCGATGGCGGAAAGTTAATCTGTGGACTGCCATAAAAATAAATTAAAAAAAAACGTAATCAACGAGCGACGTATTTGTTCGTGGGGACGAGAGTAAACATTGTCCAGGCGCCAATGCGAAGTTTAATTAACGAGGTTATCAGTTTGAAAAATCGACAGAAGCGGAAAATGTTAATTTCCTTCTGGGTCATTTCTGTCTGTATTGGAAGTCACGACCGAATGAACAACGATGATTCGACTCATTGCGGGGCTTCGAATTTGCATACGCATTAAAAAAAAAAAAAGCTCAACTGCTCGGCCGAGGCAATGAAAATTCAAGAATTGTTGTCATCTGAAAAGCGGCAATTGGAAAAAAAGGGAAAGAAAAATTCAGCAAGCTTTCGATTACCTCGCACCCGCGCGCGGTAGTTCGTTCCAAGAGCCGATTCTTTCCCTTTTTTTCCTCCAATGTTGTATATGCTTCGATAAAACCCATTTGTTCGCTTTCCTACACACCGTGTGCGCGACTATCAGCGAAACACTCGCCTACGCGAAAGCGGATATAACCAGCAGTTGCAGGATATTTACGTCAGTGTGTTGGAAACAATAGATAGTCAACGCTTCGGGTTTTCTGTTGCTTTTTGTCGTATAGTGTCGTATGGATATTTTGCCGATAGGAGGAGAAACAGCATCAGGAATCAAGCTCTGTTTTACACAATCCAGATGGATGGACGACTGTTCGACGTCCGAGACTTGCGCTATCTCGTGAATTAAGCTACTCCGCGCGCGACGCAGCCTGAATTTGTATGGCTGATCGTTCGCGTTACGAATCGTTTGATAATCGCAATTGTTTCCGCGGTTTCCGCAGTTTGGCCAGTAACTATAGCGCAGCGACGTTTTGCATGGTGGTAAAAACCGAAAAATCCATCGGTTGTCGAAGCGAAAGGACAAAAGTGGCGACTTTTATCATTCAGTAAAAGGTTTTTCAGTTAAAATCGAAAGCTCGAAAATATTTTACAATTTTTATACATCGAAACATTCTGGAGTAAAAATCGAAGGTTGACGCGACGGCAAATGCCATTTTGCTAACGGAAACGCATTCGTAATTTTTTTTCCTTTCGTTTTATTAATTAATTATAACGCGGGAGCGTACGAAGTTGTTGGGCAACTTCAAGACGCGGAGCTTATTTTCCTTGAAAAAAATTCAACCAACTTTGTTGCCTCGGAGTTACGTTAGCAAAGGTTGAAAGGGTTCGAGTGTTTTTTTTGTTTTTTTACATTTTTTATGTTCCTCGATCTCCCTTCTCGCTCCACCTTCAATTCTCACATCTCGACTCTCTTTTCTTTTTTTTTCTCTAGTATTTCTCGCTCCACAACGCTGCAAGGTGCAATTCCAGGTCTGTAGAGTTATCGGAATTTTTCAGAAGCCGAGAAAACTTTTCATCTTTGTAATGCTTTCTGTCTCATTCTCTCGCCAAGCAGCACAGTATGAAGAAGAAAAACTCACATATCTATATACATTTGCACGTATAAAGGTAAAAGTAACCACGAAACATTCTTTCGACATTGATGTATACACGAGAATGCATTCGCTTGCTATTGGCTTTCGAAGATTGCACTACGTGCCGCCATGCCTACGGTTATCAAACTTTTTGACAGAATACTGATCGATTTGCTCGCTAAGGAGAGCAATTGTCAAATCCACTGCAAGCCTTGCATCCCTCGAGTGCAGCTGCATCTGCAGAGACACGATCCCCATTCATAAGTTAATAAATAAGTATATGAATCCTCTTTAATGCCACCAAACGGAGTGGAATGTTTCGTACAGATTGTCACGTTATTATTACGGAAAAACGCCCAATCTCGAGTATTTACACACGCGGTGCAACTTGCCTCGTCGATTCGAACTTTTCTTTTTAATTCTCGGAGTCAAGACGCTGCCGCGTCGCTAAATTTCCATGAAAGCGAGTTCGTGAGCTGAAAAATTTGTAAAATGTGGATAACTCTGAAGTTTGCAACGTTGAGATTCAACGAAAAACATTTTTCCTATTGATTATTTATTGAATTTTGAAAATCATGGCAATTTTTCGCGTCTTTTTATTGGCCGGACCAATAAGTTGCATTCCAACGATGCAAACTTCAGGGTCATAAAAGTGGTGAATATTTTGCGAAATCCTGTCGATTCGTGAGCTCTTCTGCTACGATCTCGAAGTTGCAACAATTTTTTTCAATATTGAGACAGAAACTCAGTAGAGAATGTGGCGAGACTACGTCGACAAGGAACGATGAGATCTCTCTTGATAATTTTTCCAGATGGTCGAAAAAATGAATGGAAATCGGATTCAATTATTTGCAAGGACGTCGTGAAGATTATGTGCATAAATGTGTTTCGTGTATATTGTTGTTTACGGATCTGTGCGGTATCGCGTTGATAATGAGTCATGATCGTGACGAGGCGATCCGAACTTTATCACACGCAAGGCTTCGGGGCAAAGACGAGAACGTGCCTCTTTCCTTCCGCTTTTTCTTCTTTCATCGCTCTCGCCTACACACTCCAAGTCTCTAAGAGTCGGCACACCGCAGTAGCATATTTTGCCACCAGTCTCTTCGGTTCATGGCGCCTTTTACTCAACAGTACCGTAACGACCATTGTCACTTCCTGTTTCTCTCTTTCTTCAGCGCTCTCGCAATCGAGTCTCGCCAACACGAAATTCGGTGATCGATCCTTAACGACTGTATTCAAATTTAAGCGAAACTGATCGTAATCTCAAATGTCACACTGTATTATGCATCAAATGTTATCCACGCTGCTATAAACACGACGTGCGGAGAGCAGGCAAAATGAAACCCCGAGGTAAAATGAAACGATCGACAAATTCCAGCCTCTCAAAGCGAAGGCGCGAAAAACTTGAAATCCGCATTTGTTTTTCCTCAAAATTCGTGTAAGGCCTTTGTTGCAACTTTAAGAAAAATATGGAGCCGAATAATTAGCAAAAAAAAAAGAAATTCAGTCAATTATTTTGATTTTCGATCAATTGTTCAAGTGGGAAAAATCGTGTAGCGAAATTTTTCGGATTTGGAATTTGAAATAGAGCAATCAGTTGATTTGTGAAAAAAAATTGATGGAAATTGAGTTTTATTCTCGAAATTATTCTGATTTCTCGGCTTCGTCCTTTTTCATGTACGCGGTCGTGCGTGTAGACGCGTTGAAGCAACAATGCGAAATGATCAATAACTCCAACGTGCCTGATGGTGATTTTATTATAACGGTTTCATTCCATCATCCTTTTGGCACGATAATGAAGTTAAACGACTGGGAAAAAGTGCTGAATATGGCTGCGGTAAGATTGATCCTTCGCGGTTCAATAAACCGATTTATTAGCGGCGTAACACTTTGATAAATCTCACACACCGTATACTTTCGATGTCTTAATATTACACAAGCTGTCCCGCGGCTCCGCTCGGAGGGATGAAGGGAAATAATTTGAGGTTTTCTTCCAAAAGTCTTTCAAACAAATGAGCTCGACAAAATATTCAAAATTACGAAATTTCTCATCAATTGCCTCCGAATCGATCATTTGACTTTTCCACTGAATTGCATTTTTTAATTACTGTCGATTTTTTCGTGTTAGCGAGGAAAATTTCGAATTTTTGATTGAAAAAAGGAAAAAAAAAATTTAACGTTATTTTTCATGAAATTTTTATGGATTACGAGTTAAAAATTATACGAACGAGAATCTGCGTCGTGGAAAAAAAAGGGAAAAAGTTATTCGAGCATAGAAAATCATTGGCTTAAGCTTTTGCCCTCCCGACGTGGATTCGGTCTTGAAATAAAGTTTATTAGGAATGACCATTCGCCGCGGGCGAAAGTCTGTCGGGGATGAAGACCAAATGGCATCGATAGCCGTAGCGAGAGCGGAGTGAGGAAAGTCGTGGATGAAAACGGAAATGCGACAGGAGGAAGACGAAGAAACGGAAGGTTTCGAGAGGAGAAAGCGTGGAAAAGTTGGGTGAGCTTATATAGTGCGCGCGCGACTTCTTGAGGCAACTTTCATTACGCGGTACGAATCTGTGCGTCCTCGTTGGTCGCGGGTTCCCGGCAGAGACTATCGCAGCGTTGGAAACAGCCTCGACTCCGTGCAAGCGGAAGAAAAGGGCCGAAGCACGACAGAATAAAGGAAAAGGTCGGGTCTGGCTGGTTGGACGAGGGAAAAAAAATATCATCGAGACTGCGAATCCTTCCACTACGTTTTCGAGGTATGATTGGAAAAGTTTGACCCCGGTTTATACAGCATCGTCATATATATAAATATATCCGCCTGTACATAGATTTTTGACGATAAGGGCATGCAGTGAGCATTCGCGATAATATCGATTTATCCCAGAATAGAAAAAGCAACGAAATCGATGACTGTATTTTGAGCAACTCTATGCGACTATTAAATTGCCAATAATTAAGGTTAGTCATTGTTTTATCTGATATTATACAAAAATATACAGCCAGCAGGTTCGTTCTGTTGTGGAAATTCTTTGTTTTCCATTTCCCAAGTGTCTGGAGTGACTTTAACGAGAAATTGTCGAGATTCATTCAGCTGGATCCTTGGCACGCTGAAGTGAGTAAAATTAGTGTCCTGAACGCGATTCATTAAATAATTACGGTTAATTTTTGTCGCATTTTCGAGGAACTGGAAATCGTCAAGAAATATCGAGCTTCCTCGGGTCGGAGCGTGTAATAATATCCAAAGAATCGATTTCACATTTTTCTTTTCATAATTAGTTTTTTTTCCCTTTAGCGATGGTTGTTCCTGTTGGTGGAATAATCGGTCTTGACTTTTGCGGCTGTTGCACTGCGTGACGTCCGCAGGTAAAGGCGCGATAAACATATTTCTCGC
Organism: Diadegma fenestrale; assembly: GCA_037043255.1. Classification (NCBI taxonomy): domain Eukaryota; kingdom Metazoa; phylum Arthropoda; class Insecta; order Hymenoptera; family Ichneumonidae; genus Diadegma; species Diadegma fenestrale. The sequence goes on along the minus strand of CM073311.1, from coordinate 1,745,508 downwards.
ACTCTCATTATCAAGCTGCGGAAGCCTGCTGCGAAAGCAATTCGTCAGGAGATATTCACGATATCCTGTGCATGATGAATACAAGAGTATTTTTTACTGCGGTACCAGTAAAGTTCGTACCAAGGGGAAAAAACGGGTGAATGGGGTTCGAAGCACATTTCAAGATGCCACGAAAATAATAGCCACGCCTCGTATTCCGATACGAAAGTGGTGCTTAAATAAATAATGCATAGATCATTTTTCATGCAGTGTTTTTTTTTCCACCGCATTTCTCGTCAGTCAGGGTGCTCGATCCGGCTTTGACGTGCGTATTTCAATGCATTTTTTTTCTGTCGTGGAGCTACGCGAAAAAAACGTCCTTGAACCGAGAAAATTGCAACAAAAAGCGTGAATAAACGTAAAAATTTCATCGCAAATTAAAAAAAAAAAAATTGAGTTAAATTTAGTTAAAAATCGAAACTTTGCGTGGAATCTGGACAACTTTAGATAATCCGCAAAATAACTGGGTCAACGTACACGTTTCCCGTCAGGTAACTTGACTTTGCGTCATTTTTACTGAAACGACGTGATTTTTTTTGCTGAACCCTTCGACGAGACTACGGAGAAAAGAGAAAATACGAGCAATAAAAAAAATGCCAACATTTCTACTTTTTTCAAAAATCAAACAGTTTCGACGACAATTTTGCAGAATAAAGTAACGTTTAATGTCACGCGATCGCATGAAAGTGGAAAAAATAGAAAGAAAGAGAGGCAGAGTCAGCTGACGGATGGGACTTGGCGTTATAGGTGTGTTATCGGTGAATCACGCACTTAGAATCTCGAAATAATGACATTCTGTCGAGCTGTCTAAAAGTGAAGGATTTTTCGTAGGTAAAATCGGCCGGACAAGTGTGTACAGTGAAAAGTGACCTTGAAACTGCGGAGAGTAAATTAAATTCAATAATTTCAAGGCGTAAAGTTGCCATCAGAATTGTTGGTGCTTCGTAGCGTGTATCAGATACGAACTAATGAGTATGAGACCGAAAAAGGGAGTGCTGGAGGGTAGAATTGGAAGGCGATGACAGCGACAGGTGACAGGGACCAGCCAGAGGACAGAAAAGCCTGGAAGCGTCGTTAGAGAGCTCCGCGAATTAGCGATTATCCAGCAAGACGTTCGAGACTAAGTGCAAAATCGAGGAAAGCAGCTCATCCGCAGGGTTAAGGAAGTCTATCAAATATTAAAGCTTGTTCTTTATGAATATTCCATTGAGAGTGGATTAAAGAGAAAAAGAGTAAAGTGCAACGTTTTGCAAGCGTGTTCGCAATGCGCCAATGCTCTGGAGCAGGACGAGCGTTGCACTTTGTGCATCATTATAAACAGAGCCCACCCTGGAAGCACATCGCAGCCGCGATGCAAATTGGGACTTCTGGAGTAAATTGTCGAAAGATGTGGTTAGATTTACGAGACAGCTTTATGCGCTGTCGCTGGTTTAAGGGCATAAAGGGCGCGTCGAGGAGAAAGCTGCGCCGCACGCGGTAACGCTCATGACAGAATTTCAAAATTTAGTTGCCCTAATAGCTTCTCACGTTCACCTGCGTCGATCCACGTAAACCGCGCGAGCACGTCTTTCGGCTTACTCGCGCATTTACAAATTGAATACACAAATTCCAGCCGGAATTATGAAACAAAGGCTCGTGACCCTGGCAAACTCGCTCATCGAATACCCCCCAAAATTAAGCCCTTCCTACAGCCTCAGACTATATCGGAGGCACGTTGTCAGCCTGCAAGAATACGGCGGTCTCGAAATTCCATTCTGTATCGTTACCAGCCTGAAAATTGAGCGATTTGCTTATCGGCCAACAGGCTTTTAGCAGCCGTGTTCACACGCTCCAACAAACGCGTTACGTTAGACGAAGATCCTGCAGGAAAACCTTCACACATGAAGTATTCCTGGGTCACACATAATCGAACGTGTCGAGTTCTTCATTTTTAGACCGTCAAGTTCATCCAATTGCTGGAGACACCCGAGCCTACGATTCCTGATGATCCTGAAGTTTGCATCGTTGGAATGCAACGAAATTCTGTTACTTTTTCAGCAGAGCCAATAATTATTATTGAATATTTGGTCCGGCTAATAAAACGATTCTCTCTTGCGACCAAAAAGCTCAATCGACTCGAAAAATTGCCACGATTTTCAAAATTCAATAAATAATCAATAGAAAAAACGTTTTTCGTTGAATCTCAACGTTGCAAACTTCAGAATCAAGATTCCTGAAGATAATAAACGTTTCCGCAAAACATGCGACGAAAAAATGAATGACGGGAAAGTAAAATTGCCCTGACATTGTCAAATATTTCGTCGAGGGCTAATTCCTCCCCAAAAATGTCGAAACTGAACGATGAAGAGCTGGTAAAAATCGTAATATGCGGTCGCAGTTTTTTTCCGCTTGTGAAAGACTCCCGCGGACATATTTCACAGGACTTTTATGACCTTCCTGAACCAAGTTCTCACTTTTGAGGCAATAAAACTTGTAGTTCTGGTCCATCGCGTGCGGCTTTCTTCTTAGACGTTTGCCTGGTTTTAAGGCGATAATTACTTCCGGCCTCGGCCAAAAAAAATGACACGTTTATAGTAAAATGGGAATTTGCTTCGTCCATCATTCGGATCTTTGTTTGCTTAAAAAATCAAAGAAAGAAACTGAAAAATAAAAGCGAAAACGGAGTTTCAATTGTCAAATTCGTTTGCTCACAGCATTTTTTTTTTTTTGAGCATCTTTATTTGTGCGCTTTTGACGCTGGTTCGTAGGTGAGAAATTTTTACTGTGCGGCCGAGGAAAGACGAGAGACCGAGTAATATAAAGGAAGAAGCGAATATATAGAGACACAAACGTTTCTTATATATGGACGAGCGCGGAGACGCGAATGCAGCAAACGAGGTAAAACGCTCGCACGGTCGGTCGAATCGTCGTCGATTCTCATTGCCCCTTTCACCTGGGACATATTTCTCTAACTCGGTGGACGTGCGAAAATCTCGTCGATCGAGCTCTCGTTCTCGTGTCGATCGCCTACCGAAACCACTCACTATCCACACTTTCTCACACACACACATGCAAAACGACGTGGGGATCCAACAGCGATTTGTAAAATCGTATATCTGTGGCAACCTTATCGCGCTATCATCGCCCCCACGAAGCACATGCTTCCAAATATATATAGACAGATTGTCTATACAGTCGCGAAGGATATTCCATACTCGCTAGATCGAGCGCCGCGATCATCTCAGGAACGATCAATTTCCAAGACAACTCGTTCCGCGATCGTATTTCTCGAATCTCAGATTGATTTTTTTTTCGGTACAATCAAATATTTACATCGAATCCAATTTTTATCAATTCGCAAGTGAATTTCAAGCGTTCGATCTTATTTCAGCAGCTGCGATTGTTTCTTCCAGGTCGAGTGAGATTTTCAATTTGTAACCGAATGACCTGGACATTTTTAATTATGCTAATGCAGTTCTTGTGAAAAAAAAATGTATTTTTATACAAATTTATATTCTGTGCAGTAGAAATTTCCTGAAATTCTGGCTCGTCTTTTGATTCCATTCCGGGACGACGATTTTTCGATTCAAATTCTCTCCACGTGGTGTAAAGAACGTGTTTCGATAAAATCTAAAGAAAGATTCTTACAGACCGTATGGAGAGTCAGAGTACAACGAGATTAGGTTCACCAAACGCAACGCGCAGCTCTCTTGCATGTCTGGACGCTGTCAAATATGTCGGTGCGATTCCCTTTTCACCGGAAATTGAAACTATCGATCGACGCAGTGCTCGATCTATAGAGTCAAGTTCTTATATTCCTTTTTTCACAATGCCAGGAAAGTCTGTACCAAATTTCCGTTTTCTGTGACCAGAGCCATGAGCAGCAAAAATTATGGTCATTGAACTTCCGATTGAGTTTCTTCATATGTAAAAAAATCCTGGACCTGTCAATCGACAAAAAATGAGGCCAAAAAGTTTTCAAGAAAGAAGTCCAAAATGTTGATGCCCCTCGGAGATCTCCTCCAAAATTTCCATATTTTTTATGACTTTGAAGTTTGCAACGTTGAGATTCAACGAAAAACATTTTTTCTATTGATTATTTATTGAATTTTGAAAATCGTCGCAATTTTTCGAGTTTTATTGGCCGGACCAAATATTCAATAATAATTATTGGCTCTGCTGAAGAAATAATAGAATTTCGTTGCATTCCAACGATGCAAACTTCAGAATCATCATTTTTTTATTTTTTCTGATCAGAGAATCTGAAGCAGCGACAATTCTTTGTCCGGGCGAGAAATTGACAGCGATTGATCCAATAATGAATCGCAGCCAAGAGAACCAGCCCATGGTGGACAATCGTAGAGGGAAAGTACCATGAGCTTGAACTGCTGCATGGGAGGTTGTTCGATATCCAAACACATATATTACCGCGTGTGAGAACTCGACCAAACGGTATGTACAACACGAGGAGATACAACGCGTGTAACTCGATGTGTTTTGCTCGGTGACACCATCTGGGCGCAGATTCTGTCAGACACACCGCGTTATACGGCTGTGACAAACCGAGAGAATTACGAAACAGTCTGCCCTCGTCTATCGATGCAGCAGCAATTTATCGCTCGCCCATCGACATCCTCACGATTTCACGTGTCGCGCCCCGACAAATTTCGAACCGGTGACTGAAATTTTCACAATTCTTCGTGTAATATTTCTGACATATCTCTTGGCGATACTTTTTTACAGAAACGCCGTCTCGAGTCTTTTTCATTTAATTTCCTCATTTTACGTCGTTACACTTTTTCATTGACTCCGCAATTTTGCCACTTTCGCGACAAATTTACTTTTCAAGGCAAATTGACTGCTTGCCACTGTGTGCAACGTTCGATACTGTATCCCGATTGATTGACGGTGAATTTTGTATCACGTACGGAGTGTCTTATTAACCTGGAAAAATATCGACAAGCAAAAATTTCGACAAAAAAACGAAATTTTTGTTGAACCAACGAAATCCACGGTCACTCAATTATTTCGCGTTGACTTTGACATCAAACTTTTATTGTTCCGATAATTCACTGGCTGCAGTGAGTTTGACTTTGACTGATTAAAACGAGCGGCGGGTAAAAATCGCTGAAAATTTAGCGATTATATAGGTCACGGAATGTCAATGAAAAAGACGTTGAGAAATTGCGTGTAAAATCAACTGATTAAAAATTCATTAAATTACAGCACAAAAAAAACTTTTTATGCGATTTTGAAGAAAAAATAACAACCATTTGGCAAGTGTCGAGCTCGATTTCGATGAATTTCATCGTCTCATATAAAAGTCACAACGAAAATGTTGCATTGATCCGAACGTACATATTGGAGAATGAAAATTTAATGGCCAACGCAACTGATAAGTTTCCGCTGAATCGAGTCGTCGGAGAGAAAAAAATCAGCGGGGATTCCAGGATTTTTTATTCATCGATCGCAGCATCTTTTTCTCTCAAAAACAAATTTAGCACCGAAGCTCCGGGGTTTGAATTTTTCGGTCGAGTCCTACACGTCGTTCGAGAAAGAGCGAAAAAATTGACAAACAGATAAAAATCATGCCCTTACAACCAAAATTTTGGGACTTTCATAAAAATGTTTGAGTTTGCATACAAACGATGCGGATGGCATGCCCCGAAAATCGATCTGAAAATGACTCGGATATAAAAGAACAAAAACACAACCCCAAAAACGATAGTGTTTAAATTGTGGAAGAAAAAAAAACTTTGGTAGGTTCGGTTGTGTGTTATTTTTAAGCGTCATCATCGACCATGATGGAATTAACTCACATCGTACAATTTATGGATATTAAGTATATACATGTATACAACGGTAACGTTTTCGTTTCATCTCCCTCACGATTGCAGCTATCGCGCGGCTGTGCTTGCATAATGCATATCGCCGGTTGCACGTGGCTACCAAACGACTGTGTATACATATACGTATGAATATATAAACACAGATAGGATATAGCTATGAAAGTGTGTGAGTAAGCGAGAGAGAGACAGAGGGCGAGAGGCTGTGGAACGTCTGGACTAGACGTCCCTGCGATTTAAATCTTTTTTTCCCGGTCTCTCCTTCTCGCTCGCTCTGCTTCGTTCTTTCCTCTTCACCCTGACTGACTGTCGTTGGCCAGTTTTTTTCGACTACCAGTGTGTATGCCCAAGAGACCTGTCAGAGAACTTTTTCAATGTAGAAAAATTTCTCCTTTCCCTTTAACAGTCTCTCGCGGGCGCTGCATAATGTACGCGACTAGGTTGCTCGTCCCGCGTGCAACCTTTAGTGCAGCTAAAATGCATCTGTACCTGGAGGATCGTTGCACAAAGCCATTCGCGCGAGGCTGCACTTTTCTCGGGTCAATCCGCGCTCGTGCGACGCGTTTTCTTTTTAGGGCACAGTCATTTTTTCTTTTGTACTCAAAATTCCCGCGCAGACCAAAATTTAAAAAGACGTCGACGACGTAAGAGTTTACGAGTAATCCGTTTAACGGCAAGTTTCTTCCGCGACTCTGACCACACGCGACCTCGCACATCACCAAATTTACGATTCTCGTCTTCTCGCTTTCTCTCCATTTCCGCTTTCGGTTTATTCTCAATCTTTTCGACTCTCACTCTCCCAGAACTCTTTCGTTACATGCGGCATAACTCATAAGACATTTTTTCCATTTTTGTTTCACCTCCCAAGCGCCCACCAAGTTCGCGCGTCTGAATTATACTTGTAAATGTTAAATTATCTATGGTAGTTGCTTCCCCGCGTTGGGTCAGCTTTTCTACGGTGGAACTCCAGCAAAGATCTCGAGCACCAGCAACGACGGAAACGAATTTGGCCGATTTGGAGGAAAATAATCGAATCCAACGCAAAATCTGTGATTATTAAAAATATCAATTGTTGGCAACTAATTCGATCCGAAAATCTAATTTTTTTTATCGGTTTATTCGATCGCAACTCGAAACACACGTTAACGAATGACTCTGAAGTTTGCAACGTTGAGATTCAACGAAAAACATTTTTTCTATCGATTATTTATTGAATTTCGAAAATCGTGGCAATTTTTCGAGTCGATTGAGTTTTTTGGTTGCAAGAGAGAATCGTTTTATTGGCCGGACCAAATATTCAATAATAATTATTGGCTCTGCTGCAGAAATAACAGAATTTCGTTGCATTCCAACGATGGAAACTTCAGGATCGTGTTAACGATTGGAAAGCTTTTTATTATAGAATTCAGCAATCGTTTTACCGGATACCAAACAACTTCGTTGGCTCACAGATAACAAATAATCGCGACAAAAAGGTCAGGATTGCTGTGGACCGTCAGGAGACGATAAAGTATCGCTAGTTCTCGAAAGAAAATTAAATATGGAGAGGAAGCTCAAAATTAAAGTATCGCCCAAAGTTTCGAAAGCGTTATCGCAACTTTTATCGAGTAGGAACTTTTGGCGAGTTTACAGTGACAACACGCGACGCGCTTCTGCCTCTGAGCAAGTTTTAAAGTCCCTAAAACTATGCTGCATCGTTTCTTTGATCAAGGCAGTTGATTAATTGTTTTTATACGCAACAATAATTTATTCGTTTGATTCGGAGGTTTTTTTTCTTACCGAATCGATAACATCGGTTTTCACGTCATTTTTTGCACAGCACAATCGAACGCTTTGAGCACATAATTATTGGAACACACTGTACGAGATAATCTTTGAAATAAACGATCATTTAATTCTAACGCTCTAGCCATTTGTCTTACGCAGTGACAAACGCCGTTTTTCTGATTTGTTTCAATTTCTAATCTTATCTTTAGTGAAAAATTCAGAAGTCTCCCATTAGTGTCGAACATCCCAAGTCGTCTGGTTGCTTCTTATCGTTATCGAGCCAATAATCAATCAATGCGTCAGAACAATCGATAATGTAACATTTTTCCATAATTGTTAGATAATTCAAACAATCTTGTGACTAGAAATGAAATAATATTGCAAAATTCCCATGGATGGAAAAGATTTCACAAGAAACATCGTTTGAAATTGAAAGAACTTGAGATTTGTCATTTTTACGATCGGGAGTAAAATAAATTTGCGAAGTTCCCATGGATGGAAAATCCCATAAGAAATACATATATCGTTTGAAATTGAAAAACACTTGCGATTCATCATTTTTCATGATTTTAGCCAATTCTCAAAAAAATTATCGAATGATTCGTAATGCTGAATGAACATTGTGGGCTCCAAAATTATTAATTTCGTCCGATTGCAGAAATGAGAAGTTTTTCAATGTTTTCAACAAACCAGAAATTTTGCTGCTAAATGTGCAAGTAAAATTGCAGATTTGGACGAAAAAACATAAAACTGAATAGAAACTTTGTAGTGTGCAATTCGGAAAATTTAATCTCGAGCCTCATGAATATTTTCAATCCTTTGATGTTCAAGGAAGCAAAGAAAAGAGTTGAAATTTCCGGAAATTTTCGAGTGTAATTAGGTTCGGATGCCCGATACAAAACAACAAAACTTGGATGGTCATTGATGCATCAAACTAACTGATAATTTAGATTTTCAATGATTCTCTAATGGATTATTCAGTGGCAGAGTAAAACGAGTGAGACTCAATCACATGTACATTTCTCTAGTTCATCGAGTGCTCTGCTACCATGCTACGGACTCATAGCTGCTTAATTGATAATCAACGGTGCTAATTATCCGGTAATTTCATCACCGGAACATTACACATCGAAAAGTTTGCCAATTAAACTAAATCACAGAGTGTTTCTCGCGTATCAAGACCTCAGGGATCGCATCGATTCTCGCACAGTAACGAGGTAATTCGTACGATCCACCTCACGAATTTATTTTCATCTCAATTTGACAAAAATTCATGAAGTTTTAGTGGGAATCTAAAAAGAAAACCATCAAGAAACGTGTGGACTATGAAAAAGCAACAAAACTAATGTGAAACAAAAACCAAACATTAAAAATTGTTCGAGCAACAACAATTTTAATTTCAAGTTCTATTCAGTTCCCACGACTACACGGAGAAAACGGATTCGTTTTGTTTAGTAAGAAATAAAATATTTTAGGGGAATGTCATATACGGAAGTTAAGAAGCAAAAGAATCGTAGCAACAATTGCAAAACAGCATAGTATTTTTTAACACTTACAATTTTTCTTAGCATGAATTATAAAAAGTTCTATATGAATAAGAAATAGTAATGCGCGCGATAATGAATTTCAGGTTTGCTTCAATGAACAATTTACTATGTCAGAAAAGAATTCAGTTATGAGTGAGAATATCTCAAATTTTAAACGTCGACATAGCAAAATTCTATTATCCCAATATGAATATAAATCGAACATGTGTGAAATTTTATCACACGTATTGTTTTGTTCACCATGACCATTGAGATTTTCTTTAATTGCTATGCTAAATTGCAAAATCGGTTTTAATCTGATGATCACGTTTTACTATGCCGTTTAGAACGTTTTGTCGCACTGCCATTCGAGATATTGCTGTAATTTCCGAACTGTCCTCAAAATACTATAATTTTCAACAATAAGTATATTCCTAGTATATTTCTTAATAATTTTCGACTTTGTTTTCTCCGTGTACGATTGGTTCTTGGGAAAGTTGGAAACCAGACGACCGGGGAATGGTTGACGAGGCAAAATATGTCGTAAGGAAGAATATAAAGCCTGACAGGTAGAAATTCTTACCTGGAATATATCCTCGAGTGACAGAGAGACGAAAAATGGAAAAACTCGAGGGAAGAAGAGATCGCGGGTGTTTTTGTTTCGTGAAGAATTTGGGGGTGCACAATATCACAGGTTTTATCACAGCACGTTAAAAGATGGATACAATGGAGCGTAGGAGTTGGGAATAAATGAGACGAGAGTGGGGCGACCGAAAGGACGAGGAGTACGAGAAATATTAAGGTTGTTGCACACACGAGTGACTCACGAGCGTTGGACACACACACACGCACAGATATGCACGCACGCACGCAGGCACACACGTGGACACTTTGCTTCTTGATTTGCACTCACGTGTTTATATACCGCGTATGTATAAATGCGTGAATCTTATATACAGACGTATCAACATAAAAGCAAGATCGTTAAGGAGCTTTTCGTTCACAAACGCGATAATGTATTGTGGCGACCGTCCAGCCTGACACTTTGAGATGGGCGCTGAGGCCCGTTCACTCTCTTTTTTACTCCGTTTTTATCTCCTCCTCTCTCTCTCTCTCTCTCTCTGTCTTTTGGGATCTCCCAGACGATTCCCGTACAGTATTTTACTCACGGTAGTCTTAGGAATTGCTCCGTGGACGCCGGACGCTCCAACAGCAACGCCGGTGAATCTTTTCGACCCAAGAACCCCACGACAGCTGTGAATACCTACGTCTCTCTCTCTCTCTCTCTCCCTCAGTATTCTTGTTCCTTGATTTTTTTCCTTGTAACGGAGCAAAGATCGCACAGCCTGTTAGCAACGTGTCTATACGTCTTCGTAACTGGCTACTTTCTCGCCTCTTTATATTCCTCGTTTACGTTTCGTACTCTTTATTTTATAATCCACATAAGTATATTCGACCACACGTTCGCTACGAACGCTGCAGTGTTTTTTTCATTCTTCAAGATCCATTAATCAGAAATTTTACTCCAATTCTTTTCCTTCGCTCGTTTTTCGTAATTTCTCTCTAGATCAAATCGCAACTTGGAGAGTTTTTGTTTTTTTTTTTACGCGATACGATTCATTTTCGTGTGGATTTCGATCTCGGTCACGTATTTATCGAATTTCGATTTTTTTTTCTCCGTATCAACGGATCCAGTGAAACGGAGCGCGAACTTGGAATCGTTATAAAAACTTTTTTTTCCTGTTGTTTCCACGTTTGGCTCGAATAACGGTAGAGCACAGAGATCTTGTCCGACACTGCTCGAAGTTGTTCACTAGAATTTTCTTATCACTCGATAATACGAATCTTGGAATTCGAAATAAATGTTCGAATTCGACACTGCACTGTTTTATTATTTCGAGCGGTTTTTCCCAACAGATTTTCCTTTTTTTTCTCATCCGCTGACAGACGGTTTTACGGTGACTATTTATTGAGCTCGTGCACACGCGGCAATCGTTGTAAATTTTCTTACTCAACGCGTTTCCACGATTTACTCCAGGGATCGTGATTTTTGATAAAAGAAAAGCTTTAAATTCCTTTTCCGCTGGTTCGACGAGCGTATTTTTCACGTGCGTATTAAATCGTTTGATTTTTCAAAGATTTTTTGAAAATTTTCTCATCCAACAAATATTTCCAAACAATTTATAAATGACACTCGAAACTTTAGTTTATTTGTTTTTTAAATCCAATTATAAAATAAACGTTGTCGTTGATTTTTGTGTATATTTAAAAAAATGGCGTTTCACGTAGAAATAATATTGAAAACGATTACGAAGATATTAACTCGTAAGAGTTAAAGGGAACGATAGAACGAGCGTCCTCTTGCTCTCACGTACGTTCGAGCACTGAGCAAGTTTCACGAGTGACGGCCGCACGCACGGGTACACGGGCTTTCCCCCACTCTGTCGCCTCTTTCGCTCGCACTACAAACCGAAGCGAGTGCCGAGTCGCTGACTCGACCCGAGAGAGCCTCTCTCGACGCGAACTATGCGCGCCCGCGGTCGCCACTCGCTACTGAACACACACACACACACACACCCATACAATTAAATCAGTCTCGTGTATGCACGCGACCCACCGTGACGAGAGAAAAAAAATATTGCTTAGTGCGAAGAGGGCGGCGGAAAAGGGAGGCTGGCGGGAGGGGAGACTCAGAGATTCGGTGTCCCATCGCGAGAACCATTCGACATTCGACCCTCGGCTCACGAGCGCGAAACATCGAGCCATTAAACTTTTTTCTCCCATTTTTTACGACGAAAAACTCAATTTTTTATTTTTAGTGTGTTTTTTTTTCTTTTTTTTAAATATGACGTTTGTTTTTATTCGTTTTTATCTTGATTAGAAAAAAAATCGTTCCTCGTGGACATAATTATTTATTGATTAATCAACCAGAACTGAAATGACATTTTTTTATTGGCGCGGGGAAATTCTCGCTCGAATCGTCCCAGTTTCGTCCCAGACGAAAGTTTCAGGAGGCAAAATCGCCGCTCGTCTGCAAAACATTCGATAGTCCGTTGAGTCAATTCTCTTATCGTAGCGCAGGCATTTGATTATTTTATCAATGGAAAATACAAACTCGCGATAATAATATTTCCTGGACTTTCCTGCTTTCGCTCTTTTTCTTGGTATTTTATTCGAATAAGTTATGTCCGTGAAACACACGGGCCTTGTGGCTGTATATCGACGAGTGCGATAACGCGAAATTGGGAAATTGTTTACTCGTCGGTATATTTTCGTTGAGCTCGAATACGCAAGCCTCGCTTTTTTTCATGAGGTCAAATTACCTCGAGATAAGACAAAAATGACACTTTTGTGCAGATTTGCGATTGTCGAGCTTTGGAATTTTAGTGGAAACCGAAGTCGTTACGATTTTAATTATCTGCGCCTGTAGCCTTGAATTTGCGTTGGAATTTTGTCATAAATTCCGAAATGATGATTTTTAAATAAATTCCAAAATGCATTTCCTGACCAAATTTTCGTGAAATCGTTTTTTGTGCAATTCTCTAACGTTAATGACGTTTTTTTTGTCATATTTAGAGATAATCGCGATACTTTAGAATTTTCCGTTGCATGGATTTCGCCGTGACTGCTGGGAACATTAATCAGAATGAAAAAATCGGGGCCTCCGAACGGTTAGTTTTACACCATGGAGAATTGGTCCGGCGACAGGTTTCCACGCGTTCGCTCGTGGTTGGGAGCCACGCGGTTGCTGTATCGTTCTAGATCGGAATCGACGGTCCCATATACACACTCTAGGCTTAAATATCTATAGAAGCTGCTGCGGATGGGTTTGGGAGACCATGCGGTTGGAAGGACGACTCACGGCCCTCAAGGTCTACCTCTTTTGTCAGCTGATTTTGCCGGTAGCATACGCGCCAGTCAGGGGCTTTGACTCTGCCCATCAAGAGCGGGAGAAAAATAAAGGATGGAGGAATAAAAGCGGGAAAGAAAATGAATGAGAGAGCGATAAGCGCGACAGAGCCAGCGGGAGAGTGATAAAAACTCATCGAAACGAGAATAAAATGAGAGGAAGAGCAGGAGAGCTTGGAAAACAGGTACAAGATAGAAAAAAGACTCATTCGGTATTCCTACGAGATAATCTTCGTGTGTGTTCTTATACATCAAAAATGCATCCGTAATTTCAAGGTCATAATTAATAAACTGCACGCTGCGTGGAGCCGTAATTTGCCTCATAAATAATTCAGTTTTTTCATTTTCAAATAATTTTCATGACTTCATCTTCCTCTTTGATAATCGATCGCGATCGAGAACTTTGAAATTTTTTTGCCAACTCGCGTCCTGTGCAGATTTTCTTCCTCAAGTTGCTATGAAGAGAATTTACGAATTTTCCAAGTTTTTCCTGGTCATTATCATGGGGAAACGGACTTGGATCGTTTTGCGGATGATTCCGATCATTTCCAACAACGCAATCCGTGCAAAGTTTACAACACGAGCCCGGAACATAATTTGTACAGAAATACTTGATTGCAGATCGAAGCGAGGTGGAAAAAAGGTCGAAGATTTTGGTAACCTGATCGCTGAATCTAGTTAACTACGCGTTCATGGCAAAGTAGCGCGAAGTTTGATCTAATAACGATTTGCACGCGATCACGATTATATCTTCATCGGTGCGGATATAATCGCAGCTCCGCACGACTTGTCTCTCACGTGTTTGCCTCAATTCATCCTCAGCCAAGACTCAATGTTTCAAACCTCACCCTTTCTCTAGCAGACGCGATTGAAACGCTTCTCGCTCTTTTTCATGCTGATGTGACGTTAGCGGTGACGTCGGCGCGGCGAAGCGTTCTGACACGGTGCTCGACGAAAGCATCAACCCTCACGAGAATTTATCCACCGGGTGAGTAACACAAAGATAGATGCGGAGACTGAGTGAGAGAGAAACTCTGAGGGAGAGAGGTCGAGGAGAAAAGCGAGAGAGTAAGATAGACGAGAAAATAACCAAACTACAAAGTTTCGGGTTGTTCCTCGAGGGTGAGCTGTTATTAACCACCTTCGCGAAAACCACGTGGTATATGCCCCACGCAAATGCTCGAGAAAAGATTGATCGCTATACAATCTGGCAGCGAACGACCCTCATTACAATTTCCTTTCGCTCCAAAATTTGCTCTTGTGCACAGAAAAAAAAACCTACACTCTAAATTTGTCTTACGAACAATTGAAAGTTCGTCGTTTAGACAAAATGAAATTCCAGAATTTTATTAAGAATTATTATTAATTATTTATTATTATTATTATTATTATTATTAATTTTATTCATTATTTATATAATTATTAATTATTGATTATTAATTATTAATTATTATAGTCAGAATTAAGAGATCTAAGATTTTTTTTTTCATGCAGCACATTCAGCCCAATATTTTTATTAAACGCGAATGAAAATTTGTTCGTCGAAAAATTAAAGTGCAATTGATTATTCGATTTTTAACGAAATCTCAGAATAAACGATTTTGGGTTTGGAGAAAAAGGATGAAACGGTCCAGTGACCATTTTTTTTTCATGGCTGCCGGTTGAAGTCTCGAAACGATAGTCAGTTCTGCAATAAAAAACTGGGAAAATGTCCATATCGAAGTGCCAATTAACAGAATTGCGATGATTCCTGCAAAACGACTTTCCTATGACTTCCGATGACGGCCAATGTTTCGAGGCTACTCGATTCCGATTGTAATAATTGTCATTATTGGTTAAAAGTTTTGAAGGCGCGCGATACACGCGGAAACAAGCGAAAGCTGCAGGAGCAGGGAAAAAATGAAAGAAAAGCGTGAAGGTAATATCGCCTGAAGGATGTTTCGGAAATCGACTTGTCGGTAGATATACGAGACATTGGGAGAAAAGCAAAGGATGAAAGCGAAAACTCCATGCGACTGCGGTCTGTCATGTCTTTCCTATATCTATTCCACATTCCTCAACCCATTATTCTCGGCAGAGCGACGAAAGTGAGCGAATGAACAGTACAGCCTGAAGCACACACCGTTGGTGCAAAGAGTTGTCAGGAAGAGACTGAGCATGAAGAGAAAAGGGATGCTGCAATGATAAAATCTCTCTTGCCCTGGAGTCGCAGCTTCACGGTTCATTTGGCACTCCGACCAGGCTCCGCCACGAGGATCCACGAGTCTCTCTCTCTCTCTCTCCCTCGCTCATTCCGTTCCGCGAAACGAATGCACCTGGTTTTCGGCATCAGAGAAATCCCATCGTCCACATTTCGCCGCGAGCCCGCCAAGTACCACTCGTCCATCTCCCTCTGCTTGCCATCTCATCCCACCGGATATCTCATCCGGCAAGTGCAATATCCAATCCTGCTCTTCTCGTCTTCAAACTCTCTAGAAATATCTATACAAAAACGTGCTTGTTTCAAGACTGCAACACCAAATCTCTGCATACACTTTCGATGGGCTTTATTTCACTGAAAAACCCAATCAAAATGGAGCGTGTACAGAAAAATTGAAAACTTCCAATTATGTACCGTTTATTTCAATTGCATCAACTTCTTGTACACTGGCCACTAAATATCGAGTGGAAAGTCGTTTACACTATCGAGCAAAATACACACAAACACACTTTTCTTTACGCGGTGGATTCGGTTTGAAAAAATAATGAATCAAAAAATAATATGATCCTGAAGTTTCCATCGTTGGAATGCAACAAAATTATTTTATTCCTTCAGCAGAGCCAATAATTATTATTGAATATTTGGTCCAGCCCATAAAACGATTCTCTCTTGCCACCAAAAAACTCAATCGACTCGAAAAATTGCCACGATTTTCAAAATCCAATAAATAATCGATAGAAAAAATGTTTTTCGTTGAATCTCAACTTTGCAAACTTCAGAGTCATAAAATAATAAATTGTGGGAAAAACATAACAAAATGCTAAATAAATGACTGCGATTTTCATCAATATTCGTTCTACTCTTGTTTCACGAACCGTAAGAATAAATCTGGACAAATATTAATGGTCTCGGGACTCGGGCCCATGACAAATGGATGAAAATGTCTCCTGGCATCAGGAACCATTCGAAATCGTATCTTGTTTTAGTTGATTCGTTTCGGAGCATGAAACACAAAAACTTGTGATATTTTGTGCTCGCAGGCGGATTCAAAGTCATTGGACTCGCGACGGCACACAATCATCACTCATTTAATGGCCGGAATGGATTCAGTAGCGAAAAACAAAACATTTCCGAATCTTATCCAGAGTTTTCATTTTTTTTGCGCAGGAAAAGCAGCCACGAATTATTTACTCCAAAAGAATAAAAAGGCATGGATTCATCGGCTCAGAAATGTCAGGGTAGTCGAGCAAAATATCTCTGTGACAGTCGGAGAATAAAAATAGCTCTTTACGTATTAAACGATATAAAACTTATTCCTTCCATCTGTTTGTAGACTATTCCTGCCTCGTAATCCAATCCTTAGTAGACAGCTCGTGCACAGCTGTGTAACTCAGTTGAAAAAAGTATATTAAATTCTCTTGAGACACAATGTCACGCCATTTTCTTCCATGTTTATGCATTTTTCATTTTCGCTTTTCAATATATTCATCCGATTGTTATTTTCGCATATTTACGTCAATAATAACTGCACCAAATTTCCTCCAAAAAGTCCATCTATTTTTTCTTCTTTCTTTTCACATTGTATACCACGACGACGTGAACTATTTCCAAGTCTTCTGGCTTTTCCATTATTTTCCGAACTAAGTATACTCTGCCCTATAAAACATCCAATACACTCCAGTGGCATTATGTACTTGGCCAGTTCGTTCCAAATATCTTGTGTATGGAGAAAAAGGAAAGATTCTCTTTGTGCAAACCAGAAGCGAACTTGAACCCACCGACTCGCGAGCGAACGTCCTCGAAAACAGAACGAGACTGGATTTCATTGTTGACCGTGCTCAAAGTATTAATATTCCCATAAATCGCTACAAACGATGTTACGAAATTAAAAATTAAACAAATCTCGAAAAAATCTGATTATTCCGAGTTTTCGTTAATTAAATTTCGAACGATCAAAATTTTGATATAAATTGAAAGCCTCTCGCAATAAAAAATAGTCTTTGTTTTTTCCAGCAAAAATATTTCAATGATATTTCTCAATTAACGTTTCCATTGCAATATTTCGAGATCAAATGCGCTTAACTGATGCGGAAAGAGTTTTTTGTTCGTGATTGGCTCGAAAAATCGACAAAATGATTTTCGGCTCTCAAAAATTCAAAATGTTTCAGGAAATACTTTTTTTTTTTTCATTATTATACATAAAAAATGTTTCGCAATGCCGAATCGCAAACAACTTGAACGAGAATCGTCAAAAATCGTATTCGACGAGGTAAAATGTAAAAACGAATCCGCGAACAGGGACAGAGAGTCATTACACGACACGAGAGAAATTTCGACAGGTATTAGCAGCAAAAACCATCGATCGAAGTTCCACGATCACGAAATATAAAAAAATTTGGTTTTCATCGCGTATTCTACAAGCGTTGAAAAAAAAATCCTGGATCGCGTATTAAAGCTTTATCACCGATTGACACTCTTCAGTTTCGAGTATTTTCACAATAAATTTCCTCGTGTTTGCATTCTCTTTGGTCTGTTTTTGCAAAAGGGCCAAATCCGATCGCTGTAAAAAGTTGCAGGGCAGCTCTGACTAATAAGAAGATTTTCCTGTTCAATTCAACGCTTCGTTGCGGAAAAATGATCGCGTGGATATGGAAAGTTGGACTCTCAAAATCAAAATCCCTGCTCTTGAATGTTTTTTCTTTTTTCTTTAATCGCATGAGCAATTTGATCGCGTGGAAATAATTTGTCGGTTTTGATCAGATTTTTATTTTCTCGACTTAACGAATTTCCCATTTATTTGGTACTTTGTTTGTTTTTCTGAACATGCGCTTTTTATTGCGCGGATTCGCTGAAAGTTTCAGTCACAGCGAGAAGCGTTAAGTGTTTTTTTTTCTTCACGTCAATTCGGATTGTGCTTTTTTTTCTTTTTTCCTCCAGAGTATTACAAGTTTTTGCTCTTTTTGCTCGGTGAACGCAAAAAGTCCCGTGATGGAAAATATTCCGCGATTCTAATTTGGCGCAGTCATTTTCATTTCGCTGTGCCCGATCGGCAAGGAAGAAACTCGCCCGATGAATCTGTAAGTTTAATTTCAAAGCTTCGGCAAGAGAAACGAAGAAAACGACAGCCCTTCTCTTGGTTCACTGGGCTCTGGGAGGTCGAACCATCTTGATTGCTTTCTCTCATTCCCAGAACACGAAACGCTAATAATATGAATTAAAACTTTGTGTCATTCACCTGAGACGCCATTTTTGTCTGACATCGATAATTTCTGTTGATATTTTCTCGTCATTCACGCATTTCTTGGGGATCATTCTGAAGCGACAGAATCTGTGGAATTTTTTTATTAAAATAACAGTTTTGCCGTTTCGAAAAAATGGGAAAAAATACTGGACTTTTAAGGGCTTGCTGCTGGCATAAATGTTTAAATTTAATAACGTCACACTTTCCTCGCTTCTCGCTTGTACTCGTCACCAGGGCAACCAGCCGTTTTATTGGAGACGAGACTTTCTCGAGAAAAGAATCAAGAAGAATCGTCTCAGCAGAGCAAAAACGTTTCAACCCATCGAGACGCCATCCGATATTCTCGCATTGTCATCGGACTCGATAGAGTTATACGAACAACACGTTTCGAGCGAATATTACGTGCGGACATGCACGGGCTGAGGCAAAATGCGGAGAGAAAAAATGAAACGAGACACTCTGCTTTTGGAATCAACGATCATCACGATTTTTCTCTTTTGATCGATTAAATATTATGATGCTGTAGTTTGCAACGTTGAAATGCAACAAAAAATATTTGAATTTATTGATAATTCGTTCAATTTTCAATGACATCCAAAATTTTCAAGCCAATATGCTTTTCGGAAGACAAAAATCGATCATTTTATCATCAATCGCCAAGCGCAGAATGCTGCGCTTGAATAATTATTCTTGCTAAAGATTTTAAAAAATTCCTTTGCATTCCAACGATGCAAACTCCAGAGTCATTGAATATTTTGTAATTTCAGATTTGCCCCGAATTAGATCGATTGGCGCATTACACTGAAAAAAAAATTTTGGTCATCCAACAAAATCTACGGTTGAATACGTTCAAATAAATATTTTGTTGATTGAAAAATAATTTAGTTGTACTGACTAATTGTTAGATTAAATCAAGCGTGTTTTGCTTGATTCAATCTATCAACTAATCAATACAACTAAAATATTTATTTGAACGTATTCGACCGTACCTTTTGATGGATGAACAAATTTTTTTTTCAGTGTAGAATTTCGAGAAAATACGAACAATTTTTTTTTCCTTCATTAAAATTCACGGACTAGACTTCCAACTGTTTGAGACAAAAATACAGGAATGCAGGAATTTATTCATTTTTGGCTCGCAACTTCTCGGATGCCCCGTTTTGCCTCTGAGTAATTTTTTGACCTTTTTGTCTCTTGTTTATGGAATTCACGACTATAAACATACAATACACGGAGTAAAGCGCGATTCTGCGTCTTTCTATACACTTTATTAAATTTCCATTTTCCGGGGACGACGCAATAATAACACCATAAAGGGATCGAGTCAAGGAGAGACGCCTAAACCCTTTGTAACCCGCCAGCACACGGCATTGAGTCCTCTCACATCAGTATATGAGAAGCTCCTCCTTTTGCCGCCCTTTTCGAGTTATTCGCGATTCAACCAACTCCGGCTCGAGGACAATGGGAACTTATTGCCGAGGACTACAATGGCATTCATCTTCAAAGAATTTTCGAAAAATAAACTTCGCAACACAGAAAACCCTTTGCGACAGGTCGAGGCCAAATGACGGCGAGAAGGTGAAGTTCTCCGAAGAAATTTGAGACAATTTACAAGGGAAGTGCGCAGTAGAGTTGCGAGGATCGTTTAATGTGATTATTGCTTAATATTTCAGGCGAAAGATTGTTCTCGAAGACGCTGAGGAAAATACCAGAATCCTTAATTTAAAATTTTCGACATCTGCTCGAAGCAGAATTTCGAGATATTTTGTTTAAATATTCCGGGTGAAGAATCAATGTCTGAGAGAAAAGAATTCAGCATTTTTGGAAATCTGTTCGTGGTCCAAGCTGTCGTCGTCGTGCTACATGGAGTCGGCGCTTGAATTCTCTCGTTTTCTTCGTTCGGTTGGGTTCGAGTCGAGAAACCGCAAATCCTCGGACGGTAATCGGCGATTTCCGTCCCTAGATTGTCCGATTTCGCGGGTTAACTCACGCGGCCTTCCTTCTATCTGATGAGACTCTCCATTTGTTCTTCTCGCTGCCATTCGCCGCTACCACCGCCGTGTCAATATACAGGGTGTTCCATGTCCGAGTAAAAAGATTTCGAGACTCCTTTTTCGCTTTGATTGTGGAAAATGAAGCCCAGTCTTTTTCCCGTTCTGAGAGCCAAACTATTGGGAATATGAAGTCGTGGTAAGGAGCTTTTTTGTAGGAAATTTCATGCTCTACAAAAATGATTCAGTGCATTTTTGAGCTGGGTCTAACCGTTTCGGAGTTAAGAGCTGTGAAAGTAAGTAAAGCTCGTGAGAAGGATTTTCGTTTGAAAAGTTTCATCAAATTCATCAACTGGGACGCCGCATACGTTTGGTCGACCATCAGGTACAGGACACCCTCTAAATAAGCGGATCTTACGCCGTTGTTCAAAGTTCAGGATGAATTTACGGTGGCAGAGATTCGGAATTGCGCGAAATAGTCATGGCCTTCGTTCAAATGGTGACTATACATATTTTATATATCCGAGGATACCCGACCATCCAGAAAATAATTTTGCCGATTATCTAGTGGCAGTTCTTGGCACCCATAAAATTGCCTGAACCTTTTGCTCCACACGCGCGTCTATACAAACGGATTCGTGAGTACGCCTCTGAGCTACCGAAAATTCCTAATTATGCCAGTCAAAACATAGTGTTTATGAGAATCCTGTAATTTCGCTGACGTATTACGAGACATAATGATATGGAGAAGTCCTACAAAATATTTATCAACCGACAGCCCACACGTGCAAAAGAAAGATCCTTCCGGATTGGGAAAAAGGTTCGTAAGCTAAAAAAAAGGTATAAAAAAAGTGACCTGCTGCTACGTTACAAGATTTTTTCGGCAAGAAATCTTTTCTTCCCATACACTGCTGTCAATGAAGTTTCGTATGATTTCTCGTTTTTCGTGTCAATGTGTTGAAAAGTATAATTCCTAAACGAGAGATTCTTAAGTTTGATTTTGCATGCGTCGAATTTTACTTAAGGAACGTCAAATTGTTATTTACCACAAAAAACAATCGCCTTAATGTTTTTTCCATTTTTTGCAGTTTTTTTATATTTTCACGAATCCTCGAGGATCCGATTATATTTTCTGGAAATTCCTGAGTTGCTCGAAAATGATGGCAAACTCTAAAGCCTCGGAAAAAAATGTTCTGCATTTTAATGGTTCCCATCCCCGGATTTCCGAATATGCCGAAGTGAATGATCCAAAAGTACCACAACAAAAATTCAGCATTGGCAGATTCTCAGAAGGATGTTCCGGTCGATTTCGTACTCGCAAGAGTTAACTTTACGTCTCAGTCGTCATATACATCGAATTCTCGTCCTGCTGCCCTTAAAAAACATTTTCCTCGAAAGTTTCTTCACGTATATATTCGCCTTTGTCATTGCTCGTCATATTTTTTGCCTCGAATGTTGTGGAAGGAGACTTCAAAATATGATCCTTTGAAAATTCGAATATATTACGAGCGTCAACGATATTCATACACGAATATGTGGAATTTGTCGTTGTAAAACGTATCGGTGGGCAGAAGAGTTTCTTGTACATACAATAGTTAACCTGAATTCCATGAATCTTACTGTCTCGCCTCAGAAAAGAATGCTTAATATAAGCAGGTACAAGCAGCAGTAGGTCGTCCTCTTCAACAAGACTTTTTTCTCGTCTTATAGCCTCGTCCTGTCACAAAGAATTTACCTTCTCCGAGAATAGTTTCCCTCGGGAAATTCTAGTTTTTCTTTCCGACGTATAACCCATGGGTCTTTCCGAGTTGAAATGGAGCAGCCCACCGTCAGTTTAACTACGCGATGGTTCGTCTGTCAAACGCGTGTGACACTCTGTCCACGTTTGGATCGGTTTGTGAATAAAACTAATCGAGATAATAAAATGGTTGTTACTGGATTTTCATTTCATTCTGGACTTGACAATTCCAAAAAATATTAATTGGTTTTTTAATTTTTGTTTTGCTTTTTCATGAGGATGATAAAGTTTGATCGGTTTGACACTGAATTTCCTGCACGCCTGAGCCTGTTGAATTCATCTCGTTATAAGAGCCAGCAGTGTGTCAGTCTGTCATATTTTTTCTATTTTTTATTCTCCTCGGCGCATCTGTATTCTGGAACAGTGCCAAGTCCGAATCCAGGCCCTGTATTCGAAAGCATCGAGTTCCTTCCCCTTTTAATCTCGATCGGAATAATCGTTACTCCGATGGGTTTTCATCCCAGTATCATAACGACAGTTGCAATCCGAATTCTCTGCGAATAATCACCAGGAAATCGAGGTTGTTTCTATCGGAAGTGAAGCTCGCTTCGTTACTTCCATTCTCTTGATCTTTCCGAACGATTTGCCAAGATCAACCCAATCTTTTTCCTTCCCTTCATCTTGCTACATACAGTTCTGGTCTTTCGCTCTGCAGCTACGATTTCATCGTCGAGATTCACCGAGGAACACGCGAGGACGCTCCAAAGAGATTCTTCCGCGTCAAATTGGGCGTCTTTCTTCTAAAAGTTTTAACAAAATGCCTGCGTAAACATTTGGCACGAGAATAAATATAAAAAAGCCTCGGCCGCCTGCCAATTGCCTGGACGAACGCTCGATCGCGTACAAATAAACGAGAATTACGAATCCCAATTATTTCGGCAACAAAATTTAACCCGAAACACCCATCGAAATGATGAAAAAGAGAAATTTTGTTGAGAGAGAGAAATGAAGGGGTTGGAAGATTAAAAAGAAACTTGTTTTTTTACGAATTTTTTCTGGATAGGGATTTCATTTGATGAATAAAAGGCGAAGGAATCAAATGTAGTGTCATCTCTCCACTCTCTATTGCCATTTTTTATTTCCAAAAATGTAGCTTCATATAGCTCCTGCACTTGATCTCATGTGTGCTCTCTAAAAAGAAAGACGTTTCGCGGTGAGCAAGAAATCTCCGGTTTGGATCAGCTGAAATAAAAAAACCAAAGAGATTTGGTCAGTGAATAGATGAGTCCAGGTATTCATCGAAGGAATAAGATATCCGAAATTTATTTCTAACTTTTTTGAACCATTGAATGAAAAAAATTTGGTCGAAAATTGAAATTTCATCTTTGAGGCGCAGCCATTTTGTCAAAATTCGAAATTTCAACGATTCCTTCGATGAATACCTGGATTCATCTATCCACTAAAAAAATCTCTTTGTTTTTTTTTTTATTTTAGCTGATCCAAACCGGAGATTTCTTGCTCACCGCGAAACGCCTTTTTTTTAGAGAACACACAGGAGATCAACTGCAGGAGCTATATGAAGCTGTATTTTTGAAAATAAAAAATGGCGATAGAGAGTTGAAAGATGACACTACATTTGATTCCTTTGCCTTTTTTTCATCAAATGAAATCCCTATCCAGAAAAAATTCGTAAAAAAACAAGTTTTTTTGGTCTTCCAACTGTATACATATAACCCCTGAAAAGCGAATTGGAAGAAACAAAACAGAGTGGCCTTTTCCAGCTTGTCCGTAGTGAAAAATGGACAAGAAGCAACGTCTCCTCACGCATTATCTCCTTGGAGAATATGGGCAATGCTGCTTAGACTTGCATACGATCGTAGAGACACATGGATAGAATCAGATTTCACAAAGAAGTCGTTAGAGTTAACGGCTCGTGTGCAACGTTCATTCGCGACTTGTGTCCAGATCCTTTTTTGCGTCACGCGTCGCACTACCCCATCGAGACTGTCTACCCTAGAGAACACCAAACCTGTGAACGGCTACCGTAAGCGTCAGTAGACTTTTGCTGAAGCGTTTCGCGAAATGGGTCGTCAAGGGACGTACTTGCTCAGCCCTTGGGTCACCTTATTCGCGCTTCTGTCGTCGTTCAACGAATGTCCTTTAACACCTAGGGACTCTACCAAACGTACAGCAAAATGCACAAATTTTAAAACTCATTTAAACGTCTGCCGAGCAATATTTACTGGGTCAAAAAAAAATTTGTCAAGTTTTTTCTCGTAGCAAAACTGAATAAAAAAAAATCATGCGAACATTCGCCATGGACAGTGAATTCCATTTTTATTACATGTCGAATTCCGAAAATTCCACGATTTTTAAAATTTTTTCGAAAACCTGAGTATCGAGTCGCTCGAAAACATTTCGAGGGCCGAAAGTCAGTTTGAGAAACAAAAATACGAGCCTGTGAGTTTGCTGGGCAAAAAAACGTAGCACGACGCAAATTCTCGGTTTAAACGATGACGATTTGTCGGATTGAAAATAGTACGAAATTATTAACAATTATGGTACGCGTGAAAAATATGAGGGAACATTTCGGTTCAACAGGATGTTCGGGACATTCCCTGTTTGCGTTACATCGAGGCATGCAATGGACATTATAAATGGGATGAGTCGACTGTCACAAATATTGAATCGCCTGCGTTACATGAGCGTTGATTCCTGAATTTCTGACGGGTTCGTGAATCGTCATAATAAATGCCCCGAAGCGCATGATGATGTGGGCTGCCAGATGCAAAGTCGATTGCTCGTCATATCACACAACGAGGAGTCATTCCTCATTGAAAATCTTGATGCGAGCTGAGAAAAAGCGAGACGCGGAGGCTCAAAAATGCGTTAGGGAAGTTCGTAAAGCCCGAAACGTTCGTTCGGTCGATGATCCGCGCAATAATGTGAAGCAACACCGCGAGGAAAAGAGATTTTGTGGATGAAAAACAAGTTTTGAGCAGCTCTGAGCACCGATTCATTTTCACGACAAAATTTTCTCGTGATATAGACTTTTTTACATTATAATTAAAACAGGAAAATATTATATACCTCCACTTTAACGTATCCGAGTAAAAAGTCGTTTCCCTTTATTAATTTGGTTGCATATGCATCGAAAGTTGAAAGAAATCCTTGAATTTCCATTTAGTTTTTAATAATTCGATACGAGGAAAAAGAAACGAGGATATTATGAAATCTTCGAGTCTCGAAAGCCAAGGGACTCGGACAGGATGTACCGAGAGTTTCGTGAGTGGATTTAATGAGATTCTACGTTTACGGGATTTCACCAGACTCGAGACAGAGAGGCAATGCCGAAAGAACAAAGAAATGAGAAGGATGGAAAGGAAGAAACGTTTGTGAATATAGAGAAAGGAGAGAAGCCCAGGAAAGCGAACCGATATCACGTACATGGGACTGCTCTCACTCTCAGAGCACACTAGATTCCTTCTACATACGACCAACGTATATATGTCAACTTTGTTGTATAGTTATGTATACCCAAACCTCGTTTCTACCTTCGCAAATACACGCGAGGGTAGCAGCTGCCTTTGTATAATTCAATTTGTCGTATCACCGTTGCATCGTAGCCTCTACGAGCAATTTTCCGGGATATATAACATCGGGTTTATCATCCTACCAAAAGAAAGACACTAAATGCGTACCATTCCATTTCAATTTTCCACTCGATATCAAAATTATCCAATCTTCGGTTATTACTCAATAACTAGAACAAACAACCAAAAAAAAACAACAATTGCAGCGAAAAAAAGTTGGCTGCGTTGTGCATCAAAATATATAATGATGAGTTGGGGAAACTCACGGAGAAAACGAAGTCGAAAGTTATTAAGGAATATACTAGGAATCCAGTTACTTATTTTGTTGAAAATTATAGTATTTTGAGGACAGTTTTGAAATTACAGCAATATCTCGAATGCCAGTACGACAAATCGTTCTAAACAGCATAGTAAAACGTCATCATCAGATTAAAACCGATTTTACAATTTAGCATAGCGATTAAAAAAAATCGCAATGGTCATGGTAAACAAAACAATACGTGTGATAAAATTTCACACATGTTCGATATATATTCATATTGGGATGATAGAATTTTACTATGTCGACGTTTAAAATTTGAGATATTCTCACTCATAACTGAATTCTTATCTGACATAGTAAATTATTCATGAAAACAAACCTGAAATTCATTATCGCGCGCATTACTATTTCTTATTCATATAGAACTGTTTATAATTCATGCTAAGAAAAATTGTAAGTGTTAAAAAATACTGTGCTGTTTTGCAATTGGTGTTACGATTCTTTTGCTTCTTAACCTCCGTATAGGACATTTTCCCAAAACATTTTATTTCTTACTAAACAAAACGAATCCGTTTTCTCCGTCTGAACAATTTTTGTGGTCATCGTGTAGACATTGGCAAAGGTTTTCTCGTAAATTTTTAATTTTTTTTATTGCAGAATGATCGAACCGAGTTGCTCGAGAATATTTTGCACCGGCTACTGCGCGGCATCGAGTTTACTCTGGTCGATACTTAGTAGGGCCGAGGTAAAAAGTAGCGAAAAGTGTGTTGCCTTCTATCTCGCCATAGTTAATCGTGGAGGAAGGGATCTCCGATAAATTCGCATGCTTTCATCCCTAATTGGAAATACGAACGAATTTAAAGAGAAAGAAAAAAAATTCGTTTGACATCATGTGGTCGTAAAGTTTTGTGTCGACGACAAGCGACCTTTGTAGCTTCTGGATTGTTATCGCGGCGCGAGAGTTTTATTAACTCCCCAAAGGATACTGGAAGCAGGATGTTGACTGGTTTTATTTCAGGTATATCTTCACGTGTACTTGTGTAAATCACTGGGGCATCGAGAGCACTTAACACCTTTGAGCTAACGTAGTTCTTGCTCTCTTGTAGAAACGTGGAATGTCGTTGCCGCGTTACCGCGGACGTTCTGCACGAGAGACTGAGGCATTACGGACCGTCGGGGCAAAATGGCACGCCGGCGAGGATCGCAGTCGATTTTTTAATCCAAGGGATAAAATCAATTGAAAAAAACAAAGTGAACTTTTCCTAAAATCAAAATAACTGGAAAAAATGTAAAAAATATTGTTTAAAAAAAAAAGACACCAGGCCCCGAGAATCGAAGAACCGAGGCCGTGAAAATCGGATTGAAATTTAGTCGAAACTTCTTCGAATAATAGTGATCTCGATGACCCGTGACACAGCGGTCCATCGAGCGTGGACAGTGTGCAGTATGTATGAATAGTTATACATATAGGTGTACGCGGTATGTACGAGTGCAAGGATAGAAACACGAAGCTCGTCGTAGCGAGTCGTGGAGGTTCTATCTGCTCCCTCTCTCACTTTCGGGCTGCTGTGGTGCGTTGGGATTTGGCTGTAGTACCCACTTCCGGACGTCTGGGGTTCAGAGGTCCTGCACCTGCTTCCCGGGTGTGTCAGCCGGGGCACTAGTTTGTAGACGTAGGGAAACTGCTCCGCTGCTCTACTACGCTGATGTGGTGAGCGGCCACTTGTTGCTAAACTTCGATCCAGCACCCTCTCTCTTTGCACATTCCCCTTCACGAACACACACGCAAACACACGCACGAAAGCACATTCACAATCTCCTCTTCCCCTTTCTCTCTCTCTCTCTCTCTCTCTTTTACTTTCTCTTTCGTTCTCTTTCATTTGATCGACAGAACTGTCGCTCTTTTGCAGTGACTCACTCGAGCTTATACATTCTTTCTATAGAATCATCACCGTTCCACCCTTTTTCGTGCTTTCATCCGCCATCTCGCCCTCTATCACTTTCGTTCTCTTTTCTCGTCCGACACTCTCTTTCGTTTTTTTTTATTTTTCATATGAAATATTTCTGTCTATGCGAGCATTCAAAGAGCCATGGAAATCCTCGTGCTAATTTTTTCACTCGCAATCCGTTCTCTTCACCATTTTTGCCACGCATGAATGTGCCATTTTTTTGCTACATCGCGCACAGTCATTCTCCTGCTGCTTTTACAACTGCAAGGCTCGCCTCTCCCTGCCTCCCGGTACCATGGACATTCGTCAAGTCACAATAACAACAAAAATACCTGTCCGGAGCCATACGAAGTAGCGAGTGTGTGCGTTCTATATTCAGCAGTTCTAATAAGTTTGAATTTTCGATTTTTTATCGAATTCGTATTTTTTTTATTTTCGAATTCTATGGTTTGGAGTTTTTCTTTTAATTATTGTTCGGGCTAACAACGCCCGAGACACGCCAGTGACGAAAATAATGAACGACATCACGTTTTTTCCGTAAATCCCATTGTCATGTTCGGGTCTCAAATTTATTTTAATTTTTTTTTAACTTCCGGTCGCGTACAGTCCATTCAAGGTTTTGGTGGTTTCAACCATGTGAAAATTATTTTCCCGATGGTTCGAAATGGAGTGCAAAATGGGTGGAAATCAGCAAAGAAAAATGTAATTTTTTTTTTCAATATTTATGGAGTTTGAATGATGAAGAATTTTGTCAGAGAATGACCATAAAAAAATGAAATATGTAAAAATGTAAACGGTGAAAACCAGACACAGATTTCTCTCTTGTTTGGTCGAAATCCAGCGACGTTTTTTTTTCATTCCGAAGAGACACAAAAAATCTTGAGCAAGAATTCGACCAAGTTTTTTTTTTGGAAAAATGACTGAATTAGGTGGAAATACTTTTGGAAGGACGCCCTCAATAGTTTGATCGACGATTCCTAGTGTCGTAGAGGCTGCTGTGAAAAGTCTCGTAAAACTAGCGGAAATAATTGTATTCCCTGATATAACTTTTGGTTCGAATGGCCGATAGGCAACTTCAATATTTGTTGGATCCATCAAATGGAAATTTGTGACGTTGTAGCCAAATGGCTGGTTGTTGGATAGGAGCACAGCTGTAGTGGCAATTTTTATACATAAATTACGAAGTAGGCAAACACATGTGAGTGGGAACACCGCAGATCCTATAAAAAGCAGCCGGTTCAAATTTACGATCCTGTCCAAATGCCTACCAACTTCTCTGTATAATCTGTCATCATGTATATTCACGTACATTCTCGAATTTGTTCTCAAATAATTCAGCCATCGATAAACTTTGTTTCTCAACAAATATTCTCCCTTGTCCTCCTAAAATTATTAATTGCTTTGAAAATTTTTTGCACACGAAATGCCTTAAAAAGAATTTGAAAAAAAAAAATGCAAAAGTGCACTCGATGCACTTTTTCAAAATGTCGAAATTTCGTTTTTTTGACTCAAATGACAAAGTTTGAAATTCCATTGTTTTTGGTATTTGAGAAAAGTGAGGATTCAAAAGTTTCGGGAAAGTCGATTAAATTGAGTAAAACTCTGGGAGGATGAGCAAACAACAGGAGGCAGTAAATTTGCATATCAAGGCGTGAATCAATGGCAGCTAGAATTGTTTGGGAATTCCTTATGTATATATGTCCATATGTATAGAGAGAACAGTAACTTTGCTTTTCTGTGTTGGTTCACCGTCGGCTGTCCTACGTGCTATTCGGTTACGGCAGCTAAACCAAAAGCGAGCGAGAGCCTTTCGATCCAACGGGAGCAGCGAACCGAAATTGATGGTAAAGCAATTTGCCGGCCGCTTACGCGACGTATTAATGCAATTTGCATGCCTACGGGCTGCCGCACTCAACCTCGGGCCCAAATACCGCGCCCTTTATGCGAGCATATCACCTTCATATAGACCCGCGACTATATTTTTATGTGTGAGTGTAATATTTCTCTCTCGGCTCTCTTACACAATATGATTCTTTGTGAACTCTTTAAGCTCGCCCCATCGCTACCAGGGCAGAAGAATTTGCGATTCCGTTGCTCCATTTTAAATGAAAAAAATAAACTTTCAGCAATCATTCAGACGATTTTTGTTTTTTTATAAATGAATTTTCGTGATTTTTATTCGATTTTATTTCAATTTTCCTCCTCGTCGAGACTAAAGTTAAATTTTCTTTTCGGCTTAACAGAAGTGAAAGTGATTGTTATTATTTTTATTATTTTTTTAATTGGTCGAGTTATTTATTGATAGGAATTTTTGGATTTTTTTCCATTTAAAATAAATCGATGATTCTCTGTAATTTTTTAATCGGTCTCATCATTTCAATACGCTGTTTCTACTTGTGTGTATCTTTGTGTGTAGTTTGTTCGACCGACCGTCGTCCGTTCTTCAATTTACGTATCTCTACGTACGTTAATTGCTTTACGCTGTAGAATTTTGTGATGCAAATGATGAGCAAACACTGGTCGTTGAGGGACAAGGACTGGCGCGAAACTGACTGGGCGGAAGCGAGAGAGAGAGGGAGAGAGAGAAAGAAAATATTGACGACAATTCCG
The DNA here is from genome assembly GCA_037043255.1 of Diadegma fenestrale. NCBI lineage: Eukaryota > Metazoa > Arthropoda > Insecta > Hymenoptera > Ichneumonidae > Diadegma > Diadegma fenestrale. Next base: position 1,714,858 of record CM073311.1, on the reverse strand, counting down.
GAAATGCATTTCAAGAAAGTATAAATTTGACGTAGAAATTTTTAATCGAAAATAATATTTTAAACCTCAAAATCAACGTTATTCGCGAATGATTTCATATTCTCTGAATTTCTGGACGTACGACCGAGTGTGACTGCAAAATATTGAACTTTCTGTGTTTAAAGTTGTAAAGCGAACCGGGCGGCAAGGCTTTTGCCAGTCTGGCGGTTCAACGTCACAGAGACGTAACGCGAACATTCGCGTTGGTTTCGTATCGCGTAACGAGAATATGCACGGGATGTTTTACTTCATCTACGAGGCAGTCGCAGCCCGAGAGAGCGTGAGAGTTACTTGTTTTGCTATCGGAAGAGAACGCGTCAAAAAGTCTGTGGCGAGAGAGGGAGAGCGTGGAGGAAAAAGTTGGCAAACTCGATGCATTACTCACGATCTTTACAGAAAATAAATTATCCCGAAAGTCAACCACAGCCTTGACAATTTACGTATTTTCGTCCCTTGCTGCAAAGTCCGTACAAAAAAGAAACGAAACCGAGAAACACCCGCACAATTTACAAATCAGCTTCTCGCCCTCTCGTTCCTGCTCCTCATCCTCGATATCCGAGTGAACGCAGCAGTGAAATTATTCGCAGCTTGAATCTCGTAAATATAGAGCTCTCGATTCGATCGAAAGAAAACTGAAAAAAAAATTCGCGGCTACTTCTCGATTCGCTTTTCCAGCCACGATTATTATTCGACGATTAAAGAGGAAATTTCATTATTGCAAGGGGATCCCAGATACTTTAAGAAGGGAGTGAAAATTATGGAAATTTTCCATTATGCCCAATTATCGGTTATTCAAGAAAAGTATAATTTAATTGGAGAGACGCCGTCGTTCGGCTTCTCAAACCGCCCGCGTCCACCTCCTTAACTATGCTTGTAAATGTATGAACGTCTATATATATAAATATATAATTATATAGTCGCGAGTGATCGAAGGAGCCAGACCCGTGTGAATTGGCTAGAATTGCGCGTCTCGGCCTCGATTTAAGGAAATCCCAGGATACAGCAGGGCAACGAGAACCTCCAGAATATCAAAGTTTTATCCGTTCAATTATTAAAATCCCCAGTTCTCATCGCTAATCAAGACTTTTCTTTTTTCATTCGCAATTTCACCGTATCACTGGAATCCACGAGTCGAAAAAAGTTGCAGCCTTACGTACAGCCGTGATTATTAAGTCCGAGTCAAGCTCGTTCTCGGTCCCGATGCATTAATCACTTTATTATATGCAATTGTCGTTTCCCATGCACTCGGAGCAGTTAATAATCCTCAAGCATTTCCTTCGCAAAAATAATCAAAAATTAAAAAATTTCAATCTCGCGAGTCACGATGAAATCGATGGGAAATGATGCTGGATTGAATTGAAGAAAATATTTCGTGTGAATTGAAAAATTAGCTCGCATCGAAATTCCATTTTATCGCGATTTATATTTCCATTTTTTTTTCCATTCAATTTTCATTCGTGGGCGATAATCTATCTCGCTCGACTGTTCGCTAGGATTTCGCGATGGGTTTTAGATTTAGTATTTGTCCATCGTCGTGTAAAATACGTTGTACCTGGTCTCGTTGTGCGATGGAGCATGGAAAGGATGAGAGAAAGAAAGAAGAAAAAAGAATGTTATTCACCAATTCGCAGCGTAGGAACCAACGATGAGATTCACTGTCCTGCCACGAGGGAATAACTAGCCATATCCTACATGTAGCGGCATTTCTCTCTCTCCCTCTCTCTTTCCATGGTATATACGTATGTCCAACCGTCGTGAATTAATTGCCTATAAAGCAGAACTGCTATTTTTATAGGCGGCAACGTCCAATTACCACGGCTCGTTTTTTGCAATTTTGTTTTTTCCATCTTTCGCTTTATCTCTCTGTCTCTTCCGCTATTTCTTTCTACCAATCCCTTCTGGTTTTCATTGCGCTGGTCATTGCATTCACGTGAATTAATAGCCCTTACAGTGTTGTCCTACGCGTTAATGGAAATCTAAATGGTCACAATCTAGAAGCCATTGCAACGTATACACCAAATCGAAATATATATTTCTGTATTCTTCTCTTCCATGCACTGTCCCGTTATTTCTGTCAACGGAAAAAAGCCTCAACGTGTATATCCCGACAAATAAAAACAGTTCGACACAACGATTAATGTTTTTCAATCCATTTTTCATATCCCTCGTTAAATAAATACAGACTATTAATCCACATTCTACTTTTTTTCTCATCCCACCAGATATTCCATGAAAAATTTACCAACTCGCTCAAAATTTGTTCTCGATTATGCAGCAACGCTCATTTTTTCGCTCTTTGCGTGACATTTGTCAGGAAGATCGATCGCCTTATGAAAAATAAGTCGAGTCGACGTCGTTTTCGGAGCTTTCGATTCGAAATTTTTACGACAGAATGAAAAGCATTGAATTTAATAAAATAAAAAGTGAATTTCAACGAGAGACTCTCGATCTCTCACAATTGAGCAATTGCAAGTAGCGTTTTGGTACAAGTTTGGAAAGAAAAAAATAATCCTTGGCGTCATTGAAACGCGAAGAGGAATTCGCATGTTTCTCGTTGACCGGACCTTAAGTGACAGCGCGCCAAGTGTCAATTTGTAAGAATTTTTAATTTGGCTTGTGGATTTGCATTTTCCATCGGACGTTTGCTCTTCTCTCGTGATGAAATTTCTCGTTCGAACGGCACGAAATTACTCAATGAATCGATAATGGAATTCCATTCCGCTCCCACGATTCTGGTCCGTCGTCGTATATATATAAAAAAAAAAAAACTCCATTGATGTTCGTGATTGCTCGCAACATATATATCTCTGGAAAGGGCACCAGAAAAGCATCGCGACGAGGAAACGCTTGACCGGACGAACGGACCGAGACAATGTCTCTATTTCCGATTTATCAAATAATAATAATATTATACGATCAACGCAAAACGCGGATCAGACTAATGTCCAGGCCCCTGCAATTATGCGGATCCGTTACAGCGTTACAGGCTGCAATTGCAAAATTCTTCATGCATCACTGAATTATTCACACACATTTACGAACTTCAAGAATTCAATCAAACTTCCGGGGACTCGAATGATTTATCAGAGTTTCCATTAAGTTACTGCTAATCGTGCGACATTTCACGTAATTATCGTATGACTCTAAAGTTTGCAACGTTGAGATTCAACGAAAACTTTTTTTTCTGTTATTTATTTATTGAATTTTGAAATTCATGACTATTTTTCGTCTCGATTGAGTCTTTCGAACTCACGGGACGATCGTTTTATTGTCCGGGCCAAATATCGAATAATAATTATAAGTTCTGATGAAGAAAAAACAGAATTTCGTTGCATTCCAACGATGCAAACCAAAAAACAAAAAAAAATACGTCACGACCAGATTTTTCGCAGCTAAATCGAAATCCGCGTACCTGCCGGACATTTTTCGTTTCTTTTTGTTTTGGTAAATCGCGATAACGTATTACCGATTGATTTGATCGATTGCCACACAAGCGTACGAGAAATTTCCACTGAAAAAGCGTTGCAAAGCGTTATTTTGCAATGGGCAAGTTACATGCACGCGTGTGTCATTTTTATCTGAACAGGAAACCGGGGCAAAATGGAACGGGCTGAAAAAATTTGCATCCACGACGCTGCCTTGATGCGCTTCTCGATTTTTCTGGTAGCACCGGACCAGGAGCTCGATGCTGTCGGTGAGAAATCGAAAATTCCGAAATCAAAATGCGAGAAAATTTTTTTTTCTTATTTTGTGTGTTTTTTTTTTTTTAATTTTTTGAGATTTTTTAAAATTTCAAGTCGTTGTTGTTGGAATTAAATCGATTGGACCGATCCCAAAGAACGATTCAGAGTGACGTCACACAAATATTTGACTTTTCTGGAAACTGGTGGCTCCTTCTGCCTCACTTTCCCCCTTAAAATGCGAATACACGACGGAGTAACGTGTGGAAACGTGCCGGATTTCTCGTACACACGATGTACCAGGAATACTGCGGCGTGACACACAGTGAGAGAGAAAACGCGATGAATAGAAAGAAAGAGAATACTTTTTCCACCTCTGGGCATAAAACGCGGAGGAGAGTAGGCGATTCAGCGCGATCCCCGTCAAAAAATGAGATATCGACGACATGGCTCGGTACGACGGGGCGAGCTTGTTCCCAAATGCAGGGCCATTTGTAGTTGGGCACCCTACGCCGTTCGACCCGAGCAGTTGCCCGAGGGCCCTCTGGCCTCTTCTTCGTCAACCCTCCGCACTCGCTCCTATGTTTCCGTCTCTCTTTTTTTCCCTCTTTCTCTCTCGCGGTCTCTTCTTCTCCGTGGTTCAGCTTTTTCGACTATACACACGAGCAGGATGCGCCATCCAGGGAGAACCGCATTCTCACCTCGCGACAGGGTAATTATGCGTGGGGCTTGGAGGCTTCTCTGGCGATAATCGCGACAATAAATAAACCCCGACAGGAAACATTTTCGTGGCCCTCCCTGGTCGAGAGAACCACAACCTAAGGAGAATGGAAAAAGAGCGAGCCAAGAGAAATATCACGAGCTAGATGTTGCGACGATAGATCAAACTTTTCACCTCAAATTTACCACACGAGACAACCAGAATTCTTGCAAATAACCGTTTCCCTAACGAGCATGAGTAAAAGAAATTGCGAGAAAAAAAAAATCATGTGGAAAAATCGAATATTTCGTGCTCTGATTCCTGATCTGATCGCAGCTTCATTTATTTTGAGCATTTTTATACCAGCCGCACGTCCATGTGGACGGAAAATTTTATGGAAAGTTTGACTGACGCCAAATCCTCCAGTCCATTTCCGAGGCAACGATGGAGCTCGAAATATTTCCAATGCATTTTACTCTGGATACGATTACACCTCAGGAGTAATCTCTCGCGAAGGTAAAACAAAGAATTGTCTGGAAATTTTACAACGTGGCTCATATCTCGTCGAAATAAATTGGATGAATTTTCAGGGTGAGATTGAACTTATGACCTGTGTGTTTCCGTCTCGCATTATGTATTCAACTCATCTCTTGCTCATGATACATCATGCATTTTTTGCTCTCCTATTCTGCCGTATAAATAGAAGCTCCGCTATTTACCTCCTGGCAATCATACCACCGAGCGAACCTTCTCACAGCCTCGAGGCTTGAGATTATTACCCTTCAGCTGTCAAAAACCAGCATCTTTGAGCAAAATTGCTTCAGACGTTCTCATGCAGCGAATAAATTGACATGTGCTCGATTGGACAAAATCTCGAGAATGAATAATAATCTCAAGGATTAATAATTGGGGTGTGCAAAATGGATTGAAAGAATTTTTTGTTGTAAAAACTCATTGCCGGTCCATTCGATTTCAAGCAATTGCTGTTTTACAGAAATTCTAGACAATCGATGACTCTGAAGTTTGCAGCGTTGAGATTCGACGAAAAACATTTTTCAGAATCGTTTCATTGGCCGGACCAAATATTCAATATAATTATTGGCTCTGCTGAAGTAATAACAGAATTTTGTTGCATTCCAACGGTGGAAACTTCAGAATCATAGACAATCGTCATAGACGTGGTCCTGAAAACTTTGCCATATTTGCTGATGAACTGTTTTTGACTCTATTTTTGACTTTTTCGGTCCTAACTGGAACCTGTGCAGGATCGTTTTCTCGAGCATACTTATTTGCTGCCTCCTGGTTGTGCTCAAGTGGAATTCTAGGGCGAAGTTCAGTCTCCGAATCCAAAAACAAAAAAAAAATCTGAGGCAAGCCTAAGACTTTTTTTGTGATCAGTTGGAAAACCCTCAGTTTTTATGTCGTTGAACCCTCATCGTTAGGATGATATGATCAGGGAGGCGTTGGGATCGTCGTCTATATATAAACTGAGCCAAAAAGCTTTCATTCGAGTCCGCAATCTCGAGTGAGATGCCTGATAACGGTGTCACTAGTCGCTGCGGCTGGTTTGGAGGATTTTCCGAGTATCCACTTCGGCCTATTCACTGAAGATGACCGAGATCGCAAACCAAAGCCTTTCTTCTCAGTGGCACATTGTCCCAGCACGCCTATTCGCTTTATGGACCTCAGCTTCATGATTCTCTCTCCCCCATCTCTCCCTCTCTTTGTCGTGCTTTTGCTCTGCCGCAGCGCGTAAAGTAACCTCGCTTTTCCATCATGCCCTTTGTACGCTCGTATCGCAAATTCTTTTATATCTCAAACGTACGCTTCTCAAACACCACAGAACCTGCGCGTTCCAAGAGTCTAGTGGAATCGACGAAACAAGAAAAACTCCGAGAGAACGATAAAAATAAGAAAAAAAAACGTCTTTCGTTCACGAACCGCGAATACACAGCGAGGATGGAAATCCAAAAATCTCTCGTACGGTCTAGAATCAAGAACCATGAATATAAGGCGAAATTTTTATTGGACGGATTGTGAATTTTCATGAAAAAATTGAATTAAATTAATTTCATTTTTGAATTAAATTTAATCAAATTTAGTTAATTTAAAGTTAATTCAATTTTTGAATCAAATTGAATTTGAATTAATTGAATTGATTTAAATTTAATTAATAATTTAATTCAATTTAATATAATTCAAAAATTAAATAATTAATTGAATTAAATTAAATTAAATTAAATTATTATTCGATTAAATCGAATCAATTTAATTCAATTCAATATAATTCAGAAAGTAAATTATTAATTAAGATAAATTGAATGAACATAATTGAAAAATTAAATTGATTTTTGAATAATTTTTTGAATTTTTGATATTTTTTTTTTTTTGAATTTTTGTGAATAATCGATTTGAATAATAATTTGAATAATCGAATAATCGAAATTGAAGAATTTTTGAATAATCGAAAATATTATTCGCAGATTTTTATAATCTCTGTTGAAAAAATTAAACATTCTGTTCAACGTTGAGTAAACAAAAGCCCATACGAAATTAATTTATTTTTTAATTGAATTTATTCAATTTTCGAATAATCGAAAATATTATTTGCAGATTTTTAATTTTTTATCATCTTCGTTGAAAAAAATAAACATTCTGTTCATCGTTGAGTAAACAAAAGCCGATACGAAATCAAATTTGCTTCAAACCAAATCACGTACTTTCCTGTTTACGAAGTAACGCGACTCCTCAGAAAACGATTTAGAAACTCAGCAATTAGTTGCCAAGGTAATCATGTTGAGATTGGGACAAATTCTCTCAAGCTCGCACGAAGCATTTGGATTTCCTGTGACGAATAAGCTAGCTTGAGGACTCGACAAGCTCCCCGAAGAGTCTGTAGCACCAAAAATGACGTCACACACGTTAATCAACATTCTTTCTGCTTTATATCAAAGTACTTCGAATATTTACGACAAAGGAGAATATTTCGGTGAGTTCATGAAAATCTTTAGTGGAAAAATGATTCGGCGAGGTCAAACATTTTTCCTCAAGGACCAACAACCCTTGAAAGAGAGTGGTCGAGAGTTTCTCAAGAAACTGCAGACGATAATCAAGAGACTGACATTGAATTTTGCACCTCGATGGGAAATCGTTCCAGAAACTTGGATTTCATCGTTTTAGAAACTTCTAGACCTCAAAATTCCTTATCGTGAAGATTCTGCGAGTATTCGTTTCGCAAATTGATTCAGACACGTGTGAGTGTGTCTGAATTCATCACGGAGAGGAAGGCCATCGTGTGAGCAACAAACAATCATTTTTCACATGCCATTTTATCCAACCGCATGGCATCAAGACTTCTAATTAACGATCACGTGATTAGCATGTGGAATTAATTACAAACTTCTCTCAATAGTTAATTCACGCAACAGTTCATAGCGGAGTGCACGAAATGTCGTGCATTTTGTTTTAATTGCAGAGTATTTTTGCTGCTTCGGGATAAAAACATTGCGAAGGTTTATTCTCTTATTACGTGCATTTTATGGAATTGTTTCTTGCTCAATTTTTCATTAGGGCTCAGCAGGACGTGTGCGCATGCGGGAACTCAGCATCACGGAAAAACTCACGCGTCGATTTCTGTCAGTGCCAATGCTTTGTGCTTCATATACAACAAACTGTAAACAAGTTTTCATTCAAACTATCGAAGCAGCCAGAGAAAATCTCTGCGAGGCCCTGACAGCAGGAGTTTCATAATTAATAATGAACAAATGAAACTGGGTAATTAATTGAACAGTCAGGCTTAATTAATTGAGCGGTTATCAGCGAAAAAACTCTGCCAGCTAAAGTGGCGGACACCGGGCACATCTTCGAGGCAGCTCGGGTCAGCTGGTGTCCGTTGAATCCCAAAAACAAATGAAAACGCGAATAAATTAGCTTCATCGCGTTACCAACGATTGTTCTGACATGTGCTCGATTCCGACGCCGCGAATTTGTCAAAACGGAGTCACCAGCACGAAGAAAATGTGTCTCAAAGTTTTTTCCATCCCATCAACGTCTCCACCGCATCGCTAGAATTTCGAATGCCATAAATTTTCATATTGTCTTTGAATTTTTGAATTCTTAGCCTCAAAACCAATTAAAGAGCCTCGTGATTAACCAATGACGATAGAAGCATCTCTGGCGAGACCCTCCATTACAAAGAGGGTCACCACCTCCAATCATTTGCCTTGTAGAGCTTGAGACACACGTGTAAATTATTGCAGAGAATGGAGAAGCAAAGGAGCGTGATTAAGAGGAAATTATTAAAAAGAGCGACTGCGAACGAGAGAGAGGAGGAAAAGTGCAAATGTCGTCTACCCGGAGCGTCCTAAATGAGAAATACGCCGGGCGCGAACTCAAACATGTATTTTAGAGTCTGGAAACTTACCTCTTACGTTGATATATACTTATCCAAGACCAAAACATGCAACGGAGAAGGAAAGCTATAGAACAAGAGCGAGAGAGAGAGAAAGCCATGAATTTGCTGCTGGAGGTCTCTGCGGTTCATGGTTTCTGTTCCAGCACATCCTCGTTATTGTTCCATTAACGCAGTTGTGTTTTACTGTCTACAGTTATATTATAGAGATGACAGTATATTTAACTTACCGAAAGGTTCTCCTGAGATACGAATAATATCTGTATGAGCTGGTCCGTATAGAAATATTTAAAAAAGTCAATTTTCTTGAGCAATCCTTACCATTTCGTTGTCTGATTGTGGCTTCCGCGACTGACTTTTCATTTTTTCCAATTCTCAAACTGATCTTACCTGGAACATAAAAACAAAAAAGTCATTTAAATTATTGCTCCATGGCTCTTTTCATTGCTTCACTCCTCTTTCTTAATTCATTATACCGAATGATTTATGAAGAGGTTTATTAATCGTAATACCCCGAGAAGCAATGATTGACGGCGGAGCGATAAAAATATTTTATTGCGTCACGGTGCGACCGTTCGTTCTCGATCGTTCACACTTTTATAACGCCGACATAAACTCTCTTATACGCTGCTTTTTTTTCTTTCCTTTGTCGAAATCGTGAAACCTCCCGACACGAGAGAATCGAGGAAGAACGGAAAAAAATAAATAATCGAAGAAAACGCGTTTATTCGATTTTCAGAATGAATAATTTCGTCATTCATGCTGCGATATTAAATATGAGAAAAATCGTAAATCGTTTTCACACCTTTTTTTTAATCTCAGGCCATTTACACGTTATTTAGGAATTCTTCTCGTTTGGAGGTGATGCTGCTTAACGAAATAATCATGTAGCACTCTGATGATGATGCTGAAGTTTGCAACGTTGGAATGCATCGAAATATATTTGATTTTGTTGATGATTCATGCAATTTTCAATGTCATCGAAATTTTTCGAACCGATATGCTTTTCGGATGGCAAAAATCGATCATTTCATCAACGTAATTACATTTGCCATTAAAATAATTATCTTTGCCAGCGATAAAAAGCGAATTTCGTTGCATTCCAACAATGCAAACTTCAAAGTCATTTCTCATGAGCTTCGATACGGAAAATGCAATGAAAACCATGAAATCGATGAAAGATTTTCCTAGTTAAAGGGAAATTCACCAACGACCGATTTTTTTTCCCACTTTCGACGAATAAGAGCCCAAAATATCATGGACCGTGATGCCTGTTGGTTTTTCTTTTTGCGCACAACTGGCGGTCCATCCAATTCAAAGGGCATCAAGGGCTCGGCGTATACAGTTTTGTCAAATGTGTCGAAACCCAATGACGTTTTTTTCGTCCTACAAAGCTTGCATGGAAACGATGATTCACCGCCACCATCGTTTACACGTGTTGAATATAAACATTTATTTTACATTGTGTTACACCTTTCAAACGCACTCTCGCGTTCCAGAAATGAAAAATTGTCAACAGCGTGAGGTCGTAACGAATGCGAAAATATTTTCAATACCGTGAGGTCCAGAGGTGCATCGGATATTCGCAACACACTGACCTTTCTGCAGGACCGTGTCAACTTGAAAAATCCTACGAACGCGAACTTTGTTGTAGTAAAACAAGAGAAAAAATGTTTCAAAACATGACTGTGAAGTTTGCAACGTTGAGATTCAACGAAAAACATTTTTTCTATTGATTATTTATTGAATTTTGAAAATCGTAGCAATTTTTCGAGTCGATTGAGTTTTTTGGTCGCAAGAGTGAATCGTTTTATTGGCCGGACCAAGTATTTAATAATAATTATTGGCTCTGCTGAAGAAATAACAGAATTTCATTGCATTCCAACGATGCAAACTTCAGAATCATATCAAAACGGATTTTTCCTAACGGCTAACCACACTGGGTCAATTTGACCCGCTCGTCATTAGCAGGGATGATTTTATCGATGATGATCGCGTTACAATAATTCAGAATATTGTAATAAATCCTCTTGGTCGAAGTTTCGTTGTCACATTTTGGTGTAACATTTTTTTTTTAACATTCAGTTTGCTGCTTTCCGTTCATGTGGTTCGGAACAATCGTCTGACAATGGGATCGATGAAGCAGTCAAACAGACGTGGGCGGATGCTTAATTATCGTAATTATCGACGATGCCGACTCGATCGAGAATGATTGAATGGAAAATACTCCGGATTAATGACAGAAAAGAAGTTTGACACGGACGAACAATTATGGATAAATGATCTCCGATATATATCGACGCTGTATGTGAGATCGAGTGGAAACCGAAATTCTGTAACAAATATTTTGCTGACTGCGCGACGCTTTTGTCTTTATTAATTACTAATTGGTCGGTGATGCGTCGCTGCATCAGCTTGTGGGTACGTTCGCCAAGTCCAGTGTGTTGAGGGGATTGGCAGCATAAAAAAAGAGACGGAGACAGCAAAAGTCCGTGTCACTTGCTTCTCCGGCTCGCCACGGTCCACTAATTAGTCGACACGTTTTCTGCTTTCTCTCTTTTCTTTACTTTTTTTTGTGTAATACATTGTTCAAGCGCTTCCCCAATTTATTATTTTGCACTCGCTATTCTATCGGGTTCTCGTATAGAAATTTTTCATGTTTACAGGACGATTATTGCGTCATTTAATGCTGCAAAATATTGCTTTCGATCGGAGCTAATGAAACAAAAAAAAATCGATTATTTTTTCTTTTGTTTTGCTTCTCTTTCTCATTAGCTCGCTCGTGACGACCAGGTCGTTAAGAATTTATTTGCAACTCCTTACAACACACCAGCGATCTGTGAAGTGATATCGAGGCTCTTTTTTGTCCTCCGTTTTTTTCTCGCCATCTTCGCAACAAACTTCTCGACTAATTTCCTTCTTCATTTCCATACAGAATTGAGCGCGACCTCTCACCCCACGGAGACGACGATCTTTTGTACGTTTTTACACTCCTTCCTCGTTTTTCATTCAATATATGTAAAGGAACTCGTTTCAATCGGACTCTGAAGAGTCTTTGGCAATTACGAATTACGAACCTCATCCCGAAACACCCGATTGGTGCATTTTTCCTATTGCAATTTTAATTAATTAACGTTACAATGAAATTTAACAAAAATGAGTATGAAAAGCATCCTTAGCCAAGGAATTTCGAGTTTGTTTTTGGACTTTTGACTGCCACGAGCCTCCAGCCTAAAATTTGTCTCGGTGAAACTAGAAACAGATAATCCTGAAGTTTCCATCGTTGGAATGCAACGAAATTCTGTTATTTCTTCAGCAGAGCCAATAATTATTATTGAATATTTGGTCCGGCCAATAAAACGATTCTCTCTTACGACCAAAAAACTCAATCGACTCAAAAAATTGCCACGATTTTCAAAATTCAATAAATAATCAATAAAAAAAATGTTTTTCGTTAAATCTCAACGTTGCAAACTTCAGAGTCATTAAAAACAGTTGAGAACGATTGAAAAAATACTGCGAGCTCGAGAGCTGTGTGATTCCGAATGTAAAGTATCAAAAGCTGATGGTTCGAACTTGGTTGAGTGTAAACGATTGTTCTGGCTGAAGTACGCAGCTAGAATAATCCTCTAAATATATTCCTTCTGACAGGGCATAAAAAAGTAGAGGAGAGATGAAGAAGAAGATAAAAACCCAATGGGAAATAAAAGTAGGTGGGATTCTCCTGACGACGGTCCAGAGAGGCTCGAGAGTAGAGAGGCAGCAGCCCTGTCTGTGTGTTTTTCCTTTTGTCTCGGCTGAGTCCAAAGTGGAGGGTGGCCCGAGACCTTCGGGCATGTTTTCCTTTAATTTCTTCCCACTTCTCTATTCTACAACTTCACTCTCTCACACATACAGAAACAACATCCATACGCATTATCCACTCGCTCGTTTTTCTTAAAATCGTTTTTCTTCAATGTGCCCGAAGTGCTCTCGTGAAAAATAATTCCGAATCTCGTCCACAACGACAGTCATGGAAACGACGATCGAGCAAACATGCTTTTAAATGCGAGGGAATTTATTCGCTGAGCTACAATGAAAAGGAGACCCTGGAGATTACCCAAGTTTGGTGGTCACCACAAATCGACCGCGAGTGCTCATCGCATCACGACTTCCCCACACGGAAAAAACGAAGTCGAAAATTATTAAGAAATATACTAGGAATCCAGTTACTTATTGTTGAAAATTATAGAATTTTGAGGACAGTTCGGAAATTACAGCAATATCTCGAATGGCAGCACGACAAATCGTTCTAAACAGCATAGTAAAACGTGATCATCAGATTAAAACCGATTTTACAATTTAGCATAGCAATTAAAGAAAATCGCAATGATCATGGTAAACAAAACAATACGTGTGATAAAATTTCACACATGTTCGATATATATTCATATTGGGATGATAGAATTTTACTATGTCGACGTTTAAAATTTGAGATATTCTCACTCATAACTGAATTCTGACATAGTTAATTGTTCATGAAAACAAACCTGAAATTCATTATCGCGCGGATTACTGTTTCTTATTCATATAGAACTGTTTATAATTCATGCTAAGGAAAAATGTAAGTGTTAAAAAATGCTATGCTGTTTTGCAATTGGTGCTACGATTCTTTTGCTTCTTAAACTTCATAAAGGACATTTTCCCAAAACATTCTATTTTTTACTAAACAAAACGAATCCGTTTTCTCCGGGCAAGAGTTTTGTTATCACGTTAATATTCGAAATTAGATATCCGTCGTTTAGCGTTAATTATCGGGATAATCGTGTATGAAGCCGGGTCTATCATTGGAGCGATCCAATTAACAGTAAATTCTCCCCCTCGATCTTTCCCATGGATGAATGTAATGTAACATTTGGTCGGGTTTGCATTCGTCAGAGCTTACGAGCTCTCAATAATTTCGTGTCTCTCCTTCGAAGCCTCGAGTTCGTGAACGAAATATCTCCAATATCGCATTCAGCTATGCACCGTGCAGCTGACCGTAGGGCATGTAATCGAGTTGGTCGTGACGTTTGTGTAGAGATTCACGCGCATTGCCCTCGGCCTAGCCGTCAATCAGGGCAACTATCGTGGAGCAACGTTAAAGTATCCCGTGGAGATGACGAGTGCGCGGAACGATGAGGCGAACTCGCGATAATGAGCACTCGATTTTATTGCCGAATTATGCGCATATCGCCAATGCGGATGAGTGTGTCAATCTAAACAATGACGCGTTGTTTCCCTCATGTAAATCGTGATGATCCAATGGGCAAAATTCCATTGGCTACCGCTGCAGCACGATGGAAACGGGAAAAGTATCGCGACCATCGCCACGAGAGCAATCCAAAGGCAATTGGAGTATTTTTTCCAGTTCTCTGGCATGACTCTGAAGTTTGCAACGTTCAGATTCAACGAAAAACATTTTTTCTATTGATTATTTATTGAATTTTGAAAATCGTGGCAATTTTTCGAGTTGATTGAGTTTTTTGGTCGCAAGAGAGAATCGTTTTATAGGCCGGACCAAATATTCAATAATAATTGTTGGCTCTGCTGAAGAAATAACAGAATTTCGTTGCATTCCAACGATGCAAACTTCAGGATCATTTCTTTGGGAGGAAAAACTCTGAATTTTATTTTTCACCGCAAGCCCAGCCACAGGATCGAGAGGACATGATAAATCAAGCAATTCACATACGATATATTGGTGATATAAACTTGCGGGATCGAGAGACCCGAAATATGCGTGAAATATTTGTGTTCGATCTAACACTCTATACACAGCATTTGTTCGGCATGTACGTGGGGATATATTTACGTACCCAAAAGCGAAGCAGCATTTCCTGCTGCTGTTTAATAAATCAGCGAGCATGACGGATCGAGAGTGGCTGGACGACGCGAGCATCACTGCGGAGTGACGCAAGCACGTCAAACTCTGGAGCTCATCGTTGTAAATATACCCGGAATCTCCACAGCGCAGGATTTCAGAAAACCAGGAAAATCGACGAGGCGTGACGTCATATAAAAATTCGACCCTCGAGCTCCATGAATCGTTTCAAAGGCTCAGAATCTTCAGGTCGATTTTCATGACTCTCAAGTTTGCAACGTTGAGATTCAACGAAAAACATTTTTCCTATTAATTATTTATTGAATTTCGAAAATCGTGACATATTTTAGAGCCGATTGAGTTTTTTCAAATATTCAATAATAATTATTGGCTCTGCTGAAGAAATAACAGAATTTCGTTGCATTCCAATGATGCAAACTTCAGGATCGTCGATTTTCTCTTCCCACAGGAAAACTCAAGAACACGAAAAAAAATGTCACAAGTAATGAATTTTGACATTCAAGACATGCGAAGCGAACGAGAGTTTCGGGAGCCCTGGAACTGTCAAGAACTCCGATGACTCGGCCAAAGCTTTCATTCACGTTTTCCCCGATGCTGAAATGTTAATCATGAGCGTCATCTCGCGCCAGCTGGTTGGACGTAAATTCAAAAATAGTAAATTGCACGCGATTACGTATGTAAAAAAAAATCTTCATACATCTCTATGTACACGTGGATGAATATACATAAGTAAATTACAAGTTGCGAGTGTGTGTGCATGCAACGGCTGGTGTTGAGATAAGAAAGCACATACTTGATGCGCGCGGTACATCTACACACGGAGAATATTCTGTACGCAGAAGTGAAGAAAAGTCAAGGCGCTTAACTCGCGATGTTGCGAGATTCCAGCTGAGCAATAAGACATCTCACACAAGAGCGAATATGTACTTGGTGGATATATATAGATATATACATAACGTACGAAAAGAAACCGAGACTTGCAGACGTTTCGGATATTATGTACCGTTGCACGGTTTGCACGTTTGGCAAGGACGATACACGCGTAGTAAAATACACGAAACACGCACACAGGGACATCGGGACACACACGTGGTTGTATACGAGGATGGAAATGGTACGGCGGGATGAGGACGCAGCACGTCGAGAGAAAGCGTTTTCTTTGGACTCTCTTGAAAAATGGGCGTCATAACTCACGAGATAACAGCATATCCGTCTCTCGAATACATTATTTACCCTCACGGCAACGACGGGGTAGAAATGCCAGGGAAAGAGCGTCGCAGGAGCGCCACGCTTTACTCTGAGGCTTGCCCATCAAAAGCACGTGTGATAACTCCTTTAAAATAGGTAAATAGTCACCGAAACTCTAAACGATGAAAAAAGCCCAAAGATTCTTGTTTGTTTGTGAAAAATTGAATAATTTTACTTGCTATCACGGATGCATGGAGCAAATGCGTTTTTAAATTTTGTACAGAGCTATGATAAATGGTCCGTGTCTTGTTCCGGACGGACTGTAACAAATCGCAGCTGAAAACGCTTCGAGAATTTGTAGACAAGCGAAACAACGTGTAAATGTAAATGCGCCGGTGTTATGGGCTTTTGAAATACTGCTCCGTTGCATTTACATTGCCGTTTGACGAATTATTTGTAAATATACAGTTTGTACATTCATTTTTTCCGCTGCCAACACTACTGAGCAGGATTTGACGAGAAAGTTGAATAGGAAAGGTGAAAACTTTTTCTACGATCATTGTTTCGAAAATCCGGTTACAAATCGATTTATTCGATCGTCCGAAATCATATGCTTCGAAACTGAAAAAATAATTGATTTTGCTCATGGACATTAAGAGGTTTGGACAGGATAAAAGATTGCTACGTGCTCGTGGACATTTCCGGAATGATCAAAACGGAAGCCACGTCTCGGAGGGTCGCTCGTATTGTCTACGGAATGACCCATAAGATCCCTTTTCTCCCGCATAAGACTTTGGAACGGCGAGTCCATAAGCTTTATTGCAAGCGACGCTGCTCCATCTTGATTCTCTCCCGGTTCCTCTTTCATCCGTAAAAAAAAATATGGCGAAAGAAGTTCGCGGACTATTTACCTTTTATCCGAAATCGATGCCAGCAAGGGCCAAGTTGCTGCTCGTTTCGGTCTCTGGAACGAACACCACGACCAGCGTCCATATTGGGAAACAGAATGAAATGTACGGAGCTGTCACTGCAGATAGAGACTTTTCTTTCAATTTTGCCGGCGACCGAGAGAAGCGATGCGTTTTCGTCCACCATCACGCGTCGTTTTGTCATTTTTCAGGACATTATCGGGCAGTATTTCCAAAGTACCCCAATTTCGGAAAAGATAAGAATCTCTTCCTGATCCTTTTCACGGTCCAGTTTTGAAACTTCCATTTCGAATTACGATCATTCGGACTTGATTTCTTTTTCTTGCTAATGAGCCTGTTTTGGCAATATCATCGAGGCTTAGCTGCTGAAGCAATTATTCCATTACATTGGAAAGAACTCTGAAGTTTGCAACGTTGAGATTCAACGAAAAACGTTTATATTGATTATTTATTGAATTTTTAAAATCGTGGTAATTTTTTGAGTCGAGTGAGTTTTTTGATCGCAAGAGAGAATCGTTTTATTGGCCGGACCAAATATTGAATCTGATCCTGAAGTTTCCATCGTTGGAATGCGACGAAATTCTGTTATTTCTCCAGCAAAGCCAATAATTATTGTTGAATATTAGGTCCGGCCAATAAAACGATAAAAAATGTTTTTTGTTAAATCTCAATGTTGCAAACTTCAGTCATATAATGAATAATAATTATAGGCTTTGCTGAAGAAATAACAGAATTTCGTTGCATTCCAACGATGAGAACTTCAGGATCATCAGACACTGGCTTAGAACCCGCTCTGATCGGAGGTTTACGATCCCTGAGGACTAAACACTGCGATACAAACTTTTGGAAAATTGTGAATGAAACAACACGATCGGATAGACCAAAAATAACGAACTGTCAGAAACATGTGGCTGCCGGAACTCGCCATAGCAGGCAAACTCAGTTTCGTTATACTCGCAAGAAACATCGGGGGTCTAGGTTACATATGACGGTGTATGGATGCATTTGCATGAAAGCGTAAATGGAGTCGTTACCCTGTTTCATAAAATCTACATCGAGAAGATGGAACAGCGAGGACGAGAGAGAGAAAATGGACAAAATAAACCAAAATATATACTTCGGAAGCGTCAACGCCACACGAAGAATATCCTTCGGCTGATGTGATCGATTATCGTTGCAGTTTCACGGCAAAGGACTTAATGATCGAAGAGAAAAAGTGCGGGACGGAGGATGGAATGGTTTTTCCTCGACATGAAAAAGTCCCATGGCGACGACAGACAGAGACAGAGGGAAAAGAGACAAAGATGGGTGTGTATGCCAGAAGCTTGAAGTCTGAAGACGTAAGCCCGATGATTCCGCAGGTCCAACGAGGCCTAATACGCCGTTGTGACCTGAAGTGATCGATTTATATATAACGCTCGAGGTCTTATGGATCTACCAACCGATCTTCGCGCTGCATCCACGCGTCAGCGCGAGAAAAACGATATATGACTCATCCTTCGATCTCGATCAACGTGGCAGCAGGTTTTACGTGACGACCGCGCGAGAACGTGATCGCGCGTTGGCGACTCTAGGTGAGACGAGTCGACAAGGCAAGAAACTCGCGTCAAGCTATCTCTATTCCTTTTCTCTCCTTTTCTCTCTCTCTCTCGCTCTCCGGCAAGAGGAAAAAGCTCTCGTATATGTATATTCATGTTCCATGGATGGATATGGAATGGAGATAGGATGAGAATCAGGGTGTGTACGACGTTCTCGCATACTCGACTAATGGCTCGCACCTACGACGATCGACCGTGCATAAAATTATATAATAGGTATGTCCCGTCTATATACGCATTTATATGTATATAGAGACGCAGCCATTATGAGATCGTTCAGAGATCGCGAGCTCTCTTGCTGATGCACGCGTTTCTTCTTCCAACTTTTTTTTTCTGCGTTTCCCTCTCTTTCATATGGATACAGAACCTCAACGCTATGGAGCAAGCGATAAATAGCTTGATATATAGATAGACGACGCGATAGGAATTCGAGGCATACGAGGAATCGATAGTTCTCGGGTGCATCGACCTACCATTCGGTTTCGTTTGATTCATCATTCCTACTTCTAATTCTCTGTTCCCATAGCCTTCGTATTTATCCTCCTTATATCTGTTTTCCATACCCATCACCCTAATTTATGGGCAACGGCTATCTCGTGCAGCAATTTATTGGTTTTTCATCAGAATGCACTTTCCAACATATTTCCATACATTCTGTTCACCAATCACGTTACGGACATCGATTACTCTGGACATTTTTGCAAAAATCGTCTTGTTGCATTTTAATTTCGTCAAACCATAAAGTTTGCTTCCCCCCACATGATCTCGATGCATTTTTGCACAAACTTCGAATGTCTCAAGTGTCCGGTCCACCAAAATCCAGGAAAATTAGTATCAAGTTGGAACCACCAAATGCTAAAAATGCAAAATTAAAATATATCGAATTATTAAGAGCTATTTGACAGCTGATTAAGTGGGCAAAAAGTAAATCTGGCGCTCCGCCCCTTCTTAGCGGAATTCAGGGCGTTCTAAAATGTTGAAAAACTTAAAAAAAAAAAAATTATAGATCAAAAAAATCTTTCGTTCAACATTTTTTTCCTGCCCACTTAAGTAATTCTTGATGAGCTCTTAATTGTTCGATATTTTAATTATGTCATTTATTGCGTTTCGCGATTAATTGCAATTTGATGAAGGAAATTCCTTGATCAGGATCGATACAAAGAATATTTCAGCTCCATACTGACGGAGCTCGTCCACGATTGCTGACGTGTCAAGTTGTAGAAAGCTTGTGACAGCAGCCTAATAGCGGATTAATGCACAAGTGCGAGCATAAATGGGGCGGGGAGGTTTGAGTAGATACATGCACTATTAGGACGAAGGGTTTTGCGTATCGCTGACATACGCGGTATGCAAATAAGGAGAGGGTGTAATTGCGAGAGGGCACGCGCGCGCTCGTGTTGGAAAAAGGTTTAGAGCCTAAAAGCGTCTAGCCAAATTGTGGCAGTCGAGATTCTCAGTTCCGTAGGTGTTTGTCGGGCCTCTCTAACGGATCGCGTGTCAAGAGCACGGCACGAGCGAGAAATTATCCCGTCCGGGCGGGCGTCTAGTGCTGAGACTCCGTGACGTTAACGCCTGAACGAGCCAACTATGTTTATACGAAACTGCTTCACTGAGACGAGAGACCGAGCACTTCACCGATCCACCGCGCTGCCAAGTCAGCCACTGAGCTTACGGCTGCACTTTTCTCTCGCGGTATCTACATAGATACAAAACACTTGCACGTGAATACTTCGTTAAAATTGGCGTTACAAAAGGGGATGAGGACTCGAGCGAGCAGACGAGCCGCAACTTCAACTGGTAGATGCAAATTCGTTGCTAATTCGCCGAATAACTTTTCAACCCGGGAACGGTGTTTGTTACAGCAGCGGGCAATATATGCACCATCGAAACAAAAGCAATGCGATCTAATGAAAACTACGCTTGAGTAGTGTCACCGAACTTGTGATCATCCAAATTTCAGCAAACGTGTGTGCGCTCGATTTTAATTACTGCTCCTAAATTATGTACGTGTCGATAACGGACAATATTCTCAGAACTGTCAGTTTTAGTCGCAGTCGAATTCGCCCAGCGGAACTTTCGACTTGTTTCGTCAATTAATTGGAAACTCGTTTCGTGGACTTTGCCTCTGGCTCGCTTTTTATTGCGTCAACTATTATAACTAATTTTGTAACTTTTTACTAGCCAGAGATCGAGGAAAAAATTGAGAAGACAGGCTCGTAAAAAAATATCCGTTTATGACTGATTGGTCATTTTCGTCAGAAGCCGATTAAGATTTTTATGAAATTTATCTCTGCACATAAATTGCGAACGTTAGCGGCGAATCGATTTCGAATGGAATGAGAGAAACGTGAGTTCTTCGCTCTATCAACGAGAGGGAGAGAGATGAAGAGAAGTGACAAGTGGCGAGGTTGAGCGTTGAGCAAGCCAGCGTTTCTGCGTCCGTCACCATATCGTGAGATCCGGAGTGTCGTACGTGTGGAGGCCGAGCCTTGCATCGAGCTCACTGACCCCGCGACTAATGACCGACAATTACCGACCTTTTTCATACATTCGTTTTTTATCCTTCCGCGAGTCGGTTCTCTCACGGATAGAGGAATAAGAGAGCTCTCGCCTCTTGATGTGGGCTTTCGCATCTCGTCCTTGGCCTTTCGCGCGAGAGCGGGATAGAAAAGAGAGCGAACGAGCGCGGATAATAGCGGCATTTCCGCCGCATACACTTTTTTTCACAAATTTTTCCCAAGAAATCGCCAGCGCACCCGGTTAAACGCGAGAGGGAACGCGAGAATGAAGACGCGAGAGAAAGTGACGCGCAGTGTAGCCACAGAAAAGAAAAAGCATGAAGCGGTAGAAAAATGCCAAAAAAGCTCTCTCGATCTTCTGCCACATATGTATTTCACGAAAAAAAGAAAAAAGTATCAGCTATGTCCGTCTTTCCTTATCTCATGATCCCTTCACGTCGGGCTCTTACCTTTTTCTCGCGAAACAAGAAAATTCCAGGGCGAAAAACGGGCTTGGGAATCAAGAGAGAGATAAACCTTGCGCGACGGGCAAAGAAACCGAGACGGAAAATCGTACGTCTGTGTGCGAAAACGCAAAGAACGAAAAGCAGCTCTTGCGCGTTTTACGAGAGAATCCTCAAGTTATTTTTTGTTTACGATATGTCCGAGGTGCACAAATCGATGAAAACAGGAAAAATGAGACGTTGGGAGGGAAAATCCATCAAAAAATTCCGGAATTATTCCGTGAAACCCTTTCGGAACGTATTTTCACTTTGATATTCGAAATCTAACTTTGGTATTAGGAAAATACTTCGCCGAGACTATCAGATTGAATATCGATTTTGATCCTTTGTCTCATTTTGCCTCGATCTCCCCTGAAAAGTACATTGTGGTTTTTTTATGTTTTTCATCGTGAATTCCATCCTGCCTGCCGCTCTCGTATCATGTGCGTGTATCCACGTTTGTTTGTTTATGTCGGTGTGGAAGGGCAGCTGTAAACCTGGAAAGATTCGTTTCGATCGGATGGGGAATAGCTAGAGTCCTGGGTAATCCGGCTATTTTCGTTCGATCTTCTCGCGATCACCTCATCCTCGCAAAATGTCTCTTCACTGCTGTTCACCCTCTCCCATATCCTCCATTTTTCCTACCCGTCTCATTCCGTGCGATTGGCCAACGCGTCCGTTACCCGCAGGAATTTCCAACGTTTGCGCGCCTTGCCCTCGCATCAAAGACTCATTTACCACGCCAAGCGGAAAAAAACGCTCAACTTTCGACCATAAGGGTTGTGAAGGTGCCGGCAACTATGGAATCTTTTGATCCTGTACGGAACTCCATTGTTGTCGCACCATTAAAGTCTGAAAATCCAAAATACAGACACCGTGGTCTCAAAATGGCCGAAAATTCCATCAATTATTTTCAACCCTCAAAAGTGCGTAATAAGAATTTTTATTTCCCTTCAATCGAAAATATTCGCGACCTTGATTTTCTTGAAAATGCGAATTTCCTCCAGGCCATGCAATTTTTCCAAAAAAGTTCGACAAATATCGAAATTCCATCTCAACGCACATTTTGGATGAATTACCATCGTCGTTTTCGTATCAATGCAAAGTACGAAAAATTAGCTGCATCCGAAAGATAAGAATTATTTGGAATTGCGTGGAATTGAATTGACTGCCAATGGCACGCAACGAACGACACGCAGCTGAAGGAAATGAATTCATGAAAAAAAAGTCCGAAACCTGAATATTTATCATTGTACGGATAAAATCTATATGGCGGAGTTACAAATACAATTGCCGTCACAATAAATATCTTTCCGAAAGACTGCGACTCACATTTCCGAGAATCAAGTGTTTGGTTGTCCCGAATGAAAAGAATTTTATTTAAATAAATCAGATTTTCTGTGACAGTTTGGATGGAGGAAAAAAGATGTATCCTTTCGGAGAATGCCTCAGGCAGCGTAACAAATTTACGTACGGTTCGATATCATATGCTAGCGAATGCTAAAAGTCTCAGATAAGCTCCGAGCGTGTACAAATTATATCAAACGGAGAAAAAGAATGAAGGGCTCGAGGGAACAGAGAAGCAGAGGAAGCTTCAATAATGGGTCACTTTGAATATCGATCTATTCGACCTGGTTGCCCGGAGAACACTTGGCAGCGTATTATTTTAATCTGATCTCTCGAGTGTCTAGATTCATGGAGTACGTCCCGAATAATTCACATAAATTATTCGCACTTAGTGAGCTTCACATTCCGTCACAAAAAAAAAGAAAAAAAACACGTGTATAAACAGCGAATCTTATTGATCAAACGATTCGATTGATTGAGAATCAAAATAATGGTGGAAAAAAACAATATGAAACAGTTTTTTTCTCGTCATTCCAACGTATGTTCTTGCCCCTCTCGACGACGCCATGTTCCATCACCTTAGCCACCAATTTCACCCCCTCAAATGTTTCCGATTCCGCCCTCTTATCAGTTTATCCCTCCAAAGTTCAATTGAACGTTAATTCATGTCTATCCAATCAGTACACAGTCTCGCGACGAGCTCGCGTAGAATCCGAGTCGGGAACTCAAGATTTATGAAATTTCGATGACTCTGAAGTTCACAACGTTGAGATTCAACGAAAAACATTTTTTCCATTGATTATTTATTGAATTTTGAAAATCGTGACAATTTTTCGAGTCGATTGAGTTTTTTGGTCGCAAGAGTGAATCGTGTTATTGGCCGGACCAAATATTAAATAATAATTATTGGCTCTGCTAAAGAAATAACAGAATTTCGTTGCATTCCAACGATGCAAACTTGAGGATCATAAATTTCAAGATTAATTGAAAAATAAAATAGTAAACAAAATAAGTCGAGCGTTTCAAGGGCCACTGCATCGTCCGTTCCAGTCGATAATTATTGGGAAACATTCAAGTCCTTAATTAATGCCTGAATATGTAATGAGCAAAAAAATTTATATATACCGATAAATAAATAAATAAGAAGCGAGCAGAATGGACATGAAGTAAAAAAAAAGCAAACCACACATGTCCGTCTGCGGGGAAACAAAGTATATGGAACTGTGTGTATATATACAGACAAGTTGGAGAGCTCGAACAGTTGTGCACCGATCCGGCAAAACGTTGGGGAAATATAACTATAGAGAATCTGCAGTTCATTCCGCGGCCACAAACTAATCTCGAGAGCTACGTTCGCGAGAACCAATGCTGGGTTGAGATGTCTACACACACACACACACACACACACGCACGCAGTCACATTTACGTGTCTATATATATATTGGGATCGAAAAACGATGCTGGAGTGCGAGGGCCAGGACTCGACTGTTGGAGGAAACCGAAGCCCTGAGAGGTTTGGATAACGTATCGATATTGGAAGGAAAAAGATTAATACCTCCCGAGCCAAAAGAGGAACGCGATCAGAGGAGCAGGCGGCGGAGGAGGAGAAAGAGAGGAAAAAGAGATAGAAAGTCTTCCGACATTTCTCCCGCACGTTTTGTTGCTATATATACTCTTTTATCCCTCGCGATCGTTCTCGCTCTTTTTCGCGGTGAATTCTCACTGTATACCTACACATTCTTCCCACAAACCTCCGACTATTTTCGGCTCCAGAATACTCCTGCACGGACAAATGTACAACTATAAATATATATATAAAAATATACACGTGTATGTGTGAGATACGGATTCGTGGTAGACGGACTCGAGATCGCTAGCAGGTGAGCCACCAAAACCGCAAATCCGATTTTATATCACCGTATGAGACTCCACCGCCCACCAAATGTAACAAAAACGGATTTTCACATATAAACGCTATTTCCCATACACACGCAGAAACATTCAACATTTATATATTTATATATCTGGATTTTATACGTATAGCGCTCTGTTATCGATGCTACTCGATTTCCTGAGTTACCAGATTTCACAACGTATTTGCCAGCTAACTTCCTCCTCACTATCGTATTATCGAAATCAGGCCAAATCGTCAAGACTTTTGCCAGACTCTTTGAATCTCTCGATTCATCCTTTTGCCTGTGTAACCGTGCATTGTGAGTGGGTGACCTTGAAAATTTAATGAACTTGTTGGTTGATTAAGAGCAAAGTGAAGCCGTTTCTTCCGGCGGAGCGGGTCGCAGCTTTATGGAGAAATTCTCGCCATGTTTATGGCGAAAAGTGCATCGAGATTGCCAACTTTGACGAGAATGCCTTGTACAGTTTTGATGTCTTTGCTGTTAGTTGTCTGTGACAGTTTGAGAGAATGCCCGATGTTTATTGGCAACAAGCGCGAACATAACAGGCGGTGAAGCTCGAAATTCGAGTATTTTCGTGAAATTCCAACGAGCACAGCTAACCTAACAGAAGCATGTTGTACCTTCGCTGAAACTATAAAGTAACGTAACGAACGACGACGATAATCCACGTTGGCAGGGGCTCTCCAGTTGCCGCCAAAATCCCCAGAGCTCACGCGGCACCTCTCTATCGACATGCATCCTGTCCACGGTAACCACCGTTGAAGTTTCTACTCCCCAACCATGCACCGCATAGTCGCGTTTTGTTCCGACAGCGAGAAAAAACAACGAGGAGACGGAGAGGGAAAAAAACGAATTTAAAAAAAGTCATACGACTGCGTTCAACACTGTCACGTGACCAACTAATTTGCACGTGCGATTCTGCGTCCATCGCACACGCAAACGTCATTCATCCCCCTCGCCATTCTGTCTACCAATTCCGAATTCTCCCAGATTTAAATATTCGCACAGACAATTTGCTCCGTTTACTCGAATCAAAACCATTTATCCAATATTTTCTCAGAGATTCTCAACTAATTCCCTCTGTTTTACTAGATATTCGTACGTATGTACGTGCGTTTGAGAAAATCGACCTTACACGTCCTCGGTAGAGAACGATGCGAGCTAACGATAAGATAATCTTCGCACACACAAACACCCGTCAGAACTCGAGCTTAATTCCAAGCTCGCTGCAAGTCGTTCGCAGAGCGTCATATCTCGCAATTTCGATCAAAGGCAATGAAAGCTTGGGAATAATCGGAGGATCAGAATCTCAAAGGAAGTCGCATAGAGAGTCAATATCGTGATCAAGGAACAGAAATTTAGTTCAGAATTGAAATCTAATTGGAGGAGGAATTTGTAGCTTCCGTGAATTCTTGGATCGACGGTCACTACACGGAGAAAACAAAGTCGAAAATAATTAAGGAATATACTAGGAATCCAGTTACTTATTGTTGAAAATTATAGTATTTTGAGGACAGTTCGGAAATTACAGCAATATCTCGAATGGCAGTGCGACGAATCGTTCCAAACAGCATAGTAAAACGTGATCATCAGATTAAAACCGATTTTGCAATTTAGCATAGCAATTAAAGAAAATCTCAATGGTCATGGTAAACAAAACAATACGTGTGATAAAATTTCGCACATGTTCGATGTATATTCATATTGGGATAATAGAATTTTACTATGTCGACGTTTAAAATTTGAAATATTCTCACTCATAACTGAATTCTTATCTGACATAGTAAATTGTTCATGAAAACAAACCTGAAATTCATTATTGCGCGCATTACTGTTTTTTATTCATATAGAACTGTTTATAATTCATGCTAAGAAAAATTGTAAGTGTTAAAAAATACTATGCTGTTTCGCAATTGGTGCTACGATTCTTTTGCTTCTTAAACTTCGTGTAGGACATTTTCCCAAAACATTTTATTTCTTACTACACAAAACGAATCCGTTTTCTCCGTGTAAAAAAAAATGGAATGTCGATCTTTTTAACAAAATAAACTGATGGCTGTGTAATTTACAGCAAGAGGCTCGAGTATTTTTGTAATTAGCTTCAGAGTGTCTAATATTCTGGCGGAAACGGTTAATCTCCTGAGGCACATAAATTATCGTGCATTCTCCTCATTTCCAGTAGCAATTTGGAGGATATTTTCGATCTTACGTGCAGCCGCAAAAGTAGCGAGTCCCTTACGCCGCATCTTTGAGGAATACATTTTATGATTCTCGGTGTTTATAAGGGAGGAGGGAATAAGCGAGCTTGGCAAATGCCAGGCGTTAATCTGTCGAAAGGCTATAAAGAGAAGCTCGCTAGATACTCGAGAGATAGGCGAGGCAGGCTCGGACAGAAAGACAAGGAAATAAGATAGACTGATAGAGACAACGAGAGAGAGGGACCAGAGAAGCGATAGAGCGAGACTGAGGTGAGCAAGCCTCGGGTATAATGAATGATGCGACAGATAATGGATGATCGTATCTTATAGTCAGCTCCTGGGCTACCAACCTCGTGTGTTTGTAACTGTTGGGTGTGATTTCACGCCTTTCGCGCAAACCTGTCGTGCTAAAGCTCTCTCTTGCGTGCCACACTGTCAAGGCAACCGCGAGTACGTGACGACTGTTACCACAATGTCGTTTTATATTTATATTTTTCCCCATCACCGGTACGCTCTGTTAAAAAAATAAAAAAAAGCTCTGTACGAACGAGCCATTCCCGATGAGTGATTAATTGTGCATTCTAATCGCTGATAACTTGACTTTTAACTTACGACTCAGCCTTCGAGCGATAAAACCGAAAGAATCTACGTTTTTGCTGAGTCACTGTCGCTAATTTTATAGCGGAGAAAGGGGCGGAATTCGTCGGAGGCAAAAAAAACTTATCATAGCGAAATGCTTGGCAAATTCTGTCTAGCATTTGAGATTCAAACGAAAAAGGATGATCGTGGGAATGAAATTGAAGTGGGTGAACATTTCTAAATACATCGAGCCAAAGCCAAGAGTTTGCGGAGGGACAAGGCAAATCAATCTCATCCACGAATCCAACTTGATCAATACCAAAGTCCAAAGTGCTAACCAAGAGTTTGTAATCCATTTACGCGTTTAATACGATTTGCAAGTTTGCAACAAACAGAAATTGGATTCAAGTCGGCCTTGAATATCTTCCAGTCTTATTCGCACATTGAAGCAGGACTCGTTGGTTGTTCGGACTCCATAATAATCAATCCCAGTTCGTTAACGTGCATTTTAATTGATTCCAAGTTTCCATATTGATTCTTGACAAAACACGATCAAACATTTGACAAAAATGAGTTGTCTTCCTCGATTTTTTTGTTTTCCCCCTAGTCGCCTGTGCGACTGGCGCTTCAAAAGGAAAATAAAAAATTTCATTACTTTCCTTCCAAGGTACGAGTTAGCCGATATAATTTTTTCATCGCTCGCGACAGCATTGATAAAGCTCCGAATATATGAAGTGGGTGTGGAAAGTGAAGATGTCGATAAGCAGCTGCTTTCATGGGCTGAGATCCCCGGACATTTATGATGCCTCAGGACATGTATGAGCGACTCTCGTCTCGTTATAAAGAACCTAACATTTATGCTCTTGGATAGATAACCATAGCAACGAGGTTTATCGTCCAATCCACGCCATTGCGTGATGATCATCATATCGAGAAGCAAAAAAAATGTTATCGTCTCAACAATCGATCATTGTTTTAATGGAAACGAAAAGAAAAATCTGCACAACCAGTTTTTAAGGTCGTCACAGTCACGTTCAAAAGTTCAGTCAACAGGAATGTGAAAAAAATCTCAACGCAAAGTTTTGAGCTGTAAAACTCTTGTGTAAATGAGCGAAAATCCCTGGATCGATTTGCTGTACGAGCATGACGAAAAAAAGGCGAGAAAACGACAAGGAGGTTGGATTACTGAAGAAATAACGACTGGAAAGATGATAAATTCATTTTCGAGAATTAGATCATACGCCAGGAGTCATATAATACATAATGTACGTGTTTTACGTACATATATGCTTTTTGGAAGGCATTTACCAAGTGCACGATGTCGGTACGTAGTTGAGTTTGGAGTGAGAAAACAGGAAATCCGTATGTCAGTCATGCAACGTATGCGAAAGCCTCGGGATGCGTTTTCCTGGTGAACGAAGCTCCAACATATGCAGCCGACTCGTGTACAGTGTGTTTTCGAAGGAAGGGTGAAAGATGCAAATGTATATGTACGTTCAACTGAAATGGACGTAGAGTGAGTTTGAAGAAGTGAGACGGAAAGAGTTTGTGCAAAAGGGAGAGCAGAACGAACGCTTACCAGCTTGCAACTCGCCTCTCTATCCCCGAGCGTCTTTCGATGCGCTCGGCGCAAGAAGGACCGTTATATATCTGTGTATAGACCTTTCTGGCAGACGGGCACTTCCCGCGATATATCCAGCGATACGGTCGAGGCAGCAGCTCTATCTCACGCGTACACTACTCGCGTCTCTCCCGCTGTTACTTCCAACGCGTATCTACTGCTTGCCACTAACTTTTCTATAACTGTAGTGTGTCCAAACACACTATTCCAGCTACGTATGCCCAACAATCCTCAACGAGAGAAGGAGTTACGAGAAAGTGGCTGAGCTACACCGTTACCACCACATACGAACAGTATGGTCAGCCCCGACCTCTTCGTTCCACTAACTCTGCAATGTGGCTTGTCAGACCGGCCAGTAGTAAAGGCAGCAATGGTCAGACACGCTCTCCCGAATCTCCTTTTTCTTCTCTCCTTTCACGCTCTCCCTGGATTCTTCTCATTCTCTCTAGTTTTGTTCATGCCAGCTCGAGTGAAATAAAAATAATGCATACTCCCTAGAAGTCACTGCAAAAAGGTGAAAATTCGCTGTGGGAAGCTTTGGCCGAAAAAAAAGCCAAAAGTGTAAAAAAAATTCAGGCCCAGGAAACGAATAGATACAGAAAAGACTCCGCGTGACATTTGCCTCGCAAGATTAACGGAGATATCGAGGAGATACCGAAATCCACATCGCGTCCTGTAAAGTTTTTTCGTTACTATTTTCGCTGCTTCCTGAACAACGGACCGAAAGATCCTGCACGCACCGCATATTTCGTAACGTCTCGCAACACTCGACGAGGGTCCAAAAACAAACGAATGGTGGAGGCGCGTGTGAAAAATTGTTCACAACGGTAAAACTTCGGGATTTTAATAACGCAATGAATAGAAATATTTCGTTCCGGAGTAAATTTGTGGATAGTTCGTTGAAAAACGTTTTTCTTCTCGATTTGTTTCCTTTTTTTATTCGGTAAGAAAATACATTTCTAAATAATTGAACTCGTTGCTGGTTCATAACGAAATTTATTCGATTTCGTCGAGCACTCCAAGCATCCCAGACACATTGTTTCTTTTATATTACCGCGAGTGAGTTCACCCTCTCGCACGGGGAAGAATGAAGAGATTGTTTCGTATGCGGCGTACACAGCGGAAGAAAAGGAAAATGCTTTCGAAGCGTAATAAAAATCACGATTCATCGTTCCGATGCTTTTATACTCATTTCGCCTCTCGCTCTCGTCGAACGATAAACTTTCTTTTTTCTCCATTATTCACTCAGTCGTTCGTTGTCTTTGTCATTATTTTAGCTTCTCATCTCTTCAAGAAAAAAAAAACTACACCGCGCATCCGACGGAGTCGATCGTCGACGCTCTCGCAGTTAATTTAATTATTACGCGGTTCCCGTCTCTCGCTGCGTTTCCGCGGTCCATCGACTCGCTTGCTGATTTTATCTAAAAACTATTTCGAGTCAAAAACTTTCGTCTTTCAAAGCCCGAAAAGAAATCGACGTGTATTTAATGCCAACATATTTGCCAACGTACGCTCGTGTAGAAAATGAAAAGAATCAAAAATTCAAATCGCCTCGTTCAGTTTATGCGATTTTGTTCGTAAAGTCTCATTTTATTTCGTAGTCAAGGTTCAAGATAATATACGTAAGTCCGTTTATGTTTTTCCACATTCGGATCGCATTGTCATTCACGAGTTTTTGAATCGTTCATCTCTCCAACCGCGCCGAAGTTGATACTCTCAAGGGCTTCGTATTCCCAAAGTTGAAGAGTCGTGGGGAAATGAGTGTGTTGGAATAAGTGCAGAGGGCTTCCAAGATAGATGAGTCGATATCTGCGCGAATCGCTTTTTGCAACGGCGATAACCATCCGGCTTTTCACACGCGCGCGGACTTTCATCGACGACGAGTAAAGATTGGTGAGAAAGCGAGTCCGCGATGCGCGAGAAAAGGAAAAGGGGAAAAGCTCCGTACGAAAAGAGAGCGGGCAGGGGGAAGGAGGAGGGGGAGGGGGTGTCTGAACCTCGGGGTTGGGGCCGGGTTAAAGTGGTACCTAACCCAACGCGACAGTCAGATGCTCCGCTCCACTGCGGAATTGTTTTATCCTCCACCGTATTTCGGGGTCTTCCCATTCTCTTCTGTTTTTTTTCTTCGTTCATCTGTTCTCACTCGCTTGCTTCTCTATCTTGTTTTCTAGAAGAGGAAGATTTCGTTTCCGACGCTCGTTTTTCCCGTCTACTTCACCCGATGCCGTGCCCGTCTCCAAACGTTTTCTCTTGTCGCTCCCTGAGCAACGAGGGATGAAGCTCGGCCATGACGCTCCAGAGTACACGGACCAAGGACGTGCGTCTATCTCATCCTTTCATGCTCTATATACAACATACGCTCAGACCGCACACTCGTCTTCCAAACTACATATATACCCAACTCTACTCCGTACCATCAACCTTACCAACATAAACCCGGGACAGCGTCTCTCCGTCACTCCTTTTCGCGCTCCTTGTCTCTTCTTATATACAATTCAGCTTTCATTCGTATACGTCGATTGCTTGCACCCCTCCGGTGTCCCCGAGCAATCCCGTTGGAGGACTCACTCAAAATAAAATCATTTCCTGCAAACTTGTAGATGAACTCAGGCTTTCCTGACACTGTGAACCAAAATTTTCGCGGTATCTCATTTCGCCATAATGAATAACACGAAAAACGAGGCGTTGAGGAATTTTAATGAAAATATTCGATACGTTGATGAAATTTCATAGTTGTAGTTTCCTTCAGTGACATTTTGGTTGCCGAACCGAACATTGCAGGGTCCTAATCAATGGCAATAATATTGTGCCTACTTAACGCAGATCTGGCCTAAAATCTATTCACTATGCATCCAGATGTTGGTTCCAACCTGTCGAGGTCCAAGTTGCTCTTGAGGGGCATGACAAGTAAAGTCCTTTGTTGAGGCGTCGAGATGTTACCTACTAATCCGCAACATAATCTGGGGCATGGCATACATGCAGTAGTTGAACAAAGACCATGCTACAAGGGGAATGCCTCACGTTGGCAAGGTTGTTTGTATTCGAGAACCATGTCCTCAGGATTGTCCCCAAACTGCATCCAAGAATCATTATCCATTCAAATAATATAGTTTCGTCCTTTAGCAAAAAGTTGATGAAAAGCGTTTCGTTACATTCTGATCGAGTTTACGTTTAGTTTAGTTCAAGAAGTTTGCGACGTTGAGATTCAACGAAAAACATTTTTTTTATTGATTAATTATTGAATTTTGAAAATCGTGGCAATTTTTTGAGTCGATTGAGTTTTTTGGGCGCAAGAGAGAATCGTTTTATTGGCCGGATCAAATATTCAATAATAATTATTGGATCTGCTGATGAAATTACAGAATTTCGTTGCATTCCAACTATGGAAACTTCAGGATCATGATTTTAGGACCTTTTTCGAAAGACCCATCGATATCTCCATGACGTTAAAACGCAACAAAACTTTTACCTGTTTCTTATACAAAACGTATGTAAAAAAATTTGGGTGATTCCAGAAATTAAACAGGATCAATAAAATGAAATACTTTTCGTCGCATTAAAACTGTGCCAACTTTTCCTTTCGCTCCTTGAATCGCATCAGAAATCGATACCAGTTTCCATTTCGATTTTAGATCCTTTTCGAAAAACCCATCGATGCCCATCATTCGTAGTCGCACAAAATGATGCTCTTTTGGCTCCTTGAATTACATAAAAGATCCTCATAAGTATGCACTCCCGCAGATGCAGCAATTTGGTCCATGATGCTGTTTTATTCGAGTCCTTGCTCTCCGTGGCCTCTACAATAAGCTTCTCCAGAGTCTAATCGTATTGGAGGACGAGTACTCGTGCATTACGTCAAGCCTCACGATGCCACCACACAATGAGCGATCTATCCCTCGCTCCGAAGGTCTTTAACCATTGCCCGAGTCTACTCGATACAGCGTAACCTCCCATCGCTTTATTGTCTGTATAGTCCATAAGTAATACAAATAGGTTTCATATATTATCCGTGTTTGTGCACTGCTCAGTGTTCCAAGAGGCCCAAACTATTAGTAAGAACAATCTCACCAACATCATCGAGTACCCACACAACAAAAAGTAATGCAGAAGGCATTCATTTATCCGAAGAGGACTGAACCATTTGTATCCCGCAGAATTATGTTGAGTCTCGTCGCTCCTTGGCGTATACATCGTTATCGCATGAAACTGCCTGCGGAACTCGATACTTCATCGTCGACATCTGTCGTGACTTGCACGGATGATAAACGGACAAATAATCAAGCTCAACGTTTGCAAAGTGAGTCGGTCGACCGTCTAATTTACAATTTTCATTCTGTGTCTATGCAAAAAGTTTTGACGTCACGAAAATGTCGAAGAAAAACGAGACGAATGAATGAAAATCGATCTTTTTCTCGATCTCTATCAAATTTCTGTCTGTGTTTGTGTTTTTTCTGTTTAAGCTCAATGTAACACATTCGATCGTGACTTCACGCTGGCGTTTTTTCGCTGCAGTGAGTGTTCTCAGTTCTCTCTCCGCTACTGGCACGATGTGGTGTGTTTGCTTTTTGCACACTAGTTCGCCCTGTTCTTGTTCAGTCTGTGATTTTCGTTAGCATGACACAAAGAACTGTATCAGATTGGAGAGATGTGGCTCTTTTATTACCAGTCACTTTTGTACTTTTCTCTCTGTTACTTTCTCCCTCTTTCCCTTTCCTTTGGCTCCACAGAGTGACACCGCAGTGTGGGCAAACCCCCGGCCAGGCTTCGAGATGAATATATATACTTTTTGTGGACGGATCTTCTGGACCAAAGGTGGGTGAACCGATGAGCAGAGGATCGAGAAGAATCAGAGTGACCCAGCAGTTCCGGGATCACGTACAGGGTGTTCCAGGAATCAAGGTCATCCTACGGGTCAACCAAAACATTCAAAGTGTAACTGTCAGTCGAAGAAAATTCGAACTGACCAACATTTTATGGAAAAATGTCTTTTGCGCTTTATCCAGAGGCTCGGATATCGCAATTTCCCGCCCACACAGAGAAAACGAAATCGAAAACTAGGAATCCAGTTACTTATTGTTGAAAATTATAGTGTTTTTGAGGAAAGTTCGGAAATTATAGCAATATCTCGAATCGCAGTGCGACAAATCGTTCTAAACAGCATAGTAAAACGTGATCATCAGATTAAAACCGATTTTACAATTTAGCATAGCAATTAAAGAAAATCGCAATGGTCATGGTGAACAAAACAATACGTGTGATAAAATTTCACACATGTTCGATATATATTCATATTGGGATAATAGAATTTTACTATGTCGACGTTTAAAATTTGAGATATTTTCACTCATAACTGAATTCTTATCTGACATAGTAAATTGTTCATGAAAACAAACCTGAAATTCATTATCGCGCGCATTACTGTTTCTTATTCATATAGAACTGTTTATAATTCATGCTAAGAAAAATTGTAAGTGTTAAAAAATACTATGCTGTTTTGCAATTGGTGCTACGATTCTTTTGTTTCTTAAACTTCGTATAGGACGTTTTCCGAAAACATTTTAATTCTTACGAAACAAAACGAATCCGTTTCCTCTGTGCAGGGGATGTTGCGTGCAAGGGAAGTCTCCGGATTCGTATGGAAAAAAAAACGAACATTCCATGCATTTTGAACTGGAAATTTCTGCTTTGAATCTGAGTCTTTTTTTTTTTTGCTCTACTTGACTTTTGTGACACTCCGTAGATCCCTCGATGTATACGCGTGCGTGGGTAATCGTGGCTGAGACAATGCAACGACTTTCTCATGCACAATTATTATTCTTGATCTCTGGTTTTCGAGTGATCACAAGTTCGGAGACACACTCGAGCAGCGAATTATACGAATGTAAGAAAAAGTCTGTATCTCCTGTACAGGCCTCATACGACGTTTATTACGTCAATCCCACGCGCGTGTATACACGCGTGTATATGTGAGTTGTTTGCAGACACGCTTTACGATTTGTCATACAGAAACTCTCGTGTCGTATACACGCCGAGAAGGAGACCGAGGCATTAGCGTGGCATCGATAATACACTCCCAAGATACATATAACGTGTACCGAACCACTGCATCTTCGTTCATTCCTTCGGCCGGTATTCTTGTTCTCGTTGTCTCAACTGTTTCATCTCCCGAGGCAGGCTCCGTTTGAAATATGATAATGAAGTTTAATGAGGACCGAAACGTATCCGCCGCGATATTTTCCTCAGGCTTCCTCTATATTTTTAATCTCCATTTCTCTCCAGCGAGTTCGAGCAGTGGACGAGGACAGTAAAAAATAAAAAAATAAATTTTTTTTTTGGGATGAGAGTTCAGGGAAAGCCTGGACGAGTCTCAAGGTCGTGATTTGTCCCGCACGTTCAATTCTTTAAAGAAAAACTATATTGCAAAGTTTCCAGTTACCAGGAAATCGTCTTTTGAAAATTTTGCGATCCTTTTTTTTCTTTTAGTTCTTTCGGTCATTATAATGTCCATTGGGAATTTTTTTTCAGAACTTCCGAAAGATCCTCGACAATCATGATTTTTCGTCATTCGTGAATTGAACGACATGCGAGATTTCTTTTTGTTTTAATGGATTCGACAGCTTTTCCGGCTCTCAGGTCACTTTCGTTTGGACTGACTTTTAGTTTGTGTTATTAGAAGGGCTCAGCTTATCCACGACATATCTACGTAATCATGATTTATCGTTATTGCAAATGTATTTCTATTGTGTGGGTATGGAAGTGAGAGTCGATATGATTTGTGATAAGCGGTGGCAGGAGCTTAAACAAATTTTTTTCATGTTCGATGGCGTGAAGAAAGTGTCGAGAAGCCGGACGTGCGAGTTGTTTTTCTCGAGTCTGCATCGAAAGTCTCTTATTTCGATAAAATATCACGAGGGCTTTTTATTATGACAAAAGAAAATGTTTTTTTTTCTTTTTCCAGTTGTTTTTTTGGCCTTGCCCTTTTATTCCGGGTTTCCCTATACAACGCCTGCGCTCATTACAAAAGAAATCTTATCTCGGCCGCATCGAACGCCATGGAAATGAAACGATCGGTGGCTATTTATTTATTTTCATTGTTCCCTTTCGCGTCTTTCCCACTGCATGCTGCCTTCTCCGTCTCTCGATGGAAACCCTCGAATAGAAAACCATCATTGGGCTCGCCATCGCACGTTGCGATTTCTTCGGAGTTGTTAGGAGCGGAGGGAAAGAAAAACAGCAGCAAAGCACCGAGATTTCTCTTTCCCTTGCTACACATTTTCTCGTAATCCTTAGTAAGCAAATAAGCATGAAAGCTCGGCTTAATAAAGTCCTCCGCATCCCTTCGAGGGACTTAATTCCGCTTGGGAGAGAATAAAAAAAGAGTTAATTAGATACTATTCATTTTAACGAACATAAGCTCAAATATTTGCTCGAGGTACACTTTGTGATGGAAAATTCGAATGATAATAAGGCAAAAGTAGAATCCTTTTGCCATCTTGACTCATTATTTCCAGGGAGGATCGTTCTGCTTGTACTCAAGGTTCATTATTGTGCACGTAACTATGTCGATACTCAATATTTTCACTTGATTTACGATCGACTGTAAAATTTTTGCGTATTTATAAGAAAATCCACGAGAGGAAAAAGAAAAACGAACGATCTGAAGGGAAATTTTGAAATTGACAATTTCACGTTCTGGTTCTAATTCCGTTGTGGCGACTTCCGGTACACGAGGAAATATAAAAATAGACTTGCACGACGATATTAACGTTGCTTCCATGGAAAATGTCGCTTTTCATTACTAGAAAAAGCTTCTAGAGCCGTTGTGATTGTTTCTGAACGACTAAACATTGTGGATTATTTCTGTCTGGAAAAAGTCAACGAGCCAAGTTTACCGTGGCCGATGGGCAGACAAATATCGCGTGGCACCAATCCCATCGTCCGAGGGCTCTTAAAGTCAGAGACAGTAAATAAAACGTTCGTAAATGACGCTGCGAATCATTCAGTTGGCGAAGACGACGAAGAGGAAAAAGATGAAAAAGCAGGGAGCAAGAGGAGAAGATGCGGAGCAGAAGAAAAGGAGGAGTTTGCCTACAAAGGCGTGGGAGTGCCCATCGGCAAAAGGAGTTACGACTTTCTTCAGTGTCATTCGTTACTCTTACAGTCCACACGCTGCTCCTTCTTCCTTGCTCGTTCCTTTCTACCGCTCGCTCCATCCTCTTGTCTCTTAACTCAACTGATTTTTTTATTTCCTGCTTTCTTCTCGTCTGTCTGGCTGTCTGTCGACCTTCTGGCCCGGCCGACTGCTCCGACCTCCACGAAGGTCCGGGTGCTTACACTTCCGACGACCACATACACACAAACCGGATGTGACTTGGTATACGCCGCTCTTTCCGACACGCCAGCCATACACACGAGAATTTGTAGCCTCCATAACGTTTTTCCTCCAGCTCTTAGTTCCGCATGATATTTCGCGCTTTCCAGTCAGTAGCTCCTTGGACGATCGCACAGAAAGAATCAACAAACGCTTTCTGAACACACCCACGAGCTCCCCAACACACGGGGCTGAGGAAACCCACGAGCCTTCGCTCTTCAATCTCATCGCGCCAAGAAACGACAAAATGAAACCGAATTGATTCATCGACCGTGTCTCGAATTACCTCGATGCAAATGCGGGCTCATTTTTTCACAGAATTGTTTGTCCAATCGTTTTCATTGTCAAAAGATTTTCAAAAACACGAACGAAACAAATTTTGAAATTGAATCCTACAATGAAGTCGAGCAGATCATGAAAAAAGTCATTTTTGTTAAGAGAAAAGGAAGACAAAAGATTTGTTAATTACTGAAAGATCGTCCGTTGAGGTACTGCAATAAAGTCGAGTCCTTAACGAGCACAAATAGAACGAGTTTCGCACGTTTACCCTCGCCGTTACGAAAGATGATAAAACTGCGACGTCAGGAGTTTATTATTGTCGTAACGAGACGCAATATTTACACTAAAGGAAAAAGTTATTGTAGCAGAAGATGAAACCAACTCACACTTATTATTTACGACGATAAAGTTTAACTGGTAAACGATGTTTTACTATA
The DNA here is from genome assembly GCA_037043255.1 of Diadegma fenestrale. Taxonomy (NCBI): domain Eukaryota; kingdom Metazoa; phylum Arthropoda; class Insecta; order Hymenoptera; family Ichneumonidae; genus Diadegma; species Diadegma fenestrale. Next base: position 1,676,701 of record CM073311.1, on the reverse strand, counting down.
TCGAAGCAAAGTTACAAGTTCGAAATGTATTTTCCGAACCAATAACTCAGTCTTGAAAGTCAACATAGAGTTTATTTTAATGACTTCAATGCTTTATGAGAAATTTAGTCATTTCCTCGTTTTTACTCAGTTCTCCATTTTCTTTTTCATTACGCAAACGATGAATGCACGGAATAGCGAACCAACGATTAACAAAAGGGACAATTATTCTCAAAATATCAACTTTAGTTTTTTTTTCTGAACTCGCCTCGACTTTGAAATTCAACTTTTCCACCTTTTTCGACTTTCCCTGCCCTTGATTATTTCCAAATTCGATTTTTAAAGGGTTATATATAGTTGGAAGACCAAAAAAAATTGTTTTTTTACGAATTTTTTCTGGATTGGGATTTCATTTGATGAATTAAAGGCGAAGGAATCAAATGTAGTGTCATCTGTCAAATCTTTATCGCGATTTTCTATTTTCAAAAATATAGCTTCACGTAGCTCCTGCAGTTGATCTCCTGTGTATTCTCTAAAAAAAAAAAGGCGTTTCGCGGTGAGCAAGAAATCTCCGCTTTGGATCAGCTGAAATAATAAAAACCAAAGAGATTTGTTTGGTGGATAGATGAATCCAGGTATTCATCGAAGGAATAGTTGAAATTTCGAATTTTGATAAAATGGCGGCTCCTTAAAGATGAAATTTCAATTGTCGACCAAATTTGTTTCATTTAATGGTTCAAAAAAGATAGAAAGAAATTTCGGATATCTTATTCCTTCGATGAATACCGGGACTCATCTATCCACTAAACAAATCTCTTTGGTTTTTTGATTTCAGCTGATCCCATCCAGAGATTTCTTGCTCACCGCGAAACGCCTTTTTTTTAGAGAACACACAGGAGATCAACTGCAGGAGCTATGTGAAGCTATATTGTTGAAAATACAAAATGGCGACAGAGAGTTGAAAGATGACACTACATTTGATTCCTTTGCCTTTTATTCATCAAACAAAATCCCAATCCAGAAAAAATTCGTAAAAAAACAAATTTTTTTTGGTCTTCCAACTGTGTATAACCCATTAAATCAAGTTAATTAATATGCTGCAAGTCTTTTAATTGCTCCGACAACCACGAGTGTTCGTTGATCTCCACATTCACTGTGTGCCTTATGGCGGATGACTAAAAAACCGAAGTACCCGAAAATAGACGACTGTAAGAAATAAGTACGAATATAGTTTTCCCGCTCCGTTAGCTTCGGAAAAGAGAACTAATCCGCGTGCGTCTGGTAGCCAGACACATTTCTCATACTTTCTTCGGATTGGTAGTGGGAACGAATGCAATGCAGGGATTAGAATCCATCTGGCTTTTCTATCGCATATCCACCGGGATCTTGTGTAACATGCCTTGGGTAAGACGCGAGTATCGACTTTCCGCAATGCGTTTCGCCTGCATGTGCACTAAGAAAGCATCAACATGGAGGAATCTTAATGTACATCAAGAAAGTTATGAATTCAAGTTTACTAAGTTTCGACTATTTTCATTGTTTAGCTGCGAGTTATCGGATGTTTGCGAAACTGTAGTTGTCTTTGTCATATTTACGTCTCAATGTCTTGAAACGTCAACAGTCATTCCAGAGACATCAGTTGGCAGAACGTTATGGTAGTTTGAATCAGCCTCGAGAGAGATCCGTACTTAGCATGCACTTGGTACACTTCAGTGGTGCGAAATAAACAGCTTCGTTGAGCATCTATCGGGGCAGAATGGGGCAAGGAGCTTTGGGCACAAATACTGTGGCTATGGAGCGTCCACATGAAGGGTGGATCCGTGTGAGTGAGCACTAGGAAGGATCATCAGGGTTCAATGAGACACACATCGTCTTAAGCCGCTCAGCAAAGGAAACTCTGTACACCGACATGAGGATTAACCGTCGATCATTGCTGTGTGTATATCAACTGGGTCTGCTGATGTCATCATCATGCAGCTTGAGGCAACGCTGCTGGTCACAACCAACAGATCATCGTCTTGCCAACCATATAAATGTATTCCTGCTACGGGATTACACGGTACTGGCATTAGGTAGACCATCCGAGAGCCTCAATGGTTTTTCACCATGAGCAAGAAAAACACGTAAAATTTTCATTTAATCATTTTTAAGTCAAATTATATTGTAAAATTATTAAAATCACTCAGGAAGTGGGTCAGAAAGACACTGAACGTCAGTGTTTTGTTCAACCGGTTCGAAATGTCATTCCGGATTCAAACCAGAACTGGTTAACCCTTCGAGTGCATATCGGGTCGTTTTGACCCCAAAAATTCTCTGTTACAAATCGTTTCTTCTAGCACGTAATTTCTGTTTATCTCAAAAAATGAATTGAAGGCAAAAATGCATGTTTACCGAAATGGAACGATGGGAAAAACGTCTTGGGTCAGGTTGACCCAATATGTACTTATAGGAGGCGTGCACTCGAAGGGTTAAGCTTGGCAGGTTCATAGTATCGATGCCGTTAGGTCATCGCTTTTTCCACAGGTCACATGAGAAAATGTTTATCATATCAGAATCTTCTGTTGGTTCGATGCAGAAAGATACAGGCAGGGTCATTTTTTATCACATTACAATGGCCAATCAGTTTGTGGTGGGAAGCATTCCTGTGGGAGCACATTATTCTTTGTCGGATTTGCACGCTCCTATGCTCCCAGATCATGGATCATCTATGGAGAAATCGGATTATACTTTATCGATTAGATCCTTTGTCGTACCGCACGGACGAGGGATCGCTCTGGGGACGAGGGTCCGAACCGCATCATCTCGTGGAATTTGCATACGATCATCCAACCAGACTATGGAATGTTGACCACGACTGTCGAACATATTTCCAATGGATCTCTAGCCCCTGAAGACGTTCCAAAATAAGCTACACCAGCCGTCGATCGCTTTATAAAACGTAGTTGAACTTTCTATGCCATAGTGAAGCTAACTCGACAGGAATGAAATGTTCAACTGCGAAATTTTCATCATTTTTCAGTCCCGGACTTTGCGATAATTCTACACGGATAAAACGAAGTCGAAAATTATTACGAAATATACTAGGAATCCAGTTACTTTTTGCTGAAAACTATAGTATTTTGAGGACAGTTCGGAAATTACAGCAATATCTCGAATGACAGTGCGACGAATCGTTCTAAACAGCATAGTAAAACGTGATCATCAGATTAAAACCGATTTCACAATTTAGCATTGCAATTAAAGGAAATCGCAATGGTCATGGCAAACGAAACAATACGTGTGATAAAATTTCACACATGTTCGATATATATTCATATTGGAATAATAGAATTTTACTATGTCGACGTTTAAAATTTGAGATATTTTCACTCATAACTGAATTCTTATCTGACATAGTGAATTGTTCATGAAAACGAAGCTGAAATTTATTATCACGCGCATTACTGTTTTTTATTCATATAAATAAGAAAAATTGTAAGTGCTAAAAAATACTATGCTGTTTTGCAATCGGTGCTACGATTCTCTTGCTTCTTAAACTTCGTACATGACATTTTCCCAAAACATTTCATTTCTTACTAAACAAAACGAATCCGTTTTCTCCGTGTAAACACTTTTTTGTCGTCGCATTCTACTGTCTACGGTCAATTATTCATGACGGTCCATTCATTAATTTTGTCATCACGTCATTTTCCTCTACGGAATCGTCGAATATTGTGAATTTTACAGTTTCGCCTCGAGCTGCATTTGTTCGTGGCGTGAAATTTAGCTCCGGTCGAAATCCGTTGGACGAGCGTAATATCCAGCAGAGAGATCTTGGATTCGAGTCTCACTCCATCAGGTATTCGAGACCACGTTCCGGGCAACGTGTATGCCGTCAGGAAACCGGAAGTGTGACCCTTATCATGAGCTATAATATAATAGCAGTAGAAAGGAGATTGAATTAGGCGAGAATCACAATGTTCGTGTTGCGTGACTGCGCAGCATTTCGCCTTCGCGTCAATCGAATATCATTTTCCCACAAAAGGTCCGCCACGGTTTTCCTTTCTCCGTGTATTCTTATGCAGAGAGTATGCTCGATTCAATAATATTAACGTGTCCATCAAGACCCTTCTGGTTTTGATGGCTCGAAACGATTGGGTGTAAATTGAGGAAACATCGCGAAAAGAGCGTAGAAATAAGCACAACAAATTATAATATCGATTTCCACGAGCTCGACACTGCCTCAGAACTTGGTCGTTCTATTGGAACTAAAATCTCTCACCAACGTCACAAATTACATGGAAAACCTCTGGATATCCGCAAAGTGATGAAAAATCAAAATATCCACATAAAAATACGAGAAACTTGATATGCGTTTATAAAATCTTTATCAACCATTGACGAACAATATAAAATTTTGTCAACTGGCCTTTGGAAGGGAATTAAGAAGACGATCCCGGAATCAAAGCGTTACATCCCTCTGACAGGAAGTTCAAGATCTGAATTGAGCAAGCAAGTGGTTGAAAGCAGAACGATCGAGGCGATATGTACTTAGGACAACTCAAGGGCTTGAACCTTCTGCCATTGTACGTCTCGAGAGCTGAAAATTCGAATGAAACGTCGTGGAAATCAAATGATAAGTACGGAGAGGGAGAGGCATGAGGCAGTAACTCTTCCGTATTATGGAGTCTGCTTGAAATATTCGAGGTTACTAATACGAAGGAGTGTACGGCAAAAGAGCACCGGGTCGAATTCCTGGCAAGTTGGAAGATTACTGTGTTCTTTTTTCTATATCGCAAGTCCGTAAAAGTTGAGATATTCTTGACTGTGATGCTACTGCGCTGTTCCAACTGCTTCGAAGATTGCACGAAGTCTCATGGCCTTTGCGCGCTCTCTTCCGCGGCAACTAATTCTCGTAGCTGGGTCGTTTTTTTTTGTGGTTCTTCTGCACCGAAGCTCTATAGGGTGAAATTTTTTCGCTGCAGCCTTAATGAAAAGATTTCGCGGGCACTATAGGACGAGACCACTCTTCTCATTTCCGTGCCGCTTTTATGCACGATGCCTCCTATTTCTTTACCGAGGTTGTTCGCTATCCTCATATGTCACTCTGTGTATAGCAAAAGTTCTAGTTACGTTCCGTGCCTAACTGTAAAAATTTTTTTCCCATATCCCTTTTCTCCTTGGAAAGCTTTCATCTCGCTCTCCGTCTCGGTGGCTCTCTTTCCGGCTGTGATATTTGTATACATGTATATTTTGCCATCACCCACCGCAGCGGACTCTTCAAGGCGTGTGCGGCGGCTTCTTCAAATCCTCGTTAAAAAGTTAAAGTGGATTCCCTGCGGAGAGTCCCACGAGTGGTGTGGCTCTCCGCGCACTCCTTCCTCTACACTTTTTTTTTCTTATCCTTCTTTTGCCTCTCGTGTCTGTTCTCTGCCTCTTCCATTTCTGCTGTCGGGGACGACATGGAAAGGCCACGAATGACATTTCGTTTGGAGCCTTCCTCGAGGAGCCCAGCAAGCCTGCTCTCTATATATATATGTGTGTAATGTTTGCTGTATGTTACGACGATGCCGTGCCACATGTAACTGAACGAGCGTGCCATCGAATCTCGGAGGTGAGGAGCGCGAAGGAAAGGTGCGGATGAGGCTCAACCAAGGCACTCGAAAAAATCTGCAGAGACTTATCTCGACCTATTTGTTTTCAAGAAGCGCATAAGCGGAAGCAAATTTACTCAGTTCCCATAGAAATCACTTTCGATGGGAAAAACCATAAAAATTCAACGAAAAACATTCTTTTTATTGATTATTTATTGAATTTTGAAAATCGTGGCAATTTTTCGAGTCGATTGAGTTTTTTGGTCGCAAGAGAGAATCGTTTTATTGGCCGCACCAAATGTTCAATAATAATTATTGGCTCTGCTGAAGAAATAACAGAATTTCGTTGCACTCAAATGATGGAAACTTCAGGATCATGGACGAATAGAGTATAGGAACTGATTGCTTTTTTTTTTAGAAAAGTCTAGTTATATTTTGCGCCTTGTTTCCATTTTGCTCCGGCCTTCCCAACGTTATAGCAGCCTCGGCTAAAGTTTTTCTTTTTGCTTCTATACACTCCGCGCGTCGACTCGATACAACATTCCGTGTGAACCTCTGTCCTCCCGCCTCCGTGCCTCTCTTGGTCATTCTCTTTTGGTGGTTCTCTGTGGACCGTCCGGAGCGGTGAACCACGTTCTACAGAACTCAGGATCCTCGGGACCACATAGCGAGAGCATAAAAGTCACGGAGTAACCGAGAAAAAGAAAGAATGGGAACGCACAGTCGTGTTGCGACCGCGCGAGATCGGAAACGTAGATTAATGTATTTATTAAACGTTGCCCAACGCCGCAGAATCCTTTGCAACAATTTTCATGCCGCGCTTATGTAAAACTTAGCCGTGTACAGAGCAGGATGGTCAAAATTGCTGCCCGATGTTACGAGACACGAGAGCCAGTCATTTTTGAAGAAATCAATCTTTTTTGTCACACTCCATGTCAATCAATCTCTGATGAGCCAACTAGTTGGCCGTTCATTTGAAAAAATCCACTTCCCATTTTCATTTTTCGTTTTTGCTCTCTTGGATCACCCAAGAACCGTCCATCTTGGATTTATTTGCTGCAGGTCAGTGGTGCATCCAAGGAAACAAAAAATAACGATATTTCTTTACGTAACTTTGCGAGTTATATATTCTCGATAACCTTTAAACTTGTGAAACTGTAGCCTGGCTCCAGGTGAGCATATGAAATCTGATAACTAAAGAGTGAGTTTTGAGAATGTTCAGGCTAGATGGGATAGTCTGATAAATTTTAAAAGGTGAACGCATAGACCAGGTATTCGTCGTAGTGTCCATCATCTTTGGCCTCGCTTGATTGTTTGTTTTGGAGCTGAGTTATTTTGTTAACAGACATCGGAGCTCGCTCACCGAGACATTGAGACGTCGAGCAGGATGTTTCGAACGAGTGATTGAAACGAAGTTTATTTACACTGGACGTTACGTGTGGATTTCATTAGCTTCAGTTTTCTTCGATGAATTGCGGAACGGCGTTAATGCTTAAGGAGAGGTGGACGAGCGAGAGAAACAGAGATAAAGAATCGAGCGTTGGCGCGCGTATATTAAGGAGATTCCGGCGAATTTCCATGGCCGAGACAAAAAACTTCAGGTCGTCAACCTCCTTCGAGGGTTTCATGGGCGTAAAGCGGCAGGCGTTAAGCCACAAAACTGTGGTTTTCGATCAGATTTCGTAGTGAAAACTCGATCGATTTTTCTATAAAATTTGGGGCGAAAAAAAATTCTCCGCCACCATTTCCTGATGATTCTGAAGTTTGCAACGTTGAGATTCAACGAAAAACATTTTTTCTATCGATTACTTATTGAATTTTAAAAATCGTGCAAATTTTTTGAGTCGATTGAGTTTTTTGGTCGCAGAATTTCGTTGCATTCCAACCATGGAAACTTCAGCATCATATTTCCTGTGGTTTGGCTGCTTTGACGAGTGTAATCGAAGGCGAAATATTGATATTGAATAAAAGTAGAAAAAGCAGGGCTGCGATTGAGAAGAAGGCGATACAGATCCGTGTGGAGATTGGGGTCGATTTGTGTTGATATACGTCGAGACAAAGTCAATATGCCTTTTTGTCTCGTCTATTAAATCGTTGAAAAAGTTGGCTCGAGGTTTCGCGGCAGTTCGCGCACTGTGGTAGTCGGTCGTCGCGGTGAGTGACTGACAACGTGTCCTTTCCTCTTTCTCCCTTTTGAAGCTTGTTCGCCAGATGGCCGGTTCTCATCTTGGCCCGGCTACAGCAAATACCCGAGGGTACTTTTCTTCTTTTCTGATGATCCTTTTTTCCAAGCCACAACCGAAACCGTCTTCATCCTTTCTCCCGAAGCAGCCTCGCTCTTGCTCACCAGCAGCACTCGATATATCCTCTTTAGTGAGGGACTCGACTCCGCTACTTATTTAGGCCCCACCCCATGGAAGAACAATGATGTCGTACCTTGTCAAGACTCGGGTGGAGTCTCTTACTTAATTGAGTCGAATCTCGGAAGATTCGAGCGACGTTTTTTGTCGAGGGTGTGTGTAAGCAAGAAGAAAGGCAGGAGGAATATCCGAAGGAAAGAGAAAAATTAAACCCCAACAAAAGTCCGATGTACGGGAGTAAGAGAAACGAGAAAAGGGAAACGAGGCGATTTTTACGAAGGAAGAAGGAGAGGACGCGATTGAAGGCACCAGTAAAATACAACCAGTTGTGGTTCAACTCACAGACGCGACATAAACTCCCTCTCTCTCTATTTCTTTCCATTGCTCTCGTCTCGGTTAGCTCCGCGATATAAAATGTTGTGCGAACACCGGTTCACCGTGGGCGATCCAATGGCAAACTTGTATTCCTCTTTCAAATCAATCTTCCTCAGAGCTCCGGGGCTTCGTGGACATCAATGACGAGCCTAATTGTATTATTTGTTGGCTCCAAACAAAAAAAAACCAAAGGATCTTTCATTTTTTTCATACTCCCGAGTACCATAAAAAATGCATTATTTATATGCCACGGAGGAATATTGTATCTGCCAACGAAGTCCAAGTGGCTCGATGAGCTAACAGCTACATCAACGATTTTCCAGGATCATCGAATTTATTGTCTTTTTGCACCTGTGCCTGAACTTTTTATCTGCTTCGCACATAAAAACTGATAACATTCTCAAAGACGATGAATATTGAGGGCACAGGGGAGGGGACCAAATATTTCGCCATCAAAAGTTGTTGTTGCGATTTCGCTTTGTCGCTCGCGATCTCTGATCAACGATAAAAAAGAGTCCGAAGTTCTAAATGCTTTACCAAATTTTGATGACTAGAAAAATTTGATTTTAATTTCGCCGTTTTTTGCTTCCGGCAATAAATGAACTATTGAGTCGACGAAGCAGCCAAGTTTTGATCAAATAAATGTCTCAATGGGGGACACGCGTGTCAGGTCCTGGCAGTCATATGCAAAGAAGTCAATTCGCTCGGGGACGATATTGATTTTCAATGCTCGACAGCACACATGAGACAACATTGGTAACCAGATACAAGCTGAACATACAAAGTGATGGGGAATCCACGAAACACGTCAAAATATATTCGACGACACGAACTTGAGTGCTAAAGCGCTTGATTCTAGGTTGCGAGCAATCAGGGCCGATTACGAGAGGCGGCAATTCGCTACTAGCTGAATGCTGAGAGATTCTCGACTTACCCTGCTCCGTTCGATCCTCAGACCGCCACCTCCGCATCACCAGCAGAGAGTAGTTTCAGTTTATAGTTCGCGTATGCCTCGTTCATCCCCGACTCAGGAATTATATCCGAAACGATCAACTTCGCTCCCTCTAAGTCGTGCAACTCCGGGCTCCATTCGTTCTGTGACACCCAGTCCGAGAACACCAGAGATAGCAAGAGAGTCACGTCCTCAACTAATCTCACATGATCGAGAAATCCACTTTCTCAACCATCCCGCCGATGGTCCTCTAATCCGCCTAATCGTTCGTCGAAGATCGACAGGTTCACAGAGGTTTATGAATTAGTTGATCTTACGGAGGAATCTTGTCCGGCGGTAATTTCTACTTCGTGATTAGGATCGTCCGAATTGTGCGGACGTCGGCGTTATTTCGGAAACAAAAACGTAAAACTGATCAAAACGATTCACTGATAATTGATTGAGCGAGAAAAGTCTACGTTGGCCTCGTGATTCAATTTTTGAACTCTGTCTTCCTATACGTCATGTCACGCGATGACTTCGAGGTGGTTGAACGTGTTAATCGCATCTCTAACATGCGGACCCACCACAGAATTGACAGCGGACCTCGAGGTGTGGCTGAACAGTGTCTGACCCACGTTAACCAAAGCTCCGGCATCCATAAGGCTCGGAATTTTTGATACGGCGTCATAGAAACTCTATTACGATTCGTCGAACAAGCCATTTATAGTGACCGCGCTTGGATCGGCCACAACAAAACAAACAAGAGTTTCCATCTCTGCTGCGTTACGTTTTTAAACCCTTTTCTGTCTTTTTACCGAAGTCAATGTGAACAATCGCGGATAGTCGCGCGGCATAGATACATAAGAACGATAACTCTTTCTTCGCTCTCGTATATTTCCCTTTTTTCGCTCGGGACAATCCAGGAGGCCCGGGCACGTTTGGTCCAAGATCCTTTTCACGATTTCATGGCGGCTTATTTTTGCATGCCACGCTGTTACAATCGATACATATTTCGAAATATACGAGCACGATGTATGGAGAATCTGCACAGATGGCCATTTTATTCCCGAGGGCCAATAACGTCATATATACATAGCAGCTCCGCGGGAACACGAGACTCTTCGAAGATAAAAAAAAATGCATTAGTTCTCATTCAAGGTCAAACACGAGAGCGAGAGAAGGGATCGTGTTAGCTCACGTACACCGGGCTCTATTGAAGTCCTCTGCGCCGATACCCTTTAAATACAGTGGCGTAGAGGGAGAAAGGGATTTCTGGACTCGTGGACACAAAACGGATCGAGGGAACCGCACCATCGACAAAGAGACGTCGCGCGACGTCCCGTAGCCTCTACTAAGCATCCGTCCTCTTTGCAGCGCAGGATTGCTCCCGCGGTGCAGAGCTCAAAAGCGGAGAGAAGGAAAGACCGCGCGACAGGACTCGAAACTCGCCTCTTAAACTCGGTGTTCACTGCCGCCGGAGATTTGTAGCCTTTGCGTGATATATCGCGGCATTTGCTATCTGGCAGGTCTCCCGCTCCCGCCGCTGATGTCCCACCGCCTCCTCCTCTTCTTCCGTGGCTCTTGTATGCCGAGCGCGCGGTTGTGCACCCGCTGAGATACCATGGACACAGAGAGTCCCCCAAATTCGCGCACTCTGGACCAGATGACCACAGAACACTAATACCAAAACACGCGGACCTACGATGAATGCATCCTGAGAATGGCCTACGGCTAAAATACTCTTAACCAGTTTCACTTGCTCCGGGTCCTTCGGATGATTCGTCAAATATGCTCGCCTCCTCCCAAGTTTCCTGCGAGTTCGCTCCAATTTCCACTTGTGTTGATTCCAGTGATTTTGTTGTTCTTACCAGAGAGTTGCCGTAATTCCAAATTCTCCGCAAACTTGCACTACGTTTGAGAATTTTTCAAGCTTTATCACTTACCCTGGATGTTTAGTCAGTCACTAAGTCCGCGTCCAACTTTAGCAAATCCCAGTACTCATCCTTACGCGCACATGCTAGTAGAATTTCTAACTTTAAGGCAACATCATTCATTGGGATCGTAAGAGTCACTCGGTGACGCCATAGGCCAAATTTTTAATTGCAATCATCGGCGCAGATGCCCAAACAAGCTTGAGACCAAAATGACCATCCGCGTGAAATCTTGCAAATATTTTTTCACAAATTTGCTCATTCTCACTTGGCTCTATAACCACAAAGCTGGGAAAAGAGTGCAAAAAACATCGGATAGTCCGAATATAGCGACGTGAGGCCTTGATTGTGGATTCCTGTACTCGTTTGCCTGTTGGAGAACAGAACTTGGGCAATAATGCTATGGCGTGCTATACAACACATCGGTACATAGAGATATGCAGCTTGTGGCTATTTTTGTGGGTTTGCCAGTCGAAAAATAAAAGTACTGCACTCTTATCGATCCGAGGTTGGAGCACGATAAAAAGCGCTCGACATTTTCGTGAATCTGACCGCTACTCCTGCATCAAATGCGTTCAAACATTGGCTCTTTCTCTTCCTACTATTCGCCATTAAATTCGCTCTCTACGGGATAATCAGCTTTCTCGTTGTCTGCCGGAATTCATCGAGCCACTGTATATGGCTTTATTTCGTCGTGTGCACTCCAATACGCGCTCTTTGTAGATACCCGCACGGTGGCAAGCGCCAAGTTAAAAAGAGGGAATCATCTCATGAGTTGAGGGGCTCATCCACTCGTGCATTTCATATAACGGCTCCGAACAGCATTTCAAGAGAGTAGCATTCTGACTAGTTCAAGCTAAAGTACTTGGCGTGTGCCGGAGTAGATGTGATATGTGTGTAATATGGCTTGAGCGCACTGAGTAATTGACCTTTCCCGGAATCGGCCAATCCCACGGGGTCCCATGGATCGCCAGGTATGTCATGGGGTAATCAAACGGAAAAAGTCTTTCAATTCATATTAATTGTGTATGTGTGGCCATGTGAAAATCATGATTTTATTACACGAATAAACTTGGCCATTCAATGAGGGGTCAAAGGTGAGCTGGTTAAATTTGGATTGCAGCTAAAATTGTATACGCAATGAAAATATGTTTTGGGTGAATAAAACATTCAGCATCGTATTCATTCGGGCAGGAAAAAGTGAAGCCGAATGCGGTTGGATCGTAATTTATATGCAGGACAGAAAATTACAATCAACATTTAATGGCACAGGTCAGCGAAAGGTTATTGTTTGCTATGCGTTTTTAGATATAATGCAACAGTAATATATTGCGGCAAACATTTGTACGTTTTCAACAGGAGTCCCGTGGGCGGATGGGAATTAAAATGAAAAAGGGCCAGCCGGAAAGAAAAATAGGGAGAAAGGGACGCGGATAGCGAGAGAGTTTGCGTTGATTTAGTGGTGCGCTGCTACGGGCCAGATGAAGTCCGAGCAGTGGTAGAGAGGAGAGCCAGTTGGGTTGATGGTTTGCGTGGACAGAATTCGCTGCATTTTGGAATATCAACATAGATGTTTCCAGGAGCGTATCCATGTATAACAATATTCGCTATGGCCGTCCGCGGATCCCATGCGAGTCGTACCATGACGCAATGATACAGATAGCCGCCGGAAATGGCGGAAACTAAACAGTGGTAGCCGGAAATGATGCCGGCTACCGCTACGAACTTCCGCTGAGAGAACGCACGTTTCACGAGGAGCCACGGGGACGCGGCTCTTCTATGCTGCGGTATATATAATCGCTCGTTCACTGGAGAGGATTTCGATCACACCGATCCGCTGAATTCGAGAAAAAGCTCCAACATGCAGCCGCAGTTTACCGCATGGACATGTTAAACTTTTGCTTCGGTTAAGTGATACATGTTTCCATTACAGAATCGCTGCAGGACAAAGATGTAAATACATGGAAGTGAGCCAAAAAAAAAAAGATTTGCATGTAAAGACATATAACGATTCTGGGAATCCTCTACTCGTGTCCAGGGCGCAATAGTGAATGCATTCCCAAGTATTGGCATTGCGCGAAGTGTGTGTGCGGTACGCATACGAATTTCCCATTTTTAAACCGCTGTTCCAGCGCAGATCGTGTGCGGTTATTTTATATCACTCGCGTTCCCGTGGGTCACGCCATTCGACGCTGCTTCGATTCACCTCATCCCTTTTTTCACTCGTTCTTCCGCGACGTCAAGCGTTCGCCGTCCATACATGTATTTATGCCGGTAACGATCGAAGTCGGGTGGGGGAGTAAGGCTCATAGAAAATGGGACGGGGTTCCACGAAGTAAAAAGCAGCTGGAGGGGGTAACGTTTGGCAAAAGACAGAGAAAATCGCCGAGCTCGAGGATGCGCTGCGGAACTGGGTTGGGCATTCTAGAGGTTGAAAATAAAATCCGATGGGGTGGAACAGGTGATGGTGGCAGAGTGCCAGGCTTGGAAAAAAAAGAAATTGCCGCTCGCTTACCGGAAGAGGGGTATAGAGATGTGGGCGAACACAGCGCTCGAACCTTTCGCGTGTGCATACGATAAATCTCCATAAATATGTATGAACGTCCTACCGTTCCCACGGGACCTTTCCTACTATAGACCCTACAATCCTTCCCAATACACTCCACCCTTTCGCTTTCACTGCTTCGTCCCCGTGTGTCACTTGCTCCCTAGACTCGACCGGGAGTACCAACGAATTATGACCATGAATCCTATTGACCTGACACTCTAATTCTTCATTTTCATCTTTCAATATTCACTCCCGTCCTCTCAACCAAACGACGTATCAAAATTCAATTGATATTCCTTGGAATATAGGCTTTTTGCTTTAAAATGCAAAGAGGATGACGCGCGTACGTGCATCCGGAAATTCATTCCAAACTCATTTCATTTATACCACCTAACTCGATTTTTCATTTCTCCTTTTCATCAGCATCGAGTCCTTCCTGAATAGTGGCGCGTCGCGACGTTTTCCCACCGACTCCGGCTCAGGTATCGCCACACGGAGAAAGCGAAGTCGAAAATTATTAAGAAATATACTAGGAATCCAGTTCCTTATTGTTGAAAATTATAGTATTTTGAGGACAGTTCGGAAATTACAGCAATATTCCGAATGGCAGTACGACAAATCGCTCTAAACAGCATAGTAAAACGTGATCATCAGATTAAAACCGATTTCACAATTTAGCATAGCAATTAAAGAAAATTCGCAATTGTCATGGTAAACAAAACAATACGTGTGATAAAATTTAACACATGTTCGATATATATTCATATTAGGTTAATAGAATTTTACTATGTCGACGTTTAAAATTTGAGATATTCTCACTCAAAACTGAATTCTTATCTGACATAGTTAATTGTTCATGAAAACGAACCTGAAATTCATTATCGCGCGCATTACTGTTTTTTATTCATATAGAACTGTTTATAATTCATGCTAAGAAAAATTGTAAGTGCTAAAAAATACTATGCTGTTTTGCAATTGGTGTTCCGATTCTTTTGCTTCTTAACCTTCGTGTAGGACATTTTCCCAAAACATTTTATTTCTTACTAAACAGAACGAATCCGTTTTCTCCGTGCACTGGTATGTTTTTTTATTATTTTTTCCCAATTTTAATCTCCATTTGCTCGTCACGTTTCAAAACGCGTCTCAATGGACTGAAGCTTTCGCGGAAAACTTTACACGTAGATAAAGGGCAACGTTTCTTCAATGTTGTTGATTGAATGTCAGCGCCAGGTTGGAGGTTGGGATCGGAGTGCATGATGCATGCAGTTCATCTACGCACTTTTCGAGCGAGTTTATCCGATGGAATATACATGTGGGAAATGCTAGTCAGGGATGCACCGGTCGCTATACGGACTAGGGACACTTGAATGTTCATTAACGGCATATACACCAGTCGGTGCAGAACGAAAGAGACGAGCAGCGTCGGCAAAGCAGCGATATAGTCCCATGGTGGTGAATGCTGCATCTGCAGGAATTATTATGGAGTTGGTGTCCATGTTCCACAGCGACAAATATTTCTGGCGAAATGCTGCCATCGAATGATCGACAATCGACACGCGAGGCGCACCATGAGTTCGTTTACATGAAAAATTAAATCTTCCCTGTCAATGTCGATCATTGATGAACTGTCCGATTGATTCAGTTGCACTGTGGAAAAAAAATTGCGTGGATGTTCGAAATGTCTTCTTTAGTCCAGTCATCAAGCAGCTCGCCGCTTGGTTGACTTGTTGGGCTACCCAAAAGAGCCCTGAGGGCCTACTCCACGTCAGACACAGATTATAGTCAAGCACGCAAAACGGCCGACCGTGTCGTTCTCGATTTTCAACGATGCCGGGCTATATAGACTCGCTTCACGAAGTGGATAAATTCGCTTCGCCGAAGACACTGACGACTCCTGAAAGTGGCAGATGTCGGGAGTTCGCGAAACGAACGAGCGAGTCCGTGACCCAGTTCAAATAGAAACCATCTCTTATAACCCGGATGGTGTGCTCACGCTTTTGGAAGGAAACAAGTCGGCGGCGAAAGAGACGAGACTAAGACGAGAGAGCAAGATACGCTACAAGACATTGAGAGAAACGAACGACAGCGGAAAAGCAGAGAAGCAAAATTAGAGAAACTGTCGGACCGTATCAAAATTACGGAACATCAAATACATGCTTCACTCGCTTTCAAATTCTACTTGTAAATATATTTATATGAATTTACTCAGTTGTCTTTTGCCTCAACCAAGCGTGAGATCAACAAACTCAAACATAAATAGGACATCCAAGTTTTCTCTGCTCTCCAGAAACAAAACACTGATACACTTTTCTTTCCAGCATTCGGTCTCAATATGATGTTGTAAATTGTTTTTTTTTCTATCACTTTTTTAAAAATTTACTTTCGCGGACAAATGAAAATTCATTCGTTGAAAATCAGAACAGTGCATGTTGAATTGTCCTCGTGCTATGATCCTTTTCATGTACGTACATCAAATCATTGCTCCAGACGAGACATTTTCATGCTCAATAAGAATCATTAGCCATTGCAGAGTACGTGATTCCATATGCGAACTGAATTTTGCGTTGTGTTACATCGACCAACAACATAAACCGGGATGCAGACTGTGATGCGCCATTAGGCCATGCTCTTCTCACAGAAGTAGAGCATCGAATCGATGCATTCAGTTATGTGGGCATATATGCAAGTGACTGTGAAAATCCTCCCAGTAGATTTCAACAACGAATATCACTACGAATCACCCCAATCGATATGTATTAATACAGATTTACCAAATGCAAACATATGCCTATTGCGGTTTCCCCAACAAACTCTCTAAAAGGAATTGGCTTCCGGAGTTATCGAGGGGCGAATATCACAAACAATTACCTATAATTCGTTCTCATCAGGCTTTGCTATCGTGCGGTAAAAATTCAAATAAATCAATCAATTCTGCGCCCTCAGATTTGCATTTCCTGTCACTGCCAACTTTTTCCCTTTACTTGCAATGCAGTTTGAAATTTTTTCAAAAAATCCCCACATGCAATGGAAAAAGTATCGAATGATTCAATTTTATGCTCATCCGGTGTCCATTTTTTTTTTCGAGTACCAAGGAACTTGATTTTGGTTCAGACAGTCATCAATTTTGATGGGTTTCATATTTATATTTTGAAGGTCCAGGTAGATCGATCCATTGCTCAGTTTCTACGTTTGACGATGCGATGACTGCCAAAAACGAGAATGATGAATTTGAAGGGTTGACATGGAAGCTCGTAGTCGCATTGGCGAATATTATTTACCTGTCAACTTTGTGAGTTTATCGAAAAAAATGTTGGACTGAATATGAAGCGAAAATGAAAAAAATTTGGAGTCGCAGTCGGTAGGACTCGAACCTACGCTCCCAGAGGGAATCTGATTTCTAGTCAGACGCCTTAACCACTCGGCCACGACTGCTCAGTTATAAATTGAACTTAAGTCATGTGTATACTAGGGTGCTTTTTTTTTTGGCGACATTTTTTTTTTTTCACTCCCATCTCGCATTTTTGTGGGGAATACCTTAAAGAAAATTCCCTGAAAATTTGAGCCCTTAATATTAATTTTAAGTACTCGCCCAAGGCGTCCGATGATTTCCCCTTTAAAATACACGTAAAGTTCGATTTTTCTTCTTAAAAGTTCTACAGATCAGAGGCATTTAAAGGTACGATCTTGGTCGACGAACCGATTTATTCATAATTGAATGCTCTACAAAAGTGTCCATTGTGACGTGATTGTAACTCGAACTGGCGAGGTCGTACGGGTCACTAAACCCAATTTTTTCATGAAATTCTCGTTTTTTTACCTCTATCTCGTAAATGACAAGAGCTACAGAAAAAATAAGAATGACAAACTTGGAGGAAATTCAATTTTCTACAAAAAAGTATTAAAGCACCAAATCGCTAACATCGATGTTTCTTCAGATATTGGGCTTTTAAGTTGAGGTAGTATGGAATTTTCATGGATTATTGAGCTAAACTGTATAAGTTGTTGATTTATTATTCTTTATTGTCATTTCAATCATCAAATATTTATTCGTTAAGTTGCAAATGATTGGAAAGTTGAATAATTGAACGTTTTGAAACTGATATTCGAGAAAAAAACACATTTTCAAAGTGCTTAAAATTATTTTTTTCACTTTTCACGAATTTTTCAATTGATTTTCTCCCGATTCTTCTAATTTACTTACCAGTAATTGAATACCTATGAATTTCTAGTTGAAAATATGTTGTAAATTTACAAAATTTTCAACTAGAAATTTACAAATTTTACAAAATTTTTGTAAATTTACAACATATTTGTGACTAGAAATGTATAGGTATTCAATTACTGGTAAGTAAATTAGAATAATCAGGGGAAAATCAATCGAAAAATTCATGAAAAGTAAAAAAAACAATTTTGGGCACTTTGAAAATGTGTTTTTTTTCTCGAATTCCAGTTTTAAAACGTTCAGTTATTCAACTTTTCAATCATTTGAAACTTAACAAATAAATATTTGATGATTCGAATGACAATAAAGAATCATAAATTAACAACTTATACAATTTAGCTCAATAATCCACGAAAATTCCATACTACCTCAACTTAAAAGCCCAATATCTCAAGAAATATCAATGTTAGCGATTCAGTGCTTTCATACTTTTTTGTAGGAAATTGAATTTCCTTCAAGTTTGTCATTCCTATTTTTCCTGTAGCTCTTGTCATTTACGAGATAGAGATAAAAAAACGAGAATTTCATGAAAAAATTGGGTTTAGTGACCCGTACGACCTCGCCAGTTCGAGTTACAATCACGTCACAATGGACACTTTTGTAGAGCATTCAATTATGAATAAATCGGTTCGTCGACCAAGATCGTACCTTTAAATGCCTCTGATCTGTAGAACTTTTAAGAAGAAAAATCGAACTTTACGTGTATTTTAAAGGGGAAATCATTGGACGCCTTGGGCGAGTACTTAAAATTAATATTAAGGGCTCAAATTTTCAGGGAATTTTCTTTAAGGTATTCCCCACAAAAATGCGAGATGGGAGTGAAAAAAAAAAAATGTCGCCAAAAAAAAAAGCACCCTAGTGTATACAGATGAAAGAACTGCGGCAATACGCCGTGGGAGAAAGTCAGGAGTAGGGGAGGTGCACAAGTGCAAAATTTTTAGCTGAGGCAGTCGAGAGACTCGTGAGTGTCTGGAAAATGCAGCAGCAGGTGAAAGTGAAACTGATATCAGAGCAGTCGTGGCCGAGTGGTTAAGGCGTCTGACTAGAAATCAGATTCCCTCTGGGAGCGTAGGTTCGAGTCCTACCGACTGCGATTTCGTTGAATTTTTTTGCAATGCATTTTTTTACTGGCTGGTTCGTGCTCGAGCTTTTCCATTTGTTCAATTTTTTTTATCTTTTTCACTGGCAATTGCACGAAGCGATTCTCGT
This sequence comes from Diadegma fenestrale, assembly GCA_037043255.1. NCBI lineage: Eukaryota > Metazoa > Arthropoda > Insecta > Hymenoptera > Ichneumonidae > Diadegma > Diadegma fenestrale. The sequence continues at coordinate 1,657,570 of CM073311.1, read as the reverse complement.
TAAGGTTTCCCAATGGATCGCAGCCGTTTTTTTCTTTTTTTTTCAACAGCTTTCGAACGTCTCAAAAGAGGTTTCTATAGGAAAAGAAAACGCGTGACTGAACGATTATGTAAAGTGGTTGAGAACCGAGCATTCAATTAGTAGAAAAGGTCGAGCAGCTTTTCCCTCGTTCTTGCTCGATCTTTCATTTGCGCCCTCGTTCTCGTCATCGCGGCATTCCACGCCAACCGCAATCGTTCGTGATTTGAAAAATTATTTGTCCCTCCGTCGCTCTCCCTCGGCTGCTTTGATTAATCGCAGACTGCTGTACTTTCTGTGTGAGCCGGACAGAGAGCGAAGAAAGCCGCGAGAGGGTGGAAACGACGTTCTCAGTTCCTGCCTTCGATATCCCTTGCTCTCTCGCACCCTTTCCCTGCGATTTATCGTTCGCAATTTGTCCTCAGCGGCCCAGCATTCGCCGCTAGCACGTCTGACGTACGAGACGAATTAAGTAGAGCACACTAACGACAAATTCCTGATGCGGATGCACCCGAATTCCAACTTATCGTCCGGTCTCCCGAGCATTAGAAAAATGATCCGTCCGACCAGCACGAACGGTTATCAACCGACAATACAACGTTCAATATCACCCCAGCATATCGCAAGAGATTGAAGCAAAAGCAACGTGAAATTAACACCGACGCTTACCCGACTTTTTCATCCTCGAACGTGCCAGGATGTTGCCGGCCTTTTGAGACCCACGTAACTGTTAATTTCAAGCCAGACAACACCCGTGGGAAATTACTACAAGTAACATCATTGACTATATAAAAAACAAAGACGAGGCTTTTGTATACAAGAAATAAAAACGAATAAGGTTAGCAGAAAAAAGAAAAGTAAGCTCGATATGCATACACACTGCTCGCAGTAAGTCTAGCGGAAGATGCGGCGCACTCTTGAGCTTCTTGAAGCTTGAAAATTGCAAGCACAGCACCATAGAGAAGACAAGATTTTGTTTTCCGCTTGGTGCGTCTAGAATCGTTTATCTCGGAGAAATTAAGGGGCGTCAAATTTGCCGGGAAAAGAAGGCAAGATTTGGGTGTGAAATTAAAACGATTAGCGACGTTAATTCTTTCGAAGATTGCGCCAACTTGTCGAAACTAATCTGCCCCCTTCAATTTAAGTCTCTTTTCTCTCTTCCGCTTCGATTCTTTCGCACATTCTATGGACCCGAGGCTATAGATACTCGACGAAATATACGCTCTGTATAAAGTGTACCGTGGTCGATTCGAGTTAGCAAAGGAGAAGCTTCCCCTTTGTCCTATTATCTGGCTCTCTCGATCGCTGGCTCTAGCCAGCTCTCGCGATAGTGGGAGACTCGCTCTCTCGATTGCGCCTTCGAGTGCCGATGTCTCATAAAAGTGGAGAGGAAGAAGGTGATGGAGAAAAATGGAAAGTACGCGAGGCAAGATATGAGGAGGTGACTATGAGAGGCCTTTCCTCTCTATATAGCAAAGTACACGTCGCATTTATAGGTTATTATCCCACCACCCTCTCATAAAAGTAGGCGTGGATGTGATGATTCTTTTCATGTACCACGTACGAGTTTCTTCGCGTAGAACTTGGCGCAGCAGAGTGGGAAGTGGACTCTGGAGCTGCAAGAATTCTCATGAAGTATTTCTTATTTCTGCAGGGACGGAAAAGAATCTGCAGAGAGATAAAAAAAAGCGAGATGTCAGCAAATAAAATCTAATAAGTCGATAAATAATGGTCCCAACTTCTTTGGGCGGTGTGCGGGACCATAAAAACCTTGAAGATGCCCTTTGCGGTTTTCGACAACTCCGAAGATTTGCTGCTGATCACAGTGAGTTGCATCGAAACAAAATCGCCCCCGAAAGCTCATTAGTCAGTGAAAAGAAACTTTTCGGTGGAGGAAATAGATGAAAGTAATTTTGATATGGTTCTTTGAGGAAAGTTCATGAACGTGCTTGCGATGTGGGGAAAAGAGTTTTCATCAGCAAAAGGAGAAACGGGGAGGAGGAAAGATCGAAAGAAGTGTAAAGAAGAGGGCGGGGTTTCAAGTTGAGAGAGATTCCGTGCTAAACGAGATACGACGTGGAGAGAGTGGCTGACCCGCCACCGACGTAGATGAACGCGCGCTGCCAAAGGTATTGGTAAGAAGCTCGAGGGGTCTGAGCAAGCGATAGGAATTCTCCGCTATTTATAAAGGGGTTATTAGCAGCCCCGGGCAACCCTGTCCCGTATCACCGATCGGCATTGCTTCCATCAACAAAGAAGACGTGAGAGAACTAGCCACTAGGGATCCAAGAGCAAAGACTCTTATTTCTTTGTCTCTCAGGCTCGATCACGGCTATTTTATATCGAGATCCTGCAACTCTCGACACGCGACCCCTCCAACTTTTCAACTCATCATGATTCCGTTCCTCCGTCCGTGTATATTGCTTCCGCCCTATTTTTTTATACTTATTTCCTCTCCATCACACGACTCTGCATTTTTGCGATGTCTCAAATTGTTTCTACCGATTCTTTTCACTTTCAAGATTCGTTGACATACGAGAGTATCGATTATTTCGATTGTGTCATGCAAACCGCGTGACGACATCTCAAGCAATAATTAGATTAAAATCTGACAATAAAATTTGTTGTTATTTAGGCAGCAAACTTTAATCTCTTTCAAAATCATCCTAGGTCAACCAAGTTTCACTAAATATTTTCCAAGTCGAAAGTCACTTGACTTGACAGTGGCTTCACGGAAATTTCTTACCCTTATAAAATCAGAAAAACATTTAAAATACTTCCCGATTAGATAAAACGCGCATTAAAGTCTCGATTCATAAAAAAAACTCCAAGGGTTCCGAATCAATGAAAAAATAGTGGGGTCAATGAATGTTTGGAGGAGATATTTCTAGTAAAAATCGACAGGATGCTCGGGACATCTCATTTTTTAGGAGTTTGGCAACGGATCGCTCGCTAAACGAAAAGCAGATTGTCATTTTCTCTTGGGAATTGTGCCCCACTTCATTCGTTATTCCCTGCGCCATAACGGAATCTCCTTAAACAACCGAAAGCTGTTCAGTGATGACTTCCCGAATTATTTTTCCGATAAAAAAATGAATTCCCGTAGGAAATGAAAAGCTTTTCCCGAGTTGCGTCAACGCAACGCAGTAGCGGAACGAAATAAAAATTCCTATCGCGATCAGATGAATCTCTACAGAAATAAATTGAAACAAACTCTTTCCGCAAATGATCGATCCCATAAAATCTGGAATCAAAATTCGTGCAAAAAAAAACAAACTAAATTTTTGAATAATTGAATATAAATTTCCTTGAAAACACGAATTCAGAGCCGAGCGAGAAAATAGTTCATGAAACATCACGAAGGTGAATAACAAATAGTGTAAACGTCGTTAGGGCATGGAAAAGAATTTATTGATTCTGCACCGCAGAAGCGATGAGTGCGTTGTGTATCGCTTCCCCAAAGGTTGGATGTCCTCGGGCGAGCTCGATACTCGGTTCGGTGACCGTTAAGCCACCTGCCAGCTCGCGTATCGCTCGCTTGCCGGGGGGCAGTTTTTTGAGTTGGAAGGAAAAAGACTGTAGGGAGCTCGTGCACTTTTCCTAGCAACGAGACCAGAAATGTGCGGGAAAAACTGACCCACAGGGTCTCGTAAAAAAAAACCGCAACGATCTATTCCGGAACAAAAAAAAAAAAAACCATTCTCGTTGCGTCAATGTTCCATCATTTATTGCACCCGAAATTCTTGCAATGACACACGAGTGTACGAAATAAAAAATTTCCCTCGCCGTGTTAATATGAATCGTGAAAAAAAAGGTCAAACGCGAACGTACGATTCAGTTCAGAGCATTCATAGCGCCATCAAATTTAAAGTACAGTACTTTGTAACGAATTTATATCCGGCAAAAATGCAGATCTTGACGTTGCGTACATAAGAGTTACGATTGTACGACACGCCCTTTCGCAAGGTCGTATACAACGCTCGTTCCTTCTGTTGGTATGCATGTTAAAGCGATGCGAGGACGAGAGCTGCGAATAAAAAAGATATAAAAAGGGCCGCAAGAACAAAAAGAAAAAAAAAGTGCCCATGGCAGGGCGGTGGAACCGCGAAAGAGAGAGCGCGGTCCGCATGGAAGCACCCGTCGTTATCTTCAATTCTTATGATCGTACAGGTGCTCAGTGAATTCCTTTTCATACGTGACATATTATTTCGCAGCGAGAGGAAAAAAATCTTCGATTTACTAACGCCCTTGAAAAATTCGTTACCCCATTTTGCAAAAAGAAAAACAATATTCTGAAAACTATCAATTTCAATGAAGAAGAAAGTGACGAAAGAATTTTTGACCTCGATCGAGAATTATCGAAGGGTGAAAATGGAAAGCACGAGGAGAAAAATTAATGCAGAGGGCGAGAGGATGCTTTTAAGGGGTTATATACAGTTGGAAAACCAAAAAAGCTTGTTTTTCTACGAATTTTTTCTGGTTAGGGATTTCATCTGATGAATAAAAGGCAAAGGAAGCCATTTTTTGTTTTCAACAATATAGCTTCACATAGCTCCTGTAGTTGTGTACTCTGAAAAAAAGGCGTTTTGCGGTGAGCAAGAAATTTCCGGGTGGATCAGCTGAAACAAAAAAACCAAAGAGATTTGTTTAGTGGATACATGAGTCCAGGTATTCATCGGAGGAATAAGATATCCGAAATTTATTTCTAACTTTTTTGAACCATTAAATGAAACAAATTTGGTCGACAATTGAAATTTCATGTTTGAGGAGCCGCCATTTTATCAAAATTCGAAATTCCAACTATTCCTCCGATGAATACCTGGATTCATCTATCCACTAAACAAATCTCTTTGGTTTTTTTTATTTCAGCTGATCCAAACCGGAGATTTCTTGCTCACCGCTAAACGCCTTTTTTTTAGAGTACACACAGGAGATCAACTGCAGGAGCTATGTGAAACTATATTTTTGAAAATAAAAAATGGCGATAAAGAGTTGAAAGATGACACGTCATTTGATTCCTCTGCCTTTTATTCATGAAATGAAATGCCTATCCAGAAAAAAATCGTAAAAAAAACAGTTTTTTTGGTTTTTCAACTGTATATAACCCCTTAAGAGAATCACGGATCGAATCTATCAAGGTGGTACGATAAAATTTAAAGAAGTCAATGGTATAATGCTGTATATGTGTAAGTATCGGTTTGAGGCATAAAGCTGGTGACCGAATGGTTTTATCGTTTTATATCGCTTAGCCCGAGGACTACCGAGTAGATGGGCCAGGGTAAGCCATTCTAGCATCGAAGGATCGCGGTGTTTGAGCAGGAAGAAAGAAGGAAAAGCAGGGGATCAGTAGAATTCTTCGGTGTAAAATGTTGAAGGATATAAAACTCATTCGAGGCTGTCAGAAGTTATACCCATTAAAGATTAATAAAGCATCAACGCGAAGAGAGTCATGATAGCGACGGTGTTGGGTGTTCGTTGGTGTGAGCGAGAAGCGAGTGGCAAGGTTGGTGAAGTGTGCTACGAACACGGACACATAAAAGTGCAAATACCAGCGGCACGTTATGGCATACGTGGTGGGAGCGAGGAGACCGCACGCCCGCGGATAAAAGGAAAAGGATGGAAAGTATGGATTGTGTGATGGAGCAGCGACAGGAGTTAAAGAGTGAGATCTGGAGGAAGAGAAAAATAGCGTGAAGCTAAGGTCGGAAAGAGTATAGAGCAGAAGGGAAGTTGGCATGGGAAGAGGAAGAGGCAAAAGGTCGAACCATTTGGCTTTACGCCACACCTCTTGAATTATTTACCTTTTCCACCTTCACTGCTCGCTCCCTCGTAATACTGCAACTTAGGAAGCTGCTCTGTCTTTTTCTCTCTTTCCGCGCTGCTCCAAGCCAACTAGTGGCAAGAGAGGAGAGTTGCATCGACCATGAGCAATGTACTCACCCTCTTTCTTGCAGACACCAGCACCCCACAAGCTGCATTTACAGGTTCGTTCGAGGTTGCTAAAGTTGCAGCACACATTCCTTCTCGCTCTACATCCCTTACCACAGCGTTTGTATCTAGCCTCAGACCTCCCTTGCACCCTTAACTCCGGGCTACACCTCACGCGAGCATAAAAGTTACCGGCACAGTGTGCAGCCCACCTCCAGACGTCCAGTGAAACAAAAGAGGATGTTGGACATGGAGAAGGAAAGAGAGACCGACTGAAAAGTTAGCTCGCGCGGTCGGCTCGCTTTCCAACACATCCACCTGCAATTGCGGTTACGTGTTACAGCCAACTAAATTCGTTCGAACTCTTAATTACAAGTGGAGGGAGAGTTCTTGGCAGTCGATGCACCACCGATAATAAAGATGCGGCCAAGCTAACCGGCCTCGCTCTCTGTTACTCTATACGCGTGCACCGTATACTCTCTTGAAAATCGTGAAACGGATCAACTTAGCCTGAGCAAACGCTTCCCGACGTTGCACAATGTAATCAACAGTTAAACTCAATCCTTGTACACAAATCCACTCTCGTTTCAAACAGTTTTGCTTTCACGATGTCTACCAAAGTCGATGTAAACGAAAGGTTGTTAAAACAGAGAGTCTCCGGAGACAGCAGATTCCCTTGCAACCAGTCGCCGTCAGACAAATCAAACTAAAGTTTGCATCGTTGAAAAAAAAAATCAGAAACCTGTTTTTGTTCATCAATGCGAGTCTGTCTCAATTTTTCTAGTCGATTCAGTTTTCCAATGGCAGAAAAGACTCTGCCCCATTATCGTTGATCAACCCTGTACGAAAATTCTCTGCTCTGGTATAAATAATAATAAGTTTTTACTGCGTTTTAACAAGACGAACTGCAAAATCGTGCCAGACAGTGGACATCACGAAGAGCAGAAATTTCTATGCGTCCATGAAAAAAAAAAAGCTGACACGAATCCCACTTCTAGATCTTCATTGCTGTCCATTTTTAAAGAATTATCAAATTCCACTGCTCGCAAATGAGGAAAAATTAACGCTTTTCCTTGTAACTTTTTTTTCCTGCTTGCTGGACTGAGTGACATTCTTGACAACGTGCATGTCGTCTAGTAGCTCGTGAATTTGATAATTCAGGCTTTGGATATCGGTAACTGAATTCCTGGGACCGCTAATGGACTCAAACTCAATGCTGTGGTTTGGCTTCCGGTTGATAAATTTCTGTAAAAAGCTGGATCCATGTTGGGGAGCCAATAGATTTTGGTCTCGTGGGTGGAAGCAGAGAAAGCGGAGCACACGATGGTTCGCCACTTGCATAAGCAGGACGTACATTTATGTGTCACAAATTTTCACGATGTATATTCAAGTTGGAACATGGTTTCGTATATTTATTATATATTTGGTTATATATGGATGGCCCACAGCGACCACGAAAAGGGCAAAATGTATGGATCTCTCGATATAAATAATCGACGTAGGGTCACCATTGGGTCTCCGCTCCTGCTACGAGGGTTACGTGGATACCGGAGGTGCGTGCTCGCACCAGACCCGGTCATTATCCACATTCGATCGAATAAATCAATTAACGGTTCGCGCGCCCATGGGACTCCGGAGAGAGAGAGAGAGAGAGAGAGAGAGAGAGAGAGAGGAAGAGCAAGAGACCGGTTGTGCGGGCAGGGCAAGTGCATGAGACTTTTGGGAACGATAACAAACTTCGCCACGAGTGAAAATGCATTAGGAATCTTCGATGCACTTCAGTTTGCTGAGTGCTGTAAACACGTCAATCGTTGCACTACAGGAAAATCATAGTTTTGGAGGCTTCGATCAACATTTTTTCATTCTAAAACCACATCCTCGGAGTCTTGACTGCCCATGGCCATTTATTTAGTCATACTCCTATTTTGCGAACATGCAATCGTTAGCAATAAATATACCGGTGGCCTCGGGTTAAGAGCTGCATGGAACGTGCCTGGGTGGCTAACTGTCGTCGTATTTTGGAACACTATATGCAGCCTCTCAGCGTCACGTAACCAAAGCGTAATAAAAATGCTGAACTAAGGGACATTTATGTTCTGGGACTTTGACTTTTTTATTGATTTTTTTTTTTTTACATCGATTCCAGGTTCAATGGCACTTTATGTGGAAAATATACACACTAGAGCATAATAATCAACGTGAATAGATTCTCAAACGTCGATGACATTGACCGCATTGTGCCCAACACTTTATCGCCCGCGACGACGAATCATCGCTGCAATAAATTTTCGTCACTTTTGAGGTAGACGAGGAAAACCTCAGAGTAAAATCGTACATCGTGCTCGCTATGAAAATATAAAAATTTGCCAAGATCCTCTTGCATGAAAATAGATTCTCACGAATTATCAGCAGATCAACTGGCTGAGAATTTCGAAACCCGTAATTATTCTCTGCCCGAATTATTGATGGTCAACCCAATCATTTATAGATTCTCCCTCTCTCTCTCTCTTTCTCTGAGACTCCGAGACGTTGTTTCGAGCCATTCTCCAGAAAAAGATTTACGTTAATTATCTGCCGTCCAGTTCTTTTTTCTCTGCTTCATTTTTTTTTTCAAATAGCATCCGTTTGGACCGTCTTAATTTGTTTCCACGGCTAATTATTCAGTTTTCATCGTCATATTAGAAAATTATGATTCCGACAGTGTTTTTGTCATTTCGCAAGTCCCACACGCGTACGACACGTTTGAACTCTAGACACGGTTTAAGAGTCTTTTCGTTTTTATTCGTCAAGTCTATAATCTAAAGGCCGTTTGATTGTGCGAGATGACTATTTGGCCTGTAACGAAGGAGGAAAGTTTGGTGTTTTTGTCTCTTACTCGTGTCGTTCTTGTACGAGGACGATGCGATGAGGCTGGAAGATGGAAACAGTGATCGTAGAGAAGGCGAGAGAAAGACGCGGGGCTTTAACTCACGGATATTATAATGGATTCAAGTGGCACGTCACGCGCTTCAACAAACACGTCACGCAGGGGAGATCTATCTTTTACTGAGGCAGCCCGAAGCATGGCCAGCACGTTCATCAGAGGCCCGCGAAACGAGATCCCGTTTTTTTATTCTTCGCTTTCTCATCCCCTATATCACTACCTGCTGCTTCTCTTTCCATTTCTTTTCATCCTCGCGTTGTCTCCTCTCATCCAGGAGGTGCTGAAACCTCAACCACGCCCCAGCCACCCGCGTATACCTCGTTTTCTATAACGGCAATAGCTTTAGAACGTACATCCCAAAACCAACGGATATATATATATGTCTATGGAGTGAGCAGATACTTGGAGCTATACAGACATATGCAACGATGATGCTACTGTCGATCGTGCTCGTGGTCAGCCTCGCCAACCACAGCATCGGCTCTTCCCTCGCTGCACTAAAGTCGACACGATCAGGAAACACGAAATTGATTGTACCACTTGCTATTTACGCAAGCTACTAATTACCGTTGACTAGAAAACCACACTGAAGAAGCTCAGCTTCGTGATGTCGAGAGAAGGGAAAATAAATAATGTCGAAAAAAAAAACTGTTTTCGTCAAATATTCATCGTTTTTTTCGTCGATTTATTTTTTTCGTCATTCGTAAATTAATTATGTTAAAATAAAGATCGAGCCCGGACACGAATGTTATCGTAACAATCGTAATCGCAAGGAGAGGAAAATACAGATTTTTGTCAAATATTCACAATCTTTTTTCATGATTTTCTTGTTGCCATTATTCATAAATAATCGAATAAAAATAAACGTAACGTCTGGACAGGTATTTTATCGTAAAAATCGTATTTGCCAGTTACTCCAGATCGCAAAGACACGCGTCAGCGTTGAATTTCTATGGGAATTCAGAAATAAACTCACCCCATTGTAAATATTGAGTAAAAAATAGTCGGAATTCTGTTTCTAGTTTTTTTTTCAACTCTGCAACTAAAAAATCGCTTTTTTTATATCGTTCAATTGAAATGAAACGTTGGATTGAAAAAATAACGATTTAGTATTTATATGGAATCGATGAATCCGATTTTGTTGGATCGCGGAATTGAGTGGTCTGCAGTCGAGTGGAATTTCTGGAATAAAACTGGTGCTAGAAACAATTCTTCGGAGACCCGGGCAATATATTCGGCCGAGTTGCTCATCCATAGTCATGACGATTACAATAACAAATAAGTGACAACTCGGTAGCAGCCCACGTGAGTATAGGGATATCGCAAGAGCAGAACCTCTCGTCCCATGAAATACAGAGAAATTTTTCTCCCGTCGAGCAGACTACACTCCACGGGATCATTCGAGTCAGACGACGAGAGAACTCGAAAGATCGACGAGTTTCTCTGCAGAGACTTTCGAGAGACACACAGCATCCAGAGAAAACGTCTCTATGTATATATATTTGTGGGGAATGAAGAGACGGACCAAAGGTTAAACCGTGCAAGGGGAATCGTGTGAGAAGACATACGACCACGAATGCTCGTGACGTCAAGAGTGAGCACAAATCGATTTACCACCATCGATATTATATTTGCTATTTTGCTACTTTAGCAGAAACAGAAACCTCGACATCATTTCTCCATTTTATTTTTTCGATATTTTTCGTCCACTTTAAATTTACGAACAAATTCAACGAATTCTCTCTCCCATGACCTTGATGTTAATATAATAACAATTTTTACACCCCCACGACATTGAATCTCATCAGGAAGAATCAATCGTCTCAAAATTTCATTTATTTTTAATTCGTTCCCATATATGGGGTCAACAGTTTTCATTAAATTGAAAAACAATCCATGAAATTGATTCAATTTTTTGTTGCCATTTCTCAATCTAATTCTTCTGATATTTTTGACTTTAAATTTATGAACAAATTAAACGAATTCTCCATCCCATGACGTCATTCCAATAATTATAATTCTGGGAACACCACAATATTCCCATAATACATTCTCATGTATTACGACAACTTTTTTCATTGAATTGAAAAAATAATTCAACAAATTGACGAAATATATTGAAGCGATCTAACCCGAGGTCACATTTCTGCGGGGGGAGTCTTCGAGATGCATGTTCGCTGCTCTGCGATCGAATCATTCAGGAAAGGTCCCATTTCATATGGGACCTTTTGTGCAAGTATTTCCATGTCTTTGAATTCTTATGACATTCTTCCGCGATGACTCTACAGATTTAGAAGCTCATTGAGCTCCACTGCTTCGTTTTTTATTCAAAGCATTCAATCGAGACAGGATTCCTCGCGATGTTCGTTAATAAAATTAATACGGGAGACGAGGTTGAAAAGCATTTCACAGAAATTTTCAAGCTCTACTCGTTTGTGCGGTTTATGAATTCATTGAGACGGAAAGCGATAATCGAATGAGAATGGATTTCCGGAAAGCGATGATGGCTGCGTGCACGAATTCAATTCGCTTGGGAAATACCTTCGAAATTCAGGGAACACGGCGATCTTTATTTTTATTTATAATTCCTAGGAAAGACGGTTCAGGAAATACTGCACTTTTTTCGATGTTCATTCTTGACTCGAGATTTTTCAATGATCTTGAGGAAAGGAATGAGATTTTCAAGAATAACTTGTTGCAAATCCTTACAAAATCAATCACACGGAGGAAACGGATTCATTTTGTTTACTAAAAAATAAAATGTTTTGGGAAAATGTCCTATATGAAGGTTAATAAGCAAAAGAATCGTAGCACCAATTGCAAAACAGCATAGTATTTTTTAACACTTACAATTTTTCTTAGCATGAATTATAAACAGTTCTATGTGAATAAGAAACAGTAATGCGCGCGATAATGAATTTCAGGTTTGTTTTCATAAACAATTTACTATGTCAGATAAGAATTCAGTTATGAGTGAGAATATTTCAAATTTTAAATGTCGTCATAGTAAAATTCTATTATCCCAATATGAATATATATCGAACATGTGTGAAATTTTATCACACGTATTGTTTTGTTTACCATGACCATTGCGATTTTCTTTAATTGCTATGCTAAATTGTGAAATCGGTTTTAATCTGATGATCACGTTTTACTATGCTGTTTAGAACGATTGGTCGCACTTCCATTCGAGATATCACCGTAATTTCCGACCTGTCCTCAAAATACTATAGTTTTCAACAATAAGTAACTGGATTCCTAGTATATTTCTTAATAATTTTCGACTTTGTTTTCTCCGTGCACTTGTAATGTTTTCGTTAATATTTAATTGATACCGACGGAGCAGCATGGACGATGGAGATGTATAGAAAAGTTGTGAGGGAGATTCGCTAGTCAAATTGGTTTTCCGTCACACACAGCACGTTTGTGTATATTCGTTGGAACGGCGTGTTGTGCAATCGTCACTAGACCCTTTTGGGACGTGACAGCGTCAGGATCACATGGAACCGCCTAAGCTGACAAATTCAGTTTAAACGTTTGTTTGAATTTTCACGTTTGCCAGAAACGGCGATTGGAAAGGGATGAAAGTTGCATTGGCTTGGAGCAGATGTGACTGTTTGAAAATTGGATCAATGGAAACGCAGGACGAGGAAAACGATAACGAAAAATATGAACTTTTTTTGTACACTGTAAAAAAAGAGACGAATTTTTGTATATTTCGTTTTCACGGAAAATAAAATGGCATGATTTGAGTTTTCGAATCGGAAGTTTCAATCTGCCGGAACGAGATGATTTTTCACGTTCAACACACGTCGCAGGGTTTGCTCAAGCAGTTTCTAAGCTTTTAAGTTATTACCGAGTTTCTCTCAATGTCAGTCCATTCCTTTTCGTCGTCTTGTTGGAGGAGGCACTATACACTTTCAGGGGTTCTATGATTTCAGCAAAGAAAATAAACATCTCTCGTAGGACGCGCGTTTCTTCCTTGGCTTCAGCTTTCTTGCTGCTTCTGCTCGGTTCACCAGCCCGATCCAGATAAGAAGCTTCAGCTTTCCGCAACATTTACATTCGATTACCGCTTTTCACTCGATCGCAACTTCTTCTCCTTTCAGCGTTACATTATCGGTAGATCAATGTACAAAAGTCTGTTGCTGCCCATGTGCCTTCGATGTATACGGATACGAGCCCACTCTTTATTTCTTTTCACCTACGTTCAATCTACTCACAATATCTTCCTCCTCCCCCGACTCTGCTCTCGTTTGTCGTACCTGAACAGTAGATAACTTGGGTCGTCGGTTCTTTTATACGAGCGTGGTGAACCGCGGGAGTAAAAAGGACGAAAGCGGGATAGACGCGAGAGGGTGAGCGAGACGATGAACGAGACAACTTTGCCCTCGTATCTCTCTTTTCCCGAAGGCGACAAGGCGTAGAAACTGTAGCTTTTCCAACGTGTACGCGCCGCAGTGATGACTACGACGTCGACGTCGAATTGCTTACTCGCCGAAAACCTCAACGAGATTCTTCTTATTGCCGAGAGTGAAAAAAATATATATACGCTGTCGATTGGAAACTAGAAAATGGATTCTCGAGTGAAGGATATCAGTATCCTTCTCTCGCGTCTTTCATCCAATGCTGTGCGGCATTGATGAGCTGCTACGTACGACGATAGCATAAAAGCTCCTCAGGGAAATGCAAATTGGAATCCGAATAAGCGTATTGGCAAAAAAGTCTAATAGAAACACGTATTACGCCTCCTACGATCGCGCTCCTATCTTTTTTCTTTCCTCACAGCAGGATAAGAAAATTCAGCAACGCAGAGCTCAACAAAATCGAAGCCAATCTCAAAACGCGTAGTCGTTTTTTCTGTTTTATTATGCCAAATCTCAGGAATTAAAAAATTCGACGTACTCGGAGAAAACCAAGTCGAAAATTATTAAGAAATATACTATAAGGAATCCAGTTACTTATTGTTGAAAATTATAGTATTTTGAGGACAGTTCCGAAATTACAGCAATATCTCGAATGGCAGTGCGACAAATCGTTCTAAACAGTATAGTAAAACGTGATCATCAGATTAAAACCGATTTTACAATTTAGCATAGCAATTAAAGAAAATCGCAATGGTCATGGTAAACAAAACAATACGTGTGATAAAATTTCACACATGTTCGATATATATTCATATTGGGATAATAGAATTTTACTATGTCGACATTTAAAATTTGAAATATTCTCACTCATAACTGAATTCTTATCTGACATAGTTAATTGTTCATGAAAACAAACCTGAAATTCATTATCGCGCGCATCACTGTTTCTTATTCATATAGAACTGTTTATAATTCATGCTAAGAAAAATTGTAAGTGTTAAAAAATACAATGCTGTTTTTCAATTGGTGCTACGATTGTTTTGCTTCTTAAACTTCGTATAGGACATTTTCCCGAAACATTTGATTTCTTACTAAACAAAACGAATCCGTCTTCTCCGTGTAAATCAACGAGCGGATGGATGAAAAAGATGTTTCGATCGGTTTTACGAATGCAAAAAAAAAATTAAATACCTGCTGGACGGTTGTGGGATTATTTAAGGGCTTTGGAGCAGATTTGATATTTTTGTTACGCACAAACTTCATCAACGTGCTATTTTTCCAATTCATTGCAGAAATATTTATTGGAAAAACAATTTCGCAAGCTTTTCGACGTAACCAGAGCACATATCCACGATTTTTGTGCAGTTTCACTATGTTTTTAAAAATACGTTCCACATGAAAAGCACTCGTGTGATTTTTTTACACTTGAGGGCTTATGATACTCGAACGAATAATTCCGCAAGCACGAAAAGCACGAAACACTGGGTTTCGCAGTAGCGCAGAAGCTCTGTGCGGATATTTTTCAGCCAGTTATTGTATTATTAGGTGGAGGCGTACATGGCTCTCGCTCTTTTTTTTTCTCCCAACTCTTTCTCCATGCCATCCATTTTTCCCTCCATTCTTCATTGACCTGGTTTCGTATCAATCACTGCTCCAGTTCTCGGAAAATATTCGGCCGGAATGGAGGATTCGTTCGGTGCGTTCCGATCTATATGTCATTTTCATATACACGAGCTTTACGTACGCGATACGTAGCTCCGTGATAGCAACGTACATGTCATATACAGGGTGATTCAGAAAGACTTGCTGTCCGGGTACCCTCGGGTTCGGAACGATATTCGAAAGATTCCTACTTAGCCGTTTTTAAAAATTTAAGGTAGTTTTCAAATGGTGGGCAATCGAATTTGAGTTATTTCAGCCAATGGGAAGGTGGCCTGCCGCCATGATGTACGACGCCTCAGTGTCGTCTGACATAGGGGCAAAGGACGGGGCTCTCGCTCGCATTCAGAGCGAACATTTTTGCCAATTGTTTCAAAGGCAATGTCACACGACATGACTTTCGCGCGAAAAGAATGTTTGTGTCGTGTGACGTTAGGAATGTGTCAGCTGACGTGATCGCTCGGTCATAACCACAGTTATTTGATCGTTCTAACCCTTGGAAAACATAGTGACAGACGATGTTGCGCGCGAACCACAAAAGTCTAGCACTAGATGCTAATTAGGTCAAGTTCTAGGGGCAAAAAAGAAGATAATAAAGATGAGATGTAACAAAAAATGAGAAAAATCGTTAGAACGAGAGTGTCAGTGAAATTTTTTTTTTTTTTCGAGGTTTCGGTTAATCAAAAGTGATTTGTATTGATAAATTATAATAAATATGAGGACGAGAATGCGGGAGAAGGAGACGGAAAAAAGACGACGACGTGCGAAGACAGAGAGGATATAAGGATGTTTACGAAGATGACAATGATTGCGACGGAGATGATGTGGGGCGGAGACTGAGACAACGACGATGGATGAGGAGGCGGTAAGGACGACGAGGAAGGCGATGAAAAAGATGTCGAGAAAGACGAAATCGGCACAAAGGACGATTATTTTTACCAAAAAAAAAAGTGTAAAAAAATGTAAACCAGTGAAAATAAAATGGTTGAAAATGTTCTTACTGTCTGAATTTTATAATTTCATTGTGAATTTTTTAATACGACCGAGGGAAAAACCGACGGGGACGGGGATGGAGACGATGACGACGACGACGATGACGGGGATGCGCACGACGACGAAACAGAGATAGCTCCGACCCATAGTCCCATTGTAGAGAAACCACGATTTTTGTGGAATTGGGGGAGCGATCTTTGTTCTCGAATTAAACCGCAGGGTACCGAAGACGTTCAGCTTTCCTTATCAATACCGGGAGATGAATCCAAGTATTGTAAAATCCTTCTCGGTTGAATAATTTCAAACCCTGTCTCGGAAAGTCGAATTGTGTATGGGATTCGTCTCCGTTATTGAGAAACTACGACTTTTACAAAATTAAGGATGCGATCTCTGTTCTTAATCCGAATAGAAGGTTTTCGAGAATCCTCAGCTTCCCTTATCAATCCGAGAAGATGAATCCAACTAATGCGAAAGAATTCTCGGTCGGAAAATATAAAACCCTGACTCGAGAAATCAAATTTCGTATGGGAATCGTCCCCATTGTTGAGTAACCAAAATATTGTCGAGTGGTTGGAACGATCTCTGTTTCTCATTTTAAATAGTAGGTTTTCGTACATGTTCAGCTTTCATAATCAATACAGGAACATGAATCCAGCTATCGTCGTTTCATTTCCGGTTGAGAAATGTGAAACAAAAAAAGAAGAAATCAAACTCCGGAGAATATTTTTGTTTCTCAACAATAGAGACGAATCCCATGCGGAATTTGATTAATCGTTTTAGCGTTTGACATTTCTTAACCGGAAATAAAACGACGATACAGCTGGATTAATGTCCATGTATTAACAATGGATGCTGAACGTCCTCGAAAATCTTCTATTCAAAATCAGAAACAGAGATCGCTCTAACCACTCGAGAAGATTTTGGTTCCTCAACAATGGAGACGAATCCCATGCGGAATTCGATTGATCGTTTCGGAGTTTGACATTTTTCAACCGGAAATGGAACGACGATAGCTGGATTCATGTCCCTGTATTAATAATAGAAGCTGAACGTCCTTGAAAATCTCCCTTTCAAAACGAGAAACAGAGATCTCCCGAATCATTCGAGAATATTTTGGTTCCTCAACAATGGAGACGAATCCCATGTGGAATTCGATTGATCGTTTCGGAGTTTGATATTTCTCAACCGGAAATAAAACGACGATAGCTGGATTCATATCCCTGTATTGACCATGGAAGCTGAACGTCCTCGAAAACCTTCTAGTCAAAATAACAAACAGAGATCGCTCTAACCACTCGAGAATATTTGGGTTCCTCAGCAATGAAGACCAATCCCATGCGGAATTTGACTTTTCGAGTCAGGGTTTGACATTGTTCGACCGAGAAAGATTTCACAATAGTTGGATTCATCTCCCGGTATCGATAGGGGAAGCTGAACGACCTCGATAACCTGCCGTTCAAGTTGAAAACAGAGATCGTTCCCCCAATATTGCAAAAATCTCGGTTTCTCAACAATGCAGACGAATTCCGCGCGGAACTTGATTTCTTTTTTCTCTGTTTCACATTCCCCGACCGGAAATGAAACGACGATGGCTGGATGCATGTCCCTGTATTGCTAATGGAACCTGAACGTCCTCGAAAACATTCTATTCAAAGTGAAAAACAGAGATTGCTCTAGTCACTCGAGAATATTTTGGTTCCTCAGCAATAGAGATGAATCCCATGCGGAAATCGATCGATCGTTTCAGAGATTGACATTGTTCAACCGGAAATGAAACGAGAATAGCTGGATTCATCTCCCTGTATCGACAATGGAAGCCGAACGCCCTCGAAAACCTTCTATTCGAAATGACAAACAGAGATCGCTTTAACCACTCGAGAATATTTGGGTTCCTCAGCAATGAAGACGAATCCCATCCGGAATTTGACTTTTCGAGTCAGGGTTTGACACTGTTCAACCGGAAATGGAACGACGATAGCTGGATTCATGTCCCTGTATTAATAATAGAAGCTGAACGTCCTTGAAAATCTCCCTTTCAAAACGAGAAACAGAGATCTCCCGAATCATTCGAGAATATTTTGGTTCCTCAACAATGGAGACGAATCCCATGTGGAATTCGATTGATCGTTTCGGAGTTTGATATTTCTCAACCGGAAATAAAACGACGATAGCTGGATTCATATCCCTGTATTGACCATGGAAGCTGAACGTCCTCGAAAACCTTCTAGTCAAAATAACAAACAGAGATCGCTCTAACCACTCGAGAATATTTGGGTTCCTCAGCAATGAAGACCAATCCCATGCGGAATTTGACTTTTCGAGTCAGGGTTTGACATTGTTCGACCGAGAAAGATTTCACAATAGTTGGATTCATCTCCCGGTATCGATAGGGGAAGCTGAACGACCTCGATAACCTGCCGTTCAAGTTGAAAACAGAGATCGTTCCCCCAATATTGCAAAAATCTCGGTTTCTCAACAATGCAGACGAATTCCGCGCGGAACTTGATTTCTTTTTTCTCTGTTTCACATTCCTCGACCGGAAATGAAACGACGATGGCTGGATGCATGTCCCTGTATTGCTAATGGAACCTGAACGTCCTCGAAAACATTCTATTCAAAGTGAAAAACAGAGATTGCTCTAGTCACTCGAGAATATTTTGGTTCCTCAGCAATAGAGATGAATCCCATGCGGAAATCGATCGATCGTTTCAGAGATTGACATTGTTCAACCGGAAATGAAACGAGAATAGCTGGATTCATCTCCCTGTATTGACAATGGAAGCCGAACGCCCTCGAAAACCTTCTATTCGAAATGACAAACAGAGATCGCTTTAACCACTCGAGAATATTTGGGTTCCTCAGCAATGAAGACGAATCCCATCCGGAATTTGACTTTTCGAGTCAGGGTTTGACACTGTTCAACCGGAAATGGAACGACGATAGCTGGATTCATGTCCCTGTATTAATAATAGAAGCTGAACGTCCTTGAAAATCTCCCTTTCAAAACGAGAAACAGAGATCTCCCGAATCATTCGAGAATATTTTGGTTCCTCAACAATGGAGACGAATCCCATGCGGATTTTGATCGATCGTTACAGAGTTTGATATTTCTCAACCGGAAATGAAACGACGATAGCTGGATTCATGTCCCTGTATTGACAATGGAAGCGAAACGTCCTCGAAAACCTTCTATTCAAAATGACAAACAGAGATCGCTCTAACCGCTCGAGAATATTTGGGTTCCTCAGCAATGAAGACCAATCCCATGCGGAATTTGACTTTTCGAGTCAGGGTTTGACATTGTTCGACCGAGAAAGATTTCGCAATAGTTGGATTCATCTCCCGATATTGATAAGGGAAGCTGAACGTCCTCGATAATCTGCCGTTCTAAGTTGAGAACAGAGATCGCTCCCCCAATTTGGCAAAAAACTCGGTTTCTCGACAATGAAGACAAATTCCGCGCGGAACTTGATTTTTTTTTCTCTGTTTCACATTCCTCGATCGGAAATGAAACGACGATGGCTGGATGTATGTCCCTGTATCGCTAATGGAACCTGAACGTCGTCGAAAACATTCTATTCAAAGTGAAAAACAGAGATTGCTCTAGTCACTCGAGAATATTTTGGTTCCTCAGCAATAGAGATGAATCCCATGCGGAAATCGATCGATCGTTCCAGAGTTTGACATTTGCCAACCGGAAATGAAACGAGAATCGCTCGTCGTAGATTCATCTTCCTGTATTGACAATGGAAGCCGAACGTCCTCGAAAACCTTCTATTCGAAATGACAAACAGAGATCACTTTAACCACTCGAGAATATTTGGGTTCCTCAGCAATGAAGACGAATCCCATCCGGAATTTGACTTTTCGAGTCAGGGTTTGACACTGTTCGACCGGAAATGAAACGAGAATAGCTGGATTCATGTCCCAGTATTAATAATAGAAGCTGAACGTCCTCGAAAAGCTTCTATCCAAACTGAGAAACAGAGATTGCTCCAGTTACTCGAGAATATTTTGGTTCCTTAGCGATGGAGATGAATCCCATGCGGAAATCGATCGATCGTTTCAGAGTTTGGCATTTTTCAACCGGAAATGAAAAGAGAATAGCTGGATTCATCTCCCTGTATTGACAATGGAAGCGAAACATCTTCGAAAATCTTCTATGCAAAATGACAAACGGAGATCGCTCTAACCACTCGAGAATATTTGGGTTCCTCAGCAATGGAGACCAATCCCATGCGGAATTTGACTTTTCGAGTCAGCGTTTGACATTGTTCGACCGAGAAAGATTTCACAATAGTTGGATTCATCTCCCGGTATCGATAAGGGAAGCTGAACGTCCTCGATAACCTGCCGTTCAAGTTGAGAACAGACATCGCTCCCCCAATTTTGCAAAAATCTCGGTTTCTCAACAATGCAGACGAATTCCGCGCGGAACTTGATTTCTTTTTTCTCTGTTTCACATTCCTCGACCGGAAATGAAACGACGATGGCTGGATGCATGTCCCTGTATTGCTACTGGAACCTGAACGTCCTCGAAAACATTCTATTCAAAGTGAAAAACAGAGATTGCTCTAGTCACTCGAGAATATTTTGGTTCCTCAGCAATAGAGATGAATCCCATGCGGAAATCGATCGATCGTTCCAGAGTTTGACATTTGTCAACCGGAAATGAAACGAGAATAGCTGGATTCATCTCCCCATATTGACAATGGAAGCGAAACATCCTCGAAAACCTTCTATTCAAAATGACAAACAGAGATCGCTATAACCACTCGCGAATATTTGGGTTCCTCAGCAATGAAGACCAATCCCATGCGGAATTTGACTTTTCGAGTCAGGGTTTGACATTGTTCGACCGAGAAAGATTTCACAATAGTTGGATTCATCTCCCGGTATCGATAGGGGAAGCTGAACGACCTCGATAACCTGTCGTTCAAGTTGAAAACAGAGATCGTTCCCCCAATATTGCAAAAATCTCGGTTTCTCAACAATGCAGACGATTTCCGCGCGGAACTTGATTTCTTTTTTCTCTGTTTCACATTCCTCGACCGGAAATGAAACGACGATGGCTGGATGCATGTCCCTGTATTGCTAATAGAACCTGAACGTCCTCGAAAACATTCTATTCAAAGTGAAAAACAGAGATTGCTCTAGTCACTCGAGAATATTTTGGTTCCTCAGCAATAGAGATGAATCCCATGCGGAAATCGATCGATCGTTCCATAGTTTGACATTTGTCAACCGGAAATGAAACGAGAATAGCTGGATTCATCTTCCTGTATTGACAATGGAAGCCGAACGCCCTCGGAAACCTTCTATTCGAAATGACAAACAGAGATCGCTTTAACCACTCGAGAATATTTGGGTTCCTCAGCAATGAAGACGAATCCCATCCGGAATTTGACTTTTCGAGTCAGGGTTTGACGTTGTTCGACCGAGAAAGATTCCACAATAGTTGGATTCATCTCCCGGTAATGATAGGGGAAGCTGATCGTCCTCGATAATCTGCCGTTCTAAGTTGAGAACAGAGATCGCTCCCCCAATTTGGCGAAAAACTCGGTTTCTCGACAATGAAGACAAATTCCTCGCGGAACTTGATTTCTTTTTTCTCGGTTTCACATTCCTCGACCGGAAATGAAACGACGATGGCTGGATGCATGTCCCTGTATTGCTAATGGAACCTGAACGTCCTCGAAAACGTTCTATTCAAAGTGAAAAACAGAGATTGCTCTAGTCACTCGAGAATATTTTGGTTCCTCAGCAATAGAGATGAATCCCATGCGGAAATCGATCGATCGTTCCAGAGTTTGACATTTGTCAACCGGAAATGAAACGAGAATAGCTGGATTCATCTTCCTGTATTGACAATGGAAGCCGAACGCCCTCGGAAACCTTCTATTCGAAATGACAAACAGAGATCGCTTTAACCACTCGATAATATTTGGGTTCCTCAGCAATGAAGACGAATCCCATCCGGAATTTGACTTTTCGAGTCAGGGTTTGACGTTGTTCGACCGAGAAAGATTCCACAATAGTTGGATTCATCTCCCGGTAATGATAGGGGAAGCTGATCGTCCTCGATAATCTGCCGTTCTAAGTTGAGAACAGAGATCGCTCCCCCAATTTGGCAAAAATCTCGGTTTCTCGACAATGAAGACAAATTCCGCACGGAACTTGATTTTTTTTCTCTGTTTCACATTCCTCGATCGGAAATGAAACGACGATGGCTGGATGCATGTCCCTGTATTGCTAATGGAAGCTAAACGTCCTCGAAAACCTTCTATTCAAAGTGAAAAACAGCGATTGCTCTAGTCACTCGAGAATATTTTGGTTCCTCAACAATAGAGATGAATCCCATGCGGAAATCGATCGATCGTTTCAGAGTTCGACGATTTTCAACCGGAAATGAAACGAGAACAGCTGGATTCATGTCCCTGTCCCTGTCAGGACAATGGAAGCGAAACATCCTCGAAAATCTTCTATTCAAAATGACAAACAGAGATTGCTCCAGAAAAAATTCTCGGTCAAACAATGTCAAACCCTGACTCGGGAAATCAAGTCCTGCATGTGAATCGTCTTCATTCTTTATGAACCAAAATGTTCTCGAGTGTATGGAGCGATCTCTGTTTCTGATTTTGGGTAGAGAGTTTTCAAGCACGTTCAGCATTCGTTCATTCGTTGCCAATGCAGGGAGATGAATCCAACTATCGCCGTTTCATTTCCAGTTAAGAAACGTCAAAAACCAGATAAGAAAATCAAATTTTGCATGGGATTCGTCTCCATTTTAAAGAAACCACGATTTTCGCAAAATTGGGAAAGCGATCACTGTTCTCGATTTGGACGGCAGGTTATCGGGATGGGTTAGGACGTTCAGCTTCCATTATTATTCTGTGGAGATGAATTCAACTAATGCGAAAGAATTCTCGGTCAAAAAATGTAAAACCCTGCCTCGAGAAATCAAATTCCGCATGGCAATCGTCTCCATTGTTTAAAAACCAAAATATTCTCGAGTGGTTTGAGCGATCTCCGTTTCTAATATTGGGTAGAGAGTTTTCGAGGAGATCCGCTTTCGTGGTCATTACCGGGAGATTAACTCAACTATTGTAAAAGCATTCTCGGTCGAAAAATGTCAAATAATCTAATTTCGCATGCGGTTTGTCTCCCATGCTGAGAAACGAAGATTTTTCTTGACTCGGTGGAGCGATATCAGTCCTCAAGTTGAGCCGCAAATTTTCGAGGATGTTGAGCTGTCGCAATTACTGCATGGAGAATAATGACATTATTACAGCGCCATCTTATGCTAAGGAATATCAAAGGCAAAACGAAATGTCGACGCTGAATCGCAATATGCAAATGTTATGGGGTCAATTAGTTTTTATTTAGTAATGGAATTAATTGTTCCCAAATGATTTCAAAACATTATAAAACTTATCTCCAATCACAACAAAAAAAATCGCTTTATAGCAGATGCTCGAAGTGGCCTCCCCCCATTTCGACGCAGAGCCGGGCACGTTTCAGAAAATTTTCACCGCATCTCATCAACATTTCCGGAGTGACTGTTTGGAGGGCCTCTATTATCCGCGCTTCTAAGCTCTCTCGGTCTTGAATCGGTTCACGATACACGATGGACTTGACGTGCCCCCACAAGAAGAAATCGAGCGGATTGAGATCGGGCGATCGTGGCGGCCAGTCTCTCACACCACCTCGCCCAATTACTCGGTTTCCGAATATAGCACGGAGATTGTGCTGAGCGCGTCTGCTTGTGTGTGCAGGAGCTCCATCTTGCTGGAAGTACGCAGCATTGAACTCCTCCAGTGTCATGCCAGCACGAATACACAACCTCCGTAAACGTCGGCGAAGAAATCCGGAGTACCGCTCCGCGGTGAGAGTTCCCCCGAAGTTGCACGGACCAATCTGTCAAATTACAAGGATGGGAATGACGAGAGGAGGAAACGTGGATACAGAGTTGAGAGGAAAGGGACTGAATTTTTCAGGTTAAATTTATTCTGTAGTCAGCCCAAAATTTTCAAATCAGAATATGAAATTCTTTTTCTTTTCTTACCAATTTATCGCCATAGATTCCGGCCCAAAGATTCAGGGGTTGGAACCGCCGCTGATGATTGGCTTCAACCATCGCCCTCGGATTATTTTCTCTGTCGCTCCAAACATGGAAATTGTGCGAATTCCACATTCCATCCCGCCCGAAACTTGACTCGTCCGAAAATATAATTCGGTGGACGAATCCCGGTTCTGCCGTTTCACACTCAATCACGAAACGGCAGAAATGCAGCCTCGTCGGGTGATCTAGGAGCTCCAAAGACTGCACGCGTGTGTAATGGAACGCATGCTTCTTTTCCGTCTTCAAAGTCCGTTGCACCGTGCTGTACGATGTTCCTAGCCGCCTCGCAATAGTTCGAATACTCGTGGTCGAATCAGCATCAAATTCATCCAGAATGCTTTCTTCCATTGCCGGGGTTCGCGCATTCCTTGGGGCACCACACTCGTTCCTATTCGGCAGAGCATGTCCGGTGTCGTGGAAGCGACGATAGGCGCTCATGATAGTCCTGGCGTCTGGGCATCGCGCATCACCAAATGCTTCGCGGTACGCTACAACGGCTCGTGCACCAACGTACCCGGCTTCCACGTATTTCACAACCATTTGCGCGTATTCGCGCGGTTCGTAATTTGCCATTTCAAATTATAGGAATAATATGTTTATAGCGACAACAAGGATTGATAATAAAAACGGAAAGAAAACACGCACCAAACGGAATGAATAATGAAACAACTCAACACAGAAAACGAGAGAATTAATTAATGAAATTAATGAACACGGAAAATCAGAAAACAAATTAATGAAAGAAATGACAACACGCAAAAAATTAATGAAACACACGACAAAATATCACAGTAACACGCAAAAAATTAACGAGAGAAACACACGACAAAATATCACAATGCTGAAATACTAATGGAGAAAACACGTAAGAGAAAAAAGGAATAATGGAGTAATGGAACACGCACGCACAAAACAATATTATTTAAATGATAATTTGAAATTGACAAAGAATTACTGATTTGGTTGCACAGGACACAGAGGCGAGGCGAATGTTTGGAGGCTTTTGACAGATGTTGATTTCTACGCTCATTTGTTCCAGTTGCATTGCCTACTAGGTTAGCCCGCATTTGTTTTTTACGAAACGTCGTCAGTACTTTGTCAATTTTCGATTATTCCTTCCATAGCGGTGTTTTCATTGGTCGTGGTCATGGTCGGAAAAAATCATGATTATACTGCGGTCGATTCATGGTGATAGATTGTCGTTTCAAAATCCATCAAAAAATGTAATTTTTCCATGAAAATCGTCATAATGCGCCAAAAATAATATCTCGGTGAAGGAATGAGATAACGCCCTGAATTAAAGCTTAAATTTAGCTTCAAAAATTAGATCTCAAAGGAAAGGAAAGTAAGATGAGAAAATCATGGTTAATCGATAACCACAAATTTTCCGATATGCGAATTCTCCAACTTGCATTGGATTCGTCTTAACCCATAAATTCCCAAACAGACACTTTTTTAATCCGATTTTCAGCAGCTGTTCCTACCATGAAAAATATTTTGAAAAAATTCAGGCATAGCCACATCCGACGTAAAATGTTATGACCTTTCCGAATCCATGGTTGAACTTTGCAAAAAATGCCACCCGACAATGTTATGTTTGTTTGTTTGAAAAAAACCGTTTTTTCGCTGCATTTTTTTCAATTGACCTTGTCGTATCAAAAATTGATGAAGACCCTTCCGGGACCTTTTTGTATCAAAAATTAATGAGTACCCTTCCGGGAGGTCAGGACGTAAGGCGTCCATGAACCTTTAGAAGATGCAGCAGTCACCTCGAATTTGCGAAATGAAAATTCTCCGGTCTCATTTGACTAATCAAAGGCTCTGTCAGCGGACGCGGGACGATGGCAAGAATCCGCTGACAGGAGTTTTTTTAATTGGCCAAACCGTGTCGGGAATATTCCATTTTGAAAATTACAGCTATCTCTTTCGCACTTACATGGCGCGAAAGCGACTGCTGAATCTTCTTAATCTATAAAATCCATTGGTAAAAATTTTCACATTCAAGATAGCGGCGTCCGGAATGGCCGTTTAAAGCTGAAAATGTATTCTATCCCCTTGACGAGTCCATTTTTTTCAACATGTTAAGCTGAAAACAAGGATTTTTGGGGTCGCTGATTATGAATCCGTTATGAGATTTATCAAATTCAAAATCACGGATTTGAAATGGCGGAAACAAATCGACGGACCCGTATTTTTTTGTAAAAATTTATAGGCGGGGGTTTTTGAGGGCCCTGTCTTCTTGGAATTGGTCTTCGAAGCATTTGTCTTTTC
Organism: Diadegma fenestrale; assembly: GCA_037043255.1. Lineage (NCBI taxonomy): Eukaryota > Metazoa > Arthropoda > Insecta > Hymenoptera > Ichneumonidae > Diadegma > Diadegma fenestrale. The sequence continues at coordinate 1,631,289 of CM073311.1, read as the reverse complement.
GCTCTGACGCCGGAAACTGAAAAACTAAATCTTCATAAGAATTTTACGGATTCGTTATCGTCGCTCCAACTACTCGACAATATCTTGGTTCCTCAACAATGGAGACGCATCCAATCCGGAATTTGACTCCTCGCGTCAGTGTTTGACATTATTTGGACGAGAATTTGGACGATAAGAAGAGCTCAAGGTCTTCGGTAATCTGCCACACAAATTGAGAACAGTCCACTCAATTAAATTTTGTTCCAAAAATGGTGGTGTCCACTCAATTAAATTTTGTTCCAAAAATGGTGGTTTTCCAACAGTAAAGACGAATCCCGTGCAGAATTTGATTTCTCCTGTCCGTGTTTAACATTTTTCGACCAGAAATGAAACGACGATAGTTGGATTCATCTCCTTGTTTCGATAACGAAGGAGCAGCGTCCTCGAAAACCTGCTATTCTACTTGAGAACAGAGATTGCTCCACCAATTTTCGATAAGACTAAGTTTTTCAAAAGTAGAGATGAATCCCATCTAATTTTTGAGTTTTCCATTTAGCGTTTGACATTTTTTGGTCACCAATGAAACCAAAACGGTTGGATTCATCTCCTTGTAAAAATGACGGAAGAGTAACGTCTTCAAAAACCTGCCGCCGATGTTGGACAGGAATCGTTCTTGATTATTTGAATAAAACTTGATTTTTCAAAAATAGAGACGACTGCTATGAAAATTTTAGTTTTCCAAAGGAGTGTACAGTATTCTCGAGGTAAAAATGGGACTAGAATAGTTGGATTCATCTTCCTGTTTGAATAACGAAGGAGTAACGTTCTCGAAAACCTGCCATTCTATTTGAGAACAGAGATTGCTCCACCAATTTTAGATAACGCCTCATTTTTTAAAAATGGTAACGAATCCCATGCAAATTCTAATATTTCTATTTAGGGCATGATATTCTCAAACCCCATATCAAATTATGGCGGTTGGATTCATCTTCTTGTAACAATGACGGGAGAACAACGTCCTCGAAAACCTGTCATCGACGTGAGAACAGAGATCGCTTCGACAATTCCAGATAGAGCTTGTTTTTTTTTTTTTGAATGGAGACGAATCTCATGCAAATTTCGATTACCCCATGGAGTGTCCGATACTTTCATGTTACAGCTGAGACTATAATGGTTGGATTCATCGACTTGTATTAATAACGCAAGAGTAATATCTTCGCACACTGGCTATTCTAGGTGTGATAAGGAACCATTCTCCAAATCCGGAGAGAGAATACTAAAAAAAAAAAATCGAGAGAATTCTATGGAAAATCATGTTCCTCCATTCAGCTTTCGAATTTGTTTCGCCGCGAAAATAAGGTAATAATTGAATTTATCCCCCTGTGTTATTATTTGACGAATAAAAAGTCAATGGAATGAATGTTGATCAGGGACCATTTCCGTGATTTCAATTTTATTTTATTTTTCCATTTTACATTTCTTTCAGGCGCTCCAATTCTGTTTTTCTCTTCCTCTTCACTCGCTGGGAGCCATCTCCTAGTCGAGATGATCCGCTCACCTCAGGCTCAATTGTTCGCGGAGCATTCTGTAAAATTAAATGATGATAATCTATTTCCTCTATTCTTTTTTCCCTTTTCGAAATCGTGACAGTACGGTTACAAGAACGTTCTGTTTTCTTAGCTATCAATAGTTTGATCATATTATGATTTCATACTTCCGATTATTGATAATATCATTCATTTTCCAAATTATCCTAAAGTATATTAATTGTAAAAAATTCTCGTTATTATTGTCGAGAGTAATGTGCTCATATTCCGTACTGTTTTTTTAGTGAATTCCCCCTGAGCTCGATAAGAATCTTAAGGATGTTGCGTCCCAAATCGCAAATAATATGAAAATTCTGAAAATGTAGTATTTTTTGTCTTGAATATTTAAGAGATCGTGTACAAATTTCACGACGATTGAGAAGCTCGTTATTGAACAATTAACATTAATAAATTGAGTGTAGACAAATGCAGTCTTTTGGAAACTGGTATAAATTTGCGACAAGTTTTTTTTTTACCACTCGATTTTTCAATGTCTGTAATACACTGAAAGCAACGGAAAGAGAACGGAGTTTATTGAAAAATATTTTTTGTATTTGTTTGAACGATTATTCTCAACAACATGTTGGTTTTTTTTATCCCCAGCTTCCTAAAGGTCGTGAAATTTAAACATGAAATCTTAACCGCTTTATACAAAAACATACGAAATTTTTAGAATTTTCTCATCAATTTTTTATTTCAACCCTCAGAGTGTTTGGAAGTAATGATAATAGAACTATCAAAATTTGGTATGTTTTTGCGTGAAGTATTCCTGAGGTTATATACAAATTTCACGACGATTAAGAAGCCTTTCTTTGAACAATTAACTTTTAAAAATTGCATCGGTACTCAACATTCTTAATTCGATTTACTCGATGTTTATTCGATGTGCACACGTACAAGAAGAAATTACCTCGACATTTTGTTCTCCGGATACTTCCTCCCCAGCTCGAAGACAGCTTGTTCTTTCACTGGAAATCATGACAAAAGATTAAATTTTTTAATTATTAGGCCAGATTAAAAGCTACGTTCAAATTCTCCAAATTGAAATTCTCTCATGTCTATTCATAATTATAATTTATTCTATTCGATTCAGAAAATAGGAAGATTGCTACTAAAAAATGTACCGGGATGGGCAGAAGCTGCGTTCAGTCATGGCAAGCAGTTCGACTCGTGCTGCTAAGCCCACTTCGAAATAAGATTCACTGAAAACAAAATGAGTTCTCAAATTTTCGAAATCTACAAAAATGTGTGTTGGGAATCTACTAGTGCAGCGCGTACTTTTTCACAAATTTCAGGAAAAACAATAGTATATTACACTACAAGGGCAGAAAGTTTGGGATCCCTGCACCGCGCATTATTATGCCCGAGGCGAAGCCAAGGTTCGTTTAGCGCAGCGGCCCAAAAGTTGCCACTTTCGGGCCGGAGGGCAGAAAAAATATTAATTTTCAAAAAAAACAGAACAGTTACTTACTATTCGCAGTCCTCTCTTCTTGGTATCCGTAAATTTTTTTTGCGGATGAAATTTTCTAAAGCCGATCGATTTGAATCGACCAGCTTGCGGATGTAATCGCGTCTTTTGTATTTTCGGGGGTTGGAATACGCGAATTTGATCAGCCGATCTACCTCCGGAAAACTGATTCCCTTAGGCGACTGATATTCGTCAAAAAAATCAATCAACCCGATTACTAAACGCCCGAATATTTCCGGCATATTCATTATGTTTTTTTCGTATTTGACAACGACCCCACGCACGTATCCTGTCATTTCGTTTGACTGTCAGGCTCTTATCGATGTACTGAGTAACCGTTGTGACAGCTTCGATTGTTTTTTCATCGGTAACCCAAGACACAGTGGGCATTGACAACGAACGCTAAACGTCCTCAAAAACCCTCTATCCAAAATCAGATACAGCGATCGCTCCAACCACTCGAGAATATTTTGGTTTCTTAACAATGGAGACGATTCCCATGCGGAATTTGACTTTTCGAGTCAGGGTTTGACATTGTTCGACCGAGAAAGATTTCAAAATAGTTGGATTCATCTCCCGGTATTGATAAGGGAAGCTGAACGTCCTCGATAATCTGCCGTTCTAAGTTGAGAACAGAGATCGCTCCCCCAATTTGGCAAAAATCTCGGTTTCTCGACAATGAAGACAAATTCCGCACGGAACTTGATTTTTTTTCTCTGTTTCACATTCCTCGATCAGAAATGAAACGACGATGGCTGGATGCATGTCCCTGTATCGCTAATGGAACCTGAACGTCGTCGAAAACATTCTATTCAAAGTGAAAAACAGAGATTGCTCTAGTCACTCGAGAATATTTTGGTTCCTCAGCAATAGAGATGAATCCCATGCGGAAATCGATCGATCGTTCCAGAGTTTGATATTTGTCAACCGGAAATGAAACGAGAATAGCTGGATTCATCTTCCTGTATTGACAATGGAAGCCGAACGCCCTCGAAAACCTTCTATTCGAAATGACAAACAGAGATCTCTCTAACAACTCGAGAATATTTGGGTTCCTCAGCAATGAAGACGAATCCCATCCGGAATTTGACTTTTCGAGTCAGGGTTTGACATTGTTCGACCGAGAAAGATTTCACAATAGTTGGATTCATCCCCCGGTATTGATAAGGGAAGCTGAACGTCCTCGATAACCTGCCGTTCAAGTTGAGAACAGACATCGCTCCCCCAATTTTGCAAAAATCTCGGTTTCTCAACAATGCAGACGAATTCCGCGCGGAACTTGATTTCTTTTTTCTCTGTTTCACATTCCTCGACCGGAAATGAAACGACGATGGCTGGATGCATGTCCCTGTATTGCTACTGGAACTTGAACGTCCTCGAAAACATTCTATTCAAAGTGAAAAACAGAGATTGCTCTAGTCACTCGAGAATATTTTGGTTCCTCAGCAATAGAGATGAATCCCATGCGGAAATCGATCGATCGTTCCAGAGTTTGACATTTGTCAACCGGAAATGAAACGAGAATAGCTGGATTCATGTCCTCATATTGACAATGGAAGCGAAACATCCTCGAAAACCTTCTATTCAAAATGACAAACAGAGATCGCTCTAACCACTCGCGAATATTTGGGTTCCTCAGCAATGAAGACCAATCCCATGCGGAATTTGACTTTTCGAGTCAGGGTTTGACATTGTTCGACCGAGGAAGATTTCACAATAGTTGGATTCATCTCCCGGTATTGATAAGGGAAGCTGAACGTCCTCGATAATCTGCCGTTCTAAGTTGAGAACAGAGATCGCTCCCCCAATTTGGCAAAAATCTCGGTTTCTCGACAATGAAGACAAATTCCGCACGGAACTTGATTTTTTTTTCTCTGTTTCACATTCCTCGATCGGAAATGAAACGACGATGGCTGGATGCATGTCCCTGTATTGCTAATGGAAGCTGAACGTCCTCGAAAACCTTCTATTCAAAGTGAAAAACAGAGATTGCTCTAGTCACTCGAGAATATTTTGGTTCCTCAACAATAGAGATGAATCCCATGCGGAAATCGATCGATCGTTTCAGAGTTTGACGATTTTCAACCGGAAATGAAACGAGAATAGCTGGATTCATCTCCCTGTATTGACAATGGAAGCCGAACGCCTTCGAAAACCTTCTATTCAAAATGAGATCGCTCTAACCACTCGAGAATATTTGAGTTCCTCAGCAATGAAGACGAATCCCATCCGGAATTTGACTTTCCGAGTCAGGGTTTGACGTTGTTCGACCGGAAATGAAACGAGAATAGCTGGATTCATGTCCCTGTATTGCTAATGGAAGCTGAACGTCCTCGAAAACCTTCTATTCAAAGTGAAAAACAGAGATTGCTCTAGTCACTCGAGAATATTTTGGTTCCTCAGCAATAGAGATGAATCCCATGCGGAAATCGATCGATCGTTCCAGAGTTTGACATTTGTCAACCGGAAATGAAACGAGAATAGCTGGATTCATCTTCCTGTATTGACAATGGAAGCCGAACGCCCTCGAAAACCTTCTATTCGAAATGACAAACAGAGATCGCTTTAACCACTCGAGAATATTTGGGTTCCTCAGCAATGAAGACGAATCCCATCCGGAATTTGACTTTTCGAGTCAGGGTTTGACGTTGTTCGACCGAGGAAGATTCCACAATAGTTGGATTCATCTCCCGGTATTAATAGGGGAAGCTGATCGTCCTCAATAATCTGCCGTTCAAGTTGAGAACAGACATCGCTCCCCCAATTTTGCAAAAATCTCGGTTTCTCAACAATGCAGACGAATTCCGCGCGGAACTTGATTTCGTTTTTTTCTGTTTCACATTCCTCGACCGGAAATGAAACGACGATGGCTGGATGTATGTTCCTGTATCGATAAGGGAAGCTGAACGTCCTCGAAAAGCTTCTATCCAAACTGAGAAACAGAGATTGCTCCAGTCACTCGAGAATATTTGGTTCCTTAGCGATGGAGATGAATCCCATGCGGAAATCGATCGATCGTTTCAGAGTTTGACATTTTTCAACCGGAAATGAAACGAGAATAGCTGGATTCATCTCCCTGTATTGACGATGGAAGCCGAACGCCCTCGAAAACCTTCTATTCAGAATGACAAACAGAGATCGCTTTAACCACTCGAGAATATTAGGGTTCCTCAGCAATGAAGACCAATCCCATACGGAATTTGACTTTTCGAGTCAAGGTTTGACACTGCTCGACCGAGAAAGATTCCATAATAGTTGGATTCATCTCCCGGTATTGATAGGGGAAGCTGATCGTCCTCAATAATCTGCCGTTCAAGTTGAGAACAGACATCGCTCCCCCAATTTTGCACAAATCTCGGTTTCTCAACAATGCAGACGATTTCCGCGCGGAACTTGATTTCTTTTTTCTCTGTTTCACATTCCTCGACCGGAAATGAAACGACGATGGCTGGATGCATGTTCCTGTATCGATAAGGGAAGCTGAACGTCCTCGAAACCTTCTATTTAAAGTGAGAAACAGACATTGCCCTAGTCACTCGAGAATATTTTGGTTCCTCAGCAATGGAGATGAATCCCATGCGGAAATCGATCGATCGTTTCAGAGTTTGACATTTTTCAACCGGAAATGAAACGAAAATAGCTGGATTCATGTCCCTGTATTAATAATGGAAGCTGAACGTCCCCGATAACCTGCCATCCAAATTGAGAACAGAGATCGCTCCCCCAATTTAGCAAATATCGTGGTTTCTAAACAATGCGGAATTCGATTTCTCCATCTAGTGGCGCGACTTGGTAATGATGCGCGCGCATGTGGGACTTAGCAGCGACGCGTGCGTATGCGAGGAGCGTCCGAAGAAGGAACTATGGCCAATCCGGAGTAATTTCCACTTTTTTGTTATTGGTGTAACTTCGGAGTTATAACTTTTATTTTAAAACATCGAGAATATTATTGCTTAATGGCAAAAGTATGGATTCGCAAATGGTCTTACGTCAGAATCTGTATTTAATTAGCGATGTTGATATCCAAATTCTTGGAAACAAATTACCATCCATTCTTCAAGTTTTCAAAGTGTTTTTCTTCCACAATCGAGTCTTGAAATCAACATTACGAGAAAGTGCAGCAAATACAATAGCGGAAGTGAAAATTTTTTGGCAGAAAGCAGGCTTGCCTACTGAAAGAGACCAGCGTTGCATATAGAAAATATTGAATCTTCACAAGGAATATCGCTCTCTACAGAAAAAAAAAGAAAGTAATCGTCAAAAAGAGCAAGTTTTCATGTCCGCAACAGAAAACCTCTTTGATATCGCTCACGAAAATGTTTTCAACGGGATCAGCGAAAACAAAAAAGAATTTTTATTAAATCAAAGAAAAAATGGAAGAGTTAGATACATTGCCAATATCACCGTTGCATGTGACGAAGAAGAAAGAGATGATCTACAGAAACTAACACAAGAAAAACTATCTCTAGGTGAAAAAATAATAATTTTATAAAAATTGTCTAATTTATGAATAATGTAACCGAAAAAAATTTTGTAATTAATTATTTTATTCATATCATCGAAAATATTTCTTATCTCATATTTCAGTTGACACGGTTGAGTTGATATCGAGTAATGGAAGTCAAGAGCACTTTCTTAGCCAAAAAACTTTTTTATTTCATTCGAATGTTTCCGACGAGCTCAATGTTTTGAATTCGACCGGAATCGGAGCAGAAGCAGGACCATCGAACTCAAAACGAGCACGTCGACAGATCAACGTTTTAAACGACGAGTTTAATATAATACGAATAAATCTTCAATTCGGCGACACCGTGAACAAATGCGTTTAAAAAAAAGTGAACACATTAAACAGATATTCAAAGATATTGAATAGAAAGCGGGAGTTTTGCATTGGGACGGGAAAATCCTTCCAAGTGTCTGAAACCAAAAGTTGACAAAAAGATGATGCATCCTTATCAGATATCTGCGTTTTTCTCGTTTTTATTTATATTCAAATGTGGTATACACCGATTTGCAGCGATTTGCAGTTGGTGAAAAAATTGAGCGATTACAAACTAATAGATAAAAAAATTTCGGAAGTTACATTGAAAAAATTCAGGAATCATTTGCGGTACTTGAATCCAGAAACTGCTGCAATGGCGTTTTTTGACAAACGTTATGTAACGACATGAAAAGACGAATGGTGTCAAATCTGAGCATCATCGACGACGACACTGATTGTCCGAAACGATTAATAGTACGCGAGATCGAAAGTTTAAATAATTTAACTGTCGATTCATTAAATTCATCGAAATCTCGCAAATTTTTCGAACGTTTTCAGATCGACGAAAATTTTTTGAACATGGATCCAATACAGTGGCCACAAAATAATGATTAGAACTCGAGCCTTCAACTAATGAAAAATCTAAAAGTAGTCGATGATACTGCTGAGAGAGCAGTCAAGTTGATAGAAGATTATAATCAAATTTTGTCCGGCTTGTACAAAAATGTTAACATTTTTAATCTTTATAAATGGTTCGATAACCGAACCTGAAAAATACGAGAATAATTAATGATAATTCCAAAAAAATTTAAACTGCCGAATAATTTATTTTTTATATTTTGCGTAAAAAGGCGGGATTTTCGCAGCCTTCTCTTGCTCCCTCTTTGAGAATCCGAGGAAATCTGGAGAGCGAGCACGTTCATTTACCTGAAACAATGAAAAGTTTTTATTAGTTGATGCTGGTGATTTCAACCGCCAAACTATAATGAATCTATATACGTCTCATCATGATGAAATAGAACGGTACCTCGAGCTGCTCTCCCCTAGCAGTACCGCCATGAAGCCCTGCTCTTCCTCTTTCGTGGAACACAGCCGCATTCCCTATCTCCGAATAAGATTTACTGTAAAAGAAATATTAACAACTTTTTTTGAAAATCAACATCATCACTGCGAATTTTTTTCTCATCAAGAGCCTTTGAATGCATGTCATAAAAAATGTTTTGCAGTTTCCAGAACTTTCATTTCCTGTAGGATAACATCGGCACACAAAAAAAAATTGTCTGTACACCCGGTGCCACCTATCTACAGGCATGTTTTTCGACCTGCTGAACACGAATTTCAAGTCAGTTTAGGCCGTCCAGCCTTCAATTTCGAGTAAATTGCAAAAAAACCTAAACATAGCGAAAATTCGATGTTTTGGCAAGAAAAAAAATGTTGAGATCTAAGGCAAGTATAACTTTCATGTATTTTGATCTGTTAAATACTAATTTCGATCGTACTTTAATCATAAACTTTCTTAATTCTAAAAAAATGTAAAATATCCTTAAAAATGGCAAAAATCGTGAAAAATTGGGATTATCTTGGTACAAAAAATTTTGTGGACCCGGATTGACGAAGATTTTCATGTAATTTAATCTGCTTGATCTGATTCTGCAATAAATGTGGCTCATAGTCCCCTCAAACATTCATGAAATTGCAAAAAATCGATAAAATAGCAGAAAATTGCTACGGAAAGAATGGAAAAAAATCTTTTAAACACAATTAAATAAATTTCTCGTATTTTTTATTAACAAAAGACAAGATTAAAATATGAAAATGCAAAAAAATTGTAAAATCTATGAAATTGAGAAAATCATTCTTCTGATTCTGTTTATACGTCATTTTCGTAGATTTTACAATTTTTTTGCATTTTCATATTTGAATCTTGTGTTTTGTTAATAAAAAATACGAGAAATTTATTTAATGGTGTTGAAAAGATTTTTTCCATTTTTTGAGTAGCAATTTTCTGCTATTTTATCGATTTTTTACAATTCCATGAATGTTTGAGGGGACTATGAGCAATACTTATTGCAGAATCAGATCAAGCAGATTAAATTACATGAAAATCTTCGTGAATCCGGGTCCGCAAAATTTTCTGTACCAAGATAATCCCAATTTTTCACAATTTTTGCAATTTTTAAGAATATTTTACAATTTTTTAGAATTAAAAAAGTTTATGATTTAAGTACGATCGAAATTAGCATTTAGCAGATCAAAATACATGAAAGTTATACTTGCCTTAGATCTCAAATTTTTTTTTCTTGTCAAAACATCGAATTTTCGCTATGTTTGGGTTTTTTTTTTGCAATTTACTCGAAATTGAAGGCTGGACGGCCTAAACTGACTTGAAAGTCGTGTTCAGCGGGTCGAAAAATATGCCCGTAGATAGGTGGCAGCCGGTGTACAGTCAATTTTTTTTTGGGTGCCGGTGTAATTAGTTCTCGAGTATTTGATTGTTAGAATCGAAATAATTTTTTTTTGCTGTGATTGACGATTACTCCGCGCCATAGCATCGTACGGAGCTCATTAAAAAATGATATTGAAGCGGAAGTCGAGCGGAAATTTTGAGAATTTTTTCTCCGCGGATTTTGGAATCTCGGGGACTCGGAAACCCCCTGCGCGAAAAAAAAATGAACGGCCAAATCTGGAAACCAGAAACTTCAAACGAACGTTCATCAAGCGAACAATTGCCGAGTTTTTGGTCATGTACTGGGAGATTGTCGTGCATTTGCCAAGCACTTTGTCCGAATTATTTTTCAACTTTATTTTGTTCCGTCTTTGAAATGGTTTTCGTATCCAAATTTTTTTTTTCTGGTACTCGTTGTGCAAAACGAATGTATTATAGAGCGACTGTACGTGAACTTGAATACGAGACTTTGTAATTATCAATACTTTTCAATGCTTTACATCAATCAATGCTTTTGAAATTTTGATTTATTCCACGACTTTTCATATGTCAACGCACTTTTTGATCGCTCGAAACTCTGTTTAGCGTGGATAAGTATGCTCGACTCAACTTTTTATCACAGAATAAATAGGGGAAAGGCGGGCAAAGCGGAAGACCCGGGTTAAGCGGAACACCCCGCCAAAAACGTGAATTTTTTTTTCACTGAAAATCTTAGAAACTCCGATCGTCCGTCTTAAAATATTAAGTGACGAACCATTTTTAGAGAAAGAAAAAAAAAATTCGAAAAAATAAAAAAATGAGAATTTGGCTGATTTTTTTATCTCAAATAGTGTTCTTTATCGAAAAAACTTTTATTGATTGTTGAAATCATCGTTCTCGTTAAGACGATGAAAAAAATTCCGCATAAAATTTTTTTTTTTTCAATAATCGTTACCATTTTTCAATGTTCTGCATGCAGATGATTTTATTTAAAAAAATTGCTAGTTTCCGGCAAACGGAATGAGGAAAATTGTTTCGGTGTCGAAAATTTTACAAACACAACTCGAACACAACGAGAGACACGAGAATTTTTTTTCTCGTTATGCCGGGTTTATGAAGGACTTCGGATTTTTTCATTTATCTTTGAACGTTGTAAGTTGAAGTTTAATATTTTTTAAATGCTTTGTGCGAGTGTGTGGAATGAGTGATTTTTTCAATCTCGAAATTTGAATTTTCTTCGATTCAAATTCGATCGAAAATGTCAAATATTTGAGATTGTAGAAAACAAAAATTCAAGTTTTTCTTCGGATGTTCCGATTTTTCTGAAAATGCGTGGAATCGTCAATTTTCTAAACCTCAAAATTCAGAATTCGGCCGATTTAAATTTGATCGAATTGTCCAATTTTTGAGATTGGGGATAGGGAAAATTCCAGCTTTTCTTGGGCTGTTCCAGTTTTCCTGAAAATACGTGGAATTTTTGTTTTTTCCAATCTCCAGAATTGGACAGCTTTAATCAACTTTAAATCGGTGGGATTTTGAATTTTGAGGTCGAAACAATTGACAATTCCACGCATTTTCACGAAAACCGGAACATCCCAAGAAAAATTTGAATTTTTGTTTACCACAATCTCAAAAATTTGAAAATTTCGATCACGTTTCAATCAAAGAAAATTCAAATTTCGAGACTGAAAAAATTACTAATTCGACGGTTTTTCAAAAAATATTGAAAATTGCACACAACACTTGCCCACACACACGCACACACTTACAACGTTCGAAAAAAAAAAATGAAAAAATCCGAAGTGCTTAATAAACCCGGGATACGAGAAAAAAAATTCTCGTGTCTCTCGTTGTGTTCGTAAAATTTTCGATACCGAAACAATTTTCCCTCATTCCGTTTGCCGGAAACTAGCAAAATCTTTTATATAAATCATCTGCATGCAGAACATTGAAAAATGGTAACGGTTATGGAAAAAAAAAATTATGCGGAAGTTTTTTCATCGTCTTAACGAGAACGATGATTTCAACAATAAAGAAAAGATTTGTCGATAAAAAATACCATTTGAGATAAAAATTTCAGTCGAATTCTCATTTTTTTATTTTTTCGATTTTTTTTTTACTCCAAAAATGGTTCGTCTCTTAATATTTTAAGACGGACGATCAAAATTTCTTAGATTTTCAGTGAAAAAAAAAATTCACGTTTTTCGCGGAGTGTTCTGCTTTGCCCGGGTGTTCCGCTTTGCCCGCCTTTCCCCTACTCTTATTTGAATTGTTTAACTGGTTCAAAATATACCGAAAATTATACTTACAATATACTATTTTCGGTTCGCTTTGATGTTATGTTGTTTTCCCGAATGAAGTCGTCCATGTATTCACCATGGGCAGTCACAAATTTTCGCATGTATCCACGACGATGCGGCGGGAGTGGGTTCGAGTAGACCGAATCTACGATCTTGTCGAGGTCCCGTGATACCAGCGACCGGGGATCCGATCGTGCAGTCTCGCGGGACGCTGCGACTGCTACGATGACACGGCCGTACACTTCCGGAACATTTTTTATGTTTTTTTCAAATTTCGTTATTTTTGAACTATCGTACCCTTGAGCCATCTTGATCAGTAGACTGGTTTAGGCGAACTGAGGAGATATTTTTCCAGCAACGAGGCACGGTCACCTCTCGACGTTGTTTTGTCTTCCCCTGTAACTTGCGGGGGCCAAAAGTTGACACGGTGTCCAGTTGAACGGTATCAACGCGAGACCATCCCAGAGACGTCGCGCTAAACGTCATCTGATACTGTTCACACTTAATCTGTGATACCAGTTTAAAAACATGCGGATGCTGACTTCGGCACAATGCGATATGAAATAAAATAAACTCCACAATCAGTGGTTTCAACTCGCAAAATAATTAAGAGCAGTTCGAAGCTCTTGAGGATTTGATAATCGACTTCAAAATATAGATCATCCTTCCAAATTGGATTCGCCACACGAAACGCTAGTTTTTGTCGAATTGCTGGAGCGATCTTTGTTTTTCCTATTGGATGAAGGGTCTTCAAGGAGGTTCAGCTATCGTTATCAATATAGGGAGATGAATCCAACTATCGTCGTTTTATTTTCCGTCTACGAATGTCAAACGATGAATAAAGGAATCGAATTTCCCATGGGGTTCGTCTCCATTGTTGAGGAACCACGACTTTTGCAAAATTAGGGAAGCGATACTCGTACTGATTTATCTTGAGATTATTCAAAAGACGTCGCGCTAAACGTTATGTGATACTGTTCACACTCGGGGTCTGATAACGGTTTGAAAACATGTGGATGCTGACTTTGGCATGATGCCATACGAAATTTAATAAACTCTTGTAAAATAAAACTTCTCCGTTTGCTTTCGATGTTCCTTATCTGAAACGGCAACCGCAATCAGTGGGTGTAACTCGCTGAAAGAATGAAAGCAGCTCAAAGATCTCAAGAATCTAACATTTCACTTCGAAATAGATATCGCTTTACGAATTTGGATTCACCTCACGAAACCCGAATTTTTAAGGAATTGGTCGAGCGATATCTGTTTCTCATGTTGGATAGAGGGTTTTCGAGTATATTCAGCTGACGTTAATAATACAGGGAGATGAATCTTTATTACTGAGGAACCCAAATATTCTCGAGTGGTTAGAGCGATCTCTGTTTGTCATTTTGAATAGAAGGTTTTCGAGGACGTTTGGCTTCCATTGTCAATACAGGGACATGAATCCAACTATCGTCGTTTCATTCCCGGTTGAGAAATATCAAACTCTGTAACGATCGATCAAAATCCGCATGGGATTCGTCTCCATTGTTGAGGAACCAAAATATTCTTGAATGATTGGAGAGATCTCTGTTTCTCGTTTTGAAAGGAAGGTTTTCGAGGACGTTCAGCTTCTATTATTAATACAGGGACATGAATCCAGCTATTCTCGTTTCATTTCCGGTCGAACAGTGTCGAACCGTGACTCGAAAAGTCAAATTCCGGATGGGATTCGTCTTCATTGCTGAGGAACCCAAATATTCTCGAGTGGTTAGAGCGATCTCTGTTTGTCATTTTGAATAGAAGGTTTTCGAAGGCGTTCGGCTTCCATTGTCAATACAGGGAGATGAATCCAGCTATTCTCGTTTCATTTCCGGCTGAAAATCGTCAAACTCTGAAACGATCGATCGATTTCCGCTTGGGATTCATCTCTATTGTTGAGGAACCAAAATATTCTCGAGTGACTAGAGCAATCTCTGTTTCTCAGTTTGGATAGAAGCTTTTCGAGGACGTTCAGCTTCCTTTATCGATACAGGACCATGCATCCAGCCATCGTCGTTTCATTTCCGGTCGAGGAATGTGAAACCGAGAAAAAAGAAATCAAGTTCCGCGAGGAATTTGTCTTCATTGTCGAGAAACCGAGTTTTTCGCCAAATTGGGGGAGCGATCTCTGTTCTCAAACTTAGAACGGCAGATTATCGAGGACGATCAGCTTCCCCTATCATTACCGGGAGATGAATCCAACTATTGTGGAATCTTTCTCGGTCGAACAACGTCAAACCCTGACTCGAAAAGTCAAATTCCGGATGGGATTCGTCTTCATTGCTGAGGAACCCAAATATTCTCGAGTGGTTAAAGCGATCTCTGTTTGTCATTTCGAATAGAAGGTTTCCGAGGGCGTTCGGCTTCCATTGTCAATACAGGAAGATGCAATCCAGCTATTCTCGTTTTCATTTCCGGTTGACAAATGTCAAACTCTGGAACGATCGATCGATTTCCGCAATGGGAATTTCATCTCTATTGTTGAGGAACCGAAATATTCTCGAGTGACTAGAGCAATCTCTGTTTTCCACTTTGAATAGAAGGTTTTCGAGGACGTTCAGCTTCCATTAGCAATACAGGGACATGCATCCAGCCATCGTCGTTTCATTTCCGGTCGAGGAATGTGAAACAGAGAAAAAAGAAATCAAGTTCCGCGCGGAATTCGTCTGCATTGTTGAGAAACCGAGATTTTTGCAAAATTGGGGGAGCGATCTCCTGTTTGTCTAACTTGAGACGGCAGGTTATCGAGGTCGTTCAGCTTCCCAATTATCGATACCTGGGAGATGAATCCAACTATTGTGAAATCTTTCTCGGTCGAACAATGTCAAACCCTGACTCGAAAAGTCAAATTCCGCATGGGATTGGTCTTCATTGCTGAGGGAACCCAAATATTCGCGAGTGGTTAAAGCGATCTCTGTTTGTCATTTTGAATAGAGAAGGTTTTCGGAGGGCGTTTCGGCTTCCATTGTCAATACAGGGGAGATGAATCCAGCTATTCTCGTTTCATTTCCGGTTGACAAATGTCAAACTCTGGAACGATCGATCGATTTCCGCATGGGATTCATCTCTATTGCTGAGGAACCCAAAATATTCTCGAGTGACTAGAGCAATCTCTGTTTGTTCAACTTTGAATAGAATGTTTTCGAGGACGTTCAGGTTCCAGTAGTCAATACAGGGACATGCAATCCAGCCATCGTCGTTTCATTTCCGGTCGAGGAATGTGAAACAGAGAAAAAAGATCAATCAAGTTCCGCGCGGAATTTGTCTTCATTGTCGAGTAAACCGAGTTTTTTGCCAATGATTGGGGGAAATTCTCGATCTCTCGTTCTCAACTTAGAACGGCAGATTATCCGAGGACGTTCAGCTTCCCGTATTGTCAATATCGGGAAGATGAATCCAACTATTGTCGAAATCCATTTCTCGGTCGAACAAATGTCAAACCCTGACTCGAAAAGATCAATCGATTTCCGCATGGGCATTGGTCTTCATTGCTGAGGAACCCAAATATTCTCGAGCGGCTTAGAGCGATCTCTGTTTGTCATTTTGAATAGAAGGTTTTCGAGGACGTTTCGCTATCCATTGGTCAATACAGGGACATGAATCCAGCTGTATCTGCTCGTTTCATTTCCGGTTGAGAAATATCAAACTCTGTAAACGATCGAATCAAAATTCCGCATGGGATTCGTCTCCATTGTTGAGGAACCAAAATATTCTCGAATGATTCGGGAGATCTCTGTTTCTCGTTTTGAAAGGGAGATTTTCAAGGACGTTCAGCTTCTATTATTAATACAGGGACATGAATCCAGCTATCGTCGTTACATTTCCGGTTGAACAGTGTCAAACCCTGACTCGAAAAGTCAAATTCCGGATGGGATTCGTCTTCATTGCTGAGGAACCCAAATATTCTCGAGTGGTTAAAGCGATCTCTGTTTGTCATTTCGAATAGAAGGTTTTCGAGGGCGTTCGGCTTCCATTGTCAATACAGGGAGATGAATCCAGCTATTCTCGTTTCATTTCCGGTTGAACAATGTCAATCTCTGAAACGATCGATCGATTTCCGCATGGGATTCATCTCTATTGCTGAGGAACCAAAATATTCTCGAGTGACTAGAGCAATCTCTGTTTTTCACTTTGAATAGAATGTTTTCGAGGACGTTCAGGTTCCATTAGCAATACAGGGACATGCATCCAGCCATCGTCGTTTCATTTCCGGTCGAGGAATGTGAAACAGAGAAAAAAGAAATCAAGTTCCGCGCGGAATTCGTCTGCATTGTTGAGAAACCGAGATTTTTGCAATATTGGGGGAACGATCTCTGTTTTCAACTTGAACGGCAGGTTATCGAGGTCGTTCAGCTTCCCCTATCGATACCGGGAGGTTAATCCAACTATTGTGAAATCTTTCTCGGTCGAACAATGTCAAACCCTGACTCGAAAAGTCAAATTCCGCATGGGATTGGTCTTCATTGCTGAGGAACCCGAATATTCTCGAGTGGTTAGAGCGATCTCTGTTTGTTATTTTGACTAGAAGGTTTTCGAGGACGTTCAGCTTCCATGGTCAATACAGGGATATGAATCCAGCTATCGTCGTTTTATTTCCGGTTGAGAAATATCAAACTCCGAAACGATCAATCGAATTCCACATGGGATTCGTCTCCATTGTTGAGGAACCAAAATATTCTCGAACGATTCCGGGAGATCTCTGTTTCTCGTTTTGAAAGGGAGATTTTCAATACGTTCAGCTTCTATTATTAATACAGGGACATGAATCCAGCTATCGTCGTTCCATTTCCGGTTGAACAGTGTCAAACCCTGACTCGAAAAGTCAAATTCCGGATGGGATTCGTCTTCATTGCTGAGGAACCCAAATATTCTCGAGTGGTTAAAGCGATCTCTGTTTGTCATTTCGAATAGAAGGTTTTCGAGGGCGTTCGGCTTCCATTGTCGATACAGGGAGATGAATCCAGCTATTCTCGTTTCATTTCCGGTTGAACAATGTCAATCTCTGAAACGATCGATCGATTTCCGCATGGGATTCATCTCTATTGCTGAGGAACCAAAATATTCTCGAGTGACTAGAGCAATCTCTGTTTTTCACTTTGAATAGAATGTTTTCGAGGACGTTCAGGTTCCATTAGCAATACAGGGACATGCATCCAGCCATCGTCGTTTCATTTCCGGTCGGGGAATGTGAAACAGAGAAAAAAGAAATCAAATTCCGCGCGGAATTCGTCTGCATTGTTGAGAAACCGAGATTTTTGCAATATTGGGGGAACGATCTCTGTTTTCAACTTGAACGGCAGGTTATCGAGGTCGTTCAGCTTCCCCTATCGATACCGGGAAGATGAATCGAACTATTGTGAAATCTTTCTCGGTCGAACAATGTCAAACCCTGACTCGAAAAGTCAAATTCCGCATGGGATTGGTCTTCATTGCTGAGGAACCCAAATATTCTCGAGCGGTTAGAGCGATCTCTGTTTGTTATTTTGACTAGAAGGTTTTCGAGGACGTTCAGCTTCCATGGTCAATACAGGGATATGAATCCAGCTATCGTCGTTTTATTTCCGGTTGAGAAATATCAAACTCCGAAACGATCAATCGAATTCCACATGGGATTCGTCTCCATTGTTGAGGAACCAAAATA